>CM065819.1:60243500-61648500 GCA_033398695.1 Orobanche coerulescens
GTTAAAATTGTCGCTGTTGCTGCTGGATCTGAGAAAGATGAATCGGAGCCGTGGTGGAGGCGGGGTTGTCGAGCGTCGCCGGAGAATAAGAGGGTGTCACCAGAAATCTAAGGGAGTCCATCCTAGCCGTTATTGATGTCCAACGGCGGCTGGGAGTGCATTCCCACCCGCGGCTGAGACCCAGCGCGAGCGTTGGGTTAATGTATTTGAACTCCAACAAAATCCACGCGAAGTCGATAACAAATTCCCTAAAACTCCACGCGGAGTCTATAAAATTCCCCTAAACTCCATGCGGAGTCTATAGATTTCAAAAGTCCATGGACTTTTGAAAGTCCAAAAAAATCCTATACAATCCCAATCCAATACACCCCCCTTAGGAATTAGGAAAAAATTAGTAGCACTTTTCCTTTTTTAACTGTCATATTTTCTTCACTCTCCGAAGAAATAGAACTGGCAAATCGCCGGAGACAAAATCCGAGCCTACACAAGCTCAGATCCAAATCCAACGACCACAATCGCATTCAAGGGAACAGTTCTCGAGCTGTGGGCTAAGTTACCGAACAGCTCAGATTCTCAAACCAGATGTCATGCCCTCAGAAACATAATTGTTTCCGCACAATAACACAACTAACTGTCACAAACGGTAACTAACGGCTAGTTAAAACTTTTACAAAAATATTACAATGAAGTCCATAAAAGTTAAACAATATTACAGTTCAGGTAGATATACACTAAACAATATTACAATAAATGACAGCATGTGCGGCTCATGTGACATTTCGTTTAAAAGAAAAGAAAAAATAAAAGGCAGTAATAAAAGAAAAGGTAAAAGAAAATGGATTTCTCTCCCTCTCCTATGACATCAGCATCAAAGTTGACTTTTATCCTTAACTGTAAATACAAACTTTCAGTAGTTCAAGTTTTGTCCTTCGTCGTAAAATATGAAAATATAGGGACCTAAATGTTTATATGGCATCTAAGAAGGTTGTCAGATGTAAATCGCCCATATATATATATATATATATATATATATATATATATATATATATATGGATTGACTATGGTGGAAACACCCTTAATGGTGAAATCTAGAAACCAACTACATTATTAACTAATTTCATTGCATTTTTGTTATTATTTGTTTCATCAAGCTGGTAGCTAGTATATGCAACAAATAATGCAATAAAAAAATACATAAATGCGTATAATTATACTCATCTACAGCCGTTAGATCACTAATATCAATGACCTACAAAAGTTTCTAGATTTCACAAGATAATTAGTTTTCATATGATCTATTTCCTATATATATATATATATATATATAGCTCTACTTATTATTTTTATTTTTTAGTTTCACACATAAATAATATATATGATGATTTAGAACTCGAATATCAAATTATATTAATCGTTGGTTTCTGAGGAAACACAAGCTAGCAACTCTTAATAATCCAAAAGATTGTGAAGATAATATTGGGTGTTTCATGTATCTAATACATGGATAAGCAAAAACGCAACGGAATAATAATCGAAAAACTCAAGATGAGGATCTTCATGCAGTAATTTAATTGATTTAATAAAGGATTTGTCGAATTACCTTAATCCGAAAAACAGATCTAAATCCATACCAGAAACTGATGAAAATCACCTTCCACTTTCGGTGATCCACACGAATAATTTGCACAAGCCGGATTACTAGATCCTAAAAATAATATTGATAAACCGTACAACTGACGATTCCTTACTAGAAGGATTGCACTATTGATCAAGATCAACTAAGGAAGAAGACGGGATGGCCGAACCGGGACTTCTTGGACAGAAAAGTTTCGGCTGATTTAAGATAGGGGATGGGTCGATTTTCTTGTCTGGTTTCTTATGACAACTCCTTGTCTAAGACCCTTTATTTATACTAAGTAAACCCTAGATTTAAAACTCTAGTATTTGCTTAGTCACCCCTCAACTTGTTAAAATGATACAATATATAAAATATCTTGTGTTATATGTTATTTATTATTTAATCCTCTAATAAATATAATATCCAATATTATATTTACCATTCTCAGTTAATATAATTAAATAATATAAAAATATCCTATATTATATATTACTCATTATTCAATTTCTTAATAAATAATATTATATCTTTTTATTATTCTTGCTTGTCTTTAATTGTCGTATGTGTGACCCAAAAGGCTTATATTATGTTGGAAATTATTTAATACCTTATTAAATAATAAATCATAAGTGGCCTCTAGCAATACATTATGACTACCTAAATAATATAAGTTTATAGTCCACTAAACCATTTAACGTGTCAAATCCCTTTGTGTTACGCGATATCATATTTGAACTAAGTCATGAAAATTCTCATACTTATTATGTTCAAATGCTTTCTCAATCTTAATTAGACTAATTGAATCAAATGACTCTTCATTTGAGCATGGTCATGCATTTCCTTCAGTCCTAATTATCGAGGGCCCCAATAAATATCTCTCTCCCTAAAGAGAGAACAAATCCATATCTTGATTATTCATTGTCGTCTACATGACTCCCACTAATCCCAATCGCTAACCTTTATGATTACCATGTTTCAGATGACATTGGATTATGTCAAGGCATAACAGTTATCATGTTGATGTTGGACTCTATGATAATCTCAGGTTCAAGTATTTATTGACATCCTGTTATATTGAGATTCACTTATGATATTTCGATGCAGTGATCTCAATGCGAGTATGTCCAGTATTGTATTGTCGACCAATACCCATAAGTTTGATCCGTACCATGCGCATAATCATCTGATGATTATCAATCAAACTTATACTAGTATATTAATCAATTGAGTCTCCACTCTACGTGATTGGACCAAGGACATATGAATAATCTTATTCTTCGTGAATAACTATTATTCGATTATTATAATATTAAAACATACACACACTATAATAATCAACAAGAAATAGATATTATCAAATAACTTTATTTAAATATGATAATTACAAATCTAGGCACATCGAATGTCCTAGGACAGTATTCCCAACAATCTCCTACTTGTACTAGATCCATTCATTCATGACTCATGCTCTTCATGCTTTCCTTGTGAACGGGTTTGGTAAGTGGATCAACAACATTCTCTTTCGTTGCTACTTTGCATATTGTAATATATCCTCGTCTGACGATCTATCTGACTAGGTGATATTTCCCGAGTATATGTTTGGAGTTATGATGGGACCTAGGCTCTTTAACTTGTGCAGTAGCACCATTCTTGTGAAAATAAAGACTTATGGGACCCTAGATGGTCGGCACCACTCCTAGTTCAGTAACAAACTTCTTTATCCATACGGCTTCCTTAGCTACATCCGATGCTGCCAGGTACTCAGCTTCTGTTACAAAATCAGCAATCGTGCTTTGCTTGGAGCTCTTCCAACTCACAACACCTCCATTTGATACAAACACATAACCAGTTTGCGATTTAAAATTGTCTATATCGGTTTCGAAACTTGCATCAGCATAACCATTTACAGCCAGCTCGTCTCCCACACCTCCATAAATTAGGAACGCATCCTTAGTTCTTCTCAAGTACTTTAGGATGGTTTTCACTGTTGTCCAGTGACTTTTACCTAGATTTGATTGGTATCGACTTGTCATGCTAAAGGCAACCGATACATCTAGTCGAGTACAAATCATGGCATACATAATCGATCCAATGGCTGAAGTATATGGAATCATGCTCATGCGGGCTCGCTTAGTAGGAGTCGAAGAACTCTTGAGTCGTACTCAGATGAATGCCTTGTGACATTGACAGGTGTCCTCTCTTGGAGTCCTGCATATTGAACATCTTCAATATTTTGTTAATGTAGGTACTCTAACTCAGACCAATCATTCTATTTGATCAATCTCTATAGATTTTTATCCCAAGAATGTAAGCAGCTTCTCATAAGTCTTTCATGGAGAAACAACTTTCCAACCAAGTCTGACTGTCTGCAAGTTGGGTATGTCATTTCCAATGAGTAATATGTCATCTATATATAAGACTAGGAAAACAACTATGCTCCCAATAACCTTCTTGTACACACATGGTTCATCTTAATTTTGAATAAACCCAAACCCTTTGACAGTTTCATCAAAACTAAGATTCCAGCTCCGAGAAGCCTACTTCAACCCATGAATGGATCTTTGAAGCTTGCAAACCTTTTTAGAATTTTTTTGTTGAACAAAACCCTCAGGTTGCTGTGTCATGTACACATCCTCGAGTAAGTTTCCATTGATAAATGCTCTTTTGACATCTATTTGCGATATCACATAATCATGGTATGCGGCAATAGCAAATAAAATTTTAGTTGATTTAAGCGTGACTACTGGTGAAAAGGTCTCATCATAGTCAACACCATGAGTCTTTCTATAACCTTTTGCAACTAGTCTAGATTTATAGGCTTGTATATTGACGTGTTTGATTGACAGTTATATTGAGGATATGTTGTATCAGATTGAACTGATTTGGATATCAGGTATATCGTATGAGAATATTTTTTGGGATGAGTATATATGTATGCAGTATACCGTATGTTTGTATTATGTATGTCGAGACGTCGGACATGAATAGTTGGATTTTGGCTAAGTATAGAGCCCTTAACGTACGCTAAGTTTAAGGACTTACGTACGCTAAATTATATGTTTTACGTACGTTATGCGTAAGGTATTACATACGTAACAAGAGGAATCGGACAGTTGGGCCCGGTGTCGGCAGGTTTCGGCGTGGATGTGGACATGTGAGTCAACGGATGGAGTTACTTACGTTATACAGGGTGTATTACGTACGTAATACGAGTATAATACTATAGCAAGTTAACGTATGTATTATGTACGCAACGGATTAAGTGTTACGTACGTTACGGGGCGGCTGGCCGAGTCGTGGCCGAGATGACCTGTAGTGGCCGAGCATGGTCGACAGTGACTCACAGGGATGGCCGATCACGGTCGGCAGTGACTCGCTTGGGGCAAGGACTGGCCGATAACGTACGTAAGGTTGTGGCCGGTTACGGCAGTAAGGGCCCGCTACGTACGTAAGCAGCTGCCGGTTACGTATAGAAGGATGTCGACCAAACTGGTCAGTTTGTTTTCAAGGACCGACTACGTACGTAAGGACGCTGCCGGTTACGTACGAAAGGAACCGGCAGGTCTCGGCCTATATAAGGCCTGGACACGGATCACTTGCCATTTTTCATTTTTTCTTCGTTTCTTGGCGATTTCTTCAGCAAAAATGGATGGATTTGATTGATAACATCATAAAGTAACATGTTTTGGAAGTTGGATTCATGGATAACATCATCTTCCGCCCGAATCGAAGGTAAGAACACCTAAACTTTTGGTTTTTGGATATTCTTGAGGTCTATTGGTATTTTGGCCGATTTGATTCGTTTTGTTTTAGATTCTTGATTGAAATTGATTGTATACTAGAAAATTCATTATCCTTGATGTTTTGTGGAACAAATTCGATTATTTCTTCGAATAAACGATTGAATTAGAATATGCCTTCAAAGTGTTCGATAAAATGCCTCAATGAGTATAACTTGGGAAATTCTACATGTTTTCGTATGAATGGTGATTGAATTGATATTGTTGTGATGATTCTTGGTAATTATCGGAATTTGTTAAGGGAAGATAATAAATTGATGATCAAATGCCTTGATTATGTTGTTATGATTATGGAATCGTAGTATTCTCGATGTTCTTGGTGGTTTGTTGCGATTCATGATGTTATGAGAAGTATGTGTTGAAGAACATGATTATATACACCTTGAATTGTGAATAAGGATTGTTTAGATATTAGAACACATCGTATTATGTCGTTTGAGGATTTTGAATGTGATTTCAGAATTAGTTGTGTTCTTAAGGAAACTTTGGATTATATAAATTGATGAACATATTTAGGAGGTGCTGATATTTTGGATATGGATATGGAATATTCATATCTAAAACTAAGTTATGTGTTTTGGAACAATATTCGTATAGGAATATGAATATGGTTCCGGGTTTGATAAGATTATGATTCACTTTTGAGTTTGAGAATTTATACGTATTGAACAAGTGTTCAATTCGAATAATGGAATTATTTGAAACCTTTGGAATATGGTTATCTATAATGTTGAATTAATCGGATCGTCCGGATTGGTGATGATAATTGGTAATTGGCTTATATTATGAATGTACAAGGAGGAAACTTGTAATCGTATTTAAGATTGAATGTGCGGTAATGCTTAGGCACTTGGTTAAATTGATTATTGATATGATCTTTGGATTGTGGAATCGTATTGTGGTTTTGAGTTCGTGTTTGATTGGTTTGGGTTGTTTGGATTTGTATTTAATCAGGATATTGTAGAACTGTTGTGTTTGTTGATCGGTTATTGATTGTTGTTTATTGATTACCGAGTTGCGGCATGTATTGTGGATATGAGTTCGTATTTGTTGAGTTGGATTATTTGGTTTTATGTATATGATCGAGGTTTTGTTGAACCGTTGAGTTTGTTTGTTGGGTATGCCGGTTATTAATTTTTATCAAATGTGTGTTAATCGGTTATTGAAATAGGTTGATATGTTTTGATCGTGGTTTATGACCGTTGTGTTGCGGTTGAAGCTGAAGAGTTCGTAGATTGCTTTTGGTCGGGGCTGAGGAGCTCGTAGACGAAGGCAATGGATTTTGGTAACGGCTTCGTGGTATCGGTATCGAGGCTAGTTTATACTTGTTCAGTTTATAATATTTGATGAATGGTTTCGCTTTCATTTCATTTATAATTCATATAGCAATGATATTATAAGTATAAATTGTCGAGATGATGGTTTGTATATTGTGCCTTGGTTTGGATTAAATCATAATGTATATGGTTTAAATGTGTTGGTGAATATGGAGATGTGAGTTATATTTGGTCAACCATATGGAATGTCGGATATCGAGGCTGGTTTACCGTGTCGACATTGATGTCGGGATGGTGGTTTGTTGGTATAAATGGACTATACCTATTTCGGGATTATTCGTATAACTGTGTATTCATTCAGGGATGTTTATTCGTGGAAAGGATGTTGTCTCCGGCTTTGAGGTAATTTATGTATTGTTCAGTTATGAGATAATTATTATGTTGAGTTGTTATATATGTTGTACGTTGAGGCTTCGTGTATTGAGATTCATATTGGTTGTTGTTGTTACCCAAAATATTATCCAGAGATGATATGCTGGAATGGATGAGTAACAAACAAAGTGCGAGAGCACGTCCGTGGGGAAATAAATAACACAAGATTTGCCAGGGTTGTTAGTCCCGGGCTTGAATGCTCTCGCAAGATGTTATTGATATGAATACTAGTGAGTACAGATATTAATGTTAGAGTACAATTACAATGAGTGTAAAGACTCTATTTATCTTAGCTACCGAGCGCTGAAGATTGCCGGAAGAACCAGAGTTGAAGCTCTGTGAGTTCTTGTTACAAAGATGGAGAGTTCTATGTATTGTTTGCTTTTAGCGTTATGTGTTCACGTTGTAAACTGTGTTTACGTTAACATTTTTCACTCTGTTTTTGCCAATGATGGAGGTCTCCTATTTATAGGTGAAAGGGTTGCTGGGACGTCCGTGTCTGTCGCGGGCGACCGCCGTTTCCTGTATTTAAATAAGATGGGCGATCGTCCCAGCACGTGGGACTGTTTCCTTAAAGTCTGCAGCTGCTGCTGGATGCCAGATGCGCGAACCAATGAGGAGGCGACAGGTGCCTCTTCTCGCTGTCCTGGGCGGTCCCACCTTAGGTCCTTTCGGCGGGTCTGTCGGTTGGTGAGGTCGTCCTTATCACTGAAAGTTGCTGATGGGCTGGAGTAGGGCCTGTTCTCGCGGCGGCTTGTGGATCTGCACGTGGGTCTTCACCCAAGATTCGGTCTTCGCAGACTTTGACGGGTGTCGGATTCACACGTGGCATGGGACGATCGTCTCTAGTCGGACATTAGAGACGATCGCCAGATGCCAATAGACGATCGCCTTGGACGTCGACCGCTAGGCGCTTGCCCAGCATCTGTCTTCTTTAGCTGGCTCCTGACCATTATGCCGATCGCCATCGAGGCGTATAAATCCCCGCACAACAATTGCCCCCCAGCTCGCTCCTATGTTGAAGACGTGGGGTGGGGTGAGGTGGCACTGCTG
Source organism: Orobanche coerulescens (assembly GCA_033398695.1). Taxonomy (NCBI): domain Eukaryota; kingdom Viridiplantae; phylum Streptophyta; class Magnoliopsida; order Lamiales; family Orobanchaceae; genus Orobanche; species Orobanche coerulescens. Next base: position 60,251,681 of record CM065819.1, read on the forward strand.
GTGATCGCCTGTTTTAGACGAGCGACTCATCTAGTTATGAAGCGGACGATCGTCGCCTGGACGAACTGGTTTTGAATTCGGACGATCTCCTTAGGCGCTGGAAATAACGGGAAGTGGAGGTGAGATTTCGAAACATCACAGGGACACGCGTTGCGCTCCCGTTGGGGGAGTCCGACGGTTTTTGTCAAACTAGTCGCCTGGCATGCCTTCGAAACGACTCGTACGTGGGTTTTGAGGGCTGCATTAAATGCGTCTCCCCCGACGGTTGCACTTCAGCCCCCGAGATTCCGCCTATTTGCACAGAAGTCCCTGCTCTCGCCTATAAAAGGGATAGGGCTACTGGAGTTTAGATCTTTATGCGCCCTTGCCTTTAGACGAAGACTCTGCCGAAATTCCTTGAAGCTTCTTGCATCGATCGACGTTCTCTCTAGGTAAGGACAAAAACTTCTCTCCCCCCTTTTCTCTTCGAACATGTCTGGAGGAGGATTCACCGTGTACGAGGCGGGTAGTACTTCTGCCACCGCGACTTGGCCTGCCCGGGATGAAACCTCCGCGAAATTTCACGTGGAGACGGCCATCGAGGCCATTCACGCGGGGATTGCACCCACGGAGGTTTAAGAGCTTTTTAACGAGGCTGACGCGGTGAGGTCGGAGGCGGCGGAGCAGAAGCACTCGCCGGTAGACGAGGATGAGGCGGTGAGACTGTACTGGGAGTAGAACAGTGTGTTCGGCCGGGCCTTTTTGGATTTTGCTGAGCTCATGGAGAGGCTGGCCGGACCACATCCTCAGTTTGACTTCCGCGCATACTCGGTTGCCCACCCCTATGAGTCCGTGAAGCGGACGTCATTTCGGCCACGGACTGCTCCCCGTGGACACTCGGTCAGATCCGGAACTCGGCGACTAAGAAGGACTTGAGTCGTTGGGGCGGAGTTCCATGTCCCCTCTAATGTCTCGCTGTATGTGCCTGCCGAGAACGAGCGCACCGACCAACCTCTCGAGGGTATGGTCGCCGTAAATGAATTGATCATGGGGGCCGGATTGCGGTTCCCATTGCCGTTCGCCGTGTCATACCTGTTGTCCGCCTGGAATGTGGCGCCACTCCAACTAACGCCGAACGCTTGGTTGCAGATCGTCAGTACCTTGACTCTTTTTGGCGGTCACCGGATGTTCCGTCTACCTTCTGCGCTGGAAATGAACTGTAATACCCGGTTGTAATTCATTCATTTTCATTCAGTAATTATCAGTCTGTAATTGTCACTCAGTGTATTTTCACTCAATTATAATCATTCATCAATCATGTTCTTTCACCGTGTTCACCGTTCGGAAAAACTTCGAGTTGTGTATCGTTATTGTTCATTGTTTCAACTTTCCTCATATGAGTTCGACTTTGTTAGATCACCTTTAATTTTTGGTAACTCCAAAAATTCTAAATCTTTGCAATATTATAGAGCATCGAGTTAGCTTTCCAATGGTTCAAACGGTGAGTCAATCGGAGTCCGGACGAGAGAGTTATGGTCGTTTTAGCTCAACCGCTCATTTTTCAGTTATTGGCCGATCACTGCCGAACGAACTCGGCCGTGTCGTCCGACACGGCCCGTGCCGTACTCATCCGGAAAATGCCATAGTGTCTGCCTCAGGACCCGACCGTGTCGTCTGGCACGGCCGAGTCGAACCCTTCCGGATAAGCCAGAATCGTCGCCCGGCCGCGGCCGTGTCGATGCAGCGCGATCGAGTCGTGCCGTCTGTCGGACGGGTCATCGGAAGGCCCTCGCGCCGCGACCGTGTCAAGCGAGGACACGGTCGAGTCCTGTCGGCGGTATCGGCCGGTATGCGACACGGCCGTGCCGATCGGCACGCGGGCCGTGTCGGCAGGTAGTCCCTATTAATTCATTTTTTCAGCATTTCAGCCCATTTTTCTTCCTTTTCTTCACCTTAAACCGAGAGAGAAGGCTTGATGGAGGGTTTTTCCTTCACAAATCATTTGGGTGTTTGATTTTCTTCATCTCCTTTCGATCGTGAAGCCCGGATAATCAATCTAACGCGTGTTCTTCGGATTAAAGTACTTGTATCTTCAAGAGGTAATTCTTTCAACACTTTGAACTTCGATTTTGTGTTGAGATATGATGTTTTGGACGTTATAATCATGTTATATGAAGGGATATGTATATGATTATGAGTTTGTATAAGGATTCATTGGATTATTGAGGGATTATTCAAGAACACCTTGAATATCGAGTTGGAATTGGGGATTTTCGACTAATTGTTGTTATAATCACATTTTTGGATATTCATAACGGATTATTGATCGTATTGGAGATGTTTTGTTGGTTTGAAACACTTCTTGGGGGATTTGATATTGGTATATTGAAGTTTGATTGTAAACAATCGGAGTTTGGACGCAACGTGTTTGTTTTAATGCCTCAATGGACTTAGTTTTATCGTATCGATGTTTTGAGTTCGTTATATTCGTGTTTGATTCGTATATTGATCGGATTGTCGGTAATTGTATTGAATTAAGGTTGTTCGTGCGACCGACACTTCATTTAGGACATTTGTTCGTGGAATGACTTTCTTCATCGGTATTTAGTAAGTTAATTCTTACTCGGTTAAAAGAATATTCATACCTTTTGTTGTTGATCATTCATAATCATAACTCATTCATCATTGTATTAATCATATTAAAACTTGTTATTGTCAATTAATCACTTGATCATAAGGAGCAGCGGTTCCAATCTTTTCGTTGAGCTATCATTCATTTCATTATTACCCTCATCTCGGTGAGTCATTCTTGACTTTGTCGATTATTATTTATTCATTGATATTCATTACGGTCATTCTCGTTCATATGACCTTCAGGTTCATATTGCGTGGCGGGTGTGGTAATGTGGAATTTTTAGTCGGGCACACGATGGTTATTGTATTGGGTTCACCGATACATTAGACCGTGCACACGGGAAAGCGTTACACCGTGAGACTAATTAGGTACACTGACGGGTGTTGTACACTTACACAGAACAAAAATGTCGTACTATGATACACCTCTTCAGCTTAATTCATAACAAAGAATATTTCATAACTTGATTAATCATAATTGTGTATTTTCAACCCTTGAGGATTGTTGTTCTTTATCGACCCGTTGGGGGATGTTGTTTTCAAGTCATGGCAAGGCAAACGCACGGGAATAGCATGTTGATGTCGAGGAGTCCTAGTGATACTAGTAGGGGGCCCCGATCTTTCAGTTATTCATGTTATTGTCCTTTATTTTCCGCTGCAGACTTTCATTTGAATACTCCGTTTCATTCAGTGTTGTGTATTTTATCTTCATATAAAATACACTAGTATTCGGTATTATCCTAGTGTGTTGTAACTAAACTCCTCATCGGAGTAATTATTGTTGTAATGTAGTTCGGTACTACATTTATCTTGTGTAATTCATTCATTTTCATTTGCCTGGTGGGTCCCAGTTGGGGATCTACGGCACTGTAATATCCGCCTAGTTTAGGGTGTTACAGAGTTAGTATCGGAGCGTGGTTTTGAATACTACCTTCCGAGTCATGTCTCATTTGAAGTCATCGTCATCAGACTAGTATCATTGGACTTTCGTGTCACGTGTGACCTGTGCAAATGCCGAGCCAATCAGACCGGAAGAACTGTAAGATTTCTAACGCCATGGTATAATTTCTGGCAATAGTCATTCATTCATCATTCATCAATTAACAATCCTCAAACATCATCATTCATTGTGATTAGGACGATCACGTTAACTCATTAATCACTTAATTCATTTCATTACTCAGTTAATAATTAGGACGATCATGTTAACTCATTAATTACTCAATTCATTTCATTATCCAGTTGTCAATCTGGATGATCATATTATCAATCTTGTTAAGTTATTCAAGATAATCATTTCAAGAATTTCATCAGATAATCATGTAACTTCAGTAAATCATTCATATAATCACTAAGTTAGAGCATGTATACTCATTTTCATCATCTCATGACATAATCATAACGTGCTAATCATGCGGGAAATATAATCATTATGCGACCTTCCTACTTCCGTATGGAGAGAGCTGTCAGGGGATGCACGAGAAGAGGCCGCGGTGCGGACCGAAACCCGAGAAATAATCACTGTCACCGGAAATCGTGCCCAGGACTCGGCTCGATCAGAAGATGTTCGGGTTGATCCACTCACTTTTATGCAGGCCATGATGACCCATGTGCAGTTGCTCAATCATCATTGTAATATCCGCAATTTTCGATTTCCGGTAATTCTTTTTTTTTCGGTCGGAGTCCGTTTTGACGACTCGCTCATGACCGTTTCGTCATTCTGAGAATGATTAATTCTACACTTTTTGACATCCGAGTTCGTTTGGTGTCGTTTAAATCGAGTTCTGTGCTTTTTAGCGACTTTTCCGCACTTGAGTTCGATTCTTGCGAATCTCGACCGAAAGCTATTTCGAGTTTCCGCAAGTCCGTTTAACTTTGTTAGACGTGTTGTGAACTTCGGTTTGGTTATTCGATCACGTATGGTGATTTTCGGGCATTTGGGCCATTTTCGTAATTTCCCAAAGTTTGGGGTAATTACCTTCCGTTGTCGAATTTCGAGCCTTCGGGTGGTCGGAATCGTGTGTCCTACTAGCTCTTAGATTCGTCTTTGTGAGTACTTCGTAACCGTATCTTCGGTTCGTATTGAGTTCGGGTTTGGTGTCGTTTTGTTGAATTCGGGATTTCTAAACGACTTTTCTAAGTATGAGTTCGTCTTTGTTAGATCATCATTAATTTTTGGTAACTCCAAAAATTATAAATCTTTGCAATATTATAGAACATCGAGTTAGCTTTCCAATGGTTCAAACGGTGAGTCAATCGGAGTCCGGACGAGAGAGTTATGGTCGTTTTAGTGGAAGATCACATTGTCGGGCACCGTCCAGAGCCTTTCGGCCGATAGGGGGCCGATAGACTCTCTGCCGGCATTTTGTATAGGGTATCGGTTGGGCCTATCGGCCGATAGGCGGCCGATAAGTCTCTTTGTGTTACACTATAAATGTGGTTCTGAGCGTGAGCAGCTCATTTCTTTTCCATTTTTGCACCGAGTCGCGAGAGAGAGAGATAGAGAGGGAGAGAGTTCTTCATCCGGGGGTCGATTTTCATCATTTCTTTTCGGTTGTGAGGCTCGGATAATCAATCTAACGCGTGTTCTACGGATCTTAACACTTGAATCTTCCAAGGTAATGCTCTAAAACCCTATTTCGATTAATTTTGGGGTTTTGGGTTTTTCTTCCGATTCGTTCCGTTTCGTTGGTGGATTCATGATGTATACGATTGATATTGTTAGTATCTTTAGTTTTCCTACGGATTCATGGATATTTTGTGGATTTTTATGGAATCGAGAGGGTTTGGTTGTGGTCCGCCCTCGTTGTTATTTTTGTATGAATATACATGAATCGTAGGCGGGTTTCCGGGTGTATTCCTTTTCCGTAATCGTTTAGAAGTGGTTGTGATTGTGCTATTCAATCGTTAGGTTCATTTTCGTCGATTCCTCGCGGTCGTGCTTGATTCTTCCGTTCCGTTCGTTGTCATATTCCTTTTCGTTAGCATCGGGCGTTCCGAAGCTTCCCGGTTGAGCCGTATCCGTTCGTGGTTCCGTGCTCGTGGTATCGAGGCAAGTACCTTGCCCATACTTTTCTCGTTTTATGTATATGATGATCGGTGGTCGTCTTGATGTGTTTGTTTGGTTATTTGAAATGAAGTTTCAAAGGAATTTCGGTTTGGCCTCGTTAAAGGCTTTCTTTCAAAACGCGTGTGTTTTGTGAACGGTGTTTTGAGAATCGATTATGATTTGATTATTTTGAACGTCGGAGGATTTTATGATGATACTCATATTGTTTAAGTTATGGAATCGTGTATTTCCTTATTTAACCTTGTTATCGAAATTTTGAAGAGTTTGATAATGGTGTCGAGTTAATGGCCATCTCTAGTGAGTATTCTTAATGAACTTACATTCTTAGCATATTAGTGTTGCATGAGTAACGTGTGTGTGTGTATGCTCACTACGGGTTAGATCCGACGGGGTCTCGGTAGGGGTCCACGGAGGTGTGGATCGACGAGCTTTGCTTTTAACCACTACGGGTTAGATCCGACGGGGTCTCGGTAGGGGTCCACGGAGGTGTGGATCGACGGTTAATTGTGGTGCATTTTTGCTAATGTGATTTGATATTGGCATTTAGGAAATGAGTGCTTTGAACGGTTTTCATGATTGCATGCATTGACTAAGTGTGTAAGAGGTAAGTGTTCGTTTGGCTTACTTGGCTAGGATGGCCTCGAGTATTTTGTAGTTTGTTATAAATCCTTAATTAGTGGATTTTGATGTTGGGATACGAACCTCTGGTCGTTCTTGTGTCTTGTGAGTTGACGAGATTTGGGGCTAAAATCCCAATGGTTTTGTAAAAGTCGTTTACGGATTTGGGGCTAAAATCCCAACGGTTGGTTAATGTCATTTTCGAAAGTAAACCTTTGGGCGGTGACCCCTTTTGTCTTTCGGTTTTGAAAAGTAGGATTTGATAATCCTAAATTGTTTTTCTATTAAAACTCTCGATGGCATTCCAAATCTGTTTATAAATTACTTCCATTGATTTTTGATATTTAGTTTTTTAAATGTTTTCTGAAACCATTGCCTCTGGAAGTACTTTTCGTTTCGTTTGGAACTTTGAGGATCCACGGTTATAGTTATTCGTGGACTGTGAATTGTATGGCTCGTATTTGCACTTTGTATTTGCACTAGCAAACAAAGGAGTTTTGCTAACCCCGAGTATTCGGGGTGGATGTCTGTTTTTGCATTCGGGTTTTGGAGCATAACACAGGTCGGCATGAAGGATGATGAAAGATGATCGATACTAATCACATGAGGAACCGTACATCGTGTGTTGGTTCGATTGTACTTTATTTTCATTTCTGTATTGTTCCGTTATGCAGTGTAGTTGTATTTTGTCCCATGCGTGGGCATGAGTTGTATTTGAGTTGTATGTATTTGTGGAAAGACCAAATCGGTCTACTGAGTCATTGTAGCCTCGAAGGCATTGTCGAGAATGTTAAATGTCGTTACCAGCCTGGTAGATCCTTGAGGAAAGGTTCTACGGCGTGTAATATCCCTGAGCGGATTGGGGGTGTTACATAAATGGTATCGGAGCTTAGGTTGAGGAAACCTAGGCTGTCGGGTCAGTGGTGTCTATTGAGTTTTGTCTCGTCGGATTTAGTCTGACTGAGTCGTGTCGCGACGCGTCGTTTGAGTTTGTTGGTCGTGATTAGTATCGTGGGGCGATCATCATCTTCGTGCGACCTGTGGAAGTAAGTCTCCCTTCTTTGTGTTGTGCCTCGTGTGACACGAGCTATTTTTATGATTATTTGTTAAGTGGTGGAATTTTGTGTGAATTTTGATTTCACGATATGTATTTAGTCGACTCTCGTATTTGATTTATACGAGGAGTGTCGTCGTTTGTGATGTCTTTTTATTGTTGTTTTTCTCCGTTGTTGATGATTTTCGAATCGATTTGCACGTTTTACAAGTTCTATTGTGGAAGCTTTGTGCTTATACGCGTTCGACTTGTCCACTAGCTTGATGGGAGGGTATTTTATCGGTGGTTTTGTTCTGAATATGGTATTTTATCGTTTATTTTCGTTTAAAGACATGTATTGTCTTGATTTTAAACGTTTTGATGCGTGTGCTAGGAGTTGTTTTAGTGAACGTCGGTATGTGTGAGTTTTGGGCATTCTGGCCTATTGGATTTTTGAAAACCTTGAGTATCTTAGAAAAATAAATTTCGAGACATACTTTTCAAATGGGTTATTTTCTTGTGGTACATCCAAGATGCCACAATGTATTTCAAAAATTTTCTACCTCGAGGACCAAAATATTTTGAGATATTTTCAACACTTTTATTTAGACCCGAGGGTCGAATAATTTGAAAGTTTTCACTAAGAGAAAGTGTCTTCATTTTTTTATCAAATGCGAAATGGTTCTCCAATGTCTCGATAACGATGTTTCACGTTTGTACCTTTTTTTGAAAGATGATACTCAAGATCAATCGGTGTTCTTCTAAATTATTTTCAAAATGAGGTTTTCGTTTTTAAAACCTATCCATTCCCGTTTGAGGGCTGGGTATGTATGTGTGATGTTCGCGTTGTCCTTTTGATACTTTCTCCCGAGTATGACCGAATTGGCGGTGTGAGCGTTGAGACGCTTTCCACACATTGGTTGTGCTAGCCCCTGTGAGAGGCGGAGTGTTGGTATTGAATGTTGTCGCCTCATGGCAATTTCTGCGTTGTCGCGCATGTGCGAGCTGTTAGAGCTTGATTTGGTATGACCGTGTGCATCGGTGATGGTTCCGTTATGCGTCGATTGTTTAATGTCTTGTTACCTTGCTCCCGTTTTTGTGAATTTCGTGGACGAGGTCGGGGGTAATGCCCGTACTATTTTGACTTCTGTATTTTCTCTTTCTCCAGTCTATCGATTCGCTCATGTTCGTTGGCACTTTATGAACTTGTTCGTATTTCGATTTCATCGTCCGAACGAGCCGTGGTCTTGTTGTGGGTCGATCTGGTTATCGATGTTACTTTTTCTGGTTGATTCGATTCTTGTGAACCTTGTTTGGGAGTGACATCATCTGGTTCTACTAGTTCTTTTATTCGAAGTGGATCGGATTGGGAACTCTTATGTTTTCGACTCTGTCGACTCATTTATGTTTGTTGACATTTCTGAGATTGTCCGCCCCTTGTTTTTGTTTATCGAACGAGTGTGGTATCGTTTCGGAATAACTCGTTCGTCGTTGTGACTTTTTAATTGCTATTCCCTTTCCTGTGGATCTTATGTGAATGCACATCCTGTTGTTTTCACCGGATCATATATTGTCTCGAGTCGAGATGTGAACCTTGGAGTTGTTGTTTGAATTTTATTATCCTTCGTGTTTCGGACATGATTGTTCGATTTTTGTTGTCTCGATCGTTTGTTTGTTCGGTTTTTGTTCTCGTTTCGTGATTATTGAGCATTCAGACTCCTTCGTAATTCCCTTCAGTTCGGGAAATTAGTTTCGTTTTCGATCTTCCATCCCTTGGGCGGTGGGATTCCGTGTTTGTTCAGCGGTTGGCTCGCGTTTTGATTGATGTGCCGTTGGGTTGGTCAATCATATTGATTTTCGTTCGTTGTGTTTTGCGATTGTCGGATAATTGACTTGGCTATATTATCCGTTTGATGACGCTTGTCATTTGTTGGTTTTATTATATCCCTAACAGCGACGTTGTGTTGGTCGCCGTGGAGCGTGTTTTCACGCCGTATGTTCCTTTGCGTTGTTTGTAACATTTCGCCGTTGGGCATTAGTTACGCATTCTGGTGTGTCTCGTTGAGTTTTTCCTGGCGGAATATTTCTTCTCCCTACTTGTTTTAAGTTTCGGGACGAAACTTCTTTTAAGGAGGGTAGAATGTAATATCCGCAATTTTCGATTTCCGGTAATTCTTTTTTTTCGGTCGGAGTCCGTTTTGACGACTCGCTCATGACCGTTTCGTCATTCTGAGAATGATTAATTCTACACTTTTTGACATCCGAGTTCGTTTCGGTGTCGCTTGCCGAAGTTCGTGGCTTTTAGCGACTTTTCCGCACTTGAGTTCGATTCTTGCGAATCTCGACTAAACCGCTGCTTCGAGTTTCCCGCAAGTCCGTTTAACTTTGTTAGACGTGTTGTGAACTTCGGTTTGGTTATTCGATCACGTATGGTGATTTTCGCATTTGGGCCATTTTCGTAATTTCCCAAAGTTTGGGGTAATTACCTTCCGTTGTCGACTCGAGCCTTCGGGTGGTCGGAATCGTGTGTCCTACTAGCTCTTAGATTCGTCTTTGTGAGTACTTCGTAACCGTATCTTCTGCCTCGTATTCGTGTTCGGGTTTCGGTGTCGCTTTGTTGAATTCAGGATTTCTAAACGACTTTTCTAAGTATGAGTTCGTCTTTGTTAGATCATCATTAATTTTTGGTAACTCCAAAAATTATAAATCTTTGCAATATTATAGAACATCGAGTTAGCTTTCCAATGGTTCAAACGGTGAGTCAATGAGTCCTGACGAGAGAGTTATGGTCGCTTTAGTGGAAGATCACACTGTCGGCACTGGCCCAGAGCCTTTCGCCGATAGGGGGCCGATAGACTCTACCGCGGCATTTTGTATAGGGTATCGGTTGGGCCTATCGGCCGATAGGCCGGCCGATGTGGTCTCGCTGTGTTACACTATAAATGTGGTTCTGAGCGTGAGCAGCTCATTTCTTTTCCATTTTTGCACCGAGTCGCGAGAGAGAGAGATAGAGAGGGAGAGAGTTCTTCATCCGGGGGTCGATTTTCATCATTTCTTTTCGGTTGTGAGGCTCGGATAATCAATCTAACGCGTGTTCTACGGATCTTAACACTTGAATCTTCCAAGGTAATGCTCTAAAACCCTATTTCGATTAATTTGGGGGTTTTGGGTTTTTCTTCCGATTCGTTCCGTTTCGTTGGTGGATTCATGATGTATACGATTGATATTGTTAGTATCTTTAGTTTTCCTACGGATTCATGGATATTTTGTGGATTTTTATGGAATCGAGAGGGTTTGGTTGTGGTCCGCCCGTTGTTATTTTTGTATGAATATACATGAATCGTAGGCGGGTTTCCGGTGTATTCCTTTTCCGTAATCGTTTAGAAGTGGTTGTGATTGTGCTATTCGAATCGTTAGGTTCATTTTCGCCGATTCCTCGCGGTCGTGCTTGATTCTTCCGTTCCGCTCGTTGTCATATTCCTTTCGTTAGCATCGCGCCCAAGCTTCCCGCTGAGCCGTATCCGCTCGTGGTTCCGTGCTCGTGGTATCGAGGCAAGTACCTTGCCCATACTTTTCTCGCTTTATGTATATGATGATCGGTGGTCGTCTTGATGTGTTTGTTTGGTTATTTGAAATGAAGTTTCAAAGGAATTTGATTTGGCCTCGTTAAAGGCTTTCTTTCAAAACGCTGTGTTTTGTGAACGGTGTTTTGAGAATCGATTATGATTTGATTATTTTGAACGTCGGAGGATTTTATGATGATACTCATATTGTTTAAGTTATGGAATCGTGTATTTCCTTATTTAACCTTGTTATCGAAATTTTGAAGAGTTTGATAATGGTGTCGAGTTAATGGCCATCTCTAGTGAGTATTCTTAATGAACTTACATTCTTAGCATATTAGTGTTGCATGAGTAACGTGTGTGTGTGTATGCTCACTACGGGTTAGATCCGACGGGGTCTCGGTAGGGGTCCACGGAGGTGTGGATCGACGAGCTTTGCTTTTAACCACTACGGGTTAGATCCGACGGTCTCGGTAGGGGTCCACGAGGTGTGGATCGACGGTTAATTGTGGTGCATTTTGCTAATGTGATTTGATATTGGCATTTTAAATGAGTGCTTTAACGGTTTTCATGATTGCATGCATTGACTAAGTGTGTAAGAGGTAAGTGTTCGTTTGGCTTACTTGGCTAGGATGGCAATCGAGTATTTTGTTGTTTGTTTTAAATCCTTTATTTGTGGATTTTGATGTTGGGATACGAACCTCCCGGTCGTTCTTGTGTACCGTGAGTTGACGAGATTTGGGGCTAAAATCCCAATGGTTTTGTAAAAGTCGCTTTACTGATTTGGGGCTAAAATCCCAACGGTTGGTTAATGTCATTTTTCGTAAAGTAAACCTTTGGGGCGGTGACCCCTTTTGTCTTTCGGTTTTGAAAAGTAGGATTTGATAATCCTAAATTGTTTTTCTATTAAAACTCTCGATGGCATTCCAAATCTGCTTTATAAATTACTTCCATTGATTTATGATATTTCGTTTTTGAAATGTTTTCTCAAACCCTTGCCTCGGGAAGTACTTTTCGTTTCGTTTGGATCTTTGAGGATCCTCGGTTATTGTTATTCGTGGAATGTGAATTGTATGGCTCGTATTTGCACTTTGTATTTGCACTAGCAAAACAGTGGAGTTTTGCTAACCCCCGAGTATTCGGGGGGTGGATGTCTGTTTTTGCATTCAGGTTTTGGAGCATAACACAGGGTCGGCATGAAGGATGATGAAAGATGATCGATACTAATCACATGAGGAACCGTACATCGTGTGTTGGTTCAGTTGTACTTTATTTTCCGATGTTGTATTGTTCCCGTTGTACGGGTGTAGTTGTATTTTGTCCCATGCGTGGGCATGAGTTGTATTTGAGTTGTATGTATTTGTGGAAAGACCAAATCGGTCTACTGAGTCATTGTAGCCTCGAAGGCATTGTCGAGAATGTTAAATGTCGTTACCAGCCTGGTAGATCCTTGAGGAAAGGTTCTACGGCGTGTAATATCCCTGAGCGGATTGGGGGTGTTACAATCATTGCACCACTCTGACCGGATTAATCGAGAGAACTCTCCCGTACGAGCCAGCTGCTAAGGAAATTGCTGACCAGCAACCTGCATATGTCAACAGGAAATCAACGAAGCGTAATCTATCCGAAGGCAGTCAGTCAACCTGCAAGAAGCCTCGTATGAGTCCTATCGTTTCTGAGCGACCTCCTACGGCGCATAATCGTGCGGGATCTCATTCCCGAGCGGCCAGTTCGGCCATCACCTGTTTTAATTGTGGAACGCCGAGTCATTTCAGCACTGAGTGTCTGAAACCGTCTATCACGTGCTATAATTCTGGGAATTTTGGGCATAAGGCCCGTTTTTGCCGAAAGGACTCCAAGTCGGCTCCGATGTCATCTCAGGCCCCGAAGCAACCAGCTTTGAATCGATCGCTTTATCATCGCTGCTTAAGACAATGGAAGCAAATAGAGTTGGAGCTCGTATTTATCAGACGGAGCGTCGGTTCGGGGCCGCAAGTCCTGCATTCATATGATGAGGAGGATCGACGATCCGATGGCCGAATGATTTCGTATACTCGTAATTTTATTTCAACTTGTGTGTACCTTTGATCCGGTACACCGCATTCATTCATTTTCGAATCATGCTTGAATAGACTTATTTCGGGATAGTCCTACCGCTTGTGGACCTCATACCATCGGTCTACCGACGATGGAAGAATTTTCGAATCATACCGAATTGCTTAACGACCGCGATTGATTGATGGATCTAATCGTGGTGAATTTATCTTAGGACGACTTAATTTTCGGTATTAGTTGGCTTAACCGTCTTGATACTATCCTCAGTGCTTGTTAGCGTTTGGTCGCTATCTTTCCGTCGTTGGTTGTCGAATGTGTGCTTCAGGGAAGTAATCCCCGTTGTTCCAGTAGAAATTTTATTATGGCGAAAGCAGAGAAATTCCGCAATCGAACTATCAAATCATTCATTGTATCATTTTCATCGATTGACCTTTCTAAGGCAATCGAGTTATTCAATCATTTCTTGTATCATTTCCATCGATTGGCTTTTCTAAGACAATCGAGTCATTCAATCATTCATTGTATCATTTTCATCGATTGACCTTGCTAAGGCAATCGAGTTATTCAATCATTTCTTGTATCATTTCCATCGATTGGCTTTTCTAAGACAATCGAGTCATTCAATCATTCATTGTATCATTTTCATCGATTGACCTTTCTAAGGCAATCGAGTTATTCAATCATTCCTTGTATCATTTCCATCGATTGGCTTTTCTAAGACAATCGAGTCATTCAATCATTCATTGTATCATTTTCATCGATTGGCCTTTAAAAGGCAATCGAGTTATTCAAACATTCCTTGTATCATCTTCATCGATTGGTCTTTCTAAGGCAATCGAGTTGTTCAATCATTATTGGTATCTCTTTTTATCGATTGACCATTCTAGGGCAATCGAAATGTTCAATCATTCGTGGTATCATTGTCATCGATTGACGATGTATTTCCGCATTTGAGTTATCTGGTTGCCTTCACATAGAGTAAGGGAATTCAGGAGTGAGTTGGAGCCGGTACGTCCCCTTTATCGAAGGCACCGTATCGGATGGCCCCGACCAGAATGCAGGAGTTGAAGATTCAACTTGAGGAATAGTTCGAGGAAGGTTATATCCAACCGAGTGCGTCCCCGTGGGGAGCACCAGTGCTGTTTGTCAAGAAGAATGATAGTTCTTTTGGCTTGTGTATCGATTACCAGGAGTTGAACAGGGTGATGATCAAGAGTAGTATCCTTTACCTCGTATTGATGATCTTTTAGATCAACTTCAGGAAGCTTGAAGATTTTCCAAGATCGACTTAAGATCCGGATATCACCAGCCATGGATTCGAGAGTCGGATATCGAGGACAGCTGCTTCGTACACGCTATGGTCATTATGAGTTCGTAGTTATGCCGCTCGAGCTAACTATTGCACTGCGGTATTCATGGAGTTAATGAATCGGGTTTTCATCGACTTTTAGATCAGTTTGTTGTTGTCTTCATCGATGACATTTTGATTTATTCTCGTAGCCAAGAGGAACACGAGGTACGTCTTCATGAGTTCTCGACGTGTTGAGACGAGAACAACCTTATGGAAAGTTTTCCAAATGTGAGTTCGAGGTCCGTGGTGACTTTCTGACATGTAATTTCATATGACAGAGTTCGTGTCGACCCTCGAAGACGGAGACTATCCGAGATTGGCAACCTCCGTAAGATATTAAGTAAATCCGATGTTTCCTCGGAATAGTTGGTCAATTATCCAACCCACGACCTGGAGCTAGCAAACAGTGGTTTTCGCGTTGGGATTTGGCGTCGTTACCTTTATGGCGTCACCTTTCGCTTATTCACCAATCACAAGAGTTGAAGGATATATTTACTCACAAGGAGTTAAATATGCGTGAGGCGGTGGTTGGAACTAATCAAAGATTTTGATATCGAGATCCTTTACCACCTGGGCAAGGCGAACGTTGTCGCCGACGCCTTGAGTCGTGAGTCCGTTCAGGAGCAGATGCTTGCTCGTTTAACAGTTCAGAAGGAGCTTCAGCAGGAATTCCTTAGACCCGAGATTGAGGTCTGGCTTCAGCGAGTTCAGGGACATCTTTGTATGTTAGAGATTTCATCGTCACTTGAGGAGGTAATCAGAGAGAATCAGAGTTCAGACCCTTCATTGTTGCGCATCCGTGAAGATATGGCTCAGGGGAAAGACCCTGGATTCGTGGTCCACGAGGACGGACTTTTGAGGTTTAAGAACCGGTTGTGTACCGGCGAATGACGAGTTGAAAAACTCTATTTTGAGAGAAGCTCATGCTACCCCTTATTCTGTTCATCCGGGGTCCAGCAAGATGTACAAGGACTTGAAACAAAATTACTGGTGGAGTAATATGAAGCGAGAAGTCGCGGAATTTGTTTCGAGATGCTTAACTTGCCAACAAGCCAAGATTGAACATCGCGATCGTGGGTATGTCAAAACCTCTCCTATTCCAGTGGAAGTGGGAAGACATTTCTATGGATTTCATCACGAGTTTGCCGACGAGTCGTCGTGGCATGAATACAACTGGGTGATTGTGGACCGCTTAACTAAATCAACTCATTTTCTTGAGATTAAGGATACTTGGGGTCCCGAGAGACTTGCCCACTATTCATCAAAGAGATAGTGAGACCGCACGGTACTCCTAAAAGTATCGTTTCCGATCGTGACGGACGGTTTGTGTCACATTTTGGAAATCGACCATCGTGCTATGGGAACTCCTTAATCTCGATCGCTTTCATCCTCAGTCCGACGGACAATCAGAGAGGACTATTCAGACATTAGAGGACATGTTGAGAGCTTGCGTCCTCGATTGGAAGGACGATTGGGAAGCCCAACTACCATTGATCGAGTTCATGTATAATAATAGTTGGCATGCTTCCATTAAGATAGCACCTTACGAGGCCTTGTACGGTCGTCGTTGTCGCTCTCCTTTGTGTTGGGATGACTTGTCAGAATCAATCGGCACCGAGCCCGATATGCTTATAGCCGCCCGGGAAAAGGTAGCTTTGATCAAGAGTCGTTTGTTGACCGCTCAGAGTCGACAGAAATCATATGCAGATAACCGTCGTCGACCATTAGGGTTCGAGGCTGGTGACCATGTGTTGGTCAAGGTATCCCCGAGTCGTGGTATCTTCCGTTTTGGGAAGAGGGGAAAGTTGAGTCCGAGATTCATTGGACCGTTTGAGATTTTGGATCAAGTAGGCGAGTTAGCTTATCGATTGGCTTTACCTCCGGCGTTGAGCCGAATTCATAATGTGTTTCATGTCTCTCAGTTGCGAAAGTATGTTGCCGACCCGAGTCACATACTGCAGTTCGACGAAATTGAAATCGCCGACGACCACTCATATGAGGAGCGTCCTATACGAGTCTTAGAGCGGCGAATCAAACAGTTGAGAAATAAGACGATTCCTTTGGTTAAGATTCAGTGGTCTAGACACGGAGTCGAAGAGGCCACTTGGGAAACCGAGATGAATATGCGGGAGAGTTATCCCGAGTTGTTTGACCCTTAGTTTCGGGGACGAAACTCTTTTATTGGGGGTGTATGTAATACCGGTTGTAATTCATTCATTTTCATTCAAGAATTATCACCAGAATTGTCACTCAATGTATTTTCACTCAATTATAATCATTCATCAATCATGTTCTTTCACCGTGTTCACCGCTCGAAAAACTTCGAGTTGTGTATCGTTATTGTTCATTGTTTCAACTTTCCTCATATGAGTTCGACTTTGTTAGATCACCTTTAATTTTTGGTAACTCCAAAATTCTAAATCTTTGCAATATTATAGAGCATCGAGTTAGCTTTCCAATGGTTCAAACGGTGAGTCAATCGGAGTCCGACGAGAGAGTTATGGTCGCTTTAGCTCAACCGCTCATTTTTCGATTATTGCCGATCACCGCCGAACGAACTCGGCCGTGTGCCCGACACGCCCGCGGCCGCATTTCGTCCGAAAATGACGTAGTGTTCGCCTCGAGGACCCGACCGTGTCGTCGGGCACGGCCGAGTCGAACCCTTCCGATAAGCTGTAATCGTCGCCAAAGACGCCCGACCGTGTCGCCTCGCACGGCCGAGTCGTGCCGAGTCGCCGTCGGACGGGTCATCGTCGGAAGGCTCCCGCGCCGCGACCGCCGTGTCAGAGGACACGGCCGAGTCCCTGTCGGCCACCGCCGGTTAGTCAGGCGACACGACCGTGCCGATCGGCACGGCCGTGTCGGCAGGTAGTCAACCCCTATAAATTCATTTTTTCAGCATTTCAGCCCATTTTTCTTCCTTTTCTTCACCTTAAACCGAGAGAGAAGGCTTGAGGGAGGGTTTTTCCTTCACAAATCATTTGGGTGTTTGATTTTCTTCATCTCCTTTCGATCGTGAAGCCCGGATAATCAATCTAACGCGTGTTCTTCAGATTAAAGTACTTGTATCTTCAAGAGGTAATTCTTTCAACACTTTGAACTTCGATTTTGTGTTGAGATATGATGTTTTGACGTTATAATCATGTTATATGAAGGGATATGTATATGATTATGAGTTTGTAAAAGGATTCATTGGATTATTGAGGGATTATTCAAGAACACCTTGAATATCGAGTTGGAATTGGGGATTTTCGACTAATTGTTGTTATAATCACATTTTGGATATTCATAACGGATTATTGATCGTATTGAGATGTTTTGTTGGTTTGAAACACTTCTTGGGGATTTGATATTGGTATATTGAAGTTTGATTGTAAACAATCGGAGTTAGGACGCAACGTGTTTGTTTTAATGCATCAATGGACTTAGTTTTATCGTATCGACGATTTGAGTTCGTTATATTCGTGTTTGATTCGTATATTGATCGGATAGACGGTAATTGTATTGAATTAAGGTTGTTCGTATGACCGACACTTCATTTATGACATTTGTTCGTGGAAGGACTTTCTTCATCGGTATTTAGTAAGTTAATTCTTACTCGGTTAAAAGGATATTCATACCTTTTGTTGTTGATCATTCATAATCATAACTCATTCATCATTGTATTAATCATATTAAAACTTGTTATTGTCAATTAATCACTTGACCATAAGGAACGACGGTTCCAATCTTTTCGTTGAGCTATCATTCATTTCATTATTACCCTCATCTCGGTGAGTCATTCTTGACTTTGTCGATTATTATTTATTCATTGATATTCATTACGGTCATTCTCGTTCATATGACCTTCAGGGTTCATATTGCGTGGCCGGGTGTGGCTGTGTGGAATTTTTAGTCGGGCACACGATGGTTATTGTATTGGGTTCACCGATATATTAGACCGTGCACACGGGAAAGCGTTACACCGTGAGACTAATTAGGTACACGGACGGGTGTTGTACACTTACACAGAACATTACGGGCGTACTATGATACTCCTCTTCAGCGTAATTCATAACTAAGAATATTTCATAACTTGATTAATCATAATTGTGTATTTTCAACCCTTGAGGATTGTTGTTCTTTGTAACTGACCCCGTTTGGGGATTTTGTTTTCCAGGTCATGGCAAGGCAAACGCACGGGAATAGCATGTTGATGTCGAGGAGTCCTAGTGATACTAGTAGGGGCCCCCGATCTTTCAGTTATTCATGTTATTGTCCTTTATTTTCCGCTGCAGACTTTCATTTGAATACTCCGTTTCATTCAGTGTTGTGTATTTTATCTTCATATAAAATACACTAGTATTCGGTATTATCCTGGTGTGTTGTAACTAAACTCCTCATCGGAGTAATTATTGTTGTAATGTAGTTCGGTACTACATTTATCTTGTGTAATTCATTCATTTTCATTTGCCTGGTGGGTCCCAGTTGGGGATCTACGGCACTGTAATATCCGCCTAGTTTGGGGTGTTACATGAACTACCTCTTCAAGCTGACGGCGCAGAAGGGTTCAGTTGGCGGCTACCACATTCAGGGTCGCATGGGCAGGGTGGTCCTCGGGGTACCGAACAAGGTCCGGGGCGACCTGACGAAATGGTGTTGGGTCGACGGAGCGTGGAGGTTGGCGGCGAGTGATAAACCATAGGATGAGTTGGATATCCCCACCGGATTTCGGGAGAGGAATCCGAGTAAGAGTTTTAACTCTCCCTTTGTTCGGATACACCTTGAACTGATCGAATTTGGTTTCCTTTTTGCAGGCTCCCTTGTTCCAGCGGCCGACGATCTTCCATTTGACTTTTTGATCGTCTAGGAGCGAATCTGCGGTCTACCGGACAACTTCATCGACGCCCGCACGGTTAACAACGAAGCTCATTGGTTGGGCGCTCGGTTGTTTTGCTTCCCCCGCCACTTGAAGGTCCCATGTATAAATATTTACGATCTCCTTTCTGCTTGACAATCGTCTTTGATTGAAAGAGATGTCTAACCTAGTTGAATGTCTTCTTTGACAGAGATCCACTTCCCCCGCTACTCCGAGCCGCCGAGAGAGATTACTATGTCGAACCCCGGCCTTATGAACCGTCTCCGCCAAGGGAAGAAGGCGGGTTGTGCCCTTGCAACGAAGACCCGTCCTATCCCCGAGGCGAGACCTCTCATAGCGCCAGTCGTCGAGCTGGAAGCTCGGGAAGAGGAGCAGCTCCAGCACAACCGCAAGGGGCGGAGGCCGGAGGAGCCCTTGCCGACTGTTGCTGCGGAGGCGTCCGTTGTGGTGCCGCCGGTTTCCGCGCCTCCTATTTCTACTTTTCCATGGAAGAGGGGCCTACACCCTCAGCGGCCTTTCTAAAGGTCATGGCGACCGCTGACGCCCAGACTCCGCGGGGCAAGCCCTATTTCGGCCGTGACCCCGAGAAGGTCGAAAGGTAAGATTGGTTTGATCTTGCTGAGTTAAGCCACTTGTGTAGGGTGCATACTAACTCCTTCGTTTTTGTTGCAGGGTCCGTCTTGCCGACCCAAACACCTTGCCGATGGTGCTGGACTTCCTGGCGAGCAAGTCCCCCCACGTGCCTAGCGACGTCCCTCACTATGTCTCCTGGGCCATCTCCTCCCTTCCGAAGGCTTGAACGACCAACCTGGATACGATCGTGCGTCGGCAGTCTGGAGATGCCATGCAGGCGACTCTTTCCCTGACCCTCCAAGAGGCGAAGATGGCCGCTCAAGCCGTAAAGGATTATGAGGGGTGGCCCTCTACTGCTCGCCTCCATTCGGACCTTGAGGCTGATCGGAACCAGAATGCCGAGTTTGCCGATAGGATCGTGGCCATAGAGAAGGAGTATGCTGAGACGGCCAAGCGAGCTAAACAGGATCTTGACCGGATGAGGCAGGAGCTCGACCGGTCCCGGGCGGCGACCGATCGGATGTGCGACCAGATGACGCAGGCTCGTCGGTTGCATGCGGCCTCGCAGGAAGAGGTGACCAGGCTAAAGGTGGTGATGGACCGGCTAAATGGCGAGTTGGAGTCGTCGAAGGGGGAGCTGGCCGCCAAGGTTGCCGAGCTCAAGGATGCGGACAAAACAATCGCGGGGCTGAAGGAGAAGTTGGAGGTGACCGATGTAACACCCCCAGATCAAACCAGGAATATTACACGCCGCAGACCCTCTCCGTGAGGATCCACCAGGCTAGACATCAACACAACACATTACATTACATACTGACGAATCAAAATAACGAATCAATAGACCGATTTGGTCTTCCGTCACTGACTTACAAATCAAAATACATAAACTCATCCAGACTCATACACACGCAAGGGTAAAATACTTGCAACAACGAACAATAAGACAGCAGAAAAGACAATACAATGGACTCCGACTAACTGAAGTCAAAACTGGCCTTCGTGTGATTAGTATCATTCGTCTTTCATCATCCCTCGCACCGATCCTGTGTCTTGTTCTCGAAAACCTGCATGTACCTGGACACAATACAGATATCCACCCCCCGATTACTCGGGGGTTAGCAAAACTCCATTGTTTCGATAATGCAAGTATAAAGTGCAAATACGAGCCATACACAACACATTCCGAGAATACAACGAAAGACTTCCCGAGATATATTTAGTTAAAAATAGTTCAAGTCTTGAAAGTAGAAACGAAGCAAGTAAGCACTTTGAAAACATTTCCAAATCTCGGGAGTTTTGAAAACATTAGAAATTGAAAAGTTCTTAATTCCTCGAAAGTCATTTAGGGTCACAACCCCAAAGTTCATTTTCAAAAATGCAAATTCGTTAACAAAACACGGGGTCCACGGACCAACCATTCCGGTCACAAAACACAGGGCCTACGACCCGATCATCCACTTCAATTCACTTACAAGGACACATTACACATAACACATTATTCTTATGCCATTCTAGCCAAGCATCAAGACTCGATATATAATGTCTCTCGACCCCAAGCACTAAGCATTGTGATACTCCGGACAATATCACAATTAACGAAAACATCAACATCATCCTCAAGATGAAAACCACAACTGGTAACCCGCGGCCGTACCCCTTAGTATCGGCCCCCAGATGCCCCGTCGAACGCTCCGGGTGGGAAAACCACTTCCACGGCCGTACCCCTTAGTATCGACCCCCAAACATCCCGTCGGACACTCCGGGTGGAAGTTCATCCACACACGCACCCAAGTCCACTTCCGTGGCCGTACCCCTTAGTATCGACCCCCAGACATCCCGTCGGACACTCCGGGTGGAAGGAACAACACACACACGTTCCAAAATCATAGTTGCAAACCACAAGCCTCGAAGGTCAATCACAGTATATATTGTCGAGGTACCTTACTAGAATGGCCAGTTTATCCAACATATACTCACGACTAAGTAATGATACGATTCATGCTAGAATTTCAACGATGCATCTAGTATCAATAACATAGCAACGAGGGAAAATACATATCCAACCACGCCGAACGACAAAATGACACAGGATCATCAATAGGCATATGATTCATACATATCTCAAGGAAAGGTTAAGCTATAAATCTACAACGTCATAATCACACAATACGATACCCCACAAATACTTAGACAAGCATATTTAACAACGAATTCATACGAGTCATCTTTTCAGGAAGTATTGAAAAGCATATCAATTTCTTTGAAAGTTAGTTATAGACATTCACAGATCACGTATCGTAAATCACTAACTAATATATCCACAAAACACGTAATGTATGGGCAAGATACTTGCCTCGAATAACCACAATGCAGAGAATCGGCCGAAGTAGGTTGGCACGAACCGACTACGAACTCGACGACTCCACTGAACGACAATCCGCAACAATGAACTACGAACGAAAACAATAACAACGAAAATAAATTCCAAAGTACGACCCAAAGCCGCTGAATTCAAAGAACGAATGACGAAAGTTCAAGTGTTTTCCCCAAAACAGCCAAGAACACGATTCATCCCGACAAAACACGAAAACGGAATTCTAAGTCGAAATATGGATATACAATCCATAGAATATGTTTAACAACATCATTTAACCACAATTTATCCAACAAAAACGGATGGAAAACGAGATCGAGAACAAATCCCCCAAAAAATCGATTCGAAGGAAATCAAGAAATATACTTCGATTCGACGAAGAACAATGGATTAAATGATGTTAAACACAAGAATACTACCAATATTAATCATACCCATCATGGATTAATCAACAACACGGAACGAATCGGATAAAAATGCAAAAAAACCCCAAATTCGCGAAATTAGGGTTCTAAGGAAGATTACCTTGATTCGCTGGATCAAAGGATGGTAACGGATGATTGATTGATGTTATAACCTCAAGAACTTCATGGATTTGTTTTTAAACAACATGGCTTCAAGATTCCCAAGACCACATCCGCGGAAGAGAAAGGAAAGATTGAGAAAAATGGCCAAAAACCCGTCTGCAGGGCCATAAATAGGCTGCACAGTGTGTCGCGGCCCAGCGGGAGTGTGCCGCGGCACAGGGCCAAATCTGCGCCCAGTGATCGGCAGTGTGCCGCGGCCCGACCGACATGTGCCGCGGCACCAGGTACAAACGGTTTGGCCGAAAAAAAATGCACGAGTGCGCCGCGGCCCACGGTATGGCCTGCTCGGCCAGAAGCTGCCGAGCACTACCGGCCGTAACTCGGCGCGGCTGGCCCGGGCCTGATTGCCGGCCATGACTCGGCCGGGGCCAACTCCGACGGCCCGAACGACCCCGAAACCCGAACTTGAATATGAATCGATGATACGGTTACGACGTACTTGCAAAGACGAATCTAAGAGCTAAGAGAACACACAATTCCGACCACCCGAAGGCTCGGAATTCGACAACGGAAGTAATTACCCAAAACTTTAGGAAATTACGAAAATAGCCCAAAACGTCCGAAAATCACGATACGCGATCGAAACACCAAACCAAAGCTCGCAATATGAATAATAACAATAAATGAACTTATGAGAAACTCGAAACAACAGTTTCGGACGAGATTCGCAAGAATCGAACTCAAGTGCGGAAAAGTCGCTAAAAAGCTCGGAACTCAACAAAACGATACCGAAACGAACTCGGATGACAAAAAGTGCAGAATTAATCATTCTCGAAATGACGAAACGGTCATGAACGAGTCGTCAAAACGGACTCCGGCCGAAAAAGAAATTTACCAAAAATCGAAGATTGCTGATATTACATTCTACCCTCCTTAAAAGAAGTTTCGTCCCGAAACTTAAAACAAGTAGGGAGAAGCAATATCCCGCCAGGAAAACTCAACGAGATACGCAAGGAAACGCGTAACTTATGCCCATCGGCGAAACGTTACAAGCAACGCAAAGGAATATACGGCGTGAAAACACGCTCCACGACGACCAACACAACGTCGCCGTTAGGGATATAATAAAACCAACAAGTGACAAGCGTCATCAAATGGATAATACAATCAAGTCAATTATCCGAACAATCACAAAACACAACGGACGAAAATCAATACGATTGACCAACCCAACGATACATCAATCAAAACGCGAGCCAATCGCTGAATAAATACGGAATTCCACCGCCCAAGGGTTGGAAGATCGAAAACGAGACTAATTTTCCGAACTTGGAAAGGTCGCAACGATATATAGATCAATTTGGGACAATATCAGAACTCGCTCGAATGACAAAGGTGAGAAACAACACCAGGTCAGAAGCATCAACGAACACAGTCGAGTCGATATGGTTGGACGAAACAGAAGAGAAAGAAAGAAAAATATGGGTATTACATCATATCACCTTTAAAAGAGGTTTCGTCCCGAAACCTAAACAACGAGAACGAAGTGCTGGAATAGCAACCTTCCCGACCATACCCTCTTGGTCCAGATCCGATCTTCATGGCCATTAGTATCGTGGTCACGACTGTGTCCTCTGCCCAACGGCATACTAAGCGGATTCCCACTCAATACGATTGCACAACTTCGCAAAATATTATACTAAAGTACCAACTCAGCATGACATATCACATAAGGTAACCAATAACAACTCGAAAAGAAAATCCACGAGGTATCTTTTTAAAGGAAATCTTTTGAAAATCCTTGGATTTGTATGCTATTTAAAATAAACTTTGAAAGTACTTTTGGTACCTCGGGTTGTTTCATCAAAACTTGTAAACAACATACTTTAACCGTCTCATTTGAAATCATTTGAAGTCATCATGCCTCTACGTATCATCATCACCGTTAAAAACTAACAAGTTAACCATGCAAGATCATCAAATCATTCTTACATACTCTAACATTTCCAAATCCGAGTTTGAACTTTACATCGAGTGAGATTTTTCATCTTTCACTATATATTTTTGAAAATAAAAATCGCATTGGTTTTTGAAATAAAATATTTTTATGGTGTGAAAGATTTTTGAAAATCATTCACTCGAATTATTTGAAAATGCAACAATACGTTAAAATCATTTTCGAAAATTCTCCCAACACTTCACAAACATCAACGACGGTAATATTTTACAAAATGTTCAAGGTACTTTAAAACAACTCTTTCAAATACCGTCGAGGTTTTATTTGAGAATCCTAGGCCGGCTCGCAAATTTCAAACAATTTCCAAAGTTCATATGAAGCCGCCGGCTAATCGCACTTGCACAAACTTATGAAAGTTTTAGAAAAGCGTGTTCGAACACACTCGCAGCAGACATAATTTATCAATTTGCCAAACCCAATCAATTATCACTTAGCGCAACGAAAAAAAAATCATAACGCACATTCATACAAAACAGTTGTCATTACTTGACAACACATAGAATACAGTCCCGGGTGATTGACTTCTAAGGTTAGGCCTAACGGCTAAAAGAAATGTAGTTCCCTAGCCTCTGTCCAGACTGACTAACGCGCGATACAACACATATTTAGCGTGCGCTACCCATGCTGCATTAGCGCGCGCTAGCCTTACACTTAGCATGCGCTAACGGTTCTATTCCAGCAACATGATTGCGAACATATATACGACATTACTGGAATCGAAGGTCACAAATAAACAACAACAATATTCGAATCTCAAAGCCATCGATTCACATAATTACAACACATCATGAGCATGTTAGGAATACTTGTTAGATTTTGATGATGTCATTAATATAAAATCAAATGTTTATTACTTGGCAAAAATGTAAGGAAGAACCAAATGAGTATCTTCCATAGGCCAAAAATGTTAAGTATAAAAATTGGCAAAATGTAAAGAAGAACCAAATGAGTGTCTTCTATAGGCCAAAAATTAGTTAGGCTAAAAATCGGCTAAGTACTGAGTACAGCTAAGTTCATCAGAGAAGATCAGTCGAGTCGAGTCAGAGTAGTCCTGGTCAACATAATTTATCAGAGAAGTTTGACCAGACTGCAGCCAAGGTACCTCAGGGAAGTCACCTGATCAGATAAGTCACAAATAGTGAACAGCAGAGAGGTCCAGACTGCAGAGATGTTAGCTACTCATCAGCCTAGTCGAAGTCAGCCAAGTACTCCAAGTCCACATCAGCATGCGTTGAAAAGTCAAGTATTACGGAAAGTCACATGCAACGTGAAGAGACAAATTGGAGTGATTCCCGCTAGAGATATGAATTAAAAAGCTATCCAGACCCACCTTGAAGACCTTAATTGTTTTATAATCAAAAGATTCGGCGCATCACATGCAGAAGTCTTCACAACGGTCGGAAGATAGATTAAAATAATGGCAATCCAGCCTTGCAATGTTCAGAAAGATTAAACAAAGAAGTCTCCCTCCAATGGACGGATTTGTTCAAAAGATTTGCAACGGCTACAAGGAAAAATCTCAGAGATCATGACCTATATATATCCGAAGATTTGAAACTGAGCAACTACCGGTGCGAACATACTTTCAAGCGATCAAAGCAATCAAGCAATCTAAAGCAATCAATAGCATCGTGAAAAGAGCGGTTCTAAAAGTTCATACTTAAAGAAGCTCTTAGTTGGAGAAGACAAAAACTCTTGTCTATAATCCTGAGTACGGGGTACTTCACTGGTTGAAGTTAGAGACTGTAAAGGCATCCGAGGATCGAGGATCAAGAGGTGCAAGGCAGTCAAGTGTGTACAACGACACAGATTTCCACTGGTTGGAAGCTGTTGTAGTGTGGTTTGAATCAGTGTAATATTTATCACTGATTGAGAATTATAGTGAATTCATCTCCAACTGGTTTGGATAAAAGTGGATTAGTAGAGGATTATCCCACCTCTGAGACCACTATAATCGCCTGCGTTATTTACTGTTTTACTGCATCATACTTTAACTGCTGCATTCATTGTTAAGTGTTTCATTAGTTGCTTTATATTCGTCATCAGCTGACTTCCGCATATAGTAAAGAACAAACGACTCCAAGTCATTTGTTTACCTATCAACTGAAGAAACTCACTCTTCGTGAAAAAGAGTTTAAGAGTTTCTACAAGTCTATTCACCCCCCCCCCCCATCTAGACTTGTACCTGGACGACTTGTGACCTACAAGTGGTATCGGAGAGGTTGGTTCATTTATTTCACGAACCAGATCTATATCTAAGATATATCTTCACTCTCACTTTATAATGGAACACATGCACTCTAGACTCCCTGTGTTTTCAGTTGACGAGTATGATCTGTGGAAGATAAGGATGCAGGCACACTTATATTCGATTCATGACGACATGTGGTGCATCATCGAGGACGGTCCATTCATCTTTGAGAAGGACAACACAGCAGAGGAGATCGCAGCAGGGAAGCCAGAGAAGATTCCTAAGAAGAGGACAGAGCTGACTCCCAAAGAAAGAAAGCTGGCCAATCTTGATAACCGGGCCAGAGATGTGTTATATCAAACTCTTGACAAATCCACTATAGTCAAGATCAAGAACTGCAAGAATGCCAAAGAAATCTGGGACACATTAGCCCTAATGTGTGAAGGAACGGAGCTGATCAAGGAAAACAAGCTGTCAATTGCTATCCAAAAATTTGACAACTTTAAAATGAAGAATGGTGAATCCATAGACCAAGTGGACACAAGGTTCACTGAGATTATCAATGAGATCAACTCCCTCGGCAAAACCTATGGCAACAGGGAAATGGCACTAAAGGTTCTCAGATCTCTCAACCCTGAATGGAGCATGAAGGCCGTGGCCATGAGAGAGTCCAATGACCTGAATAAAATAAAAATTCAAGAGCTGTTCTCTGATCTGAAGGCTTACGAGTTTGAGCTTCCAAGTTCATCCTCAACTGAGCCTGCAGAGAAGGGAATCGCATTTGCAGCCGAGTCTCCTGCCAAGAGCCTATCTGATGTGAAACCTCCAAATCCACTAGATTTTGAGGAAGAAATGGCATTTATAATGCAAAGGTTTAGCAACTTTAGAAAGAACTACTCCAAATACAAGAAAAATTATAAGGAGAATCCAAGAAGGAACCAGAAGGCTGGAAGATGGAAAGTAGAATGCTACAACTGTCACAAGACCGGACATATCCAAATGGACTGTCCTGAGCTCAAGAAGGACGAAACCAAGAAGGAGGTGGGCAGAAAGGAAGATAGAAGAAAGGCCCTCATCGGAGAAGACCAGGAGCATGTCGAATCAAGCAGTAGATTCTTTTCTGATGAAGATGAGGAGTATGACTGCCTGATGGCAAACCTAGCTGATGAAGAGGTAACTTCTAAACCCACCGGTTCAAATAATAGCTCAGCCATGTCACAAGATATGGATCTGCACGAATCGGTAAATTAGTTATTTAAAGATTTCGAAACACTCAAATCTGCACACCAAACTGTATCAGCAGAGAAGACTCAGCTGCAAGATGAGAATAGGCAGCTGAAAAATGATTTCGAAAAACTCAGCCTAGATTTAAATAAGGGAGAGATAACTGCAGCTAACTTTAAAAACCAGGCTGACGTTAATAGAGCTGAGATAAACAGACTAACCATTTTACTTAAAGAAAAATCAGCTGCACTTGCTCATGCCAAAAACGAGTTTACTAAGCTGACACAGGTGAATAAGACTCAGGCGCAGGAAATAACTTCCCTGAAGGTGTCTTCAACCCTGGAAGAATTGTGTACCAATAAAAGGCCACTATATTCCAAATCAGGCCTTGGATATGATCCTCACACTCCCTCTAGTTCTAAAAGAAAATTTATCAAGGGAGAAACAATTGTCTCGACTGTTGAGCCTACGTATAAACCAATATTCAAAAACAGGCAACAGCCAAGTCAAATGTCTAGGCTGCAGTCAGGTTACACTAGGCAGCCACCTAGACAGGCGACTAGGCAATGGCCCAGGCAGAAACAGCAGCCCAGACAACATGCCCACTATTACCAACAACTCCCTAAAAACAGATTTCAAAATGGGAGGGGCAGATGGAAACCTCAAGGTTATCCTAATTACCAAAATGAACAAGTGTGGAGACCACAACGATTTAATAAATGGTCTCAGCCAAGATTTAGAAATGGCCCACACTATCAAAATTTTGAGGAATATCCAGTATACAATCTAAACAGGAGATTCAGACCTCGAACCTACACACCCTATGAGGGTTATAATAATAACAACTTTTACAATCCAAGGAGAAATCAATTCTCCAGGAAACCAGCTAACCCCAAAGGACCCACACAGATTTGGGTACCTAAATCTCTGCTTGTCTGATTGCAGAAAAGGTGGAAGGACTACAACCACATCTCCACAAGCTCAAATTTTGGAGGTGGAGAATGGTTTGTAGACTCTGGATGCTCGAGGCATATGACCGAGAACAAGAAGATGCTGTCCAATTACACCAAATAAAGAGGTCCCGATGTAACTTTTGGAGAGACAGACAAAAGGCTTTGGAGAGCTGCACCGAGGAAATATTGTGATATCCAAAGTTCATTATGTCAAAGGGCTCAAGTACAACCTCCTGAGCATAAGCCAGTTCTGTGACGAGAAGAACCTAGTAGTCTTCACCATCTGGAAATGCATGGTGATAGACATCTTATCTGGAGAAGTAAAGCTACAAGGTTTCAGAAGGAGAGATGTATATATGATTGATTGGAATACAGGAACACCTAACTCCTGCTTTCTATCCAAGACAGTAGCTGAAAATGGATGGTTGTGGCACAAAAGACTATGTCACCTGAACTTCAAAGCCATCAACAAGATTAGTGTTCAGAAGCTGGTCAGAGGACTTCCAGATGAAGCATTCAAGAAGGAAGCGCTTTGTGATGCATGTCAGAGAGGAAAGCAGACCAGAGCATCATTCAAGCCAGTTCAGCCTACAACGCTCACAACAAGGATCCTAGATCTACTCCACATGGATCTATTTGGTCCTATCAAGCCAAGGACTTTGAGCGGTCGAAAGCATGCACTTGTTATAGTAGATGATTATTCAAGGTACACTTGGATTATCTTCCTATATAAGAAAAGTGAAACCTTGACCAAGCTACCTGAGCTGCTGAGAAGGATCCAGAATGAGAAATCCCTATCCATCATCAAGATCAGATCAGATAGAGGAGGGGAGTTTCTCAACAAGGCAATAACTGATTACAGCGATCAGAATGGGATCCAGCATGAGCTCTCTGTAGCCAGGACGCCCCAACAGAATGGTGTTGCTGAAAGAAGAAACAGAACCCTGAAGGAAGCAGCAAGGTCCATGATTGCAGAAGCGGACCTGCCCAAGAGGTTCGGGTCAAGTCACAACACACCTCTATCACACCCAGAACAGGAGTATGATAGTAGGGAGACATGGCAAAACTCCCTATGAAGTTTGGAATAATAGAACTCCTACTGTTGCTTACTTTCATGTTTTTGGTTGTAAGTGTTTCATCCACAACAATGGTAAAACACAACTAAATGCCTTTGATGCTAAAGCGATGACGGTCTCTTTATGGGATATTCCCAAAGAAGCAAGGCATATAGAGTTTTTAATAAAAGAACCTTAGTTGTGGAGGAAACACCCCATGTTGTTTTTGATGAATCTACCGTTGAGTACAGGAAACAAGTTGAGCTAATTGAGAACAAGCTCAAGTCGCGACCTTGAAGAAGTCATTATACATGACACCGGGAATGGTGGACTCACTGCAGACTCACTGATGACCCAACCGCACTGGCCAAGACCCAATCACAGATCAGACAGGATCAGCAAACCTATCTGATCCAGTTGCCGCTGATGAAGACCCAGCCGTAGCTGACAAAGACTCATCTGCAGATCAGAACCAACCTACAGATGACAAGACGGTAGCTGATCCAGTTGCAGACCAGAACCCAGCTGATGCAGAAAACCACCAAGGCAATCCAACAGGGGGAACAAACCCAGAAGAGGATGACATCCCCAAATGGCTCAAGGATCACCCAATCCAGCAAATCATCGGAAAGTTGACTGATGGAGTTAAGACAAGACAGTCAACCCTACCAGCAGGAATGGCGATGTTCTCATGTTTTATGTCACAAATTGAACCCAAGACAACAGAACAAGCCTTGGAAGATTATTCGTGGATCAATGCCATGCAAGAGGAATTAGAGCAGATGGAAAGAAACAAAGTTTGGGAACTAACAGACAGACCTGATCATAAGAAGGTTATTGGCACCAAATGGGTGTACAGAAATAAAAGTGATGAAGACGGAACTGTTGTTAGGAATAAGGCCAGACTTGTAGCAAAAGGGTATGCACAGTGTGAGAGAATAGATTTTGATGAAACCTATGCACCTGTTGCAAGATTAGAGGCCATCAGACTATTCCTCGCATATGCTGCATTCAAGGATTTTGAAGTATATCAGATGGATGTAAAAAGTGCTTTTCTAAATGGAATCCTAGAAGAAGAAGTCTATGTAGAGCAACCCCCAGGTTTTGTCAAAGGAGACAAAGTCTATAAGCTGTTGAAAGCTCTTTATGGACTTAAGCAAGCACCGAGAGCGTGGTATGAAACACTATCTGTGTTTCTTGAGAAGAATGGATTTTGCAAAGGAAAAGTAGACAAAACCCTATTCAGAGTGGAGCACGAAGGCCACATATTAATAGTCCAGATATATGTGGATGACATCATATTCGGATCAACCAATCCAGAGCTATGCGAGAAATTTTCCAACCTCATGCAAGGAGAATTTGAGATGAGTATGATGGGAAAGCTTAACTTCTTTCTCGGACTACAAGTTTAAGCAGATGGAAAAAGGAATTTTCATCAACCAAGCAAAGTATACCAGAGAACTTATCAAGAGATATGGAATGGAATCAGCCAAGCCAGCAAGAATTCCTATGAGCACAAGTACTCACCTGGATGCAGACGAGGCAGGCATATCAGTGGACTCAACTCACTGCAGAGGACTCATTGGATCTCTTCTGTACCTCACTGCAAGCAGGCCAGACATATCCTATACCGTAGGAGTTTGTGCACGATTCCAGTCCAAGACGAAGCAATCACACCTAGATGCAGCCAAGAGGATAATAAAGTACCTTAAGTCTACAATTAATGTTGGACTATGGTATCCCAAGGATGATAATTTCGAGCTGTCAGGATACTCAGATGCAGATTTCGCAGGATGCAAAATCAACAGGAAGAGCACTAGTGGAACGTGTCAATTCTTAGGAACCAGACTGATATCCTGGTTTAGCAAGAAGCAGGTTTCTAACTCTATCTCCACTACAGAGTCAGAATACCTAGTCAGCAGTAGTCACAGGCATGATTTTATGGATTAGACAGCAGCTAAGGGACTATAATATTATTGCCAATGAAGTCCCTATCTGGTGTGACAATAATAGTGTTATTGCAATAACCAACAACCCGGTGTTGCACTCAAGGACGAAGCACATTGATGTTAAGCACCACTTCATCAGAGACCATGTGCTTAACAAAAGGGTTAGAGTTGAAAGAGTCAGCACAGACTACCAGATAGCCGACATCTTTACCAAACCCTTGCCAGAAGAAAGGTTTTTGGAGCTGAGCAGAGATCTTGGATTACTAGATTGGGAATCTAGTACTGAAGCAAGTTGAAGCATTTCAGAGGAAGGACGGACCCAGCTGAAGAATCAGATCCTAACTGATGCAGGCAAGAAGACGAAGGACGGACAAAGCAACCTAGCTGATCAGAATACCAGGCGAGAAGTCAACTCACCTGATGCAGAGCGGTCAACAGTCAACAAATTAGACCTGCTAAGTTTTCTAAACTGACCTGTGAATATTTAATTATTATCTGCCATATTTATAATATTATTATATTAATTTTAGTTAACAACTGGCATTTAAATATATATTTTCCTAAGCCAAGTGGCAATTTTAATACACGTGTCAATCGCTTATTAAATCAATCTCCACGGTGGCCAATCAAAATCAACCGTCAAATTTTAAAATGGGCCACCGATTCAAATTTGAAATTCAAAAGAATATCAAAAGGCGTACCACCATTTCAAATATAATAAATTAATCCATACGTCTTTTCATCTTCTTTATAAGGAAAGAAAACCAGTTACTTTACCTTTTACGCTTACAGAAACCCTAGATTTTTCAGAGCAAAAAAATCCTTGAACACCAAATACACTAAAATCTTTTATTTGCAGAAATGGCATCCTACTTCGAAGGAGTTAATTTGAAGGCGGTGAAAGACCAGATCATTTTCTCGCTGGTCGTCGATTTTGAAGGCTTATTGGAAGCTAATCTGGAGGATTACGACATGTTTAATCTTATTCGCGCAATGAAGCTCAATGGGATCTACCCATTTCTAGACATCAACCCTCAACATCTGTATAAGGAGGATGTTATCTCGTTCTATCGCGAAGCTTGTTTGATTCAAGATGGAATTCAGAGCACAGTTGGCGGAATACCAGTCGACATATCTCGAGAGACGATCCGTACTGTCTTCGGTATGAAGCACCGTGGTTTAGCGGTCGAAGCTCTCAAGCAATCCGCCGCCGAAACCTGGAAGAAGATTAAGGTGGAGAATATCCCGGAAAAACTGAAATTCACTGCCAAGAGGAGTGAACTCAAAAAGATTTACCGTTTCGCGTTGGACATAACCAACAAAATAATCATGGGGATGGCTGGCAGTTATGATCAACTGTCGTCGTCAAAGTTTATGGTGCTGGGAGCACTGATTCAGGAAGAAGAAGTTGACTGGGCAGACTACATATTCAGGCAACTCGTGCGAGAGGTCAACAAAGCCGAATGGCTTGTTGATGAGAAGAGATTCAAAACAAAGTTGGCGTTTGGAACGCAGCTAAGTTGGTTTTTGGAAAAGACTGGTGTGGCAAAGGGAAGCACTGACCCCTTCCACCCCAACAAAAGACTTGGTCATTTGGACCAAGAGACGCTGAGAAAATTAGGAGGCACTGGGAGAGCAGCTCAGATGTTGAAGGAGCTGCCGGACACAAGGACATATCCGAGATATTATTCATCAGGAGAGTCGGACCGACCTGCAGCCGACATACCAATCGCAATGAGTCGACACCGAGTCCGACGACACTCCCATAACGATGATTTAAGAGAAGGGGACCACTTGAAGGACCTTCTATTCTGCAGTCGTCACCAGAACCCTCTCCCAAGAGGCCAAGGAAACGCAATTTACCGAGGAAGAGCAGCCTCAACATCTTGCCACCCCTCGGCGGATCACCAACTCATCCGAAGACCACCGCCCTGTGCACCCACGAGACTCGGATTGTGGCTGTACTCACCCCCTCAGCCTACATCTCCGAGGAAGAAGAAGCAGGTCTAATAATCTCTATTCCTGAAGCTAATTATACCTTTAACCTGCTAGAAAACAATACTTTCAACCTATCAATTGAGCAACTACAGCTTGTTAAGCCACAAGCATTAAAACACTCTTTTGTCAATATTTTTGAAGAGTGGAAGTTTTTCAAAACTCTGACATTTACAAACCTTCAAACTTACATTAGAACTAGTGGTTGGGAATATCCCCAAGCCACAGAGGAGGTACTGATTCACTTTTGCAAAGAATCAGACTTAGTGTTGATCCTCTAGGATAATTGGTTCATGTCTCATTTTAAAACCAACATGGACCAATTCATCCATTCCATAATGCTTAGCATTTTTGATGGTTCTTTTAGAGAAGAGGAGGAGGAGGAAGTTGAAAAAGAAATTAGAATTGAGGAGGTATATGGAGAAGGAAATAAAGAAGTTGTTGATTTGGTTGATGAAGAAGAAGAAGAAGAGCAGGAAGAGAGAAGAACAGAAGAAAACACTCTAGTTGAAAAACAGTCATAAGAAATTGAGAAAACAGAAGAGTTGACTGATGAAGAAGAAGAAGAAGAAGGAGAAGAGGTAGAACAAGAAAAAGATGGAGAAAAGGAGGATGATGATGAAAAGGAGAATGATGATGAAGGAGAAAAAGAGGAGAAGGATGATGACAACAACAATGATGATGATAATGATGATGATGATGGAGGAGATAAAGGAGATGAAAAAGAAAATGAAAAAGAAAAGGATGAGGAAGAAAAGGAAAATATTGAAGAAAAGGCAGAAGAAGAGAAGGAAGAGGAAGAGAAAGAAGAAGAAAAGGAACCAGAGCCAGAACCAGAGCAGACACAAGAGGCTGCAGATAGGACTGTGGTACCTGCCCGGTACACCAGCCTAGACGCGGAGTTAGCTGAGGACTCCAGGTCAGGGACCCTAGAGAAGACCCCCTCTGGAGTACCTGCTGCAGACAGAAGCCTGCAGTCCAGTGGTTCTTTTGCAGAAGGCTCAGGAGAGCACTCTCCATCAGTTCAGATATCACCTGCCGTGACTGAGCTGATCAGGCAGATAGTCAAAGATACAATTGGAGAGCTGCTGGCATCTCAGGTCACTCCTGACCTTCAATCAATCAATTCAAAGATAGACACTCTGCTGCAGAGAGAAGTTCCTCAGCCCCCTCCCCCAACCAACAACAGAATGCCATTTGGCATGTCTGATTGGATGAGCAGAATGGAGCAGCAATTAACTACCCTAGTTGATGCTGGCAAAAAGGGGGAAGAGAGAATGCAGGGGGAAGGAAGTAATCAAGGAGAGATAAGGGCAGATATAAGAACAAAGAAGAAACAAGATATCCTTCAAATTGAAGGACCTTCAAGTCTGAAGAGGAAGGGAGGAGCAGATCCAGATGAACAGGCTGACCAGCCTGAAGGCAAGAAAAGGAGTACTAGAGGAGGTTTTGGGCCTACTCTAGAATGTGAAGGAAAGGAGCTGTGGTATGTTGAGGATTTTATACCATATGAAGCTCTGCCCATGTGGGGATCTGCAAAGAAGAAATTCATCAGAGATTACTACATCTGGGAAATACTCCAGGATGATAATCTCTCCCCACAGCAGATCTTCATCAATTTCATGGAGGCAGCTCACCCAAAACTCTGGGATATTCTGAAGAAGCATGCTAAGGATCAAAATGCTTATCCTATGATTCCCTCATTCAGAGCAGAGGAAGCGCCGACCCGTCTGGACAATGAGCTTAATGAGAGCTTCAAAGAGAAATCAAGCAGTTATGTCTTGAGAATAGATTTTCATCCCAACAAGAACAAGACTTTGCAGCTCTTGTTGTGAAGAGGAAGTATGGTCTTGCTCCAGTCAAGATAAGACCAATTGGAGCTAAACCCTTCAGACCTGCCAAACAGCCTATTCGCAGAGGCAGAGGAAGAGGCAGATGACTTTATTTCTTTGTACTTGTAATTTTCTATTTCTGTACCTGTAAAAACTTTCTTGTAAAATTCAATCATAATCAAGTCAGAAATTTTATAACAGTCTGTTGAATGACAATTTCCAGTTGTCTCAATATCGATCGATTTCGCCAGGTCTTGCACTTAAGTGCAGACTTGATCATTTGATTACTTGTTTAAAGTTTTGCCATCATCAAAATAGGGGGAATTTGTTAGGAATACTTGTTAGATTTTGATGATGTCATTAATATAAAATCAAATGTTTATTACTTGGCAAAAATGTAAGGAAGAACCAAATGAGTATCTTCCATAGGCCAAAAATGTTAAGTATAAAAATTGGCAAAATGTAAAGAAGAACCAAATGAGTGTCTTCTATAGGCCAAAAATTAGTTAGGCTAAAAATCGGCTAAGTACTGAGTACAGCTAAGTTCATCAGAGAAGATCACCGAGTCGAAATGAGTAGTCCCGGTCAACATAATTTATCGGAGAAGTTTGACCAGATCGCAGCCCAAGGTACCTCGGGAAGTCACCTGATCGATAAGTCACAAACAAGGAATGCAGAGAGGTCCAGATCACAGAGATGTTAGCTGCTCATCAGCCTAGTCGAAGTCAGCCAAGTACTCCAAGTCCACGTCAGCATGCGTTGAAAAGTCAAGTATTACGGAAAGTCACATGCAACGTGAAGAGACAAATTGGAGTGATTCCCGCTAGAGATATGAATTAAAAAGTTATCCAGACCCACCTTGAAGACCTTAATCATTTTATAATAAAAAGATTCGACGCATCACATGCAGAAGTCTTCACAATGGTCGGAAGATAGATTAAAATAATGGGAATCCAGCCTTGCAACGTTCAGAAAGACTAAACAAAGAAGTCTCCCTCCAACGGACGGATTTGTTCAAAAGATTTGCAATGGCTACAAGGAAAAAGCTCAGAGATCGTGACCTATATATATCCGAAGATTTGAAACTGAGCAACTACCGGTGCGAACATACTTTCAAGCGATCAAAGCAATCAAGCAATCTAAAGCAATCAATAGCATCGTGAAAAGAGCAGTTCTAAAAGTTCATACTTAAAGAAGCTCTTAGTTGGAGAAGACAAAAACTCTTGTCTATAATCCTAAGTACGGGGTACTTCACTGGTTGAAGTTAGAGATTGTAAAGGCATCCGAGGATCGAGGATCAAGAGGTGCAAGGCAGTCAAGTGTGTACAACGGCACGGATTTCCACTGGTTGGAAGTTGTTGTAGTGTGGTTTGAATCACTGTAATATTTATCACTGGTTGAGAATTATAGTGAATTCATCTCCAACTGGTTTGGAGAAAAGTGGATTAGTAGAGGATTACCCCACCTCTGAGACCACTATAATCGCCTGCGTTATTTACTGTTTTACTGCATCATACTTTAACTGCTGCATTCATTGTTAAGTGTTTCATTAGTTGCTTTATATTCGTCATCAGCTGACTTCCGCATATAGTAAAAAACAAACGACTCCAAGTCATTTGTTTACCTATCAACTGAAGAAACTCACTCTTCGTGAAAAAGAGTTTAAGAGTTTCTACAAGTCTATTCACCCCCCTAGACTTGTACCTGGACGACTTGTGACCTACAGAGCAACCATCAAAAGGAAATTGTCATTCAAAACCGAAAAGTTAAAAGCAAGGGTCACGTCTTGAGTATATTTTGTAGAACTCATTTGAGTTCAAAACTCGTGTTTTGAAAACTTATAGTACACAGTGGAAAAGAATTATCAATAATTCGAGTTTTCAGAACTTTCAGCCTTGAGGTCAACATACGAAAATCAACTTTTTCCTCCCTTGGAGGACATTTTAAAAATTTTACGTGACTCCCCGAAAGGATTCGAAAACTTAAAATTCCAAGGTTTATACTCTTGCAAGAAAAACGGTTTATACAAAGATACTTTCAGCAATATCATTCTACATTTTAGCGCAAGACGGGAATCAACAATTATATGTCACTTACTCACGATGCACCTTCAAATACTAACTACATAACACAGAATCACACAGGCTCGTATAGCTCGTGGTACAACCTGTAGTAGGGAGACTTACATCCACATATCGCACGAAGATGATGGCTGCACCCTGATAATAATCACGGCCAACATTCCAAACGATGCGTCGTGACACGACATCAGTCAGACTCAATCTGACAAGACAAGACTCAACAATACACGACTGGGCCCGACAGCCTAGGTTTCCGCAACCTAAGCTCTGATACCATAAATGTAACACCCCCAGATCAAACCAGGAATATTAGACGCCGCAGACCCTCTCCGTGAGGATCCACCAGGCTAGACATCAACACAACACATTACAATACATACTGACGAATCAAAATAACGAATCAATAGACCGATTTGGTCTTCCATCACTGATTTACAAATCAAAATACATAAACTCATCCAGACTCATACACACGCAAGGGTAAAATACTTGCAACAACGAACAATAAGACAGCAGAAAAGACAATACAATGGACACCGACTAACTGAAGTCAAAACTGGCCTTCGTGTGATTAGTATCATTCATCTTTCATCATCCCTCGCACCGATCCTGTGTCTTGCTCCCGAAAACCTGCATGTACCTGGACACAATACAGATATCCACCCCCCGATTACTCGGGGGTTAGCAAAACTCCATTATTTCGATAATGCAAGTATAAAGTGCAAATACGAGCCATACACAACACATTCCGAGAATACAACGAAAGACTTCCCGAGATATATTTAGTTAAAAATAGTTCAAGTCTTGAAAGTAGAAACGAAGCAAGTAAGCATTTTGAAAACATTTCCAAATCTCGGGAGTTTTGAAAACATTAGAAATTGAAAAGTTCTTAATTCCTCGAAAGTCATTTAGGGTCACAGCCCCAAAGTTCATTTTCCAAAATGAAAATTCGTTAACAAAACACGGGGTCCACGACCCAACCATTCCGGTCACAAAACACAGGGCCTACGACCCGATCATCCACTTCAATTCACTTACTGTTGCGATATTTCTTGAACGCAAGTGTACGTTATCGTATACAAGTAATAAAGTGATGAGTGAGTATCGTTCCCACGAGGACTGAATTACTAACTACCGATTTTTATGTATTCTAGTTTTATTCGAACAATCGAACTTTGGGTTTGCAATTAATTACTAAAAGAATTAATAAAAGACTAGACAGAAAAATGATCACTTGAAGAAAGAGAATCAATTGATGAAAAAGTCTAGGATTCTGAATCCACCTCGGTTTATCCGAATTTACTCTCGATTATCTGAAGTTAATGATTTTCCCAATTTATTGAAGGCGAAGATTGCTAATATACTCTACCGCCTCTCCCGAGGTCAATAGATTTTTCTAAAGGCGAATAACACACTCTATCCCTAGGTGAATTGATTCGTCAATAGGCAAAAAGCATAAAATCTCCAAAAGGCCACGTAGTTCCTATGTGTATATTCCTATCTCACAGAATAAAATGGTCCTCACCAATAGTTCCTCACCAACTCTCCTTTCCCGATTTGAATTGAATGATTAAAACAATACAACTATTGGCCAGATAATTGAAAGCATTAAACACGATTGGGAAAACTCAACAAAAAGGGAATTAAATAGATAATCTCAAGCAAATCCGTCAAAACGTAGGTTCCATCAAAATCCTAGAACAAGGGTTTTAGCCTGACATGCTAATTAATGAAAATACAAAATTAATAAATATAAGCATGAAAATCAAACGCAGATGAAGAGCTCGGATTCCTCCGTTCTTCTGGCTTCCGCCCTCTGCCCTTGATCTCTTCTGCTTCTCTCGTCTGCGATAGTCTTCTGTGTTCCTCCTTTTCCCAAGCCTCCAAAGATTTCAAGATTCTCAAATTCCAAGATTTCCCCCAAAGATTTCCAAGCTGATTAATTAGGGTCTTAAACCCTTATTTATAGCTCTCCATAGTCTCCAAATTGCGTCCATGTGAGTAGGTCGAGAACTGGCTTCAAAACGGCCCAAATCCGCACGGAGCACACCAAACGCCTAGTGTGCCGCGGCTCACTAAATCTGTGCCGCGGCACACGGCGTGTAATTTAAAACCTGGGCGCTGGGTGTTACGTCTGGGCCGCGGCTCACCTGGACTGTGCCGCGCATGCAGTACGATCTACTCGTGCCTGGCCGTTGCTGCGTGTGCCGCGCCTCGCCGCTTGTGCCGCGGCTCACTGCCAAAATTTGCCGTTTTCGCCCGTTTCGCCTCGTTTTAGCTTCCGGACTCCAATCTCCTGACAAACATACAAAATTAAGGCATTAAAAGATCATTTAAGCAAATTTACTCTCCAAAATAATACAAAATAATGATAAATAAGCGTATAAAAATACGCCTAACAAATATCCCCAAACTTAAGCCTTTGCTTGTCCTCAAGCAAGAAGAATTAAATTCAACAAAAGAATGTCGTGAATAATCGTGCAACTCGTAGTGCTCAACCTAATTAATACTATCCTGAATTTCTCTCTGAATAATACGAGTATCGTAATAGCGAGCTACACTCAGAACACTGATTCTACAAAGTAACCAAGTTCAGTCCTAATCACTCGTTCATGAAGAAAATCCAGCTCAAAGATTAACAAACATGAATCAAATCGACCGTCAATATGAAAGGTTGAAATAAACAAGCTAGTTTGCCCTGTTCCACAGTCTAATGGCAAAATTTTCACGAGTTTCATAAAAATAACCCTCGGACAGTATTCCCTTATATATATATGCTCAAGAAATTGATTCGAGTTGACCACTAGGTTCGGATCTCGGGATGTTTCATCGGGATAATCCTAGGGTGGAACTTACATTCTCATGTATTGGGAAACCGTTTGACGTAAAAGACACTCAATGGGGCGCATGGATGCTTCTAGTTAGAAAGTTCCCCTCCACAGCGGAGAAACAACTCGAATAGCTAATTCCCGCATGTCCGAATCAAGGTCGCTGTTTTACGCGAGAGTAAACAACGTGTCAAGCGAGTACCCCCGGTTACTAGGCTCCCTATCATCGGCACATGTGAAATTTCTAAACCACTAGTCTAATAAGGGTCGTCGTTTTACGCAAGAGTAAACAACGGGTCACGTGAATACCCCCGGTTACTAGACTTCCCATCATAGAACAAAAATATCTCGACTTTTGGGAAAAACTGACCGACTCTAAACTCAATCTAAGTGCCAACACGACTTATGTAACTGGACGACTAGCTAACCGAAAAATGTAACCTAACGTATCGACGGTGATTTTAAAACACGTATGTGTCCTCTCTTATCCGCTAAGATCTCTACAAAAAACGAAAAAATTTCGGACCTAATTGAAGACTAAGCAGAAACAGAAATTACTGACTACAACTCGACTAACACTCGACCGTTTCTTCAGAGAGAAAAACAGTGTCGTAACATCAGTATTACATAAATAGAAGCACGAAAAATTCATGAATAGTGTAAAATCAAGACAAGCAAGGCTATCGACAAAAAGATAACTAAAAATAACAAAAAGTGCAACGAAATAAGTACAGCAATAAATGTAGCGACAGAAAGTAAACCCCCCCAAACTTAGGACGTACATTGACCTCAATGGACAAAATATAATATGCAATAGAATAAGAAGGTCAAGTACTCCCCTCCAGTCCTCTCACGAACTGGTGCCGGCATCATCCGGCAAGCTTGTACGCTTCTCGACTACATCATGCGGAGCATGAATAAATGAGCTTGCATCATCAAAGAGGAAGTTAAGTACGAGCTCTCAAGTTTAACATGATGTGA
Organism: Orobanche coerulescens; assembly: GCA_033398695.1. Lineage (NCBI taxonomy): Eukaryota > Viridiplantae > Streptophyta > Magnoliopsida > Lamiales > Orobanchaceae > Orobanche > Orobanche coerulescens. The sequence goes on from CM065819.1 coordinate 60,293,422, forward strand.
GGGTTGGGGACAATGTAATTCGATAAAATGATTCGTTGCATACAATTTGAAGATGCTTGGCTTACCAATTTTTCATTGCAGCAATTTATCAAACACTTGGTATGCACAAGTTAAAATCAAGAACAAGAATTTTTCTGGTTAACTCCAAATCCCAAAAATAATAACATAGATAATAGCCATGAATAACGACAACTAACATCACCAATTCGTTCATAATTACCAATTCCATCACAATCAAAAACCAAATTCCCCATATTCCAACTCCATTTTAGAGAAAACATTGAAGAACAACTAGCAACATATAACTTCAATTCACTTTTCAAATCATGTATCACTTATGATTAAGAGATCGAGATTTACCTGAAGAATTTGAGAAGAAGAATAAGAGAAGGGTATCGACCGACCTCTTTGTGCGAAGGAAGGAAGGAAGGAAGGAAGGAAGGAAGGGACTTGTGCTGGCCGATCAAATGCATGAAGTATACCTGGGCATCTTTATATTGCGACGGGGGTCGCGGCACAACATAAGTGAGCCGCGGCCCAAACTACAGTCGGCCTGGGACTCATTGTAATACCGCCGGGTGCCGCGGCTCAGTTTAGGTGTGCCACGGATCAACGTGTTTGTGTGCCGCGGCTCATTTGGTTCGTGCCGCGGCACAGAGTACAGTTTCCTGGGCATTTCTTGAACCTTTTATGTGCCTCGGCTCAGGGATGTGTGCCGCGGCTCAGTGACCTGGTGTGCCGCGGCTCAGTAAGATCATGCCGCGGCATAGAGTACAGTTTGTTTGGCCATGTTTCATCAACTGGTGCGTGCCGCGGCTCACTTTTATTGTGCAGTGGCCCATCATTGAATTCCTCCCCTTGGGTGATTCCTGCACAGAATTTTAAGAAGAACACGTCACGAGCGAGAGGTAAAAGCAAATCAAAGCACAAAATGATGAAAAATAAAAATGCAAGAATGCAAGAAAAATATAGAAGCGCAAAAATCTACAACTACGAACTCGGATTGCCTCCCGAGAAGCGCTAAGTTTATAGTTTTCAGCCGGACCTACTAAAAAAATCAGTTTGCTTTTCGCAAACTCCATTTGATCTCTGCCCCGTTCATCGAACCGTGAATATGGTTTTCAAAATTTTGACCATCGGTCATTAACGATTTGATTTTTGGTTCGGACACCCAATGTTGGTTGCGGAAAGGTTTTGACGAGAACAACTTCCCGAAACACCCGTTTTTTTCATGACTAGACGTCCGTTTGATTTCCGGCTTATTTCCCTCTTCAAAAAATGACTTTATGACAGCAGCAGACTTGTCCGAGTGTGGCTGGTCGGATGGCGATGATTGCATGTTCACATGCTCGAGAAATGCTACTCGTTCTACATCTTTCTTAAAAGTTGGACCATCTGACACGGAATCTGAATTTTTCGAGCGACGATGTTTTCGGTGTTTTTCTTTTGCAACGGCCTCCACACTTTCACTTTGTGAGCTCTTATCAACACCTCCGGGCCATGAAAAGGATTTGAATACTTGGAACGTAACATGCTCGTCTTGAACCCGCAGAGTTAATTCTCCTTTTTCCACGTCTATAAGAGTTCTGCCGGTCGCTAAAAATGGTCGTCCCAAGATAATCGGGATATCTTCATCTTCCTCCATGTCGAGCACAATAAAATCTGCTGGAAAGATAAATTTATTCACTTTTACTAACACATCCTCAATCACTCCCCTCGGATACTTAATAGATCGATCCGCTAATTGCAAGGAGACCGTCGTCGGCTTTGCTTCTCCAATTCCCAGCTTCTTGAAAATAGACAGAGGCATGAGGTTAATACTAGCACCGAGATCGCACAATGCCTTATTAAAAGAGAGATTCCCCATGGTGCACGGTATGTTGAAACTTCCCGGATATTTCAATTTTGGTGGAAGCTTCTTTTGAAGAATCGCGATGCATTCCTCCGTCAAGGCGACTGTCTCAAACTCCTCGAGTTTTCTTTTCTTTGACAATATCTCTTTCATGAATTTAACGTAGCTTGGCATTTGTTCCAACGCGTCGGCAAATGGAATGTTAATATGAAGCTTCTTGAACACGTCGAGGAACTCAGAGAATTGCTTGTCCGCCTTTTTCTGCTGTAATCTCTGCGGAAACGGGACGGGTGGCACATATGCCTTCGGGTTATCCGGAAACGTTATCGAGGGTCTCCAATCTCGTGACTCCTCCGTCGCTAAATTTTTCTTCTCCTCAATTTCACTCCTCTTTTCACTTCTCTCGGGCTGGTCACACACCTCCTTCCCGCTTCTCAAACTGATCGCATTTAGACTTTCTCTAGGATTTGTCTCGGTCGTACTTGGCAATGCTCCCTCCGGGCGGGCTGTCAACACATTAGCAATCTGGCCCAGCTGGACTTCCAAGTTGGGAATGGAGGCGGAATGATTCTACAATGTCACTTCAGTACGGGTCATGAATTGACTCGTATTCGCTGCCAATTTCGCAATTGCTTCCTCGAGAGAAACTTTTGGAGCGGGAGGGGGCTGCTGTTGGTTTTGAGCGAACGGAGGCTGGTTCGAGTTCTGTCCGTTTCTCCACGAAAAGTTGGGATGATTACGCCACCCCGGATTATACGTGTTGGAGTACGGATTATTTTGCCTGTTTTCGTTTCCTACAAACTGAGCTTGTTCAATTTGGGGCTGCTCGAACGGATTTCCGACTTGACACTCCGCGTTAGGGTGAGATCCGTTACACCAATTGCAAGACTCAATGGTAACGGGGGAAGGAGAATGCGAAAACGCTTGAAGCTGCTGAGTCAAGGCGGCGACTTGAGCTGACAATGTAGATATCGGGTCATTACTCGAAATTTCCATAACTCGCTTAGGCGTTATTCGTTCGGATGGCCATTGATAAGCATTAGCGGCCATGGCTTCCAACAACGAGTGTGCCTCGGCCATAGTCTTTCCCATCAAAGCTCCACCGGCGGCTGCATCCACGAGAGTGCGTGTAGAGGCACTCAATCCATTGTAGAACGTCTGAATTTGAAGCCAGTCTGGAAGGCCGTGATGTGGGCATCTCCGTAACAAATATTTGTATCGCTCCCACGCCTCGTGGAGCGATTCCATGTCATACTGACCAAAGGTGGTGATCTCGTTTCTCAATCTCGCCGTCTTAGGTGGGAAGAATTTAGCAAGGAAGGCTTGCGCTAACTCTGCCCATGTTGTGATCGACCCCGGCGGTAAGGAATTCAGCCAAAATTTCGCTTTATCCCTCAAAGAGAAAGGGAAAAGCCGTAATCGGATAGCATCGTCGGTGACACCATTGTTCTTGAACGTGTTACAAATTTCTAGAAAAGAAGCAATATGTGCGTTTGGGTCATCATTCGGCAATCCACAGAATTGGCTCGCCTGCACCATCTGAATAATAGCAGGCTTGATTTCGAAATTCTTCGCCTGGATAGTGGGACGCCGAATCCCCAAAAAGTTTGCGTTAATTTGCGGCATGGCATAGTCTCGAAGTGCCATTTCCGGTTGAGCTTGCTGCACAATATTATTTCCTCCGTGAATTTCGATATTTTCGGCCATGTTCACTGTCGTCTGTAACTCTCGTTTCTCCTTCTTGTTCCTTCGAAGAGTGCGCTCGAGTTCGGTATCCAAAGGTAGTAGGCCTTCGTTACCGAATTTTCTCATGCACTACGCGAAAAATCCTGAAAGGACAAACAAATAAATAAATAAAATTAAATACACGAAAATAAGTGAATAAAAACGTTCAAACTAAGACTAGAAATACTGAAATCGATATTAGCAAAAATTTCAGTCCCCGGCAACGGCGCCAAAAACTTGTTGCGATATTTCTTGAACGCAAGTGTATGTTATCGTATACAAGTATTAAAGTGATGAGTGAGTATCGTTCCCACGAGGACTGAATTACTAACTACCGATTTTTATGTATTCTAGTTTTATTCGAACAATCGAACTTTGGGTTTGCAATTAATTACTAAAAGAATTAATAAAAGACTAGACAGAAAAATGATCGCTTGAAGAAAGAGAATCAAATGATGAAAAAGTCTAGGATTCTGAATCCACCTCGGTTTATCCGAATTTACTCTCGATTATCTGAAGTTAATGATTTTCCCAATTTATTGAAGGCGAAGATTGCTAATATACTCTACCGCTTCTCCCGAGGTCAATAGATTTTTCTAAAGGCGAATAATGCACTCTATCCCTAGGTGAATTGATTCGTCAATAGGCAAAAAGCATAAAATCTCCAAAAGGCCACGTAGTTCCTATGAGTATATTCCTATCTCACAGAATAAAACGGTCCTCACCAATAGTTCCTCACCAACTCTCCTCTCCCGATTCGAATTGAATGATTAAAACAATACAACTATTGGCCAGATAATTGAAAGCATTAAACACGATTGGGAAAACTCAACAAAAAGGGAATTAAATAGATAATCTCAAGCAAATCCGTCAAAACGTAGGTTTCATCAAAATCCTAGAACAAGGGTTTTAGCCTGACATGCTAATTAATGAAAATACAGAATTAATAAATAGAAGCATGAAAATCAAATGCAGATGAAGAGCTCGGATTCCTCCGTTCTTCTGGATTCCGCCCTCTGCCCTTGATCTCTTCTGCTTCTCTCGTCTGCGATAGTCTTCTGTGTTCCTCCTTTTCCCAAGCCTCCAAAGATTTCAAGATTCTCAAATTCCAAGATTTCCCCCAAAGATTTCCAAGCTGATTAATTAGGGTCTTAAACCCTTATTTATAGCTCTCCATAGTCTCCAAATTGCGTCCATGTGAGTAGGTCTAGAACTGGCTTCAAAACGGCCCAAATCCGCGCGGAGCACACCAAAACCGCCTAGTGTGCCGCGGCTCACTAAATCTGTGCCGCGGCACACGGCGTGTAATTTAAAACCTGGGCGCTGGGTGTTACGTCTGGGCCGCGGCTCACCTGGACTGTGCCGCGGCACAGAGTACAGTCTACTCTGGTGCCCGCTGGTTGCTGCGTGTGCCGCGGCCCTGCTGCCTTGTGCCGCGGCTCACTGCCAAAATTTGCCGTTTTCGCCCGTTTCGCCTCGTTTTAGCTTCCGGACTCCAATCTCCTGACAAACATACAAAATTAAGGCATTAAAAGATCATTTAAGCAAATTTACTCTCCAAAATAATACAAAATAATAATAAATAAGCGTATAAAAATACGCCTAACACTTACAAGGACACATTACACATAACACATTATTCTTATGCCATTCTAGCCAAGCACCAAGACTCGATATATAATGTCTCTCGACCCCAAGCACAAAACATTGTGATACTCCGGACAATATCACAATTAACGAAAACATCAACATCATCCTCAAGATGAAAACCACAACTGGTAACCCGCGTCCGTACCCCTTAGTATCGGCCCCCAGACGCCCCGTCGAATGCTCCGGGTGGGAAAACCACTTCCGCGGCCATACCCCTTAGTATCGACCCCCAGACATCCCATCGGACACTCCGGGTGGAAGTTCGTCCACACACGCACCCAAGTCCACTTCCGTGGCCGTACCCCTTAGTATCGACCCCCAGACATCCCGTCGGACACTCCGGGTGGAAGGAACAACACACACACACGTTCCAAAATCACAATTGCAAACCACAAGCCTCGAAGGTCAATCACAGTATATATAGTCGAGGTACCTTACTAGAATGGCCAGTTCATCCAACATATACTCACGACTAAGTAATGATACGATTCATGCTAGAATTTCAACGATGCAGCTAGTATCAATAACATAGCAACGAGGGAAAATACCTATCCAACCACGCCAAACGACACAATGACACAGGATCATCAATAGGCATATGATTCATACATATCTCAAGGAAAGGTTAAGCTATAAATCTACAACGTAATAATCACACAATACGATACCCCACACATACTTAGACAAGCATATTTAACAACGAATTCATACGAGTCATCTTTTCAGGAAGTATTGAAAAGCATATCAATTCCTTTGAAAGTTAGTTATAGACATTCATAGATCACGTATCGTAAATCACTAACTAATATATCCACAAAACACGTAATGTATGGGCAAGATACTTGCCTCGAATAACCACAACGCAGAGAATCGGCCGAAGTAGGTTGGCACGAACTGACTACGAACTCGCCGACTCCACTGAACGACAATCCACAACAATGAACTGCGAACGAAAACAATAACAACGAAAATAAATTCCAAAGTACGACCCAAAGCCGCTGAATTCAAAGAACGAATGACGAAAGTTCAAGTGTTTTCCCCAAAACGGCCAAGAACACGATTCGTCCCGACAAAACACGAAAATGGAATTCTAAGTCGAAATATGGATATACAATCCATAGAATATGTTTAACAACATCATTTAACCACAATTTATCCAACAAAAACGGATGGAAAACGAGATCGAGAACAAATCCCCCAAAAAGTCGATTCGAAGGAAATCAAGAAATATACTTCGATTCGACGAAGAACAATGGATTAAATGATGTTAAACACAAGAATACTACCAAGATTAATCATACCCATCATGGATTAATCAACAACACGGAACGAATCGGATAAAAATGCAAAAAACCCCCAAATTCGCGAAATTAGGGTTCTAAGGAAGATTACCTTGATTCGCTGGATCAAAGGATGATAACGGATGATTGATTGATGTTATAACCTCAAGAACTTCATGGATTTGTTGTTAAACAACATGGCTTTAAGATTCCCAAGACCACATCCGCGGAAGAGAAAGGGAAGATTGAGAAAAATGGCCAAAAACCCGTATGCAGGGCCATAAATAGGTTACCTGATGTGCATGGCCAATGAGAGTGTGCCGCAACCTGCCAAATCTGCGCTTGATGAGGCGGTGTCTTTGCGGCGACCGACATGTGCCGCGGCACGAGTCTGACGGTTTGGCCAAAAAAAATGCACGAGTGTGCCGCGGCCCAGCCGGCATGGGCCGCGGCCACGTGCGGCCTGCTCGGCGGAAGCCGCCGAGCACTCTGCCGTAACTCGGCCAAACGGCACTGGGCCCAGTGCCGGTCATGACTCGGCCGGCTAACTCCGACGGCCAACGACCCGAAACCCGAACTGAATACGAATTGATGATACGGTCACAAAGACGAATCTAAGAGCTAAGAGAACACATAATTCCGACCACCCGAAGGCTCTAATTCGACAACTAAGTAATTACCCAAAACTTTGGGAAATTACGAAAATGGCCCAAAACGTCCGAAAATCACGATACGCGATCAAAACACCAAACCAAAGCTCGCAACATGAATAATAACATTAAATGAACTTACGAGAAACTCAAACAACAGATTGACGAGATTCGCAAGAATCGAACTCAAGTGCGGAAAAGTCGCTAAAAAGCTCGGAACTCAACAAAACGATACCGAAACGAACTCGGATGACAAAAAGTGCAGAATTAATCATTCTCGAAATGACGAAACGGTCATGAGCGAGTCGTCAAAACGGACTCCGGCCGAAAAAGAAATTTATCGAAAATCGAAGATTGCGGATATTACAACCGAGACCGATCCCTATCTGAACGTGGAGTATGTTAGCGAGTTTGCTTATTACATGGCTTACGCCGACGCCATCCGTGCTGCCAAGAAGGGAGGGCTCGATGTCGGCCCTCTCATCGAAAACTTCAAAGCCTACGTGCTTGAGCATCCCTTGCAGCCGGACTTCCTTCTGCCGATCCTTGACCTCACCGACCTCGGGATCGATCTGAGCTGGTATCCATCGCCAGACAAACTTGTTCATCTGGAAGCCGGTGAGGAAGCGCGCGCCGATCCATCTGCTGGTGACGAAGGCCAGGCGGGGGCGGCCTGAGTGAGACCGCTGTCATGATGTTTTTTCCTTTTAATTTTCAGTTTCTTCTTGTTTTGCCTTCGGGCGTGTATGTACAAATGACTTGAATGGAATAAAATACGTATTTGCATCTGATTCTTTGCATGTGATAGTTGATCTACAGATATGTCGTGTATTATTGGTTATCCAGGTTGAGATTTGATTGTGTAATCCGACGGACAGGATTTGGCACAGATTGGATTATTTTCACACTTATGAGTTATGATGATGTTTTAAGGATTGTTGGTATTTTTGGAGTACAATACAGATAATTGTTGTTGAGTTCATTTCGTCATTTGAGAATACGAAATATGGATTATGGTAAGGATTTATTTAGTATGGGTTGCTATGAATTGGTAAGGTTATCACGGTAAGATTACATTGGTAGTATTCTTACTTCGTTATTATATTGGTATGTAATTATTTAAGATGATGTGATCGATATCATTGTTGAGTATTGTGGTTGACCCCGTCGTGGGCTTTATTTTTAGGTATTCGGAGATCGAGATAGTAGCGGTCGTGAAGGGGTGAGCTTCCCGGGTGATACTGGCTGTGGCATTTATTTGAGTATTGAGTATTCTCTTCTGGTTGTTTTATTCCGCTGCAAATGTGTATTTTGAACTGTATTTTTATCCGCTGCTTGTGTATTTTAAAATGGCTTTTCCGTATCTTTACCAACTCGTGTGTATTTTAAAATGGTCTTTTGGCATTTTGCGAACTTGGGTTATTTCGTCAAATCCTTTTTCCTAACTATTTTATTGGTACGTTTAAGGGGTGACTTAACGTACATTTTGAACTGTCGAGAATTAGCACTTCGCCTTGTATTTTCAAATGGTATTTTATGACGGTATTTGAGCTTTTGGAAATATTTGAGTATCTAAAATATTACCGACATCGGCCTTTTGGCGTTTTTAAACGTTTTTAAGATGGTTTTAGCCTGGTGGGTTCCGACGCGGGACCCACGGTGCTGTAATATCCTGGATGGTTTTGGGGGTGTTAGATCAACGATACCTCGATCATATACAAAACCAAATAGCATAACTTAATCCATTACGAACTCATATCCACCATATGAACCGATATCCGATAATTACCAATCAATATAACCGATCGACAAACTCAACGATTTCATAATATCTCGATTAGACACAAGTCCGAACAATCCAACTCAAACAATTACGAATTCATAACCAAAATACGATTACGGATACAAATGTAAAGGAAATCATATTCAGTGATCAATCACAATCTTTCCGGATTCTAAATTGATATCATGATTCATATTTCATCAAGAACATACGAATTCTACCACTACAATCAACGAACATTCGATCTTCATATCTAAATATACCGATAATTCAACATACGATCGTCTTGCTATGTTAAATTCATCAAGGAGTTCCTCAAGAACACTAAATGATTTGAAACCTTGTTCATAGCCATCAAAACAACGTAATTTGATATCCTCTAACATCTAAACAATCCTCATTTATAATTCAAGGTGTATATTATCATATTTTCCAATATATGATCCTCCTAATATCAAGAATCGAAATAATTCTACCAAGAACACCAAGAACACTATGATTCTATAATCATAACCAACATAATCAAAACATAAACCATCATATCCTTCAACATATAGTTCATATAACCTCAAGAATCGTAACAACAATACCATAATCATCTTCATGCGAATTATTCATCAACAATAACATCAAAATCCGAATTCAAGGTGAAGAGTTCATCAACATACCTCAAGAACATGAATAACACAATCAAACTCTTCAAGAACCATTGATATCTTCACATCCAAGCCTTTAATCCATGCTTTCAAGCTTATAATCAAGTTGGAAGAGGTTTATTATCACTAACACACTCATAGGGACGGATTTCAGAGGAAGAAATGGTTTTCTCTCGTGAAGAATGAAATAACGAACTTCATTTTATAAATTGCATCCCTCATTACGTACGTTATCCAGCAGAATTAACGCACGTAATGCTACCTAATGTACGCTAAGTGTCCTTCGCAGCGTACGTAATATCAGTCCAGAGCTCACTGACTTGTTTTGTTCACTCGCTTACGTACGTAATGTTTCCTCCATAATATACGTAATACGTACGTTGACTTGCTACAGTAATTCCTCAGTTAACGTACGTAATGCATTACCCGTAGCGCACGTTAACCAAGAGTTAACTTGACCAAGCACGTTCCTCGCTGAAAGCTGCCGACCACGGGTCCCACCTGTCGGCCATAGCCTGAGCTGTCCGACTCCTCTCGTTACGTACGTAATGCCTTATGCATAGCTACGTAACACTTAGCAACTTAACGTACGTTAACTCTACTTATTAACGTACGTAATTCTGGTGTATTAGCGTACACTATGTATACATCGTAGCGTGCGCTAATATGGCTGTACTTAGCCATTTTTAGCTACTCTTGTCCAACGTCTCGACATGTAGAATACGAACATACAGCATAATGAATACGTATACTCAACATATTGTATTCTCAAAAGTAATTGTCGACCAAATACGACAATTATACCAATACTGACATCCCAGTCCTTCATTTATTTTATCCATACTGTACATATTCCACGCTGTACAACACAACTCGGATAAAATAATATTAAACAACGGTAGTAGAAATTCCGGATATTACAGTATCATTATCATACTAGTAATCATATTAGTAGGGATATCTAGAATAAATATTCTTTAATGCTTTAATGGGCTTTACTATCAAGTCACATACTTGATGATCGTAAGCACAATATTAATTCAATAATATAATTAATATTAAATAATAATAAATATCTCCACATTATTATTAAAAAGTAGATTTAGAGCATAATACTAACATTAAATTCCTTTCCTCATAACAGTTTAATACTCTAGGTCTTATACTATCGAAAGTGAAGTGCCTACAAAAAATATTGTAGCCTTAGAAAGTCTTATATTGTAGACTTGTGAGTTCGAATGTTGTAGCTTCATTCCCGTTGGATGCTGTTGTAGGATGCCACTATAGGATAGTTTTTGTAGTTTTCCGCATTTTTCAAAATTCTATGAAAATTCTCCCAACTGTTATGAATTGTGGACTTTAGCACAATTAATTGTCAAAGAAGAAAAATGTTGCCCACAACTTTTGACAAACCAAGAGGGATTGATTCAAACTTTGAAGGTGGACAAATTGGAATTGTAGTGTACCATTGTTGACAATTGATGTACACATTTGTTGAAATGGTAGCATAACTTTGCCTATAAATAGCTTGCTCCAAGATGTAATGTTACATCATTTGAGAAAGAAAGAAATATACTACTACTACAAAACATATTCTACATATTATCAATCTCCATATTTTATATATTGTTATTTATTTTGTGTATCTTATAAAATATAAATTATAACGTATTTCGCAACACGTTATCAGCACGAGTTATTGCTCGGAAAAGGTTAGTATTATTCGAGTTTGAATATATTTATACTAACTGGTTTTTATCCTTGTAGAGAAAATGGCCGGAATTGAAAACAAAAAATTCCAGATCCTCGATGTTACTGGAAATAACTATCTATCATGGTGCCTTGATGTTAAATTGCACCTCCAAGGTATGGGATTGGCTACTACCTTGGAATATGTGGAACTTGCTAATGCCGATATTAAAAATGAGGCAAATGCAATGATATTCATGCGCCATCATTTATCCGAGGATCTGAAGAATGAATATATACAAATTGAAAGGCCTTCTGAGCTCTGGAAGAAGCTCAAAGACAGATTTGATCACACCAGAACTGTAATATTGCCACAGGCTCAATATGAATGGCAACTACTAAGATTGCAAGATTTTAAATCTGTTGCTGATTATAATTCAGCCTTATTCAAAATTGAGTCTCGACTGGCCTTGTGCGGTACACAGCTATCTGAGACTGATAAGCTGGAAAAAACATTCACCACGATGCACTCCTCAAATATGGTGCTTCAACAACAATACAGGTAACGACAATTTCAAACATATTCTGAGCCAATTTCAGTTCTTCTCACGGCTGAGAAGACAAATGAGTTATTATTAAAAAATCATGAACTACGACCCTGGGGTCCCGTGTCGAACACGAAGCACATACCACTCGGTAGAGCCGCCACGGCTCAAGAGCCGTGAAAATAGACCCGGGCGTGGAACCCGAAAAAGTGGTGGACGTGGTGGCTACCGTCAAAATAATTACATAAATGACCGTGGCGGACGTAACTATAATAATCGTGATAATTATCATTATTCCCGTCAAAATAAATATTCCGACAGACCAAGGCAGTCAATTCACGGGCATCGTGATAAAGGAAAAATGCCTATGGAAAATTCTGGTGATGATCCATGTCGTAGATGTGGTATAACTGGACATTGGGCTAAATATTGTCGTACTTCCCAACACCGTGTGGATTCATACCAGGCATCGCTAAAAAATAAAGGCAAAGATGCCCAGGCTCATACCACCGAATCATTCGAGCCATCCAAAGTTATTGAGGCCAACATATCTGGGAACATATTTGATGATAATCCTCACCAAGACTGGAAATCACTTGAGCTAGCAGATTTCCTTGAAGATCCTGGTTCAGTGGGACATGACGATGAATGGCTGAAATAAAATATTTATGCAATTATATGTCGTATATTTACTTTCTGGCTTGTAATACCCCAGTTATTTTTGTGTGTATTTCTTTATGTATAATATAAACATCAATAAAATCATCTATATTTTTATATTAAAATTCTCCCACTTCCAACGGCTATAAACGGCTAGTAATAGTGATTTTTTATTCTATAAATATGTACACATTTTATTCAACAACTCACTCATATTCTCTACCCTCTTATAGAAATTCTTAAGTATCTTCATCCGACTTTCTTCGAAAATGATTAACGGATCTCTCGTCTTTATTTTCACAATGATCAGCATGCTCATAATACTGATGTTTAGCAAAGACTTCCCTCCGGAATTATTCTGGATTGGTGTTTTATTTATCATTTATATTGTTGGCCTTGTATCGACACTAATGATACATACAAAAATGTATTATTGAAAAAAAAAATATGTATGTTTACATTTCCATTCTCAATAAAAAAAATGTTTCATGTCTTAAATATTTATTATATGATGATTTGATTCAACAGGAATACAAATGGAAAGCATCAAACAGGTACACAATTGTCTTGTTGATAGTGCAACAACGCACTCAATATTTACAAATAAAGCATATTTCTCGAGCATGAAATTATGCAAGACACACATTACAACTATATCTGGTCCCGTAGAGATTATTGATGGCTCCGGGAATGCAACTGTAATGTTGCCTAATGGAACAATTTTACACATTGAAAATGCGTTATTATCTGGCAGATCAAAACGAAATCTACTGAGTTTTAAGGATGTACGCCTAAATGGCTATCACTTGGAAACAGTGATTGAGAATAATAAAGAATATCTATGTATCACATCCTATAAAATGGAAACTCGACTTGTCCACGAGAAGATTGAAGCAACATCTCGGATCAGATTGTGTCCCTATTCGAGCTTTTGAAACCTACGCTACCATGGCTTGGAAGTCGGTGAATCTGATATATTTGGGTTATGGCATGATCGCCTTGGGCACCCAGAACTTCTATGTTACGTAGGATTATTGAAAATACTCATGGACATCCATTAAAGGGCACAAAAATGCTAATGTCCAAAGACTATTTCGTGAATCATGTTCACGTGGAAAACTTATTACTAAACCTTCTATGGAAAAAGTTGGTTATGAATCACCATCATTTTTACAACGCATTCATGGTGATATTTGTGGGCCAATACATCCAAAGAAGTGGACCATTCCGATATTTTATGGTCTTAATAGATGCATCATCCAGATGGTCCCACATATGTTTATTATCTACCGTAAATGTTGCTTTTGCACGACTCTTGTCCCAAATTATTAAACTCCGAGCACATTTTCTGAATATCCTATAAAAATATAAGAATGGATAATGCCGAGAATTCACATCAAGGACTTTTGATGATTATTGTGAAGCACCGGGAATTAATGTTGAGCACCCGAGCACATGTCCACACTCAAAATAGATTGGCGGAATCCATGATTAAACGAGTCCAAATCATTGCTCGTACATTATTAATGAGATCAAAGCTCACTAGTGCGGTGTGGGGTCATGCAAGATTACATGCATCAAGACTCATCGATTACGCCCCACCGCTTATCATATGCACTCCCAATGCAATTAACTCTAGGCTTTGAGCCGAATATTTTGCACTTACGCACATTCGGATGTCTTTCATGTGCCAATTCCACCTCCTCAAAGGACAAAAATGGGTCCTCAACGCCGGCTTGGCATATACGTTGGATTTGATTCCCCATCAATAATTCGGTATTTAGAACCAACAACGGGTGATTTATTTACCGCTCGGTTTGCCGATTGTCATTTTGATGAGACGGTGTTTCCATCAATTGGCAGGGATAAGACTGTTCTTAACAAAGATGAACAAAACTAGTTGAGGATATCTCCTGGAATGTACAAAGCTTATCCCACCTAGATCCACGTACTACGAATGTGAAAATGAGGTGAAGAGAATCATCCATTTACAAAATATTGCTAATAGACTTCCTGATGCATTTAACGATGCAAGCAAAGTGACAAAGTCTTATATTCCAGCTGCGAATGCTCCAGCTAGGATCGTTGTTCCTCATCAAAATACGAAAATGGATGATGATGCCCCACGACAAAAGCGTGGTAGACCTGTTGGTTCGAAGGACACTGTTCCTCGAAAAAGAAAGGGGAGAAGTAATGGGATCACAAACCAAGATCATCCTAGTGAGCATGCTGCAGATGAATCTGTAGAGCATAATACTGCAAATAATGAAGGGATCATGGTTTCTGAAAACACCGAGAATGCCATAAATCATTACAATGAGATATGGGATCGGAAAAACATGATAATCGACAATTTATTTGCTTTCTCGGTTGCACAAGAAATTATGAATGATGATTATGATAATGAACCACATTCAATAATTGAATGCCGTCAAAGGTCAGATTTGTAATACCCGTTATTTTTATCCCCGGAAATTTCTATTTTTGGCGGAAGTCTATTTTGACGACTTGCTTGGGACCGTTTCGTCATCCTGAGAATGATTAATTCTACACTTTTTGTCATCCGAGTTCGTTTCGGTATCGTTCTGTTGAATTCCGTGTCCTTAATCGACTTTTTCACGTGGGAGTTCGACTTTGTTAGATCACCATTAATTTTTAGTAACTCCAAAAATTCTGAATCTTTGCAATATTATAGAGCATCGAGTTAGCTTTCCAATGGTTCAAACGGTGAGTCAATCGGAGTCCGGACGAGAGAGTTATGGTCGTTTTAACTCACCCGCTCGTTATTGCCGATCATCGCGGCCGAACTGCCGTGTCGTCCGACACGGCCGTGCTGCACTTCGTCCGAAATGCCGGAGTTTCGCCGACCAGACTCGCCGTGTCGCCCGACACGCCCGTCTGCATTTCTTCCGGATAAACTCGAACGATCGCTGACACGCCCGACCGTGTCCCGTGACACGGCCGAGTCATGCCTGGGCCTTGTCGGGCGGGTCGCCGGAAGGCCCTCGGCCGCGACCGTGTCAAGCAGACACGGCCGAGTCCTCGCCGCCAATCAGGTAACACGACCGTGCCGACCGCACGGCCGTGTCCGGCAGCGCCAACCCTATAAAAGGCCCTGCAGACGTTTTTCTTGCCATTTTTCACCTTCTTCTTCTCCTCTTCCGTAGCTGGGCGTGTTTTAAGCTTGAAGCCATGTTGTTTAGAAACATATCCATGGAGTTCCTTGGGTTATATCATCAATCATTCGTCCGATAACATCCTTTGATCGAGCGAATCAGGTCAGATTTTCTAGAAATCTAATTTTGGGGATTTTGGGTATTTTGTTCGATTTCGTCCGTTTAATCCGATTTAACTTAGGATTGTGAAGGATTGATGATTATTTAGATGTATTGTATCATTTCCCTTGTTATCCCATGGTTGGATCGTATCGATTCGTTGTTTTGGTCGAGTTCTTGACCGACGCCTTGAAGGTGTCCTAGAAATGTCATAGAGGGTTTTCGGGCGTTCTACGATTATTCTTCCTCGTATGATCGATGATTTATTGAATTTATGTTATTAGGGTCGAATTCTTGTGAAGAACTCGAGTTGAAACCCTTCCGCTTGTCTTCCTCGTGGTTCAAACTTCCTGGCCGAACCGTGTTCTTCGGGATCTTCTAACGCTTATTAAGGCAAGTATACATTTATGATTGACGTTCTCGACTTTGAAAGTAAGAAATATTGATGGCATATCATGAACGAACCGCTTTTACGGCATTCATAGATATATTAATTGGCATGTAATGAACGAACCGCTTTGACGGCATTCCTACATGTATCGGCGTATGAGGTGAGCGAACCGCTTTGACGGCATTCACATACGTAACGGCGTATGAGGTGAACGAACCGCTTTCTACGGCATTCACATACGTCTTATGAGATTTTAGTTATTCCTAATACTAGTCTTAAATTGATGAATTGACGGAAATTGATGAATTGACGGATTACATTTACTTTATTGTCGAGAAGTATTATGTTTCATATTGTTATACTTGCACTAGCTATTCGACGGCTAACCCCTTTATGGGGAAATACGTTTCATGTATTTCAGTTCCAGGAGAGCGGACAAAGGGTACCGGTCGGCATGAAGATGATGGGCAAGTGTGATACCGTGTCTTGTCTCCGTTATCTCTTTTGGTTTCCTCCATTCGGTTGTTGTCTTGGAATGGATTTTTAAATACTCGAGTATTGTATTTCGTTTCCTTGATGTTCCGGCTGTGTTGCCGAGGTATTGATTTGTGCGGTGATGTATATGGTTTCATTGTTTATGGTTTGAATACCATTTGTATCGTCTTTCTTTCTATTGTATGTAGACCTTATCGGTCAAGTTTATAGTTCCGCGTATGTTTAGCCTTGTGGGTCCCACGGCGGGCTCACGGCCTGTAATATACCCCGAATAACTTGGGGGTGTTACGAATATGGTATCGAGCTTAGGTTTATGGATACCTAGTCAGCCGGTCTTTTGGGTCGATTGAGTCGGCATTTGCCCACGTATCACTACTCGCCATCATCACGGGCGACCGGTACTTGTAAGTCCTCTCACTCTTCTTGTATTTTTCTTAATCGTTTCGTTTATAGCTTGGTATTCTTGGGAATTGGTCACTTCGGGAATGTGCGATTTGGATTATACTTACGCACGTATGTGCCTTCCGAATGTTGGTGAAAGTAGGAAGAATCGTGCCGTGGTCACGGACGTGAACTCTTCCTTGAGATTTTGTTAAATTGCTAATTGCGATATTGGTGTGTAACGGTATTATGTTGAGACTTTGTTTAGGAGTCGCATCTTAGTATCACGGAGATCTTCACTTCCCGACTGTAAGTATGTTGTCGGATTATTCGATAATTCTGGGTTATCTTGGTGATTTTGGATTTTCCGTTGAAATGTTTGTGCGAGTGATTGCAAGTTTCGAGGACGAAACTTATTTTTAAGGGGGGTAGAGTGTAATACCCCGATTTTTCGGATATTTTTTTTTCGTTTATATATTGGATATCGTGGATGGTTAATTATGCTCGAGGACGTTGTGAACGTTGAAAATGTTATTGAATTGAGTATATGTATTGATTTTGCCGTATGCTCGTATTTGGTATGTCATGACTTCGGACAGGAATTGTTGAAATTGGCTAAGTATGGAATTATTACGTACGTTAATGAGGTGAGATTACGTACGTAAGATTGGCATGGTTACGTACGTCAAGGCTAAGGTATTACGTACGTAACGAAGGCATCGGACAGAACCGAGTCATGTGAGGCGTGGGACCTGTTTCGCAACTTTCGGCGGAGAATGTTGACAGTGAGTCAACGACGTGTTACGACGTTATACGTAACGTGTTACGCACGTAACACAACCATTATCAGTAGCAAGTCAACCGGTATATTACGACGTTATATGGTATGGGTTACGACGTAATAGATCGCACGAATGAGACAAAGGAGATGGTTACGTACGTTATGGATTTTGGATTACGACGTTAAAGTTGTTACGTACGTTAAGAAAGGACACCTACGCACGTAATGAGAGTGCAATTTATAGATTGAAGTGTTGCCTTTCATTTCTCTCACGATCCTTTGAGATATTTCTCTCCAAAACTCGTCCCTCTTCACTTTTAAGAGTGTTCTAAACACTTTTAACATGATTGTGAGCTTGGAATCATGGAATTAGAGCTTGGTTATGGAACTATTGTTGATTCTTGAAGTGATTTCTTGTGTTATCCATATTCTATGAGGTTTATGCCAAGGAAGATAATGATATGCTTTGAATATGTTGATTATGATTATGGAATCATAGAGATCTTGATGTTCTTGAGGCCATATGATGACTATGATGATTTAATGATTCTTGGAATGGAGTTCAATTATTCTTTCTTCGTGGTTCGTCCATACAAGGTAATCCTCATATCCCTTTTGATAGTGGCTTATTTTTTTCTTTTTGGGCTACTACTTGGGAGGGAGTACATTGGGAATCGTGTATTTTGATGTTCGTCTTATTTCAATGAAAATGCATAAATTGGACAGTACTTTTATCCATTGCGTGAGTATTTTTGAAATGGATTTTGGTATTTTGCCAATGAAATTTTATTTTGTAAAACCGATTCCCTAAACTGAGTTTTTGGCATTTTAACCTTGATCGTTTTGACGGTATTTGGAAAATGATTTTTTTTAGTATTTGAAAAATATTACCGTCATCGGTCTTTTTAGCATTTTGGAATGACGTGGAAATTGTGCTTAGCCCGGTAAATCCTTGTGAGAAGGGTTTACGGCGTGTAATATTCCTGTGAGGATGCAGGGTGTTACAATTATGGAATCATGTGATAATGTTATACGAGATTTGTTGGAATTGTAATAAGAGATTTCGGATGTTGATATGATCATTGAGATCTTCTTCATATGGTGATAAGGGTTTTGTTGCGATTCTTGAGATTGTATGAATGACATGATGAAGAAAATGGTAACATGGAGATATATACCTCGGAGATGTTGTTCGAACGTGATTTCGGATATTTCATGTTCTTGAAGAACTCTTGAATTATACGAGGTGATGAAAATTTTTTTAGAAGTGTTGATGTTTTGAAAATGAATATGGAATATTCATATCTAGAGCTAAATTATGTGTTGGAAATAATATTCGTATAGGAATACGAATGTGATTATGAGTTTGATGAGACTATTATTCATCTCCGAATTTGGAAGCCCATACGTATGGAGTAAATATTCAAATCGAATGAATGGATTGTTTGATAACCTTTTAATATGATTATCTATTGTTTTGAACCAAATGATGATTCGAATTGATGACGGGCATAAGCAAATTTGAACGATGGCTTTACGAGAAGGGCACCTAGTCAATTCATATTTAAGAATTGAGTTTGGAACATTTAGACCCTGAATACTGGTCCGAATTGGTTCCGATATGATCATCATTTTTCACTCGTATTGTGGACAGGATTTGTAAGTGTCGAGTTGGATTGTTCAGTGTGATTAGTCGAGATATGGTAAAACGATTGAGTTCGTGGTTTGGTGGTATTGATATTGGTCGTCATCGAACCGGTTGATTATCAATCCTTCATTTTACAATAAGGTATGATATTTGATCGTGAATTATGTTGTGTTGCGGTTAAGGTTGAAGGGTTCGTAGATTAACTTGGTCGAGGCGAGGGAATTCGTAAGACGAAATCAATCGAATTGGTAACAAGACGTTGTATTGATATCGAGACAAGTTTTATACTCGCATTAATCAATGAGACTAATGTTATCGTGTAGGCGTACGATTGTGTGTATCATTTTGGGACTTGGCCTCTTTATGATTGTATTGATGTCGGGATTGGTTGGTTGACACGACGCCCGTCGGCAAATTATGCCAAATGTTACTATTGTTTGTAAAAGGCCGGTTCGAGGCATTGCGATACTTGTTGGTTAAGTCGCCGATTGCCGGTCATGTATCGACGTATCGATTGTGATTGTGATGGATGTTCCATTGAGATATTGTGGTAATCGCCGTCATTGACATCGGTGTTTTTCTATTAATATTATATTAACCAATGAGAGACGCTTTGATATATCCTTTTATCATCTCCGCTTTCGGTGGTCGGTTTAAGACACCGGACATCCATTCTATCGTATCATTGTTTATCGATTGACCGTTCTAAGGTAATCGAGGTATTGAATTGGGATTATCGAAGATAATTCCCATCCGTTGTCAAAAATATTCTCATCCGTTGTATCGTTGTTATCGATTGGCCATTCTACGGTAATCGAAGTATTGAATTGGGACTGTCGAGGATAGTTCCCATCCGTTGAATTATTATTGTCGTGTTGACCGATTCAAGGCAGCACACTATTTTCTTGTGAACTCGGTAATTTTGTGATCTTTGAAGGTTGAGGATTTTCCAGAACTGTTGTGTTGTGATCGTTGCTCGTGATAATCGGTCCTTAGGGAAATTCTGATCCCAGGATGGTTGTTTTGAATATCGTTGGTCGTGTCGATCTTTCATTATTCGTGTGTCATCGTTCACTTGGTGAGTCGTATGATCCGTATTGGATGTTTTATCCCTTGAGTTTCGTTGTCATGTTGTATCGTGGCATATCTGGAATCATGTCTGCATGTCGATTGGTTATGTGTAAGATTTTTAGCCGCACCCGATGGTCATGCGTGGATATTTCCGCATTGGACCGCACACGAGACGTAGTTCTTGAGGCTAATTAGGTACATTGTCACACGTATATTCGGATTCCGTATACGGGGTGGACATGTGCACGGACACATTTCGGATCGGGCGTCTTGTGATATCCCTCTTGAGCTTTATTGATTGATCGCTCGTAGTCCATGTTGTATCGATATGTCCGACGATTTGCGATCGGGTTGTTCATACGCCGAGGGTATGTCCGATCCAGTTTGCTCCTTTGAGATCTGTATTGTGATGATTCTGACTTTGGGCTGTTCGGCTTCAGTGCCATTGTGATATATCGGTATTTCCGTTGGAGCCTTCGGGCATTGTGAATTCGTATCTTTTCGGCATTGGTTTGGTTTGCCTTCGGGTAATGTATTGTGGTGTTCAATATTGATGATTCGCCGTTTGGGCGTAAGTTTGGTTCTTGTGCATCTCGTTGAGTTTTTCCTGGCGAAATATTTCTTCTCCCTACTGCTTTAAGTTTCGACGAAACTTCTTTTAAGGAGGGTAGAATGTAATACCCGTTATTTTTATCCCGGAAATTTCTATTTTTGGCGGAAGTCTATTTTGACGACTTGCTTGGGACCGTTTCGTCATCCCGAGAATGATTAATTCTACACTTTTTGTCATCCGAGTTCGTTTCGGTATCGCTCATTGAATTCCGTGTCCTTAATCGACTTTTTCACGTGGGAGTTCGACTTTGTTAGATCACCATTAATTTTTAGTAACTCCAAAAATTCTGAATCTTTGCAATATTATAGAGCATCGAGTTAGCTTTCCAATGGTTCAAACGGTGAGTCAATCGGAGTCCGGACGAGAGAGTTATGGTCGTTTTAACTCACCCGCTCGTTATTGGCGATCACTGCCGGCCGAACTCGGCCGTGTCGTCCGACACGGCCCGGCTGCATTTCGTCCGGAAATGCCGGAGTTTCGCCGACTCGGCCGTGTCGCCCGACACGGCCCGTGCTGCACTCTTCCGGATAAACTGAACGATCGCTGACACGCCCGACCGTGTCCCAGTGACACGGCCGAGTCATGCCTGGGCCGTCGGGCGGGTCGCTGTCGGAAGGCCCTCAGCGCCGCGACCGCGTGTCAAGCGGTGACACGGCCGAGTCCTGTCGCCGGCCAATCAGGTAACACGACCGTGCCGACCGCACGGCCGTGTCCGGCAGCGATCAACCCCTATAAAAGGCCCTGCAGACGTTTTTCTTGCCATTTTTCACCTTCTTCTTCTCCTCTTCCGTAGCTGGGCGTGTTCTAAGCTTGAAGCCATGTTGTTTAGAAACATATCCATGGAGTTCCTTGGGTTATATCATCAATCATTCGTCCGATAACATCCTTTGATCGAGCGAATCAGGTCAGATTTTCTAGAAATCTAATTTTGGGGATTTTGGGTATTTTGTTCGATTTCGTCTGCTTAATCCGATTTAACTTAGGATTGTGAAGGATTGATGATTATTTAGATGTATTGTATCATTTCCTTGTTATCCCATGGTTGGATCGTATCGATTCGTTGTTTTGGTCGAGTTCTTGACCGACGCCTTGAAGGTGTCCAGAAATGTCATAGAGGGTTTTCGGGCGTTCTACGATTATTCTTCCTCGTATGATCGATGATTTATTGAATTTATGTTATTAGGGTCGAATTCTTGTGAAGAACTCGAGTTGAAACCCTTCCGCTTGTCTTCCTCGTGGTTCAAACTTCCTGGCCGAACCGTGTTCTTCGGGATCTTCTAACGCTTTATTAAGGCAAGTATACATTTATGATTATACGTTCTCGACTTTGAAAGTAAGAAATATTGATGGCATATCATGAACGAACCGCTTTTACGGCATTCATAGATATATTAATTGGCATGTAATGAACGAACCGCTTTGACGGCATTCCTACATGTATCGGCGTATGAGGTGAACGAACCGCTTTGACGGCATTCACATACGTAACGGCGTATGAGGTGAACGAACCGCTTCTACGGCATTCACATACGCCTTATGAGATTTTAGTTATTCCTAATACTAGTCTTAAATTGATGAATTGACGGAAATTGATGAATTGACGATTACATTTACTTTATTGTCGAGAAGTATTATGTTTCATATTGTTATACTTGCACTAGCTATTCGACGGCTAACCCTTTATGGGGAAATACGTTTCATGTATTTCAGTTCCAGGAGAGCGGACAAAGTGTACCGGTCGGCATGAAGATGATGGGCAAGTGTGATACCGTGTCTTGTCTCCGGTTATCTCTTTTGGTTTCCTCCATTCGGTTGTTGTCTCGAATGGATTTTTAAATACTCGAGTATTGTATTTCGCTTCTTGATGTTCCTACTGTGTTGCCGAGGTATTGATTTGTGCAGTGATGTATATGGTTTCATTGTTTATGGTTTCGAATACCATTTGTATCGTCTTTCTTTCTATTGTATGTAGACCTTATCGGTCAAGTTTATAGTTCCGCGTATGTTTAGCCTTGTGGGTCCCACGGCGGGGCTCACGGCGCTGTAATATACCCTGAATAACTTGGGGGTGTTACAAGATTGGCCTAAATGGGAGGAAGCAATACAATCTGAATTAGCTTCCCTAGAAAAACGAATGGTATTTGGGCAAATTACTCGAACACCGAATAATATAAAACCAATTGGTTACAGATGGGTGTTTGTTCGAAAAAGAAATGAGAAAAATGAGATTGCAAGATATAAAGCCCGACTCGTAGCCCAAGGATTCTCCCAACGGCCTGGGATTGACTATGATGAAACATATTCACCAGTGATGGATATAATCACTTTCCGTTTTCTTATTAGTATGGCTGTCCATGAGTGTTTGCAAATGCGACTAATGGATGTAGTCACGGCATATCTATATGGTTCATTAGATTCTGATATCTATATGAAAATTCCTGATGGATATAAAATGCCAAAATCTGCTACTCCTCGTGAGCTATACTCAATCAAACTACAGAAATCACTGTATGGATTAAAGCAATCCGGCCGCATGTGGTATCACAGATTGAATGAATACCTTTCTAAGGAAGGTTATAAAAATGATCTTAAATGCCCATGTGTTTTTATTAAAAGATCCAATCTGGATTTGCTATAATTGCAGTCTATGTGGATGACATAAATTTAATCTAACTCCTAAAGAGTTATCCGATGTCTTGAATATTTAAAGAAAGAATTTGAGGTGAAAGACCTTGGAATAACAAAACTCTGTCTTGGTATTGTGCTCGAGCAGTACGATACTGGACGACTTGTCCTCCAATCTGCGTATACCTAGAGATTGCTCAAACGATTTAATATGGACAAGGCTCATCCTCCGAGTACTCATATGGTCGCACGGAATTTAGATCCTAAGAAAGATCCTTTCCGACCTAAGGAACCAAATGAGGAAATTTTGGGTCTGAATTGCCTTATCTCAATGCTATTGGAGCACTGATGTATTTAGCACAATGCACTGACCCGATATTTCTTTTGCGGTAAGTTTACTTGCAAGATACGATTCGAACCAACTCGAAGGCATTGGAATGATATCAAACACATTTTTCGTTATCTCAATGGTACCATTGACTGGGTTTATCCTATTCAAAGGAGGCTACTAACTCTGGTTTAGTTGGTTATGCCGATGCGGGATACAAATCCGATCCACATAAGGCTCGCCATGCACCGGTTATTTATTCTGCTATAATGGTACGGCTATATCATGGAGATCGACAAAACAAACATTAGTAGCTACATCTTCCAATCATTCTGAGATAATTGCTCTCTATGAAGCTGGCAGAGAAAGTGTTTGGCTAAGATCAGTTATAGCTCATATACAAAATGAATGTCGATTGAAGCTTGTGACAGACACTCCCACAATCATTTATGAAGACAATGCAGCATGCATAGCACAAGTGAAGGGTGGATATATAAAAGGTGATCGGACCAAGCATATTTCACCGAAGTTTTTCTACACACATGAACTACAGAAGAACGGAGAAATAAATGTTCAACAAATTCGCTCCTGTCATAATCTCGCTGATTTATTTACAAAATCATTGCCGACATCAACATTCGAGAAGATGGTATACGATATAGGCATGAGAAGAGCTAATCTTACCAAGATTGATAAATCAGTTTGACGACATATATTCTTTATTTCAGGGGGAGCGAATCAATATGTGCGCTGTACTCTTTTTCCCTTATGACTGGTTTTTATCTCATTGGGTTTTTCCAGCTTAAGGTTTTTAACAAGGCAGCTTATGCACAAGGGTTGGATTTAAGTTGTGTACTCTTTTTTCCTTCTGACCGCTTTTATTCCCATTGGGTTTTTCGGCTTAAGGTTTTTAACGATGCACACTTATCTAACTCACATTGCTACGTCCAAGGGGGAGTGTTATGAATTGTGGACTTTAGCACAATTAATTGTCAAAGAAGAAAAATGTTGCCCACAACTTTTGACAAACCAAGAGGGATTGATTCAAACTTTGAAGGTGGACAAATTGGAATTGTAGTGTACCATTGTTAACCATTGATGTACACATTTGTTGAAATGGTAGTATAACTTTGCCTATAAATAGTTTGCTCCAAGATGTAATGTTACATCATTTGAGAAAGAAAGAAATATACTACTACTACAAAACATATTCTACATATTATCAATCTCCATATTTTATATATTGTTATTTATTTTGTGTATCTTATAAAATATAAATTATAAAGTATTTCACAACACCAACATCTATGTTCCATCTTTATATTTTTGTTATGCAGGTCCGTGAATAGCTTCAATATTAGGTTTATGCAAAAATTAGTTAATTGTTGTTTATAATAAAAGGTTATATGTAAAAATATTCATTTTACAAAAAAAAAGTTATTTATATAATTTGAATTTATAATATAATGATTTTGGTCAGACATCTCCATCTTTATATTTTTGTTATGCAGGTCCGTGAATAGCTTCAATATTAGGTTTATGCAAAAATTAGTTAATTGTTGTTTATAATAAAAGGTTATATGTAAAAATATTCATTTTGCAAAAAAAAAAGTTATTTATATAATTTGAATTTATAATATAATGATTTTGGTCAAATGATGTCTGATTCTTCTCGTGTACTTATAATATATATTCATTATATAAAAAATATTTTATTTATATAGTTTTTAATTAATATATTGATTTGGATGTTATAGGGAGTTTCCGCGGAATCTTGCATCGTAAAATGTAATAGATTTACTCAGTCCTGTAATTGACCAAATGATTGGTGATTGAGACCCTAAGCGAGTAACATACGGATTTGGATCTCTTGTGCACATGTGCAGACATCCATTTGTACATACACACACTGGGTGTGTGTGTGTGTGCCGCAAGCCTTGATGACGCAGTCAAGACAAGACGGCCACGTGACCGCAGAGATCCAGTCCGTAACATACAGAGGGTCGATGTCTCGATCAATCGTAAAACATAGAATAAAAGGGGAGAAAGTCAGTAGGGACTAGGGCTGAGATTTATATCTAAAGAATCGGTGGAATGGAACCAGAAAAATAGTTTTGTTCCGATTTTTATTATAAAAATAAGTTAATTTTAAGGATCCGGACCCATTTTTCGATTTTGGTTCTGAATCCAAATCTTTTATTTTTAAATGGTACGATCATAAGAATCGAATTTTTGATCTCATACACATACCAAAATAAATTGCCATTAATTTTCAAGAGAGAGTTATTGGTTGTGTTTCGTAATTTTCTTCTGTTTTTTCTTTTTTGTGGAAGTTTAAATTACATTTATTTTGACTAAATTTTACAAGCATCAAGTTTTGGTTGGAAATTTGAATTTTATTACTTAATTTTCTTTTTATGTTTGAACTTATATAAATTATTTCTTAATTAATATAATTTGAACTAGTAATATTAACAGTTCGATAATTACTTTTCACTTATTCGTTCACAATTAAAATCATAAAAAATGGAATCCGAACCTAGAAAAAATGAGTCCGATTCTTTTCGATTCTAAATCATTTTAACCGGAAAAGAACCAAACTGTTTAATTTTTGTTCTAGTTCTGAATTTATATATTGTAAAACAACAATTTTGGAACTGGTCTCAAGTCTCAACCAGTCAACCTAGTGGGGGCACCAAATTGCCGCGCGCTTAGGCGGGCGAGCACTTAAATTCCCGCCCACCAAAGGCACCGCTTTCCCTCCATAATTGCTATCTTCTCTCTCTCTCAACCCTAATTCAATTGCTTCTGACCTCTTCTTAGAAGAAAACACTCAGAAACCAGAAAAAAAGAAGCGGACAGAGATCATTAAGAAATCATCCATGGAAGAATTATCACCATT
Organism: Orobanche coerulescens; assembly: GCA_033398695.1. NCBI lineage: Eukaryota > Viridiplantae > Streptophyta > Magnoliopsida > Lamiales > Orobanchaceae > Orobanche > Orobanche coerulescens. The sequence continues at coordinate 60,320,422 of CM065819.1, forward strand.
CAAGATTCGTCATTCCCTAAAGAGAAAGAAGATTCGTCAATCTGCATCAAGTTCTAGTCATTTAATCGGCATGTTAACCCGCAGCAAGTCCCGGATATATTCCCACCAGAATCCTTTCGGCATTTCCAAACCCGATCCGGATCCCAGAGAACCTAAATCCTTTTTGCCCGAGACTGAACCAGTGGAGGTATTATTGGACTTGAACTGCAATAGTACTTCGCGGATTTCATCTATTAAAGATCTCCGGACGCGAAGGATTTTCACGCATGATGTTAATTCAGTTCATGAAGAAGAAGAAAAAGCAGTGGAGGATGAGACTGAGGATAGGAAGAAGCTGCTGAAGGGTTCTGATTCAAGTCGCATCTCGAACCCTAAATTAGGTGATGCCAATTTGGATGAGCTTGAGAAATCTGAGATAATGGTATCGAAGAAAGAGGATGCACGAAGTTATTTTGAAAATGGTTTGAGTTTGAAGGATCAGAAAATTCCCGGAAATGGGTTTAATTCCAAAAGCAAAATGGTAGTGAATTTTATTTCATCTCAAAGTAAAATGTGATGGCTTCTGCCTTATTTATCATTGTCTTCCTGCTAAGTTTGTATAACTGATAAGCATGAGTGATATTGGACTTGTGCTGATATTGTTGTTGTGCTTTGAATTTTCTGCTAGTGGTTAATATGATTTACTAATGTTGAAAGCTTTATCCAATTTCGTAGGCTCTTAATGGGTGTAGGCGGAGAAAGATTTTCAAGACTTCAAGCTCTTTCAGCTATAAAAGATTGCTTCCCTATCTGATGGGCATTGTGAATGATGACTCTAGTAAGCCATTGCTACCTTATCTTGATTTGTTATTTCACTGATTTAGAATATGTGAAGGATGGGTCATTCATATCATCTTACATATTACTGGCTGAGAATTAATAGATGTAATCTTTTAAAATATTTTTTACACAGGTGTTACCGAAATTGAAATTGTAGATGCCGCGACTCCATGTAAATTGCAGAAGTTGGATTGTGTGAAATCTAAAATGATGTCATTTGCTGGGAAAAGCTATACTGCTAAAGCCCAGTGTGTTGGGCCCCAATCTGATGATACAAAGTCATCCAAGAATGAGGATGTTCAGAAGCTCCATAAAGAATTGGGACAGACTACACCACAAGAAGTAGAACAAAAAGTATGCAAGAGTGATGCGGATATAGTTGATTTTTCAGTAGGGAAAGAATGCGTCCAGATGACACCCGATCCTGCTATTTCCACCAATACAGAGGTTGGCCATGGTGGAGAACCTATTGAAATTAAAAATGTGCTTGGAGAGAAACAGTATCTTAGAGGTAGTGAAAAGAGCAACTGTGATGTCTCACGACAGAGTCCAAGTAGCAAACACGATTCTAATTTAATTAATAGATCGGTAAACTTTCTTCAATCTATAAATCTCTTGTAGCAATTCAACTTTCTTGAACGTAAGTTAGGCCTTCAATTCATCTATTATTCATGCCTTTTCAATTGAGCTTGGCACAAGTAATTGCTTCATAAATGCTCGTGAGACTATTATAAATGATTTGTCTGTTTATTTAAAACTTCTGAGCTTGCCCAGGTTCTTAATCCCCGTTCTCTACTGTTTAATAATCCAAGATCCCTCAGCTACAGAAGACTGCTTCCATTTCTGATCAATGTTTCCCAGGCTAATTCCTGTAAGTTGCGCTATTTAATACTCTAAAGATATTTAGAGACATCGACCAAATAGCTTCATTATATATATGATACTATTACGATATAATCCTTGTGTGTGAATATTTTTGTGTAGGTGACTCGCCCATAACTCAAGACCACCCAATGCCTCAGGTGGACACGGAAAAAGATTTTGCTGAAAATGATTATGTGAATGAAACTACAACTAAGAACTTCTATGAGAAACAACTTACTGAAGATCGGGCGCAAAATTATCCGTCTCCTTCAGATGGTTCATCTCCTGAAGCTAATAATAAGCTGGTTTCTTCAATGGCACTGTCATCTTCCACAAAATATCTATCAAATGGTGGGCCAAGTTTAGTCACATCTGAGACGCTTCCTGAACCGTTGATGCTAATTGATTTGCATACAGAAAGAATGCCACAATCTCATAGTCATCACAGAAAGTCAGAACCGTGTTCCGATAGGAAAGACAATTGTATAGAATCGCCACCATCCTCCACCATCAACAATGATATTTTGAACAAGCAGTCTGCTTCTAAAGAACTTGGATCTGCTGGAAAACAAAAAAATTGCTTGGATATGAGATCGGAACTTCATAGTAACAGTGGGGATCCAACTGTTAAATTTGATATGAACCGAAGCTCGTTCCCGGCCGAAGCCTCTGATGCTACGGCTTCTTCAACCAAGGGCCCTTTCAGGGGAATACTCAAGAGAAATCGACGGGGATGCAGAGGATTATGCACTTGTCTGAATTGTGCTTCCTTTCGTCTTCATGCTGATAGGGCATTTGAGTTTTCACGAAACCAGATGCATGAAGCTGAAGAAATTGCGTCGGATTTGATGAAGGAATTAGCAAACCTTCGTTTTTTGTTGGAGAAATCCATCGTTAGTGATGATGATCTTGCTGCCATCCAAGTCAATCGGGTAAGTTATACTTGAGAGTTAGTTCCATATACTCGCCCGAACATCTTAATTTGTTGACTGGTTGATGCAATTGTATCAAACTCTCATTGGTGCGTGTAGAGTAAGTACATATGTGTTATCCAACGTTCCATTGTGGTCTGCGGTGTTTATTCATTTTCTGTTTGGTAAGATTGAAATTTCATATTGATACATTCATAATTTAAAAAAAAAGACTGAACCAGAAATGTTTCACACTGAGTTACTGATTTAATTCTGTGGGGGACAATACTGAATTCTCATCCTTTAATCTATATTATCTTGGGGTCACTAATTACTGGAGAAATTGTGAAAATTTTAATATGTTAGCGAAGTACCTTGATCATTCTCTTTACCTGGTCTTGTTTTGAAGCTTACAGTAGTGCTTTTGTGATCTGGGTGTATGTATATCAAGAAGAATCTTGGATTGGTATTTGATAGTGGGCAGTGTATTCTTGACTTTCTTGTCTATACAGTTCTGGAGATACACTAAAGCTATTACTTTATAGGGTCACATTTTTCTTGAAAGATTAGATGTTTTTCTGCTCAACCAATGCTTCTTCCAGCGGCAGTAATTTCTCGCATTATAATAAAACTCGACCAACTCGGTTAATATATCAATGTTGTCTTTTTGGGCATAGATTTGTTCATGTTTAACTTGGATATTTTTAGAAAATACTTTTTTTTTCTTTCTTTAATCAACACGAAGACTTGTTGCAAGCTAGCGGCATATCTGTTCTAGATGTCAAAGCATATTGTGCCGTTCCCCAATTTTCATGAGTATTCTTTACCAGGTAACTGTTAAAATGATGTAAAGATCCTTGTCTTATTGTTACTTGGGAATTCGTATGAAAATTAACAAAAAAAAAAAAACAATATATTTCCGACTTTTTTAGTTGGCCAATTTTGCGTTCCCTGCCCTATTGATTGATGTGCCATTTAATTCTTATTACTAATTTCAATCCTCCAGTGCTATCACCATCATCTTCATTTTACCTACATCTCATTCTTCACATATATGATGAAACTTGGAAACCTACCCGAAAAATTCTAAAAAGTGATTATTTTGCTTGGTATCTCTTAAGAACCTACGAACAAAGTCCCTTGCGTTGGTTCTCTAGTACTTTTCTTATTATTTACATTTATTTCTTCTTATTATGTAGTTCCCTGTTTTTTCAGTATGTCTCATTTTCTTAATTATGTTTTGGTGTAGGTTCTTATTAAAGAAGCATGCAATACAGCACTGGAAGCAGAAAATCTAGCAAAAGAGCGCCTCATCCAATTGAACTATGATCTTAATGTTCACCGCAGAATCCCAGTATGCACCACTATTCTTTTCTAATTGATGTAGTAATTTGGACAGTACTCATACTGGTTATAAGGCTTTTTGGTTACATTTATTTCATACACAAGGTCCATTATGTATCATTTTATCGGATGGCTTTATGAGTTTTTTAAGAATTGTTTTTACAAACACCGACAGACCTTGCTGGAACCAAAGGTCAGTTTCGCCAATTACATTCAAGAAAGAGTTATTCCGATGTCGGATTCATTGGCTGGTCCAGGAAAGAGAGGTATGTTATATGAAGAGCTGTAAAAAATTTGGCAGCGGATGTGATAGTTGAATGTTCGTGGAAAGACTATTTATGATTCCGAGAAGAGGGTGCATCATTGAAATAGTTGTAGACTTGGTTTATTTTTGGAGTTGTACTTTCCTCCAATGATGTGAATTGAGGCATGGTGTTATGGCTATGCTGTAAGAAACGCGTTGTGTCCTGTTAGGAAAGTTAAGCATATGCAACCATTTTTTTTAAGTAAATATTATAGAGTTGATAGTGAGAAATTTTTTATTAATTGAATGCAATACTCATTTTTATTTAATCATTCTTCTTTCGCACTCCTGCATATTTATTTACCGTAATGGAGTTTTTGTACTCTAGATTTTCGAGATATTGCACGGATTTGAGACCAACCCATTGCATAGCTCTGGCAGATTTTAGGTAACATGGTTTGCTCCTTCCCTGGGAATGGAAGTATGATCCTTTTTGGTAGGGATATGGAAGTATTTCTTTCATCGTGTACAATAGTAATAAACTAGGAAAGTACAATTAACAGAGAAAAATCCGAAATCCACCATTATGAATTTACTAATTATTCAGGTGGTTCATTGATAGCCAGTCTATTATGTTCATCTATATTTCTAACTTTTTAAAATTCCTTCATCCTTTTTATTGTATAATATTTTTTCAATTGATCTTTTTATGTGGCTTTGTGCGATTTTTTAATTTAATACTCCCCCATCCTAACGATCTTGAAGTGCATTCTTTTCCGGACCGTGTCAAGATAGTCTAGTACGTTCTTTGAGCTCTTCATAGCCGTTGAATCCTTTGAACAAATCAGTCCATTGGAGAGTTGACTTCTTTGTTTAATATTTTTCTCTTTGCACGGCTCGTCTCTTTCTTCAAAGTTGTCTGTTTGAAGATATAAGGTTGTCTACGTCATTTTCTTTGATTTATATAATAAGAAAACTATTCTAGGCGCAAATCTCGAGGAATATTTATTCCTTAACTTCCGTAAATCATTTAGATTGTCTCCTTTTCTTTATTCTCGTCTGCATGTGAGCTGCCGCCATTGTTGACTTTTAAAGATTTGCTGAAGTGGACATAGCTGATTCACACTTGTGGACTTTTGTCTAAGTATCAACATTCCTTGCTGTCTATACATTATAAGAATAAACGTCAAAGACTTCGAATAATATCTGAAGTAAACGTTATAATTACTGAAGTCTATATTCGTGTAGTAAAAGGTATACTTTAGACTTCGCTCTTTATGTGAAGTCTAATATCCTAATAACCGAAGTTCATCTCGGTTTTTTTTCTAATTATGATCTAAATGTGGGGTAAGTGAAGTAAAAGAATGCATTTAACTTTGGTTATTTTATAATTAGCATAGTAAAAAAAGAACTTTTTACTTCGGTTATCGTATAATATATATTAGTATTTTCTGCGGTAATATATATTAGTATTTCACATTTTAATTTAAAATTCATTGCCAAAATCTACATTCACCTATAACTAACCATCAACCCCGAGCTCAATAATATAAGAACCAACAATTTCATATCATCCCATCTCAAAAAAATAACATGCGTTCCAACTAATTCAAAACCAGATACATATCATAACAAAGACAAAGAATATGGAATAAAATTTTATCTATTTCATCATGAACACCACAAATAGGACAAAAAGGATTAAAAAAGATCATATACTTCGAAACGACCAAGTCTCTTCAGCACATCATTGCTTTTCATCAGACGATCATACTAGTTGAAGAAGACAGATCCAAATTCTTGAATAAACATGTATTTCCACGCCTGCCAGGAGCTGCTCGACTGAAGGTATAATCTCTGCATGTCGAAAGATTTAATGTCAATCACAATTGCAAGAAACCGCACCTAGGGTCACTTACAGAACAATCTGAAAACAACATCAGTAAATCAGACACCTTCGGCTCATGATACATGGTGTGAAGTGAGTCCACGAGAGGATGTTCCAGGAGAAACCTCCGAAATAATGCCATCTTTGCCAGCTACATTTACCATCTTGAAAATGTTTAATACAGCTGGACGAGTCTGCATTACATAACAATCTAATGAGAGAGAAAATAGCATCAGTGCCAAGCAAAGACTACATTACAGTCACATGGAATATAAAGTCCAATCAAATCACAAAGAAAGTTCCTTTCTTACTTTTCCAGTGGCTACCACCACTTTTACACCCCTCGACAAGGCTTCTTTTAGAGCTTCAACAGTTGATAGGGAAAAATGTGGCCATAGAACAATATTTAGCAATTGGAACAAACCTTCATGAAAATAAGCAATTAATTGCCTAATCTAATAAGAAAATCTCGTGAAACAAAACTAAATAAAAATCAGAAACATTAAATCACTTCTAAACCGATAGCAAATATAAAATAAAACAAAATAAACTCAGTGCAAAATCCATGAATTAGAGACAACAGATTAACCTCAACCAACCATCATTCATGATTTCAATCCACATTCCATGTCCTACAACAACGAGAGATCGGCTTTGTCAATGCAATCAAACACAAAATCAAACTGGGGGAGGCGTCGTGGTAGGCGTCGTGGCAGTTAGGCAGACCGAGGTAGGCGGATAAGAGCAGTATTTTAGAAAATGTATGTTTCGTAACGACTTGAAATTTCTACAAGTTTCTTGTGTTTTAAAAATATTCCAGAAATACCATTAGAAAATTCGGGTAGAAAAAAATCTAATAACAATATCTTTCCATAAATTATAAACTCTTGATAACAGGGACTTTACTCGTAGTGGTATTAAAATCTAATACATAACATAAATTAATAATGATAATATTTTACTTGTGTTTTTAGGATCTAAATGAAAAAATCTGAAGTTGAAAATATTAATTCTTGGTCAAAACACATACACTTCGCTTTTGTAAAAATATTCTGCTAAAAAATAAAATTTCACACTGTAACTTCATTAATTATCAAATAAGTAAAGTCTCTTAAAATTCTCAACTAGTTTCTACTTTTTAGTATGATACCATTTACTGAAGTCTACGTGGGTGTTTTACTTCAGCAAATTGAAAAGCGAAGTTGTTTTTTGTTTTTTACTTCACTAATATACATAACTGAAGTAAATTGTACCGAAGTCTTTGATGTTTATTCTACTAGTGATAGTTGGCTGACCGACTTGTCTTGGTCATACTTGGATAATAATTTGTCTTGGCAATACTCGCCTAATATTTTGTCTAGGCCATACCCTACTGATAATTTGATTTGTCAATACCCTCCTGTTATTTTGTCTAGGCCATACCTAGCGAATATTTCGTCTTGGCCATACCCGGTTGATAATTTTGACTTGTCAATACCTGGCTGATATATTTGGTTATCTTCTGATCATTGCTGAACGAACTGTGCTGATCTGTAAGAACCTATATGATCAAGACGTAGTTGATAAATACTTAGCTTAATATTAAAAGGCCTATACGAGATACTTATTTGGTTATTCTTTACAATACCAAGTACATATGGAACATACATTTGAATTAATCTTTGAAGTGTATTCCTAACAAAATTCCCCTATTTTGATGGTGGCAAAACTTAATATTTGTTCAAATGTAAGTTATTCATCACACACAGAAAAAAAATAAAAACTCAGTCTGTTCGAGGAAACTAAGGATTGTCATTCAAGTCGACTGTATATATGTTTTATCACTTCAGATGATTAGTCTTTAAGACAATTTTGTCAAACAAAAATAAGAAAAATAAATTATAGTAAATAACAGATTTTTTTTATCTCGTTCTTGCTCTTCCTCTAGTCTTGGCTGCTGGAGGGAGTTCTTTTAGAGGTTTTGCCCCAATGGATTTTCCACGACAGGAATCAACCCATATTTCTTCTTTAGTACAATGAAAGCAAACTCTTGGTCTTCTGGAGAAGTGTATTTATTTCTAATACATACTTCCCTTATATCCTCTTGAAGTGTATTGTCATCCAACTTTCCTTTTACATCTATAGGAGCTTCTTGTGTCTGAAGGAACGAATCATTGGATATGTATTGGTTTATTTTTTTCAGCATACTTCTTCAGGATTTACCACAAGTTTGGCTAGTTTATCTCCATACAGTCAATGATAATTTGTTGTGGCAATACTCGCCTAATATTTTGTCTAGGCCATACCCTACTGATAATTTGATTTGTCAATACCCTCCTATTATTTTGTCTAGGCCATACCTAGCGAATATTTCGTCTTGGCCATACCCGGTTGATAATTTTGACTTGTCAATACCTGGCTGATATATTTGGTTATCTTCTGATCATTGCTGAACGAACTGTGCTGATCTGTAAGAACCTATATGATCAAGACGTAGTTGATAAATACTTAGCTTAATATTAAAAGACCTATACAAGATACTTATTTGGTTATTCTTTACAATACCAAGTACATATGGAACATACATTTGAATTAATCTTTGAAGTGTATTCCTAACAAAATTCCCCTATTTTGATGGTGGCAAAACTTAATATTTGTTCAAATGTAAGTTATTCATCACACACAGAAAAAAAATAAAAACTCAGTCTGTTCGAGGAAACTAAGGATTGTCATTCAAGTCATTTGTATATATGTTTTATCACTTCAGATGATTAGTCTTTAAGACAATTTTGTCAAACAAAAATAAGAAAAATAAATTATAGTAAATAACAGATTTTTTTTATCTCGTTCTTGCTCTTCCTCTAGTCTTGGCTGCTGGAGGGAGTTCTTTTAGAGGTTTTGCCCCAATGGATTTTCCACGACAGGAATCAACCCATATTTCTTCTTTAGTACAATGAAAGCAAACTCTTGGTCTTCTGGAGAAGTGTATTTATTTCTAATACATACTTCCCTTATATCCTCTTGAAGTGTATTGTCATCCAACTTTCCTTTTACATCTATAGGAGCTTCTTGTGTCTGAAGGAACGAATCATTGGATATGTATTGGTTTATTTTTTTCAGCATACTTCTTCAGGATTTACCACAAGTTTGGCTAGTTTATCTCCATACAGTCAATGAAAATTTGTTGTGGGGTACAATTGGGATCTTGAAGAATTTCCCAAATGTAATATTTATCAATACACTGCTTCTTGGTTGGACCCCGCATTGGTACAGCTTCTTCAGGGACGAATTCTTCCACATAATCAAGCTCTTTCCCTTCCCAACTGAGTGGTTGAACGGTGTCTTTTCTAGGTCTTCTCGCATGAAGGTCCTGATTCTCAACTGAGTTCTTCCTTTTTCAGAGGTTTTCAGCTTGTTCCAGCCTCTAGATAGTTAATGACATATGGAGGGGAGCTTCTAGGAATAACATCTAGGGATTATTGCCTCCATTTACGTATCATGTCTTCGTCCTTTTTGCCAACATCAGTAAGGTTTGCCAGATGTTCTTCCACCTTTGTCATGAAGTCTTGCATGCCAAGCGGAATTTTAACTGAGGCAAGTGCTGGGGAAGATTCCTTCCTGTTGATCAAGGAATCCAATTTGATGTTCAGTTCCTTCAGATAAGGTTCAACGTTGGTGGCTAGAAGTCCTTCAACTACCTCCTCAACCATTTTCCTGATGAGTTCAGCAAGGTTTTGAGGTAGCTAATCTGCAGGTGGTTGATTTGGCCGATCTGCTTGGTTGTTTGAGGTAGCTGGTTTTTTAGAAGGGGGAGACTATGATGAAAAATGTTCCCCCTAATTTCCAGACTCCTTATCATCTCTTTATTGTTCAACTATTTTACCCCCATATTGATCAGGTCCACCCTGATCCTCATCATAATCAGAGTCATCCTGATCATCATCTTTCTCCTCCTCCTCATTTTCTTCATCTTCTTCTCCATGTTCTTCTTTTTCTTCTTCTTCTTCATTCTCACTTTCTCTTTCAACTTCTCTTTCCTCAACTTTTTCAACCTTCTCATTTTCAACTCAAGTTTTTTAAACTATTTCATCCCTATCCAAGTTAAGATTTTTCCCTTGGGCTACCCCTTCCATTATATAGAGAGTGAATTGGTCAATATACCTTTAGAAATTAGTTTTGAACCAATTTTCATCCAGTAGCAGACTCATATCAGTTTTATTACAGAACAATTTTATGAGTTTCTCAGTGGTAAGCGGTTAGTCCCATCCACTTCTCTCAACTAAATCGTTAAGAGCAGTAAAGCTAAGGGACCTCAACTTCTTGCAGTCCTTATATGCAGGTAAAATGGAAAGCTTGAAGATATATGTTTTCTTACCATCTTAAGTTGCTTATTGTTTAGTTGGAATGAATTGTTGTCTTTGAGGTTGAACTTGTAGTGGATGTTTGCTTCCTCAAGTATTTGTTGCTCTTCAGCTTTTGCTCCCTCAGGAGTGCTAGGATTCTCAAGGAGTGGTGCAGCAGGGATGAGGTTCTCTTTTTCCTTTTCTTCTATATTTGCCAGCTTGGTTGTCTGAGCTGCTGGCACTTTGGTTGGAATGCTTAGAATCTAAGCTAGGATACGAGACTCATCTGTCATCTCATCTGCTGGAATCTCTGCAACGATTTCTTTTGAGGACTCAGTTGGGTAATCAACTAGTCCTATAATTCTTTTTGTTGCAGATTCAGGTGATGATTCCACGATGACAACTTCCATATTTTCAAGGGACTTCCTATTCCTGAAATGTGCAGACAGTGACAGACTATCGTTGTCTTGATCATCCTCTTATTGGACAGGTGCCAAGATTGGTTGTTCCTCAGCAACAGGTAACTTATCTGACAGGATATTGGCTGCATTGATTTCAGCTGGGGTCAGTTCAGTTGGAATCTCAACTGTGGATAAGATAGCTGTTGCTGATTCAACCCCTGTTTCATCTTATGATTCAAACGCCATTTTGGCCATTCACAGGTACTAGAATCCAGCTAATTTGAGTATCATAGGTCAACTTCTGGCTAAATTTTTTATTAGTACTATCCCAGCTGAACTTGTTCACTTCTATCACTAAATGTCTGAAGATATAGCCAGGCCAGTTAATTATCTGTCTTTGCATCATTGCCCCCATCACGGAGTATTTTGATGTGGAAATCTGATTAAAGCTACCAGACATGCCCATTACTATTTGTTGGCCATGTCTACTATGAAGCGAAATCTCCTATGAATGTCCGCCTTTTTTGCATCATTCTTTAATTTGCTTGGATGTTCTGGCATCTAAATTTATTGCCAGATATTCAGATATTTTTTATAGCCTCCACCGCTATTCCATGGTTTTTCATTCTAAAAGCATCAGAGATAGTTTGCGGGTTGATGATGGTGCTTTCGCCAAAGATTGAGCTTTCTATGCTCCGTTCAGTTACTCATGCTTCCTTGAAAAACCAAATGACTGCTTCCTTGTAGATTTCAGAAGGGTTGATGCACAGATAATGGTAGATACCATTTTCTTCATTTTTAAGATTAGGTACGCCATGATAAAGGTGTTGTTTGTGTAATATCCAGTATTCTCGTTTTTCATTATCTTGAATTGTTTGTGTTTTGACGTCGGATATTTTCTTGTTGATGAGAATCGGAGTGATTTCCATCGTGATACTCTATTTGTTTCTATCGCATAGTCGTTTTAGTCGGGTGCGACTAGTTGTCGCATGCGTTTCTTTGATTAAATGTGTGCATGTGATGTGGTATGTGATGTGTCGTTAATGGCTCGTTAATGTTTTGAATCATAGCCGGTGGCGTTGTGTTGGTCGTCGTAGAACGTGTTTTCACGCCGTATATTCCTTTGTGTTGCTTGTAACGTTTCGCCAATGGACGAAAGTTACGCGTTTCTTGTGTATCTCGTTTGTAACACCCCGAGATATTCGGAGTAATTACAGCGCCGTAAACCCCTTAAGTAAGGATTTACAAGGCTAATTTAAAAGAAATGTAAATATAGAACATCAACATCACGGAAATTCAAGTTTACAAAACCGTACAACTGGTTCAACGAGTAATTAATACAACCATATCGAAATGATATTAATAAGACACGCGTACTCGAGTACTGAAATCAAACCAAGAAAACAAATCACCAACAACAACAAACATCACTGCACCCCTTCGTCGTCACATCGGTACTGTGGCTGTTTTCCTGCTCCTCGGCTACCTGAACATCAAAACAAATGTCCACCCCCGAAGGGGTTAGCAAAACGATGCTAGTACAAGTATCATTTAAACGAATCAAATATACATCAACAATACATAACAAGATACATCACATGGACTTCCACTACCGGAATCCGATAATGCGAATCCACAAGATTCCATTAACACAGCATGGGTATTCCAATGATCCAGCGCCCTCAGCATAGATCCCAAGATGATCCCGTCGGACCAACACGAGGTGGAAATAACCCGTACAATGATCCAGCGCCCTCAGCCTAGATCCCAAGATGATCCCGTCGGACCAACACGAGGTGGACATCCGATCCAGCGCCCTCAGCATAGATCGTACAACTTGCACAAACACAACTCATGCATACACATATGCCAAATCATTATGTTCATCAACATGAACATACAAACACTAGATAACGAAAATCATGACAATTCAACAGAAATAATTTCCATGTTCAACAACATGAATAAACCACAAACATGCTCAAAATACCAATTTTAACACATTACGATACTTGCCTCAAAGATGGCAAGAACGAAACACTTCAATGATCTCAACACACTCGAAGGCCGTCTCCTTCGATCAACGTAGCAAGCTAGAACCTTAACAAAAGAAATAATATACAAATCATCTCAAGTCGAACGATTGCCTAGCAATTCGGTCTACGGCCAAAAGCTCAAAATAAACAATCTTCCTGAACTACTTAGCGTACGCTACGTACTCTACGTAACGTGCGCTAAGCCTGCCTGTTAGCGTACGCTATCGTCTAAGCCGCTAGCCATGGACTGACAGTTCTCTCTGATCAGCCGACTGACTCGGCTGATATCATAATGTACGTTACGTACCAAACGTAGCGTGCGTTAACTTATCCCCGATAGCGCACCTTAACTTACGTATGTTAGCGTGCGCTAACCGTGCATGGCAGATTACTACTGACAGAAAACTTGTTCTAATGGTGATGAACTCAAAAATTCTATGGTGATAATACATGTCATCCCCGTGCATATCATGCTCATAAGGTTTGTGAAAGTTCTATACGGATTAAACGACTACGAGATACAAAGATACGTATCATCATTACTACACCATCATTCATCTTGATCTTCAAGAAAATATTCTAAGTTCCGTTCGTCCTACGTTCCAAAACGCATGATTCCAATGTGTAAAACGTAACAACTAGGTAATATCCGTCTACTGATCACAAATTGGTTTGAAGCTTCAGAATATGCTAGGAGTTCAAACACCAAGAGGTTCAATGGTTTATACGGTGAATAAGTATCGAAACATCGAAAATATCCTTCTAACACATGATGTTCGACTACTTAAGAATCTAGCTGACAAGATAAGCATGATCAAACGTCCTTCAGAATACTACTATTATTGGTGAAGAATCACCTACCTCAAAGTAGTGAAGAACAAGGAGGAAATTCGAAGCAATCCAACACCGAAGGCTTGAACACCAATCTCCAATGATATACGATCTTCAATCACGAGCTAGGATGTTGATATGAAGTGTTTAGGATGTAGAGAGTAATACTCTAAGTATAAGGATTCGGATGTGGGAGAAGAAAGGACTGAAATTATGAAAATGATGCTGTCCTATTTATAGGAAATGGTTATTAGCGCGCGCTAGTCCATGCTCGTAGCGTGCGCTAACGACTTACTGACCTCACTGTACTCAGCACTTAGCGTGCGCTATCCTCATGTCAGTAGCGTGCGCTAAGGCGTTGACTTGGATTTTCCCGAAAGTCATCCAGGTTCATCCCGACACAATCCGACCAAGATTCCCGGCCTGATCTCACCTACCACACGTCTCAATCATATTGACCACGCATAGCGTGCGCTAATGTTCCTTTGTAGCGTGCGCTATGAATCCATGTTAGCGTACGCTACACATAGCCGATAGCGTGCGCTACATACGCAGAATTACAATTTTTAAATCACATTCATGAAATCATACGCTCAACAACATCGGATTATGAAATACGGAGAATAATACTCAGATAAAAGTGAAACAATAACAATGTCACAAGTTCTAAATACATAACAGAAATCTAGGGTATTACATCCTTCCTTCCTAAAAAGAAGTTTCGTCCCGAAACTTAAGATGAAAACAACTCCGGATATCTAGTCTTCATACTGTCCTCTGTTTCCCAAGTGGCCTCTTCGACTCTGTGTCGTGACCATTGTACTTTAACCAAGTGTATTGGTTTATTCCTCAACTGTTTGATCCGACTCTCAAGTATCTTGATTGGTCTCTCTTCGAAGGTGCCATCATTAGCTATCTTGATCTCGTCGAAATCAATGACGTGACTGTGGTCCGGTACATACTTCCGCAGTTGGGATACATGAAACACATTGTGAACGTGACTCAGCGATGGCGGTAAGGCCAACCTGTATGCTAAATCTCCAACTCTCTCGAGGATTTCGAATGGTCCGATATATCTCAGACTTAGCTTACCTCTCCTCCCAAAACGGAAAATCCCTCGTGTAGGAGACACCTTCAATAGTACATGATCCCCAACGTCGAACTCTAGAGGACGACGACGTACGTCTGCGTAAGACTTTTGTCGACTCTGGGCAGTCAACAGTCTTTCTCGAATCAAAGCTATCTTCTCTTGAGTCTGAATTATCAATTCCGGTTCCATCCCGATCAAGTCCGAAGAATCATCCCAGCACAGGGGCGATCGACATCTTCTCCCGTACAAAGCTTCAAATGGTGCCATCTTAATTGAAGCATGCCAACTATTGTTATAGGTGAATTCGATCAAGGGCAAGTGAGCTTCCCAATCAGTTGACCAATCCAACGCACAAGCTCTAAGTATGTCTTCTACTGTTTGAATAGTCCTTTCGGACTGACCGTCCGTTTGGGGATGATAAGCCGTACTAAAGTTGAGCTCAGTCCCCAAAGCCCTGTGAACTGCTTTCCAGAAGTGCGACACGAAGCAACCATCTCGATCCAAAATAATGGTCTTCGGCGTCCCATGTAATCTGACTATCTCCGCAATAAATACTCGCGCCAATCTCTCGGGTCCCCATGTATCTTTAATTCCTAGGAAATGAGCCGACTTGGTTAGTCGATCAACTATAACCCAAATCATGTTCATTCCCGTTCTAGTCCTTGGCATACTGGTGATGAAATCCATCGAGATGTCCTCCCACTTCCATTCAGGGATCGGAAGCGGCCTTAACATTCCGGCAGGTCGCCGATGTTCAATCTTAACTTGCTGACAAGTCAAGCACTTCGAAACGCACTCTACTACGTCCTTCTTCATATTCCCCCACCAGAAATTTTGTTTTAAATCCTTATACATCTTACTGCTGCCCGGGTGAATAAAATAGGGCGCGCTGTGAGCTTCCTTCAGAATAGTCCGTCTCAAATCATCATCATCGGGAACGCAAAGTCGACTCTGAAATCTCAGAACTCCATCATCTTGTATCACGAATCCTGGGGCTTTTCCTTTCTTTACTTCATCACATAATCGAAGGATCAGAGAATCGTCCAACTGCTTAGACTTGATCTCCTCGACTAGTGATGAAGTCAGTTCCATCACATAAAGTTGCCCTTGGATTCCTGGTGCCCATACTTCAATCCCCTCGCGGATCAGTTCCGTTGAATCTTGGTTTGGGATGTAAGTGCTTCCAACACTCGAGAGAAACAGTTTACGGCTCAAGGCATCGGCTACTACGTTTGCTTTTCCGGATGATAGAGAATCTCCAAGTCGTAATCCTTGATCAATTCCGACCACCTTCTCTCGCCTCATGTTTAATTCTTTCGATGAAAATGTACTTGAGGCTCTTATGATCGGTAAAGATCTGACAACGAGTGCCGTACAAATAATGTCTCCAAATTTTCAATGCAAAGACTACAACAGCTAACTCCGGATCATGAGTCGGGTAATTGACCTCGTATGGTTTCAGCTGCCGAGAAGCATAGGCAATCACCTTATCTTTTGCATCAACACACATCCTGCACTCGATTTGAAGCGTCAGTACACCATGAATCCATCGGTTCCATCCGTAATGCTAATATAGGTGTTGTTGTCGTCTCTTCTTAAGTTCATCAAAACCACTGGCATTTCTCATCCCACTTAAACTTTTGAGTTTTACAGAATGGTGAGTGAGCGGACGAGCAATTTTGGAAAATCCTCTACAAAGCGGCGATAATATCCAGCAAGTCCTAAGAAACTCGGACTTCCTTCACGTTATTAGGAGCTTCCCATTCCAAGATTGCTTGACTTTCTTGGGTCCACTGAACTCCTTGGTGATATCACATGCCCGAGGAAAGTTACCTCCTGAGCGAACTCGCATTTTGAAAGCTTTGCATACAGCTGTTCCTTCCTCAAAGTGCTCAAAACCACACGCAAATGTTCGGCATGCTCCTCTGCGTCCTTCGAATATATCAAGATGTCATCAATGAAGACGACCACAAATTTATCCAAGTATTCCAAGAATACCCGATTCATCAATTGCATGAATACCGCAGGAGCATTGGTAAGTCCAAATGGCATTACTATAAATTCATAATGCCCGTACCGGGATCTGAAAGCAGATTTCGGTATATCCGATTCCTTAATTCTCAACTGGTGGTATCCTGATCGCAAGTCAATCTTCGAGAATACCCTTGCCCCTTGCAGTTGATCAAACAAGTCGTCGATCCGAGGTATAGGGTACTTATTCTTGATTGTCATCTTGTTGAGCTCCCTGTAATCAATACACAGTCGGAGGGATCCGTCTTTCTTACGGACAAAGAGAACGGGCGCTCCCCAAGGAGAAACGCTAGGTTGAATATAGCCCTTCTGTAACAATTCCTCCAATTGCTTCTTGAGTTCATACATCTCGGTTGGCGCCATGCGGTATGGTGCTCTGGAAATAGGAGCTGCTCTAGGCTCTAATTCGATAGTGAATTCCACTTCTCTCTGCGGAGGTAACCCAGGTAGTTCATCAGGAAATACATCTGAGAACTCATTCACAACTGAAATAGACGAGAGCTCTACTCCTTCCTCTTTCCTCATGGCATAGCACCAAAGTCCGTGACATCCCCGCTTGATAATTTCACGGCTTTCATTGCTTTGATCAATTTTCCCGAGCTTCCTGGTCTCCATCCTCGGAATAAGTGTTCAGATCCGTCATCAGCAATGATAGAAACGACTCTCTCTCGGTAATTCAGAATAGCTCCATAACGGTTGAGCCAATCGTCTCCGAGAATTAAATCGTCACCGTAGATGTCAACTACAATAATATTCGATGGCCAATCTCTCCCTCCTATAGAAACTGGAAAATCTCTAGTCTCTAGGGTTCCCACAATTCTCTCTCCACTCGGCAAACCCACAACATATGGTTCACAATCAAATAAGCACGAGATTCTTAAACGATTTACACAGTTCAATGATACGAAAGAATGTGTAGCTCCGGAATCGAATAAAACACTAACTGGTTGCAAAAGGATCTGAATCGTACCTGATGCAACAGCAGTGTTCTGATCGTCAGATTTCCTCATCTCGTACAGGCGTGGAGGAACGGACCCAGCACTGGATGTCTCTCTTCCCAACGTTCTGCTGCTGAAATCCACTCTGCTGCGTCTGGTTCACACTTGTCTCCTTCGGAACTGGCGCTGGAGTACGAGTAGCAAAAGATCTAGTAGCAGCTCCACAGAAGGCCGCACGGTGCCCTTCTTGTCCACAATCGTAACAAGTCACAGAAGATGCGGGGCAGTCACGTCGAATATGCCCTGCTCGACCACAATTGTAGCATTTCTTTGATGCGTCCGAAACCGCTGATGTAGTTCGGAACTTCTTTCCGCCTCTAGAAGGTTGTGGAGGTTTCCTAGCCGAATAAAAGGAAGACTGGCCCTTGCGGGTCCCACCACTCTTGTTTTCTGAAAAGTTGCCGGTCACCTTCTGCTTCTTTGCCTCTACTGATTTCTCCACCGCCGCCTCTTTTATGTCGTAGGCCAGCGCTTTGTCTTGATACTGTCGCAACGTAGTACACTCGAAACCGGACATGTACTGCTGAATCTCCGGCTTCATCCGCATATCGAAATGAAAAATCTTTTCTGCTTCCGTTCTGACCAAGTGTCGCACACAAGTCAGCTGATGATTAAAAGTTTTGATTACATCTGTCACAGATGCTTCCGAACTCTGTGTTGAGAAAAACTCTCGCATCTTTGCCTCTCTAACTGGACGAGGACAATACTGTGCTTCCATCATTAGTTTGAATTCCATCCAATCCGCATTATGATTCTCGGGTCGAATAGCTTCCCACCAATCAAAGGCCTCCCCAGTCAGAAAATACTGGGCAATGGGAACCTTCCGGTCCTCGGGACAGTTAAGACCAGCGAATATCTTCTCTAACTCCTTAAGCCAGTGATCCCAAGTAAGTGCCTCAGCAGATCCGTCAAATTTTGGCGGGTGCAATTTGACCACCTCAGCAAGCCATCTGTCTCCCTGGTTATCCTCGTGGTGTCTTTGTCCCATCGCCGTCTGCATGCGGTCGACTACCTGGGCGAACTGGTTTATCTGCGCCACCACCTGTTGAAGCACTCCCGGCATGTTAGGATTTGCGTCGTCATTCGCTGATCCTTGCTGCCCTCCAGAATGGGAATCGGTTCGACTAGCTGAGAATTCTGGGATAGTTGCGGAATCCTCCTGTCTCATGTTACCCCGTCCGCGTCCACGACCGCGTCCGCGTCCACGTCCTCCTCTCAACATACTGTAAACACAATTCCTCAATACCCAGGACAAAGTATTCGAAATAAAATCCGTCAATACTCACAAAACAGTAATTAAGTAAAACGGTAGTATAAGAGATTTAGGAGACTTACAACCACGGTCC
This sequence comes from Orobanche coerulescens, assembly GCA_033398695.1. Taxonomy (NCBI): domain Eukaryota; kingdom Viridiplantae; phylum Streptophyta; class Magnoliopsida; order Lamiales; family Orobanchaceae; genus Orobanche; species Orobanche coerulescens. The sequence goes on from CM065819.1 coordinate 60,339,547, forward strand.
ACATGACGACTTTTGGCTGAACAGTGATGTTACGAACGACTCGTAAATCAATAACGTAAACAGACCCAACTTAAAACCCGACGGCCAAGATATCCATAAATCTTAGCTCCGATACCATATTCTGTAACACCCCGAGATATTAGGAATAATTACAACGCCGTAAACCCTTTAAATAAGGATTTACAAGACTGATTTTAAAAGAAATGTAAATATAAGACATTAATGCTGCGGAAATTCAAGTTTACAAAACCGTACAACTGGTTCAACGAGTAATTAATACAACCATATCGAAATGATATTAATACGACACGTGTACTCGAAATCAAATCAAAACAAGAAACCAAATCACCAACAACAACAAACATCATCAACCCCCTTCGCCGCCACGCTGCATCGCGGGTCGCTTTCCCTGCTCCTCGGCTACCTGAATATCAAAACAAATGTCCACCCCCGAAGGGGTTAGCAAAACGATGCTAGTACAAGTATCATTTAAACGAATCAAATATGCATCAACAATACATCACACGGACTTCCGCTACCGGAATCCGATAATGCGAATCCACAAGATTCCATTAACACAGCATGGGTATTCCAATGATCCAGCGCCCTCAGCATAGATCCCAAGATGATCCCGTCGGACCAACACGAGGTGGAAATAACCCGTCCAATGATCCAGCGCCCTCAGCCTAGATCCCAAGATGATCCCGTCGGACCAACACGAGGTAGACATCCGATCCAGCGCCCTCAGCATAGATCGTACAACGTGCACAAACACAACTCATGCATACACATATGCCAAATCATTATGTTCATCAACATGAACATACAAACACTAGATAACGAAAATCATGACAATTCAACAGAAATAATTTCCATGTTCAACAACATGAATAAACCACAAACATGCTCAAAATACCAATTTTAACACATTACGATACTTGCCTCGAAGATGGCAAGAACGAAACACTTCAATGATCTCAACACACTCGAAGGCCGCCTCCTTCGATCAACGTAGCAAGCTAGAACCTTAACATAAGGAATGATATACAAATCATCTCAAGTCGAACGATTGCCTAGCAATTCGGTCTACGGCCAAAAGCTCAAAATAAACAATCTGCCTGAACTACTTAGCGTACGCTACGTACTCTACGTAACGTGCGCTAAGCCTGCCTGTTAGCGTACGCTATCGTCTAAGCCTAGCGTACGCTAGCCATGGACTGACAGTTCTCTCTGATCAGCCGACTGACTCGGCTGATATCATAACGTACGTACGTACCAAACGTAGCATGCGTTAACTTATCCCCGATAGCGCACGTTAACTTACGTATGTTAGCGTGCGCTAACCGTGCATGGCAGATTACTACTGACAGAAAACTTGTTCTAATGGTGATGAACTCAAAAATTCTATGGTGATAATACATGTCATCCCCGTGCATATCATGCTCATAAGGTTTGTGAAAGTTCTATACGGATTAAACGACTACGAGATACAAGGATACGTATCATCATTACTACACCATCATGCATCTTGATCTTCAAGAAAATATTCTAAGTTCCGTTCGTCCTACGTTCCAAAATGCATGATTCCAATGTGTAAAACGTAACAACTAGGTAATATCCGTCTACTGGTCACAAATTGGTTTGAAGCTTCAGAATATGCTAGGAGTTCAAACACCAAGAGGTTCAATGGTTTATACGGTGAATAAGTATCGAAACATCGAAAATATCCTTCTAACACATGATGTTCGACTACTTAAGAATCTAACTGACAAGATAAGCATGATCAAACGTCGTTCAGAATACTACTATTATTGGTGAAGAATCACCTACCTCAAAGTAGTGAAGAACAAGGAGGAAATTCGAAGCAATCCAACACCGAAGGCTTGAACACCAATCTCCAATGATATACGATCTTCAATCACGAGCTAGGATGTTGATATGATGTGTTTAGGATGTAGAGAGTAATACTCTAAGTATAAGGATTCGGATGTGGGAGAAGAAAGGACTGAAATTACGAAAAGGATGCTGTCCTATTTATAGGAAATGGTTATTAGCGCGCGCTAGTCCATGCTCGTAGCGTGCGCTAACGACTTACTGACCTCACTGTACTCAGCACTTAGCGTGCGCTATCCTCATGTCAGTAGCGTGCGCTATCCTCATGTCAGTAGCGTGCGCTAAGGCGTTGACTTGGCTTTTCCCGAAAGTCGTCCAGGTTCATCCCGACACAATCCGACCAAGATCCCCGGCCTGATCTCACCTACCACACGTCTCAATCATATTGACCACGCATAGCGTGCGCTAATGTTCCTTTGTAGCGTGCGCTATGGATCCATGTTAGCGTACGCTACACATAGCCGATAGCGTGCGCTACATGCGCAGAATTACAATTTTTAAATCACATTCATGAAATCATACGCTCAACAACATCGGATTATGAAATACGGAGAATAATACTCAGATAAAAGTGCAACAATAACAATGTCACAAGTTCTAAATACATAACAGAAATCTCGGGTATTACATCGTTGAGTTTTCCTAGCGGGATATTGCTTCTCCCTACTTGTTTTAAGTTTCGGGACGAAACTTCTTTTAAGGAGGGTAGTATGTAATATCCGCAATTTCGATTTCCGGTAATTTTTTCTTTTTGGCGGAAGTCCGTCTTATCGACTCTGTTGTGACCGTTTCGTCATTCCAAGAATGATTAATTCTGCACTTTTTGTCATCCGAGTTCGTTTCGGTATCGTTTTGTTGAGTTCCGTGTTCTTAAACGGCTTTTCCGCACTTGAGTTCGATTTTTGCAAATCTCGTCCGAAACTGTTGTTTTGAGTTTCTCGTAAGTTCATTTAATGTTATTATTCATGTTGCGAGCTTTGGCTTGGTGTTTCGATCGTGTATCGTGTATTTCGGACGTTTTGGGCCGTTTTCGTAATTTCCCAAAGTTTATGGTAATTACTTTCCGTTGTCGAATTTTGAGCCTTCAGGTGGTCGGAATCGTGTGTTCTCTTAGCGCTTGGATTTGTCTTTGCGAGTACTTCATAACCGTATCTTCGATTCATATTCAGGTTCGGGTTTCGGGGTCGTTCGGGCCGTTGGAAGTGGCCACGTCCGAGTCACGGCCGCACATTTTGGAGCAGGTACTGGCCTGGATGAGTTACGGCCGTAAGGTGCCGGTTACGGCCGTAAGTGATCGACAGGCACAGGCTGGACGAATGCCGGTTACGGCCGTAAGGCGCGATCAGGTACGGCCGTAAGGGACTGGGCAGCTTCCGGACGAATGCCGGTTACGGCTGTAAGGCGTGATCGGGTACAGCCGTAAGGGACTGGGCAGCTTCCGGACGAAGGCTGGTTACGGCCGTAAGGAGTGCCAGTTACGGCCGTAAGTTGTCGGCACACACTGGGCAGTATAAATATGATCTATCAGACGTGTTTTCACCCATTTTCTCACCACGTTTCTTTCCCTTCCGCGGATGGAGGCTTGGTAGACGTGGAGGCATGTTGTCAAGTGATGAATCCATGAAGTCTTGGAGTTCATATCATCGATTATCCATCTTATAACATCCTTTTATCGAGCGAATCAGGTCAGATTTCCTAGAAATCTTAGTTTGGGGAAATTGGGAGTTTTGTTTGATTTCATCCGTTTAATCCGATTTAACCTAGATTAGTGATGGATTATTGATTATTAAGTTGTATTATTCCAATTTCCTTGTTGTTCCATGGTTGGATTGTATAGATTCGTTATTTTGGTCGAGTTCTTAATCGACACCTTGAAGGTGTCCGATAAAAGGTCTTAGAGGGGGATTCGGGCGTTATGCGATTATTATTCATCGTTTGACTGTTTATTTATCGTTGATATGAGTTAGGGACGAAATTCTTGTGAAGAAATCGTGTCGGAACCCTCCCGTTCGTTGTCTTCTTCGGGGTCTCAGCTTTCCAGTCGAACTGTGTTCTTCGGAGTGTTCGGTTGCGGTTATTTAGGCAAGTATCTTGCTATACGAATTGTGTCTTGTGGATAGAGACTTCGTGTTAGATTTATGATGAATTGTTTTGCCTTTGTGAATATGCTTCGCGTGATTTTTTAAGTGTGAACGATTGATGGTAGTTATGATGTTCTCATTTGGTTAATGTCGTGGAATTGTGTTGGTTGTGTTAATCATATGGTTCGTGTCGTGCGTGATTAGTCATAGTTGAATTATCGTGATGATTATGATATTTGTGGGTTGACTTGATTACATATTTGAATATGTATTACGGTGTATTGTTGAATGGTTTGACATATTGATAATAATGTGTGTTGCTTGTGGTGATATGTTGAGTTGATCATATGGATCGTGTCGTGATGATGCGTGTGTTCCAGATAAGGTCTGACGAGGCCTCTGGAGTTCGGTACATGATGTGTACGAACAAGGTGTGTTCCGGGTAGGGTATGACGAGGCCTCTGGAGTTCGGTACATGATGTGTACGAACAACGTGTATGTTCCAAGTAGGGTCCGACGAGGCCTCTGGAGTTCGGTACATAATGTGTACGAACAATGCGTGTGGTCCGAGTAGGTCCGACGAGTCCTACGGAGTTCGGTACATGAGGTGTACGAACGATGATTGTATATCAGTGATTAATTGTATAACGTTTTGAAGTTGGGATACAGACTCAAAATGATATCTTATCTAGTGTGTTTTGAAATGATAATCGGGTTGAGGCCCTAACGTTTTCAAAAAGGTTTTGTAAATTGGGACATGAGGTCCGAAAGAATTTTTATTTTAAAAATCCCCGAGCTAATGAGTTCCTTTTCAAATATTTCTTGTTCGGGTCCGAAATTCTAAATCTTCTCGGGAACATTTTGATAGTTGATTTTCATAGTAAATTTGTGGTTGCTATTTACTTATTGCATTTCGTATCGTATTATACTTGCACTAGCAAAATAGTAGAATTTTGCTAACCCCCGAGTAATCGGGGGGTGTATGTATGTTTTGTGTCCAGGTGCTTGCAGGTTCAGGGGAGCAGTTAGAGGATTGGCATGGGAAGTGACGAGCTACGATACTAATCAAGAGTTGGTAGAGTTTGGTTGTATTGTCAGAGTTGATTTCAGTCTTCTGCTGTATTGTGTTTCGACCCCTGTGTGGGTAATGTTGTATAAGTCATTTTTGTTGATTGAGTTGTGTGACCTTATCGGTCTGTGTATTCACGTGTAAGTGACCTTAACGGTCTGTATTATTTAATGTTTGACCCTGGCCGGGCAAGCATTTGGTCGTTTTGTATGGTATATCCTGGTAGATCCTCGTGAAAAGGGGTATACGGTGTGTAATATTCCCACATGGTTTTGGGTATGTTACATTTATGGTATCAGAGCTTAGGTTGCGGAAACCTACGCTGTCGGGTCAAGTCGAGTCGTGATTTGTCGAGTATTGTGTGGTTTTGTCATTTGAGATGTCGGGTGACAAGTTGAGTTGTGCGTAGTCACAACGTGTCGATATGTTGTCGTATGAGATTAGTATCGTGGGTGACCGTCATCTCCGTGCGGCCTGTGGACGTAAGTCTCCTCTTTTATGCGAGGTACCTGTGTATCATGATTTTATCTAAGTGAGTTAATTGCGGTGTATAATTTTATTTGCACGGTGTTGTGTAATATAGTTGTGTTTAATATTTATGGCACATAGTATATGTATAAAACTGGACATATTGTTGTTTTACCTTTGAACCACCATGTGGGGTGGTATGGGGTGAAAGTTGTAAACCTTGATGGGTTTTGAAAAGGTATCGACGGTAGAATTTCTGAGAAACTCCGATGAATGATTTTGTTGTGTGTTTAAACTTGGTGCCATGAGATGCATTTAACTGAATTGGCGACCCTGGTTACCGTTTGAGCATATGGTTTTAAATTTGACTATTTTTGGAATGTTGTAATTTTGTAGGTTTGAGAATGTTTTCTGAAGGACTTTATGGTTTGAGCATTTCTGTAGAAATCGATTTTTTTTGGAAAATATTTTGGTGGTGCGGTTGTAACACCCCAGTTCTCTTACGGGTAATTACACGCCGTAGGACCCACCAGGGCCTACTAGGCTGACATGACAAACATAGACAATAACTCAATAATACGAAGACGTAAACAAAAATAAAGTGGGGTCGTGACCTCGGCCAAAATGTGCAAGTTCAGTACAATTCAAAATATAATCCAAAGATATCACTCGACCGAAAACATCGAAATTCAGTACATATTAAAATGAAACGAAAACAGACACATTCCAAAACACTGACTCGAGATCTTTAACATCTCGGCTGCCCGTCAACTCCGTGTGGACCACGTTTATGCTCCTGATTCTCAATACCACCTGAAATGCATAAACATTCCACCCCAACGAGGGGTTAACAACAACAACTAGTGCAAGTACAATATTACAGTATTTTAATACACAGGCATTTCCAAAAATCATTTATAAAACATTACATAATCATGATATTCCGGAATATCTAACATCATTCATCAATCAAAAATATCTTTCAAGGTAATTCTCGGGCAAGACCACTCGGCCAAGTCCCTGTGGGCCCCGTCGAGCCAATCCCCAGGTGAGAATACCTCCCCTCGAAGGTAACCCTCGCGCAAGACCACACGGCCAAGTCCCTGTGTGCCCCGTCAGGCAACCCGGGTGAGATTACCCCAAGAACATCCATGAAACACTTAAACATCACAATATCATTACCGAAATGCATGCCATAATATAAAGTAATAAGGTACTTGCCTTGGTTCCTAATATACGAAGTGGACGACGAACAAAAAAGGCTTCGATCCGAACTAACTCCAATTCCCGATCCTAACAACAATAGAGACCCAATCAACTACAATCCGACTGAAAATCACGAATCATCCGACGTTCTACCCTTAGGGACAATACACCGAACACTATGAAGGCATAAGGGTTAAACTTGATTAACGAAGGGGAAAAACTCAGAATTAATCCACAAAACTTTTACGAAAATATAAAACCATGATTACCCAACTATAATCCACTATCAATCGAAGCAAAAATGAAAGGAGAAACGAATTATAGCCAAGAATCCTAAAGTTAGGTATAATGTCAAAATACCTCAATTCAACAATGGAATGGTGGAAGGAAGATGGTTGATTCATGCTATAATCTCCAATTCCGAGTTATATGATGATAGAATGAAATATCCGAGTGAAATCGCCCCAAATCGCCAAGGAGAAGTGGAGAGCCGAGAGGAAAAGAGGAAATGGGGTTGAAACCCGTGTCTGTTCTATTTATACTCGGACGGAACACGGCGCAACAAATGGCCCAACCAGCGCCGTGTTTACCGCCGTATTGCAAGTCAGTGAGCGCACCTGTGCGACCCTTATTCATGGTTTGTATCGATAAAATTCACCCATAATTGAGCTAGTCTACTCATTTTTTGCTTTTAATTAATTAATTTTTATTAATTTTATTTTTATCGGATGATGATGTAAATCTAGTCTTAATCGGATTAAATAACTGATTTACTCAAGAAATAACATGTTTATTAAATATTCTCTTTGTTGAATTTTTATATATTCATGTTGTAGGGCTTTCCGAGACGAATTCGGCAGTCTTTCCGGATTCAAAATCAGAGTTATATATCAAAAGATATCATCCGAAGAAGATTTGAGGCAAAAACGCAAAGTCTGAGAAATTCTGGGCTGAAAATGTAACTCTCAAAGCAACCAGTGAGCAAATTGACGAAGCCAAGTTACGTCCGTAACTACAGAATGTTACGGCCATAAGTCATCCAAGTTACGGCCGTAACTCCTTAATGTTACGGCCGTAACTCTTGACAGATTTTTAAATTTGTCTAATTTTTTATACTTTTTGTGTATTATTGAGGGGATGGCTGGCATTGATCCGATCTATTGTAATAATTCTGGAGGTTTGGAGCTATTAGATGACTTTAGGTGTATAAATAGACCCCTTAGATCCTTCATCATTCATCTTATAATTTTTCACTTCTTGTAATCTTTTCTTTTTGTGTGAAGAACACACTTGTATTCTTGAGTGATTTGTGTGAGTGTGGTATAACATATGTTGTTCAGAGAGTTTATTGCTTCTTTCTCCTTTATCTACTAAGGGAGTGAGGATCAATTCTTTCTCTTGATTCAACTAATAATGACCACCAAAGCTTGTATTATGTATATTAAACCCTTTCATGGGCTAAGTTACCTTTAGTTGGGATTATAAACAAGGTTAGTCATGTTATTTATGTTTGTATAAAGATCTATTGTGAATTACTTATTATTGTGTGTGATTTTCATTGTTTTAACAATCTTTATTTATTTGGCCAATAAATGACGATATTTATGGTCTTCATATGTTTCGAAAGAAAATATGTTTGATTAGATCAAATGATCTTCACTCTAAGTTGTTCTAGGGGATTGAAATATACCTCTAGACCTTAGATGATTCTTTGAGTTATTTTCATAAAACCTAATACTATGTATTGAAGCCAATCAACATAGAAATATAGTGGATTAATTCAATATGTAAGGGGCGTTTTATAGTTCGAAAGAGAAACCGTCTTTTTAAGGAAAATCGAATCTACACAACATAATAAGTAAATTCATCTTATGATCTCCTATACATATTCTATAACTAATGACGAACTAAGTTTGTAATCCCAACTATTTTATTTTATCATTAATCAATCTATTATTATTGTAATATTTTTATTTCCTTAAAATATTAGAACTATTATTGCATTTTCTTTGCAATTATTAAACCAAACTCTTTAATTATGTGTTTCACTCATCTTAGTATCTATAAAAATAGACTAATAGTGTATAATTCAAATTATAACCAAACTTCCTCGTGGGATCGATAAACCGGACTCAAAAAGTCCACTTACTACTTGATACGATATCGTGCACTTGCGATAATTACACTAAGAATGTGTCAAATTTTTGGCGCCGTTGCCGGGGAAGTATAAGTTATATTTGAAATCTTACATTGTAAACTATTTTTATAGGTACAAATTTCTCGACATTGTAACTTAGTACTCAATTGTGTTTGTCCGGTCAAGTGGCGGATAACGGTACTCCGTGACTATTAAAGCCGGATTTTTCAGTTTCCCACAACAACTGATATTTGTAGATATTTTCTTCAATTATTTTCATTGTCTTTTTATTTATTTTTTTTATCATGGAAGAAACATTGTATAAAATCGAAAAAAGATTTCCATTTCTAAGCAAAAATGTCATTTTAAAGATTTATAAGACGAGACTTGAAAGGATGAGGTTGCTTATGAATAAAAGCATACCTTTCGACATAAGATTCATTATTGAAGCCAAAGTAAGAATAGAGGGTGATTTACAGAAACACCGACTAGATTTTTCCCAGGGCTTGGAAAAAGTTCATATGCGAAGAAACGACGAGCAAAGATGATAGCCTTTGTTATAAATGTGCTAGATGGAACTGTAATTTAAAATGTCGATCTTTAGGAATTCCATCTACAAACAGAGAAGATAAAATTCAGTTCATTAAGGATGGTCTGAATAAAGAGAATTTAGATAATATCAAAATTTCTCTTGACACGCATCCTAGTGGACTCGTACATTACAGAATTCGATGTTTGTGGAATAAATTCAAACCAGAATATGAACAACGTCTTGGGAATCTGACGTTAAAAGACACTGTTTGCCAATTTGTAAGAAAATTGGATGGGAAGCTTCTCCCCGACTCATAGAAGACATTTAGGCCGTTTCTGAACGTAAAATCAGAGGAAGATGTGAGCCACAATCACAACTACTGTACATACGTGTAAGTATATTTTATTTTTGTCGTGTAGTGAGATTTTCTGAATAAAAAAATGTGATACGCGATAAATGCTTTCATTATTCTATTGAGTAGTTGAAGCGCAATCAACGCAATCACAAACTTGTTAAATAAATTTTACCTTCTTTTTCTTCTATAAATAAACATTGTGCTTGTTTCTTTCATTCATCCCTCAAACTTGCATTTTTCTCTGTTTCTCTCTAAATAATTTCTTTTCAAAAATGGAGCCATCATCTTCAACAAAAAAATTTAGCACAGTCTGCATTTTTGGTGGAGCTAGTTATGAAAAAGAGGCATGCTTTACTGAAGCAGCCCACAACTTGGGTCGTACCTTAGGAGAAAAATGCATTCATGTAGTTTACGGAGGAGGAAGTCTAGGACTAATGGGACGAGCTGCTGCTTCTGCCTATATGGAAGGAGTAAGAGTGTTGGGAATAATTCCAAAACCTCTGGCTGAAAGTAAAATCACCGGGTCAACTATTGGAGATCAGTTTAGATCTGTAAATATGCAAGATCGCATAAATCACATGATAAATAATTCTGGCGCCTTTATCACCCTTCCCGGTGGTTTAGGGACCCTAGAGGAACTTTTTCATGGGGTTACCAGAGCCCAACTAAATATTCATCAAAAACCAATAGGTCTACTTAATGTCAATGATTTCTTTGATGGTTTACTATCTTTCATCGACTACTCTGCTGAAAAGGGTTTTATTTCCGAGCGTGCTAAACGAATCATAGTCGTTGCAACAACACCAAAAGAACTAATCAAAAAACTAAAAGAATTTGTTCCTCAACCAGATCCAGCTCTAGCTAAAATTGTCTGGATGGAAGATTTTACCGTGAGAAAACGAAAAGTGGATTCATTCCTCTCCCTTTGATAAACCCATATCGGACCTCTTGTATTTTTACTTTTTGTCGTGTGTAATAATCGTGTTAAATGGTGGCAGCTTAAGGAGTTTCTTCTTGATCTCTTGACGCGCATCTATACGCGATTTATGTATTATTATTTTATTGTTGTAATTTTTATTGTGTTTTTTTTATAAAAGCATTGATGGCAGCGTAAGGCGACTCTTTGGACTTTCTTGATGCGCATCTTAAAAATTGTGTTATACTTACGAGTATATTTTATTTTGTTTTGTGCCTCGTATATTTATTCTCTTGTAGATTCTAAAAGGCGTTAGCTCAAACATCAACTTTCTTAACATGTAGTATTCTGCTTTTCTGCATTGCTTTGTATTTTATTTTATTTTTTATTTTTAAACTGAGGACAGTTTTATTTTCAAGTTTGGGGGTGGTTTGTTTAATTATTTTGGTGTGTTGGAATTTTGGTGTGTTTTGATTGATTTGGTTATTTGCCTTAATTTTTTATTTTATATATATATATATATATATTTATAGTATTTTGATTTATGAGATTTCTAGATCTGGCCATAACACCAATAAATTAGCTATATACAAGCTTCCAAAATCATTTTAACCGGTAAAAATTGTATATTCCAAAATTTTTTGAGCCTTAATCTCTCTTTCCAAGCCTTGTAATTATCATATAAAATCGAGTCATTCGTTACCTTGAGAAAAGAAGAATCAATCGGTTGATGAAAAATAGAACTGAAATTTACTTAATTTGTGGAGTTTTTGATTTTTCATGCTTAAACTAAGAAATGATTTTCTGCAAAAATTCTATTCCCTAAAAAAAGGAGTCATTGGTGAAAAGAGATACACGTTAGCAAATAACGGTGTGAAAGCTATCACCTAAAAAAATGACGAAAAGGAGAAGTGTTGAGCAGCAACAACTGCCTAATTTTGGGGGTCTTCAATTTGCGAATAATAAAGGACTAACCATTGTTGGTGCGTAGCTGTCGTCTCAGAAAAATTGGTGAAAAGAGCTACACATTAGCAAATTACGGTGTGAGAGCTATCACCTTTTAAAAAAATGAGATAGAAATTGTGTTAGTGAAAAGAGCTACACGTTAGCAAATAACGGTGTGAAAGCTATCACTAAGGGATGTAGTTTATGAGCAGATTTGAATTAATTAGCGGCTGAATTTCAATACACTCAATTTCGTGAAAAATCACAATATTTGATGACGCCAATGAAATTATTCTTCATATTGAGTCGAAAAATAAACGAGTAATCGAGAGCAACCATTAAAGGGAGTCGTGTGTATCACTAGTGGGAAAGAAATAATCAACCTTTTGGGGGAAAACCTTGAATTTGGAATTACAAAATAAAAACCGTGTTTTAACTTCAAAATCATTAGTAGATTTATTTTGAATCTTGATTCATTTTTATCTACTGTATAAAGCTGGTTGTTGTGTATTAATGGCATTTTGATCTCCTTTTATCTTTATATATTATTATTTTTAATTTATATGTGTATTAATTTTCTTATTTTTTGTTTTATTTTTATTTTTATTTTTGGAGCGTGAATAATATAGAGTCTTGCTCGGGACTACCAAGAATTCAAGTTCGGGGGTGTAATAAGTGTCAATTTTATACACTTATCCATGGTTTGTATCGATAAAATTCACCCATAATTGAGCTAGTCTACTCATTTTTTGCTTTTAATTAATTAGTTTTTATTAATTTTATTTTTATCGGATGATGATGATGTAAATCTAGTCTTAATCGGATTAAATAACTGATTTACTCAAGAAATAACATGTTTATTAAATATCCTCTTTGTTGAATTTTGATATATTCATGTTGTAGGGCTTTCCGAGACGAATTCGGCAGTCTTTCTGGATTCAAAATCAGAGTTATATATATCAAAAGTTATCATCCGAAGAAGATTTAGGGCAAAAACGCAAAGTCTGAGAAATTCTGGGCTGAAAACGTAACTCTCAAAGCAACCAGTGAGCAAATTGATGAAGCCAAGTTACGGCCGTAACTACAGAATGTTACGGCCATAAGTCATCCAAGTTACGTGTAACACCCCGAGATATTCGGAATAATTACAGCGCCGTAAACCCTTTAAGTAAGGATTTACAAGGCTAATTAAAAGAAATGTGATTACAATCCAACAATACCACAAAATTTCAAGTTACAAAACCGGTTCCAACTGATCCATTTAATTAATACAACCATATCGAAATGATATTAATAAGACACGCGTACTCGAGTATTGAAAATGAACCAAGAAGACAAATCACAAAAACAACAAACATCAACCACATCACTGAGCCATTTCATCGTCATGCCGGTACTGTGGCTGCCTCCCCGCTCCTCGGCTACCTGAACATCAAAACAAATGTCCACCCCCGAAGGGGTTAGCAAAACGATGCTAGTACAAGTATCATAATACAAATTTCATCAATGCATTATAAAACATACAAAACGGACTTCCGTCATCGGACTCCAACGATGTGAATTCTCACGATTCTATCAATACAATACAGCGTAATCCAACGATCCAGCGCCCTCGGTATAGATCCCCATGATGATCCCGTCAGACCAACGCATGGTGGAAAACCCGTCCAACGATCCAGCGCCCTCAGCATAGATCCCCATGATGATCCTGTCGGACCAACGCATGGTGGACATTCGATCCAGCGCCCTCAGCATAGATCCTCATGATCCCCTCGGATCATTTACAACACAAACAATACCATTATGCATACATATATGCAAATCAACATGTTCATCGACGTAAATATCATGACAACTCAAAGAATATAATCTCATGTTCAACAACAAGAATAAATCGTACACACGATCAACAATGCAATATCAATAAGCTTAAAATACGATACTTGCCTCAAAGATGGCAAGAACAAATCACTCCAACGAATCTCAACACACTCGAAGGACGTCTCCTTCGATCAACATAGCAAGCTCGAACCTTAACAAAAGAAATAATATAGAATTTATCTTATGTCGTATGAATGTCTAACAACACGGTCTATGGCCGAAAGCTCTAAAAAAATGCAATCTGCCTGAACTACTTAGCGTACGCTACGTACTCTACGTAACGTGCGCTAAGCCTGCCCGTTAGCATACGTAAACGACGAAGTCTAGCGTACGCTAACTTATGTACCGTCAGTCCTCTCTGATCAGCCGACTGACTCGCCTGATGACATAACGTACGTTACGTACCAAACGTAGCGTACGTTACTCATTCCCGATAGCGCACGTTAATATATACACCTTAGCGTGCGCTACCTGTTGCGATTTTTCTTGAACGCAAGTGCACATTATCGTATACAAGTAATAAAGTGATGAGTGAGTATCGTTCCCACGAGGACTGAATCACTAACTACCGATTTTTATGTATTCTAGTTTTATTTGAACAATCGAACTTTGGGTTGCAATTAATTACTAAAAGAAATTAATAAAAGACTAAATAGTATAAATGATCGATCTAAGAAGAAAAATCAAATGATGAATAATTCTAGGATTCTGAATCCACCTCGGTTTATCCGAATTTACTCTCGATTATCTGAAGTTAATGATTTTCCCAATTTATTGAAGGCGAAGATTTCTAAAATACTCTACCGCCTCTCCCGAGGTCAATAGATTTTTCTAAAGGCGAATAACGCACTCTATCCCTAGGTGAATTAATTCGTCTGTAGGCAAAAAGCATAAAATCTTCAAAAGGCCACGTAGTTCCTATGAGTATATTCCTATCTCACAGAATAAAACGGTTCTCACCAATAGTTCCTCACCAACTCTCCTCTCCCGATTCGAGTTGCGTAATTAAAACAATCCAATTATTGTCCAGACAATTGAAAGCATTAAAATCGATTGGGAAAACTCAATAGAAAAGGGAATTATATAGATAATCTAAAGCAAATCCGTCAAAACTTAGGTTTCATCAAAATCCTAGAACAAGGGTTTTAGCATGACATGCTAAAAGATAAAAATACAGAATAAAAGAATGAAAGCGTTAAAATCAAACGCAGATGAAGAGCTCGGATCCCTCCGTTCTTCTGGCTCCCGCCCTCTGCTCCTGATGTCTTCTGCTTCTGCTCCTTGATAATCAATTCTCTGATCAGTCGATCCCCCCTTTTTTTTTCTGACCTTGCCGCTTTATTTATAGCTTTCTTCCGCCACAAAAACGCGTCCGTGTGATTAGGTCGAGATCCGGCTTCGCAACGGCCCAAAACTCCGCGGAGTACACGAAAACCGCCCCGTGTGCCGCGGCTCACTTAACCTGTGCCGCGGCTCACGGGGCGCAGATTAAAAACCTGGGCGCATTAAATTCATCTGGGCCGCGGCTCACTTTATCTGTGCCGCGGCTCAGAGTACAGATTATTCGGAGGTCGCTGGGTGCCTTCCTGTGCCGCGGCCCTCGGCCAAAATTCACCGTTTTCGTCCGTTTTTCATCATTTCGGCTCCGGACTCCAATTTCCTGCAAAACATAAGATAATAGGTCATTACAGGCTCATTTATGCAGATTTACAATTCAAAAGAATACAAAATAATGATAAATAAGCGTATAAAAATACGCCTAACAAATACCCCCAAACTTGAGCCTTTGCTTGTCCTCAAGCAAAAAGAATTAATTTCAACAAAAGAACATTGTGAATAATCGTGCAGCTCATAGTGCTCAACCTAATCAATACTACCCTGAAATTCTCTCTAAATAATACAAGTATCGTAATAGCGAGCTACATCCAGAACACTGATTCCACAAAGTAACCAATTTCAGTCCTAATCACTCGTTTATGAAGAAAATCCAGCTCAAAGATTAACAAACGTGAATTTAATCGACCATCAATATGAAAAGTTAAAATAAACAAGCTAACTCTCCCAGTTCCACAGTCTACTCGCAAAAATTTTCACGAGTTTCATCAAAATTAACCCTCGGACAGTGTTCCCTTATATATGATCAATAAATTGATTCGAGTTGACCACTAGGTTCGGATCTCGGGATGTTTCATCGGGATAATCCTAGGGTGGAAATTCCATTCTCATGCATTGGGAAACCGTTTGACGTAAAAGACACTCATAGGGCACATGGATGCTTCTAGTTACTAAGTTCCCCTCCACAGCGGAGAAACAACTCGAATTTCTATTCCCGCATGTCAAGGTTGCTGTTTTACGCGAGAGTAAACAACGGGTCACGTGAATACCCCCGGTTACTAGGCTTCCCATCATCGGTAATGTGAAATTTCTAAACCACTAGTCTAATCAGGGTCGTCGTTTCACGCGAGGGTAAACAACGGGTCACGCGAATACCCCTGGTTACTAGACTTCCCGTCATAGAGCAAAAATATCTTGACTTTTCGGGAAAAACTGTCCGACTCTAAACTCAAATCAAATGCCAATACGACTCATGTTACTGGACGACTAGCTAACCAAAAAATGAAACCAAACGTATAGACGGCTATTATAAAACAGGTATGTCTCATTTCTTATCCGCTAAGATCTCTACAAAAAACAAAAACAATTTCGGACCTAAATGAAGACTAAGCAGAAACAGATATTACTGACTACAACTCGACTAAAACTCAACCGTTTCTTCAGAGAGAAATCAGTGTTGTAATATCAGTATTACACAAATAGAAGCACGAAAAATTCACGAATAAGAGTAAAATCATGACAAGCAAGGCTAGCAACAACAAAAATAACAAAAAATAATGAAAAGTGCAACGAAATAAGTACAACAATAAATGTAGCAACAAAAAGTAAACCCCCCCAAACTTAGGACGTACATTGACCTCAATGGACAAAATATAATATGCAATAAAAGTGAAAGGTCAAGTACTCCCCTCCTGTATGCTCACGCACTGGTGCCGGCGTCGTTCGGCGAGCTTGCACGCTTCTAGACTACACCATGCGGAATGTGAATGAATGAGCTTGCATCATCAAAGAGGAAATTAAGAATGAGCTCTCAAGTTTACATTGGATGGAAGGGTCGGGATAAAATGATTCGTTGCACATAGTTTGAAAAGGCTTGGCTTAATAATGTTTCATTGCTGCAATTTATCAAACACTCGGTATGCACAAGTTAAAATGAAGAACAAGAATTTTCATGGCTAACTCCAAATCCCAAAAAAATTAATACAGATATACGACCATGATAACAGACAACTAACATCACCAATTAGTTTATAATCACAAATACCATCACCGTCCACTCCATATTCACCATATTCCAACTCCATAAAAAAATTTTTGAAGAACAACTAGCAGCATATAACTTCAATTTTCGTTTCGAATCGCATACTCACACCTCGTCATTTATGTTTTCCAGGCTAAGGAATCGACGAACGGGACAAGTAGAAGATGAATACATACTCCCAACACAATTAAGTTCTAAAGAATAAAAGATGTTGTCGCCGTAATTGTTATTATTTTTACGAAACACTTGATGTTCTTCAAAAAACGCAATTTCAACGGACTATGTCCGAATAATTGATTTCCCATATTTTTGTAAAATTGTACTGATGTTTGAATAAACGAGTTTTATTGAAGATTTACTGACTAAAACGCTTTCGTAAATACTCCGAATTTATATAAATTTTTTAAGGGAAAAAAATGAGCCGTGTAACGTGCTTTTTAATTAAGAAAGCCAGGGCGTTACAGAATGGTATCAGAGCAAGACCTCTCTCAGTACGGTGATATTTGGGGATGAACCAAGCGAAAGCTAGTGAACATGTTACACTCGGGGCCAACGAGGGCGGGGAGTGGTCGCCGGTGCAATAAGAAAAAGGGCGCGGACAACGAGTGGCTCCTGACAAGGCTTCTAGGCGGAGGGGGACATGACTGAACCGAATTCTAACCAGAACGAGAGGTATTCCAAGACTATATAGGTATGGGACTATACAGTTAAGGATGTTTAAAAAAAAGATTTACTTATACAAAACAAGATATTTCAAAACTTTCTTATTTTTAAAAGTATAACGAATAATTACGGCATGATTATATTTTCGGGAGAATATGTGGTTCATCGCTGCTGCCCAACGTCGACTCTGAGGTAATGTTTTCAAGTATTCACTCTGTTGTTACCCAAAATATTATCCGGAGATAGTATTGCTGGAATGATCGAGTAACAAACAAATGCGAGAACACTTCCGTGAGAAAATAAATAACACAAGATTTGCCGGGGTTGTTAATCTCGGGCTTGAATGCTCTCGCGAGATGTTATTAATAAGTATACTGTTGAGTACAAATATTAATGTTAGAATTTATTACAATGAGTGTAAAGACTTCTAGTTATCTAAGCTGTAGAACGTGTAGATTGCCGGAAGAACCAGATATAAAGCTCTGTGAGTTCTTGCTATTGATGTTCAGTGTATTAGAATGTATCTCTCTCTGTATATCTTTCACTGTATTCATAATTATGTGTCCCTCCTGCTGCCATGTTATGAGCCTCCTATTTATAGGAGACAAGGTTGCTGGGACCTCTCCGGCTATCGCGGGCGACCGACGTTTTCTATATTATAATAAGATGGCCGATCGTCCCGTCACGTGGGGCTGTTCCCTTAAAGTCTGGGGCTGCTGCTGGCGGCCAGATGTGTGAGCCAATGGGAAGCCTGCACGCGTCCTGAGTTGCTGTCCGGGGAGGACCCACTTTGTACAAATCGGCGGCCCTGTCGGTAGGTGACAGGCTGGGGTCAACGGTCTTATCTGTCGGCGCCTTTTGTGGATCTGCACGTGGGTCACCGTCCAAGATTCGGTCTTTGACGACTTTGACGGATGTTGGATTTATACGTGGCACGAGACGATCGTCTCTGGTTGGAAATCATAGACGATCGCCAGATACCAAAAGACGATCACTGGATACCAAAAGACGATCGCTGTGGGTGCCGACTGCTGGGTGTTTGCCCAGAGTATGTCTTCTATGGTTGGCCCTCAGATCGTTATGCCGATCGCCATCGAGGCGTATTAATCGCCACACAACAATTGACCCCCAGCTCGCTTCGATGTTGAAAACACGGGGTGAGGTGGCACTGTTGGCGATCGCCAATGTTTAGACGATCAGACGATCTAATTTCAAATTTGGACGATCTCCTTTTGCGCTGGGAGCAGCGGGAAATGAAAGCGGGCTCTCGAAACGTTGTAAGGACACGCGTCACGCTACCATTAGGGGAGTCCGACGGTTTTTCAGACTTGTCGCCTGGCGTGCCCTCGAAAAGATGCGTACGCGGGATTCGAGGTCTGCATTTAATGTGTCCCCCCCGACGGTTGCACTCCAGCCCTCGGGGTTTCGCCTAATTGCACAGAGACCCCTGCTACCGCCTATAAAAGGGGCTAGGGCTACTTCATTTCTCCTCTTCACGCATCCTTGCTTTCCATCCGAGACTCTGCAGAATTTTTCCGACGATCCTTGTGCCGATCGTCCTTCTTTTTAGGTAAGAACATAAATATTCTCTCCCCCTTTATTTTTTATAACATGTCTGGAGGATCTAAGACCTTCGAGACTGGAAGCACCTCCGCCGCCGCAGCTTCGCCTGACCGGGAGGAAATTCCCGTGGGACTTCACATGGAAACGGCCGTTGAGGCCATTCGTGCGGGGATTGCGCCCGTGGAACTCGAGGAGCTCTTCAACGAGGCCGAAGTGGCGAGAACGGAGGCGGCGGCGGAGCAGGGGGACACGCCGGTGGATGAAGACGAACTGGTGCGGCTGTCTTGGGAACGGGATAGCGTATTCGGCCCCACCTATATGGCTTTCGCTAAGCTTATGGAGGGGATTGCCGGGCCCTGTCCAGAATTTGATTTCGAAGCTTACTCCGCCGCTCATCCATACGAACATGTGAATCGGAAGGCGTTTTGGGCTGCCGACTCGTCTCGGTGGACTATTGGTCAGATCTGGAGTTCGGCGACCAGGAAAGACTTGAGCCGCTGGAGGGCGAAATATCATATTCCTTCAGATGTTTCGCTGCACGTGCCCTCCGATAACGAACGTGCCGACCAGCCTCCCGAGGGCATGGTCGCCATTAATGAAATGACCCTGGCGGCCGGACTGCTATTTCCCTTGCCGTTCGCCGTCTCGTATCTGCTGGTCGCTTGGAATCGGGTGCCTCTCCAGTTGACGTCGATCGCCTGGCTGCAGATTATCAGTACATTGACGTTGTTCGGCGGTCACAGGCTGTTTCGTTTGCCTTCTGCGCTGGAGATGAATTATCTTTTTAAGTTGACCGTATAGAAGGGGCCGATCGTCCGCTATCATATCTGAGGTCGCCTGGGTAGGGTGGTCCTTGGGGTGCCGAACAAGGCTCGGGGCGACCTGGCCAAGTGGTGCTGGGTCGGCGGTGCATGGAGGTCAGCATCGGGCGATAATCCGGAGGAAGAGTTGGATATCCCCACTAATTTTCGAGAGAGGAATCCGAGTAAGGGTTTTAACTCTCCCTTTATTTGGATACTCCTTGAACTGATCTAATTTGTTTCTCTTTTTGCAGGATTCCCTGTTCTAGCGATCGGCGATCTCCCATTCGATTTCTTGATCGTCTGGGAGTGGATTCGCGCCTTGCCGGATTCCTACTTAGACGTTCACTCAGTCAGCCATGAACTTCACCGGTTGGGAGCTCGACTGTTTCGTTACCCTCGCCACTTGAAGGCCCCTGGTATGACTTTTTATTTACTCTTTCCTGCATAGAGGTCGTAATGTCTAAGTAGATGTCTAACTTGTTTGAGTTTGTTCTTTGGCAGAGATTCATTTTCCCCGCTTCGCCGAGCCACCACAAGAGATCGCCATGTCTAACCCTGGTCTCATCGGTCGTCTTCACCAGGGAAAGAAGACGGGTCGCGTTGTTGCGACGACATCTCGCCCCGTTCCTGTGGTGAGGCCCGCTGTGGTGCCGGTCGCCGAGCCAAAAATTCAGGAGGAGGAACAACTCCAGCGCAATCGCAAGAGGTGGAGGCCGTAGGGGTCCCTACCGACAGCTGAGGCGGACTTAACTATCTTGGAGCCGCCGGTCGCCGCTCCCCCATCTCTGCCGTTCCGATGGTGGAGGGGTCTGGTCCTAGGCCCTCGGCGTCTGGCTCCAGGTCTTCGGCCGGCTTCTTGAAAAATACGGCGATCACCGAAGCTGAAACTTCTCGGGGCAGGCCCTATTTTGGCCGCGACCCTGAGTTGGTCAACAGGTAAGACCGGATTGATCTTTCCGAGTTAGGCAATTTGAGTAAGGTATATACTAACTCCTTTGTTTTCTTTTTGTTTGTGCTGCAGGGTCCGTCTTGCTGATCCGGACGTCTCTCCGATGGTGTTGGACTTCCTGGCGAGCAAGTCTCTGCAGAAGTCCCTTGATGTCCCTTCCTATGTCTCCAAGGCCATCGCCTCTCTGCCTAAGGCTTGGACGACCGATCTCGATGCGATCGCTCGTCGGCGGTCTGGAGATGCCATGCAGGCGGCCATTACCCTGGTTCTCCAGACAGCGACGATGGCCATCCAAGCTGCCAAGGATTACGAGGGGCGACCCTCTAATGCTCGCCTCCATCAAGACCTTGAGGCCGCTCGGAATACAAACGTCGATTTTGCTAACTGGATCCAGGCTATGGAGAAGGAGTACTTAGAGACGGCCAAACGAGCTAAGCAGGATATCGACCGGATGAAGCAGGAGCTGAGCCGATCCAGGGAAGTGGCCGATCGGTTCCGCGATCAGGAGAAGGAAGCTCGCCGGATGTATGTGGCCTCGCAGGAGGAGGCGATCGGGCTGAAGGCGATGGTGGATCGGCTCAACAGCGAGCTGGAGAAGGCAAAGGGAGAGCTTGAGAAGGCTAAGGGAGAAATGGCCGCCAAGGTGGTCGAGGTAGCGGAAGCTGAGAAGACGACCACGGAGTTGAGAGGGCAGCTAAAGGCGATCTAGACCGATCCCTACCTCAATGTGGCACTCGTCGGCAAGTTCGCCTATTATGTGGCCTACGCCGATGCTGTCCGAGCCGCCAAAAAGGTAGGGATCGAGATCGGTCCTATGATGGAGAGCTTCAAGGCCTATGCACTCGAGCACCCTTTGCATCCGGAGTTTTCCCTGCCGATCCTTGACCTCGTCGACTTGGGGATCGACTTGAGTTGGTATCCTTTTCCGGATAAACTCATTTATCCTGAGACCGATGGGGGAGCGCATGCCGATCTGCCACCTGGGGGCGAAGACCAGCCGGAGGGACCCTGAGAGATTTCTTTGTCTTCCATTACTTGTAACTTTTTGCTTTTTCTTTGTATTGCCTTCGGGCTTTGTATTGTAAGAACTCCTTGATAATGAATAAAATACTCCTTTTTTCTCACTTGTTTCTTTTTATGTACGATCGCCTTTGAATGTTTGCATGCGAATTTTTACAAGTGTGTGTATGATTGCTTCCGATGTCTTGTTCGCCCGACCGATTGTTTGAATGTTGAATGTATTGACATGTTTGGAAATTCTTACTTGTAAATATTGTTGAACAATTTCGATCGTCCTGCGTGTGTTTGAACGAAGCCGATCGGGTACGGTTCCTTCTTTCCGATCGTATTTAGGATTAGCTCCCCTCCTTGGCCCCCTTGTTTTTGTTTACTTATTGTAAGTAAGGGAACAAAAATAGTATGTCTGGTGAGCTATCTTCAGTTTTGCCGATTTTGAGGAACCGTGCACGGTCGCGGAGTTCGATGGACCGACCTCCACAACCTTGTCTTTGTGTGCGAGGGATATTCCCGTGACTCACTTTATTGTGAGAGTCCTCCGTTAGGCTGCGCCCGCCTTGTACTTAAACGAAAGGTGGGCGGTCTTGGTCTGGAGTAGTCCTTGCACGGGGCGTCGTCGGTTTATTCGACTCCACGTCCGTGGCTTTGTTAGCACTTTTCTACCTCAGGTAGGCATGTTAGATGGCGACCCTCTACGGTATACGTTGTAAAGGGGTAGGGATGCGCCGCCTTGTCCGGGTACATCATGTTAGATGATGTACCTTGAGGGCGTGCGAACGTGTCCGCAGATTAGTTTGGAGGGTCCTTCGGCTACGCCTGCCTCGTATTTAAATGAAGGGCGGGCGATCTCAGCCCAAAGAAACCTTGCATGGGCAAAGTTGTCGGTTCCATCGACCTCCAGGACCATGGCTGCATTGTTTCTACCTCGGATCGCCATGTTTGAACAACGATCCTCAACAGTATACGATATGCCTGGTGGGGCGATCGTTAGAATAGATGGGATAGGAAGAAATCTCATTATATTCTTTGTACATTGGGTAGTTGACACTGAATACAAAGTTTTCACTGGTAGTACTTCTTCAAATGTACGGCGTTCCAGGTATATTGATCCGGAGTACCGTCAGGGTGTTCAAGTTCGTAGGCTCCTCTAGTCAGCCACTTAGATATCCTGAAGGGGCCATCCAAATTCGGGCCAAAAACTCCTGTGTGGGTCTGGACCTTTTTGAGGACGAGATCGCCCACTTGGAAACGTCTTTATTTGACCTTCGAATTGAAGAACTTATCAGATCTCCTTTTATGGATTGTGTTCTTCATTTCTGAGGTCAGTCGTCGTTCTTCGAGCATATCAAGGTCGATCCGCCGGGCCACATCATTGTCTGTCGTCATCTCTTGTTCGGTTCGATGGCTGAGGATGGCGATCTCTGAGGGCATTACCGCCTCTGTTCCGAAGGCGAGGGCGAATGGGGTTTCGCCGGTTAAATTTTGGATTGTCGTTCGATAAGACCACAAAACGTCTGGGAGCTCGCTCGCCCATCGTCCTTGCCTGGATTCAAGTCGTGCTTTAATCGTGTGTTTGAGGATTTTATTTACGGATTCTACCTGCCCGTTCGTCTGAGGGTGGTAGGGGGCCGATAACAACTTTTTGATTCCCCACTTCTCGCAGAATTGCATGACTTCTAAGCCGTCGAACTGCTTTCCATTGTCGGAGATGATGGCCTGGGGTAGACCGAATCGGCATATGATGTTTTTCCAGATGAACTTGATTAATTGCTCTTGGCCGATCTTGTTGAGCGGTTCGGCCTCAGCCCATTTAGTGAAATAATCGACCCCTACGATGGCAAACTTACAGCCCCCTGGCACCATCGGCAAGGGACCTATAAGGTCGATCCCCCATTGGGCGAAAGGCCATGGGCTGTACATTGAAGTGAGCTGCTCGGGGGATAGCTTGATGTTTGGGCCCATTACTTGACACCTGTGACATGATCTGGCGTAGGCGATCGCATCCTTCTGAAGTGAAGGCCAGAAAGAACCTTGCCTGGTTGTTTTATGGATGAGAGCTTGCCCGCCAGCATGGTTTCCGCAGATCCCGTCATGGATCTCGACTAAAACGAGCCGACCTTCCTCCGGTGTAATACACTTGAGGAGGGGAAGGCTGAAAGCTCGTTTGTAAAGCCAGTCGTCCAATAGGGTGTATCTTGTAATACCCGGTTGAAATTCATGTCATTTCAAATCTTTTCATTTTGCGAATCGTGTTTTTTGTTGGGCGAACCTTTGAAATCATTGCTTGGAACCACCGTTTTGGGGTTTCCGTACTTCCATCTCGTGTTATTATTTCCCCGATATTGAGTCCTATTGCTTTTCTTCTCTTCCCGGGTCATTTTTCATCATTTTAGGACCCGAGGAGGGTGTGGGCCGCGGCACAAGGAATGTGCGCCGCGGCACGCACATTTTCTAGACTGCCGAGCGGATCAGACGGTGCCGCGGCACATGCCGGCAGGCCGCGGCACACCTGCTGAGTCACCGCGCGGCACACCTAGCCGAGCCGCGGCACACTTGTGTTGCATCCTCGGCCAAAACCGATCGTACCCGGTGCCGCGGCACACCGCGAGCCACAGGAGCAATTTTAGGCTCGTGCCGCGCACACTTCGGCTGAGCCGCGGCACACAAGACGGTCAACTGCATAATTTGGCTTTTTGAGCGAGATGCAGCTCATTTCCTCCATTTCCTTCTTCCACCTGCGAGAGAGAGAACTTGAGGGGAGAATCTTATCATCATCTATCATTTAAGTGTAGGATTTTTATCAATTTCATTCGGTTGGGAAGCCCGGATCATCGATCTATCGCGTATTCTTCGTATCATAGAGCTTGGATCTTCAAGAGGTAATTTCTTCAACATCATGGTTTTCGATTTTTCATTGGGTAATGACGTTTTGGATGTTAAAATCATGGTGTATGAAGTGATATATGCATGATTATGGACATGTTTGAGTATTCATCGGATTATTGAAAGATTATTCAAGAACACTTTGAATATTGTGTTGGATTTTGGGGTTTTTTCGTAGATTCGTCCGATTTATCCAATTTGAAGCTTGAGAACCTTGAGATTATGATGTATCTATACCGTATACATGCCTTTCCTACGATTTTTCGGACTTTTGGGAGTTTGAGTGATTTTCCAACCTCTAATTGCTTACCCGTGTATTTTTCGTGAATCGTAGACGGGTTTCAGGGGTTTCTTCGTGTAATTTGAGTACGGATATTTGACTACCATATTCCTTGCGAATCGTTTAGGTGCCGGAAGTGCGTTCTTGGACCTACCGAACTCATACCCTTCCTCCGTTCGATTTCTCGATGTCTCAAAGGCAAGTATATAATTATGATTGTACGTTCTCGACTTTGAAAGTAAGAAATATTGATGGTATGATATGAACAAACCGTTTTTACGGCATTCATAGATATATTGATGGCATAATATGAACGAACCGTTTTTACGACATTCATATATGCATTGTTGGCATGATATGAACGAACCGTTTCTACGGCATTCATACATGTATTGACGGATGATATGAACGAACCGTTTCTACGGCATTCACATACGTCTTGATGTGACACTATGAGATTTAGTTATTCCGGAATACTAGTCTTGAATTGATGAATTGACGGTTACATTTACTTTATTGTCGAGGAGTATTGTGTTTCATATTTGATATACTTGCACTGGCTATTCGACGGCTAACCCCTTTATGGGGGAAATACGTTTTATATATTTCAGGTTCCAGGAGAACGGACAGGCACGTATCGGGTCGGCATGAAGATGGTGGGCAAGTGTGATACTGTGTCTTTCTTCCAGTTATGTTTTGAGTTTTCCATTCAGTGTTGTTGTATTGGATTGGCTATTGAATACTCGAGTATTGTTTTTCCATTTCCCTTGATGTTCCGGCCTGTGTTTGCCGAGGTATTGATTTGTGTTGTGACGTCTGTTAATACATTGGCCATGTTTTGAATACCTTTGTATTGTTTTTCATTCCATTGTGTGTAGACCTTCTCGGTCAAAATTTATAGTTCCGCGTATGTTTAGCCTTGTGGGTCCCACGGCGGGGCTTACGGCGCTGTAATATTCCCCGAATAACTTGGGGGTGTTACAGAATATGGTATCAGAGCTTAGGTCTATGGATACCTAGGCTGTCGGTCTTTTGGGTCGAATGAGTCGTCAATTGTCCACAGTATCACTACTCTGCCATCATCACAGTGCGACCGGTACTTGTAAGACCTCTTACTCTTCTGATGTTTCCTTATTCATTGTGCTTCTTCTATGGATATTCTTGAGAATCGATCACCTTAATGACGTGCGATTGAATTGTGCTTACGTATCTTGTGTATTCTTCAGTATGTCAGCTGGTAGGGGCCGTGGCCGTGGTCGTGGCCGTGGACGAGGAAGAGGTCGTGGCGCGGCCGTTTCCATCAGTTTAGTTGCGGGGTCGACCAATCCCAGTCTGTCGAACTCGGTGCATCCTGACACCGAGAGTCAGCACGACCAGTCAAACGTTCAAGGGAACAACGCGGACGCTGGAGTTACGAATGCACTTCAACAATTGGCTACCCAGATGACTATTTTAGCCCAAACTGTTCAGCTGAATAACCCGAACCCAAACACGGATGCCTTGCTTCAGAATGTAATCCGCATGCACCCTCCACAGTTTGGCGGTGCCATGCACTAAGCTAGGGGAAGATGCTAGCGGAATTGGAGAAGATTTTCGAGGCGGTTGATTGCCCCGAGGTGAGGAAAGTACCGATTGCTCAGTATTTCCTCACTAAGGAGGCCGCTACTTGGTGGAAGGTCATCAAGCCACAGGATCGTATTGCCATGTGGGATGAATTTAAGGAACTCTTGGAGGCCGAGTTTTGTCCTTGGCCGGTGCGAGAGGGCCGAATCCGAGCCTTTTTCGAGGCTAAACCACAAGATATTCCTGTTTCACAGGCGATCGTGGAGTACAACCAACAATTGATCCATGTGAAGGATCAAGTGCGTAACGAGCGTGATAAGATCCGTTATGTCGATATGCGGATGAATTTGGACTTACGGCGATACATGGCCGGATTTGCTTGTACCACACTGAAAGAGTATCAGGACAGAGCTTTAGCCCATGATATGTTGAACCCCGACAATGATACCGTTGAAGAACCGAAGAAGCAGATAGTCGCGGGAAATTTTTCTGGCTCTAAGGGTGGCAACTTTCAGAAGTCACAGACGACTAACCGTTTTGCCGGACAGTCGTCACGTTCTAATAAAGGGAAGAGGGGTTACCGTCCCACTCCGGGTACCTCAAATCGCACGGTGACTTGTTATAATTGTGGCCGTCCAGGCCACTTTAATTCGGAATGCCACTTTCCACCATTGAAGTGTCACACGTGCGGACAGATGGGGCATAGAGCGGCTTATTGTTCCGAGCCGAATCAGACTTTGGATACTCGGGCTTCTGCCCCAACACCACTTGATCAAGGTTTAAATCAGCGACAATCTTTTGGTCAACCTCAGCAGAATTTTGGCAGGGGCCGGGGACGGGGTCAGAACGCTGGAGGGGGAAACTCTAGCGTCGGTTCGGTGCAACCACGGGTTTATGAGATGCGTCGAATGCATTTAACCCGACGAGGCGGTGGCTTGTGTACCATCCATATTTTATCTTATCCAAATTGTGTACTTTTTGATACGGGTGCCACACATTCTTTTATATCTTTGGAGTGTGTACGCCGTTTGAATGTAACTTGCTTGACTGCTTGCGATCCCTTTATCGTGAAACTGCCTAGCGGGGATAGGATTGTGGGGAATTGGGAGATTAGAGATTTTCCGGTGGTTATATCCGGTATAGAATGGTTATCGAATCTGATTATAGTTGATATGGAAGGCGAGGACGTGATCCTCGGCGAGGATTGGCTTGATAATCACCAAGCGATTATGAATTACCGTACCAAGGTTATTACCATGATGACTAAAGACGGATCTGAGTACTCATTTTTGGGACGTAAGTCGGGCCAATCCAAATTGCTTATCAGTTCCATGAAGGCCGTAAAACTTTTGAATAAAGGTTGTACGGGCTATTGGTGTTATGCCTTGAAAACGGAAGGAAATGAAGTCGATTTCTCTTCGATTCCGGTTGTTAATGAGTATCCCGATGTTTTCCCGGATGACCTCCCGGGACTACCGCCAGATCGAGAGATGGAATTTACCGTAGACTTAGAGCCAGATGCAGCTCCGATTTCTAAAGCACCTTATCGGATGGCACCTTCCGAGATGCAGGAATTGAAGACTCAGTTGGGAGAACTTTTGGAAAAAGGGTACATCAGACCGAGCGCTTCGCCTTGGGGCACGCCTGTTCTCTTCGTGAGGAAGAAAGATGGTTCACTACGTTTGTACATCGACTACCGTGAGCTGAATAAAGTAACCATCAAGAATAAATATCCTTTGCCTCGTATAGACGATTTATTTGATCAATTGCAAGGAGCTGCGGTTTTCTCGAAGATTGATTTAAGATCCGGGTATTATCAACTCAGGGTGAGGGAGTCCGACGTTCCGAAGACGGCGTTTCGGACGAGATATGGGCATTATGAATTTGTAGTTATGCCTTTTGGGTTGACGAATGCGCCGGCAGTATTCATGCAGTTAATGAATAAAATATTCATCGAGTACCTCGACAGGTGTGTAGTCATCTTTATTGACGACATCTTGATCTATTCTCGAGATAAGGAGGAGCATGCCCGACACTTGCGTCTGGTTTTAGACATTTTGAGAACCGAGCACCTCTATGCAAAATTCTCGAAATGTGAGTTTTGGTTGGAAGAAGTTATGTTTCTCGGCCATGTGATTTCGGCCGAAGGGGTTCGTGTAGACCCGCAGAAGATCGAGGCAGTTCTAGATTGGGCACCGCCTAAAAATGTTAAGGAAGTTCGTAGCTTTTTGGGCCTTGCTCGGTATTACCGTCGGTTTGTCGAGGGGTTCTCGAAACTCGCTCGACCGCTTACGAAATTACTCCAGAAGACCGAAAAGTTTATTTGGACGGATGAGAGACAACAGAGTTTCGATGAACTGAAGAGACGATTGACTTCCGCGCCAATTCTAACTTTACCACATGGTAGCGAAGGCTTTGCAGTTTACAGTGACGCTTCGGGTCAAGGCCTCGGCTGTGTCCTTATGCAGCATGATAAGACAATAGCTTTTGCGTCACGACAATTAAAGCCTTATGAGATAAATTATCCTACTCACGATTTAGAGTTGGCAGCAATTGTCTTCGCAATCAAGATTTGGTGGCATTATTTGTATGGTTCACCGTGCCGGATTTATACCGATCACAAGAGCCTGAAGTATATTTTCAGTCAGAAGGAGCTGAATATGAGACAGAGACGTTGGCTAGAGTTGATAAAGGATTATGATTTGGAAATTCTTTACCACCCCGGAAAAGCCAATGTCTACTGTATGCTTTGAGCCGCAAATGCATCTCTTCAAATGCTCGAGGTTCTTACATCCTGCATTTAAAATTCGCCAGGATTTAATTGAACAAGGGATAGAAGTTTGGCTTCACGAGTACAGGGCGATTGTGTGCTCTCGAAATTACTTCGTCCTTAGTTGATGACATCAAAGGGAAGCAGTGGAGTGACCCGATGATTTCTCAACTGAAGGAAGATGTAATTAAAGGAAAAGCTCCTGGATTTATGGTTCACGAGGATAGTATTCTGAGATTTCAGGGTAGGCTTTGTGTTCCGAACGATTTGGAGTTGAGACAGAGGATTCTCCGAGAAGCTCATGCTACGCCTTACTCGATCCACCCCGGAACGAGTAAGATGTACACAGATTTGAAGCGCAATCTTTGGTGGAATAACATGAAGAAGGATGTTACGGAGTTTGTACTACGATGCTTGACGTGTCAACAAGTCAAGATCGAACATCAACGACCGGCGGGGTTGTTGAAACCACTTCCCATTCCCGAGTGGAAGTGGGAAGACATCTCGATGGATTTCATCACTGGCATGCCGAGAACTCGGGCCGGAATGAATATGATTTGGGTGATTGTCGATCGATTGACCAAATATGCACACTTCTTGGGGATTAAGGATACTTGGGGACCGGATAGACTGGCTCGAACCTTTATTGCTGAGATCGTGAGGTTACACGGTGCCCCCAAGACCATTGTTTCTGATCGAGACGGCCGTTTCGTATCGCATTTTTGGCAGGCCGTTCATCAGGCTCTGGGTACGGAGTTGAGATTGAGCACTTCCTTTCATCCTCAGTCGGACGGTCAAACAGAGAGGACGATTCAGACGTTGGAAGATATGTTACGGGCTTGCGCCTTAGATTGGAGTAATGATTGGGAGCTTCACTTACCGTTGATAGAGTTTGCTTACAATAATAGTTGGCATGCGTCGATCAAAATGGCACCCTTCGAGGCACTCTATGGTAGGCGATGTGGGTCGCCATTATGTTGGGACGAGGCTTCTTAGCTAGTTGGGACGGAGCCGGATATGTTGATGGAGACTAAGGAGAAGATTTTTATTATCCGGGACCGATTGCTGGCTGCCCAGAGTCGTCAGAAATCTTACGCTGATACCCGTCGTCGACCCTTGGAGTTTGAAGTGGGGGATCATGTCTTGCTCAAAGTGTCGCCGACCAGAGGAGTTTTCCGCTTTGGGAAATAGGGGAAACTTAGTCCGAGGTATATCGGACCCTTCGAGATTTTGGACAGAGTTGGAGATTTAGCTTATCGCTTGGCGTTGCCTCCAGCTTTGAGCCACGTCCACAGTGTTTTTCATGTGTCTCAGTTGAGAAAGTACGTACCGGATCCGAGCCACATTATCGACTACAGTGAGATTGACGTAGCCGAGGATATTACCTTTCCGGAGAAACCCGTGAAGATTATTGAGCGCCGCGAGAAACAACTTCGGCATAAGACCATTCCACTGGTTAAAGTGCAATGGTCGAGGCATGGGGTCGAGGAGGCGACTTGGGAGACAGAAGAGAAGATGTGGGTGGAATACCCCGAACTTTTTATTTCTTACGTTTCGGGACGAAACTCCTTTTTAGAGGGGGAGAATGTAATACCCGGTTGAAATTCATGTCATTTCAAATCTTTTCATTTTGCGAATCGTGTTTTTTGTTGGGCGAACCTTTGAAATTATTGCTTGGAACCACCGTTTTGGGGTTTCCGTGCTTCCATTTCGTGTTATTGTTTCCCCGATATTGAGTCCTATTGCTTTTCTTCTCTTCCCGGGTCATTTTTCATCATTTTAGGACCCGAGGAGGGTGTGGGCCGCGGCACAAGGAATGTGCGCCGCGGCACACACATTTTCTAGACCTGGCCGAGCGGACTGTACCGGGTGCCGCGGCACATGCCGGCAGGGCCGCGGCACACTGCCGCGGCACACCTAGGCTGAGCCGCGGCACACTTGTGTTGCATCCTCAGCCAAAAACCGACTGTACCCGGTGCCGCGGCGCACGCCAGCCGGGCCGCGGCACACTGCCGAGCCCTGGGAGCAATTTTTAGGCCTGTGCCGCGGCACACTTCGGCTGAGCCGCGGCACACAAGACGGTCAACTGCATAATTCGGCTTTTTGAGCGAGATGCAACTCATTTCCTCCATTTCCTTCTTCCACCTGCGAGAGAGAGAACTTGAGGGGAGAATCTTATCATCATCTATCATTTTAAGTGTAGGATTTTTATCAATTTCATTCGGGTGGGAAGCCCGGATCATCGATCTATCACGTATTCTTCGTATCATAGAGCTTGGATCTTCAAGAGGTAATTTCTTCAACATCTTGGTTTTCGATTTTTCATTGGGTAATGACGTTTTGGATGTTAAAATCATGGTGTATGAAGTGATATATGCATGATTATGGACATGTTTGAGTATTCATCGGGTTATTGAAAGATTATTCAAGAACACTTTGAATATTGTGTTGGATTTTGGGGTTTTTCGTAGATTCGTTTGATTTATCCGATTTGAAGCTTGAGAACCTTGAGATTATGATGTATCTATACCGTATACACGCCTTTCCTACGATTTTTCGGACTTTTGGGAGTTTGAGCGATTTTCCAACCTCTAATTGCTTACCCGTGTATTTTTCGTGAATCGTAGACGGGTTTCGGGGGTTTCTTCGTGTAATTTGAGTACGGATATTTGACTACCATATTCCTTGTGAATCGTTTAGGTGCCGGAAGCGCATTCTTGGACCTACCGAACTCATACCCTTCCTCCGTTCTATTTCTCGATGTCTTAAAGGCAAGTATATAATTATGATTATACGTTCTCGACTTTGAAAGTAAGAAATATTGATGGTATGATATGAACGAACCGATTTTACGGCATTCATAGATATATTGATGGCATAATATGAACGAACCGTTTTTATGGCATTCATATATGCATTGTTGGCATGATATGAACGAACCGTTTCTACGGCATTCATACATGTATTGACGGATGATATGAACGAACCGTTTCTACGGCATTCACATACGTCTTGATGTGACACTATGAGATTTAGTTATTCCAGAATACTAGTCTTGAATTGATGAATTGACGGTCAGATTTACTTTATTGTCGAGGAGTATTGTGTTTCATATTTGATATATTTGCACTGGCTATTCGACGGCTAACCTCTTTATGGGGGAAATACGTTTTATGTATTTCAGGTTCCAGGAGAACGGACAGGCAGGTATCGGGTTGGCATGAAGATGGTGGGCAAGTGTGATACTGTGTCTTTCTTCCAGTTATGTTTTGAGTTTTCCATTCAGTGTTGTTGTATTGGATTGGCTATTGAATACTCGAGTATTGTTTTTCCATTTCCCTTGATGTTCCGGCCTGTGTTTGCCGAGGTATTGATTTGTGTTGTGACTTCTGTGAATACATTGGCCATGTTTTGAATACCTTTGTATTGTTTTTCATTCCATTGTGTGTAGACCTTCTCGGTCAAAATTTATAGTTCCGCGTATGTTTAGCCTTGTGGGTCCCACGGCGGGGCTTACGGCGCTGTAATATTCCCCGAATAACTTGGGGGTGTTACATATCTGGGCGCACGGAGCTGGAGTTGGCGAGCTTTGATACGGTCGCCAGGGACCGTTCCGTCCTTTAAGTATTTGATGAATGGAGTCATCTAGTTCTCCTCAGCAACGACAACTGTGGTAACCAGGTTTCTGTCGATCACCGGCCTTGTTGATTTTGTGATTTGGATATTAGAGAAATCGGCTGCCCCATCTGACGACGCTAGTTTGGATAGGGCATCGGCCTGGGAGTTGTGCTCTCTCGGGACTTGATCGATTAGCACTTCCTCAAATTTCGTGCACATTTCGGCGACCAATTCTTGGTATTTGACCATCTGGTCGCCGCGCGCCTCATATTCTCCCTTGACTTGGTTCACGACCAAGAGGGAGTCCATGAAGATATGGAGGCGACGAACATCTAGGGCGAGGGCTAGATCGAGCCCGCCTACCAAGGCTTCGTACTCGGCTTCATTGTTTGTCGCATAAAACCCGAAACACACTGCATTTGTGAAACTTTGTCCGTCGGGGCTAATGAGAACAATACCTGCCCCTGCTCGTGAGTTGGTCGCCGAGCCATCCACGTACAGCTTCGAGGCAGGGCGACCGATCTGGGTCGGACTGTGAGGGAATGTTAATTCCACCACGAAGTCTGCCAGAGCTTGGCCTTTGATCGCTGTGCGAGGGGCGTACGTGATACCGTATTGGGCGATCTCCAGTGACCACTTTAGGAGTCACCCATTTGTGTCCGGTCGGTGTAGAACTTGCCTTAGAGGGAGAGTTGTCAGAACCTCCACTTGATGTTCGAAGAAGTAAGCCCTTAGCTTACGAACACTCATGACAAGAGCATAGGCGATCTTCTCCAGAGGTGTGTATCGCGTTTCCGTGTCATGGAGCGCTTGGCTCACGAAGTAGATCGGCAAGTGGACTTGTCCTTCCGCTCGCACCAAAACAGCACTCAGTGCGACGTCTGAGGCCGCCAGGTAAAGGAATAGTTTCTCAACGGGGATCGGCTTTGCCAAGATCTGGGGGTTAGATAGATACTCCTTGATTTTGGCGAACGCTATCTGACTCTCCTTCGTCCATGCGAACTTCTTGTTCTTTATTGTCGCGAAGAAAGGCTTGCTTTTATCCCCTAGCCGAGATATGAATCGGTTGAGGGCAGCCAGACAACCTATGAGGCGTTTCACTTGCTTGACATTCTGTGGCTCCTGTATGTTGAGGATCGCCTGGATCTTGGTGGGGTTCGCCTCGATCCCCCTTTGGCTCACGATGTGCCACAGGAATTTTCTGGAGCTCACCCCGAAGTTGCATTTCTTGGGGTTCAGTTTCATGTTGAACTTCTCGAGGATGGCGAACGTCTTGGCAAGGTCATTGAGGTGGTCTTCCTTCTTGAGGCTTTTTACCACGATGTCTTCAATGTAGACCTCCATGGTGTTACACCCCCAAGTTATTCAGGGTATATTACAGCGTCGTGAGCCCCGCCGTGGGACTCACAAGGCTATTCATGTGCGGAACTGTAAAACTTGACCGAGAAGGTCTAGATACAATGAAAAGAAGGACAATACAAATGGTATTCAAACCATAACCAATGTAACCATATACATCACCACACAAATCAATACCTCGGCAACACAGGCCGGAACATCAAGGAAACTGAAATACAATACTCGAGTATTTAAAATCCATTCCAATACAACAACACTGAATGGGGGAATACAAAAACATATAACCGGAGACAAGACACAGTATCACACTTGCCCATCATCTTCATGCCGACCCGATACCCGCCTGTCCGTTCTCCTGGAACCTGAAATACATAAAAAGTATTTCCTCCATAAAGGGGTTAGCCGTCGAATAGCTAGTGCAAGTATATCAAGTATGAAATACAATACTCCTCGACAATAAAGTAAATGTAACCGTCAATTCATCAATTCAAGACTAGTATTCCGGAATAACTAAATCTCATAGCATCACATCAATGCATATATGAATACCGTGGAACCGCACCAAGAGGCTACGGAACCCTCAGGGGACCTGTCGGCCCGCCCTAGAGTGGTTCGTTCATATCATCCGTGGAATCGCACCAAGAGGCTACGAAACCCTCAGGGGACCCATCGGCCAGCCCCACAGTGGATATAAATAATCATGCCATTAATATTTCTTACTTTCAAAGTCGAGAACGTACAATCATAATTATATACTTGCCTTGAATAGTTGACGACGCAACGAATGGAAAGGAAAGTTACCGACGAATGCTAGGAACCAACGAAACCGAACCTAACGATTCGAAGAATATAATCACAACCAATTCTAAACGAATACGGAATTGGAATACACCCAGAAACCCACCTATGATTCATGTATATTCGTATAAAAAACGACAACGAGGGCGGACCACAACCAAACCCTCTCGATTCCGTAAAAACCACAAAATATACTATGAATCCGTAGGGAAACTAAGAATACCAACAAGATTAATCATATTTATCATGAATTAACCAACAAAACGGAACGAATCGGACAAAAACGAGAAAACCCCCATATCTTCCCAAAAGTAGGGTTCTAAAGATCTAACCTTGATTCGCTGGATCAAGGGATGTTATAGGATGATTGATCAATGATATAACCTCTAGAACTTCGTGGATTTGTTGACAAACATCATGGCTCCAAGTTCTCCAAGTCTCCAGCCGCAGAAGAGAAAGAGAGGAAATGAAAAACGAGTGAAAAAGTGGTTGCTCTGTCATTTATATACTGGGCCGAAACTAGCGTGCGCTAGCCTTCCCGGACTAGCGTGCGCTATCGGCCAGTATCGGCCCAGCACTCTCGGCCAGGGCCCGCACGACCCGGCACCACCGACCAAACCTGCCGACCATGACATGTTCGCCCGACCCCCGCTAGCGTGCGCTACGGCCGGAAGCCTGCGCGCGCTAGCCGACCTGTCTAGTAACCTCTGGACTAAAAAACTCGCCTAGGTAACGTACGCTAGTCGGCCGACAGCGTGCGCTACCCCTTCCGGTTAGCGTGCGCCACGACCGACCGTAGCGTGCACTACCTGCCGATCCTACCCGAGTCCAGAACCTCAGAACCCCTCTGCCCAGACCCGATAGCGTACGCTGGGCTGCTCGACAGCGTGCGCTACACTGCCGAGCTAGCGCGCACAGCCTCCCGGCCGTAGCGCGCGCTACGCCGTTTCCTTCCGTGCCTGCTCGGGCCAGTGCCCAGCACTTTCGACAGTGCCGCACCGGTCCGGCCAGCTGCTCAGCCGCCATGACCCGACGACTCGATTTTCCGAAAACGTACGGAACGAACACGACGAAAAGCTCGCGGGCAACATCAATGACCCGAAATGAAAACATAATACAATAATTAATCATACGTGACCAAGAAAAGAATCGAGACAGCAAGTACAGATACGGATACCCATAACTTTGAGTAAATTACAAAATGGCCCAAAACGCCCGAGAATCACGGTACATGATCGAATAACCAAACCGAAATTCACAACATGTATAACAAATTTAAACGGACTTACGGGAAACTCGAAACAGCAATTTCAAACGAGATTCGCAAGAATCGAACTCAAGTGCGGAAAAGTCGCTAAAAAGCACGGAACTCAACAAAACGACACCGAAACGAACTCGGATGTCAAAAAGTGTAGAATTAATCATTCTCAGGATGACGAAATGGTCCCAAGTGAGTCGTCAAAATGGACTTTCGCCAAAAAGGGAAATTACCGGAAATCGAATTTGCGGATATTACATACTACTCTCCTTAAAAGAAGTTTCGTCCCGAAACTTAAAACAACTAGGGAGAAGCAATATCCCGCCAGGAAAACTCAACGAGATACACAAGAAATGCGTAACTTACGCCCAACGGCGAAACGTTACAAGCAACACAACGATACATTACCCGAAGGTAATCCAAGCCTACGCTGAAATAAATACGAATCACAATGTCTGAAGGCTCCAACAGAAATACCGATACATCACAATGGCCTGCAAGCCCCTCAGCCGAAGCTGTATATCACGATGGCCTGAAATCCGAACAGCCCGAAG
The DNA here is from genome assembly GCA_033398695.1 of Orobanche coerulescens. Lineage (NCBI taxonomy): Eukaryota > Viridiplantae > Streptophyta > Magnoliopsida > Lamiales > Orobanchaceae > Orobanche > Orobanche coerulescens. The sequence continues at coordinate 60,376,484 of CM065819.1, forward strand.
CTGTAAACATCACAATACAGATCTCAAAGAAACAAACCTGACTGTCGGACATACCCCTCGGCATACGAACAACCAGTCGCAAATCGTCGGACATATCCAATACAACATGGACTACGAACGACCCAACAATAAGGCTCAAGAGGGACATCACAGTACGCCCGATACGGAAATATGTCCGTGCACATGTCCACCCCATATACGGAATCCAGAATATACGTGTGACAATGTACCTAATTAGCCTCACGAACTACGTCTCGTGTGCACGGTCCAATGCGGAAACATCCACGCATGACCATCGTGTGCCTGCCTAAAAATCCTACACATAACCAATCAGCACGCAGATATGATTCCAGATATGCCATGATACAACATGACAACGAAACTAAAAGGATAACATATCCAATATGAATCATACGACTCACCAAGTGAACGATGACACACGAATAATGAAAGATCGACACGACCAACAATATCCAAAACAACCATCCTGGGATCAAAATCCCTAAGGACCGATTAATACGAGCAACAATCACAACACAACAATCCGTGAAATCCTCCACCCTCAACGATCACAAAATTACCGAGTTCACAAGAATAATAGTGTGCTGCCTTGAGTTGGCCGACACGACAATAATAATTCAACGGATGAGAACTATCCTCGACAGTCCTAATTCAATACTTCGATTATCGTAGAATGGCCAATCGATAACAACGATACAACGGATGGGAATGTTTTCGACAGTCCCAACTCAATACATCGATTAGCTTTAGAACGGTTAACCGATAACAATTATACAACGGATGTCTCGGCACCTTTAATCAGTTACCGATAACGAAGATGATAATCGAGTACGTTAATGCCTTCAATCGGCCAAAAAGACATCAATAGAAAAACACTGATATCAATAACGATGATTCACAAAAATATCTTGATGGAACATCAATCAATAATAACAATCGATACGTCGATGCCGCGAACCGGCTATCGACAACAATATCTCAAAGGAACATCAATCAACAATAACAATCGATATGTCGATACTGCGAACCGGCTATCGACAAATATATTACCAACAAGTATTGTAATGCCTTAAATCGGCCATTTACGAACAACAATAATATTTGGCATAATTTGCCGAAGGGTATCGTATCAAACAATCCCTTGATGTCAACAAAATCATAAAGAGACCAAGTCACGAAATGATACACACATTCTTACACATACATGATAACATTAATCTCATTGACTAGTACAAGTATAAAACTTGCCTCGATATCAATGCCACGAACTGTTACTAATTCAGTTGCTTTCGTCAACGAGTTCCTCAGCCCCGACCAAAGTAATCTATGAACTCTTCAACCTCAACCACATCACAACAGTCATAATCCACGATCAGACATCACAACTTATTTTATAAAGAAGGATTAATAATCTACAAGTTCGATAACGATCGATATCATTACCAGCAAACCACAAACTGAACCGTTTCACCATATCTCGATTAAACACAGTCTGAACAATCCAACTCAGACACTTACAAATCCCGTCCACAGTACGAGTCGAAATATGATGATCATATCAGCAACCAATTCGGACCAACAAGGGTCTAGATGTTATCGATTCCAAACTCAATTCTTAAATGCAAATTGACAAGGTTCCCTTCTCGTAAATCCATCGTTAAAATTTACTTATGACCGTCATTAATCCGAACCATCCGACTGGTTCAAAACAATAGATAATCATATTAAAAAGGTTATCAAACAATCCAATCATTCGACTTGAACCTTTGTTCAATATGTATGGACTTCAAAACTCAGAGATGAATAATAGTTTCATCAAACTCGTAATCATATTCGTATCACGATGCGAATATTATATCAAACACATAATTCAGCTCTAGACATGAATATCCCATATTCATATCAAAAACACCACACTCCTTATAAATGTTCATCATTTCATATAATTCAAGAGTTCTTCAAGAACATGAAATATCCAAAACCACGTTCAGAACAACATATCCGAGGTATATATATATCCATATTACCATTTTCTTCATCATGCCATTCATATAACCTCAAGAATCGCAATAAAACCATTATCACCATATGAAGAAGATGTCAATAATCATATCAACATCTGAAATCTCTTATTACAATTCCAATACATCTCATATAACATTATCACATGATGATCCCAACATGCTCCCTCCCAATTAGTAATCCTTAAAAAAAGACGAACCACTATCAAAGGGATACGAGGATTTCCTTGTATGGACGAACCACGAAGAAGAATAATTGAACTCCATTCCAAGAATCATCAAGAACTTCAAGAACAATACTTAAATCCGAGCTCTCCATCTTAATCTTGTTTAAGAGGATCATCTCGTAATGTTTAGGAACTTCAAGTACCTCCCAAGGCTCTCTCTATCGACTGAAGGAAGGAGAATGGACAAAATGCCTCTCAGCACTCGTCTATCCTCTTTAAAAAAAACACATCACTAGCGTGCGCTAGACCTTATATTTAGCGTGCGCTACAGAACTAGCGTGCGCTATCCTTCCTTGATAGCGTGCACTATCGGGCAGTCCAGAAGCTACTGCATTGCTTCGAAATTAATCTAACGTACGTAATGCCCATGTATTAGCGTACGCAAACAGGCGTTGACTTGCTACAGTGAAATACTAAGTAGCGTGCGCTATTCTTCGACCTTAGCATGCGCTAATCGTCGTTGACCCGACAACCTGTACCTTCCCAGAAGATGCGCGGGTCCTACACGCCGAAAGCAACCAATAAGGCCAAGATTCCCTGTTGACGATATGAAATTAGCGTGCACTAACAACATGCATTAGCGTGCGCTAATCGCCGATAATAAACAGTCTGGGCCTACCTGTCGGCCACCTTCCGGGCCTTATACAGAATACCTTACGTACATTAGGGGTCCTCCTTGGCGTACGTAACTCAAAACTCTTAGCGTGCGCTAAGTATGCACCGTAGCATACGCTAAGTATATATCTTAGCGCGCGCTAGGCATACCTTGTAGCGTACGCTAACGGCTGTACTTAGCCATTTTTCGCTATTCTTGTCCGTCGTCTTGATATACTAGATGTATATACATGACATACTGAATACATATATACAACCTGATAATATTCTCATATGATATACGCAATATAAAAAGTACGATAACATGATACACGATATCTTCAAATGTAATTGTCGACCAACTACGACAATTACACTAATACAACTGTCTCAGTCTTTAAATTATTTTATCCATACTGTATAGACACTAAGCTATCCAGTATATCTCAGATAAAATAACGCGAAAAGTTTATACTGAAATTCCAGATATTACATAGTAGAAATCGGGATATTTCCTTAAAATAAGTTTCGTCCTCGAAACTTGCAATCTTGTCACAAATAACAGATCAATCCCAAATTTCCAAACTCATCACGAGAGCAATCAAACACCGCCACAAGCGAAAAACCAAAACAGTATACTTACAGGTACGTGAAGCCGATGATCTCCCGTGATACTAGCATGCGACTCCCAAAAAAAGTCTCAACATAATACCGATACACACCAATATCGCAATTAGCAATTTAACAAAATCTCAAGGAAGAGTTCACGTCCGTGACCACGGCCACGACTCTTCCTCCTTTCAGCCAACATTCTGAAGGGCACACACGTGCATAAGTATAATCCAAATCGCACATTGTTAAAGTGACCAATTCCCAAGAAACCAAGCTAAAAACGAAACGATTAAGAAAAATACAAGAAGAGTGAGAGGACTTACAAGTACCGGTCGCACTGTGATGATGGCAGAGTAGTGATACTGTGGGCAAATGACGACTCAATCGACCCAAAAGACCGACAGCCTAGGTATCCATAAACCTAAGCTCTGATACCATATTCTATAACACCCCCAAGTTATTCAGGGTATATTACAGCGCCGTGAGCCCCGCCGTGGGACCCACAAGGCTATTCATGCGCGGAACTGTAAAACTTGACCGAGAGGGTCTAGATACAATGAAAAGAAGGACAATACAAATGGTATTCAAACCATAACCAATGTAACCATATACATCACCACACAAATCAATACCTCGGCAACACAGGCCGGAACATCAAGAAAACTGAAATACAATACTCGAGTATTTAAAATCCATTCCAGGACAACAACACTGAATGGGGGAATCCAAAAAAATATAACCGGAGACAAGACACAGTATCACACTTGCCCATCATCTTCATGCCGACCCGATACCCGCCTGTCCGTTCTCCTGGAACCTGAAATACATAAAAAGTATTTCCCCCATAAAGGGGTTAGCCGTCGAATAGCTAGTGCAAGTATATCAAGTATGAAATACAATACTCCTCGACAATAAAGTAAATGTAACCGTCAATTCATCAATTCAAGACTAGTATTCCAGAATAACTAAATCTCATAGCATCACATCAATACATATATGAATACCGTGGAACCGCACCAAGAGGCTACGGAACCCTCAGGGGACCTGTCGGCCCACCCCAGAGTGGTTCGTTCATATCATCCGTGGAATCGCACCAAGAGGCTACGAAACCCTCAGGGGACCCATCGGCCCGCCCCAGAGTGGATATAAATAATCATGCCATTAATATTTCTTACTTTCAAAGTCGAGAACGTACAATCATAATTATATACTTGCCTTGAATAGTTGACGACGCAACGAACGGAAAGGAAAGTCACCGACGAATGCTAGGAACCAACGAAACCGAAGCTAACGATTTGAAGAATACAATCACAACCAATTCTAAACGAATGCGGAATTGGAATACACCCGGAAACCCACCTACGATTCATGTATATTCGTATAAAAAACAACAACGAGGGCGGACCACAACCAAACCCTCTCGATTCCGTAAAAACCACGAAATATACCATGAATCCGTAGGGAAACTAAGAATACCAACAAGATTAATCATATTCATCATGAATTAACCAACAAAACGGAACCAATCGGACAAAAACGCGAAAACCCCCAAATCTTCCAAAAAGTAGGGTTCTAAAGATCTAACCTTGATTCGCTGGATCAAGGGATGTTATAGGATGATTGATCAGTGATATAACCTCTAGAACTTCGTGGATTTGTTGACAAACATCATGGATCCAAGATCTCCAAGTCTCCAGCCACGGAAGAGAAAGAGAGGAAATGAAAAACAAGTGAAAAAGTGGCTGCTCTGTCATTTATATATTGGGCCGGAACTAGCGTGCGCTAGCCTTCCCGGACTAGCGTGTGCTATCGGCTAGTATTGGCCCAGCACTCTCAGCCAGGGCCCGCACGACCCGGCACCACCGACCAATCCTGCCGACCATGACCTGTCCGCCCGACCCCCGCTAGCATGCGCTACGGCCGGAAGCCTGCGCGCGCTAGCCGACCTGTCCAGTAACCTCTGGACTAAAAAGCTCACCCAGGTAACGTACGCTAGTCGGTCGACAGAGTGCGCTACCCCTGCCGGTTAGCGTGTGCCACGACCGACTGTAGCGTGCACTACCTGCCGATCCTACCCGAGTCCAGAACCTCAGAACCCCTCTGCCCAGACCCGATAGCATACGCTGGGCTGCTCGACAGCGTGCGCTACACTGCCGAGCTAGCGCGCGCAGCCTCCCGACCATAGCGCGCGCTCTGGCTGGTTCTGCCGTGCTCGCTCGGCGGTGCTCAACACTTTTGCGATGCCACACCGGTCGGCCGGTGCTCGGCCGCCATGACCGACGACTCGATTTTCGAAAAGCGTGCGAACGAACACGACGAAAAGCTCGCGGGCAACATCAACGACCCGAAATGAAAACATAATACAATAATTAATCATATGCGACCAAGAAAAGAGTCGAGACAGCAAGTACAGATACGGATACCCATAACTTTGGGTAAATTACAAAATGGCCCAAAACGCCCGAGAATCACGGTACATGATCGAATAACCAAACCGAAATTCACAACACGTATAACAAAGTTAAACGGACTTACGGGAAACTCGAAACAGCAGTATCGAACGAGATTCGCAAGAATCGAACTCAAGTGCGGAAAAGTCGCTAAAAAGTACGGAACTCAACAAAACGACACCAAAACGAACTCGGATGTCAAAAAGTGTAGAATTAATCATTCTCAGGATGACGAAACGGTCCCAAGCGATTCGTTAAAATGGACTTTCGCCAAAAAGGGAAATTACCGGAAATCAAATTTGCGGATATTACACATGGTCTTGCCGATCTGATTTGCGAACATCCCATTGACTAGTCGCTGGTAGGTTTCCCCTGCGTTCTTCAAGTCAAAAGGCATTCGGACCCAAAAGTATATGTCTTTTTCCGTGTGGAAAGATATGTGTTTTATGTCTTTCTCCGCCATTGGGATTTGATGGTATCCGGCGAAGGCATCCATGAACGACATCATTTCGCAACCTGGTGTGCTATCAACCAGGTGATCAATATGAGGCATCATAAAGTGGTCTTTTGGGCATTCCGCGTTGAGGTCGGTGAAGTCGATGCATAACCTCCAGGAGCTGTTCGGCTTTTTGACGAGCACGGCATTGGCGACCCACTGCGGTTCGTCTGTAGCTATCCCGATTAGTTTGTTATCGAGTAGCTTTTTGACTTCTATGTCGAGTGCTGCGTACTTCTCAGGACCGAATTTCCTACGTTTCTGGTGAACAGGCTTCCTTTCCGGGTCGATCTTTAGATAGTGGCAAGCGTGTTCAGGACTTATGCCAACCATATCTTGATGCGACCAGGCAAAGACTCCGATGTTCTTACGTAGTAAATTGATTAGATCCTTCTTTAATTCGAGGTCGACACTTGTGCTGATCTGTACTTCCCGCTCCGGGCGAGCCGGATCTATCATTACATTTTCCAACTCTTCGATGGGGACGGTCGCCTCTCATTTGGAATGATTTCCGGACTCGATCCTGGGATCGATGTCGAGGCTTAGCTCGAAACCGATCCTTGGCTCGATGTCGTCCGTCAATCGTTGTGAGACGGCGTCCTCTGAGTCGGGTTGGTACGATGTGCTTGGCTCGTCGATCTCCATCGATTGATTGTCGATCGTTTCGATGTTACAAATAGCATGGGAAGTATTGAAAGAAGTTACAACGTAGGAGTAATTCAAACATTTCTTTGCCATTAGCTGATCTCCTTTTACAGTACCGACCGTCCCATCGGCAGTGGGGAATTTGATACAGTAAAAGAAAAAAGAGGCGACCGCCTCGAAGGTTTCTAGAAATTGATGACCTAGGAACCCATTATAGATGCTGGGCCTATCTATGATTACAAAGTTTAGGTTCCTAGTAATCCTAACCTTGGGATCGTAGTAACAAGTTAGCTCGACAGAGAGCTTGATCCTACCGTAGGCTTGGATTGTACTGTCGCCGAATCCTTGGAGCACGGTGTTGAATGGCTTGATGAACTTGGTTAAGTTGCCGAGCTGGTCAAGAGCAGATTTGAATATGATATTGCAAAAGCTCCCATTGTCAACCAGCACGCGGTCGACCATCTTTCCAAGGATACATGCAGAGATCACCAATGCATCCTCTTTGGGGCACTGCACCCCCTCCCTATCCTTGTTTGAGAAGGTGATGAACGCGTCTTTGGAGATGGTCGGCTCCGGTGGGACCACGACATGGACCCCGGCGAATGCCCTCAGTTCGGCCTTACTCTTTCTGTTCGACAGAGTGGAAACCGGGGAAAGGCCTCTGAGGTTTCCACCTCCTGCCTGAAGCATATTAATGCGACCGCCAGGGTTGATCGTAGGGATCGATTCATCGGAGTACTCCGGCTCGTTCTGCTCGATCCTTGCGACCAGATTGGGAGGGATCCCATCGCTTTGTCGGCGCTCGCGCCCTCCGGCCGTCTTTGATCGGGGCTCTAGCCTAGTGACCAAGTTATCCAATTTGCCCTCCTCAAACAATCTCCAGAGTTGTCTGAGGAGGTCGCGGCATTGGCTGGTGTTGTGGCCGGGACTTTTGTGGTAGGCACAAAATTTGCTGCGGTCTAGGTGACCATTGTCCCTTATCGGCTTTGGTTTGTTGAGCCATTCGCGCCCCTTGATGGCATTAAAGATGTGGGCCGGAGATAAGTTGAGGTTGCGGAGGAGGTGAACCTCCACATCCTCGAAGGCTTTGAACTCACCAGGCGGCTTTGCGACCACCTTTCTGGGCTTGGCGACCGCCTTCTTCTGAATCTGGGATGGCTCCTTCCCTTCTACGGCAGATCCCTCGCCTAAGCGGAGGGTGAGCATCCTCTGCCTAGTCAAGAAATCAGCGGCCCTGACGCGGAAGATCGGGTAGGTCGGGGGGGTGTCCATCGTAAGATGCCTGAACATGGGTGAGTGGCCATGGAATCCCCCTAGGGCCGAGAAGAGAGTGATCTCGTCGCTAATGGGCTCACCAGTGAGGACTACTTCGTCCACGCGGTCGATGTAGTCTTCGTCGGGCTCGTCCTTCCCCTGCCTGATCTTCATCATGTGGTGGGCGCCTTCTGGCCGAGCGACTTTGGCAGCGAAGTGCGACGTGAAGTCGTTCGCCAGTCTCTCAAAGCAATTGATCGAGCGGGGTGGTAGTGAGATGTACCACCTGTGGGCGAGGTCGCCCAATGTCAGTGGGAACATCCGATATTTCGTCGCGTCCGATGCTTCGCATCCGGTCATGTAAATCCGAAATTTGCTCAAATGGGTCTCTGGATCCGATATCCCCTCATATAGAGGCGTTTGAGGGGGAGCGATCGTTGGTTGAACAGGGGCGATCTCGATCTGGACCGCGAGCGGCTCATTTGGTCCCGCGATCGACCTCCTGGCGCCTGCCCCAGTTTCTAGGAGCGCCTTCATTTTGTCGAGCTGGCGCTGCATGGCGGCCATCGCCGTGGCCTGACTGCTCGCTGATTGGCTCCCGGAGTGTGAGCCAAGGCGATCGTGTACCGGTCTCCTGGTCCCGAGGTAGGTGACAAGTTCCCTACCATCGGGCTCATTTCTTGGGCGAGTGGGGGCCCGTTGACCGGCCTGTCTTCTGGGAGTCGGATATGCCGAACTCCTAGTGACGGATTCGGACTCCGATGCCTCCCGACTGGGGCCTGAATGCCTGGGTCGCCATGAGGGATCACTCCCTAGGCGGCTGAAGACGGAATCATCCCGCCTTACGAGAGCTTTCCCTTGCGGCTCGGGGCTTTCTGTCGATTTCTCAACATATATCCCCTTGAGCTTCCGCTTGCCTGCTCGGCGGATGGTTGACGGAGTGATGGTGGGCGAGTCGTATGCCCTCCGTCGCTCCCTGAGGATGTCTATAGCCTCCTCAATCGGTTCCGCGGTCTGGAACTGATCGAGTGAGAGGCTAGGACCGTCCCTCGGGGGCGGGAGTGAGAGCCTAGCGTTGCCGCGGTCACCTTACGCCGTGGGTTGGGATTCGGTCCGGGCCGGAATGAGATTTCCGGCAGATCGCAGGGTGGCTCTTTTGGAAGTCGTGGCAGATGTCATGTTTCTGAAGGCTTTTCTTTGAAGAACAGTGAGTGTTTCTTCAAGTATATGTCCGGAGAACAGTGAGTGTTCTTCAAGACGGTAGGAATAAAAATGAAGGTTTAGATCCCCTTCTTCTAGCGCCAATTGTTGTTACCCAAAATATTATCCGGAGATAATATTGCTGGAATGATCGAGTAACAAACAAATGCGAGAACACTTCCGTGAGAAAATAAATAACACAAGATTTTCCGGGGTTGTTAATCCCGAGCTTGAATGCTCTCGCGAGATGTTATTAATAAGTATACTATTGAGTACAAATATTAATGTTAGAATCTATTACAATGAGTGTAAAGACTTCTAGTTATCTAAGCTGTAGAGCGTGTAGATTGCCGGAAGAACCAGATATGAAGCTCTGTGAGTTCTTGCTATTGATGTTCAGTGTATGAGAATGTATCTCTCTCTCTCTGTATATCTTTCACTGTATTCACAATGATGTGTCCCTCCTGCTGCCGTGTTATGAGCCTCCTATTTATAGGAGACAAGGTTGCTGGGACCTCTCCGGCGATCGCGGGCGACCGCCGTTTTCTATATTATAATAAGATGGCCGATCGTCCCATCACGTGGGCTGTTCCCGTAAAGTCTGGGTCTGCTGCTGGCGGCCAGCTGTGCGAGCCAATGGGAAGCCTGCATGCGTCTTGAGTCGCTATCCGGGGAGGACCCACTTTGTACAAATCGGCGGCCTTGTCGGTAGGTGAGGTAGGTGACAGACTGGGGTCAAAGGTCTTATCCGTCGGCGCCTTTTGTGGATCTGCACGTGGGTCACCATCTAAGATTCGATCTTCGATGACTTTGACGGATGTTGGATTTATACGTGGCACGAGACGATCATCTCTGGTTGGACATCATAGACGATCGCCAGATATCAAAAGACGATCGCTGGATACCAAAAGACGATCGCTGTGGGTGCCGACTGCTGGGTGTTTGCCCAAAGTATGTCTTCTATGATTGGCCCTCAGATCGTTATGCCGATCGCCATCGAGGCGTATTAATCGCCACACAACACACTCTTTTATGAAAACTTAAAAATTATGGTATGAGTATAGAATGTTGTGTCGGCAAAAGATTTGAAAGGATATGTGAAAGTATAAATGTTGTCCGAAAGAGACAAAATATGATTTCAAAGAAATGTTTCAAAGTGATTTTTGCTGACACAATATTTTTAAAGTTATTGATGAAAATACTCATACAAAGTTTGATACAGATTTTCAAAGTTCTTTAAGAAGCTCAATTTCGAGGACGAAAATTTTTAAAGGGGGGAGGATTGTAACGCCCCAATACTTATTTAAATGCTATTTATTTTGCTAACGATCATGGATTTTGATTTTTTAATATTTACAGGTTCTCCGATACTTGGGCCGATACGTTCCTAGCATAAAATGAAGGACTTAAAAGGAAAAGATTTCAAAATAAATTATAAGGATCATTTTTACAATTTATGAAAGTGATTTCGAAAAGTTCCGACGATTTTGATACGATAAAATTGTAACACCCCCAAGACGTTCAGGGCATATTACAACGCCGTGGACTCCACACTATGGAATCCACCAGGCTAACGTACCAACAAGACATTTGACAACGACAAACAATCATCAATAATACGATAATTCAAATAAGATTACAATCCGACAATAAAATCCAACATCAACCATTTCCCAAAACAGGAACACAACATTAACAATTTTGAAACAAGAAGTACTCGAGTACTTAAACCAATTTTATAATACAGAAGTCCCAAAACAAGACATCAAAAGTATTAGACTGAACTGAACACCAACAAATGACTACTGATCAGTATCACACTTGCCCATCATCCTCATACGGCTCAAGTGCTCTTTTGTCCCCGCGATCGATATCTGAAATACAAAAAGTATTTCCCCCATTTAAGAGGTTAGCGACAACTGCTAGTGCAAGTACAATCCATTTGAACTACATTCTAATCAGATGAATATATGCGCCAAAAAGTCATTTTAGAAAACATTTTATATTCCGGAATATTTACATTGTACAATCGTAAAACACATTATCTCCAACAAATCACAATTCAAAGTTAACCGTTGGTACGAGACTCACGGCTACCGTACCCCAGAGAGTCCCGTCGGACATCCCTGGGTGGATAACCACAGTTCGCGATACGCACACTCACGGCAATACGTATCCCTAGAGGCCCCGTCGGACCGTCCCTAGGTGAACATACACATAACCATCCACAACAACCACGATACAGCCATAATTCAAATACTAGAACATGTAAACAAATGTAAAGTACTTGCCTTTGAGACATTCTTGAAGAAACGGAGTTGAAGCACGACTACGAACAATCCGGGTGGAAAACGACGGTTCCTAAACAAAGGATCAACACAGTTCAGTCCCCACGGACAACAATACTCTATTTGAATACATCCATAACCCTGATTACATGATACGACAATGAACGATCAATCAATACGGGCGAGGGTTTACGCAAAATCTCCCCGTATTGATAATTCGCGGATTAAAATCAAGGAAACTGGATTAGGAATCACTCAATAATCACAGTCGGTAAAGAATATCGTAATATAGATGAACAATTCGGAACTAAACCCTAGAATCCCGAAAAACCCCCAAATTCGTCAAAATTAGGGTTCCTGAGGAATTACCTTTAATTCGGCTGATGAAGGGTGATTATGCTGATTATGATATGATGGCTCGATTCTACCATGATGGAATTTGAAGAGAACTCCGAATAGAACTGGTGGAAATCGCCTCTGAGGCCGCACGTCGAAGAAACAAAGAGAAAAGAATAAAACTGCTGTTCTGAAACTGTCCGCTGACTTATATATTCTGTGGAGTTAGCGCACGCTAACTGTCATATATATCGCGCGCTAACGGGGCCGTGACAGGTCCAGTGGCTACTGCCACCATTCGCTATCGTACGCTAACAATAGGGACTAAGCGTACGCTAACTGCACATCGGTAGCGCACGCAAGGTAACAGGAGTAGCGAGCGCTACCTACACAGATTCAAGATCGCTGATGTCACATCGCCATGGCTAACATGCCGAGGGTACAAAACACGAAACGCACAACAAGACCAGAATCCAGGAACATAGACGCGAATCATACAAGACGGCGGAGCTAAGCGCTGAAATACGATAGAATTCCGACCACCGGAGGGTCCGTAATGCGACAACGAAAATAAGATTCCCTAAACTATTAGGAATTTACAAAAATGGCCCAAGTGCCCGAAAATCACGAAACGACGTCGGATTTACAAACCGAAAGTCTCCACATGACCAACTCAACCATACGAACTTGTACAAACCAAGAAACAACGAAAACGAATGAGTTTTACAAGAATCGAACGTTCATACGGCAAAACATGTCATAAAACGAAATTACGTGAAAACATCATCAAAACTCGTCCAAATGGAAAAACTCCAAGAACAAAGTAGATTTAAAATGTCGAAAGGGTTACAAGCGAGTCGATAAAAATAGACATACACCAAAAATGGAAACTGCTAAAAATGAAAAATTACGGATATTACATTCTCCCCCTCTAAAACAAAGTTTCGTCCCGAAACTTAAGAATCAAAAAGTTCGGGATGCCTCGAATGCATATCCTCCTCTAACACCCACGTCGCTTCTTCTACTCCATGCCTCGACCATTGCACCTTAACCAAAGAATGGTTTTGTGCCTTAACTGCTTGTCACGACGCTCCAAAATTCTGACGGGCCTCTCTTCAAACGTAACATCCTTCTCAATCTCCACGTCCCCAAAGTTAATAATGTGGGACGGGTCTGGAACGTACTTCCTCAACTGGGAAACGTGAAATACGCTATGCACATGACTCAGCGACGGAGGTAAAGCCAAACGGTATGCCAACTCACCGACTCTCTCCAATACCTCGAAAGGTCCAATATATCTCGGGCTGAATTTCCCCTTCTTCCCAAAACGGAAAACTCCCTTCGTCGGAGACACTCTCAACATAACATGATCTCCCACCTCAAAATCCAAAGGTCTACGCCTAACATCCGCATAAGACTTTTCTCGACTCTGAGCAGCCAACATTCTCTTCCTAATCAATTCAACTTTCTCCCTCGTCTCCAAAACAAGGTCCGGCTCGGTGCCAACCAAATCGGATGGCTCATCCCAACATATCGGTGATCGGCAACGTCGTCCATAAAGTGCCTCATACGGTGCCATCTTAATCGATGCGTGCCAGCTATTATTATAAGTAAACTCAATTAAGGCCAAATGCTCCTCTCAGTCACTACTCCAATCTAACGCGCACACGCGCAACAAATCCTCGAACGTCTGAATGGTACGTTCGGACTGTCCGTCAGTCTGAGGGTGGAAAGATGTACTCAAACGCAACCGTGTCCCCAGTGCCTTATGTACCGCCTGCCAAAAGTGCGATACAAACCGGCCATCCCTATCTGAAATAATGGTCCTCGGCGTACCATGAAGCCTCACTATTTGTGCGATAAAAATACGAGCCAAATTTTCTGGACCCCAAGTATCCTTGATGCCCAGAAAATGTGCCGACTTAGTCAGTCGTTCTACAATCACCCACACCATATTCATACCAGTCTTCGTCCTCGGCAAACCCGTGACAAAATCCATAGAGATATCCTCCCACTTCCATTCCGGGACGGGAAGTGGTTTCAATAACTTAGTGGCAGCGATGCTCAATCTTGACTTGCTGACAAGTCAAACACTTAGCCACAAACTGAACTACCTCCTTCTTCATATCGTTCCACCAGAAATTTTTCCTCAGATCTTTATACATTTTACTCGAGCCCGGATGGACTGAGTAAGGTGATGCATGAGCCTCTCGCATAATACTCTGTCTCAATTCCGAGTCGTTCGGAACACACAACCGACCTCGGAATCTCAACACTCCATCCTCATGAATAACAAATCCCGGGGCTTTCCTCTTCCCTACACTATCTCGAAGCTGAATAAACATCGGGTCCTCCAACTGTCCCGATTTTATGTCATCGACCAGAGATGAAGAAATCTCAAGAGTACGCAACTGCCCGGAACTCTCTGGTAGTACAACCTAAATGCTCAACCTCGTAAACTCTCGCTGAAGTCCCGACTGGGCCATAAGCAACTCAAGCGCCCGAAGCGATACCGATTTCCAGCTCAAAGCATCTGCTACCACATTAGCCTTGCCCGGATGATAGAGGATCTCGAGATCGTAATCCTTAATCAATTCCAACCACCTCCTCTGTCTCATATTAAGCTCTTTCTGGGTGAAAATGTAGTCCAGGCTCTTGTGATCGGTGAAAATCTGACACGACGAGCCATACAAGTAATGACGCCAGATCTTCAACGCAAATACGACTGTGACCAACTCAAGATCGTGCGTAGGGTAATTCAACTCGTACGGTTTCAACTGACGGGAAGCATAGGCAATCGTCCTCCCATGTTGCATAAGTACGCATCCAATCCCTTGGCCCGAGGCATCACTATAAACTGAGAAACCATCATTACCACTCGGTAAAGCCAAAACAGGAGCGGTCGTCAACCACTTCTTCAACTCCTCAAAACTATTCTGCCTCTCATCGGTCCACACAAACTTCTCTGACTTCTGTAACAACTGAGTCAGCGGTCGAGCGAGCTTAGAGAACCCCTCGACGAATCTGCGGTAATACCCGGCTAATCCCAGAAAACTGCGGACCTCCTTCACGTTCTTGGGCGGCGCCCAATCCAACACTGCCTCTACCTTATGTGGGTCCACACGAACACCCTCGGCCGAGATCATATGACCGAGAAACATAACCTCCCGTAACCAAAACTCGCACTTTGAGAACTTTGCAAAAAGATGCTGAGTTCTCAAAATATCTAATACGATATGCAAATGATGGGCGTGCTCCTCCTCGCTCCTCGAGTAAATCAGGATGTCGTCGATAAAAATGACTACACACTTATCGAGGTACTCGATAAAGACTTTGTTCATAACCTGCATGAACACGGCTGGTGCGTTGGTTAGCTCAAAAGGCATAACCACAAACTAGTAGTGTCCGTATCTCGTCCAAAAGGCCGTCTTCGGAATATCGGTATCCTTCACTCGGAGCTGATAATACCCCGATCTCAAATCAATCTTCGAAAACACGGTTGCCCCTTGCAACTGATCAAACCAGTCATCAATCCTCGGGAGCGGATACTTGTTTTTGATGGTCACTTTGTTCAACTCTCGGTAGTCGATACACAAACGAAGTGTCCCGTCCTTCTTCTTCACAAACAGGACCGGTGCGCCCCAAGGTGAGGTGCTCGGTCGAATATACCCCATGTCTAGCAACTCTCCCAACTGTTTCTTCAACTCCAGCATCTCAGCGGGCGCCATACGGTATAGCGTCTTAGAGATAGGTGCTGCACCCGGCTCTAAATCGACGGTAAACTCAACTTCTCGGTCCGACGGCAAACCCGGCAACTCGTCTGGAAAAACATCAGGATACTCACACACTACCGGAATAGACGAGAGCTCGACTCCCCCTTCTTACGATCTCAAGGCGTAACACCAATAACCCGTGCAACCTCCCCGAAGGAGTCTCACCGCCCTCAAGGCGCTTATCAGTAATCTCTGGCTACTCCGCTTACGCCCCACAAAAGAATGCTCGGTACCGTCAGAGGCTAACATCGAAATGGTTCTCGTTCTATAATTCATGATCGCCCCATGACGGTCCAGCCAATCCTCACCCAGAATCAAATCCTCATCCTTAATATCTACTGCAATCAGATTAGAAGGCCAATCCCTCCCCGCGATACTCACAGAAAAATCTCTAATCTCACGGTCCCCCACGATGCTATCCCCACTAGGAAGTTTAACAACAAAAGGCTCACAGGCAACTAGGCAATCAACATGCAGACGACGCACACAATCCATAGATATAAAAGAATGCGTAGCACTAGAATCGAACAATACGAAAACAGGATGATCAAGGATGTGGACGGTACCTGTAGCCACCGTCGTGTCAGGATCTCCTGCTCGTCTCATCTCGTACACTCGGGGCGGAACAGACCCCGCACTAGAAGATCCCCCTCTAGAAGGCTGACCACGTCCTCGACCTCTACCAAAACTCTAATGCGGCTGAGGAACTATCGGTGCCTGATTCACACTCGGCTCTCCCGCAGCTGGGGCTGATATCTGAGTAACTGGAGCCCGAGCTGCATCCGTACAAAACTTAGCACGATGACCCATCCGACCACAAGCAAGACACTGAACCGGAGGCCTATCACACTCACCCATCATGTGGCCAGGACGACTACAGTTGAAACACGTAGGAACCCGGACGGAACCAGTAGGAGCAGACCTAGAACCGTTTCTTCGCCCAACTGACGGCGACTGACTCCCGAAGACTCGCGAACCAGACTAAGCCTTCGGATACACTCCAGACTTGCCTCCTGAAAACTGACCGGCGGTCTTCTGCTTCTTTCCTTCGGTTTCCGTCTCTGTCGCAGAAAATGACATCTCATAAGCCATCGCTTTATTCTGATATTCTTTCAAAGTCGTGCACCCCAGACCAGACATGTAGTGGCGCACCCTCGGTTTCATCCGCATGTCAAAGTGGCGGATCTTATCAAGTTCATCTCGGACTTGGTTCCTCACATAATGCAACTGTTGATTGTAGTCTTTGATAGCTTGAGAAATAGGAACATCCTGGGGCTTAGCCTCAAAGAAGGCTCGGATCCTCCCCTCTTTCACTGGCCAAGGACAGAATTCGTCTTCCATCAGATCCCGAAACTCTGCCCACGTAGCTGCCTGGTCACGCGGTTTCACCGCTTGCCACCACGTTGCTGCCTCCTTGGTGAGGAAGTACTGGGCAATGGGTACTTTCCTCTCCTCGGAATAATTAGCAGCCTCAAATACTTTCTCCATCTCGAATAGCCAATTCTCCCAACTGGAAGGGTCGGAAGCACCATCAAACTGTGGAGGACGCATACGAATCACGTCCTGAAGCAACTTATCATTGCCGGATCCAGTAGGCGGAACCGGGTTGGCATTAGCTTGGCCGAATAGAACGGCTTGAGTCAGTAGCGTCATCTGGTTCGCTACTTGCTGCAAAATGTTGGCCACTCCAACATTCTCATGTGCATTACCGGAGCTAGCAGACTGGTCCTGCTGACCTCCGGAACTAGGGGGAACACTGTTCGACAAAGAAGGCATCGCCGAATCAGTTCCCGAGTGATCGGACATGGACGCCCCACCGGCTGCGCCACGTCCCCTACCGCGTCCGCGACCGCGTCCGCGTCCTCTACCAGTAGAAATTCTGAAGAAGCAACGGGTAAGTACAATTCAAACGCAAAACGCAACAAGATACTAAGACATGAATAGAACATAACGGTGAAACGAGTCAAGTTGGGAAAACTTACGAGCACCGGCGTACTGAGATGATGGCATAGCAGTGATACTGTCCCAAAAACGACACTTAACTAGACCCAAGTAACCGGCAGCCTAGGTATCCATAAACCTAAGCTCTAATACCATATTCTGTAACACCCCCAAGACGTTCAGGGCATATTACAGCGCCGTGGACTCCACACTATGGAATCCACCAGGCTAACGTACCAACAAGACATTTGACAATGACAAACAATCATCAATAATACGACAATTCAAATAAGATTACAATCCGACAATAAAATCTAACATCAACCATTTCCCAAAATAGGAACACAACATTAACAATTTTGAAACAAGAAGTACTCGAGTACTTAAACCAATTTTATAATACAAAAGTCCCAAAACAAGACATCAAAAGTATTAGACTGAACTGAACACCAACAAATGACTACTGATCAGTATCACGCTTGCCCATCATCCTCATACGGCTCAAGTGCTCGTTTGTCCCCGCGATCGATACCTGAAATACAAAAAGTATTTCCCCCATTTAAGGGGTTAGCGACAACTGCTAGTGCAAGTACAATCCATTTGAACTACATTCTAATCAGATGAATATATGCGCCAAAAAGTCATTTTAGAAAACATTTTATATTCCGGAATATTTACATTGTACAATCGTAAAACACATTATCTCCAACAAATCACAATTCAAAGTTATCCGTTGGTACGATACTCACGGCCACCGTACCCGCAGAGCCCGTCGGACATCCACGGTGGCTAACCACAGTTCGCGATACGTACACTCACGGCAATACGTATCCCTAGAGGCCCCGTCGGACCGTCCCTAGGTGAACATACACATAACCATCCACAACAACCACGATACAGCCATAATTCAAATACTAGAACATGTAAACAAATGTAAAGTACTTGCCTTTGAGACATTCTTGAAGAAACGGAGTTGAAACACGACTACGAACGGTCCGGGTGGAAAACGACGGTTCCTAAATGAAGGATCAACACAGGTCAGTCCCCACGGACAATAATACTCTATTGGAATACACCCATAACCCCGATTACATGATACGACAATGAACGATCAATCGATACGGGCGAGGGTTTACGCAAAATCTCCCCGTATTGATAATTCGCGGATTAAAATCAAGGAAACTGGATTAAGAATCACTCAATAATCACAGTCGGTAAAGAATATCGTAATATAGATGAACAATTCGGAACTAAACCCTAGAATCCCAAAAAACCCCCAAATTCGTCAAAATTAGGGTTCCTGAGGAATTACCTTTAATTCGGCTGATGAAGGGTGATTATGCTGATTATGATATGATGGCTCGATTCTACCGTGATGGAATTTGAAGAGAACTCCGAATAGAACCGGTGGAAATCACCTCTGAGGTCGCACGTCGAAGAAACGAAGAGAAAAGAATAAAGCTAGCATTCAAATCGTCGCCGACTTATATATTCTGTGGAGTTAGCGCACGCTAACTGTCATATATAGCGCGCGCTAACGGGGCCGTGATAGGTCCAGTGGCTACTGCCACCATTCGCTATCGTACGCTAACAATAGGGAGTTAGCGTACGCTAACTGCACATCGGTAGCGCACGCAAGGTAACAGGAGTAGCGTGCGCTACCTACACAAGCCGATTGATGCTGCGATGTCACATCGTGATAGTGGCGTCGAAGGTACAAAACACGAAACGCACGACGAGACCAGAATCCAGGAACATAGACGCGAAGCATACAAGACAACGGAGCTAAGTGCTGAAAGACGATACAATTCTGACCACCGGAGGGTCCGTAATGCAACAACGAAAATAAGATTCCCTAAACTATTAGGAATTTACAAAAATGGCCCAAGTGCCCGAAAATCACGAAACGACGTCGGATTTACAAACCGAAAGTCTCCACATGACCAACTCAACCATACGAACTTGTACAAACCAAGAAACAATGAAAACGAATGAGTTTTACAAGAATCGAACGTTCATACGGCAAAACATGTCATAAAACGAAATTACGTGAAAACATCATCAAAACTCGTCCAAATGGAAAAACTCCAAGAACAAAGTAGATTCAAAATGTCGAAACGGTTACAAGCGAGTCGATAAAAATAGACATACACCAAAAATGGAAACTGCTAAAAATGGAAAATTACGGATATTACAAAAATTTCATTACAAAACACTTATATTGCAAAAATAATATTAAATTATTTTATTATTATTATCGAAAATCGGTTCCGAGAATATCGAAGATTTAACTCCGACAAGTCCGGAACAGGTCGGAAAATCGAATTTGGACACCAAGAAGGGGTCGAACCGGCCGAGCCAAGTTGACGGACATCTGCCGGTCACCGCCGGACATGCCTACCGACAGATGCCGGTCACGGCCGACAGAAGTTTCTCGGCGCTGTCCGGATAAGGCTGTCTGGATAAGGTCGGTCACGACCGACAGAAGCTTCTTAGCCAGCTGTCCGGATAAGGCTGTCCAGCTGTCCGGATAAGGTCGGTCACGACCGACAGAAGCTTCTCGGCCAGCTGTCCGGATAAGGCTTCCAGCTGTCCGAGTAAGATTGATTTTCAGCCGAATTTGGACCCCTATTTATACATGTTACCGGACGTGTTTTTGTACATATAACATATCAATTTTAAGATCTAAACCTCTATTGTAAAACACCCGTAACATATTTCCCTTCCAAAAATTATAAAGTCTTCAAAAAGCCCGATGAAACAGGAAGCTCAAATCTGACAGTTTTTCAAAGGTGTTTGATAAAAGTCCTCAAAGAGATTTCAGATTTTACATCAAGAATTTATGACCGGAAATATGAAAAAGTATTTTCAAGTGCTAGGAGAAGCATATCCGGGATCCAAGAAGGACAACCGAGCCAAATTCAAAGGAAGATATTTCAAGATTTCAGCAAACGAGGTGAGGTTATACTGTTTTAATATGTTATGGTCATCATTGTGTCGTGTAACATGACGACCCGTGAGGGGTCGAAAGAATGAAAGAAATCCAAGACGATTCTCACACAGATAAGAATGTTTTATATGCATTACACAACATGATTTTGACGATTTATAAGGGTTTAATCTCACGGAGTATGCTCGTATACTCACACCTCGTCGTTTATGTTTTTCAGGCTAAGGAATCGACGAACGGGACAAGTAGAAGATGAATACATACTCCCAACACAATTAAGTTCTAAAGAATAAAAGATGTTGTCGTCGTAATTGTTATTATTTTTACGAAACACTTGATGTTCTTCAACAAACGCAATTTCAACGGACTATGTCCAAATAATTGATTTCCCATATTTTTGTAAAATTGTACTGATGTTTGAATAAACGAGTTTTATTGAAGATTTACTGACTAAAATGCTTCCGCAAATACTCCGAATTTTTATAAAATTTTTAAGGAAAAAAAATGAGCCGTGTAACGTGCTTTTTAATTAAGAAAGCCTGGGCGTTACATTAAGAAAACAGTCCCACGTGCTGGGACGATCGCCCGCCTTATTTAAATACAGGAAACGACGGTCGCCCGCGGCGGACAGGGACGTCCCATCAACCATTTCACCTATAAATAGGAGGCCTGCAGCATTGGCAAAAACAGAGTGAAAAACGTTAACATAAACACAGTTTACAAGGTGAACACATAATGCTAAAAGCAAACAATACAGAGAACTCTCCATCTTTGTAAGCCCGGGACTAACAACCCCGGCAAATCTTGTATTATTTATTTCCCCACGGATGTGCTCTCGCACTTTGTTTGTTACTCGTCCATTCCAGCATATCATATCCGGATAATATTTTGGGTAACAACAACAAACAATATGAATCTCAATACACGAAGCCTCAACGTACAACATATATAACAACTCAACATAATAATTATCTCATAACTAAACAATACATAAATTACCTCAAAGCCGGAGACAACATCCTTTCCACGAATAAACATCCCTGAACGAATACACAGTTATACGAATAATCCCGAAATAGGTATAGTCTATTTATACCAACAAACCACCATCCCGACATCAATGTCGACACAGTAAACCAGCCTCGATATCCGACATTCCATATCGTTGACCAAATATAACTCACATCTACATATTCACCAACACATTTAAACCATATACATTATGATTTAATCCAAACCAAGGCACAATATACAAACCATCATCCCGACAATTTATACTTATAATATCATTGCTATATGAATTATAAATGAAATGAAAGCGAAACCATTCATCAAATATTATAAACTGAACAAGTATAAACTTGCCTCGATACCGATACCACGAAGCCGTTACCAAAATCCGTTGCCTTTGTCTACGAGCTCCTCAGCCCCGATCAAAAGCAATCTACAAACTCTTCAGCCTCAACCGCAACACAACGGTCATAAACCACGATCAAAACATATCAACCTATTGCAATAACCGATTAACACACATTCGATACAAATCAACAACCAGCATACCTAACCAACAAACTCAACGGTTCAACGAAACCTCGATCATATACATAAAACCAAATAATCCAACTCAATAAATACAAACTCATATCCACAATACATGCCGCAACTCGATAATCAATAAACAACAATCAATAACCGATCAACAAACACAACGGTTCTACAATATCCCGATTAAATACAAATCCAAACAACCCAAACCAATCAAACACGAACTCAAAACCACAATACGATTCCACAATCCAAAGATCATATCAATAATCAATTTAACCAAGTGCCTAAGCATTACCGCACATTCAATTTTAAATACGATTACAAGTTTCCTCCTTGTACATTCATAATATAAGCCAATTACCAATTATCATTACCAATCCGGACGATCCGATTAATTCAACATTATAGATAACCATATTCCAAAGGTTTCAAATAATTCCATTATTCGAATTGAACACTTTTTCAATACGTATGAATTCTCAAACTCAAAAGTGAATCATAATCTTATCAAACCCGGAACCATATTCATATTCCTATACGAATATTGTTCCAAAACACATAACTTAGTTTTAGATATGAATATTCCATATCCATATCCAAAACATCAACACCTCCTAAATATGTTCATCAATTTATATAATCCAAAGTTTCCTTAAGAACACAACTAATTCTGAAATCACATTCAAAATCCTCAAACGACATAATACGATGTGTTCTAATATCTAAACAATCCTTATTCACAATTCAAGGTGTATATAATCATGTTCTTCAACACATACTTCTCATAACATCATGAATCGCAACAAACCACCAAGAACATCGAGAATACTACGATTCCATAATCATAACAACATAATCAAGGCATTTGATCATCAATTTATTATCTTCCCATAACAAATTCCGATAATTACCAAAAATCATCACAACAATATCAATTCAATCACCATTCATACGAAAACATGTAGAATTTCCCAAGTTATACTCATTGAGGCATTTTATCGAACACTTTGAAGGCATAGTCCAATTCAATCGTTTATTCGAAGAAATACTCAAATTTGTTCCACAAAACTTCAAGGATAATGAATGATTTCGAGTATACAATCAAGTTCAATCAATAATCTGAAACAAAACGAATCAAATCGGCCTAAATACCAAGAAATCTCAAGAATATCCAAAAAACAAAAGTTTAGGTGTTCTTACCTTCGATCCGGGCAGAAGATGATGTTATCTGTAAAACCCTAAATTCTGAGTTCCCAATTTTCGTCTAATTTGAAATTTTACCTAATTTATATAATGATTAATAAATAATAAAACTATATATTATGTTATACAATACACTTAATAAAATATAAACTAAGATACATGCCAAATATAAATATGGTTACAAAATTTAAAACTTTCCTAATATCCTCCTAGCTATCACACGTTCCTGGTCTTGTAACTTCCTATTTGCACATAATTGAGAGATTAAGACTCCTTAATTTCGGCCCATATTACATGCTTGTAATCAATACTAATCAATTCACATAATGACTTCCCTAAACTGTTACACGCTCCCTTTTTATTTGGAGTCCTATGATTGATCCATATCATCTCCCCTCCCCTTATTTTCATACGAATCAAAGCCGAAAAAAAACACAAGACCTGCTACCTTTCTTCTCTCAAAGATCAAGTGTCGAGGGTTTGTGGCTGTGGTATAAGTCCGAAGTATTAAGGGTTTGCTGCTATGTTTCGTGGGTGTTAGACTATTGATTCGTGGGTGATCTCTGTTCGTGTTCTTCTTTCTTGTTCTCGTTATCAGCAAGGTATCATCAATTCCTTCTTGTTTTCTTTCCAAATCGACACCATAAATCTAAATATAACAACACATCTAAACCTAATCGTTAAACATGCTATCCGACCTATTTATTCATTTGCTGATCTGAATATAACCACTAGAAATTGTCATATAAAATCATGAAGTTTGCAAAAATATGTGTATTAATATTGTTAAAAATTGTATATGGATGAATCTTATTTTTTTTTTATGGTTAAAAACATGTTATGAGAAACCTAATTAAACATTAATGATGTGTTAAAAGATTAGAAACCCTAGAATTTAACTAGGGCTCGTTTGATGTTATTTCATGTAAATGCTTGGCTCGTTAATTTGTGTTTGTGTGTGTGTGTCGTGTGTTTGATCATTAAGGGCTGGAACCATGAGTATGTTAAGATGATGTTTAAAGCATGTTTCGTGGATTATAAGGTCTCGTGTGATGTTTGCATAATTAAAACATGTGTTATGATGGTCTAAAATGGATTTTGAAAACGGGACAGCTTGTAGGCTGAACATGTGTGAGTTATAGCTCAAGTTCCATAAGGGTTTTATTCTGTATTTTTACATGAAAACCTAGTTTTATGTCTTAGTTAAGTTGTCCAATTGTTTTGAAGGAAATCGGAGTTGTATTGATCATGTTTTTAAATTTTACGGGATTAAGGTTGTGTTGTTTCTGTCTCAAAGTATGCTGTCCAGTTTTGGATCGTATTGAGCAGGGTGAATCTTAATGATTAAAAAGCGTTTTTCTGGGTTTACTGAGTCCAAAACTAAGTTTAAAGAGATTACTAACTGATCCAATTGGTTTGGAGTGAATTGGAGTTGATTTGGGCATGTTTCTGAATTTTATGTGATCGTATGTCAAAACAGCATTTTCAGAAAATTATTTCAGTCTATTTGTGTGATTTTTCTTGTCAAATATATAACGAATTAAGCGCTCTTCTTTTACAGAGATAATATACAAGTTATAAGGGAATTCCTGTAATTTTTGTAGATTTTTCTGAAAGGTTTAACTATGTTGATAAATGCAAAACTTTTGGGGTATACCTGCACTCCAGTTTCTGGACAGGTTTGGGAAAACTATTTTTAAAAAGGTACTTGCACTTAGAAATAAAATCTGAAAAAATTTGGGGAGATGCTTAACTCTTGTGGTAATCACAAGTAAAAATTGTAAAACCTCAGAACCTTATTTGTTATATTTTAAAATTCATAAGAAAACAGAACCAGATTCATGTGTGAAATCCCTGATCTATTAATAAGTAACTTTGAGTATTGAATCCGTTATAACTTTAAAGAACGTATAAGTAATATATGATTATAATTCATGTAGATTAAGTGAAGGAGGAGTGATCCACCTTTCCTTGTGTTCAATTTTCATTTTCTTTCATTTCTTAAGGTATGGATATTCTACCCTTTCGTATCGGTACAGATATTCTACCTTTTATCAAGTAAAGGTTTCTCATGATTCTTATTCTTTGATCTTAATTCGTTGCATTGCTATGAACCTTTTGAAATGAACCTTTTGATATGAACCTTTTGATATGAACCTAATGTTATGATTCCTTTGTATTGATCCATTTGATATAATCCCATTGCTATGATCCTTTTTGATATGGTTCTTAATTGTTATTGTTCAATCGATTATTTCGTTACATGCTTATTTCTATCCTTGCATGTATTTGCCTATATTGTTGCCAATTTAATGTATCTAGCCATGGGGAGTCTATGGCCGTATCACTGATGCACCAATGGTATGACGCTGTCAGTGGAGGCGGGCATGTGTCCACTGCGTTCCCAAATGATTGTACTGCTAATTAGCGCACTTGGCCCGTGTTTTTCATATGTATGTTTAGTTTGGTACTAGCATATATATTAATGTAATGAAGGGAGCGTATGGATGCATCCTAGTAAATGAAATGAAATGTAAATGAAACGAAATATGATGTGAATAGACTAGAGTGTGTGCAATACACCCCATCTCACTAATGTGGTACATCGAGCTAGCTACTCTATGTACATAATGTAATGTTGGGCATTTTCTTGAATTTTGATCTTTCAAATTTTTTCATTATATTGATTGGTCATCACATATATATCATTCGTATCTTATTCACAGGTTCTCTCGAACTCTTTCCTATATTGTTTCGTTTCATTCATACTTATTGCTTTCATATTATATATCTGTTCACTGAGCATTAGCTCAGCCGCATTTCTTTTCTCTGCGGCAGGTTATTACAGGGGTGATGGGCAGGAGTGAAGAGAGTAGGAGTTATAGACTACCCTACTAGTTATCCTTTATCATTTTTTTACAAGACTTTTGGATTAATTATGTATTTCTATTTAATACAATGTTGGTTTATCATTGGAAGATTGAAATGTTGACCTAGTTATGCTTTTATAATAAAGTCTTCCGCTTGCGTATTTAATGTTCTGATTTGACTCCGTAATGTTACACTTTGACCCTTGTCGGGTTGGGGTGTTACATTATCCATGAATCCAACTTCCAAAACATGTTGCTCTATGATGTTATCAATCAAATCCATCCATTTTTGCTGAAGAAATCGCGAAGAAACGAAAAAAAATGAAAAATGGCAAGTGATCCGTATCCAGGCCTTATATAGGCCGAGACCTGCCGGTTCCTTACGTACGTACCCGGCAGCGTCCTTACGTATGTAGTCGGTCCTTGAAAAAAACTGCCCAGTTTGGTCGACATCCTTCCGTACGTAACCGGCAGTTGCTTACATACGTAGCGGGCCCTTACGGCCGTAACCGGCCATAGCCTTACGTACGTTATCGGCTAGTCCTTGCCCCCAACGAGTCACTACTGACCGTGATCGACCATCCCTGCGAGTCACTGCCGACCATGCTCGGCCACTACAGGTCATCTCGGCCACGACTCGGCCAGCCGCCCCGTAACGTACGTAACACTTAATCCGTTGCCTACGTAATATGTACGTTGACTTGCTACAGTATTATACTCGTATTACGTACATAATACACCCTGTATAACGTACGTAAATCTATCCGTTGACTCACCTGTCCACATCCACGCCGAAAGCTGCCGACACTGGGCCCAACTGTCCGATTCCTCTTGTTACGTACGTAATACCTTACGCATAACATACGTAAAACGTATAATTTAGCGTACGTAAGTCCTTAAACTTAGCGTACATTAAGGGCTCTATACTTAGCCAAAATCCAACCGTTCCTGTCCGACGTCTCGACATACATAATACAAACATACGGTATACTGAATACATATATACTCATCCCAAAAAATATTCTCATATGATATACCTGATATCCAAATCAGTTCAATCTGATACAACATATCCTCAATATAACTGTCAATCAAACACGTCAATTACACAAGTATAACTGTCACGGTCCTCAATTTATTTTGTTCATACTGTATAGATACCAAACTATATAGTATATCTCAGATAAAATAACGCGAAAAATTTATACTGAAAATCCAGGTATTACAGTTGACCCATTGAGTTTGATTGATTGGCTATGTCGGTTATCGGTTGTTATAGAATCGTTGCTATTTGAGTATAAACGTATGTTGCGGTCGTGTTCGAGTATGTTCGTGAATTGCATGGGTCAGGGCCGAGGAGCTCGTAGACGAAGGCAATGAGATTGGTAGCGACTTCATCATCGTCGTATCGGTATCGAGGCAAGTTATTACTTGCTCAGTTATAATGTTTAATGAATGGTTTCAGTTTCATTTAGTTTATAATACATATAGCAATGATTATTACTGCAAATTCTGGAGATTTGGATTATATGTTGTCTTTCCGATTCTGGGAGTTTAATCATAATGTATATGCTTTATCTCGGGTATTGGCATATTCGGGTATCAAGGTTATGTTACTATAAAGATGAGGATATGAGTATCTATAGTCCATGGTACGTTTGGATCGCCGAGCATTGAGGATATTGCCGGTGATGATTTGACATCGAGATTTCTCCTGAAGGACTCGGGACAAGTATCTTAGTTTGATTCGGTTTAGTGTTGACGTTGTTGATTATGCAGGTTGTCATTCATGTTGCTGAACATGAAGTCGTCCTAGTTGTTTCATCATAGTGTCGTTCATGTTTTGATTCATATGTTGTTCATGTTGATGAACATATTGAGTTGCATATGTGTATGCATAATTGTATTGTTTATGTTTTGTTGATCGTGTGAGATCATGTGATCTATGCTGAGGGCACTGGATCGGATGTCCACTATGCGTTTGTCTGACGGGATCATCATGGGGATCTATGCTGAGGGCGCTGGATCGTTGGACAGGTTTTCCACCATGCGTTGGTCCAACGGGATCATCATGGGGATCTATGCTGAGCGCGCTAGATCATTGGATTACCCAGTATTGTGTTGATGTAATCATGTGGATTCGCATCATTGATTTTATCATGTGTTGTTATTGTGTATATGTATATTATGGGTTTGCCATAAGTATACATTGTCATTATTGATATGAGCATATTGACGTTGTCTTATGAGTATGGATTTGTAGGTCTTGTGTTAGGACCATGTCCGTGTGTGGTATTGATCTGACCTCGGATTAGACTGACATGATTGTCGTGGCATTTCATATCTTGAGGTATGTTTCCGCATTTTCTTTGGTATTTGTCTTTTTATGGACAATCTGTTATCGTCTTGGGATTTGATGATGCTATCCGATGGATCGTATTGGTCAGAACTGGTATATTTCCGTGTCGTGAGTTGGTGATGATAGTTTCAGAATCGTGAGTATTGTTTGAGGTACAATACAGATATTATGCTCGAGTTTATTGGTAAATCGAGTACGAGATGTGAAATATGATAATGGTTATTCTGACGAGAATTATTTGAGTAAGTAAAGTTACTACGATAAGATTACATTGGTCGTATTCTTATTTTGTATTCTCATTGGTATGTAACTATTAATGTGATGTGACGGTTATCATTATTGGATATTATGTCTGACCTCATCGTGGGCTTTCTTTTTAGGTTCTTGAGATATCGAGCTTGTAGTGGTTGTGGAGAGACGAGCTTCCCGGAGGATACTGGCTAGGGCATGTAATTGTGTATTGAGTTTCCTGATCAGTTTTTGTATTCCACTGCTAGTGTATTTTAAATTGTTTGTCTTTTCCGCTGCGCGAGTATTTTTGGCCTTTTGGTATCTGGTAACTGAGGTTACTTTGGCAACCGTTTTCTAAACTATTTTGTCGGTACGTGTAAGCGATAGCTTAACATTTGTTTTTAAACTGTTGAGTTCTGGCATTTCAGGCCTTGTCCTTTCAAATGAGATTTTACGACGGTTTTGATAAATAGATTTTATATAGTCTTCAAATGTTTTAAAGATAGTACTGTCGTTGGCCTCTTGGGCATTAGTAAATGTTTGCGAAAATTTCTTTTAGCCTTGTGGGTTCCATTCCGGGGCCCACGGCGCTGTAATATTCCTGGTCGGATCTGGGGGTGTTACAGAATATGGTATCGGAGCTTAGGTTGAGAAAACCTAGGAAGTCGGGTCGAGTTGGGTCATGTTTTTGTCGCGTCATTCGAGTTGTCGGTTGGCAAATATTAGAGCTGTGAGTTTTTGTTGTTCACTCGGGCTTGTGCGTTAGGTGATTTACTAGTGTAGTACTTGGGTTGTTGCAAACTTTTCCAAATGGTGTTAACGTGTTTCTTCATATAGAGCTGTGTTGTGTTCTCGAGTTGAACTGAAATTGCAAAACGCGTGTTTTGAAAATATCTGTGTCGAGTATTTTCTAGAGTTGAGACATGTGCCAGTATCACGGGGAATCGTCGGATCACGATCTGAAGTATTTGGATTTTTAAATTGCATATAGATTTATTGCCATTCTAAGTTGATATGCTTTGAGATTCGGAAAGATATTATACGTCACAGTATGAGGTGACAGAGTTGGGACAGGATTGGTGATCTTGAGAAACTATGATTTTGGAAATCAGTATGTTGGGTAGATTTGGAACGAAATTGTGCATTTGGGAGAAATGTTGTGGATGTTTGAGAAGAACATGTAGTCATGTTAGTTCATTTTGTGATATATGAACTGTTTTTGAGCATTTAAAAATGATACTTTTCAAAATTAATATTTTACGGATGTTTTACGGAAAATGATTTTTGGGCCGACACCCAATCGATTTTGAAATAGTTTTGTAACTCAGCACATGGAGTCCGAAAAGAGTTTTCTACTTTTTAAACTTCTTGTAATGCAGAAAAAGATACGGGCTGAGGCCCTAATATAAAGGCTTTTTCATGTTTTCTGAAACTCCCGAGATTTGCAAAACACTTTACCAATCGTCTATCTACTTCGTTTCTGCCGTTCGAGGTTTTAGTTTACTTGTTCAAATGAAACCTCTTTGGAAGTCTTTCGCTGTGTTGATTTGTTTCAATGTCTTGTCATAGCATATTTGAGATGATCCAGGATGGATTAAGACGTTGTGAGTCATATGCGGAAAAGGAGTTTTTGGTCGGAGTTTATATATTGAGATTTTGGAAATCTATCGTGTAATACCCGTAATTTCGATTTCCGGTAATTTCTTTTTTTTCGGTGGAAGTGCATTTTGATGACTCGCTCATTACCGTTTCGTCATTCTGAGAATGATTAATTCTGCACTTTGTGACATCCGAGTTCGTTTCGGTGTCGTTTTGTTGAGTTCCGTGCTTTTTAGCGACTTTTCCGCACTTGAGTTCGATTCTTGTGAATCTCGGTCGAAACTGCTGTTTCGAGTTTCCCGTAAGTTTGTTTAACTTTGTTATATGTGTTGTGAACTTCGGTTTGGTTATTCGATCACGTATCGTGATTTTCGGGCGTTTTGGGCTATTTTCGTAATTTCCCAAAGTTTGGGGTAATTACTTTCCGTTGTCGAATTTTGAGCCTTCGGGTGGTAGGAATCGTGTGTTCTCTTAGTGATCGAATTCGTCTTTACGAGTACTTCATAACCATATCTTCGATTCGTATTCAGGTTTGGGTTTCGGGGTCATCCGGGCCGTCGGAGTTGTCCCCGGCCGAGTCATGGCCGGGCATGTTGGGGCCAGGCCAGCCCTGGACGAGTAACGTACGTAAGTTTCCGGCAGTTACGTCCGTAAGGCCTATTATGTATGTAAGGCCTGGACGGTAACGTACGTAACACTGCCGGCAGAATCAGACAGTGAGTTCGGCCATGGCCGGTTACGTACGTAAGCCATGGCCGGTAACGTACGTAAGCATCCGACAGGTCTCGACCTATTTAAGGCCTGGGCACGGGTCACTCGGCCATTTCCGTTTTTCTTCTTCGTTTTTCGCGATCCTTCGATAGAAATCGATGGTTTTTATCGGAGATCAATTATACATCAGTTGGGAAGCTTGAATCATGATTATTATCATCATCTAATCCATGTTCTTCGTCCGAATCAAGGTATTTTGGCTTGAACCCTTGTTTTTGAAGATTTAGGGGATTTTCCTTTTGATTTCGATTCCAATACGTTTTTGTCCAATTAATTGTTGTATAAACGTTGTTTTGAACTTGTTCTACGGATTAGATACTCGTATCTTTGGTTCGTTCGACCCGAGGGGTGATTTCTTTATTCTTGAAGGGTCTTGAACATTTAATGTTCGATTAAATGTTCGAATGAGTTCCCTTCAATAGTTTGTTGGGATTTCCATTGTTTTCGGTGTAACTGACCCCATTGGGGATGTTGTTTTTAGGTCATGGAAAGGCAAAGGCACGGGAAGAGCACGGTGACGGCGAGGAGTCCCAGTGATACTACTAGGGTCCCCCAGTCCTTCAGCTATTCATGTTTCCTTCATGTGTGTTTTCTGCTGCATTTTCATTTTAATTTGGTGTTGTATATTTCATCTTGAAATATATATATGTATTCTGTAATCCTGGGTGTATTGTACTTGAAACTTCTCATCGAAGAAATTGGTAATATAATGTGGTTCGGTACTACAGATGTATTATTTAAATAATTGTAATTCATTCGCCTGGTGGGTCCCAAGTGGAGGTCCAAGGCACTGTGATAGCCGCCTAGTTTGGGGTGTTACATGTTGTGTGTGCTGGATCATTGGATTACCATATGTTGTTGTGCATATGTATATTGTTGATTATCCACCGTGTGCACAGTCTAATGTGTCGGATTACCCGTATAACACATGATCATCGTGTACCCGACTAAAAATTCCACACATATACCATCCGGCAACACAATACAATCCCGGAATATCACAATAACAAAAGCGGCCATAATGAATAATAATTAATAGAAATCCGACAAGGGCCAAGAATGACTCACCATGGTGAATTAATAACCCAATGAGTGATAGCTCAAATGAAATGATTGGAACCGTCATTCCTCGTGAATTAGATGATTAGTTTGATAATTACAAGTCTCAACATGATTGATATACTATGAATGAATTAAATGTATGAATGAACAACAACGAAAGGAATGATTATCATTTTAACAGAGCAAGACTTAACTTGCCTGGAATGAGAGGAAAGGGTACGAACGACGAGGTACCACGGTTGAAGGATTAGACAACTCCGAACCTAGATAAGTTCGTAATCAACTATAAATAACCCATCAGTAGGAAAATAAGTTGGAATCCACCCGAAAATACTACCCACGATACATGTATTCCGGTAAGAAAACCTCTAGATGGTGAATCACACTCAACCATCCCAAATACTCAACAATTCCAAAAAATACACCAATAAATCCATAGGAACACATGTATCCAAGGTAGATAATCCATACTCAACATATTCCAACACATTATCAAGCTAACTCGAAGAGATCGGAAGGAAAACCCCCAAATACCGAAATTCTAGGGTTATACAAAGTTTACCTTGATTTGGAGTGGTGGAGAGGATTAAACGTTGAATAATTAGAACTAGGAGCTTGAAGATGTTGATAGATGTT
Organism: Orobanche coerulescens; assembly: GCA_033398695.1. Taxonomy (NCBI): domain Eukaryota; kingdom Viridiplantae; phylum Streptophyta; class Magnoliopsida; order Lamiales; family Orobanchaceae; genus Orobanche; species Orobanche coerulescens. Next base: position 60,409,571 of record CM065819.1, read on the forward strand.
AGTAGCTCAAAGAAATCTTCACAAATCGCCCAAAATCGCCCAAGGGAGGAGGAGAAGTGGAAAAACGACGAAATGGGGCTGAAATGTCCTATTTATACTCAAACGCAGCTTAGCGCGCACTAATATCTGAGGATAGCGCGCGCTAGAGGGTTCGCCGGGTAGTCCAGTGAACTCTGTCTGCATCGTTAACGTGCACTACGTATATGGTAGCGTACACTAACACCTTACTCTTAGCATACGTTAACCGATTTTAACGCGCGCTACTTGATAGTTGGTGTCCAGAAAATGAGAGTCCAAAACCTACTATCCACCGCCTGCTCGAGCCTTAGCGCGTGCTACTACAGTTGCTTAGTGTGCGCTACTAACACAGCTAGCGTGCGCTATCTCCTATTCATAGCGTGCATTACGAATTCTCCATTTCAGTCGAGTACCTACTGGACTGTCTGCCTAAAATACAGTAGCATGCGCTAATGTTGACAGTTAGCGTGCGCTACCAGTACCCAAATAGCATGCACTATAAAAGGTACGTAGCGTGTGCTACACCCCACGCACAAGCTACCAAAATGATGATAACAACAATAATCTCGTCTCGATTCACAACAGGGTTGAAGGACGAATGATAACAAATACACGATTTAGAATACGGCGAACGGTGAACACAATGAATGAATATGAATGATGAATGATTATTAAAGAGTGAAAATTACTGAGTGATAATTACTGTATGATAATAAATGAATTCACAACCGAGTATTGCATACTCCCCCCTTAAAAAGAGTTTTGTCCTCGAAATTAAGGGTCAAACAATTCGGGATAACTCTTCTGCATACTATCCTCGGTTTCCCAAGTAGCCTCTTTGACTTCGTGTCTAGACCACTTAATTTCAACCAAAGGAATCGCCTTGTTCCTCAATTATTTGATTCGCCACTCTAAGACTCGTACAGGACGCTCCTCGTACGTATGACCAACCGCGATCTCGATTTCATCGAACTGAAGTATGTGACTCGGGTCGGCAACATACTTCCGCAACTGGGAGACATGAAATGTAACATACTCCGTCTTCATCGATTAAGAATCCAGGAGCTTTTCCTCTAACACTGTCTTCCCGAAGCTGCACAATTGAGAGATCATCTAACTGCTTGGACTTAATATCTTCCATCACGGAGGACGTAATCTCAAGGAAACGCAACTGTCATTGAGTTCTGTGAGGCCAAACTTCAATTTCCAGATTAATCAACTCTCGTCTAAGCTTCGGTTGAATGGTAAGTAGTTCCAACTTCTGCAACACGACTGACTTGCGGCTTAACGCATCGGCAATGACGTTCGCTTTACCTGGATGGTAAAGAATGTCAAGATCATAATCTTTAAGCAGTTCCAACCATCGCCGCTGACGCATATTTAGCTCCTTCTGCATAAATATGCACTTCAAGCTCTTATGATCCGTATACACTCGACAAGAAGAACCATACAAGTAATGCCTCCAAATTTTCAACGCAAACACCACAGCGGCTAACTCAAGATCATGAGTAGGATAATTCATCTCGTATGGCTGTAATTGTCGAGACGCATAAGCCACTACTCTCTCATTTTGCATCAATACACATCCCAATCCTTGTTTAGAAGCATCACTATAAATAACGAAACCTTCCGTTCCTTGTGGTAAGGCTAGTATCGGAGACGTGGTCAACCACTTTTTCAACTCGTCAAAACTTTTCTAACACTCATCACTCCATTCAAATTTCTGAGTTTTCTGCAATAATAGGGTGAGCGGTCGAGCAATTTTCGAGAATCCTTCAACAAATCGACGATAATAGCCTGCTAATCCTAGAAAACTCCGAACTTCCTTAACATTCCGTGGAGGCTCTCAAGCTAAGACTGCTTCAACCTTTTGAGGGTCTACTCGAATACCATCGGCTGAGATGATGTGTCCCAGAAAAGAAACTTCTCTAAGCCAGAACTCGCACTTAGAAAATTTAGCATAAAGCTTATCATCCCTCAAAATACTCAACGCGATCCTGAAGTGCTCAGCATGCTCCGTCTCACTTTTGGAATAGATTAATATATCGTCAATAAACACCACTACAAATTTATCGAGATATTCGATAAAGGTTTTGTTCATAAGCTGCATAAAGGCCGCCGGAGAATTTGTTAAACCGAATGGCATAACTACGAATTCGTAATGCCCATACCTCGTTCGAAATGCTAATCTGGGGATATCCGAATCTCAAATTCGCAGTTGGTAATATCCTGACCTCAAATCAATCTTGGAGAAAACCGGCGCCCCTTGTAATTGGTCAAATAGATCATCAATTCTTGGCAACGGATACTTGTTCTTAATAGTGAGTTTATTCAACTCACGATAGTCAATACATAGCCATAAGGACCCATCTTTCTTTCGTACAAACAATACCGGTGCACCCCATGGAGACACGCTAGGCCGAATATAACCTTTGTCCAACAATTCGCACATTTGTTTCTTCAATTCTAGCATTTCCGACGGGGCCATTCTGTACGTTGCCTTGGATATTGGCGCCGCATTGGGCTCTAGTTAGATGACGAACTCCACTTCACGGTGTGGTGGCAATCCTGGCAAATCATCTGGGAATACGTCTGGAAATTCGTTCACAACTGGAATGGAGGATAACTGTACCTCGCCAACTTTCGAATTCAACGCGTAACACCAATAACTGGTACAACCTTTTCGCAATAATTTCATCGCCTTCATGGCTCGAATAATCTTCCCAGAAGTACCAGGTATTTGCCCTTCAAAAACGTGTTCAGTACCATCCAGTGCGACTATCGAAATTATTTTCCGACGATAATCTACTATTGCTCCATGCCGATTTAACCAATCATCACCGAGGATTAAATCCTCTCCCATCATATTGATCACAATCAAATCGTATAACCAATCTTTATTGCCAATGGTTACAGGACAATTGGCAATCTCTTGATCCCCAACTAGCCTTTCCCCACCTGGCAGCCCAACAATAAAAGGTTCACATGTAGAGAGACCGTCTAGACCCAAACAATTCACACAAGACAATGATATAAAAGAATGAGTAGCTCCAGAATCAAACAATACATCTACCGGGTGCATCGAAATATAAACAATACCTGACATAGTGGCAGTCCCTACGTCATCAGTCCGCCTCATCTCATACAATCGGGGTGGGGCTGATCCAATGCTAGATGCATCCTTATGCTCGGTTTTACCTCTGCCACTGCCACGTCCGACACTCGGAGTTGGCTGACCCGTAACTGTGCTAGCCGGAATAGGGGACTGTTTAGAGAAGATTCTGCCCACTGACTCACAATATAATGCGCGATGACCCTGCTTCCCACACTTAAAACAATCAATGGGGCGAGAAGTGCAACGAGAACTGACATGTCCCGGGTTTCCACAATTAAAACAAACTCTCGACACTCCTCCACTAGGCTGAGGGGAACCGACAGAAGATTGCATAGAAGATTGAGGCCTACGCGATCCACTGCCTCGGAAGCTACCAGAAAATTTCGGTTTCTTCGAGCTCGAAACTGCAGGAACCGGAACTGACACCATCTCGTAAGCAAGTGCTCTATCCTGATATTCTCTCAGAGTAGTACACCTAAGGCCCACCATATACTTTCGGACCTCTGGTTTCATCCTTGCATCAAAATGAAGTATCTTGTCTATATCATCCTTAACCCGATATTGGACATACACTAACTGCTTGTTGTATGTCCTGATTGCCTCAGAGATAGGAACATCTTCGGGTTGAGCTCTGAAGAACTCACTGACTCTTGCTAGCTGTACCGGCGCTGACCAACACTGAGCTTCCATCAATTCTTTAAATTCTTCCCAAGTAACATCACGGTCCTTGGGCTTAACAGCTCGCCACCAGTCCGAAGCGTCATCAACTGTCAGATACTGAGCAATCGGAACTCTCTTGGCTTCGGGACAACCAATACCGTCAAAGATCTTCTCCAGCTCAACTAACCAATGATCCCAGTTGTTCGCATCACCGGAACCATCGAATCTGGGAGGGTTCATCTTCATAACTTCTTGAAGCCATCGATCCTCAACCGTCCTACCAGTATTAATATTATGCACCACTTGTGCCAGTTGGTGCACTTGTGTTACAACTTGTTGAAGAACATTAGGCACTTCGGCCTCCGAGCCTCCATTTGAACCTCCCAAAGGGATCGGGTCTGACCTAGTCACGGAACGAGATGCCGATTCTGAAACGGACCTCTCGGACTCAGACACTACCACTCTGCCACGGCCTCTACCACGACCGCGTTGACGGATAGCTCTACCTCTCGGCATACTGAAGAATAAGAATGATTCAACAAGGAAACGATTACAATAATACATTGCACAATATTAAGGTAATTATTTCCGAAGGAAAGAAACAACCAACATCTGAAGACTCTTCCAGCACAGGCAACACGAGGTGGTAGCATGCCAATGATATCGTAGACAACAACTGACTCAATTTAATAGACCCAGAACACCGACAGCCTAGGTATCCATAAACCTAGGCTCTGATACCATATTCTGTAACATCCCCGTGATTTACAGGAATATTACAGCGCCGTAGATCCTTTTTGGAGAACCTACCAGGCTTAGACCCAAATAAAACACATTAAATACGACAAACATAAAAGTTCATACAGTCAAAACCAACTTCAATTTCAACATGACATACATCACAATACCAAACAACATATCATCCCGTGAAATCATAACCAATACAACCATTCACAACTGGAAGACAACAACATCATTAACCATTAATAGTGACATGACATACAACACCGGACAGTACCCGCGCGAGTACAAAACCAAAACACGACTTTGACCATGACCATATGACCACTAACTCAAAATGATGCACGATATCAATGCTGCCCACCAAGCTCGTGTCCGTCCTGTGCTAGACCTCCCACTGGACCTGTACCTGAATACACAAAAGTATATCCACCCCAAAAAGGGGTCAGCAAGAAGCCCGTGCAAGTACAATGATTCTAGAATATGTACAACAAGTGAATAATCAACAAAAACCACATAAATCATAGTGCCGTCACAGATATTCCAGAATACCACATCACAGTCATCATCACAAAATAACCTCCCGAGCTATACTGGCCCTGTACCTCTCAAGCAAGATACACACCCTAGAGACATCTCGTCAGGCCCTCCCTGGTGTATAGCCCAACCGAGTGATCCGTAGGGATACGCGGCCTATCGGACCCCAGGGGACCCTCACTGGTTTTACTCGGCTCACACACACTCGATCAACAATTTGGCACAAATTCCATTTTTACATATTCACACGATGTACATTAAACACAATCAAAGTACTTGCCTCAATTTGAACGACACGAGAAACAGCGAACGGATGAATGTACGGTCCGACTTCCTTCAACGATTCGATCCTAACACATCGAAATATGGAATCAAAATACAACACCACGGAAATGGAAGGATTCCCTTCAAATTCTACTCGTAGGGACAAACTATCAAACACTACTAAGGCGGAGTTGTTCATACTCAAATCAATTGGTGGGAACTCAAACAAGATCCGTAGACTACAAGAAAATCAAGGGATTATGGTCTCACAATCATAATCTGACCCAATTCAAGGTTTAAAACGGACTAGAAGGACGAGATCTAAACAAAACCCTCAAAATTCCGAAAAACTAGGGATTGAACAATCTTACCTTGATTTGGATGATACACTCGATGAAATCTTGTGAGATTGAGACTAGGAACATGAAAATGATGTTGGATGGTGGAAACTGGTCGAAAACCACGTCTAACTACACTCCAAATCGCCCAGCCGCCGAAGGGAAAAGGAAGAGGTGAAAAAATGACGTTTCTGGAACCTGTCCCCCATATATATATATATATATATATATATATATATATATATATATATACTGGGAGGCATTAGCGCACGCTATGGATATAGGCTTAGCGCGCGCTAACGAGCTGAGGGCGGTGCACCTTCAAGAAAAGGCGCCGTAACTTTCGCTGCACTTAGCGACGCCGAACTATCTGTTAGCATGCGCTATCGATTGCCACTGGCGCGCGCTAACTCCATACAGTAGCGTGCGCTACCTGCAAGTACCTGCAGTCCAGAAACGTTTATGTCCTCACTAACCTGACATCCTAGCGCACGCTATCCTACAAGTAACGTGCGCTAGTACATCGAAATAGCGTACGCTAGTTCTTCCATAGCGTACGCTAGCGCTCCATTCCAGAGTCCAGAAAGTTCACTGTCCAGCGGGCCTAACGCACGCTATTGCACAAGAGTAGCGTGCGCTACTCGAACCTGGTTAGCGTGCGCTAGACATACAATCTTAGCGTGCGCTAACTGCTATTTTTCCAAAATTAAATTCGCAAAAAGTCCGGCTAAAACGAGCACAATCCGTGAATCACAGAACCCAACAATTATCAGCCATAAACATACCAAGGTCAATCATCAATATATACGGTCCAAATAACAACAATACCATAAAATACATCCAAAACAACACTCATAAAATACACGGGTATTACACCCTTACCCCCTAAAAAGAAGTTTCGTCCCGAAACTTAAGATACAAAAAGTTCGGGGTATCGAGCACGCATACTATCCTCGGTCTCCCACGTGGCCTCCTCAATTCCATGCTTAGACCATTGGACCTTTACTAACGGAATCACTTTCCGTCGCAATTGTTTCACTCGTCGCTCTAGTATGGTTACCGGTTGTTCTTCATACGTAACATCGTCATTAATCTCAATCTCTTGATAATCAATAACATGGTTGGGATCGGGAACATACTTATGTAGTTGTGAAACATGAAACACATTATGAACATGACTAAGCGTCGGAGGTAATGCTAGTCGATAAGCTACATCGCTTACCTTGTCCAGGATCTCGAAGGGACCAATATAACGAGGACTAAGCTTCCCCTTCTTACCAAACCGAAGAACTCCACGAGTCGGCGATACTTTCAACAACACATGGTCTCCCGCCTGGAACTCTAACGGTCGACGACGAACGTCAGCATATGACTTTTGTCGACTCTGAGCAGTCAACAACCTTTGCCGAATAATTGCAACTTTTTCCCGAGTATGAACCACCAAGTCCGGTTCTACTCCAAATAACTCGTACGGTTCGTCCCAACAGATTGGCGATCTACACCGTCTTCCATATAATGCTTCAAACGGAGCCATCCCAATCGAACTATGCCAACTGTTATTGTACGCAAATTCTATCAATGGTAAATGAGTCTCCCAATCTTCTTTCCAATCCAACGCACAAGCCCTCAACATGTATTCCAGTGTTTGGATCATCCTCTCCGACTGTCCGTCCATCTGGGGATGATAAGCAGTGCTGAAATTCAATTTGGTACCGAGTGCTCGATGTACTGCTTGCCAGAAATGTGACACAAAACGCCCATCGCGATCAGACACTATTCTTTTTGGGGTACCATGGAGTCTCACAATCTCCGCAATGAATAAGCGAGCCAACCTCTCCGGTCCCCAAGTATCTCTAATGCCCAGAAAGTGTGCGGATTTGGTTAGCCGATCAACAATTACCCAAATCATATTCACTCCAGTTCGCGTCTTTGGCATTCCCACAATAAAATCCATCGCTATATCTTCCCACTTCCATTCCGGAATTGGTAGCAGTTGCAATTTACCGGCAGGTCTCTGATGTTCCGCTTTAACCTGTTGACAAGTCAAGCATTTCAACACGAACTCTGTTACATCTTTCTTCATGTTTGGCCACCAAAAATTTTTCTTCAAGTCCTTATACATTTTACTCATACCCGGATGAATCGAGTATGGAGTAGAATGTGCTTCATTCAAAATCACTTGTTTGAGATCATCCCTATTAGGTACACAAGTTCTGCCTCGAAATCGAAGAACTCCGTCTTCATCGATTAAGAATCCAGGAGCTTTTCCTCTAACACTGTCTTCCCAAAGCTGCACAATTGAGAGATCATCTAACTGCTTGGAATATCTTCCATCACGGAGGACGTAATCTCAAGGAAACGCAACTGTCATTGAGTTCTGTGAGGCCAAACTTCAATTTCCAGATTAATCAACTCTCGTCTAAGCTTCGGTTGAATGGTAAGTAGTTCCAACTTCTGCAACACGACTGACTTGCGGCTTAACGCATCGGCAACGACGTTCGCTTTACCTGGATGGTAAAGAATGTCAAGATCATAATCTTTAAGCAGTTCCAACCATCGCCGCTGACGCATATTTAGCTCCTTCTGCATAAATATGTACTTCAAGCTCTTATGATCCGTATACACTCGACAAGAAGAACCATACAAGTAATGCCTCCAAATTTTCAACGCAAACACCACAGCGGCTAACTCAAGATCATGAGTAGGATAATTCATCTCGTATGGCTGTACTTGTCGAGACGCATAAGCCACTACTCTCTCATTTTGCATCAATACACATCCCAATCCTTGTTTAGAAGCATCACTATAAATAACGAAACCTTCCGTTCCTTGTGGTAAGGCTAGTATCGGAGACGTGGTCAACCGCTTTTTCAACTCGTCAAAACTTTTCTGACACTCATCACTCCATTCAAATTTCTGAGTTTTCTGCAATAATAGGGTGAGCGGTCGAGCAATTTTCGAGAATCCTTCAACAAATCGACGATAATAGCCTGCTAATCCTAGAAAACTCCGAACTTCCTTAACATTCCGTGGAGGCTCCCAAGCTAAGACTGCTTCAACCTTTTGAGGGTCTACTGGAATACCATCGGCTGAGATGATGTGTCCCAGAAAAGAAACTTCTCCAAGCCAGAACTCGCACTTAGAAAATTTAGCATAAAGCTTATCAGCCCTCAAAATACTCAACGCGATCCTGAAGTGCTCAGCATGCTCCGTCTCACTTTTGGAATAGATTAATATATCGTCAATAAACACCACTACAAATTTATCGAGATATTCGATAAAGGTTTTGTTCATAAGCTGCATAAAGGCCGCCGGAGCATTTGTTAAACCGAATGGCATAACTACGAATTCGTAATGCCCATACCTCGTTCGAAATGCTGATCTGGGGATATCCGAATCTCGAATTCACAGTTGGTAATATCCTGACCTCAAATCAATCTTGGAGAAAACCGGCGCCCCTTGTAATTGGTCAAATAGATCATCGATTCTTGGCAACGGATACTTGTTCTTAATAGTGAGTTTATTCAACTCACGATAGTCAATACATAGCCATAAGGACCCATCTTTCTTTTGTACAAACAATACCGGTGCACCCCATGGAGACACGCTAGGCCGAATATAGCATTTGTCCAACAATTCGCCCAATTGTTTCTTCAATTCTAGCATTTCCGACGGGGCCATTCTGTACGGTGCCTTGGATATTGGCGCCGCATTGGGCTCTAGTTAGATGACGAACTCCACTTCACGGTGTGGTGGCAATCCTGGCAAATCATCTGGGAATACGTCTGGAAATTCGTTCACAACTGGAATGGAGGATAACTGTACCTCGCCAATTTCCGAATTCAACGCGTAACACCAATAACTGGTACAACCTTGTCGCAATAATTTCATCGCCTTCATGGCTCGAATAATCTTCCCAGAAGTACCAGGTTTTTGCCCTTCAAAAACGTGTTCAGTACCATCCGGTGCGACTATCGAAATTATTTTCCGATGATAATCTACTATTGCTCCATGCTGATTTAACCAATCATCACCGAGGATTAAATCCTCTCCCATCATATTGATCACAATCAAATCGGATAACCAATCTTTATTGCCAATGGTTATAGGACAATTGGCAATCTCTTGATCCCCAACTAGCCTTTCCCCACCTGGCAGCCCAACAATAAAAGGTTCACATGTAGAGAGACCGTCTAGACCCAAACGATTCACACAAGACAATGATATAAAAGAATGAGTAGCTCCAGAATCAAACAATACATCTACCGGGTGCATCGAAATATAAACAATACCTGACGTAGTGGCAGTCCCTACGTCATCAGTCCGCCTCATCTCATACAATCGGGGTGGGGCTGATCCAATGCTAGATGCATCCTTATGCTCGGTTTTACCTCTGCCACTGCCACGTCCGACACTCGGAGTTGGCTGACCCGTAACTATGCCAGCCGGAATAGGGGACTGTTTAGAGAAGATTCTGCCCACTGACTCACAATATAATGCGCGATGACCCTGCTTCCCACACTTAAAACAATCAATGGGGCGAGAAGTGCAACGAGAACTGACATGTCCCGGGTTTCCACAATTAAAACAAACTCTCGACACTCCTCCACTAGGCTGAGGGGAACCGACAGAAGATTGCATAGAAGATTGAGGCCTACGCGATCCACTGCCTCGGAAGCTACCAGAAAATTTCGGTTTCTTCGAGCTCGAAACTGCAGGAACCGGAACTGACACCATCTCCTAAGCAAGTGCTCTATCCTGATATTCTCTCAGAGTAGTACACCCAAGGCCCGCCATATACTTTCGGACCTCTGGTTTCATCCTTGCATCAAAATGAAGTATCTTGTCTATATCATCCTTAACCCGATCTTGGACATACACTAACTGCTTGTTGTATGTCCTGATTGCCTCAGAGATAGGAACATCTTCGGGTTGAGCTCTGAAGAACTCACTGACTCTTGCTAGCATCTGGCTACTGACAACACTGAGCTTCCATCAATTCTTTAAATTCTTCCCAAGTGACATCACGGTCCTTGGGCTTAACAGCTCGCCACCAGTCCGAAGCGTCATCAACTGTCAGATACTGAGCAATCGGAACTCTCTTGGCTTCGGGACAACCAATGCCGTCAAAGATCTTATCCAGCTCAACTAACCAATGATCCCAGTTGTTCTCATCATCGGAACCATCGAATCTGGGAGGGTTCATCTTCATAACTTCTTGAAGCCATCGATCCTCAACCGTCCTGCCAGTATTAATATTATGCACCACTTGTGCCAGTTGGTGCACTTGTGTTACAACTTGTTGAAGAACATTAGGCACTTCGGCCTCCGAGCCTCCATTTGAACCTCCCAAAGGGATCGGGTCTGACCTAGTCACGGAACGAGATGCCGATTCTGAAACGGACCTCTCGGACTCAGACACTACCACTCTGCCACGGCCTCTACCACGACCGCGTTGACGGATAGCTCTACCTCTCGGCATACTGAAGAATAAGAATGATTCAACAAGGAAACGATTACAATAATAGATTGCACAATATTAAGGTAATTATTTCCGAAGGAAAGAAACAACCAACATCCGAAGACTCTTCCAGCACAGGCAACACGAGGTGGTAGCATGCCAATGATATCGTAGACAACAACTGACTCAATTTAATAGACCCAGAACACCGACAGCCTAGGTATCCATAAACCTAGGCTCTGATACCATATTCTGTAACATCCCCGTGATTTACAGGAATATTACAGCGCCATAGATCCTTTTTGGAGAACCTACCAGGCTTAGACCCAAATAAAACACATTAAATACGATAAACATAAAAGTTCATACAGTCAAAACCAACTTCAATTTCAACATGACATACATCACAATACCAAACAACATATCATCCCGTAAAATCATAACCAATACAACCGTTCACAACTGGAATACAACAACATCATTAACCATTAATAGTGACATGACATACAACACCGGACAGTACCCGCGCGAGTACAAAACCAAAACACGACTTTGACCATGACCATATGACCACTAACTCAAAATGATGCACGATATCAATGCTGCCCACCAAGATCGTGTCCGTCCTGTGCTAGACCTCCCACTGGACCTGTACCTGAATACACAAAAGTATATCCACCCCAAAAAGGGGTCAGCAAGAAGCCGGTGCAAGTACAATGATTCTAGAATATGTACAACAAGTGAATAATCAACAAAAACCACAGAAATCATAGTGCCGTCACAGATATTCCGGAATACCACATCACAGTCATCATCACAAAATAACCTCCCGAGCTATACTGGCCCTGTACCTCTCAAGCAAGATACACACCCCAGAGACATCTCGTCAGGCCCTCCCTGGTGTATAGCCCAGCCGAGTGATCCGTAGGGATACGCGGCCTATCGGACCCCAGGGGACCCTCACTGGTTTTACTTGGCTCACACACACTCGATCAACAATTTGGCACAAATTCCATTTTTACATATTCACACGATGTACATTAAACACAATCAAAGTACTTGCCTCAATTTGAACGACACGAGAAACGGCGAACGGATGAATGTATGGTCCGACTTCCTTCAACGATTCGATCCTAACACATCAAAATATGGAATCAAAATACAACACCACGGAAATGGAAGGATTCCCTTCAAATTCTACTCTTAGGGACAAACTATCAAACACTACTAAGGCGGAGTTGTTCATACTCAAATCAATGAAAAGAACATCTCGGCCACGCGCCAGAAGGTGCGATCCACTCCTGGATGTCCCTCACTGGGAGAGGAATGAATTTATGTGAGGACTTCTGCCTTTAGAGGGGAAGCTTTGCTCAAGACGAGTCGATGATCGTAGTAAATGGTCCCATTGTGAACTCTAAAAGGTGCCGACAACGTTCCGTTAGCAGCGGCGTCGTGTAATTCAATTAGATCCGCAAATTCAGAATATTCCAAACGGACCTTATATAACAAATCTGGCACCGGCAATGACAAGGACATAAATTGTTTCAACTCGGGCTCTACATCTATCATGCAATGGGATAAGGCGTCTGTGACTTTATTACTAGCGCCCGTTTTTTACTCGATCCGAAATTTGTAACCCATTAGTTTTCGAATGAAGAATTGCTGGTCGGGTATATGGATTACTTGTGAGAGAAGTTCCTTAAGGCTTTTTTGGTCTGTGCGGATAAGGAATTCTCGACCTAATAGATATTGTCGCCATTTTTGCATGGCCGAAACAATGGCGAATATCTCTCGGTGATATGCAGATGATCCACGTCGCCGTGGACCCAGCACCTTGCTAAAGAAGGCAATCGGTCTCTCTTTCTGTAACAGTACGGCACCAATGCCCTCATCCGAGGCATCCGTTTCCAGCACAAAGCTTTTAGTGAAATCAGGAAGCTGTAAAACCGGCAATGTCATCATTACCGTTTTTAGACGATCAAAGGCTTTGTCAGCCGTGGCGTTCCATGTAAACTTGTCTTTCTGTAGGAGCGTTGTAAGTGGATTGGCCAACAACGCATAATTTCGAATGAACTTGCGGTAAAAGCCCGTGAGGCCCAAGAACCCGCTGTTAGGAGTATGCCCTCGAATGCCACTCAGAGGATGTTGAGTGAGGGCATTGTACTTGTAATTATGTAAATCATTAATATAAGGCAATGGATGTTTCTTTATTTACTGGTAGTTACTGGCTTTCCTAACTCGTAAATATACATATAGAAACTAGTCGTGTATTTGAGAGCAAAACATTCCACTCCTTATTGGATAAGGGGGTAGGCACTAGAAAGGTTTATAGCTCAAATACTTAATTGTTCGCAAGTCGATGAAACTTGATTGGGCGTTAAGTTTATGTGAAGACTTGTATGACGTGTTCTTTGATAGGAAGAGTGCCTGTCGAACACTAATGGTTAGTGGGAGCACACGTTATAGGTATGCTAATTGGATTAGCATACTCGAACCGACTCACCCTCGATTCGTCACACGGATTTCACTCCGGGACAGTCAATGACGGAATCGAAAGGTTGTGATAGGTATTCGTGAACCTTCGACTTGAGGATTTAGTAGGGATGTGCTTGTGACGTCAAGATTTTCATTAGAGTAGTTCGACCCTATAAACCGGAATGCGGGGGTCAACCTCGACGTGCATCTTGACGGGCAAGTAGCAGGTCCTACTGAATACCAAGATAGAATTCTTTCTCCCGTTAGTGAGCGGGTTATATGTCCTATGCGGTTATTGGCAGATGAGATCATAAGTCTTTAGCCAAAGCATTGGAGCTAGTTGTATTAGATACACGACAGCTCGATGATCTCGATTTGCATTAACGCATGCATAGCGTCAAGTACAGATAGGGTTTGACTGACCGTGACCCTATAACTTGATCGGGACATTTTAAAGAAGGGTTTATACGTATACTGGTATTCGCGACAGAATGGTTCTTGAATAATCCCAATCATTAGTTCTCAGTTGGGGTACAGTGTAGGCCGCCAGGCTGGCTAGGTGGTGCTACTACTCTTTGATTCCTCCCATTGCTGACTGAGACGGACCTACCGAGTCGCGCAATAGGATTGACGACGGAATGAATCAAGCTTATTCTCTCATTATGAATATTAGATATCGGATATCTAATTTGGGACATTGGATGTCTAAATTGATTTATTGGATAAATTGATTTACAGCCTAATGAACTAAATAAATTATTGGGTGATTAATTTAATTCATGAATATAATTATTTCTTGGAGAAATTAATTATGTTATAATGTATTTGATATGATTAATTAATTAGATTACTTAATTGATATAAATACATCGGAACGGAAGCGGGGTCTATCTTTTTGGACTCACGGGAGTCCGAAACGGACCGAACTTATCCTATCCTTCTATATGGATGCCCCACATTACCTACCACCTTCCTTAGTCTTTGTCTCCACCTTAATTGGTGGAAGACATAAGTCTTAGAGGGGACAAGATCAAAGGGTATCATGAGGTAGGTGATTTAGTCTTGTGGAAATAAGAATAAAAGGAAGACAACTCCTCACTCACCAACTCCAATTGCATCCGTGAGTTTTGAAAGAGAGAGAGAGAGAGAAAATAGTTTCTCAATTTTCTTCATCTTCTTCCTCATTTCATCTTGATTGTTCTTGGAGAAAATCAAGATATTCATTGAGAGTGTGTGATTTATACACTTAGAGTGTTATAATCAAAAGCTTCATCATCCTATCTCTAGCCGTATCCTTGTAGGATAGCAAGGTGATCGTCGTTCCGTTCGTTTCTCCGGCGCGTGGCAAGTAGAGACGTGGTATTTTCGGCGTTGGATCATCCAAGAGCTTGGAGCGGATTGGATCGTAGGGAAAGCAATCTAAAGCTTGGGGAATAGCTCAAGAGAAGGAATCCATTTAATCAACGGACTACAAGGGTGAGTTTCTATATCTCTTGTGTTTCGTATAATATTCATATATACGTAGCTCGATCGATCCTCATAGGGATTCCAATCGAATTAATTTTTGTTTTACCGCTTCCGCTGGGCCTTCATTTTAGGCACCGAATCCCAATAATGGTATCGGAGCATAGGTCTTGCGATCGTATATATGATATTGGCATTTTGAATGCTCGATTAGATGGTGAATGATTTGCAATCATTTGAGTCATAATCGTGGTATATGTTTTTCGTTCGTAATAGTTGTATTTTTCGTAAGTTTATGTCTAAATATAAATCTTAAATTTTTGGGAAATACGATTTATATTGAAGATATGAAAGTCCAAAAATATAGATATTGGATATCCGGTCGAAAATCTAGCCCCGAATCGTCGTCAGACGACTTTTTGGACAAAGGGTCAAATCTGGCTGAGGGTGACTCGGCCGTGTCCTGGGTGACACGGCCGTGTCCAGCAGTCTGAAAGCCACTGCCAGGCAGACCCGGCCGTGTCTGGTGACACGGGCCGTGCCAGGCAGGAGGACCCGACCGTGTCTGGCCGACAGGCTTCCAGAGGTGACTCGACCGTGTCATTTGACACGGCCGTGTCTGGCAGGTATGTCTAGGACACTGCCGGAACGACCCGATCGTGCCGTTCGGCACGGGCCGTGTCTGGCCGGCAAGCTGCCGATGGTGACTCGGTCGTGGCAGGCCAATTTCAGCCCGACTCGATTTTTTCGTGTATTCTTGAAAATTAATCCCCCGCATGTTAAATTGGATTTAATATGATTAAAATGATTTATGGTATTTCATTTTATAAGGAAAATTTGATTAATTGGAATACTTATGGGTGACCGAATTATTTGAACGTTTTTCATATTGCCGGTTGTGTGAATCGATTGGATCGGTTCGTATTGTTGATTGGATCAATGTATCTCTACGCTTTCCGTTTATATAGTATTTATTGGATGAATGCTTTTGAATGGAGATGTGGTTCATGGACTTAGTTTTTAATCGTTCGGTTTATTCGATTGGGTTGTAAAGGTCGTTTTGAGCCTATTTATTTTACTAGAAATATTTTTATCTAGGATGCAATTTTCAATGTAAAATTTATATGTAATGACGAAGACCGGAGGAAGATCTATTTCGAGAAGACGAAGATTCAAGATGAAGACTTGTAATTAGATTACGAAGTTTTTGTTTTATAGGAACGGTCCATGAACCACATGTTGGTAGCAACTAGGTTATGAATGGTTGTTTCATATTGTATGAATGCCACAAACGCGCTTAAATGAATTAATGTGCAAAGTGTAACATTAATCGCGAAAATTCTCCCACGACAAATTATTAAGTTTATAAGGTTTCAAGGTTTTGCTTCCCTCCATCGAGTTTTCGGGAAATTGAAATCCAAACCGGATGTGCTATGATTCCGAGTTATCGGGGTAGTCGTTTGGGGAGGATGGATAAATTACCGGGAGCGCATTGGATGCCTTCGGTTGGAGCAAATTTTATCCCTAGAAACCTGAAGGTTGCCAGATAAGATTCAATTGTGAAACTGATTTGCGTCGATGGTATAAACTTAACTTGTCACGAACCATAGAAACCGTATAAGTTGAGGGGAGTGAACAAGGAGAAAAAGAAGATCGAATCATCCATTAGATGGGTTGGTGTTGGACACCACTTTATGAAAATTAATAGACTAAAAACCTGTTCGGTTGCCATCTATTAAGATTTATAAAGAACTCGATCACCACTATGAAGTAGAGCGACGATACTTCCGGATTTCACATGGGAGTGTGTTATTACGATAAAAAATAGTGGGAGCTGGGTAACAAGAATAGAAAAGACCTTAATTCTATACTCAAATCATAATTGAACGAGTCACTAATTAATCTATCATACTTAAATGCAGACATAACTCTCAATATGACAATGAATTCACTCGCAATTCTACTCGAAAAGAACACCTTGATGGGACCAAACTTCGTGGATTGGCTACGCAATCTGATGATAGTCCTAGGGATGTCAATGGGTCGGGTAGGGTACGGGTATGCCTCCTCCATACCCTACCCTATTTGATTCGGATCGGGTTCGGGTATTGCACATCGGGTAATCGGGTACCCATTGGGTATTCGGGTACCCGTATACCCTATATTTAAGAATATAATTATTTTTAATATATATCATATATACATATGAGAAGAAAGTATATACATGTGAGAAGAAGACCTGTTGATGCCCCAGTGAGGAGGCTAGAAAGTTGGGAATAAGTAATGTTGTGAAAGGTAGAGGAAGACCCAAGAAAACTTGGATAAAGATGATTGAAAATGATATGCGGTTTCTTGGAATTGGAGAAAGTATGGCGATGGAGAGGCAAATGTGGCGGGAAAGAATACGGGTGGTGGATGGAATCTGATTATTTTTTTTGAATCTGTTTTTTTATTCCTATTTTCTTTTATTCCATGTTATCTTTTAATTTATTTTTCAGGATTTTTAATTTTTTTTCCCTTTTTTTTTAACATTCATTCTCTTTTTTATTTGCTTTTTTCTCTATTTTTTTCCCTCTTTTTTCCTTTTATGTTATTTATGTAACGATTATTGACGGTTTCAAAGTTTGATTCATGTTAGCCGACCCCAAATCATTTTGGGACTAAGGCTTAGATGTTGTTGTTGTTGTTGTTGTTGTTGTTGTTGTTGTTGTTGTTGTTCTTGTTTAGTTGTTGAAAATTTCTATATATACATATATGTTCATTATGAAGCAAATCAAAGCAACAAGGTTTGTTTTTTAGTTACAATTCTGTATTATTGTTCTTTACATTTTCATTAGTACTCACCAATTATTTGTTATACAGATGGAGAATGCTGATGATGAAATGATACGATCTAATGTAATTTATAATTTAAGCATGAATGATGATTTTATCTCTTGCCATGAGTCCGATAGTGATGAATCCGACAGTGATGAAAGAGATGACGACGATGCAAATGATTCAGATTCGCCAAGTACGAATAACAATGAAAGAGATGATACTCATAATAGTGGTGAAGCTGATATTATTGGACATATTCCCAGTGCGTCATGGTTTACAATAGAAGAGATTATGAACAACACAGTCACTGATAATCCAGGTGATTTTTCTGATTTTAAGCCACTTAGTGATGATCTATTTGAAGGTCAATGTTTTGCAGATAAGCAAACTGCCATAGATGCAGTAAAAACTAGTCACATTGAGCAAGCAAGAACTTATGGTGTTTTGAGGAGTGATACATCATTATATGAGGCAAAATGTGTGATAGATGAATGTCCATGGAGAATTCGTATTATATTGAGAAAACGATACGGTTATTTTGAAATTATGAAAATGCCTTCTGAACATACTTGTCTTTTGAGAACAATTCAGCGAGACCATAAAAAGCTTAGCTCAAGATTGATTGCAAATGCCATACAACAGGTAATACTAATGATTATTTCATATTATGTATACAAATGTTTTAGACTTTAAACATTTCATGTTTATCTTATTCAGGTCACAGAGAGCCCATACTTAAAAGTGAATAATATCAGGAATCAAATTACAGTAATGTACAAATATCATGTTAGTTACAAGAAGGCATGGATTGGAAAACAAAAGGCAATATATTAGATGTGTATGGCGATTGGACGACTTCTTACTCCCAACTGCCTAGATTTTTGAGTGCATTGGGACATTTTAATCCGAATACAAGTGCTTCAGTTGAAGTCGAAGATCATCCTACAAAATGCAACACATCTGTGTGCAAGCATGTATGGTGGCAATTCAAACCGATGGCAGATGGATGGCAACATGCTCGACCAGTTATCAGTATTGATGGTACATTTCTGAAAGGGAGGTATAATGGAAAGTTATTGATTGCTATGGGATTCGATTCAAATAACCATCAATATCTTACGGTCTAGTTAATGAAGAAACAACTGCCAACTGGTCGTGGTTCTTATATCGTCTTTGAAGATATATATGCAACACTAGAAGAGGTGTGTGTATAATTTCAGATCGTCATGCTGGGATCATTGAGGCAATGAAGAAAGAAGAAAATGGATTTACTGGTGATATGGGTGTACATCGCTTTTGCTTGTTACATGTTAGGAGCAATTTTAGTTCAAGTTATCCAGGTGCACATTTGAAGATGTTATGTTGGTTGGCAGGGAATACTTCGCAAGTGAGAAAATTTGACGCAGCAATGAAGAAAATCAAAGAGCTTAATCCCGATGCAGAAAGGTGGCTACGAAACATCCCACTAGAAAAGTGGACTATGTCTCACGATGGAGGATACCGCTATGGTCAGGCAACCACAAATATGAGTGAAAGTTTCAACGGAAACATAAGGTCTGCTCGTTTATTTCCGGTCACATCAATGGCGGAATATATATATATATATATATATATATATATATATATTATCGCTCTATAAAGCTTGTTGCAGAAAGACGTACTCAAACTTTGCATGACCTTCAAGCTGGACATATATATTGCAAGAAATCAATGGAGCTATTTGAAAACATTGAACGGAAGGCATCAACACATAAAATTATTCCATACAATGAACAAGTGAGAGTCTTTGAGGTGATTACTGCACGTTACAAAACGAAGAACGGATCTTGGAAGGGTGGCAACAAGCATGTTGTCGACTTATTTCAAGGATTCTGCTCTTGTGGAAAATGGAACCGGTATCACTCTCCTTGTTCACATACAGTTGCTGGTTGTTTGACATGCAATCTTGATTGGAAACAATATATTGAACCGTATCATAGTTTGACAACCCTCTACGAAATATGGAAGTATGATTTTAATCCAATACCCAATCAATCTTATTGGACATTTCCTTTAATAAGTAATTGGGAGAGATTTGGTATTCTCGAACCTGATGAGAATTTGAGAAAGAAAAAAAATAAACATGGTCAGAGGGGTCAAAGTCAGCGCATTCGGACTGAAATGGATAACTCACGAAGTGGTATAATTTGTGGGAGGTGCGGACAAGAAGGGCATACGGTGTCCTTAACGTGATCATTAGTAGTGCTTAAAATAATGATTGTAATATTTTAATTTTATTTATGTTGTGTTTTTCTTAATTATGTTTTCTAAAAGTTTTTATGAATTTAAATTAGTAAATCATGGTGTTATTTTAAATTTAGAATTTAATTATCGTTTTAAAATAAACTGAAATACATAAAAAAAGTTTGAAGTTATGGACCGAATTATATAAATAAGTTACGCATATGTGATAATCTTGACTCGTGAACAAATAAAGATATGGGATAGATAAGAAAGCTAGTATTTTAACTTACATGCGCGTGATCTTAACGTATGGATGCTGCATGTCTAACAAGTTTACTAGCAATTGTTTATAGCAAGGATATAGCTAGTGGGCCCATCCAAATAGGAAACTACGGTAAAATGGGAATAAACCAATGAAATAAGGTAGTATGGGAAAGTTGTACTCAAACAGTGGTAAACCGCGAATGGATTCGCATATTCCATGACTCCAAGGTATGTTATCTTTTACTCCATGTTTTTTTTTTGTATATCATGTCTCATATAACTACATATTTTAATTCTTTTAAAATCCGTAGGGTGCCAATACACACGCATAAGTATTTTAATTCATCCGCAATGGTAATGCATAATGTTTATTGTACAAATAAATAAAACAGTACAGTATTCATACTAATAAAGTACGACAATATATTTTGGTACTATACTAAAAAGTACGACAATATATTGTGGTATCATACCACATATCAAAAGAAACATTATAAAGTATTAAATAATATTAAAAACATCAAAATTTAAGAAGTTAGAAGGCAGAATATTCATAAGTCAAAAAAATAACTTTTAGACGATAATCTCTCTCTCTCTCTCTCTCTATATATATATATATATAAAGAGAATCGATGCTCAAAATAGTAGTAGGAAAATTTCTCGCCAAAATTATAGTTACTATTTTCGAAATTTTATACAAATTATAGTAGGTAAATATGTTTTATGGTAATAAAATCATATAGTAGTAGAAAATTTTATATATTATTTTTCTTTTATAGTATAAAATTAAATTAATATAGTACATTTTCTCACCTTATATTACACCCGGTGCATCGCACGGGCCAAATACTAATATAGTCGAAAGAATGTTGCAAAGAAATTGATGCCATGCTTGTCAAATTTGGGTGGAGTTCAGAGGAGGCTAGGAAGATCCATTGAATGAGTTGGAGCAAGCTTTCTAGGCCTAAGGCAGCTGGTGGCCTGGGTTTCAGAGTCTTCAAAGAGTTTAACAAAGCTCTGTTGGGGAAGCACTGTTGGAGATTGGTGACCCAAGAAGGTTTGCTTGATGCTATCCTTAGAAGCAGATATTATCCTAGAGGCAGTTTCATGGAAGCTGGCGTTGGCTACCAACCTAGCTATGCCTAGAGAAGTTGTTGGGAAAATGGCCTCAAAGATCCCCAACAACCCTCCCAAAGAACAATAATAGAGAAAAATAAATAACACATGAATATACGTCGAAACTCCAAAACCTGAGAAAAACTACGGGCCTCTAGAGAGAAGAAAATCCACTATGTGAAAAATTACTACAATCACACAGCTATAATCTCTCAAGTCAACCCCCAGTTACACCCACACTCTCCAAAGATTTAACTCACACCTTTCACACTCTAAGACAAGAGAAAGAAAGAAAGAAGAATTAAATACTTAAAGTGTATTTAATTGGTGCACTTTAAACCTTAGCCTTGGACCTCTTTTTATAGGCTTGAAGTTCCTTCCACCTTTCATTGTCTCACTGATGTGGGACAATCTTCAAAAACTTCTCTTTTATTATAGCTGAAATTCCAACAAACTCCACATTGGCTAAATAAAAGAAAATTTCACCGTCTTCACCCACAGTCCATTGTCTTCACCGACAATCATGATTCTTAAACCAAAGAATCACCATTCTCAAAACAGAGAATAACCTACTCCACCATATGTGTAGAACACTTAGAACAAACCCGTCTAAGAATTTTAATCATTTAGAATCAACCATTCTAAGAATTTCCCTCGGCACATGTCGAAAAACTTGCTGAAATATTTATGGTACAAATTCCCTATTGGCCACTGGAAGTTCATCAGCCCTCGACATCAATCTTCACCACACATCTTGCATCAATACCAACCCAATGCCCATGTGTAAATCCGTGAACCCGCTAACAAAAGGACACATCCCTTTCCATGGTAACAGGCATACCATGGGGATGCCAAGTTCTCAAAAGAATTCTTCACCGTCAGTGACGATGGAGACATTGTTAGCAGAATTGGAACTTTTTGCTGAATCCGCTCCACCTGGATAATTTCTTTTAACATATCCAGATTTCCCACACTTCCAGCACGTTGGAGTCCTCAAAGGGTTTTTCTTATTCTCGTTCCTACATATCAAAACTGCATCTTCTGATGAAGTATTGCTGCTACCTTCCAGTCTTTTCTCCTCGAACAGGAGTTTGCTAATAACATCTTCATACTTCAGGGTCTCTTTCCCGTACATCAGAATAGGCTTCATATGTTCATAAGAAGATGGCAAAGATAATATAAGCCTTAACGCTTTATCCTCATCTTCAACATTCACTCTAATAGCCTCCAGTTCCGAAACAATATTATTAAGAACACTTAGATGATCTGAAATTTTTGTACCTCCATCCATACGTAATGCATGAAACTGCTCCTTGAGATACAATCAATTTGAGATGTCCTTGCCTTGGTACAACTGTTCAACCTTCTACCAAGGCTCCTTTGCCGTTGATAACCCTTGCACATTAGGTAGCACATTCTTTGCAAGACACAAACGAATGGCACTAGCCACTCTCAGATCCATATCATCCCATTCTTCATCACCGCTTTTACTGGTCCCGCTTTTATCATCGCTGGAAACAGGGACTGGTTTCCCCCTCAACGCCTTGTGTAATCTGGACTGAATCAGCACATTCTTGACTTAAACTTGCCACAAGCCAAAATTGATCCTTCCGTCAAACTTCTCTACATCAAACCTCATGGGACTGAACCTTGACATCGTATATGTATCTCAAACCCAACAGAATCCTCATTTCTGATGTGGAAGATCAGACAAAGCTGCAACCACAGAGCATACTCCGAACCTCTGAAATACCAAGATACCCTCTAATACTGTAATACCCGTACTTTTTATTGACTTTTGAACTTTGTCGTTCTTCCTATTTTGTCGCTCTTTAAACTCTTTGTGATTTTGTCGGTATTGTTATAGAGTTTCGTACCCTGTTTGGATCACGATTATGTTGTTTAGACCTTGCGGAAGTGTTCAGGGTCAGAGAAATAATGCACGCTAGGCTTAGGCTAACGCACGCTAATTCTCCTTGAGTAGCGCATGCTAGCTTTGAGCCGTAGCGCGTGCTAAGGGACTAGTCAGGTCAGAACTAGTAAACTCATCCTGCTTTCTGGACTGGCAGTTAGCGCGCGCTAGGAGTTAGTTAGTGCACACTATTTGTGGTCAGTAGCGCACGCTAACGGGCTTGTCCGCAGAGGCAGTGAGGTTGTCAGACTGTTTGGACTATCGGGTAATGTACGTTAGGCTTCGGTTAGCGCACGCTATAAGGACTGCGTAGCGCACGCTAAGCTATTGCGGTAGCACTGTAATACCCGAGATTTCTGATATGTATTTGAACCTTATGATATTGTAATTGTTGCATTTTGATCTGAGTATTATTCTCCGTATTTCATGATCCAGTGTTGTTGAGCGTATGATTTCTTGAATGTGCTCAATTGTAGTTTTTGCATTTGTAGTGCACGCTATCGACTAAGCATAGCGTACGCTAATTTGGGTTTCGTAGCGCACGCTATGTATGAACCTTAGCGCGCGCTACACGTGGTCAGCATGATTGAGACATGTTGGTAGGTGAGATCAGGCCGCGGATTTCGTTGGGATTATGTCGGGATGAACCTGGACGGCTTTCTGGAAAAGTCGAGTCAACGGTACTTAGCTCACGCTAGTGTCTTGAGGCTAGCGCATGCTAAGTCTAGTACAGTGAGGTCAGTGAACCTTCGTTCAGTCGTTAACGCACGCTGAAAATAGTTGTTAGCGTACGCTAATCGTTGATTTTAGCGTACATAAGGTTGTTTAGCGTACGCTATACCGAGACACGTCAGAGACAGTAGACTGACAGCCCGTTAGTGCACACTATGGGTATGGGGTAGCGCGCGCTAATAACCCACTTCTTTAAATAAAACAACACCCTCCTTCATTTTCAGATTTCCACTTCAACCCACAACACAATTCCGTGACTTTGAGAGTTACCCTCTCCATCTTCAACCTTCATATCAGTTTCCTAACACATCATTGAAGACGAAGGGGCTTTGAGGATCGGTGTTCTAGCTTTTGGGCATAGAGTTCATCAAGTTATTCCAACTTATCCTTCCGTTTATGGTATGTTACGATTCACCATGCTAGAATTTATGTTCTTAGCTATGCTTTGAGCTTGCTTAGGAAATCATTGGACTAGTTGAAGATCTTTTGAGTCCAGCACCATATTTTGGAGATTAGAAACCGATTATACCTTGTTTTTCTTCCATTACTTAGAGTATTGATTTATCCTTGGTGGATGAAAACCTTAGTATCCTTAATTCGTTGGAATAATGAGTATGATTTCAGTTAGATTCTATGAACTCCTTCGATGTTCCCCTGATGAAAGTCATGTATGTTAGAGAAATTTATTTTGACAATATTCTTCATGTTCTTGAGGATGATAAATCGGCCATGTCTTTGAACTCAACCCAGATCACCGTAGTACCATTTCATTGCGTAGTATATTTGGTATGCTTGTATCTTGAGTCACACTTGTGGTATGAATTGTAAGAGCCAAACATATGGGAGTCGGGAATTGAAACTAATATTGAAGTCTAGATTTTGATGACTTGTTTATCCTTGAATCCTTAGACATCGGTATGTCGCCTCCAATGTGATCATTCGACTCATAGAAAGTGTATCACTATTTCTGGTTGAGCTTTCATCAAGCATACTAACCGCGAACCGGCCTTACGTCATTATTACGTGATTTTAATTTAGAGTATTCGGTGATCGTACGTTAGTATCGAGTAGTATGTTAAGTACCTTGTACCTCTTTTTGAACAAGGTCCGAGCCATTGCATAGGGGTTGATCGAGGGGCGGTGGCATACGAACGCGTGACATTTGTTGGAGTATTTCATTCTTGCCATTTTTGAGGCAAGTATCATATATTGAGTTTGGTTTATATTGGAACTTTGATCATGCATATGGTTTTGTTCATGTTGTCGAGCATGAGATTAATTTCTTTGATTTCTCGTGGTATTCGTTATTAATTGTTCGTATTGATGAACACATTGAAATGCATATATGTATGCATGATTGCATGGTTTATATTGTAAATGATCCGAGGGGGGTCATGAGGATCTATGCTAAGGGCGCTGGATCGAATGTCCACCATGCGTTGGTCCGATGGGATCATCATGGGGATCTATGCTGAGGGCGCTGGATCGTTGGACGGGTTTTCCACCATGTGTTGGTCCGATGGGATCATCATGGGGATCTATACCGAGGGCGCTGGATCGTTGGATTACCCTGTATTGTGTTGATGGAATCGTGAGGATTCGCATCGTCGGATTCCGATGACGGAAGTCCGTTTTGTATGTATTTTAATGCATCGTTGATTTATGTATTGTGATACTTGTACTAGCATTGTTTTGCTAACCCCTTTGAGGGTGGACATTTGTTTTGATGTTCAGGTAGCCGAGGAGCGGGAAAGCAATCACAGTATCGACATGACGATGAAGTGGCTCAGTGATGTGGACCATGTTATTTTGTTTTATGGTTATTTTCCAGTACTCGAGTACGCTTATGTTATTGATGTTTCATAGATGTTTTGTAATAATGGCGTTATTTGATTTGTCGATCGAGTTTGAACTTCTTTTACATTGATAACACTTTAGTATTTATCTCGTTTTTCTCAAATTAGCCTTGTAAATTCTTATACAAAGAATTTACGGCGCTGTAATTATTCCGAATATATCGGGGTGTTACAGAATATGGTATCGGAGCTAAGATTCATGGATATCTTGGCAGTTGGGTTTTAGTTGGGTCTGTTTACGTTATTTGAATTAAGGGTCGTTTATAACATCACTGCTGAGCCAGCATCGTCGTGTGGACCGTGGTTGTAAGTCTCCAAATCTCAAATACTACCGTTTTATTTAATTCCTGTTTTGTGAATATTGATGGACTTTCTTTTAGAAATTTTGCCCTGGATATTGAGTATTTTGTTTTTACACTATGTTGAGGGGAGGTCGTGGACGCGGACGTGGTAATGCGAGACATGAGAATTCAGCGTCTACCCCAGAATTATCGGCTAGTCAAACCGATTCCCATTCGGGAGGACAGCAGGGATCAGCAAATAATAACGCAGATCCTAACGTGCCGGGACTGCTTCAACAGGTGGTTGCTCAGATAAACCAGTTTGCTCAGGTTGTTGATCGCATGTAGACGACGATGGGACAACAGCATAACGAGGATAATCAGGGAGACAAATGGCTTACTGAGGTGGTCAAATTTCACCCTCCAAAATTTGACGGTTCTGCTGAGACAATTACTTGGGATCACTGGCTGAAGGAGTTAGAAAAGATCTTTGCAGGGATTAACTGCCCTGACGACCGAAAGGTTTAAATAGCCCAGTATCTCCTGACTGGCGAGGCTTTCGACTGGTGGGAGGCCATTTGACCTGAGAATCATAATGCTGACTGGACATAATTCAAATTAATGATGGAAGCACAATATTGTCCTCTCCCAGTTAGATAGGCTCGAGTCCGGGAGTTTTTCTCACCACAAAATTTAGAGGCATCTGTGACAGACGTGATTAAGACTTTTAATCACCAGCTGACTTATGTACGCCACTTGGTCAGGACCGAGGCAGAAAGGATTTTCCATTTTGACATGCGGATGAAGCCGGAAATTCAGTAATATATGTCCGGATTTGAGTGTACCACCTTGCGACAGTATCAGGACAAAGCACTGGCCTATGATATGAAGGAGGCGGCAGTACAGAAGTCAACGGAAGCAAAGAAGCAGAAAGTGTCTGGCAACTTCACGGAGAACAAGAGTAGTGGGCCCCACAAGGGCCAGTCCTCATTTAATTTATCCAGGAGGCCTCCGCATCCTTCTCGAGGTGGAAAGAAGTTCCGGGCAGCATCAACAGCTTCACACGCAGCAAAGAAATGTTATAACTGTGGCAAAATAGGGCATGTTCGACGTGACTGTTTCGCACCTGCTGTGACCTGTTTCGAGTGTGGACAGGAAGGACATCGCGCATCTTTTTGTGGAAATGCGACTCGATCTTTTGGTACTCGCACTCCTGCACCGGTTTCGAAGGATACAAGTGTAAACCAGATACAACAGAGTGGTTTCCAGCAGCCGAATGTTGGGAAAAGAGAGGCATCCAGTGCTGGGTCCGTTCCTCCGCGTATTTACGAGATGAAGAAGTCAGACGATCAGAACACGGCTGTTGCATCAGGTACGATTCAGATCCTTCTGCAACTAGTTAGTGTTTTATTTAATTCAGGAGCTACGCATTCTTTCATATCATTGAAATGTGTTAATCGTTTGAAAATCTCGTGCTTGTATGATTGTGAACCTTATGTTATGGGGTTACCGAGCGGAGAGAAAATTGTGGGAACCCTAGAAACTTGAGATTTTCCAGTGACTATAGGAGGGAGAGATTGGCCATCAAATATTATTGTTGTCGACATCTATGGTGACGATTTAATTCTCGGTGATGATTGGCTCAACTGTTATGGAGCTATTTTGAATTACCGAAAGAGAGTCATTTCTATTATTGTTGATGACGGATCTGAACATTTATTCAAACGATGGAGACCGGGAAGCTTGGGAAAATTGATTAAAGTTATGAAAGCAGTGAAATTACTGAAGCAGGGATGTCACGGATTTTGGTGTTATGCCATGAAGAAAGAAGAAGGAGTCGAGCTCTCATCTATTCTAGTTGTGAACGAATTCTCAGATGTATTCCCTGACGAACTACCTGGGTTACCTCCGCGGAGAGAAGTAGAGTTTAATATCGAATTGGAGCCTAGAGCCGCTCCTATTTCCAGAGCACCATACCGTATGGCGCCAACCGAGATGTATGAATTAAAGAAGCAGCTGGAGGAATTATTGCAGAAGGGTTACATTCAACCTAGCGTTTCTCCTTGGGGAGCACCCGTTCTCTTTGTCCGGAAGAAAGATGGATCCCTGCGACTATGTATTGATTACAGAGAGCTAATCAAGGTGACGATCAAGAACAAGTATCCTATACCTCGAATCGACGACTTGTTTGATCAACTACAAGGGGCAAGGGTATTCTCGAAGATTGACTTGCGATCAGGATACCATCAGTTGAGAATTAAGGAATCGGATATATCAAAATCTGTTTTCATATCCCGCTACGGGCACTATGAATTTGTGGTAATGCCATTCGGACTTACCAATGTTCCTACGGTATTTATGCAATTGATGAATTGGGTATTCCTAGAATACCTAGATAAATTTGTGGTAGTCTTCATCGATGACGTCTTGATCTATTCGAAAGACACAGAGGAGCATGCTGAGCATTTGCGTACTGTTTTGAGCACCTTGAGGAATGAACATCTTTATGCGAAACTTTCTAAATGCGAGTTCTGGCTTAGGGAAGTAACCTTTCTTGGGCATGTGGTATCAGCGGACGGAGTTCAAGTGGACCCGAAGAAAGTCGAAGCAATCTTGGAATGGGAGTCTCCTAGCAACGTGAAAGAAGTCCGAAGTTTCTTAGGACTTGCTGGATATTATCGCCGTTTTGTAGAGGGATTTTTCAAAATCGCTCGTCCACTTACCCAACTGTTGCAGAAGACTCAGAAATTCGTGTGGAATGAGAAATTCCAGGCGAGTTTTGATGATCTTAAGAGAAGACTGATGACAGCGCCTATACTAGCGTTACCAGATGGAACAGAAGGATTCATGGTATACAGCGACGCTTCGAATCAGGGTCTGGGATGTGCGTTGATGCAAAAGGATAAGGTGATTGCCTATGCCTCCCAACAGTTGAAACCGTACGAAATTAATTACCCGACTCATGATCTGGAGTTAGCAGCTGTAGTCTTTGCTTTGAAAATTTGGCGATATTATTTGTACGGCACTCATTGTCAGATCTTTACGGATCGTAAGAACCTCAAGTATATTTTTAGTCAGAAGGAATTAAACATGAGGCAGAGAAGATGGCTAGAATTGATCAAGGATTACGACATGGAAATCCTCTAGCATCCGGGTAAAGCAAACGTGGTAGCCGACGTACTGAGCCGTAAACCTGTTTCTCTTCGAGTGTTGGAAGCACTTACGTCCCAAACCAGCATTCAACGAGAACTTATCCGCGAAGGGATTGAAGTATGGTCACCAGAAATCCAAGGGCAACTATATGTGATGGAACTAACCTCGTCACTAGTCGAGGAAATCAAATCCAAGCAGTTGAACGATTCTCTGATTTTTCGGTTATGTGACGAAGTAAAGAAAGGAAAGGCCCTAGGATTCGTGATACAAGATGATGGAGTTATGAGATTTCAGAGTCGACTTTGCATTCCCGACGATGATGTTTTGAGACAGACGATTCTGATGGAAGCTCACAGTGCGCCCTATTCTATTCACCTGGGCAGCAGTAAGATGTATAAGGATCTAAAACAAAATTTCTGGTGGGGAAATATGAAGAAGGACGTAGCAGAATACGTTTCGAAGTGTTTGACTTGTCAGCAGGTTAAGATTGAACATCAGTGACCTACCGGAATGTTGAATCCACTTCCAATTCCTGAGTGGAAGTGGGAGGATATATCGATGGACTTTCTCACCAGTATGCCATGGACCAAGATGGGAATGAACATGATTTAGGTAATAGTTGATAGACTAACTAAGTCGGCTCATTTTATGGGAATTAAAGACACGTGGGGACTCGAGAAATTGGCACGAGTGTTTATTTCAGAGATAGTTCGATTGCATGGTACACCGAAGACCATTATTTCGAATCGAGATGGTCGTTTCGTGTCGCACTTTTGGAAGGCAGTTCACAGGGCTTTAGGAACCGAGCTGAACTTTAGCACGGCTTACCATCCTCAGACGGACGGTCAGTCCGAAAGGACTATTCAGACGGTAGAAGACATGCTTAGAGCTTGTGCTTTAGATTGGTCAACCGACTGGGAGGTTCATTTGTACTTGATTGAATTCACCTACAACAATAGTTGGCATACTTCCATTAAGATGGCACCGTTTGAAGCGTTGTATGGAAGAAGATGTAGATCGCCCCTATGTTGGGATGATTCTTATGATTTGATTGGGACGGAACCAGTGTTGATAGTCCAGACTCAAGAGAAGGTAGCTCTAATTCGAGAAAGACTGTTGACTGCCCAGAGTCGACAAAAGTCTTATGCAGATGTGCGCCGTCGCCCGTTGGAGTTTGAGATTGGGGATCATGTACTATTGAAGGTTTCTCCTACCCGGGGAATTATCCGTTTTGGGAGGAAAGGAAAGCTAAGTCCGAGATATATCGGACCATTTGAGATCCTCGAGAGAGTTGGGGATTTAGCATACAGGTTGGCCTTACCGCCATCGCTGAGTCACGTTCACA
The DNA here is from genome assembly GCA_033398695.1 of Orobanche coerulescens. NCBI lineage: Eukaryota > Viridiplantae > Streptophyta > Magnoliopsida > Lamiales > Orobanchaceae > Orobanche > Orobanche coerulescens. The sequence continues at coordinate 60,440,346 of CM065819.1, forward strand.
ATGTGTTTCACGTATCCCAGTTACGGAAATATATACCAGATCCTAGTCATATCATTGATTTTGGCGAAATCGAGATAGCTAATGACGGCACCTTCGAGGAGAGACCAATCAGAATACTTGAGAGTTGGATCAAACAATTGAGGAATAAACCAATATCCTTGGTTAAAGTGCAATGGTCACGACATGGAGTCGAGGAGGCCACTTGGGAAACGGAGGACAATATGAAGGCTAGATATCCGGAGTTGTTTTCATCTTAAGTTTTAGGACGAAACTTCTTTTTAGGGAGAGTGGATGTAATATCCGAGATTTCTGACGTGTATTTGAACCTTATGATATTGTAATTGTTGCATTTTGATCTGAGTATTATTCTCCGTATTTCATGATCCGGTGTTGTTGAGCGTATGATTTCTTGAATGTGTTCAATTGTGATTTTTGCATTTGTAGCGCACGCTATCGACTAAGCGTAGCGTACGCTAATTTGGGTTTCGTAGCGCACGCTATGTATGAACCTTAGCGCGCGCTACACGTAGTCAGCATGATTGAGACATGTTGGTAGGTGAGATCAGGCTGCAGATTTCGTTGGGATTATGTCGGGATGAACCTGGACGGCTTTCTGGGAAAGTCGAGTCAACGGTACTTAGCGCACGCTAGTGTCTTGAGGCTAGCGCATGCTAAGTCTAGTACAGTGAGGTCAGTGAACCTTCGTTCAGTCGTTAGCGCACGCTGAAAATAGTTGTTAGCGTACGCTAATCCTTGATTTTAGCGTACGTAAGGTTGTTTAGCGTACGCTATACCGAGACACGTCAGAGACAGTAGACTGACAGCCCGTTAGCGCACGCTATAGGTATGGGGTAGCGCACGCTAATAACCCACTTCTATAAATAGAACAGCACCCTCCTTCATTTTCAGACTTCCACTTCAACCCACAACACAATTCCGCGACTTTGAGAGTTACCCTCTCCATCTTCAACCTTCATATTTGTTTCCTAACACATCATTGAAGACGAAGGGGCTTTGAGGATCGGTGTTCTAGCTTTTGGGCATAGAGTTCATCAAGTTATTCCAAGTTATCCTTCCGTTTAAGGTATGTTACAATTCACCAAGCTAGAATTTATGTTCTTAGCTATGCTTTGAGCTTGTTTAGGAAATCATTGGACTAGTTGAAGATCTTTTGAGTCCAGCACCATATTTTGGAGATTAGAAACCGATTATACCTTGTTTTTCTTTCATTACTTAGAGTATTGATTTAGCCTCGGTGGATGAAAACTTAGTATCCTTAATTCGTTGGAATAATGAGTATGATTTCAGTTAGATTCTATGAACTCCTTCGATGTTCCCCTGATGAAATTCATGTATGTTAGAGGAATTTATTTTGACAATATTCTTCATGTTCTTGAGGATGATAAATCGGCCATGTCTTTGAACTCAACCCAGATCACCGTAGTACCGTTTCATTGCGTAGTATATTTGGTATGCTTGTATCTTGAGTCACACTTGTGGTATGAATTGTAAGAGCCAAACATATGGGAGTCGGGAATTGAAACCAATATTGAAGTCCAGATTTTGATGACTTGTTTATCCTTAAATCCTTAGACATCGGTATGTCGCCTACGATGTGATCATTCGACTCATAGGAAGTGTATCACTATTTCCGATTGAGCTTTCATCAAGCATACTAACCGCGAACCGGCTTTATGTCATTATTACGTGATTTTAATTTAGAGTATTCGGTGATCGTACGTTAGTATCGAGTAGTATGTTAAGTTCCTTGTACCTCTTTTTGAACAAGGTCCGAGCCATTGCATAGGGGTCGATCGAGGGGCGGTGGCATACGGACACGTGACATTTATTGGAGTATTTCATTCTTGCCATTTTCGAGGCAAGTATCATATATTGAGTTTGGTTTATATTGGAACTTTGATCATGCATATGGTTTTGTTCATGTTATCGAGCATGAGATTAATTTCTTTGATTTCTCGTTGTATTCGTTATTAATTGTTCGTATTGATGAACATATTGAAATGCATATATGTATGCATGATTGCATGGTTTATATTGTAAATGATCCGAGGGGGGTCATGAGGATCTATGCTAAGGGCGCTGGATCGAATGTCCACCATGCGTTGGTCCGACGGGATCATCATGGGGATCTATACTGAGGGCGATGGATCGTTGGACGGGTTTTCCACCATGCGTTGGTCCGACGGGATCATCATGGGGATCTATACTGAGGGCACTGGATCGTTGGATTACCCTGTATTGTGTTGATGGAATCGTGAGGATTCGCATCGTCGGATTCCAATAACGGAAGTCCATTTTGTATGTATTTTGATGCATCGTTGATTTATGTATTGTGATACTTGTACTAGCATTGTTTTGCTAACCCCTTCGGGGGTGGACATTTGTTTTGATGTTCAGGTAGCTGAGGAGTGGGAAAGCAATCACAGTACCGACATGACGATGAAGTGGCTCAGTGATGTGGACCATGTTATTTTGTTTTATGGTTATTTTCCAGTACTCGAGTACGCTTATGTTATTGATGTTTCGGAGATGTTTTGTAATAATGGCGTTATTTGATTTGTCGATCGAGTTTGAACTTCTTTTACTTTGATAACACTTTAGTATTTATCTCGTATTTCTCAAATTAGCCTTGTAAATTCTTATACAAGCGATTTACGGCGCTGTAATTATTCTGAATATATCGGGGTGTTACAAGCGCACGCTAAGACTTGAGCAGGGCAGAGGACAGTAGGTTCTGGACTCCGATTTCTGGACAGCATTTTCGGCTAGCGCACGCTAAAGGAAGGCGATTAGCGCACGCTAACGGGGCCGAAAGAAGCAACTGGACTACCTGGTGACCCCGCTAGCGCATGCTAATATTAGAGGCGTAGCGTGTGCTAGACTGGGCGAATATTGGACAGTTGACATCCATTTCGTCATTTTTCTCATTTTTCTCACTTTTCCGATCGTGAGGAGTGGGTTTCGGAGATTTGGAGAGTTCGAAGATGATCCTTCTTCAGATATCAACATATTTGGCTGGAGAACAAGGATTTAACACCATCTAATCCATTCTATCATCCAAATCAAGGTAAAAATCCTTATAACCCTATTTTTGGGAATTTTGGGGTTTTTCTTAGATTCGTTCGATTTATCCGGTTTGAGGCTTTAGAATCTTGAGATTATGATATGTCTACCCCGTATACATGATTTTCCTACGACTTTACAGATTGGTTTGTGCCGTGTTCGGACTTGTGAGGGTTTGGGTAATTTTCCAACCTCTAGTTGTTTACCCTTGTATTTTCGTGAATCGTAGACAGGTTTCGGGAGTTTCTTCGTGAATTATGAGTATGAATTATTGATTATCATATCCCTTACGAATCGTTTAGGTACTGGAAGTGCATTCTTGGACCTACCGAACTCATACTCTTCTCCGTTCGATTTCTCGATGTCTCAAAGGCAAGTATATATTTATGATTGTACGTTTTCGACTTTGAAAGTAAGACATATGAATGGCATGTATATTTATATCCACTCTGGGGCGGGACGACAGGTCCCCTGAGGGTTTCGTAGCCTTTGGTGCGATTCCACAGATAATTTAGGTTAACCACTCTGGGACGGGCCGACGGGTCCACTGAGGGTTCTGTATCCTTTGGTGCGGTTCCATGGTTGATCATGTATGCATTGTTGTGATGCTATGAGATTTAGTTATTCTGGAATATTAGTCTTGAAATGATGAATTGACGGTTATATTTACTTTATTGTCGAGGAGTATTGTGTTTCATATTCGATATACTTGCACTAGTTATTCGACGGCTAACCCCTTTATGGGGGAAATACTTTTTATATATTTCAGGTTCCAGGAGAGCGGACAAGCAGGTATCGGGTCGGCATGAAGATGGTGGGCAAGCGTGATACTGTGTTTTATCTCCGATTATGTTCTTTGTTCCTCCATTCAATGTTGTTGTACTGGAATGGTTATTGAATACTCGAGTATTGTTTTTCAGTTTCCTCGATGTTCCGGCCTGTGTTGCCGAGGTAATGTTTTTGTGTTGGGATGTATTTGGATACATTGGATATGGTTTAATACCCTTTGTATTGTCCTTCATTTCGTTGTATATGGACCTTCTCGGTCAAGTTATATAGTTCTGCATATGATTAGCCTTGTGGGTCCCACGGCGGGGCTCACGGCGCTGTAATATACCCTGAACTTGGGGGTGTTACAGAATATGGTATCAGAGCTTAGGTTTATGGATACCTAGGTTGTCGGTCTTTTGGGTCGATTGAGTCATTGTTTATCTACAGTATCACTACTTTGCCATCATCACAGTGCGGCCGGTACTTGTAAGTCCTATTACTCTTCTTGTGTTTTCTTAACCGCTTTGCTTTTAGTTTGATATTCTTGAGAATCGGTCACTTCGAGGACGTGCGATTTGGATTGTACTTATGTACTTTGTGTATCCTTTATAATGTCTGCTGACAGGGGACAGAGACGAGACCGTGGACGCGGACGCGGAAAGATATTTTCAAATTGCTCATTGCGGTATTGATGTGTGTTTGTATTATGTTGAGACTCTGTATGAGAGTCGGATGCTAGTATCATGGGAGATCATTGACTTCACACACTTGTAAGTATACTGTTTTGGTTATTCGCTCGTGCCGACAATTGATTGATCTCGTGATGAGTTTGGAAATTTTGGGTTGATCTGTTGTTGGTTGACAGTTATAATTGAGGATATCGTGTATCATGTTGTTTAATTGTGATATCGGGTATACCATATGAGAATTTTATTGAATCAAGTATATGTATTCAGCATGGCATATATACGTGTCTAGTATATCGAGGCAACGGACACGAACAACTGGAATTGGCTAAGTGTAGCCTGATTAGCACACGCTAATAGTGAAGCATAGCACACGCTAGTGTACAAACTTAGCGCATGCTAAAGGCTTAGACTAGCATGCGCAAGGCCATGTCAGAACTTATCCAAGTGGTTGGCAAGGTTGTCGACAGCTTCCGGGTTTCATGCATCAACGGCATTTAGCGCACGCGGGACATAAGTATTAGCGCACGCTAAATGTAGAACAGTCAAGGGAATCCCGGCAATCGCGGGTGCTTCGGCATGTGGGGCACATGCATCTTCTGGGTAGGTGCAGACTGTCAAGTCAACTATGATTAGTGTACGCTACGGCTGGATAATAGCGTACGCTAATGAGACTTTTACTGTAGCAAGTCAACGCTATGTTACGTACGCTATGGCAAGGATTTTACGTACGTAACACATGGCACGAAATGAGGCAGTAGCTTCTGGACCTCGATAGCGCACGCTAACAAAGTCAGTTAGTGCACGCTATGGCAAGTAACGCGCGCTGTTTTGTGAGAGTAGCGCACGCTAGTAGTGTGCAATTGAGCAATGTTATCCATTTCGGCCCGTTCCTTCTTTTCCACCGATATAGAGAGTTCTTGGAGGATATTTTGAGGTTCTAAACACTTGTGTAATCATGGAGTTGATCGTTTTTAACAACACTAAGCTTGGAATCAATTGGAAATGGATCCAACCTTAAGAATCAACACACTTCTTCGAAGAAGTAATTAATATTCACTTTGGATTTGGTTTTGGATTGAATATCATTGTTCTTGAGTTGATAATCATCAAGTATATGAGTTGATAAGTATGATTATGGATAGATTACCGAGTTATGTTGATATTATTGTTGAAGTGTGGATATTGATATGATTCATGTGGTTTTTAATGGTGTCGTTTATCTTCAAGAGATATGTTGATTAATATCTCCAGACATTTCGACTTTGACGTTGTTGTTGATGATTAGTTCATATGGTAATAGTTTATGGAGGCGTTATGATGATTCTTGGTATCCCACGGGAAGTTTGTTAAGGAAGATGATGACATGATGACTTATATGTTGGATTATGTTATGTTGTCATGATCATGGTTAGGGAATCATAGTGTTCTTGGTAGTATTATTGCGATTCCTGATGTTATGATGATATATGCCTTAGACTATGAGTTAGATGATGGCTTAGATGTTAGAACATTGGATTTTGTCGTTTGGTCAATTGTGGACGTGATTTCGGATTAATTCATGATTCTTGAGAGACTCTTGAATTATATGAGATGATGAACATTTATAAGAGGTGTGGGTGTTTTGGATATGAATATGGAATATTCATGTCTAGAGCTGAATTACGTGTTTTGATATAATATTCGCATAGGAATACGAATATGATTACGAGTTTGATGAAATTATTATTCATCTCTGAGTTTGGAAGTTCATACATATTGAACAAATATTCAAGTCTAAGGATTGGATTGGTTGATAACCTTAGAATACGATTATCTATAATGTTGAACTAATTGGATGGTTCGAATTAATGATGATTATCGGAAAATTTTAATTATGGATTTACAAGAAGGAACCTTGTTAATTCATATTTAAGAATTTAGTTTGGAATCGATAACATTTAGACCCTTATTGGTTCGAATTGGTTGCTGATATGATCACCATATTTCGGCTTGTATTGTGGACATGGATTTGTAAGTGTCTGAGTTGGATTGTTCAGATCAGACTGTGTTTAATCGAGATATTGTGGAACTGTTAAGTTTGTGATTTGGTGGTATTGATATCGATCGTTATCGAACTTGTTGATTATTAATCCTTCTTTATACAATAAGTTGTGATGCCTGATCGTGGATTATGACTGTTGTGATGCGGTTGAGGTTGAAGAGTTCGTAGATTACTTTGGTCGGGGCTGAGGAACTCGTAGATGAAAGCAACTGAATTGGTAACAGTTCATTATATCGATATCGAGGCAAGTTTTATACTTGTACTAGTCAATGAGATTGATTTTATCATGGATGTGCATGAATGTGTGTATCATGTCGAGACTTGGTCTATTTGTGATTTTGTTGATATTAGGGGATTGTTTGATATGATATCCTTCGGAAAGTTATGCCAAATGTTATTGTTGTTCGTAAATGGCCAGTTCAGGGCATTACGATACTTGTCGGTTATATTGATGTCGATATCCGGTTCGTGGTATTGATGTATCAACTGTTGTTATTGATATTAGTGCTTCGTTATTGATGTTGTATTGGCCGATTGAAGGCATTGATGTATTCGATTGTCATCTTCATTATCGGTAACCGATTAAAGGTGCCGAGACATCCCTTGAAATGTTGTTATCGGTTGGGCATTCTAAGGTAATCGAGGTACTGAATTGGGATTATCGAGGATAGTTCCCATTCGTTGTGTCGTTATTATCGATTAGACATTCTAAGGCAGTCGAGGTATTTGAATTGGGACCGCCGAGGACGGTGCCCATCCGTGAGTTATTGTTGTCGTGTTGGCCGACTCAAGGCTGCACACTATCATTCCTATGAACTTGGTAAATTTTGTTATCGTTGAGGGTTGAGGATTCTAGGATTGTTGCGTTGTGATTGTTGATCGTGTTAATCGGTCCGTAGGGATTGTGATCACAGGATGGTTGTTTTGGATATTGTTGGTCGTGTTGATCTTTCGTTATCTCTGTGTTATTGTTGGCTTCGGTGAGTCTTTTGAATCCGTATTGGATGTGTTATCCTCTGAGTTTCGTTGTCATGTTGCATCGTGACATATCTGGAATCATATCTGCGTGCCGATTGATTATGTGTAGGATTTTTAGCCAGGCACACGATGGTCATGCATGGATGTTTCCGCATTGGACCGTGCACACGAGACGTAGTTCGTGAAGCTAATTAAGTACATTGTCCCACGTATATTCTGGATTCCGTATACGGGGTGGACATGTGCACGGACACATTTCTGGATCGAGCTTATTGGTTTGGTCATTCGTAGTCCATGTTGTATTAGATATGTCCGGCGATTTGCGACTAGTTGTTCATACACTGAAGGGTATGTTCGACAGTCGGGGTTATTTCTTTGAGATCTGTTATTGTTGATTATTTAGAGTTTTCCTTGTTGATGGTACTCTCGGTCGCTGTTGATCCCTTATTGATCGTGTTGGAGTTTATCATGTTGATGGTATTCTCGATTATTGTGGATCTTTTGCTGGTAGTATTGGAGTTTATCATGTCGATGATATTCTCGGTTAATTTATTAGTTTTTGTCCATATTGAGTTTTATCGGCGCAATACGATGGACAAGAATTGGCACAGATAGTTCATTCTACACTTATGAGTTATGATGATGTTTTGAGAATCCTTGATATTGTTGGAACGTAGTATTGGTGGTTGTAGTTGAATTCATTTTGTATTTTGAGAATACCCGTCAGCATGTCAAATCGTATGCTGATACTCGTCGCCTACCTTTGGAATTCGATTTTGCAGACCATGTTCTGCTCCAGGGTTGTATATTTAGTTTATAGCTTGTCGTTACCTCCAGCGTTGGGTCTTATCCATAGCGTTTTTCATGTTTCCCAGTTGAGAAATTATGTGTCGGATCCAAGTCATGTTGTTGACTATAGTAGGTTTGACGTAACCAAGGATGTTATCTTTCCGGAGAGACCAGTGAAGATTCTTGAACGTCGTGAGGAGCAGCTTCAGCACAAAACCATCCAGTTGGCTAAAGTGCAATGGTCGATACATGGAGTCGAGGAAGCGACTTGGGAGATGGAAAAGCAGATGCAATCGGATTACCCCGAGCTTTTTATTTCTTAAGTTTCGAGACGAAACTTCTTTTTAGAGGGGGAGAATGTAATGCCCGTACTTTTTATTGACTGTTTGACTTTGCCGTTCTTCCTATTTCGTCGCTCTGTAAACTCTTTGTGATGTTGTCGATATTGTTATAGAGTTTCGTACCCTGTTTGGATCACGATTATGTTGTTTAGACCTTGCGGAAGTGTTCTGGGTCATAGAAATAACGCACGCTAGGCCTAGGCTAACGCACGCTAATTCTCCTTGAGTAGCGCACGCTAGCTTTGATCCGTAGCACGCGCTAAGGGACCAGTCAGGTCAGAACCAGTAACTCATCCTGCTTTCTAGACTGGCAGTTAGCGCGCGCTAGGAGTTAGTTAGCGCACGCTATTCGTGGTCAGTAGCGCGCGCTAACATCCGTCCATAGCGCACGCTAACGGGCTGGTTGGCAGAGGGAGTGAGGTTTTCAGGCTGTCTGGACTATCAGGTAACGTACGCTAGGCTTCGGCTAGCGTACGCTATAAGGGCTGCGTAGCGCACGCTAAGACTTGAGCAGGGCAGAGGACAGTAGGTTCTGGACACCATTTTCGGCTAGAGCATGCTAAAGGAAGGCGATTAGTGCACGCTAACAGGGCCGACAGAAGCCACTGGACTACCCGGTGACCCCGCTAGTGCACACTAATATTAGAGGCGTAGCGTGCGCTAGACTGGGCGAGTATATATTGGACAGTTGACTTCCATTTCGTCATTTTTTTCATCTTTCTCACTTTTCCGATCGTGAGCAGCGGGTTTCGGCGATTTGGAGAGTTCGAAGACGATCCTTCTTCAGATATCAACATCTTTGGCTGGAGAACAAGGATTTAACAACATCTAATCCATTCTATCGTCCAAATCAAGGTAAAAATCCTTAGAACCCTATTTTTGGGAATTTTGGGGTTTTTCTTAGATTCGTTCGATTTATCCGGTTTGAGGCTTGAGAATCTTGAGATTATGATATATCTACCCTGTTTACATGCTTTTCCTACGATTTTACGGATTGGTTTGTGCCGTGTTCGGACTTGTGAGGGTTAGGGTGATTTTCCAACCTCTAGTTGTTTACCCTTGTATTTTCGTGAATCTTAGATGGGTTTCGGGAGTTTCTTCGTGAATTATGAGTATGGATTATTGATTATCATATCCCTTACGAATCGTTTAGGTACCGAAAGTGCGTTCTTGGACCTACCGAACTCATACTCTTTTTCGTTCGATTTCTCGATCTCTCAAAGGCAAGTATATATTTATGATTGTACGTTCTTGACTTTGAAAGTAAGACATATGAATGTCATGTTTATTTATATCCACTCTGGGGCGGGCCAACAGTTCCCCTGAGGGTTTCCTAGCCTTTGGTGTGATTCCACAGATAATTTGGGTTAATCACTCTGGGGCGGGCCGACGGGTCCCATGAGGGTTCCGTAGCCTTTGGTGCGGTTCCATGGTTGATCATTTATGCATTGTTGTGATGCTATGAGATTTAGTTATTCCGGAATACTAGTCTTGAATAATGAATTGACGGTTACATTTACTTTATTGTCGAGGAGTATTGTGTTTCATATTCGATATACTTGCACTAGTTATTCGACAGCTAACCCCTTTATGGGGGAAATACTTTTTATGTATTTCAAGTTCCAGGAGAGCGGACAAGCAGGTATCGGGTCGGCATGAAGATGGTGGGAAGCGTGATACTGTATTTTATCTCCGGTTATGTTCTGTGTTCCTCCATTCAGTGTTGTTACTGAAATGGTTATTGAATACTCGAGTATTGTTTTTCAGTTTCCTCGATGTTCCGGCCTGTGTTGCCGAGGTATTGTTTTTGTGTTGGGATGTATTTGGATACATTGGATATGGTTGAATACCCTTTGTATTGTCCTTCATTTCGTTGTATATGGACCTTCTCGGTCAAGTTTTATAGTTCCGCATAATGATTAGCCTTGTGGGTCCCAAGGAGGGGCTCACGACACTGTAATATACCCTGAATAACTTGGGGGTGTTACAAATACGACCAATAGAAATTTGTTTCTGATGTGGAAGATCAGGCAAAGCTGCAACCACAGAGCATACTCCAAACCTCTAAAACCGAGGCCTCCTCTAACCTGGAGCTTCGATACCACTTGTTGGGAAAATGGCCTCAAAGATCCCCAACAACCCTCTCAAAGAACAATAATAGAGAAAAATAAATAACACAAGAATATACATGGTAACTCCAAAACCGGAGAAAAACCACGGGCCTCCAGAGAGAAGAAAATCCACTATGTGAAAAATTATTACAATCACACAGCTATAATCTCTCAAGCCAACCCCTAATTACACCCACACTCTCCAATGATTTAACTCACACCTTTCACATTCTAAGATAAGAGAAAGAAAGAACAATTAAATACTTAAAGTGTATTTAATTGGTGCACTTTAAACCTTAGCCTTGGATCTATTTTTATAGGCTTGAAGTCCCTTCCACCTTTCATTGTTTCACCGATGTGGGACAATCTTCAAAAACTTCTCGTTTATTATAGCCAAAATTCCAACAGAAGTATTCATAATGCTACATATACAGTTAGTTTGGGTGGCAAGTGGATTATTAGGAATGGTTCTATAGTTAGAATTTGGAAAGATAAATGGATTGGTGATGGTTCCTTAATCACATATAGATGGGTGGGAAATAATCTAGCTGATGATGCTCTTATCTTGGAGCTAATTGATTCTGATCTCAAGTTATTGGATAGAGTTAAGGTGTGCAGTTTCTTTTCTGCTCCTAAAGAAAAATATGCTAAGTACCCCTTTGTCCATTAGACTGCCTAGTGATAAATTATGTTGGTGCCTTCAGAATGATGGAAATTACTCTATGAAGACTGCGTACCATGCTCTTTGCAGTGACACTGATAGGGACGGACCCAGTTCTTCCTCTATTACAGCTGACCATTTATGGAAGGAAATGCGTAAAGCTCCAATACCAAAGTCTGCTAAGAATTTCCTATGGCATCTCCCTCAGAATATTCTCACTACTAGAGTAAATCTCAGCAAGAAATGAATTCCTCTTGATAATACATGTCCTCTTTGACATTCTGCTCCGGAGTCTGCCAAGCATCTTTTCTTGGAGTGCAACCTTGCTTGTGCTACTGTGTTTGTTTCCAAAATTGGCGCCCACATTCCTCCCAACACTGATATCCGGAGTTGGCTTCATACCTGACTAACTTGTTCTGATTTTGTTGGGTGCCAATTGTTCTGTATTCTGATGTGGAAAATATGACAGGTCAAGAATGCTGCTGTGTTTAGGAACAAAGTAGCTAATCCAGTCCTCATTGCTGTTGAATCTCAGTCCTTCACCTTTGAATTTAATGTGCAAATCCTCCTAGACAACATGTGTTGGAGTCGTTAATGATTTTAATTTATTTCGTAAAATTAAATATCATAGGATCGATCTACGTTCCGAGTAGATGATCGTGGTATATTCACTTTCTCTAAACCAATTCTTGGTGAGTGAGAAATAGTGAATTAAAATTTGTCACTTAATTGTGAATAAATGAGGGATGACTATCTCACATTGAATAATGAGCTATCATTATTCAAGTATATAAGGAGTTACTATTATTCATATAATAATTAATGACATATGTGTATGGGCTTAAACCCCACACGTGCGCGCCGCCGCCGCCGCCCGCCTCGGCCTCGACCGCGACTGCATGCCACGGACCGTGGATCGTTGACCTTGGCCTTGGCCTTGATCTTGATCGCATTGATCTTGATCTTGATCTTGATCTTGGACTTGGACTTGGATCTTGGATCTTGGATCTTGGCAATTCGTCTTTGGGCTGTTCTTTGGGCTAGGCCTTGGCTTGCCTAAAGAATTTTTGGACAAGCTCAACAACGTAACATAAGGATGTCCAGGTACAGTCCTCGAGCGGTTAAGGAGCTGAATACAGTCCAGGTACACCCTTGTTGCTACCCAAAATATTATCCGGAGATAGATATTGCTGGAATGGATGGATAGCAAACAAAGTGCGAGAGCACTTCCGTAGAGAAGGTAAATGACACAAGATTTGCCGGGGTTGTTAGTCCCGGGCTTGAATGCTCTCGCGAGATGTTATTAATACAAATATTATGGGATACAAGTATTAATGTTAGAATCTATTACAATGAGTGTAAAGACTTCTAGTTATCTTAGCTATTGAGCGTGTAGATTGCCGGAAGAACCAGATATGATGCTCTGTGAGTTCATGTAACAACGTTGATGAGCTGCAACGACTGTGAGGGATCGATGGTCTCTCACAGTGTGTATAAGCAGTATATCAAAGCTCCTGGACTTGCGGTGACAGGCTGTGGTCAACGATCCATGTTATGCGGCACCTTTCGTGGATCCGCACGTGGGTGCTGTTATGGGATCCAGTCTTTGTAGACTCCGACGGACGAAGGTCTTGATCATGGAAAAGGACGGTCGCCTTAGGTCGGGCACCAGAGACGGTCGCTAGATGCCAAAAGGGATCGCCTTGAGAGTCGATCGCTAGATACTCGAAGGTGGACTGTTATCTCCGCTTTGACATGATCGCCGTAGCTAGATTGGTTGTGGACTCGCTCGCTCGGCCTTGTAGTCGATCGCCTGTCGAGGTGAATAAATCTCGACACAACAATTGCCCCCCAGCTTGCTCCAACCTTGGAAACGTGGGGTGAGGTGGTTCTGTTGGCGATCGCTGAACTATGATGAGTGACTCTGCATTTTATGGAACTGGCGATCGTCTTTGAGCGGTCCGATTCTGAATTTGGACGACCTGATTGGTCGCTGAAATGAGCGGGAAATGATAATGGATGTGGAAAAGTCTTCGGGGCACGTGTCGGCCGAGAATGAGTGAGCCGATTACCCTCCGGAGGGCATGGTCGCCATGAACGAAGCAATCATGGAGGCTGGGCTGCGGTTTCCTTTGTCGTTCTCCGTCTCTCATCTGTTGGCTGCTTGGAATGTGGCGCCGCTCCAGTTGACGCCGAATGCCTGGCTCCAGATCATTTGCACTCTCACCTTGTTCAGCGGTCACCGACTATACCGCCTTCCTTCGCCGTTGGAGATGAACCACCTATTCAAGCTGACGGCTCAGAAAGGGTCAGTCGGAGGCTATCACATTCAAGGTCGATCCGGTCGGGTGATCCTCGGAGTCCCGAACAAGGTGAGGGGCGACCCGGTGAAGTGGTTCTGGGTCGCTGGTGCGTGGAAGGCTTCTGTGAGCGACAATCCTTCGGGCGAGATGGAGATCCCCACTAGCTTTCGGGAGAGGAATCCGTGTAAGGGTTCAGACTCTCCCTTTGTTTGGATGTGTTCTGAACTGATCTAATTTGATTTTGTTTTTGCAGGTTTCCATATTCCGGCGATCGACGAGCTACCTTTTGATTTCCTGGTCGTCTGGGAGCGGATACGAAGTTTTCCGGACAACGACTTGGATGCTATCCGGATCAACAAGGAGAGTCATTGGGTGTCTGCTCGGCTATTCCGTTTCCCGAGACATCTCTCGGTATCAGGTATGAGTTTCTGCGATCTTCAATTGCTTGGCGATCGTCCTTTTTGAGGAATATGTCTAACTGTGGTTTGATTGTTCTTCTTTGCAGAAGTCCGCTTTCCGCATTTCTTGGAGCCTCCACCGGAGATAGCTATGTCGAACCCTGGAGTTTTGGGTCGTCTCCGTCAGAAGAAGTCATCTCGGGCTCCTCCTGTGGCGTTACCTATCATTCCGGAGGTGGAGCCTCGCGTAGAGCCGATCGTGGCTGAGGAGGAAGTTCAGGAGGAGGGGCTTCGGACGAATCGCAAACGGCAGAGGTTGGGAGAAACTCCAGTTTCTGCCCCTGCCAGTGAGGTGCGATCGCCGCGCCTCCGATCACTGTTGTTCCTCCGGCGACTGAACTTGCGCCCTCTGCGACTTTCTTACGGGAGATGGCGATCGCCGATGCTGAGACCCATCGTGGGAAACCATACTTTGGTCCCGACCCCGAGAGGGATGAGAGGTAGACTTTGCTTGTTGATATGAAACTGGTCATTCGCGTAGGAGATGTGCTAATTTCTGTTGCTTGATGCAGGATCCGTAGCACTGATCCATCTTGTCCGCCGATGGTGCGGGATTTCCTAGCGAGCCGATCTCCTCGCCAATCCTGTGATATCCCGTTATACGTCAACCGGGCCGTTTCCGCTTTTCCGAAGGCCTGGACGACGGACTTAGATGCGATCGCTCGTCAGCGATCTGGGAGTTCAATGCAGGCTGCTTTCGCCCTTTCTCTCCAGGCGGCGACCATGGCTGCCCAGGCTGTGCAGGAGTTTGAGGGGCGTCCTTCCACTACTCGCCTGCAGGTGGATTTCGAGGCGGCTCAGAAAGAGAACGCCGAGTTCGCCGACAGGATTGTGGCAATGGAGAAGGACTCCCTGGATGCAGCTAAGCGGGCGAGTCATGAGCTTGAGCTGGCGAGACGGGATGCCGAGCAAGCCCGGGTGACGGTTGACTGATTTCGGGACCGGATGACAGATGCCGTACGCTCGCAGACGGCTGCTGAGAAGGAGGCCGATCGACTGAAGGTGACTGTCGCTCGGTTGACTAGCAAGCTGGCGGAGTCAAGGGAAAATACGGCTGCAAGGGAGGCCGAGCTCCAGGGTGTGCAACAGGCGATGGCAGAGTTGAAAGGGAAGCAAGAGGCGACCGAGGCCAATCCCTTCCTAAATGTGGAGTTTGTCAGTGAGTTTGCCTATTATATGGCGTTCGCTGACTCGCTCCGGGCTGCTAAGAAGGGAAGACTGGAGGTCGGCCCTCTAGCCAAAAATTTCAAGGCGTATGCGTTGGAGCACCCTCTTCATCCTGACTTCTCCGTGCCTATCTTGGATCTTGCGGACATCGGTGTAGACTTAAGATGGTATCCGACTCTGACGAACCTTGTACATCCTGACGCTCCGGAGGACGGGGAGGCCGCTCCAGAAGCTGGCGACGGGTCGCAGGCCGATCCAGTAGTTGAAGGCGAAGGCCAGGCAGGGGCCTGAGGCTCTTCGTTATTTTGTTTGTTTTAGCTCTTTTGCCTTGTAATTTTGTAGTACTTAGGCCTTTGGGCGACCATGTATGTACTTCTGAAACTTCATGTAATGTAATGAACGTTTGGTTCTTCGATTTATCACTTGAATGAATGATTTTTCGAGTCTTTAGCTTGACTTTGTACAAATGTGTGAGGAGAGATTGTTGCGTGTGTAGGTATAAGTGAATTGACAAACTCATATAGATAACTTTTACAACAAATTCGATCACTGCACAAACATCTGAATAATGCCGATCTCCATATGTAATTGAATATGGACGATCGCTGTATAAATTGCTCCACACTCTTCCCCCTTGTTTTTGTTCACTTGGTGAAAGTAAGGATACGAAAACAAATCGTTGAGCGAGCGGTTTTCAAGTTTGTCGAATCCTCGAGGAAGGCCGTCCATCTCGGTCTTGAGGAGCCGTGCACGATCGCGGAGTTCGATGGACCGATCTCCACGACCATGTCTTATGCACGAGCGACATTCCGTCTGATGGCTAAGTTCTCGTGACTCACTTAATTGGTAGGGTCCTCCGAAGGCTGCGCCTCGCCTCGTATTTAAACGAAGGGCGTGCGGTCTTGGTCTGGAAGATTCCTTGCGCGGGGCGTCGTCGGATTAATCAACTCCACTTCCGCGGCCTGTTAGCTCTACTTCCACCTCGGCCCGCCAAGAAGATGGCGACCCTCGACGGTGTACGTTGAGACGGGGGGAGGGACGCGTCGCATTGTCCGTGAAGTACCCACCATGTTAAGTGATAGGCCTTCGAGGGTGGGCAATTGTGTCCACAGATTAGTTTTGGAGGGCCCTTAGACTACGCCGGCCTCGTATTTAAACGAAGGGCGGGCGATCGTGGCCCAAAGGGACCTTGCATGGGCACAGAGAACGGTTCCATCATCCTCAACGACCATGGCGGCACTTTTCTACCTCGGACCATCATGTCAGATGACGATCCTTGACGGTATACGTTGTGCTGGGGAAGGCGATCGCTGCCTAGGTCCATCACATTGATGACAAACTTTGGAGGACGAGCGAGTGGCCTTTTGTTCAATGAGGTGGAAAATTGGGGAGAGACTTCCGAAGTTCCCTTCTCTTGATTGAAGCATGTAGATACGGTCGCCGAGGTTGATCGAGGGGTCGGCTCGTATGAGCTTTCCAGCCTGTTCGCGTTCGACTCGGGCAATCGTGTTAGGATATTGGTAGGGGCTCCGGCTAAGCCAATGAGCTGTCCAACTTGCCTTCCTCGAACAATGTGGTCCAGATGACCGTGGTCCCTTATCGCCTTTGGCTTGTTCAGCGGTTCGCGCCCCTTGATTGCGTAGAAAATGTGGGCCGGAGTTCAGTTGAACGTATGGAGGAGATGGGCTTCCATGTCCTCGAAGGCCTTGAGATCTCCGGGTGGCTTGGCGTCCGCCTTCTTGGTTTTGGCGATCGCCGTATTTCGGACATGAGGTGGCGTTTCCTCGCCTAGGCGGAGGGTGAGCAGCTTCTGCCTGGCCAGAAAGTCAGCAGCCTTAGCACGGAAGATCGTGTAGGTTGGGGGATATCCTTCGTCAGATGTCTAAACATGGGTGAGTGACCGTAGAATCCCCCCAGGACTGAATAGAGAGCGAGCTCGTCGCTGATGGGCTCGCCGGTGAGGACGATTTCGTCTACTCGGTCGATATAATCTGCATCGGATTCGTCTTCCCCCTGCCTGATTTTCATCATGCGGTGGGGGCCTTCTGGTCTGGAGACCTTGGCGGCGAAGTATGACGCGAAATCATTCGCCAGTTTATCAAAGGAGATGATCGATCGTGGTGGCAGTGAGCCATACCACCTAAGGGCCAGCTCGCCCAATGTTAACAGGAAGATTCGGCACTTGGTTGCATCTGATGCCCCACACCCGGTCATGTAAATCCGGAATTTACTTAGGTGGATTTCGGGGTCCGATCTCCCTTCATATAGAGGTGTTTTGGGAGGGACGATCTTTGGTTGCACGGGGGCGAGCTCGATGTGGACCGCGAGCGGCTCGGTTGGTCTGATGATCTTTCTGCTGGTGCTTTCCCCAGTGTCCAAGAGTGATTTCATCTCGTCGAGCTGGCGTTGCATAGCGGCCATCGCCGTGGCCTGGCTGCTCGCAGCTAGGCGCTCGGAGCGGGAGCCGAGGCGATCTAGTACTGACCCCTGGCAACGGGAGCCAGGCGGCTGATCTGTATTCGACTGGGAGTTGGGTAGGCCGAACTCCTGGTGATAGACTCGGATTCCGTCGTCTCGTGGTTGGGGCCAGAATGCCCCGGTCTCCATGAAGGATCGCTCCCCAGGCGACTGAATACGGAACCGTCCGGCCTTGCGAGAGCCTTTTCTCGCGACTTTGGGCTTTCTGACGACCGCTCGCCCAGTAGCCCTTTGAATTTCCATTTGCCCATGCGGCGGACGGCCTAGGAAGTTATAGTGGGCGCCGCGCATGCTCTCCGTCGCTCCTTTAGGACGGCCATAACCTCCTCGATCTGTTCCATGGTTTGGAACTGATCGAGTGAGAGGCTGGGGCCACCCCTAGGGTGCGGATCGAGAGTCTCGCTTTGCCGCGACTTCCCTTTGCCGTCAACTGGGGCTCGGATTGAGCCGGTATATGGTGTCCGGCGGTTCGGAGAGTGGCTCTCTTCGATGTAGAGGCGGACGTCATGATTCTGAAGGCTTTCTTTGAACCGCAGTGAGTGTCACTTCAAGTATATGCCACGAGAACAGTGAGGGTTCTTCGGGACGGTAGGAATAAAAATGAAGGTTAAGATAGATGCCCCTTCTTCTAGCGCCAATTGTTGCTACCCGAAATATTATCCGGAGATAGATATTGCTGGAATGGATGGATAGCAAACAAAGTGCGAGAGCACTTCCATAGAGAAGGTAAATGACACAAGATTTGCCGGGGTTGTTAGTCCCGGGCTTGAATGCTCTCGCGAGATGTTATTAATACAAATATTCTGGGATACAAGTATTAATGTTAGAATCTATTACAATGAGTGTAAAGACTTCTAGTTATCTTAGCTATTGAGCGTGTAGATTGCCGGAAGAACCAGATATGATGCTCTGTGAGTTCTTGTAACAACGTTGATGAGCTGCAACGACTGTGAGGGATCGATGGTCTCTCACAGTGTGTATAAGCAGTATATCAAAGCTCCTGGACTTGCGAATCTCTTCGAATCTGAGTTGTGGAGACTCCGTGCCTCTGCCGACCGTCTTCTGGATGAGAGGTACTGAGAGAGAAATCCTGAGATAGATTCGAGAGATGAAGCCGAGAGCTTGAAAGTATGTATGTTTGTATGTGATTCAGAATGATTTTCCAACTGAGAGTTTTCTCTGAACAGAATGGGGAACCCTTCTCCAGTTGCTGGGGATTCTCTATATATAGCACTCGGATCTGCTGGGCGATCGCCTCTGCTGTATTATAATAAGCAGGCGATCGTCTTTTAGCACATGAGCTGGTTTTCTTAAAGTCCGCAGGAGTTGCTGGCAGCCAGCTGTGCGGTCCAATGAGAAGTCTGCACGCGTCTGAGTCGCTGTCACGGGTGGCCCCACCTTGTACCTTTTGGCGGGTTTGTCGGTAGGTGATAAGGTGGTGACAGGCTGTGGTCAACGATCCATGTTATGCGGCACCTTTCGCGGATCCACACGTGGGTGCTGTTCTGGGATCCAGTCTTCGTAGACTCCGACGGACGAAGGTCTTGATCGTGGCAAAGGACGGTCGCCTTAGGTCGGGCACCAGAGACGGTTGCTAGATGCCAAAGGCGATCGCCTTGAGAGTCGATCGCTAGATACTCGAAGGTGGACTATTATCTCCGATTTGACACGATCGCCGTAGCTTGATTGGTTGTGGACTCGCTCGCTCGGCCTTGTAGTCGATCGCCTATCGAGGTGAATAAATCTCGACACAACAACCCTGACTGTTCAAATTCATCCATAACGCGGCTGTAACCTCCCAGGTGTAATGTGTGCCCATTTGAATTTCGAAACTCCTGAGCATAATGCAGCATAAATGCCTGCATTATGACAGCCATTAGTGGCTGTGTTAATTCCCTGCAGAGTGAGATGGCCTATAAATAGGCATGCATCCCTCTGCATCAGTACATGTAATTTTCGGAAATACTCCAGCGTACAGCACAAAGTTTTCTCTACATACAGTTCTTAGTTCATTGTAAAAGCTTCATCCTCATCTCGTTCCAGTTCGTCGGAGCTCGTGGGTGTGTGGTGCTACTACCTCCGAGACGTTGTCGTTTTATCTTTGGAGGCGATACTACTACTGCCTCCGCGACTGCCGCCTCGACCATGGCAAACACCTATGCTGCAACTATGTCAAATATGATGAGCTCAACTACCTCAGCAAAAATTTCATGGGTGTTTTCGAACCCCTTTCTGACTACTGGTGGATCCACCTCGATTGTCACCATTGGTTCCACTTTTAGTGGTACCGTAGGATCCATGTTAGGATCTAGTGTTGGAGCCTACGGGTTCAACACGAGTGGTTCCTTTTTTGGAACAACCTCAGGTCCTAGGATGATGTCTACTGCCGAGAAGCCGCCAAAGTTTGGTGGAGCCGACTTTAAAAGGTGGCAACAAAAGATGTTGTTCTATTTGACAACATTGGGGTTTGCAAACTTCTTTAAGGAAGATGCGCCACCTTCACCAAGTGCTCAAGAGACTAGCTTCACAGTCCGAGCTGCCGATGACAACTGGCACAATGGAGACTATCTTTGTAAAAACTTTATTCTGAATTCTTTAGAAGATAGTTAGTACAATGTATACTCTGTTGCAAACACATCAAAAGAGATGTGGGATGCACTTGAAAAGAAGTACCGTGTGATGATGCAGGTACAAAGAAGTTTGTAGTCGCCAAATATTTGGACTACAAAATGGTTGACTCAAGACCAACCATGGAAAAAGTGCAAGAGTTCCAACTCATCATTCATGATGTTAATGCCGAGGGAATGGTCCTGCCGCATGCTTTTACTGTTGCAACTGTGATCGAGAAGTTGCCCCCCAGTTAGAAAGACTTCAAGAGCTACCTCAAGCACAAGCGAAAGGAGATGACTCTTGAAGACTTGATTGTGAAATTTCGCATCGAGTCTGACGTGCGCAAGAATGATCATAATCCAAAAGGCCTGATTGATGCTAAGGTCAATCTATTGGAGCATGGCGGTCCCTCCAATAAACGAGCTCGCCCAAGTGTCCAAAATGTTAGGTGTATTTTTATACGCTTATTTATCATTATTTAGTATTATTTTGGCGAGTAAAATTGCATAAATGAGCTTTTAATGTCTTATTCTCGCATGTTTGACAGAAGATTGGAGTCTGGAAGCTAAAACGAGGCGAAACGGGCGAAAACGGCAAATTTTGGCTGTGGGCCGCGGCACAAGGCAAGTGAGCCGCGGCACAGGAAGGCAACCAGCGGGCACCAGAGTAGACTGTACTCTATGCCGCGGCACAGTCCAGGTGAGCCGCGACCCAAACGTAACACCCAGCGCCCAGGTTTTAAATTACACGCCATGTGCCGCGGCACACTAGGCGGTTTTGGTGTGCTCCGCGCGGATTTGGGCCGTTTTGAAGCCAGTTTTCGACCTACTCACACGGACGCGATTTGGAGACTGTTGAGAGCTATAAATAAGGGTTTAAGACCCTAATTAATCATCTTGGAAATATGGGAATATTGGAATCTTGGAGGCCTAGGAAAAAGAAGGAACACAGAAGATTATCGCAGACGAGAGAAGCAGAAGAGATGAAAGGCAGAGGGCGGAAGCCAGAAGAACGGAGGAATCCGAGCTCTTCATCTGCGTTTGATTTTCATGCTTTTATCTATTAATTCTGTATTTTCACTATTTAGCATGTCAGGCTAAAAACCTAATCTAAGATTTTGATGAAACCTACGTTTTGACGGATTTGCTTGAGATTATCTATTTAGTTCCCTTTTTGTTGAGTTTTCCCAATCGTGTTTAATGCTTTCAGTTATCTGGCCAATAGTTGTATTGTTTTAATCATTCAATTCGAATCGGGAGAGGAGAGTTGGTGAGGAACTATTGGTGAGGACCGTTTTATCTTGTGAGATAGGAATATACTCATAGGAACTACGTGGCCTTTTGGAGATTTTATGCTTTTTGCCTATTGACGAATTAATTCACCTAGGGATAGTGCGTTATTCGCCTTTAGAAAAATCTATTGACCTCGGGAGAGGCGGTAGAGTATATTAGCAATCTTCGCCTTCAATAAATTGGGAAAATCATTAACTTCAGATAATCGAGAGTAAATTCGGATAAACCGAGGTGGATTCAGAATCCTAGACTTATTCATCATTTGATTCTCTTTCTTCAAGCGATCATTTTTACTGTCTAGTCTTTTATTAATTCTTTTAGTAATTAATTGCAAAACCAAAGTTCGATTGTTCAAATAAAATTAGAATACATAAAAATCGGTAGTTAGTGATTCAGTCCTCGTAGGAACGATACTTACTCATCACTTTATTACTTGTATACGATAACGTACACTTGCGTTCAAGAAAAATCGCAACAAGTTTTTGGCGCCGTTGTCGGGGACTGAAATTTTTGCTAATATCGATTTCAGTATTTCTAGTCTTAGTTTGAACGTTTTTATTTACTTATTTTCGTGTATTTAATTTTATTTATTTATATGTTTGTCCTTTCAGGATATTTCGCGTAGTGCATGAGAAAATTTGGTAACGAAGGCCTACTACCTTTGGATACCGAACTCGAGCGCACTCTTCGAAGGAACAAGAAGGAGAAACGAGAGTTCTGATAACAAAGGACCATGGCCGAAAATATCGAAATTCAAGGAGGAAATAATATTGTGCAGCAAGCTCAACCGGAAATGGCACTTCGAGATTATGCTATGCCGCAGATCAACGCAAACTTTTCGGGGATTCGGCATCCCACTATCCAGGCGAACAATTTCGAAATCAAGCCTGCTATTATTCAGATGGTGCAGGAGAGCCAATTCTGTGGATTGCCAAATGATGACCCAAACGCACATATTGCTTCTTTTTTCGAGATTTGTGACACGTTCAAGAATAATGGTGTCACCGACGATGCTATCCGATTATGGCTTTTCCCTTTCTCTTTGAGGGATAAAGCGAAATTTTGGCTCAATTCCTTACCGCCGGGGTCGATCACAACATGGGCAGAGTTAGCGCAAGCCTTCCTTGCTAAATTCTTCCCACCTTCTAAGACGGCGAGACTGAGAAACGAGATCACCACTTTCGGTCAGTATGACATGGAATCGCTTCACGAGGCGTGGGAGCGATACAAAGATTTGTTAAGGAGATGCCCACATAACGGCCTTCCGGACTGGCTTCAGATTCAGACGTTCTACAATGGTTTGAGTGCCTCTACGCGCACTCTCGTTGATGCAGCCGCCGGTGGAGCTTTGATGGGAAAGACGATGGCTGAAGCACACTCGCTGTTGGAAGCTATGGCCGCTAATGCTTATCAATGGCCATCCGAACGAATAACGCCGAAGCGAGTTATGGAAATTTCGAGTAATGACCCGATATCTACATTGTCAGCTCAAGTCGCCGCCTTGACTCAGCAGCTGCAAGCATTTTCGCATGCTCCTCCCCCCGTTACCATTGAGTCTTGCAATTGGTGTAACGGATATCACCTTAGCGCGGAGTGACAAGTAGGGAACCCTTTAGAGCAACATCAGATGGAGCAAGCTCAATTCGTGGGAAACGGAAATCGACAAAATAATTCTTACCCCAGCACTTATAATCAAGGGTGGCGAAATCAACAAAATTTTTCGTGGAGGAACGGGCAAGCTTTAAAACCTCCACAAGCTCAATTCGCGCAACCCCCACAGCAGCCCCCTCAATCACCAAAGGTATCATTGGAAGATGCTCTTGCTCAATTGGCGGCTAACACGAGCCAATTCATGACCCGCACCGAAACGACCCTCCAAAATCATTCTACCTCCATCCGAAACCTAGATACACAAATGGGGCAGATTGCTAATCTATTGTCCTCTCGGTTTCAAGGTGCATTGCCCAGCACAACCGAAATGAAACCCAAGGAAAACGTGCAAGCAATCGAATTACGAAGTGGAAAGGAGTTGAAAGGGCAGCCTATCAATAACAAAGAGCAGCCGATCGAGCAAAGTGAGAAGGAAAAGGATGAGGCGCCCAAGCCAAAGGAAGTATCGACTACTCAGCCCACTCCTCAAATCCCATTCCCACAGCGTTTCCAAAAGCAAAAACTAGACAAGCAATTTTCAAAGTTCCTCGACGTCTTCAAGAAATTGCACATAAACATTCCATTTGCCGACGCGTTGGAACAAATGCCGAGTTATGTAAAATTCATGAAAGAAGTCTTGTCAAACAAAATAAAGCTCGAGGAATATGAGACGGTCGCATTAACGGATGAAGGCAGCGCTATTTTACAAAAGAAGCTCCCACCTAAATTGAGAGATCCGGGAAGTTTTACCATCCCTTGCATCATCGGAAATTCGTCTTTTGAAAGAGCCCTATGCGATCTCGGAGCCAGCATAAACCTTACGCCCCTTTCTATTTTTAAAAAGCTGGACATTGGGGAAGCCAAGCCGACGATGGTCTCCTTACAATTGGCTGATAGGTCCATCAAATATCCGAGGGGAGTAATAGAGGACGTGTTAGTAAAGGTTGACAAATTTATCTTTCCAGCCGATTTTATTGTGCTCGACATGGAGGAAGATCAAGATATCCCAATTATCTTGGGAAGACCATTTTTGGCGACCGGCCGAACTTTGATCGATGTGGAAAAGGGGAAGCTGACTCTACGTGTTCAAGAGGAGCAAGTAACGTTCAATATCTTTCGATCCGTAAAATATCCGAGTGACGCTGAAAATTGTTTCCAAGTTGACGTCATTGACTCGTGCGTGAGTAGAACATTTCGAGAGAATTATCCACCCGATCCATTGGAATCCATTTTGATTGGGTCTGTTTCCGAACTAAATGCAGAGCATGCAGCCTACGTACGCCACATGGATGCTTCCCCGCCAATTTTCATTCGTAAACCATTCGAGGAGCTCGGAAGTTCACTAACTCGACCAGCCCCATCGATCGAAAAACCTCCAAAGTTGGAACTCAAGAAGCTGCCGCCTCATTTAAAATATGCATTTTTGGGGCCCGACGACTCCCTTCCAGTTATTCTTTCGGACACTTTAGCGGGGGATCAAGAGGCGAAATTATTAAGAGTTTTGAGGGAGTACAAATCTGCTCTTGGATGGTCTATTGTGGATATTAAGGGGATCAGCCCGTCAATTTGCATGCACAAGATTTTGATGGAGGAAGACTACAAACCATCCGTGGAGCATCAACGCCGGTTGAATCCAAACATGAAGGTGGTGGTAAAAGTCAAGATTTTAAAACTCCTCGACGCAGGTATGATCTTTCCGATTTCTGATAGCAAGTGGGTAAGTCCGGTCCAAGTTGTGTCGAAAAAGGGTGGGATAACGATTGTTCAAAATGATAATAATGAATTAATTCCCACTAGGATTGTCACGGGGTGGCGTATGTGCATAGACTATAGGAAATTAAATAAGGCCACTAGAAAAGATCATTTCCCCTCACCTTTTATCGATCAGATGTTAGATAGATTAGCCGAACACGATTTCTATTGCTTTCTCGATGGTTACTTGGGGTATAATCAGATTTATATAGCCCCCGAAGACCAAGAGAAAACGACGTTTACATATCCTTACGGCATTTTCGCTTATAGGCGTATGCCTTTTGGATTATGTAATGCGCCGGCTACTTTTCAACGGTGTATGATGGCTATTTTTT
Organism: Orobanche coerulescens; assembly: GCA_033398695.1. NCBI lineage: Eukaryota > Viridiplantae > Streptophyta > Magnoliopsida > Lamiales > Orobanchaceae > Orobanche > Orobanche coerulescens. The sequence continues at coordinate 60,465,856 of CM065819.1, forward strand.
CTGACATGGTAGAGCAATGTATTGAGATTTTTATGGATGATTTTTCTGTTTTTGGAGATTCGACATTTGTTTGAAAAATTTGCAGAAAGTCTTGAGAAGATGCGAAGAGACAAATTTGGTCTTGAACTGGGAGAAGTGTCATTTTATGGTGCAGGATGGCATTGTGCTTGGCCATCGAATATCCTCACATGGAATTGAAGTCGACCGGGCGAAAATTGAAACAATTGAGAAGATGTTTCCGCCTACTTCGGTCAAAGGGATTAGAAGTTTTTTGGGACATGCCGGTTTCTATCGCCGATTTATTAAGGATTTTTCGAAGATCACGAAGCCGCTGTGCAATCTACTCATGAAGGATGTTCCATTTACTTTTGACGAGTCGTGTAAAGAAAGTTTCGATTTATTGAAGAAAGCTCTAAGCACGGCACCGGTGATAGTCGCTCCGGACTGGGACCTGCCGTTCGAGTTAATGTGTGATGCAAGCGACTTTGCCATTGGGGCTGTTTTGGGGCAGAGACGAGGGAAGGTGTTCCATGTCATATACTATGCGAGCCGAACACTCGATGACGCCCAAAGAAATTATGCCACAATGGAGAAGGAATTGTTGGCGGTGATCTTTGCATTTGATAAATTCCGGGCGTATCTACTGGGAACGAAAGTGATAGTGTGGACCGACCATTCAGCAATAAAATACCTTTTGGAGAAGAAGGATGCCAAACCAAGGTTGATTCGGTGGGTGCTTCTCCTTCAAGAATTCAACTTGGAGATTCGGGACAAGAAAGGGACTGAAAATGTTATAGCCGATCACCTTTCACGATTAGAGAGTCCCATTGAGAAGGGAGAAAGTCAGCCACAAATCATGGAAACCTTCCCCGACGAGCAGCTCTACAAGTTGGGTTCAAAACACGCACCTTGGTATGCTGATCTAGTGAACTACTTGGCAAGTAAAACAATTCCAAACGACCTCTCACGCCATCAAAAAAAGAAGCTAATCTCAGACGCTAAGTATTGTTTGTGGGACGATCCTTTTCTATTCAAGAGATGCCCCGATCAAATCATTCGTAGATGTATTCCGGATGAGGAAATCCACAGTGTGCTAAACCATTGCCATGCATCACCCTACAGTAGACATTTTAGTGGAAATAGAACAACGGCGAAGGTCTTACAATCGGGGTTCTATTGGCCGTCATTATTGAAGGATGCTCACTCCTTTGTGTCTGCGTGTGATCGGTGTCAACGGACGGGAAACATCTCAAGATGACACGAAATGCCGCTGAACACCATACTTGAAGTTGAATTGTTCGATGTATGGGGGATCGACTTCATGGGTCCATTTCCTCCATCAAATAAGAATCTCTATATTTTGGTAGTCGTAGACTATGTCTCAAAATGGGTTGAAGCGGTGGCACTACCTACGAATGGGTCCAATGTCGTAATCAAGTTTATAAAACAATATATCTTCAAACGTTTTGGGACTCCATGTGCTATTATCAGTGATGGTGGGTCACACTTCGACAACAAATTTCTTGATGCGGTCTTGAGAAAATACGGAGTCACTCATTGTGTTGCTACAGCATACCATCCTCAGACGAGCGGTCAAGTCGATATCAAATCGAGAGCTGAAGTGGATCCTAGAAAAGACGGTCAGCTCGTCTGGAAAAGATTGGTCGTTTAAACTCGATGATGCACTTTGGGTGTACCGTACTGCGTATAAAACACCTATCGGAATGTCGCCCTACAGATTGGTTTATGGGAAACGTTGCCATTTACCCGTAGAGATGGAACATCGTGCTTACTGGGCGATAAAGAAACTAAACTTTGATCTGAAATCTGCTGGTGAAAAGCGTTGTTTGCAGCTGAACGAGTTGGAGGAAATTCGCCATGATGCATACGAAAATGCGAAACTTTATAAGGAGCGGACAAAGACTTGGCATGATAAGCACATCACGCAGAGAGAATTTGTCCCGGGACAAGAGGTGTTGCTATTTAATTCTCGCTTAAAGTTATTTCCCGGGAAATCACGTTCACGATGGTCGGGACCGTTCACCGTAGTTCAAGTGTTTCCACATGGTGCGGTAGAAGTACAAAAAGATGACCGAAAATTCAAAGTTAATGGACAACGGTTGAAGGCATACTTGGGAAATCCAATAGACACGCAGAAAACAAGTGTCGTCTTATCCACCGCCGGATGAATGCGAGAAAAGTCCGGCTGAAGACTATAAACTTAGCGCTTCTCGGGAGGCAACCCGAGTATTAGTTGTAGAATCTTTATTGTTTTCTTGCATATTTAGAGTCTTTATTTGTCGTCATTTTTCTTTGATCCGTCTATCCCTCTCGTCTTGATGTTTTTGTTTAAAAATTCTGTGGAGGAATCACCCCAGTGGAGGAAATTAATGATGGGCCGCGGCACAATAATAGTGAGCCGCGGCACGCACCAGTTGATGAAACATGGCCAAACAAACTATACTATGTGCCGCGGCACGATCTTACTGAGCCGCGGCACACCAGGTCACTGAGCCGCGGCACACATTCCCTGAGCCGCGGCACACAAAAGGTTCAAGAAACACCCAGGAGACTGTACTCTGTGCCGCGGCACGAGTCAGATGAGCCGCGGCACACTAACCCGTTGAGCCGCGGCACGCGGCGATATACAAAAAAGTCCCAGGCCGACTGTACTCTGGGCCGCGGTTCACTTTTGTTGTGCCGCGGCCCCCGTCGCAATATAAGAATACCCAGGTATACTTCATGCTTTTGATCGGCCAGCACAAGGTTCCTTCCTTCATTCCTTCCTTCGCACAATGAGGTCGGTCGATACCCTTCTCTTAGTCTTCTTCTCAAATTCTTCAGGTAAATCTCAATCTCTTACTCATAAGTGATACATGATTTGAAAAGTGAATTGAAGTTATATGTTGCTAGTTGTTCTTCAATGTTTTCTCTAAAATGGAGTTGGAATATGGGGAATTCGGTATTTGATTGTGATGGAATTGATAATTATGAACGAATTGTGATGTTAGTTGTCGTTATTCATGGCTATTATCTGTGTTATTATTTTTGGGATTGGGAGTTAACCATTAAAATTCTTGTTCTTCATTTTAACTTGTGCATACCAAGTGTTTGATAAATTGCAGCAATGAAAAATTGGTAAGCCAAGCATTTTCAAATTATATGCAACGAATCATTTTATCGAGTTACATTGTCCCCAACCCTTACATCATTTTAAACTTGAGAGCTCGTACTTAACTTCCTCTTTGATGATGCAAGCTCATTTATTCACGCTCCGCATGATGTAGTCGAGAAGCATGCAAGCTTGCCGGATGATGCCGGCACCAGTTCGTGAGCTGTTTGTAGGGGAGTAGTTGACCTTTCACTTTTTATTGCATATTATATTGTGTCCATTGAGGTCAATGTACGTCCTAAGTTTGGGGGGGGGTTTACTTTCTGTCGCTACATTTATTGTTGTACTTATTGCGTTGCACTTTTTGTTATTTTTTTAGTTATCTTTTTGTCGATAGCCTTGCTTGTCTTGATTTTACTCTCTTCGTGAATTTTTCGTGCTTCTATTTGTGTAATACTGATGTTACGACACTGTTTTTCTCTCTGAAAAAACGGTCGAGTTTTAGTCGGGTTGTAGTCAGTGATTTCTGTTTCTGCTAAGTCGTCATTTAGGTCCGAAATTTTTTCTCGTGATTGTAGAGGTCTTGGCGGATAAGAGAGGATACATACTTGTTTTAAAATCACTGTCGATACGTTTGGTTACATTTTTCGGATAGCTAGTCGTCCAGTTACATAAGTCATGTTGGCGCTTAGATTGAGTTTAGAGTCGGCCAGTTTTTCCCAAAAGTCGAGTTATTTTTGTTCTATGATGAGAAGTCTAGTAACCGGGGGTATTTACGTGACCCGTTGTTTACTCTCGCGTAAAACGACGACCCTGATTAGACTAGTGATTTAGAAATTTCGCATGTGCCGATGATAGGGAGCCTAGTAACCGGGGGTACTCGCGTGACCCGTTGTTTACTCTCGCGTAAAACAGCGACCTTGATTCGGATATGCGGGAATTAGCTATTCGAGTTGGTTCTCCGCTGTGGAGGGGAACTTAGTAACTAGAAGCATCCATGTGCCCCATGAGTATCTTTTACGTCAAACGGTTTCCCAATACATGAGAATGGAAGTTCCACCCTAGGATTATCCCGATGAAACATCCCGAGATCCGAACCTAGTGGTCAACTCGAATCAATTTCTTGAGCATATATATATAAGGGAATACTGTCCGAGGGTTAATTTTTATGAAACTCGTGAAATTTTTGCCATTAGACTGTGGAACGGGGCGAACTAGCTTGTTTATTTTAACCTTTCATATTGACGGTCGATTAGATTCACGTTTGTTAATCTTTGAGCTGGATTTTCTTCATGAACGAGTGATTAGGACTAAACTTGGTTACTTTGTGGAATCAGTGTTCTGAGTGTAGCTTGCTATTACGATACTCGTATTATTCAGAGAGAATTTCAGGATAGTATTGATTAGGTTAAGCACTATGAGTTGCACGATTATTCACGACATTCTTTTGTTGAAATTAATTCTTTTTGCTTGAGGACAAGCAAAGGCTTAAGTTTGGGGGTATTTGTTAGGCGTATTTTTATACGCTTATTTATCATTATTTAGTATTATTTTGGCGAGTAAAATTGCATAAATGAGCTTTTAATGTCTTATTCTCGCATGTTTGACAGAAGATTGGAGTCTGGAAGCTAAAACGAGGCGAAACGGGCGAAAACGGCGAATTTTGGCTGTGGGCCGCGGCACAAGGCAAGTGAGCCGCGGCATAGGAAGGCAACCAGCGGGCACCAGAGTAGACTGTACTCTGTGCCGTGGCATAGTCCAGGTGAGCCGCGGCCCAGACGTAACACCCAGCGCCCAGGTGTTAAATTACACGCCATGTGCTGCGGCACACTAGGCGGTTTTGGTGTGCTCCGCGCGGATTTGGGCCGTTTTGAAGCCAGTTTTCGACCTACTCACACGGACGCAATTTGGAGACTATTGAGAGCTATAAATAAGGGTTTAAGACCCTGATTAATCATCTTGGAAATCTGGGAATCTTGGAATCTTGGAGGCCTGGTAGAAAGAAGGAACACAGAAGATTATCGCAGACGAGAGAAGCAGAAGAGATCAAAGGCAGAGGGCGGAAGCCAGAATAACGGAGGAATCCGAGCTCTTCATCTGCGTTTGATTTTCATGCTTTTATCTATTAATTCTGTATTTTCACTATTTAGCATGTCAGGCTAAAAACCTAATCTAGGATTTTGATGAAACCTACATTTTGACAGATTTGCTTCAGATTATCTATTTAGTTCCCTTTTTGTTGAGTTTTCTCAATCGTGTTTAATGCTTTCAATTATCTGGCCAATAGTTGTATTGTTTTAATCATTCAATTCGAATCGGGAGAGGAGAGTTGGTGAGGAACTATTGGTGAGGACCGTTTTATCTTGTGAGATAGGAATATACTCATAGGAACTACGTGGCCTTTTGGAGATTTTATGTTTTTTGCCTATTGACGAATTAATTCACCTAGGGATAGAGTGTGTTATTCGCCTTTAGAAAAATCTATTGACCTCGGGAGAGGCGGTAGAGTATATTAGCAATCTTCGCCTTCAATAAATTGGGAAAATCATTAACTTCAGATAATCGAGAGTAAATTCGGATAAAACGAGGTGGATTCAGAATCCTAGACTTATTCATCATTTGATTCTCTTTCTTCAAGCGATCATTTTTACTGTCTAGTCTTTTATTAATTCTTTTAGTAATTAATTGCAAAACGAAAGTTCGATTGTTCAAATAAAATTAGAATACATAAAAATCGGTAGTTAGTGATTCAGTCCTCGTGGGAACGATACTCACTCATCACTTTATTACTTGTATACGATAACGTACACTTGCGTTCAAGAAAAATCGCAACACAAAACAAGAACAAATGGATGCAACCAGTCAAGAAGTTTGATGGCGATTACTTCAATAGTGGAAAACATGGGCACGCGGCGAAGGACTGCCGAAAGCCGAAGGCCAACAAAAAGAAGAAACATGTTGCCAACATTGATGAGATTAATGGTGAATGGAAAGAAGATGACATTGCTGCTGTGTTCACCAAGGAGGTCAACCACGTTGAGAACCAAAGTGGTCGGTACGTCGACACCGGTGCGACCGCCCACGTTGGTGCCGATAGGAGTCAGTTTAAGAACTATCAAGCTGTTGAGGGGATGAAGCTCAACATGGGGAATCCAGCTTCATCTGAGATTATTGTAATTGGAGAAGTGGACCTCAAACTTACGTCCGGACAGACACTCACCTTGAAGAATGTGCTTCATGTTCCAGATATAAGGAAGAACTTGATCTCGGGCTCTATACTACTAAATAAGGGGTTTAAACTAGTGTTTGAGTCAGATAGAATTCTCATAAAAAAGTTTGATAGGTTTCTTGGTAAGGGTTACCTCACGGAGGGACTCTTTAAACTCAATGCTTTGGCTTACGCCATGTAACCAAGTTTGTAAATGCTAATAAAAGTGCTACTGCTTCCTCTTATTTGACTGAGTGTTCTAATTTATGGCATTGTAGATTAGGACATGTGAATCTAAATGCTATTAGTAAACTTAGATTTACTAAAATTAAATGAAGTCAATACTCAAAACAAATGTGAGATTTGTGTTGAAGCAAAAATGACGAAATTTCCGTTTCATTCGGTAAAAAGGAACACAAAACCCCTTGAATTAATTCACACAGACGTGTGTGATTTAAAGTTTGTGCAAAACTAGAGGTGGTAAGAAGTACTTTATCATTTTATCGATGACTACACACGATATTGTTATCTTTATCTTTTGAGAAGTAAAGATGAGGCTATTGAATCCTTTAAGAACTTCAAGAATGAAGCCGAGAATCAATTAGGCTATCATATTAAGATGGTTCGAAGCGATAGAGGTGGCGAATATGTAGTCCCGTTTGAGGAATTATTCAAAGCAAGTGGTATAATTCATCAAACAACAGCTCCATATACACCACAATCTAATGGCGTTGCTGAACGTAAGAATTGAACACCTAAAGATATGATGAATTCCTTATTGATTAGTTCAGGGTTGCCCCAGAACATGTAGGGGGGAAGCTTTCTTTACAGCCAACTACATATTGAACAAGATTCCACGCAAAGGTAATGATGTTACTCCGTATGAGTTGTGGAAAGGTAGAAACCTTCATAGAAATATCTCAAAGTGTGGGGGTGTTTGGCGAAGGTTGAGGTGCCTCTACTTAAACAAGTTAAAATCGGTCCTAAGACGGTCGATTGTATCTTTATTGGGTATGCACTGAACAGTAGTTCCTATCGGTTTGAAATCCATAAGTCAGAAGTACCAGAAATGACTGTGGGAACAACAATTAAATCAAGGAATGATGTATTCTTTGAAAACATATATCCTTGTAAGGAAAATGATAAAGTTGAGAACAATTCTAGCAATATAGTTGAAAATGAAGAAACAAGCTCAAAACCCGTGGATGTAGATCCAAAGTCATGTAAGCGATCGATATCTAATCTGGAAGAGGTAGAACCGAGACATGGTAGTAGGGTTAGGACACCAAAGACATTTGGACCTGACTACATAGCATTCATGTTGGATGAAGAACCAACATCAATCAAAGTAGCTTATGCCATACCAGACGGGTTGATCTGGAAAGAAGCTGTTCAGAGTGAAATTGACTAAATTTTACAAAATCAAACTTGGGTTTTGGTTGATTTACCTGAAGGTTGTAAGCCCTTAGGATGCAAATGGATCCTTAAAAGAAAGTACAAGGCTGATGGGTCAATTGATAAGTATAAAGCTCATTTAGTAGTCAAAGGTTTCAAGCAGAAGGAAGGGTATGATTTTTTCGATACTTATTCACCTATAACGAGAATTACATCTATTCGAGTGCTTCTCGCGATTGCTTCTTTGCACGATCTTGAGATTCATCAAATGGATGTTAAGACTGATTTTCTGAACGGTGATCTGGATGAAGAGATCTATATGGAACAACCTGAAGGATTTGTAGTACCTGGACAAGAGAAAAAGGTCTGCAAACTGATTAAGTCTTTATATAGATTGAAACAAGCTCCACTATAGTGGCACTTGAAATTTGATAATGTAATGTTATCAAATGGTTTTAAAATAAACGAGCGTGATAAATTTGTTTACATTAAGAACACTAATAACGGCTATGTTATTATGTGTCTTTATATAGATGACATGTTAATCATGGGTAGCAATATACAAGTGATTAATGACACTAAGAACATGTTAAAAAGAAATTTTGACATGAAAGACATGTGGCTAGCAAATGTGATTCTTGGAATGAAAATTTTGAGAAAATCTGATGGAATCATCTTGACACAATCTCACTATGCCGAGAAAGTTCTCAAGAAGTTTAATGCTTTTGATAGCTTGCCGGCTAATACCCTAATAGAGTTGAATGATCACTTGAGCAAAAAACGAGGGAAGCCCGTTGCACAAGAAGAATATGCATGAGTCATTGGGTGTTTAATGTATCTTACAAATTACACTCGACTCAATTTAGCTTGCGCTGTGAACAAATTGAGTCGTTGCACGATCAATCCAAGCAAAGAGCATTGGAAAGATCTCGTTAGAGTTTTGTGGTACTTAAAGTATACTCAAAACCTTGGGTTAGAATATTCGAGATACCCCCGGTACTTGAACGGTACTGTGATGTGAATTGGATATCCGATACGAAAAGTTCATTTTCTACAAGTAGTTACGTGTTTACCATTGGGGTGGAACTGTCTCGTGGAAGTCCGCGAAACAAACGTGTATAGCCCGATCCAGCATGGAATCCGAATTCATAGCTTTGGACAAAGTTGGTGAAGAAGCCGAGTGGCTCAGAAACTTTCTAGAAGATATTCCATGTTGGTCAAAGCTAGTGCCTGCAGTGATGATTCACTGTGATAGCCAAGCTGCTATTGGTAGGGCGAGAAGTAATGTGTATAATGGAAAGTCTCGACATATTCGAAGACGCCATAATACCGTGATACATTTGATCAAAAATGGGATTATCTCTATTGACTATGTGAGGTCATTGGATAATCTAGCGGATCCGCTAACCAAAGGGATAAACCGTGATCAAATGAATAAATTGCTAGAGGGAATGAGTTTAAAATCCATAAATTGAGAATTATCATAGTGGTAACCTAACCAAGATGAATGGAGATCTCAAGAACTTGGTTTAATGGGAGAACTAAGCTATGAGAGTTCGTGTAAAACACTCATCTAAGTTTATTCCCTATAGAGCAATTGAGTGTTGAAAACTTGCCTAGTGGTGAGGTTAAGTCTATGACTTTTAATGATTCCTAAAGTCCTCGAGGACGTTGAGTATAGCAAGATACTCGGTAAAGAATCATCTATATAAGTGAGAAGTGAGGGCTGCTTCATGAAATACACTTATGAATCCAAAGGGGTGTCCAAGGCCCGCAAATGACACAAAACGTGAGAACAGATGAGGTTGAGGTGTTCAAGTGTTAGCACTATTATCTTGGTGCACGCTGTGGAGGAATAGTTCAAAGCATCAAGCCACTAATCCGCCTGTGTACCCGATTATGTTAACTATGGAAGGCTCAAAGCCACGAACTACCTATATTTATACTTTAACGCCTCTTGAGGACTGACCTTGTGTCTGTACATTGCATTTGGGCTATTTTCACTCATGTAGGGATTGTTGGAATTGTTAATGATTTTAATTTTATTTTGTAAACTTAAATATCATAGGATCGATCTGCGTTCTGAGTAGATGATCGTGGTATATTCACTTTCTCTAAACCGATTCCCGGTGAGTGAGAAATAGTGAATTAAAGTTTGTCACTTAATTGTGAATAAATGAGGGATGGCTATGCCACATTGAATAATGAGCTATCATTATTCAAGTATATAAAGAGTTACCATTATTCATATAATAATTAATGGCACATGTGTATGGGCTTAAACTCCACACGCGCGCACACGCGCGCGCCGCCGCCGCCGCCCGCCCGCCTGGCCTTGGCCTCGAACGAGGCTGCGTGTCGCGAGCCGCGTGCCGCGTGCGGCGTGCCGCGTGCCGTGGACCGTGGACCTTGGCCTTGATCTTGATCTTGGACTTGGATCTTGGATCTTGGCAATTGGTCTTTGGGTGGTCTTTGGGCTGTTCTTTGATCTTGGTCTTGGGCTAGGCCTTGGGCTATGTATTGGCTTGCCTAAAGAATTTTTGGACAAGCTCGTATGTGCACATAAGGATGTCCAAGTACATTACTCACCTCTGCCCATTTGAATTTCGAAACTCCTGAGCATAATGCAGCATAAATGCCTGCATTATGACAGCCATTAGTGGCTGTGTTACTTCCCTGCAGAGTGAGATTGTCTATAAATAGGCATGCATCCCTCTGCATCAGTACATGTAATTTTTGGAAATACTTCAGCATACAGCACAAAGTTTTCTCTGCATACAGTTCTTAGTTCATTGTAAAAGCTTCGCCCTCATCTCGTTCCAGTTCGTCGGAGCTCGTGGGTGTGTGGTGCTACTACCTCCGAGACGTTGCCGTTTTATCTTTGGAGGCGACACGTCAGAACCGAGAGCACTACTCGGGCGTATCTCGTCTTGCGGATAGAGGATTCCTCGACTCGGCTATAGCTTACGGTTTTGTGTCTTTTTATTTATTTATTTTTTTGTCATTTCAATTCAGTTTCTAAACCTGTAATTTCTGTTTCGTGTATTTCTGTTTTGTCTCGAGTTGTAATCCAGTTTCAAGTTGAATTCCGTATCTTCGTTTCGAGTTGTAATTTGGTTTCCGACCGGCAAGTTTTCCCGAACGAAAAAATTTACCAACAACATGCTCACTCTTTGGATAGATTGGAGACGGTTAATGACAGAATCACTGGTTTTTTAGGCTGTTTGTTGATGCTGAAAATGGTTCTACATGCTGAGGTCTTACTGTTATTAATCAAGATAATTCTATTAAGTTTTGTGCTTGTAAGAAAGACCATCCTGCAGATGGAGCCTTTGATTGCTGAAGCTGTGGGATTAAGGTGGGGTATTCAAATGGCAATTGTTGAAGGTCTGTCTGATGCGGAGTTTCTCACCGATGCTCAAGTTGTGGCAAATTGTTTCCATCATATCTCTACTGTTGCTGCTGCGGAACCAATCATCCAAGACTGCATAACCCTTCTTTCGGTTCCTAGCTCTAATGTTCACTTTATTAGTAGAAAGGATAATTATATCGCTCATAATTTAGTTTCCTTTGCTCATAGACATGGTTCTAGTCACTGGTTAGTCTCTCCCCGAGTTGAATCTCTACAAAATTGCTCTGTAATGCCCATTGGAGGCAATCCCTCTCGTTTCATCTAATAAAAGTTACTTGAACTTCAAAAAAAAGACCAAATGGATAAAGTCACAAGTTCCTTCGCATGATGCAATTTGTATATCCATCTCTCTTTAACTTAGTTTCATTAATCTCTTTAAATCCATTGTTGTGTCACGATTTATTCATCCCGACAGGCGATCGACTATAAGGCCGAGCGACCAAGACAACTCCAGTCAAACCATGACTAGCTCGCCAAGTCGAAGATATCAAACCACCATCAGGTACCTAGCGATCGACTCCCAGGGCGATCGCCCTTTGGCAGCTGGCGATCTGCTCTGCTAACCGGCTAAGGGCAATCGACCTGCGCCCCGAGCAGAGACGATCGCCCGTCAAAACCATCAAGGACTGGATCTCAGGAAAGCACCCACGTGCAGATCCACCAAAGGCGCTGACGAGATCTTCGCCAGCAGATAAGATCTTTTGCTGACAGACAAGACATTTGACCACAGCCTGTCACCTACCTCACCTACCAGCATGCGCGCCGAAAGTTGTCAGTGGGACCACCGTGCGGCGACTCAGACGCATGTAAGCTCCCATTGGACCGCATACTTGATCGCCAACAACTCCTGCAGCTTTGAGGGGACAGCCCATGTGCTAAAAGACGATCGCCCGATTATTATATTGCAGAGAAGGCGATCGCCGGCATGTCCAAGCCCTATAAATAGAGAACCTCTTCCTACCGGAAAAAGGTTCCCGATTCATCGAATATACGGTTCGAGTTCATTTGACTCACGTCCGAAATACATTCCACCAAAAGTTCACATTCTCTCACATTCCGATACATCCACGAAATCTTGAAGAACACACATATCATCAAGCTCCGGCTATCTCACCTAATCCATCTCGGGACTTCTCTCTCCAAATCTCTCGTCCCGTAAGACGATCGGCAGCAAGTCTCCACTAGACATATTCCAAGGGATTCATAAGCCCAAGCCCAAACATCCAGCTAAATACTCGCGTGAGAGGCGGTCGATCTCTCACCGCCGCGACTGCTCATCACCTTTGTTACAAGAACTCACAGAGCATCAAATCTGGTTCTTAGGCAATCTACACGCTCACTAGCTAAGATAACAAGAAACTTTACACTCATTGTAATTGTATTCTTACATTAGTACTTGTATCCCCGAATATCGGTATTAATAATATCTCGCGAGAGCATTCAAGCCCGGGACTAACAACCCCGGCAAATCTTGTGTTATTTATCTTTCTCACGGAAGTGCTCTTGCATTTGTTTGCTATCCCATCCATTCCAGCAATATCTATCTCCGGATAATATTTTGGGTAGCAACAATTGGCGCTAGAAGAAGGGGCATCTAACCCTCAAACTTTTATTTCTACCGTCCCGAAGAACACTCACTGTTCTCGGGGCATATACTTGAAGTGACACTCACTGCGCTCCAAAGAAAACCTTCAGAATCATGACATCCGCCGGTACATCGAAGCAAGCTGCTCTCCGAACCGCCGGACACCATATCCCGGCCAATCCGAACCCCGGCGGACAGGGGAAGCCGCGGCAACGCGAGACTCTCGATCCCGCATCCGAGAGATGGCCCCAACCTCTCACTCGATCAATTCCAAACCGAGGAACAGATCGAGGAGGCTATGGCCGTCCTGGAGGAGCGACGGAGAGCATGCGCGCCACCCGCGATAACTCCCTCGATCATCAGCCGCTTGGGAAAACGGATATTCAATGGGCTTCTGAACGAGCGATCGTCAAAAGCCCCAAATCGCGAGGAAAGGCTCTCGCACGGCCAGACGGATCCACATTCGATCGCTTGGGACGCGACCCATCCCGGCCAAGGGCACTCTGTTCCAACCTTGAAAAGACGGAATCCGAATCCGTCACGGAGTTCGGCCTACTCACCTCACAGCCAACGCATGTCGCCATCCGACTCCCGCCCGATCGCCAGGGACTCAGTACTCAATCGCCTCGGCTCCCGCTCCGATCGCCGAGCCGCTAACAGTCAGGCCACGGCGATGGCCGCCATGCAACGTCAGCTCGACGAGATGAGAGCACTCTTGGACACTGGGGCAAGCACCATCAAGAAGATCGTCGGGCCGACCGAGCCACTCGCGGTCCACATCGAGCTTGCCCCCATACAACCAACGATCGCTCCTCCTAAAACACCTCTGTATAAGGGGAGATCGGACCCAGAAACCCACCTGAGTAAATTCCGAATTTACATGACTGGGTGTGGGGCATCTGATGCAACCAAGTGCCGGATCTTCCCGCTGACATTGGGCGAGCTGCCCCATAAGTGGTACGTCTCACTACCACCACGATCGGTCACCTCTTTTAAGAAACTGGCGGATGACTTCACGTCATACTTCGCCAGCAAGGTCGCCAGACCAGAAGGCCCCCAGCGCATGATAAAAATCAAGCAGGGGAAGTACGAACCTGACGACGATTACATCGACCGGGTAGACGAAATCATCCTCACCGGCGAACCCGTCTGATGAGCTCGCTCTCTATTCGGTCATGGGGGATTCCGCGGTCACTCTCCTATGTTCAGCATCTCTCCAAGGATATTCCCCAACTTACACGATCTTCCGCGCTAAAGCCGCCAACTTCTGGCCAGGCAAAGGCTACTCACCCTCCGCTTAGACGAGGAAACGCCACCTCTTGCCCGGAAGATAGCGATCGCCAAAGCAAAGAAGGCGATCGCCAAGACACCCGGAGATCTCAAGGCTTTCGAGGACATGGAAGCCCATCTCCTCCATACGTTCAACGTAACTCGGCACATATTTTCTATGCCATCAAGGGGCACGAAGAGCTCAAAAGGCCAAAGGCGATAAGGGACCACGGTCACTGGACAACAATCAATATTGTGCCTACCACAAGAGTCGGCCACGGCAAGACCAACAATTGCCACGACCTCCTCAAACGGCTCTGAGACTGCTCGAGGAGGGCAAGTTAGATGACTTATTGGTTTAAGCGAAGCCCCGCCTATCTCTATAGACGATCGTCCGAGTCGAACGCAAAAGCAGCCGGGAAGCTCATACGAGCCGACCCCTGGATCAACCTCGGCGACCGTCTCTATATGCTTCAATCAAGAGAAGGAGACCACGGAAGTCATCCCGATCTCCCTCCCTATTTAAGAAACCGGAGGACTCGATCGCCATCTGCAGTTCACCGTATAACACGATGGACTAAGGCACGAGATCGCCTCCCCGCACAACGTACACCGTCGAAGGTTGGCATCTACATGACGATCCAAGGTGGAAGAGTGCGGCCATGGTCACAGGTGGTCGATAATTCCATCGCTTAGGCCATGCAAGGTCCCTTTAGGCCAAGATCGCCCGCCCTTCGTTTAAATACGAGGCCGGCGTAGTCCGAGGGCCCTCCAAAACAAATCGGTGGACACGATCGCTCGCCCTCAAAGGTTCATCATCGACATGGTGAACCGGACAATGCGACGTGCCACAACCCCGCCTCAACGCACACCGCCGAGGTCGGCCATCTCCATGGCTGGCCGAGGTGGAAGCAGAGCTAACAAGCCGCGGGCGTGGAGTTGATTCATCCGACGCCCGCGCAAGGACTCCTCTAGGCCAAGACCGCATGCCTTTCGTTTAAATACGAGGCGGCGCGGCCCCAACGGAGGACCCTCATAATAAAGTGAGTCACGAGACACTCAATGTCTTCGCGCATCAAGACATGATCAAGGAGTCGGCCCATTGAACTCCGCGATCGTGCACGGTTCCTCAAGATGGACGACCGTCCCCAGGATTCGACAAAGTTAAAAGACCGCTCACTCAAGGAATTATTTTCATCCCCTTACTTCCACTAAGTGAATAAAAACAAGGGGCAAGAAGAGTGCGGACTACCTACACGACGATCGCTATTCAACCACATACGGAGATCGTCATTTTTTCGGATGTAGTGCGGCGATCGAACTTATTGTAAAAAGTTGTCTTATGAGTTTATCAATTCATTTGGAACTACCCTCGCGATCTCTCCTCACGCATTTGTACAAAGTCAAACAAAGACTCAAAAATAACCATTCATTCAAGTGATAAGTCGAAATCCAAATGCTCATTTTATTACTTGAAAAATAGAGTACACGGTGCCCAAGGCCTAAGTACTACAAAAGAAAGCTACAAACTACAAAGAAAGTAAGCTAAAAGCGTAAAGGAAGCGCCTCGAGGCCCTGCCGGGCCTTCGCCATCGCATTCGGCGCGGTCCCCTCATCTTAGGAGCATCGGGATGAGCAAGACTGCGGAGACGGATACCGGCTCAAATCCACGCCGATGTCCGCCAGGTCCAAGATCGGCAAGGAGAAAGCCGAATGGAGAGGATGCTCCAATGCATATGACTTGAACTTCTCAGCCAGAGGACCGACCTCCAAGCCTCCCTTCTTAGCCGCTCGGATCGAGTCGGCGAACGCCATGTAATAGGCGAACTCGCTGACATACTCCAAATTTTGGAAGGGATCGGCCTTGGTCGCCTCAACCTCTCCTCTCAGCTCGGCCATCGCCTGTTGCGATCCCTGGAGCTCGGCCTCCCTCGCAGCAACCTTCTCTTTCGCCTCCGCCCGGCTCATTTGGTCGAGCGATCGTCACCTTCGCGATCGGCCTCCTCTCAAAGAACATTCCTCGCTGGGCGGCACTCTGCATCTGGTCCCGAAATCGGTCGACCGCCATTCGAATTTCTCGGTCTCCTTCTTCTCGGCTCAAGCTCATGGCTCGCCCGCTTGGCCGCCTCCAAGGAGTCCTTCTCCATCGCCACGATCTTGTCAGCAAACTCGGCGTTCTCTTTCCGAGCCGCCTCGAGATCCTCCTGAAGGCGAATAGTGGAGGGCCTCCCCTCAAACTCCTGAGCAGCCTGGAAGGCCATGGTCGCCGTCTGAAGAGAAAGGGCGACAACAGCATGCATCGAACTCGACGATCGCTGCCGAGCGATCGCATCCAGATCGGTTGTCCACGCCTTCGGCAGGGCGGAAGCAGCCTTGCTAACATAGGGAGGAATATCACAGGAATGGCAAGGAGATCGGCTCGCCAGGAAATCCACGACCATCGGTGGACAAGAAGGATCTGCGCGACGGATCCTGCATCAAAACAGCTAAGTTAGTACAACTCCTACGCAGATGCAATTGTCAAACACAGAAATGCTATCTACCTCTCAGCCTTCTCGGGATCCCGACCAAAAAACGGCTTCCCTCGAGGAATCTCTGCATCCGCGATCGCCGTCTCCCGCAGAAAAGCCGCAGAGGGCGGCTCGCGCTCCGGAGCAACGATGGTGATCGGAGGCGCGGCGATCGGCACTTCATCGCCCGGGGCAGGAAACGAAGTTGCTTCCGGCCTCGGCCTCTTGCGGTCGCTCAAGCCCCTCCTCCGGAATTTCCTCCTCAACCACGACCTGCTCTACGCGAGGCTCCGGCTCCGCACGAGGCTCCGCCTCCGGAACTATAGGCAATGCGACGGGTGGAACCCGAGTCGACCTCTTCGCGTGAAGACGGCCTAGGACTCCTGGGTTCGACATAGCGATCTCCGCCGGAGGCTCCAAAAAGCGAGGGAAACGAACCTCTGCAGTTAAAGACGATCGACTAACGGTCAGACACTGTCCTTAAAATAAGGCGATCGCCTAGTAAGTGAAGATCGCAGGACCACATACCTGGCACCGCGAGATGTCTCGGGAAGCGGAATAGTCGAGCCGACAACCAGCGACTCTCCTTGTTGATCCGAGTGGCGTCTAGGTCGTCGTCCGACAAGCTCCTAAATCGCTCCCAAACAACGAGGAAGTCGAAAGGCAGCTCCTCGATCGCCGGAATATGAAAGCTTTGCAAAGCAGAAATCAAATTAGATCAGTCAACGCATCCAGCGAAGGAGAGTCTAAACCCTTACCGGGTTTCCTCTCCCGAACTTCTGTGGGGATCTCCAGTTAGCCTGTGGGTTTGTCGCTCGCCGAAGCTATACACTTGACGGAGACCAAGAACCACTTAGTATGATCGCCCCGTATCTTTTTCGGAACTCCATGAATCTCCCGGCCAGATCGGCCTTGAATATGGTAACCGCCGACCAACCCTCTATGAGCCGTCGGTTTAAGCAGATGATTCATCTCCAACGGCGACGGAGGCGGTGACAGTGACCGCCGAATAGGGTGAAAGTGCGAGATGATTTGGAGCCGGGCGTTCGGCGTCGGTGAAGTGGCGCCACATTCCAAGCGGCCACAGATGGGAGACCGCAGGGAGAGGGAAGCGTGGCAGAGCCTCCATAACGGCCTCACTCACTGCGACCATACCCATCGGAGGTCAGGTCGGCTCGTTCATTCTCCGCGGCGCGAACATGTCCACATATGAAGGAACATGGAATCTTGTCCTCCAGACGGCGGATCTCTCACGGACG
The DNA here is from genome assembly GCA_033398695.1 of Orobanche coerulescens. Classification (NCBI taxonomy): domain Eukaryota; kingdom Viridiplantae; phylum Streptophyta; class Magnoliopsida; order Lamiales; family Orobanchaceae; genus Orobanche; species Orobanche coerulescens. The sequence goes on from CM065819.1 coordinate 60,483,606, forward strand.
CCGAGCTCGTATGTTGGCCGAGCGACCACAACGATCGCCGCGGCACGTCTGCGACCGCTTGGGAGCACATATGGATAAGCGACCGAGTATCCCGGAAATCGAATCGCGGAGTAGGACCGCCAATCTCTCCATTATTTCGGCAAAGGCCCTATAGGCCCGTCCAAAATCGCTATGTTGCTCCCGATAAGCCACGATCGCGGATCTCTCTCGATCTGCGATCGTCTCTCCTCGGCCCGACTCCTAGCAACATCGGCCTCATTGAACAAAGCCTCAACTTCAGTAGGTCGATTCCGGCTTGAATTGTTTGCCGCCGTCTCCCGGTGGAAGACGGAAGAAGTTTCTCCCGGCGATGTCCGTGGCGAGCGGTTCCCGCTCCAAACGATGATGAGGTTCCGGCCATTTTCAGAGTTAGAAAGGAAGAGAAGGATTTTTCTTACCCTAAAGTGAAATCGATCGACGATCGGCTCTTAGATCTTCAGAAAATTCGGCAGCAGGTCCTTCTTTCTCCAAAAAAGCACGCGTGAGTGAGACTGCAGCCCCGCGCCCCCTTTTATAGGAGAAGGTAGGGACCCGATTGCAATAAGAGAAAACCTCAGGGGTCGGATCTCAAACGGCGCACCAGTTGACCCCCTCGAGACCCGCGTACGCGTCTTTTCGAGGACGCGTCAGCCGAGGAGTCATTAATGACCGTTGGCGTCCTCCAATAGAAGCCCGACATGTGCGCGGAGACTTTTCAACGCCCGTTGCTTTTTCCCGCGCAGTTCAGCGGCCAACCAAGTCGTCCGAAACTCAGGATATATCAGCTCAAAGACGATCGCTAGTTCAATAAAACACTTAGTCGCTCGTCAAAAATTCAGCGATCGCCAAGAAAGCCACCTCACCCCACGTTTCCAACGTATGAGCGAGCTGGGGGGCAATTGTTGTGTCACGATTTATTCATCCCGACAGGCGATCGACTATAAGGCCGAGCGACCAAGACAACTCCAGTCAAACCATGACTAGCTCGCCAAGTCGAAGATATCAAACCACCATCAGGTACCGAGCGATCGACTCCCAGGGCGATCGCCCTTTGGCAGCTGGCGATCTGCTCTGCTAACCGGCTAAGGGCAATCGACCTGCGCCCCGAGCAGAGACGATCGCCCGTCAAAACCATCAAGGACTGGATCTCAGGAAAGCACCCACGTGCAGATCCACCAAAGGCGCTGACGAGATCTTCGCCAGCAGATAAGATCTTTTGCTGACAGACAAGACATTTGACCACAGCCTGTCACCTACCTCACCTACCAGCATGCGCGCCGAAAGTTGTCAGTGGGACCACCCGTGACAGCGACTCAGGACGCATGTAAGCTCCCCATTGGACCGCACAGTTGACTGCCAACAACTCCTGCAGGCTTTGAGGGGACAGGCCCATGTGCTAAAAGACGATCGCCCGATTATTATATTGCAGAGAAGGCGATCGCCCGGCATGTCCAAGCCCTATAAATAGAGAACCTCTTCCTACTGGAAAAAGGTTCCCAGTTCACTGAATATACGGTTCGGAGTTCATTTGACTCACGTCCGAAATACATTCCACCAAAAGTTCACATTCTCTCACATTCCGATACATCCACGGAAATACTGAAGAACACACATATCATCAAGCTCCCGGCTATCTCACTGGAATCCATCTCAGGACTTCTCTCTCCAAATCTCTCGTCCAGAAGACGATCGGCAGAAGCAGCAAGTCTCCACTAGACATATTCCAAGGGATTCATAAGCCCAGAAGCCCAAACATCCAGCTAAATACTCGCCGTGAGAGGCGGTCGATCTCTCACCGCCGCGACTGTTCATCACCTTTGTTACAAGAACTCACAGAGCATCAAATCTGGTTCTTCCGGCAATCTACACGCTCACTAGCTAAGATAACAAGAAACTTTACACTCATTGTAATTGTATTCTTACATTAGTACTTGTATCCCCGAATATCGGTATTAATAATATCTCGCGAGAGCATTCAAGCCCGGGACTAACAACCCCGGCAAATCTTGTGTTATTTATCTTTCTCACGGAAGTGCTCTTGCATTTGTTTGCTATCCCATCCATTCCAGCAATATCTATCTCCGGATAATATTTTGGGTAGCAACATCCATCAACTCCAAGAAAATGTCTCTTAAAAGGACAGAGTTTCATTAAATACATGATCAAGTCGATCACAATTACATTACTTAATAATTAATATTTACCACCACTCACCATCTATATTTTTATCTTTTAATTTCCACCATACATTCTCCGTCAATACTTAGACAATTTATTCATCTATCATATTCAATTATTCTCCTAAAATATATCGCTTTTAATGTTGCACTTCATGCCAGAATAAGAAATATTGAAGCTCAAATATTGAAGCTCGAGATTATATACTCCCACATATTTTAAATATGTCACTTTAAAATTTTTTAGTTTTTTTTAAAATAGATGTCGGTTTAGCTTTTTTCTTCTCTTAATTCTACTACTACCCCTAACCAACTCACCTCAAAATTCACTTTTTCACTTTTCATTAGTCAAAGATTATCATTTATTTTGGCATAAAAGAATTTTCTTAATTTGTGTGCATAAAGTCAAAATGGCATCTATTGAAAATACGAGAAAATATCAAATAGATGTACACGAGCACATTTGTATATTAGTTAAAACTACTAGGTACATCACATACAAAATAAATACATATTATATACACTACAGATGGATAAATCATGCATGTACCATGCAGAGATAAATTAATTTAAGTTACTATGTATATTACTGATACGGCACGAGCCGAAGAAGGGAACACAAGATCACGCCCCGTCAGAGCTCGGAAGAAACCTAGCCATTTAGAAGATTATTATCATTAGTTATCTTTTAATTCTTAATGAACTTTATTTTTTTAATAGAGTTTACGAACTCCTTCATGGGTTTTATTTTCGGTTCTTTCACATGACGCCTTTATTGAACCGACAGGGCTAGTATAAATACTCATTAATTGTTATCTTGAATAATAAGAAATTTTGAGCTGCCCTAATCCCTTCTCCTCTTCTTTTCCTCTCGCCTCCTCTCTTCTCCTCTTCTTATTCTCTCGCATCCTCTCTTCTCCCTACCCTAGCTTCTAACAACTGGTGCTTTCATTCCGAACTCACCATCAAGATGACTTTCAACGATGAGATCACATCAGACAATATGAACAACGACGTCGATATCCGCGACCTTCTTCAACAACTGACGACGGAAATCCGCAACACACGACAGGAACAGGAGTTGCAACGTTTGCGGACGGACCAGGTTTTTCACATCCTCTGCAATCGGAATATTTTGGATGACAACATTCGCGGTGTTTTCGCCGAGAATCCGTTTGCGGGCCGCCGGAAACTACAAGGTAATCATCAACCACAACAACAACCACCTATTCTTACACCCCAGAATCATTGCATGGACGATCCACCGCAGGAATACCGTGTCGACACGGCTCAAGACCACCGCTGGCCTACCGATGGGCAACAACGACTGATTAATTATCCGAATTCGAGTGGACGCCCCTCGTTTCAATGGTTCGGACCCCATCGGTTGGATTTACAAAGTTCAGTGCTATTTCGACTATTTCCGCACAATAGCCAGGGATCGTTTGCAACTTGTAGGTATGCTGTTTGACCACCCCGCATCCAATTGGTTCTGCTATCAGCGACGAAACAATTGTATACGTACTTGGGAGGAATTTTTGGACACCATCAAACAGCGATTCGATCCTCACCACTATGAGGACTATATTGGCCTCCTCGCCAAGCTGCAACAAACGTCCACGGTGTTGGATTATCAAACGGAAATTGAGGCACTACTTAACAAGATTGACGTGCTATCAGAACCGACTCTCATATCTCTGTTTAAATCCGGTTTGAAACAGCCCGTCAAATGGGAGATCAACCCGAGAAACCCAATCTCGTTAGCCCAAGTCTTTGCTTTAGCTCGGGAACTAGCTGCTTCGTATGTTGACACCGTCAAGAGTCTGCCTAATCAAGGTCGCTGGAACCCCTCAGGGTTTCGCACTGCACCCGTGGCCAATCCGAATATGCCGGCACCTCCTACTACGACTAATGTTCAAACACCGAGACAGAACATCACCAACCTCTCAATGTGACGTATTTCTATCGCCGAGCGGGAGGAACGAACTAAGAAGGGTTTATGCTGGAATTCTGACGAGAAATATGCCGGGACATCGCTGTAAGCACTGCTTTCTCGCATTGTTAGGCAGTAAGAATCCGAAGTATGAGGACACCAACGAACTTGTTGATGAATTAGCAGTTATAGGGGATATCTCTAGTATTCATTCCGTGGAGGGCCGTACTAATCCCCAATCCCTCAAGATTCTGAGATCTATTAACGATAAGTCTGTTCATGTATTGATCGACGGAGGAAGCACCCACAATTTCGTCCATCCAACTGTGGCAGAACCACTACACCTTCGTTTGTCGAAGGTACGGCCTTTCAGAGTTTATGTCGGTAATGGTGCCTCATTGTTATGTACGAATCAGTGCGCGACCACAAAGGTTCTCTTGCAGGGTCATATTTTTTCGATAGACCTATTTGTGCTGGCGGTTCACGGACCTCAGGTTGTTTTAGGCGTCCAATAGCTGCAGACTCTAGGCAATGTTTCTCATAATTACGCCCAACGGACGATGGAATTCTCTTGGGAGGGCAAGCACATCTTCTTGCAAGGCGATTCTCAACCCCCACAAGCAATCTCTTTACATATGCTGAATTGTTTGTTTGCAGCGGAAGAAGTAGCCGAATGTTTTGAGCTTTTCCTAATTACTACGGACTCCTCGGCTTCGGAAGTGGAGTTTCCAGCTGATCTGCATCCTCGAGTTCGTGAGATCCTTCAGTACCACGAAATCATCTTCCACCTACCCACCGGATTACCTCCACAATGACCGTGGGATCACCGCATTCATTTGCAACCTAAATCCAAACCGATTAATGCCAGACCGTACAGGTATCCTTATTTCTAGAAATCAGAAATTGAACTACAAGTACAGGAGATGTTATAGCAGGGAATTATTCGGCATAGCACAAGCCCTTTTTCGTCCCCTTCTTTATTAATCAAAAAGAAAGACGACAACTTCCGTTTCTGTATTGATTACAGGGCCTTGAACACGGCTATAGTGGCTGATAAGTTTCCTATTCCGACAGCTGACGAGTTATTTGATGAGCTGGGTAACACCGTTTTCTTCACTAAACTCGACCTTCGTTCCGGTTATCATCAAATTCGGATGAATACTTCAGATATCTACAAGATAGCCTTCCCCACACATGACGGTCACTTTGAATTTTGGTCATGCCGTTCGGATTGACCAATGCGCCATCTACATTCCAGACTGCAATGAATCATATTTTTGCATCATGTTTGCACGACTTTGTGATTGTGTTCTTTGATGACATTCTGATCTACAGTTCGTCCCGATATCTTCATATTCGGCACCTTGATGTTATTCTTCAGATTGTACAGGCTAATCACTTCTTTGTCAAAAGCTCCAAGTGTTATTTTGGTACCACATCAGTTGAGCACTTGGGCCACCTCGTCTCTAACGGCCAACTGCTCACCGACTCGAACAAGCTAGTTGCTATGTCTCAATGGCCCGTGCCTAAAATAGTCCAACAACTACGCGGGTGTTGGGATTCGGTGCCTAAAACGAAGGCCAACCAGAAGCGGTAAAACAAAAATTAATTCGATTTGAATCCCTATGAGGATCGATCGAGCTACATATATACGAATATTATACGAAACACAAGAGATATAGAAACTCACCCTTGTAGCCCATTGATTAAATGGATTCCTTCTCTTGAGCAATTCCGCAAGCTTTAGATTGCTTTCCCTACGATCCAATCCGCTCCAAGCTCTTGGATGATCCAACGCCGAAAATACCGCATCTCTACTTGCCACGCGCCGGAGAAACGAACGGAACGACGATCACCTTGCTATCCTCCAAGGATACGGCTAGAGCTAGGATGATGAAGCTTTTGATTATAACACTCTAAGTGTATAAATCACACACTCTCAATGAATATCTTGATTTTCTCCAAGAACAATCAAGATGAAATGAGGAAGAAGATGAAGACAATTGAGAAACTATTTTCTCTCTCTCTCTCTTGCAAAACTCACGAATGCAATTGGAGTTGGGGAGTGAGGAGTTGTCTTCCTTTTATTCTTATTTCCACAAGACTAAATCACCTACCTCATGATACCCTTTGATCTTGTCCCCTCTAAGACTTATGTCATCCACCAATTAAGGTGGAGACAAAGACTAAGGAAGGTGGTAGGCAATGTGAGGCAACCATCTAGAAGAATAGGATAAGTTTGGTCCGTTTCGGACTCCAGTGAGTCCAAACAGATAAACTCCGATTCCGTTCCGATGTATTTATATCAATTAATTAATCTAATTAATTAATCATATCAAATACATTATAACATAATTAATTTCTCCAAGAAATAATTATATTCATGAATTAAATTAATCACCCAGTAATTTATTTAATTCATTAGGCCGTAAATCAATTTATCCAATAAATCAATTTAGACATCCAATGTCCCAAATTAGATATCCTGTAACACCCACAATCCGCTCAGGGATATTACACGTCGTAGAACCTTTCCTCAAGGATCTACCAGGTTGGTAACAACGTTAAACATCTCGATAATGTATTTAAGGCTAAAATAAGTCACTAGACCGATTTGGTCTTTCAATAAATGCATACAACTCAAAACATTACATGCCCACGCAGGGGTCGAATACAACACACTCCCGTACAATGGGAAAGAATACTGCAGTGGAAATAAAATACGACTAAACCAATGACATCATATTGATCCTCGTGTGATTAGTATCGTTCATCTTTCATCATCCTTCATGCCGACCCTGTGCTATGCTCCAAAACCTGAATGCAATACAGACATCCACCCCCCGAATACTCGGGGGTTAACAAAACTCCACTGTTTTGCTAGTGTAAGAACAAGTGCAAAAATACGAGCCATACAATACAAGTTCCAAGGACAATAATAACCAGAAATCCTCAAAGATTTAAACATAACGAAAATACTTCCCGAGGCAAGAGTTTGGGAAAAACATTCCAAAACCGATAGATCACCAATCAAGGGAAACAATTTATAAAACAGTTTAAAATGCCATCGGGAATTTTAATAGAAAACAAATTAAGATTTCAGAATCCTTCTATTTCCAAAATCAACAGGGGTCAGAGCCCAAAGTTTCATTTTCACAAATAAATCGAACAACAATTCACAGGGCCAGAGCCCGCATCAAGTGTCCTCAACGGACATAAAATCAACACAACATAATCACATACAAGCATCGCCTAGGATCGGGACGAAGCCACAAATCCCACTCGAGGCCTCTAAGGACCCTCCCGAGCTGGCTACAATCATAAAACAAATCATGCACATGCATTGCCTAGGACCGGGACGAAGCCACAAATCCCACTCGAGGCCTCTATATAAGGACCCTCCCGAGCTGGCTAGCTAAACAAATCACACACCATATCTCACGGTTGGATCAATCACTTGTTGCATCCTGACGACATGATCACAAGCCATGTGTCACCGTAGATTATCTTAGGCGCTCACGGTTGGATCAATCACTTGTTGCATCCTGACCACATGATCGCATGCCATGTGTCACCGTAGTTTTTCTTAGGCTCTCACGGTTGGATTAATCGCTTGTTGCATCCTGGCCACATGATCACATGCCATGTGCCACCGTAAGCCCCACCCACATCCACATATTCACATACATAGTACAATGCAACAAAGATATCCAAACAATTCACCCAGAGACGTCAAACCCTTAGCAAAACACCATGTCAAATCATAACGCACCGAAATGAAGCAATATACGTACACACACATTATCAAACGCAACATCAACACCAACCATACCCATAAGATTCACATAATCGTTTACGAAACACACCAATCACAAAATACACACGGTTTTGAAAGAGAGCCTTTAACTAGGCTAAACCAATTCTTTGAAAGTTCAATTCAAACGACCAAACAACCATATTTAGACGATCACTAATTATCATATCCGTAAAATAAGAATTGTATGGACAAGGTACTTGCCTCGAATAACCACAACACGGAGAATCGACCGAAGTAGGTTGGCACGAACTGACTACGAACTCGCCGACTCCACCAAACGACAACCCGCAACAATAAACTACAAACGACAACAATAACAACGAACATGAATTCCAAAGTACGACGCAAATCCGCTGAATTCAAGGAACAAACGACGAAAGTTCAAGGATTTCCCCCGAAACAGCCAAGAACACGAATCGACCCGACAACACATGAAAATGGACTTCCCAACCGAGATATGGATATTCAATCCATAGGATATGTTTAAAAACATTATTTTACAACAATCGGTTCATCAAAAACGGATGGAAAACATAATCAAGAACAAATCCCCCCAAAAAGTCAACTCGAAGGAAATCAAGAAATATACCTTGATTCAATGAAGAACAATGGATTAAATGATGTTAAACACAAGAATACTACTAAGATTAATCATACCCATCATGTATTAATCAATAATACGGAACTAATCGGACAAAAACGCAAAAACCCCAAAATTTCTCAAATTAGGGTTCTAGGAAATCTCACCTTGATTCGATGGATCAAAGGATGATATAGGATGATCAATAAATGATATGAACTCAACAACTTCGTGTATTTGTTGTTCAACAACATGGCTTCAAGATCCCCAGGGCTCCAGCCGCGGAAAAGAAAGAGAGAAATGGGAAAAATGACCGAAACTGGACTGCTGTGTCACATATATACTGGTGCAGCCTAGCGTGCGCTAAGTTGCCGAGCTAGCGTGCGTTATCGGCCCGGGCCGCAATCCAGACTTCCTGGACTAGACTGCTCGGCTAGGTAGCGTGCGCAGCCTTCCGGCCGTAGCGCGCGCTACCTGCCGGTCGTAGCGTGCGCTACATGCTGATCCACCCGAGTCCAGAACCTCACTGCCCCTACTGTCTCGGCTGACTAGCGCGCGCAGCTAACCGGTTGTAGCGTGCGCTACCTCCCGGTCGTAGCGCGCACTACTTTCCGGCCGTAGCATGCGCTACGTCGGTTCCTGCCGCACCCATCCGGCTAGTACCCGCAATCGTCCGGCCAGTACTCGCAACCGTCTGGCCAGTGCCCGACCACCAGGACTCGACGACTCGATTATCCGAAATCGCACGGAACGAACACGACAAAATGCTCATGGGAAACATCATTGACCCGAAATGAAATACCATGCAACAATTAATCACACGCAACCATGAAAAGGGTCAAGACAACAAATATGAATGTGGATACCCACAACTTTGGGTAAATTACAAAATAGCCCAAAACGCCTGAAAATCACGATACGTGATCGAATAACAAAACCGAAGTTCACAACACGTCTAAAAAAGTTAAACGGACTTACAGGAAACTCGAAACAATAGTTTCGAATGAGATTCGCAAGAATCGAACTCGAGTGCGGAAAAATCGCTACGAAGCACGGAACTCAACAAAACAACACCAAAACGAACTCGGATGTCAAAAAGTGCAGAATTAATCATTCTCATAATGATGAAACGGTCCCAAGCGAGTCGTCAAAACGGACTCTTGCCAAAAAAAAGAAAATTACTGGAAATCGAATTTGCGGATATTACATATCCGATATCTAATATTCATAATGATGAATAAGCTTGATTAATTATGTCATCAATTCTATTGCACGACTCCGTACGTCCATCTCAGCCAGCAATAGGAGGAACCAAAGAGTAGTAGCACCACCTAGCCATCCTGGCGGCCTACACTGTACCCCAACTGAGAACGAATGATTGGGATCATTCACGAACCATTCTGTCGTGAATACCAGTATACGTGCAAACCCTTCTTTCAAATGTCCCGATCAAGTTATAGGGTCACGGTCAGTCAAACCCTATCTGTACTTGACGCTATGCATGCGTTGATGCAAATCGAGATCATCGAGCTTTCGTGTATCTAATACAACTAGATCTAATGCTTTGGCCAAAGACTTATGATCTCATCTGCCAATAACAGTATAGGACATATAACCCGCTCTCTAACGGGAGAAAGAATTCTATCTTGGTATTCAGTAGGACCTGCTACTTGCCCGTCAATATGCACATCGAGGTTGACTCCCGCCTTCCGGTTTACAGGGTCGAACTACTCTAATGAAAATCTTGACGTCACAAGCACATCCCTACTAAATCCTCAAGTCGAAGGTTCACGAATACCTATCACAACCTTTTGATTCTGTTATTGACTGTCCCAGAGTGAAATCCGTGTGACAAATTGAGGGTGAGTCGGTTCAAGTATGCTAATCCAATTAGCATACCTATAATATGTGCTCTCATTAACCATTAGTGTTCGACAGGCACTCTCCATTTCAAAGAACATGTCATACAAGTTTTCACATAAACTTAATGCCAGTCAAGTTTCCTCGACTTGCGAATGATTAAGTATTTGAGCTATAAACCTTTCCAGTGCCTACCCCTTATCTTCGAGGTGAGTTTTATTCCATGTCGCATCAGAAGGAACCCTCTTTTAGAATCATCCATCTTAAACCGCTTTAAGATCTTATCTATATAGAGGGCTTGGGAAAGACCTATTGTTCTCTTCGCTCTATCTCGGTAGAGCCGAATACCAAGAATATAGGTTACTTCTCCCAAGTCTTTCATTGAGAAATTACTCCAAAGCCAAGCTTTCACAGAACTGAGCATTCCCACATCATTTCCTATTAGTAGATTGTCATCTACATATAGTACTAGGAATGTGATCTTGCTCCCACTAACCATCTAGTTTACACAAGGTTCCTCTTCATTTTACACAAAGTCAAACTCTTTGACTATCTCGTCAAAACGAAGGTTCCAACTACATGAAGACTGCTACAGTCCACTTTATGGAGTCTACATCCGCCATTGCTAGGTCATTGGTCACGGGTCGGTCTCTTATTTATCACATGGAACCTCGTGGAAACCCAGTTCCTCCAAGTGCATAAAACTATACCTCTTAGGTAATTGTGACACCCTACTAGACCTACGAGGTGGTTGTACTTGTTACAGAAGGTTCGGTTCCATTTTCTTGCACGGGTGTCTCCTGAGGAGTTTCATTGTATTCTTCCAAAGAAATATTTCTACCTTCTCCGCCTTCCTGAATGAACTCATATTCCAGGAAGTTTGCATGCAAAGCAACAAAGATCTTTCGATCTTTGGGCATGTATAATAGATAACCCATCGCCTCAGATGGGAATCCAGTGAAACGTCTCCTCACGGACCTCGCCTCCATTTTGTCCACCTTAGTCTTCTTGACGTAGGCGGGATATCCCCAAATCCTAATGTGATTAAGACTTGGTTTCCTGCCCTCCCACATCTCATGTGGAGTTTTAGGAACGGATTTGGAAGGACATCTGTTCAAGATATATGCAGCAGTCAGGAGTGTATACCCCACAGGTAAATCGGTAAGTTAATATAGCCCAACATAGAATGGACCATGTCCAACAAGGTCTGGTTCGTTCTTTCTAACACACCATTTAACTGAGGAGTGCCTGGAGGTGTTAGTTGTGATACTATTCCATGTTTCTTCAGGAACTTTTCAAACTCCGTACTCATATCCTCGCCACCTCGGTCCAACCGAAGTGTTTTGATATGATTTCCAGTTTGTTTCTCGACTAGGGCCCTAAATTCCTGGAATTTCTCAAAGGCCTCGGATTTATATTTCATTAAGTATACATAACCATACCTAGTATGATCATCTGTAAACGTAATGAAGTACTGATTTCCGCCACGTGCTGCTTCCAAAGCACCACATACATCGGTATGGATTAATCCTAGTTTATCAGCGGCTCTTTCAAAAGTCCCTGTGAAGGGGAACTTAGTCATTTTGCCTTTAAGGCAAGATTCACATGTAGGAAAGGGATCCGATCCCAATGGACCCATAAGTCCATCTTTTTCATTTTGTAAACCTTGGTCTGACCAACATGACCAAGTTTAAGATGCCATTTCATAACTTGATTGGTTTCATCCCTACCACGCTTCCAAGTCATAGTATTCACAACGACTTTGTTACTGAGGATTAGATGATACAATCTATTTAACAATGTAGCAGTGCCCAAGAGTTTATTACTAAATTAAATTTTGCAGGAACCATCACCAATGAAAAATGAAAAGGGCTTTCCGATCCATGACCGGAATGGATACAATATTTTTATGCCCCTTGGGCAAAACAAGTACATATTCTAAAAACAAAGCCGGATTTTAAACCCAAAGGAAGTGATCCTATGTCGGTTGCCTCGACACTTTGCCCGCTTCCGACTGTGATCATAACTTCTCCAGCTCCAAGTTTCCTACTTTGTTCCAGATACTGATTCATGGTACAAATATGAGAACTAGCACCAGAATCCAAGATTATCAGAAGTAGAAAATACGATGAGAACAATTTGTTTCCAAAACTAAAAGTTCTGTACCTGAAGCGCCATGAAGAATCGGACAGTCTCTTGCCCAGTGGCCCAGCTCACCGCACTTGAGACAAGCGTCCTTATTCTTGCTCTTCTGAACCATCGGGGCCTTGCCCTTACCCTTAAGGTCCTCGACTTGTGGTCCTGTCCGCTTCTTGGTCTTTTTCTTCTTGTTCTTGGACCTCCGAGATCCAGAATAAATCACAAGGGCAGACTCCTTCATCCGCGGAGTCTTCATCTAAGACTGAGTGGTCACCAATTTGTTCATTAGCCCAGCTAATTTACATGCAATCTCATTGCAATTGAAGTTCATAACAAACTGTGAGAAGGAATCAGGGAGAGACTGAAGGATAAGGTCGGTGTGGAGAGAAGTATCTATTTTAAAATCAAGAGCCTCCAATCTCTCGATCATAGATATCATTTTGAGGACGTGTTCCCAACCTTCTCACCTTCCTTCATCCTTGAACTGAACAGTTGCTTGGATATCTCATATCTAGCAGTTCTGCTATGCTCACCATAAAGCTCGGTTAAGTGAGATAGAATCTGCCTAGCAGAAGTCATTTTCTCATGAGCTCTCTGAATCTCATTAGACATGAAAGCCATCATATATGCACGGACTTTCACGTCATCCTTAACCCACTTTTGATGGTTTTCAATCTCTTCCTGATTGGCTCTTGTCCGCACCGGAGGCGCCAGAATATCCGTCTCCAAGATGTATCCCAGTGCCTCTATACTAAGGACTATCTAGGGATGTCAACTTTATCCATACTCAATCCTACCCGCCGGATAAAACCGAAATCGGGTCAACTATCGGCCGAACCCGAAATTTTATAGTAGGGCATGGGTATAGTATATTACCTGAATACCCGACCCGATTACCCAACCCGCGTACCCATTTGAATTATATAAATATATTATTATGTATTATACATAAATAGTATATTGTATTATAAATTATATATATTATTATATAAAATATTATATTTTTAATATTTATTATAGTAAATTAAATTTATTAATTACATTATATGTATATATGATACACCAGCATCATAAAGAGTTGAATAGACAACTAATAAAAAGTTTTGAGAAGATTATTCAATGAAAAAATAAGATTCTGAAAAAGATAAGATTCTTGAAGAGACAATACACTAATAAAGCATTCTTACTTCAGATAACATTATTTATTAATAGTAGATTTGACAACTCATAAATTTTTTAAGTTAATCTTTTTTAAATATGCAAAATTCAGAAATAATATTATAATATAAATAATAAATATATTATTTTAGAGTTTTATCATAAAAATATTAAAAAACATCAAATTAAAATTATATACTAAGTACTTTTAAATATTAGTATTCCTGCAGTAATAATAGTATAATAAAAGAATTATAATTTCTGTTTGGTGATAATACTTTGCTGAAATATTGCAAGGTTTGTTGTTGGGTTCGTGTCTCGTTGGTCCTCTTCCTTGCAGGGCTCCCATTAGTGCACATCTCTCGGTTTAACACCTGCCTGGTCAAGGGACCTCTGATACAGGTGGGGGGAGTTTCTCGTCTCTCCCTTAACAAAAAAAATTACAATTAATTATATTATTAAATAAAGAGCGCGTGTGTATGTGTTAAAGTAGTACACTGTGTAATGTTGTGATACATTTACTAGCAATTGTTTATAGCAAGGATATAGTTAATGAGCCCATCCAAATAGGAAACTACGGTAAAATGGGAATAAACCAATGAAATAAGGTAGTATGGGAAAATTGTACTCAAACAGTGGTAAACCGGGAATGGATTCTGGAATATGCATTTCCTATATTCAATTCTTGTCTTATTGGTATACGTCATCCGTTGGTAGCATCGCACAAGTCTAACTGTTTACCAAATTCTCCATTAAGTTCTGTATGAATAAATTTGTATGTCTGAGTAAATATGTCTGCCTGGGTAAAGTGATGCTGTTGTTTACTTTTTTATCTTAATAAACTGTCTGAATAACAGAAATGACTGATTTACCCCTGAATATGAATTATAAGCTGTTTTATAAATTGCTGTTTATTTTTTAAGCCATATAAATGATATAATCCAAAAATGGCAAGAATAAATGTTCTAATTTCCGATTTTTTTAAATAGTTCAGAATTTTTTAAATTTTCTAATTTCTGAATTTAAATATATTTTTTTAATTTTTTTAATATTAATATTCCAGAATTAAAAATAAAATTACCTAAATTTCAGATTTTTTTTAATTTTGCAGATTTTTTTTAAATAAATATAAATAAATTCCGATTTTTTTAACTTTTTCAGATTTTCTAGAGTTTTATATTCTTTTAATATTTTTTATTAATTTTACGAAAATAAACAATAGTTTATTATTATTATTATTTATATTATTATTTTAAGTTTGTATTATTTTTCAGATTTTTATGAATATAAAATGAAAATAATAGAAAATCTAATTATTTTAAGTTTTATTATTTTAAGTTTGTTAGTTTTTTATTATTATTGTTTATATTATTATTTTAAGTTCGTATTATTTTTTAAATTTTTATGAACATAAAAATAAAATAATAAAAAATCTGATTATTTTAAGTTTTATTATTTTAAGTTTGTATTATTTTTTTCAGATTTTTTGCTAATTAATAGGTCGTGAAAGGGGAGAGGGGTAGTGATAGAGGTGGCCACGGTTCCGGTTCAGGTTCGAACCGGAACCGAACCGCCGGTTCCACGGTTCCGGAAATGGGAATCGGAACCGAACCGGTAACTTAATGCTACGGTTTCGGTTCGAACCGGGGAACCGGCGGTTCCGGTTCCGGTTCCGAACCGGCGGTTCCCGGTTCGAACCGTCCGAACCTATTTTTTTTAGTTCACTTTAATTGTTTTTATAATGAAATAATCAATATAAATTAAAAGAAACAATTTTGAAAAAGAACCGAAAAGAAATAGAAGAGATTAGGGCAACTATTTCTTATTATTCCTTAGATAATAGTTTGTGGTATTTATAACTAAGTCCTGTCGGTTCAATAAAGGCGTCATGGGAAAGAACTGAAAAGAAAATCCATGAAGGAGTATTAAACTCTTTTAAAAAATACATTAAATTTCAAAAATTACTAATGATAATCCTAATTACTGATAATAAAGGTCATCGTAAAATTACTAATAATAAATTGCAGGCTGCTACACACACTTTCACCCATAAAATAACCTACAATTGTCAATATAATTTTTTATTCCAAACACAAGTGGGTGGAGATTTTCAAGGCAGCAACATGCAAAAAAAATCTAGGACAACAAATTTCACACAGCAAAGAGGGAAACCGGGAAAAGAAACAAACCTCAAAGATAAGCACGAGAACGCCAAAAAGCCGACAACCCATGTGCAAACTTTGCACTGCAAAGTTGGTTTCAAAATCTCAACAGAGGAAGCAGCCCCATGTGCAAACGGCCGATTCCATTTTTTTCAACGGTTCCTAGTTCCGGAACCGTGTGAACCGGCGGTTCCGATGTAACACCCCGAGATATTCGGAATAATTACAGCGCCGTAAACCCTTTAAGTAAGGATTTACAAGGGTGATTTAAAAGAAATGTAAATATAAGACATCAATGCTGCGGAAATTAAAGTTTACAAAAAAAAACCGTACAACTGGTTCAACGAGTAATTAATACAACCATATTGAAATGATATTAATACGACACGTGTACTCGAGTACTGAAATCAAAACAAGAAAACAAATCACCAACAACAACAAACATCACTGAACCCCTTCGTCGTCACGCCGTGCATGTGGTGTTTCCCGCTCCTCGGCTACCTAAACATCAAAACAAATGTCCACTTTGAAGGGGTTAGCAAAACGATGCTAGTACAAGTATCATATTAAACAATTCGAATATGCATCAACAATACATAACAAGATACACCACACAGACTTCCGCTACCGGAATCCGACAATGCGAATCCACAAGATTCCATTAACACAGCAAGGGTATTCCAATGATCCAGCGCCCTCAGCATAGATCCCAAGATGATCCCGTCGGACCAACACGAGGTGGAAATAATTCGTCCAATTATCCAGCGCCCTCAGCCTAGATCCCAAGATGATCCCGTCGGACTAACACGAGGTGGACATCCAATCCAGCGCCCTCAGCATAGATCGTACAACGTACACAAACACACTCATGCATACACATATGCCAAATCATTATGTTCATCAACATGAACATACAAACAGTAGATAACGAATATCATGACAATTCAACGTAATAAATCTCATGTTCAACAACATGAAAAATCACACGCATGCTCAAAATACCAATATTAATATATTACGATACTTGCCTCGAAGTTGGCAAGAACGAAATACTTCAATGATCTCAATACACTCGAAGGCCGCCTCCTTCGATCAACGTAGCAAGCTCGAACCTTAACAAAAGGAATGATATATAAATCATCTCAAGTCGAACGATGGCCTAACAATTCGGTCTACGGCCCAAAAGCTCAAAATATGCAGTCTGCCTGAACCACTTAGCGTACGCTACGTACTCTACGTAGCGTGCGCTAAGCCTGCCTGTTAGCGTACGCTATCGTCTAAGCCTAGCGTACACTAGCCATGGACTGACAGTCCTCTCTGATCAGCCGACTGACTCGGCTGATATCATAACGTACGTTACGTACCAAACGTAGCGTGCGTTAACTTATCCCCGATAGCGCACGTTAACTAACGTATGTTAGCGTGCGCTAACCGTGCATGGCAGATAACTACTGACAGAAAACTAGAGCTAATGGTGATGAACTCATGAATTCTATGGTGATAATACAAGTCATTCCCGAGCATATCATGCTAATAAGGTTTGTGGAAGCTCTATTCGTACTGAATGACTATGAGATACAAAGATACAGATAATCATCCCAACACCATAATTCATCTTAGATCTTCAAGAAAATATTCTAAGTTCCGTTCGTCCTACGTTCCAAAACGCATGATTCCAATGAGTAAAACATAAATCGAGGTGATATCCGTTTATTGATCACAAATCGGTTTGAAAATGCTTAGGAGTCCATAAACTAAAAAGGTTCAAGGGTTCATACGATATATAGTGCCGATACGTTAAAAGTATCCTTCTAACATGTGACGACCGATTATAAATGAAATAACTGGCTATCAAAACATGATCAAACGTCCTTAAGAACACTACTAATATCGGTGAAGAATCACCTACCTCAAAGTAGTGAAGAACACGGAGGAAATCGAAGCAATCCAACGTCGAAGGCTCGAACACCACTCCTCAAAGATCTACAATCTTCAACCACGAGCTAGGATGCTGATATGAAGTGTTTAGGATGTAGGAAGTTATACTCTAAGTATAAGAATTCGGATGTGGGAAAAGAAAGGACTGAAAATACGAAAAGGATGCTGTCCTATTTATAGGAAATGATTATTAGCGCGCGCTAGCTCCTCGTAGCGTGCGCTAACGGCCATCGACTTTACTGTACTCGGCACTTAGCGCGCGCTATGCACATGCCTGTAGCGTGCGCTAAGGCGTTGACTTGGCTTTTCCCGAAAGCCGTCCAGGTTCATCCCGACACAATCCGACAGGGGTCCCCGGCCAGATCTCACCTACCGCACGTCTCAATCAAATTGACCACGCATAGCGTGCGCTAATGTTCCTTTGTAGCGTGCGCTATGAATCCATGTTAGCGTACGCTACACATAGCCGATAGCGTGCGCTACATGCGCAGAATTACAATTTTTAAATCACAAACATGAAATCATACGCTCGACAACATCGGATTATGAAATGCGGAGAATAATACTCAGATCAAGTACAACGATTACAATATCACAAGTTCCAAATACATATCAGAAATCTCGGGTATTACATCCTTCCTCCCTAAAAAGAAGTTTCGTCCCGAAACTTAAGATGAAAACAACTCTGGATATCTAGCCTTCATACTGTCCTCCGTTTCCCAAGTGGCCTCTTCGACTCCGTGTCGTGACCATTGTACTTTAACCAAGTGTATTGGTTTATTCCTAAATTGTTTGATCCGACTCTCAAGTATCTTGATTGGTCTCTCTTCGAAGGTGCCATCATTAGCTATCTCGATCTCGTCGAAATCAATGACGTGATTGGGGTCCGGTACATACTTCCGCAGTTGGGATACGTGAAACACATTGTGAACGTGACTCAGCGATGGCGGTAAGGCCAACCTGTATGCTAAATCTCCAACCCTTTCGAGGATCTCGAATGGTCCGATATATCTTGGACTCTCCTCCCAAAACGGAAAATCCCTCGTGTAGGAGACACCTTCAATAGCACATGTTCCCCAACGTCGAACTCTAGAGGACGACAACGTACGTCTGCGTAAGACTTTTGTCGACTCTGGGCAGTCAACAGTCTTTCTCGAATCAAAGCTATCTTCTTTTGAGTCTGAATTATCAATTCTGGTTCCGTCCGATCAAATCCGAAGAATCATCCCAACACAGGGGTGATCGGCATCTTCTCCCGTACAACGCTTCAAATGGTGCCATCTTAATAGAAGCATGCCAACTATTATTATAGGTGAACTCGATCAAGGGCAAGTGAACTTCCCAATCAGTTGACCAATCTAATGCACAAGCTCTAAGCATGTCTTCTACCATTTGTATAGTCCTTTCGGACTGACCGTCCGTTTGGGGATGATAAGACGTGCTAAAGTTGAGCTCAGTCCCCAAAGCCCTGTGAACTGCCTTCCAGAAGTGCGACACGAAGCGACCATCTCGATCCGAAATAATGGTCTTCGGCGTCCCATGCAATCTGACTATCTCCGCAATAAATACTCGCGCCAATCTCTCGGGTCCCAAATCATGTTCATTCCCGTTCTAGTCCTTGGCATACTGGTGATGAAATCCATCGAGATGTCCTCTCACTTCCATTCAGGGATCGGAAGCGGCTTTAACATTCCGGCAGGTCGCTGATGTTCAATCTTAACTCACGACACGCCAAACACTTCAAACGCATCTGCTACGTCCTTCTTCATATTCCCCACCGTAAATTTTGCTTTAAATCCTTATACATCTTACACGCTCCGGGTGAATAGAATAGGGCTACTGTGAGCTTCCTTCAGAATAGTCCGTCTCAAATCATCATCATCGGGAACGCAAAGTCGACTCTGAAATCTCAGAACTCCATCATCTTGTATCACGAATCCTGGGGCTTTTCCTTTCTTTACTTCATCACATAATCGAAGGATCAGAGAATCGTCCAACTGCTTAGACTTGATCTCCTCGACTAGTGATGAAGTCAGTTCCATCTCATAAAGTTGCCCTTAGATTCCTGGTGCCCATACTTCAATCCCTTCGCGGATCAGTTCCCGTTGAATACTCGTTCGGGATGTAAGTGCTTCCAACACTCGAAGAGATATAGGTTTACGGCTCAAGGCATCGGCTACTACGTTTGCTTTACCCGGATGATAGAGAATCTCCAAGTCGTAATCCTTTATCAATTCCAGCCACCTTCTCTACCTCATGTTTAATTCTTTCTGACTGAAAATGTACTTGAGGCTCTTATGATCGGTAAAGATCTGACAATGAGTGCCGTACAAATAATGTCTCCAAATTTTCAAAGCAAAGACTACAGCTGCTAGCTCCAGATCATGAGTCGGGTAATTAACCTCGTATGGTTTCAACTGCCGAGAAGCATAGGCAATCACCTTATCTCTTTGAATCAACACACATCCTGCACTCGATTTGAAGCGTCGCTGTACACCATGAACCCATCAGTTCCATCTGGTAATGCTAATATAGGTGCTGTCGTTAGTCTCTTCTTAAGTTCATCAAAACCAGCCTGACATTTCTCATTCCACATGAACTTTTGAGTTTTCTGTAACAGCTGAGTGAGCGGACGAGCAATTTTGGAAAATCTCTCTACAAAGTGGCGATAATATCCAGCAAGTCCTAAGAAACTCCGGACTTCTTTCACGTTAGTAGGAGCCTCCCATTCCAAGATTGCTTCGACTTTCTTTGGGTCCACCTGAACTCCGTCAGCTGATATCACATGCCCGAGGAAAGTTACCTCCCTGAGCCAGAACTCGCATTTAGAAAGCTTTGCATACAGCTGTTCCTTCCTCAAAGTGCTCAAAACCACACGCAAATGTTCGGCATGCTCCTCTACGTCCCTCGAATATATCAAGATGTCATCAATGAAGATGACCACAAATTTATCCAAGTATTCTAAGAATACCCGATTCATCAATTGCATGAACACCACAGGAGCATTGGTAAGTCCAAACGGCATCACTACGAATTCATAATGCCCGTACCGGGTCCTGAAAGCAGACTTTGGTATATCCGATTCCTTAATTCTTAACTGGTGGTATCCTGATCGCAAGTCAATCTTCGAGAATACCCTTGCCCCTTGCAGTTGATCAAACAAGTCGTCGATCCGAGGTATAGGGTACTTATTCTTGATCGTCATCTTGTTGAGCTCCCTGTAATCAATACACAGTCGGAGGGATCCGTCCTTCTTCCGAACAAAGAGAATGGGCGCTCCCCAAGGAGAAACGCTAGGTTGAATATAGCCCTTCTGTAACAATTCCTCCAGTTGCTTCTTGAGTTCATACATCTCGGTTGGCGCCATGCGGTATGGTGCTCTGGAAATAGGAGCTGCTCCAGGCTCTAATTCGATAGTGAATTCCACTTCTCTCTGTGGAGGTAACCCAGGTAGTTCGTCAGGAAATACATCTGAGAACTCATTCACAACTGAAATAGATGAGAGCTCTACTCCTTCCTCTTTCCTCATGGCATAGAACCAAAGTCCGTGACATCCCTGCTTCAGTAATTTCATGGCTTTCATTGCTTTGATCAATTTTCCCGAGCTTCCTGGTCTCCATCCTCGGAATAAGTGTTCAGATCCGTCATCAGCAATGATAGAAATGACTCTCTCCTGGTAATTCAGAATAGCTCCATAACGGTTGAGCCAATCGTCTCCAAGACTTAAATCGTCACTGTAGATGTCAACTACAATAAGATTCGATGACCAATCTCTCCCTCCTATAGATACTGGAAAATCTCTAGCCTCTAGGGTTCCCACAATTCTCTCTACACTCGGCAAACCCACCACATATGGTTCACAATCAGATAAGCACGAGATTTTTAAACGATTTACACAGTTTAATGATACAAAAGAATGTGTAGCTCCGGAATCGAATAAAACACTAACTGGTTGCAAAAGGATCTGAATCGTACCTGATGCAACAGCAGTGTTCTGATCGTCAGATTTCCTCATTTCGTACAGGCGCGGAGGAACGGACCCAGCACTGGATGTCTCTCTCTTCCCAACGTTCTGCTGCTGAAATCCACTCTGCTGCGTCTGGTTCACACTCGTCTCCTTCGGAACTGGAGCTGGAGTGCGAGTACCAAAAGATCTAGTAGCAACTCCACAGAAGGCCGCACGGTGCCCTTCTTGTCCACAATCGTAACAAGTCACAGAAGATGCGGGGCAATCACGTCGAATATGCCCTGCTCGACCACAATTGTAGCATTTCTTTGATGCGTCCGAAACCGCAGATGTAGTTCGGAACTTCTTTCCGCCTCTAGAAGGTTGTGGAGGTTTCCTAGCCGAATAAAAGGAGGACTGGCCCTTGCGGGGCCCACCACTCTTGTTTTCTGAAAAGTTGCCGGTCACCTTCTGCATCTTTGCTTCTACTGATTTTTCCACCGCCGCCTCTTTCATGTCGTAGGCCAGCGCTTTGTCTTGATACTGTCGCAACGTAGTACACTCGAATCCGGACATGTACTGTTGAATCTCCGGCTTCATCCGCATATCGAAATGGAAAATCTTTTCCGCCTCCGTTCTGACCAAGTGTCGCACACAAGTCAGCTGATGATTAAAAGTTTTGATTACATCTGTCACGGATGCTTCCGAACTCTGTGGTGAGAAAAACTCTCGGATCCTTGCCTCTCTAACTGGACGAGGACAATACTGTGCTTCCATCATTAATTTGAATTCCGTCCAATTTGCATTATGATTCTCGGGTCGAATAGCTTCCCACCAATCAAAGGCCTCCCCAGTCAAAAAATACTGGGCAATGGGAACCTTCCGGTCCTCGGGACAGTTAAGACCCGCGAATATCTTCTCTAACTCCTTGAGCCAGTGATCCCAAGTAATTGCCTCAGCAGATCCGTCAAATTTTGGCGGGTGCAATTTGGCCACCTCAGCAAGTCATCTGTCTCCCCGGTTACCCTCGTGGTGCTGCTGTCCCATTGCCGTCTGCATGCGGTCGACTACCTGGGTGAACTGGTTTATCTGCGCCACCACCTGTTGAAGCACTCCCGGCATGTTAGGATTTGCATCCTCATTCGCTGATCCTTGTTGCCCTCCAGAATGGGAATCGGTTCGACTAGATGATAATTCCGGGGTAGTTGCGGAATCCTCCTGTCTCATGTTACCCCGTCCGCGTCCACGACCGCGTCCGCGTCCACGTACTCCTCTCAACATACTGTAAACACAATTCCTCAATATCCGGGACAAAGTTTTCGAAATAAAACCCGTCAATACTCACAAAACAGTAATTAAGTAAAACAGTAATATAAGAGATTAGGAGACTTACAACCACGGTCCACATGACGACTTTGGCTGAACAGTGATGTTACGAACGACGCGTAAATCAATAACGTAAACAGACCCAACTTAAAAGTTATCCATAAATCTTAGCTCCGATACCATATTCTGTAACACCCCGAGATATTCGGAATAATTACAGCGCCGTAAACCCTTTAAGTAAGGATTTACAAGGCTGATTTAAAAGAAATGTAAATATAAGACATCAATGCTGCGAAAATTCAAGTTTACAAAAAAAAACCGTACAACTGGTTCAACGAGTAATTAATACAACCATATTGAAATTATATTAATACGACACGTGTACTCGAGTACTGAAATCAAAACAAGAAAACAAATCACCAACAACAACAAACATCACTGAACCCCTTCGTCGTCACGTCGGTACTGTGGCTGTTTCCCTGCTCCTCGGCCACCTGAACATCAAAACAAATGTCCACCCCCGAAGGGGTTAGCAAAACGATGCTAGTACAAGTATCATATTAAACAATTCGAATATGCATCAACAATACATAACAAGATACAGCACACAGACTTCCGCTACCGGAATCCGACAATGCGAATCCACAAGATTCCATTAACACAGCAAGGGTATTCCAATGATCCAGCGCCCTCAGCATAGATCCCAAGATGATCCCGTCGGACCAACACGAGGTGGAAATAACCCATCCAATGATCCAGCGCCCTCAGCCTAGATCCCAAGATGATCCCGTCGGACCAACACGAGGTGGACATCCGATCCAGCGCCCTCAGCATAGATCGTACAACGTACACAAACACACTCATGCATACACATATGCCAAATCATTATGTTCATCAACATGAACATACAAACACTAGATAACGAATATCATGACAATTCAACGTAATAAATCTCATGTTCAACAACATGAAAAATCACACGCATGCTCAAAATACCAATATTAATATATTACGATACTTGCCTCGAAGATGGCAAGAACGAAATACTTCAATGATCTCAATACACTCGAAGGCCGCCTCCTTCGATCAACGTAGCAAGCTCGAACCTTAACAAAAGAAATGATATATAAATCATCTCAAGCCGAACGATGGCCTAACAATTCGGTCTACGGCCCAAAAGCTCAAAATATGCAGTCTGCCTGAACCACTTAGCGTACGCTACGTACTCTACGTAGCGTGCGCTAAGCCTGCCTGTTAGCGTACGCTATCGTCTAAGCCTAGCGTACGCTAGCCATGGACTGACAGTCCTCTCTGATCAGCCGACTGACTCGGCTGATATCATAACGTACGTTACGTACCAAACGTAACGTGCGTTAACTTATCCCCGATAGCGCACGTTAACCAACGTATGTTAGCGTGCGCTAACCGTGCATGGCAGATAACTACAGACAAAAAACTGGAGCTAATGGTGATGAACTCATGAATTCTATGGTGATAATACAAGTCATTCCCGAGCATATCATGCTAATAAGGTTTGTGGAAGTTCTATACGTACTGAATGACTATGAGATACAAAGATACGGATAATCATCCCAACACCATAATTCATCTTAGATCTTCAAGAAAATATTCTAAGTTCCGTTCTAACTACGTTCCAAAACGCATGATTCCAATGAGTAAAACGTAAAAATCTAGGTGATATCCGTTTACTGATCAGAAATTGGTTTGAAAATACTTAGGAGTCCATAAACTAAAAAGGTTCAAGGGTTCATACGATATATAGTGCCGATACGTTAAAAGTATCCTTCTAACATGTGACGACCGATTATAAACGAAATAACTGGCTATCAAAACATGATCAAACGTCCTTAAGAACACTACTAATATCGGTGAAGAATCACCTACCTCAAAGTAGTGAAGAACACGGAGGAAATCGAAGCAATCCAACGTCGAAGGCTCGAACACCACTCCTCAAAGATCTACAATCTTCAACCACGAGCTAGGATGCTGATATGAAGTGTTTAGGATGTAGGAAGTTATACTCTAAGTATAAGAATTCGGATGTGGGAAAAGAAAGGACTGAAAATACGAAAAGGATGCTGTCCTATTTATAGGAAATGATTATTAGCGCGCGCTAGCCCCTGCTCGTAGCGTGCGCTAACGGCTACTGACTTTACTGTACTCGGCACTTAGCGCGCGCTATGCACATGCCTGTAGCGTGCGCTAAGGCGTTGACTTGGCTTTTCCCGAAAGCCGTCCAGGTTCATCCCGACACAATCCGACAGGGGTCCCCGGCCAGATCTCACCTACCGCACGTCTCAATCCAATTGACCACGCATAGCGTGCGCTAATGTTCCTTTGTAGCGTGCGCTATGAATCCATGTTAGCGTACACTACACATAGCCGATAGCGTGCGCTACATGCGCAGAATTACAATTTTTAAATCACAAACATGAAATCATACGCTCGACAACATCGGATTATGAAATACGGAGAATAATACTCAGATCAAGTACAACGATTACAATATCACAAGTTCCAAATACATATCAGAAATCTCGGGTATTACATTCGAACGGTTCGCGGTTCCACGGTTGATTGATTCAACCGAACCGCCACATATTTTTTTCGAACTGAATCGAACCGTCTGGACACGGTTTCGGTTCCGGTTCGGAACCGTCTAACACGGTTCCGGTTCCAGAACCGTCCTATACGGTCCGGTTTCACGGTTCGGTTCTCGGTTCTGGGTTTTTTGGCCACCTCTAGGTAGCGAGTGTCATTATTGTGTCTTAATGGGGACAAGAGGGGGGAGGTGACTTAACGATTCAGACTCATCTTTTTTCATTAAGTCGTAAGTAAACACTCACCAATGTCTGCGCGAATAAGTCGTTCAGCCCATTAAATTTCATTAAGTCGAAAATAAACGGTCCCTAAATTTGAGTACTTGCATCTTATTGTTGTCAAGACCTTTTATCACAAAAAATGAATATGGAATCAGTAAATATTTTGAAACTTATCGAAAAAACCAACTTCAAAGTAATTGTGTTGTGCTCGGGACGTATTGTAGCAATGCAACCTATATATAGGTGAATACTCAATGTGCTCGGGATTTATTGTTAGCAATGCAACCTATATATATAGTTGAAGATACAGAATATTTATGGAATTTAATTAATTGATACATTATTTAGAAATATTCAATTATATACAGACGATATCGAACCTGCAATCGACTCATTTTTAGGGAAAAAACTAGTGCATTATCCGTCGACTTTCGACGGGACAATATTTTTTTATTTAATTAAGAGACAAACATAAAAATAAACTTAAATGAAATTAAACACAATAAGAACATATTATTAAGAATAACAATGAATACTATTATACATTATATACAAATTTTCAGTCTCTGAGGTTATATTACTAAACATAAATATTTGTCACCGCATCACAATCCTAGATATTCAATAAAATATAATAAACAACAAATATATTATGATAATATTTTGTATAATAAACCCTTTTTAAGTAAATTTTAAAATTAATGCAAATTGTGAAAATATAAAGTTTATTATCTAATAACAAATCTAATTTCATGTTATGTGTCTGGTAAGTTATATGATTTACCTAAGTCCATATAAGATTTTTATAATTTCATGATGCCCGTGATTATCATTACGTGTGTGTGTATATATATATATATATATATATATATATATAACGTTCTTATGGTTCTCTCATAACATTTTATTGTTGTTCTTCCGTTTCCTACAGATATTCGGCGTAATACCTTCTCGTGGTTCTCCTGTATAAACTATTCTTATGGTTCTTCTATGTAGCATTTTCCTATGTTCTTCAGTGTATCATGTTTTTATGACTTTTTCATGATCATTATCCCCTTCAATATCTTCTTAACATTATGTGTGTAACATATTTTTATGTTTTTATCGTGTAGCATCTTTTTAATATTCTCCAATGTCTGAATATTATTGTTCTCCTGTGCAACATATTTTATCATTCTCCCATTTAAGATCTTATTATGTTTCTCCCATATAGGATCTCCTATTGATCCTCCCACCTAGCATATTCTTATGGTTCCCTCGTATAACATCCATTTTGGTTTTCCACTATAACATCTTCTTAACGTTCTCCCATATAGTGGCTTTTTATGGTTCTTCTGTGTTATCTGTCAGGAATATGCCCTCGAAAGCCACTCAGGGGATGAGAGAGAAGAGACATTGTACTTGTAATTATGGAATAATTAATAATAGGCAATATGATTCATTCATTGTTTATTGTATTTCAAATGCATTCTTGATTTGATAAACATTAAAGTGAAGTCCATGTAAATAAGAGCAAACATTCCACTCTCGTTATCGGATAAGAGAAAATGCACTGGGAGTGTTTAAAGCTTATTTACGTAAACCGTTCGAAAGTCGATAAACTTAATTAGGCATTAAGTTTTGAGTAAGACTTGTATAATTGATGCTAGGACATGTCCATGTCTTGATAGCATAGTTTTAAGTATATTGGTGGGACCAGTATACTTGAACACGACTCATACTTGATTCAGTCACACAGTATTCACTCTTGGAGAGTCGATGAAGAATCGAAAGGTTGTGATAGTGGACCTTTGACTTGAGGGTTCAGTAAGAGATGTGCCTCTGACGTTTAGTTTGTCATTAGAGTAGTTAGACTCATTTGCTTAATCGTTGGGTAAACCTCGAAGTGCGGACTATACGGGCAGGTAGCAGTCTTTACTGTACGCCAAGGAAGGATTCTATCTCCTGTTAGTGAGCAGGCGAATGTCCTATACGGTTAATGGCAAATAAGATCATAAGTCTTTGGCCAAAGCATTCTGATCTAGTCATATTGGATACACTAGTAATCAGTCGGTCTTGATTTGCATTAACACATATATAGTGTCTAGTCAACAGTAGAGTTTGACTTTACCATGACCCGAAGACTTAACCGGGACATCCGATGAAGGGTTTATACGTATATGGTATTCATGGCATAATGGTTTTGGAATAATCCCTTCATTCGTTCTCAGTTGGGATTTACAGTGCGGTCCGCTAGGCAGGTTAAGTGCTGCCCGCACTCATTTGTTCCTTCCAATGCCGGCTGAGACGGACCTACAGAGTCGCGCATCAGGATCGTTGACGGATAAATGTGAATTCATCATATCTCTATTAATATTAAATATTGAATATCTAATTATAATTTATTGGATAAAACAAATAGCGGTCTTATGAATTGAAATTAAGTTACTGGGTAATTAATTTAATTCATAAATTATATTTCTTAGAGAAATATATTTGTATTTGATATAATTAATTAATTGGATTAATTAATTAGTATAAATAAATTGATGATAAAACGGAGTCATTTGACGGACATCCGGTACACGAGCCGAGTGACTCGGCCCGTTTCCTAGAAATTTCCACATGGGCCGCACCCTCTCTTTCTTGGTGGTTTCTTGGTTTATTGTCATGTGTTGTGAGATCCCACCAAAAATTTTTCAACTAATGTGTCCATATTGATTTTATTTTTGTGGGATCACATTATACTTAATATATATCAAAACATAACAACACACACCTCCTTACATGCACATTCGGCCGAGAGAAATTTTGAGGGAGAAGAAA
The DNA here is from genome assembly GCA_033398695.1 of Orobanche coerulescens. Classification (NCBI taxonomy): domain Eukaryota; kingdom Viridiplantae; phylum Streptophyta; class Magnoliopsida; order Lamiales; family Orobanchaceae; genus Orobanche; species Orobanche coerulescens. The sequence continues at coordinate 60,512,308 of CM065819.1, forward strand.
AATCATTTTCTTTAAGTGTTATCATATTAGAGATGAAAACAAGCAAAGAAAAATTGAGAGAAAAATTATTACGATAACTTCCTAGCCATGTTCTTGAAGAACGGATTTTCGTTGAATTTTTTCGGGCAATATCCGATGCGTGTGAAGTAGAGACATCGTAGGGACGAAGGGATTTCGTGCTCATGTTCGGGTTTGTGATCATCATCATATTGCGAAGATATTATCAAAGGTTTCAAAGTTATGGGGCTTCAATTCTTTATCTTGGTCGATTTATTTTTCGTATATACGTTACTTGATCGATAGGAGGGATTACCGTTACAAGCTCGTCTTCTATCGGTCCGAGTAAAATCGTTCTCTTACTTGTCTTTTTGTCGGTCCTAGTTAAACCGTTTTCCTTTTCTATTGGACAAGGAATCAACCACTCTAACTTTCTATCGGTACTAGATAAACCTCACTAAGATAGCGATTGCGATTCTAACAATGCTAGATCCTTTATCCTAGTAACACTGAATCCAATCGTATCTTTTCTTTTACCTCTCGTGTATGTGTTGAATGTATAAACACTCAAACTAACAATATAAGCTCAATATCACAACAATAATATAAAGTATATGAATATGAGATCAAGGTCTTGATTGCTTGAATTTGTTGTTTTGTTTAATACCAAGGATGTGGTATTTATAGCCTTCTTCTTCAAACTAGCTGTTACTGTCTTTTGACTTGCTAGCGTGCGCTAGCTCTTCTTCTTAGCGTGCGTTATCGCACATTTTTGCCTGTAACGTATGTTATGTACTGAATGTAGCGTATGTTAATGATTTGTGATTCCAGTCCAGTGGCTACTGTCCATGACATTTAGCGTGCGCTGACATTTCCTTGTAGCGTGCGCTAATCTTGCATCATTGTATGCATCACATATCCGTTTATACATTTGAATTTGCTTCAGAATCTTTCCAACGGATTGATTGACTTGATTTCAAACATATTAGCATGCGCTATTCCTCATCCTTAGCGTGCGCTATGATTTCATCATTGCTTACATCATACAGTGTTTGAATATCTTCACAACAGTAAAATAACCTTCGATAGCGTGCGTTATTCTGCATATGTAGCGTGCGCTATCTTCACCTTCTAGCGTGCGCTAGTCTTGATATCTAGCGTGCGCTAGTCTATCAGGTAAGTCCTTCAGGTAGCTTCGTAACTCGTCTGATCTGCAGATAACTCTCGTTAGCGTGCGCTAACCTTCAGCTCTTGCGTGCTCTAAGCATGTATTTTGTTTAGCTTTTTGCGTCTTCGTCTGCTTCGATTTTTTGCTTCAACTCGTTGTTGTTTTGTTGTGTTTAGCAACATAATCATCAAAACACTATTTATGAATATGTGGAATAAATATTCCAACAATCTCCCCCTTTTTAATGATTACAAAATAACAGTAGAATTGGATAAAACCTGTAAAATAAAAAATATATATTTGTACGTTTCAAAGTTTTCGGTTTTGATCGTTTCGTTAGTTTCATCCTTTTTTTTCTGTTATTTTCGACTTCTCCTTTATTTTTCAACTCCTTCGTTTCTCCCCCTTTTTGTATGCTTTCTTCTTCCTTTTCGACTTCTTCATTTTTTATTATTTCTCCTCCTTTTTACTTTTTATTTTTCTCGTCATATCTTTCATGACGCTTTTTATCCGATTCAACTTCTTCTCCCCCTTTTTGTATTCAGCAAAAAGTGAAATAAATAAATAAATTGTGTAGAGGATACCAATTATTGAATATGCATGATACAAATTGATGAATATATGATAAAATATGCATATATAGGATATAACTCCCCCTGAATCCAAATAAAAATTAATTTTTGGGGATCCAACCGATACTCGGTTTTTCATTTGAAACATAGACGATATTTGAAATAATTATTCCTTTAGGAACCCAAATCTTTTTAACATTAATCGTCCGGCGTGGGCTTTTACAATTTGAAATATGATGCCCAAATTTTAACCATTTGTCACAACGGGGTATTTTAAGATTTATGGATTCGTTTTTAGAACGTGGTGTGAATCCCAACCCCTGTTTATTCAAAGTGTATTTTTGAACCGAGAGCATATTTTCAAATTTCTCGTTTCCGAGAGAAAATTTATTCATTGAAGTTTGAGCTCGGTTTGAATTTTAACAAGATCATCCTTTAAAATATTTTCGTTTTCAATGCATTTAGAATGATCGATTTCAACAAACTTCCCCTTTTCAAGAATTTTGGAATTTTCAATTTCTAAAGTTTTATATTTAGATTTAAGATATTTGATCTCACTTAAAGCATTTTGATAATCCGTATGTAATAATTTGAATGCTTCAAAAAGTTCATCGTAAGAATTGCTTACTTGGATTTCGGCGTCGCTATCGTCGAATGAGCTCCGGGCCATGAGAGCGAGATTATTTTGATTTAGAAAATCTTCATTTATGTCTTCATCGCTCCATATTGCTATTAAAACCTCCATGGGTTTTACACGACAATTCTTTGCAAAGTGGTCTGGTTTACCACATAATCGATAAGTGTTGTCGAATTTCTTAGATTCGCCCTTTTGGATGGCCTGTTTTCTCCGGTTTAATAAGTGTTCGAACTTATTAATATTCTTGGCATAATATGCCGATTCTTCGTCGCTTTCATCCACCGGGATTTCTTCCTTAGTGTAGGTCACAAGTCGTCCAGGAACAAGTCTAGAGGGGGGGTGAATAGACTTGTTGAAACTTTTAAACTCTTTTCACGAAGAGTGAGTTTCTTCAGCTGATAGGTAAACAAATGACTTGGAGTCGTTTGTTCTTTAATATATGCGGAAGTTAGCTGATGACGAATAGAAAGCAACTAATGAAACACTTAACAATGAATGCAGCAGTTAAAGTATGATGCAATAAAACAGTAAAGAACGCATGCGATTATAGTGGTCTCAGAGGTGGGGTAATCCTCTACTAATCCACTTTTCTCCAAACTAGTTGGAGATGAATTCACTATAATTCTCAACCAGTGATAAATATTACAGTGATTCAAACAAAACTACAACAGCTTCCAACCAGTGGAAATCCGTGCCGTTGTACCACACTTGACTGCCTTGCACCTCTTGATCCTCGATCCTTGGATGCCTTTACAGTCTCTTAACTTCAACCAGTGAAGTACCCCGAACTCAGGATTATAGACAAGAGTTTTTGTCTTCTCCAACTAAGAGCTTCTTTAAGTATGAACTTTTAGAACCGCTCTTTTCTCGATGCTGTATTTTGCTTTTTGATAGCTTGAATGCTTTGATCGCTTGAAAGTATGTTAGCACCGATTATCGTAAGGTATTGTTGTTAATGCTCAGCTTCAAATCTTCGGATATATATAGGTCACGATCTCTGAGCTTTTCCTTATAGCCGTTGCAAGTCTTTTGAACAAATCCGTCCGTTGGAGGGAGACTTCTTTGTTAAATCTTTTCTGAACGTTGCAAGGCTGGATTCCCATATTTTAATCTATCTTCTGACCGTTGTGAAGACTCTGCATGTGATGCGCCGAATCTTTTGAATATAGTATGATTAAAGTCTTCAAGGTGGGTCTGGATGATTTATTTAAATCATATCTCTTGCGGGAATCACTCCAATTTGTCTCTTCACGTTGCATGTGACTTTCCGTAATACTTGACTTTTCAACGCATGCTGACGTGGACTTGGAGTACTTGGCTGACTTCGACTAGGCTGATGAGCAGTTAACATCTCTACAGTTTGGACCTCTCTGATGTTCACTGTTTATGACTTGACTGATCAGGTGACTTGTCTGAGGTACCTTGGCTGCAGTCTGGTCAAACATCCCTGATAATTTTTGTTGACCAGAACTACTCTGACTTGACTCGGCTGATCCTCTCTGATGGACTTAGCTGTACTTAGTACTTAGCCGATTTTTAGCCGAACTTATTTTTGGCCTATAGAAGATACTCATTTGGTTCTTCTTTACATTTTGCCAAGTTTTATACTTAACATTATTTGGCCTATGGAAGATACTCATTTGGTTATTCCTTACATTTTTGCCAAGTAATAAACATTTGAATTTATACTAATGACATCATCAAAATCTAACAATTATTCCTAACAAATTCCCCCTATTTTGATGATGGCAAAACTTTAAATAAGTAATCAAATGCACAAGTCTGCACTTAGGTGCAAGACACAAAATCAAACTCAGTCTTGTTTTGAGACAACTGGGAGTTGTCATTCAAATGACTGTTATCAAATTAATTTTCTGTTAATTACAAGTACATGGCTGAATTTTACAAGAAAATTTTCAAGTACATAAATCATTACAAGTAAAAAATAAGTAAGTGAAAGTCATCTGCCTCTTCCTCTGCCTCTTCGAATAGGCTCTTTGGCAGTTCTGAAGGGTTAAGCTCCGATTGGTCTTGTCTTGGCTGGGGCAAGAGCATACTTCCTTTTCACGACAAGAGCTGCGAAGGCTTGCTCTTCTTGGGATGAAAATTTGTTCTCAAGACATAGCTTCTTGATTTTCCTTTGTAGCGTAAGTTCATCCAACGCACCTCCTCTTTCCAAAGTAGGAGGATCTTTGGCAGTGAATGGAGGAATCATGGGATAGGCATTTAGTTTCTCAGCATGTTTCTTCAGAATAGCCCAGAGATGCGGATGAGCTTCTTCCATGAAATTTATGAAGATCTGCTGTGGGGAGAGATTATCATCCTGGAGTATTTCCCAGATGTAGTAGTCTATGATAAACTTCTTTCTTGCAGATCCCCACATTGCCAGGGCTTCATATGGAACAAAATCCTCCACAAACCACAACTCCTTTCCTTCCCACTCTAGAGTAGGCTCAAAACCTCCTCTAGTCCTCCTATTCTTGCCTTCAGGCTGGTCAGCCTATTCTGGATCTGATCCTCCCTTTCTCTTGGCTGAGGATGTCCCAGCAGTGATCATCTGGACATCCTGCCTTTTCTTCGATCTAAACTCCTTGCTTATCTCTTCTTGATCATTTCCGTCCCCCTGCATTCTCTCTTCCCCCTTTTTGCCAGCATCAACTAGGGTAGTCAATTGCTGCTCCATTCTGCTCATCCAATCAGACATGCCAAATGGCATTGTGTTGTTGGTAGGGGGAGGAGGCTAAGGAACTTATCTCTTCAGCAAAGTGTCAATCTTTGCATTTATGGTTTGGAGGTCAGGAGTGACCTGAGATGCCAGCAGCTCTCCAATCGTATATTTCACTATCTGCTTGATCAGCTCAGTCAAGGCAGGTGAGATTTGAGCTGGTGGAGAGTGCTCTCTTGAGCCTTCTGCAATTGAACCACTGGACTGCAAGCTTCTATCTGCAGCTGGTACTCCAGATGGGGTCTTCTCTGGGGTCCCTGATCTGGAGTCCTCAGCTAACTCCGCGTCTAGGCTGGTGTACCGGGCAGGTACCATAGTCCTATCTGCAGCCTCTTGTGTCGGCTCTGGCTCCGGCTCCTTTTCTCCTTCTTCCTTCTCTTGCTCTTTCTCCTGCTCTTCCTCCTTTTCTTCTTCAATATTTTCTTTTTCTTTTTCAGCTCCTTTATCTCTTCCTTCATCATCATCCTCATCATCATCATTATCATCATCATTCCCATCCTTTTCTCCTTCCTCATCATTATCCTTTTCATCATCATCATCCTCCTTCTCTCCTTCATCTTTTTCCTGTTCTACTTCTTCTCCTTCTTCTTCTTCTTCTTCTTCATTCAACTCTTCTGTCTTCTCAACTTCCTCAAGTTGATTTTCAACTAAAATCTTTTCTTCTTTTCTTATCTCTTCCTGCTCTTCTTCTTCATCGACTAAAACAACAACTTCTTCATTTTCTTCTCCATCTACCTCCTCAATCCTTATTTCCTTTTCAACTTTCTCCTCAACAGCTTTCTCATAGGAACCATCAAAAATACTAAGCATAATGGAATGGATGAACTGGTCCATGTTGGTTTTAAAATTTGACATGAACCAGTCCTCCTGAAGGATCAAAATTGTGTCTGATATTTTACAAAAATCTATCAGCACATCCTCCGTGGCTTGGGGATAGTCCCAACCACAAGTGTCAATGAAAGTTTGAAGTTTGACAAAAGATAGGGATTTCAAAAATTTCCATTCTTCAAAAACTTCAAGGAACGATTGTTTTAAGGCTAGAGGTTTAACAAGTTGTAGTTGTTCGATGGATATATTGAAAACATTATTTTCAAGTAGGTTAAATGTATAATTGGCTTCAGGGATTGAAATAATTAGACCTGCTTCTTCTTCTTCAGAGATGTAGGCTGGGGTGAAGACAGCCACAATTTGAGTCTCGAGGGTGCCTGGGCAGTGGTCTTCCAGTAGCCGACTGCCATGTGGCTAGCATGATGATCTGACTGCTCTTCCTCACTAAACTGCAGTCTCCTGGGCCTCTTGGGAGAGGGTTCTGCTGATGATTGCATGATCGATGGCTCTCCAGGGGCTGGTCCCCTTCTCTTAAATCGGACTGCTATGGGAGTGTTATCGGACTCAGAGTCTGACTCGACTGCAGTTGGGTTGTCGGCTGCAGGTCGGTTCGACTCTCCTGACGAATAATATCTCGGGTAGGGCCTTGTGTCAGGCAGCTCTTTCAACATCTGAGCTGCTCTCCTTGTGCCTCCCAATTTTCTCAGGGTTTCTTGGTCCAGATGACCAAGTCTTTTTTTGGGATGGAAGGGGTCAGTACTTCTCTTCGTCATTCCTGTCTTTCCCAACAACCAACTCAGCTGCGTTCCAAATGCCAGCTTGGTTTTAAATCTCTTCTCATCAACAAGCCATTTGGCTTTTTTGACCTCTCGAATGAGTTGCCTAAATATGTAATCTGCCCAATGAATTTCTTCATCCTGAATTAGTGCTCCTAGCACCATGAACTTCGCTGACGACAGTTGATCATAATTGTCGGCCATCCCCATTATGATTTTGTTGGTTGTATCCAACGCAAAATGATAAACTCTCTTAATCTCACTCCTCTTGGCAGTGAGTTTCAGTTTTTCCGGCTAAATCTCCGTCTTGATCTTCTTCCAGGTTTCGGCAGTAGACTGTTTGAGTGCTTCGACGGCTATGCCGTGGTGCTTCATACCGAAAATAGTACGGATCGACTCTCGAGATATGTCGACTTGTCTTCCGCCGACTGTGCTCCGAATTCCATCTTGAATTATACAGGCTTCGCGATAGAATGCGATAACATCCTCCTTGTACAGATGTTGAGGGTTGATGTCCAGGAATGGGTATATCCCATTGAGCTTCATCGCGCGGATTAGGTTAAGCACATCGTAATCCTCCAGATTAGCTTCCAATAAGCCTTCAAAATCGACGACCAGCGAGAAAATAATCTGGTCCTTGACCGCCTTTAGGTTGACGCTTTCGAAGTACGATTCCATTTCTGCAAATAACGGATTTTTAGTGTATTTAGAGTTCAAGAATTTTTGCTCTTGTAAATTTTTGCTCTGTAGATCTAGGGTAAGCGTAAAAGGTAAAGTGAAGGGGTTTCTTTCCTTATAAAGAAGATGAAAATACATATGGATTAAATTATTTATATAATTGAAATGGTGGTACGCCTTTTGAGATTCTTTTGAATTTCAAATTTGAATCGGTGGTCCATTTTAAAATTTGACGGTTTGTTTTGATTGGCCATCGTGGAGGTCGATTTAATAAGCGATTGACGCGTGTATTAAAATACCACTTGTGAATCGAACATTAATATATTTAAATGCCATTTGTTAACCAAAATTAATATAATAATATTATAAATATGGCAGATAATAATTAAATATTAAGAGGTCGGTTTAGAAAACTTAGCTGGTTTGACTGTTGACTGTTGACCGCTCTGCATCAGGTAAGTTGACTCCATTGTCTTCTCGCCTGATATTCTGATCAGCTAGGTTCCTTTGACCGCATCAGCTAGGATCTGATTTCTTTAATCAGCTGGGTCCGTCCTTCCTCTGAAACGCTTCAGCTTGCTTCAGTACTAGATTCCCAATCTAGTAACCCAAGATCTCTGCTCAGCTCCAAAAATATTTCTTCTGGCAAGGGTTTGGTAAAGATGTCAGCTATCTGGTAGTCTGTGCTGACTCTTTCAACTCTAACCCTTTTGTTAAGCACATGGTCTCTGATGAAGTGGTGCTTAACATCAATGTGCTTCATCCTTGAATGCAAAACCGGATTGTTGGTTATTGCAATAGCACTATTGTTGTCACACCAGAGAGGAACGGCATTGGCAATAATATTATAATCCCTTAGCTGCTGTCTAATCCATAAAATCTGTGCACAACAGCTACCTGCAGCTAGGTATTCTGACTCTGTGGTGGAGATAGAGTTCGAAACCTGCTTCTTGCTAAACCAGGATATCAGTCTGGTTCCTAGGAATTGGCACGTTCCACTAGTGCTCTTCCTGTTGATTTTGCATTCTGCGAAATCTGCATCTGAGTATCCTGACAGTTCGAAGTTATCATCCTTGGGATACCATAGTCCAACATTGATTGTAGACTTAAGGTATTTTATTATCCTCTTGGCTGCATCTTGGTGTGATTGCTTCGGCTTGGACTGGAATCGTGCACAAACTCCTACGGCATAGGATATGTCTGGCCTGCTTGCAGTGAGGTACAGAAGAGATCCAATGAGTCCTCTGTAGTGGGTTGAGTCCACTGATATGCCTGCCTCGTCTGCATCCAGGTGAGTACTTGTGCTCGTAGGAATTCTTGCTGGCTTTGCTGATTCCATTCCATATCTCTTGATCAGATCTTTGGTATACTTATCTTGGTTGATGAAAATTCCTTTTTCCATCTGCTTAACTTGTAGTCCGGGAAAGAAGTTAAGCTTTCCCATCATACTCATCTCAAATTCTCCTTGCATGAGGTTGGAGAATTTCTCGCATAGCTCTGTATTGGTTGATCCGAATATGATGTCATCCACATATATCTGGACTATTAATATGTGGCCTTCATGCTCCACTCTGAATAGGGTTTTGTCCACCTTCCCTTTGCAAAAACCATTCTTCTCAAGAAACACAGACAATGTTTCATACCACACTCTAGGTGCTTGCTTAAGTCCATAGAGAGCCTTTAACAGCTGATATACTTCAAAATCTTTGAATGCAGCATATGCGAGGAATAGTCTGATGGCCTCTAATCTTGCAACAGGTGCATAGGTTTCATCAAAATCTATTCCTTCACACTGTGCATACCCTTTTGCTACGAGTCTGGCCTTATTCCTAACAACAGCTCCGTCTTCATCACTCTTGTTCTTGTACACCCATTTGGTGCCAATAACCTTCTTGTGATCAGGTCTGTCTGTTAGTTCCCAAACTTTGTTTCTTTCCATCTGCTCCAATTCTTCTTGCATGGCATTTATCCAAGAGTAATCTTCTAAGGCTTGTTCTGTAGTTTTAGGTTCTATTTGTGACATAAAGCATGAGAACATAGCCATTCCTGCTGGTAGGGTTGACTGTCTTGTCTTAACTCCATCAGTCAGCTTTCCGATGATTTGCTGGATTAGGTGATCTTTGAGCCACTTGGGGATATCGTCCTCTTCTGGGTTTGTTCCCCCTGTTGGATTGCTCTGGCGGATTTCTGCATCAGCTGGGTTCTGGTCTGCAACTGGATCTGCTACCGTATTGTCATCTGTAGGTTGGGTCTGATCTGCAGGTGAGTCTTTGTCAGCTCTAGCTGGGTCTTCATCAGCGGCAACTGGATCAGATAGGTTCGGTGATCCTGTCTTATCTGCAGTTGGGTCTTCAGCAGCTGCAGTTGGATCATCAGGCTGGTCTGCAGGTGAGTCCACCATTCCAATGTCATGTACAATGACTTCTTCAAGGGTCGCTGATTTGAGCTTGTTCTCAATTAACTCAACTTACTTCCTGTACTCAACAGTAGATTCATCAAAAACAACATGGGGTGTTTCCTCCACAACTAAGGTTCTTTTGTTAAAAACTCTATATGCCTTGCTTCTTTGTGAATATCCCATAAAGAGACCGTCATCAGTTTTAGCATCAAAGGTATTTAGTTGTGTTTTACCGTTGTTGTGGATGAAACACTTACAACCAAAAACATGAAAATAAGCAACAGTAGGAGTTCTATTATTCCAAACCTCATAGGGAGTTTTGCCATGTCTCCCTACTATCATACTCCTGTTTTGTGTATGGCAAGTGTGTTGTGGCTTCAGCCCAGAACCTCTTGGGCAGGTCCGCTCGCAATCATGGACCTTCCGCTTCCTTCAGTGGTTCTGTTTCTTCTTTCAAAGAACACCATTCTCACGGGGGTCCTTGCCGCAGAGATCATCTTTGGATCACATTACGATCATAATGTCGATGTCGCCTTGTTGAGAAACTCTCCTCCTCTATCTGATCTGATCTTGATGATGGATAGGGATTTCTCATTCTGTATCCTTCTCAGCAGCTCAGGTAACTTGGTCAAGGTTTCACTTTTCTTGTATAGGAAGATAATCCAAGTGTACCTTGAATAATCATCTACTATGACAAGTGCATGCTTTCGGCCGTTCAGTGTCCTTGGCTTGATAGGACCAAATAGATCCATGTGGAGTAGATCTAAGATCCTTGTGGTGAGAGTTGTAGGCTGGACTAGCTTGAATGATGCTCTGGTCTGCTTTCCTTTCTGACAAGCATTACAAAGCGCTTCCTTCTTGAATGCTTCATTTGGAAGTCCTCTGACCAGCTTCTGAGAACTAATCTTGTTGATGGCATTGAAGTTCAGGTGACATAGTCTTTTGTGCCACATCCATCCATTCTCAGCTACTGTCTTGGATAGAAAACAGGAGTTAGGTGTTCCTGTGTTCCAATCAATCATATAGACATCTCTCCTTCTGAAACCTTGAAGCTTTACTTCTCCAGATAGGATATCTATCACCATATATTTCCAGATGGTGAAGACTACTAGGTTCTTCTCGTCACAGAACTGGCTTATGCTTAGGAGGTTGTACTTGAGCCCTTTGACATAATGAACTTTGGATATCACAATATTTCCTCGGTGCAGCTCTCCAAAGCCCTTTGTTTCTCCTCTAGCGCTATCTCCAAAAGTTACATCGGGACCTCTTTCTTTGGTGTATTTGAACAGCATCTTCTTGTTCCCGATCATGTGCCTCGAGCATCCAAAATCTACAAACCATTCTTCACCTCCAAAATTTGAGCTTGTGGAGATGTGATTGTAGCCCTTCCACCTTTTCTACAATCAGACAAGCAGAGATTTAGGTACCCAAATCTGTGTGGGTCCTTTGGGGTTAGCTGGTTTCCTGGAGAATTGATTTCTCCTTGGATTGTAAAAATTGTTATTATTATTATAACCCTCATAAGGTGTGTAAGGTCGAGGTCTGAATCTCCTGTTGGGATTGTATACTCGATATTCCTCAAAATTTTGATAGTGTGGGCCATTTCTAAATCTTGGCTGAGACCATTTATTAAATCTTTGAGGTCTCCACACTTGTTCATTTTGGAAATTGGAATAACCTTGAGGTTTCCATCTGCCCCTCCCATTTTGAAACCTTGAGTTGTTGGTAATAGTGGGCATGTTGTCTGGGCTGCTGCTTTTGCCTGGGCCATTGCCTAGTCGCCTGTCTAGGTGGCTGCCTTGTGTAACCTGACTGCAGCCTAGACACTTGACTTGGCTGTTGCCTGTTTTTAAATATCAGTTTATATGTAGGCTCAACAGTCGAGACAATTGTTTCTCCCTTGATAAACTTTCTTTTAGAACTAGAGGGAGTGTGAGGATCATATCCAAGGCCTGAATTGGAATATAGTGGCCTTTTATTGGTACACAATTCTTCCAGAGTTGAAGACGCCTTCAGGGAGGTTATTTCCTGCGCCTGAGTCTTGTTTATCTGAGTCAGCTTAGTAAACTCGGCTTTTGCATGAGCAAGTGCAGCTGATTTTTCTTTAAGTAAAATGGTTAGTCGGTTTATCTCAGTTGTATTAACATCAGCCTGGTTTTTAAATTCAGCTGCATTTATTTCAACCTTATTCAGTTCTAGGCTGAGTTTTTCAAAATCGTTTTTCAGCTGCCTATTCTCATCTTGTAGCTGAGTCTTCTCTGCTGATACAGTTTGGTGTGCATATTTGAGTGTTTCAAAATCTTTAAATAACTGATTTACCGATTCGTGCAGATCCATATCTTGTGACATGGCTGAGCTATTATTTGAACCAGAGGGTTTAGAAGTTACCTCTTCATCAGCTAAGTTGGCCATCAGGCAGTCATACTCTTCATCATCATCAGAAAAGAATCCGCTGCTCGATTCTACATGCTCCTGGTCTTCTCCGATGAGGGACTTTCTTCTATCTTCTTTTCTGCCCACCTCCTTCTTGCTTTCGTCCTTCTTGAGCTCAGGACAGTCCATTTGGATGTGTCCTGTCTTGTGACAATTGTAGCACTCAACCTTCCAGCTTCCAGCTTTTTGGTTCCTTCTTGGATTCTCCTTATAATTTTTCTTGTATTTGGAGTAGTTCTTTCTAAAGTTGCTGAAACTTTGCATTATAAACGCCATTTCTTCCTCAAAATCTAATGGATTTGGAGGCTTTACATCAGATAGGCTCTTGGCAGGGGACTCGGCTGCAAATGCTATTCCCTTCTCTGCAGGCTCAGTTGAGGATGAACTTGAAAGCTCGAACTCATAAGCCTTCGATCGTAGAACGACTCTTGAATTTTTATTTTATTCAGGTCCTTGGATTCTCTCATGGCCACGGCCTTCATGCTCCATTCAGGGTTGAGAGATCTGAGAACCTTCAGTGCCATTTCCCTGTTGCCATAGGTTTTGCCGAGGGAGTTGATCTCATTAATAATCTCAGTGAACCTTGTGTCCACTTGATCTATGGATTCGCCGTTCTTCATTTTGAAATTGTCAAACTTTTGATAGCGATTGACAATTTATTTTCTTTGATTAGCTCCGTTCCCTCACACATTAAAGCTAATGTGTCCCAGATTTCCTTGGCATTCTTGCAGTTCTTTATCTTGACCATGGTGGATTTGCCAAGAGTTTGATATAACACATCTCTGGCCCGGTTGTCAAGGTTAGCCAGCTTTCTTTCTTCGGGAGTCATCTCTGTCCTCTTCTTTGGAATCTTCTCTGGCTTCCCTGCTGCAATCTCCTCTGTTGTGTTATCCTTCTCAAAGATGAATGGACCGTCCTCGATGATGCACCACATGTCATCATGGATAGAAGATAAGTGTGCCTGCATCCTTATCTTCCAAAGATCATACTCGTCAACTGAAAACACAAGGAGTCTAGAATGCATGTGTTCCATTATAAACTGAGAGTAAAGATATATCTCTGATATAGATCTGGTTCGTGAAATAAATGAACCAACCTCTCTGATATCACTTGTAGGTCACAAGTCGTCCAGGAACAAGTCTAGAGGGGGGGTGAATAGACTTGTTGAAACTTTTAAACTCTTTTCACGAAGAGTGAGTTTCTTCAGCTGATAGGTAAACAAATGACTTGAAGTCGTTTGTTCTTTAATATATGCGGAAGTCAGCTGATGACGAATAGAAAGCAACTAATGAAACACTTAACAATGAATGCAGCAATTAAAGTATGATGCACTAAAACAGTAAAGAACGCAGGCGATTATAGTGGTCTCAGAGGTGGGGTAATCCTCTACTAATCCACTTTTCTCCAAACCAGTTGGAGATGAATTCACTATAATTCTCAACCAGTGATAAATATTACAGTGATTCAAACAAAACTACAACAGCTTCCAACCAGTGGAAATCCGTGCCATTGTACCACACTTAACTGCCTTGCACCTCTTGATCCTCGATCCTTGGATGCCTTTACAGTCTCTTAACTTCAACCAGTGAAGTACCCTGAAATCAGGATTATAGACAAGAGTTTTTGTCTTCTCCAACTAAGAGCTTCTTTAATTATGAACTTTTAGAACCGCTCTTTTCTCGATGCTGTATTTCACTTTTTGATAGCTTGAATGCTTTGATCGCTTGAAAGTATGTTAGCACCGATTATCGTAAGGTATTATTGTTAATGCTCAGCTTCAAATCTTCGGATATATAGGTCACGATCTCTGAGCTTTTCCTTATAGTCGTTGCAAGTCTTTTGAACAAATCCGTCCGTTGGAGGGAGACTTCTTTGTTAAATCTTTTCTGAACGTTGCAAGGCTGGATTCCCATATTTTAATCTATCTTCCGACCGTTGTGAAGACTCTGCATGTGATGCACCGAATCTTTTGAATATAGTATGATTAAAGTCTTCAAGGTGGGTCTGGATGATTTATTTAAATCATATCTCTTGCAGGAATCACTCCAATTTGTCTCTTCACGTTGCATGTGACTTTCCGTAATACTTGACTTTTCAACGCATGTTGACGTGGACTTGGAGTACTTGGCTGACTTCGACTAGGCTGATGAGTAGTTAACATCTCTGCAGTTTGGACCTCTCTGATGTTCACTGTTTATGACTTGACTGATCAGGTGACTTGTCTGAGGTACCTTGGCTGCAGTCTCGTCAAACATCCATGATAATTTTTGTTGACCAGAACTACTCTGACTTGACTCGGCTGATCCTCTCTGATGGACTTAGCTGTACTTAGTACTTAGACGATTTTTAGCCTAACTTATTTTTGGCCTATAGAAGATACTCATTTGGTTCTTCTTTACATTTTGCCAAGTTTTATACTTAACATTATTTGGCCTATGGAAGATACTCATTTGGTTCTTCCTTACATTTTTGCCAAGTAATAAACATTTGAATTTATACTAATGACATCATCAAAATCTAACAATTATTCCTAACACTTAGATCTCGACATCTTAGCCTTCATTACAATCGATCTTTCCTTCGGCTTCAGTTTGGCATTTCGAGATTTTAGAACAATCTCGTAGTTGATAAGAGAACCAACGAGAGCACTAAAATCAAGATTATTTAAATCTTTAGATTCCATTATTGCCGTCACCGTACCGTCCCATTATCAAGGTAGTGATCAGAGAATTTTCTTTGCTTTCTCACTACTCGAAAGTGGTTTTCCGAAACATGCTAATCCATTTGCGATGACCGAGAATCGGTCGAGCATGATTGTGATGGATTCATCGTCCTTCATTTGAAATAGTTCGTATTCGTGAAGAAGCATGTTTATTTTCGCCTTGACTTGAGACGTTCTTTCCTGTGTTACCTGAAGCATTTTCCAAATTTCTTTGGCACTATCATACTATGAGATAAAAAGAAAGATCTGCATATGGTTTTTATTGATTTAGAGAAGGCATATGATAAAGTACCAAGAGAAGTACTTTGGTGGGCCTTAGCAAAGAAGGGTGTATCGCGGAAATATATTGACATTATAAAGGACATGTATGAGGGAGCTAGTACAAGTGTACGTACTAATGTTGGGAGGATAGAAGAATTCCCTATTACGATTGGGGTGCATCAAGGATCTGCTCTTAGTCCTTTTCTCTTTGCCATAGTCATGGACGAATTGACAAGAGAAATTCAAAATGACGTTCCGTGGTGTATGATGTTCGCAGATGATATTGTGTTGATTGATGAAACGAAGGTTGGAGTGCAACAGAAATTGGAACTTTGGAGGGATACTTTGGAAGCTCGAGGCTTTAGGCTGAGCAGAAGTAAGACTGAATATATGGAGTGTAGGTTTAGCGAAAGCAGTGATAGAGAGGCGGGATGATCACATTTGATGGGAAAGTTGTTCATGGATCCACTTTCTTTCGGTATCTTGGATCTATTATCCAAAAGGATGGAGAGCTAGATGGCGATGTGGCTCACAGAATAAAGGCAGGGTGGTTGAAGTGGAAGAGTGCCACAGGGGTTTTATGTGATCCTGACATGCCTCATAGATTAAAGGGTAAATTTTACCGCACGGCAATTAGGCCTGCACTGTTATATGGCACCGAGTGTTGGGCTGTAAAACAGTGTCACGTTCAAAAGATGAATGTGGCGGAGATGCGTATGCTACGATGGATGTGTGGTCATACAAAAAAGGATCGGCTCAGAAATGAGGTGATCAGAGAGAAGGTAAGAGTTGCGTCTATAGAAGACAAGATGATGGAGAATCGATTACGATGGTTTGGTCATGTGAGAAGAAGACCTATTGATGCCCCTATGAGGAGGCTAGAAAGTTGGGGAGCAAGTAATGTTGTGAAAGGTAGAGGAAGACCCAAGAAAACTTGGATAAAGATGATTGAAAATGATATGCGGTTTCTTGGAATTGGAGAAAGTATGGCGATGGAGAGGCAAATGTGGCGGGAAAGAATACGGATGGTGGATGGAGTCTGATTTTTTTTTTTTTTCTTAATTCCTATTTTCTTTTATTTCATGTTATCTTTTTTTTTTTTTTCACTCTCTTTTTTTATTTGCTTTTTTCTCTACTTTTTCCCTCTTTTTTCCTTTTATGTTATTTATGTAACGATTATTGACGGTTTCAAAGTTTGATTCATGTTAGCCGACCCCAAATCATTTTGGGACTAAGGCTTAGATGTTGTTGTTGTTGTTGTTGTATCATACTATGATATTCGTTGTGTTCTTCCGAATTTAAGGCATAATGTAGGAGTTGAGTTGCCTTATAATTGTAATGGTCATTTTTCCAATCGGAATCATCATATTCTTCGAAAGTTTTAAGTGTACCGTTGGAATTCGTTGGAATTTTCGGGCCAAGACAAATTATTTTCCATAGCTCGATATCGTAGGCTCGAATGAATATCGACATCTTCTTCTTCCATGTCATGAAGTTTTATCCGTCGAAAAATGGTGGTCGGTTAAGAGCAAGACCTTCGAACGGGGCAAGTTGAAACGCCATATTGGAGGTACCGCTCCGATACCAATTGTTGGAGCAATATCGGTATTTGCGCCGTTGTGCGGAAGCGTAAATATAAAGTGCGGAAATTAATGACACACGGATTTATAGAGATTCGGCCAAACATGCCTACGTCCTCTCTCTTGGTATCTTTTTCTATAGGAGGAAGATCAAAACCTCTGCACCTCTCTTCTATCGGTCGAGGGATTACCGTTACAAGCTCATCTTCTATCGGTCCGAGTAAAACCGTTCTATTACTTGTCTTTTTGTCGGTCCAAGTTAAACTTTATTCCTTTTCTATTGGACAAGGAATCAACCACTCTAGCTTTCTATCGGTACTAGATAAAGCTCACTAAGATAGCAATTGCGATTCTAACAATGCCAGATCATTTATCCTAATAACACCGAATCCGATCGTATCTTTTCTTTTACCTCTCGTGTATGTGTTGAATGTATAAACACTCAAACTAACAATATAAACTCAATATCACAACAACAATATAAAGTATATGAATATCAGATCAATGTCTCGATTGCTTGAAGAAGTTGTTTTTTGTAATACCAAGGATGTAGTATTTATAGCCTTCTTCTTCAAACTAGCTGTTACTGACTTTTGACTTGCTAGCGTGCGCTAGCTCTTCTTCTTAGCGTGCACTATCGCACATTTTTGCCTGTAACGTACGTTATGTACTGAATATAGCGTACATTAATGATTTGTAATTCCAGTACAGTGACTACTGTCCATGACATTTAGCGTGCGCTAACATTTCCTTGTAGCGTGCGCTAATCTTGCATCATTTCATGCGTCATATATCCGTTTATACTTTTGACTTTGCTTCAGAATCTTTCCAACAGATTGATTGAGTTGATTTCAAACATATTAGCGTGTGCTATTGCTCATCCTTAGCGTGCGCTATGATTTCGTCATTGCTTACGTCATACAGTGTTTGAATTTCTTCACAATAGTAAAATAACCTTCGATAGCGTGCGTTATTCTGCATGTGTAGTGTGCGCTATCTTCACCTTCTAGCTTGCGCTAGTCTTGATATCTAGCGTGCGCTAGTCTGTCAGGTAAGTCCTTCAGGTAGCTTTGTAACTCATCTGATCTGCAGATAACTCTCGTTAGCATGCGCTAACCTTCAGCTCTTGTGTGCGCTAAGCATGTATTTTTTTCAGCTTTTTACGTCTTCATCTGCTTCGATGTTTTGCTTCGACTCTTTGTTGTTTTGTTGTGTCTAGCAACTTAATCATCAAAACACTATTTATGAATATGTGGAATAAATATTCCAATAATTTTGAATCTGGCCGCAGGCTTGGTCTGATACTGGATTGTCCGGGACTACGTTTTTGAGTTTATTTTTCGTTGTAATTATTTCCCAAAATTTAAATTGGATTTAATTTGACTTAATAAATATTTGGAATATTTTTATTAAGGGAAATAAATTAAACGAGAATATTATTTTGTCCGGATTACTTCGAATGAATTAAAATGACGATTATAAATATTAATTGGATTAATACCATTAGAATTGAATAGATTAATTGTTATATTCATTGGATTAATATATCAATTAATTATTTAATTTTAATGCCATTTAATATTAATTGGATTAATATTGTAGAAATTGATTGTATTAATTTCATTGCCATTACATATTGTATGGAATGCCTTATGTGATGGTGATATAGCTTGTGGACTTAGTTTCTGATTTGTTCGATTCGATTGGGTTGTAAAGGCCATTTTGAGCCTATTTATTTTTACTAGAAAATTTGTATAATAGGATGCATTTTTCAATGATGTAATTATTTATTTGGATATGACAAAGACCGAAGACAATCGACCGAGAAGACGCAGAATCGAGACTGTATGTTTTATTGGGTCATTCGCTTGGCCTAGTACTTAGGAAATGTCCATGAGCTATATGTTGGTATTAACTAGGTTGCTATTTATTGTTCTTCATTTTGAATGACTGACAAACACTAACGCGCTTGTAAATTAATTAATGTGCAAAGTGTAACATTAATCACGAAATTCTCCCAAAAACAAACAGACTAAGTTTGAAAAGGTTATGGGTTTCCTACCCTCCATCAAACTCGTAGAAAATTGATACCCGAGCCGGTGTGCTATGCTTCCGAGTTATCGGGGTAGTACATTTCGTAGAGGTTGATAAATTCTTGAGTGCATTAGATGCCTTCGGTTGGTGATAAATTTCGCCCCTAGAAACCTGACACGTTGCCGGGCGAGATTCAATAGTCAGACTGATAGACGTTGATGGTCAACAGCTTAGATAATCTGGATTGCCAAGAAACCTAATAGGTTGAGGGCATGAAGACTATGTGTAAAAGAAGATCGAATCATCCGTTGGACGGGTTGGTGTTGGACACCACTTTACAGAAATTAATAAACAAGAAACCTGATAGGTTGTGTATGTTAAAATTTGTAAAGAAATCAATCACCACTTGTAACACACCCAATCCGCTCAGGGATATTACACGCCGTAGAACCCTTCCTCAAGGATCTACCAGGCTGGTCATAACATCGAACATTTGAACAATGCATTTAAGGCTAAAATGACTCAGTAGACCGATTTGGTCTTTCAATAAAAACTTTCAAATGAGATTTTCGATGGTACTAATATTACCGTCATTGCCGCTTAGGCGTATTTGAAATATTTGTAAAAATATCTTTTAGCCTTGTGGGTTCTGTTTTGGGGTCTACGACGCTGTAATATTCCCGTATGGCTCTGGAGTGTTACAGAAATGAACAAAAATTTTATAAATAGAAGATTTGAGTCAGATAACACATTAGATCGAGAAAAGTAAATTAGAAGAACTCAAACACACAGATCTTACCGTCGTAGGAGAGCAGCGCTGGAAAAATCAACCGTAAGCCCTTATTACCGAACACGGATGAAAAACCGAATATGGTTTTTATTCTTGATATGGCATGTGATTTAGGAACGAATGTTCTGTTTCTAGCAACCGTGATGAAGGTGGGAATAATTAGGGACAAAAATAGGGTCGGGTTGTAAGGGGGAAGGGAGAAGCTGCAGAAATAGATAAGGGAGAAAAAAGGGGTCGGTGGTAATGAGGAAGGTATTGTTCACCATACATACCATGATGCATGTTGCTCTTTGGATTGCTCGATGACGACAAAGATTATATTCATGCTATAAAGAAAGCCAGTTTTTGGGGTTCCGTTCGTCTCCTCTGACATTTGTTCTCCATGTTTATACAGTCTGACAGTATGTCCAGACCCGTTCATGTTTGGGAAAGTATATGGGAGTATCTATCGGACGAAATATAATCCTGGTATAAATTTTAATAAATTTCTTATGTCAGAAATTCTATATGAATGTTTATTTGTTATTTACTAGGCTGACTTTATATCTCAATATTTCAATATAGGACTCGAACTACATGAAGAACAATTGAAGAATTTTACTCTTACTTAGATAGAAGAGTTTCTTTCTAGGAATAGATTTAACTTGACTCAGATTGAAGGTATGCCCATTCCCGACAATGTATTCATAGATAATGGTATGAATAATTTGATTGCCGAAGAAATGTTGTATGATATTTATGAGATGATTGAGTTGCACAGCCGTTTGTATCCATGTTTCACGGACGAGCAAAGAAGTGTGTACGATACTATTGTGGATGCGGTCGATTTTGCTAATGGTGGAGTTTTCTTTCTATATGGTGAGGGTGGCACAGGAAAGACATTTTTGTGGAAGACACTGTGTTCTGCATTACGTGGTAGGCGTGATATTATTCTCTCGATTGCATCGAGTGGTATAGCTTCTCTACTTCTTCCTGGGGGCCGCACTGCTCATTCTAGGTTTAGTATTCCTTTGCAAGTTGATGAAATTACCGTGTGTGGTAGGATAACCCCCAATAACGATCTGACAGGACTTTTGAAAAGTACAAATCTAATCATATGGGATGAGGCACCCATGACTAATAAGTTTGGCATTGAGGCACTGGATCGCAGTCTAAAGGATATAGTGAAAGATCATCATGGTATAGAATTGAAAAAGTCGTTTGGTGGATTGGTTGTTGTCTTTGGTGGTTATTTCAGACAGATGTTGCCCGTCATACCAAAGGGTAGTAGGCATGATATAGTCCACGCATCCCATTGCTCATATAAGAGGCTTTGGAGTTTCTGTCGTGTCCTGAAGCTTACGAAGAATATGCGTCTGCATGTACTTTGCTAAAATTTTATTAATTATTATTTTTAAATTAACTTATTTTAAATGTATATAAATTATTTTAAATATAAAATATGTTGACTTCATGCTATTAAATTACAGTCTGGCGGCTCATATGATGAGACCAATAGCATCAGGGAGTTTACTGAGTGGCTGATGATGTAACACTCCAATTCTCGAATAGGACATTACACGCCGTAAATCCTTCAACAAGGTCTACCAGGCTAGGACATACACACATTTTACAATAATCCCATAATGACAACACTAATAATGAAAATAAGGCCGTGGCCTCGGCCAAAACATTTTAGTTCCAATTTAGAAAAACAGAAAGTAGATTGAGTTCATTGCCCACGCTGAGGACTTCAACCACGTCCTTAAGACAATAATAAGTTTACTCGACTAATTCAGACAAACCACGTAAGCATAATAATAAAGTAAATAACATAGACTCGAGTCTCATCATCATGCTTGGCCATCCTTTGCACGCGTTTTCCTTGCTAGCTCCCCAGCTCGCCCGATACCTGAAATTCATGAAACGCATTTCCCCCATTTAAGGGGTTAGCATTCGAATATCTAGTGCAAGTACACAATTACATGACATTATATACATATACGATTCAACATTGTCATCTCATTTAGAAAGCATTTGAAAATAATATTCCGGAATATTACATTTGTGTCAAAACATCAATTTCATAAACACCATATCAACACATTTCATCATCACAAACATCCATACTTAGTAACCCACATCCGTACCCATTATTATCAATCCCCAAAGGCCCCGTCGGACCATCCCTAGATGGGAAACCACTTCCGTGGCCGTACCCATTAGTATCAGCCCACAAAGATCCCGTCGAACCATCCCCGGGTGGAAGAACAACAACACACACACGTTATCATAGTTCATCATTCGTATCTAAACCGTAACACACGTAACGAAATGTAATACATGTACTTGCCTTGAATAACACGACGTGGAAGAAACGATAAGAGGAAAGGTTTCGGTCCAACTCCTTTCGAAGGTTCGATCCTAAATCACAACGACATATAATCAATCACAACACTACGGAAACATAGGAAACCATCCTAAGTTCTACCTGTAGACACAATTCTCCGAACACTACAAGGGCATAATCCAACATAATTGAATAACCGAAGAGTTCATGAATTCTGTTCCCCAAAACTAAAAGAATAACAAGGAATTTCGAATATACAATCCTAATCTAATAATAAAATCGGCCGAATCGGAATATTAAAATGGAATCAAAAGAAAATCCCCCAAATTCCCGAAGTTAGGGTTTAAGCCTATTTACCTTGATTCGGACGGTGGAAGACGTTTGGACGATGATTAATTCTTGCTAGGAACTCAAATCTATGGATGGATGATGATGTCTAGTCGAATTTCACTCAACTCCGTCGCAAATCGCCGAGAATCTCCAAGGAATAAGAAAAGGTAGGAAAAATGACGAAGTCAACTACTGTTGTCCTATTTATACAGGCAGCGATTAGCGTATGCTATAAGCATGCTTAGCATGTGCTATTCTGGGTAAGGTGCAGTCCAGAGACTTCTGTCCTTCCCGTTAGCATACGCTAATGTCAACGTAGTGTGTGTTAGCGTCTGAGTTAGCATGCGCTAACATACGAGTTAGTGTATGTTACCTGGTTTAGCCTGAACTCACTGAACCTACTATCTAAATCCAGAATATTCTGCCCACCCTCATTAGCGTACGCAACGGTATGATAACGTATGCTAATATTCTCAACAATGTATGTAATGGTAACAATAACGTATGTTAATTAACCCACTCTAGAAGATAGAACTTACTGTCCAGTTTGACTAGCACGCGCTACCTATGAATTTAGCGTGCGCTAGGGATACTACTTTAGCACGCGCTATCTGTATTGTTAGCGTGCGCTAACAGCTCCGATACAGAATACAGTTGTGAAACCTGGTCAGAATATACACATCTTGGAAGGTATAAACCTCGACAGTTAGCAACGAATAACAAAGTATTAATAAGAGACAACAACATGCAAGCTCACTCTCTCGTTAGAGCACATGAATCCAACCATTCGACGGAATGGACAACGATTCCAATAATGGTACCCAAAATTATGAAAAATTACAAAATAGCCCATACCCCCGATAATCACGGTTCTAGGCCAGATAACAACCTCGGGAAGTCATAACGTATCCAAAAATATTAAAGAAACTCGCAGAAGTAACAAACTGTCAGTTTAGAACGAGATTTATGAGAATCGATCATAAACGCGGAAAAGATACACAATAATCAAAATCTCGTAAAAACAACTCTGAAACTCGTCCGGATGGCCATGAATGCATAACGAAATAGTTTTAGAATACTAAAACGATTACAAGGTGTAACACCCCCAAGATGTTCAGGGCATATTACAATGTTACCCAACCATTTGAGTCCACAAGGCTAACACACATCTCGACCACCCAACCATCGACAAACACTACGACATAAATACACCGATACTAAATAAAGACAATGATAACAAATAGAGTATCTTACAATGTTAACTCAACGATCAAACGTCATCTCAAAAATTGGGTCCGAAAACAATACAAAGTAAAATGAAGGAAGTATTCGAGAACTGAAGCAAATAATATAATAGATAAAACCCAAACGACAGGACATGACTTAGTCGACCATATGAACAGTGTTACTCTTGCCCATCATCCTCATACTTACCGTGTGCTCACTCGTCCCTTGGACCTGTACCTGAAATACAAAAGTATTTCCCCCATTTAAGGGGTTAGCGCCAACTGCTAGTGCAAGCACAATACCATTTGAACTACCATTCTACAACATGATATATGCGCCAAAAACATTTTCTAAAACATTAATATTCTGGAATATTAAGGTGCACATGCACAAAACATAGTTCTCCAACAAAACATTTCAAAGGTTAACCGTTGGTACGAGACTCACGGCCACCGCACCCCGCAGAGGCCCCGTCGGACCCTCCCTGGGTGGTTAACCCCAGTCATGATACGTACACACACGGCACTACGTATCCCCAAAAGCCCCGTCGGACCAATCCCTAGGTGAACATAAGCATTCACATCCACATATACACGCAAAGCCATAAATCAATTCTAGAATACATAAACAAATGTAAAGTACTTGCCTTTGAGACATTGTGATCGAAACGGAAGATCTACGAGGACTGGGAATGACCTGAAATCACAACGTCCGTTCCTAGACGAATTAGTCCTAAACGACATTCATAACCGAATGGAATACACCGACAACCCTGATTACTAATCATAACAATACACGTACGATCAACACGAGCGAGGATTTTCACAAAACCTCCCCGAATCAACAACTCATGGACTTAACTCGACGGAAACGGATTGGGAATTACCCAATAACAATAATTGATAAGAAGTATAGCAACACGAATGAACAATTCGAGTTTGAATGGACAATTCCCGAAAAAACCCCAATTCCCAAAAATATCGGGTTATGCGAAGTTTACCTCGATTTGGAGCGATGGGGAAGATTAAACGTTGAATGATATGGACTAATAGCTTGAAGATGTTGGTAGATGATGATATCTCACTGGGATCTTCACAAATGGCCCAAGATCGCCGGAAATCGCTCAAGGGAGGAGAAAGGATGAAAAATGACGAATAAAGTGCTGATGAGTCCTATTTATACTAAGTATTATTAACGTGCGCTACTCTTTAAAAATAGCGTGCGCTAACGGGATCACCGGGTAGTCGAGTAGCTTCTACCCGGTGTCATTAGCGTGCGCTACGAAGACCTTAGCGCGCATTACCTACTCATTTTGCGTGCGCTAGGAAGACTGCTAGCGTGCGCTACCTGCTAGTTAGAGCCCCGAAATCAGAGTCCAGAACCTACTGCCCAAAATGCTGAAGACGTTAACATACACTATGACTAAGAGTTAGCGTACGTTAGCAGTATACTTTAGCATACGCAAGGGAGCATGCATAACGTACATTATGCATGCAGCAGTTTAGTACTGCTGAGTGCAGTCCACTATTCAAGAAGGCACGAAATCGAAACGCAACAAAAGATGGGATCCAAAGACACATATACGAAATATTCGCGAAGACAAACCTAAACGCTAAAAGAAAGCATAATTCCGACCACCCGAAGGTTCAGAATACTACAATGGAAATAATTTCCCTAAACTTTTTGGAAATTACAAAACGGCCCAAACATCTGAAAATCACGATACGACATTGAAATGCTGAACCGAAGTTCACAACACGAATAATTCTATCTTACGGACTTGTAGGAACAAAGTAACATTATATTCGAATGAGTTTTATGAGAATCGAACGTACGTGCGATGAACATCATAACATAATGCGAAACAAGCAAAAGCACCTACGAAACTCGCCCAAATGGAAAACCACCAAGAACAAAATAGATTCAAAACTTCGAAACGAGTACAAGCGAGTCATTAAAGATAGACATGCGCCAAAAATAGAAACTGCTAAAAATAGAAAGTACAAATATTACACAAGCGAGTCATCCAAAATGAAAATACACTAAAAATATTAATTACTATAAATAGAAAGTGTAGATATTACAGCTGAAGGTTGGAGATGGTGAAATTGGTGTTGATAATGATGGTGAGGTAGAATTCATACTGCCTGATGATATTCTGATTCGGTCTACTGATGAACCAGTTGCTAGAATAGTTAAGAGCACATATCCGAGCATATTAGACTATGTCGGTGATGGTCGGTACTTTCAAGATAAGGCTATTCTTGCTCTGACTAATGAGATCGTCCAGGAAGTAAATGATTATATAATGTCTCTTTTACCTAGGGATTCCACAGAATTCATGAGTTCAGATAGCATATGCCGTGATGAAGATGATACCATCAATAGAGAAGATGTCTATTTTGTCGAGTTCCTAAACAGTATAAGGACTTCTGGGATACCAAATCATATAACTCGACTTAAGATTGGTTATCCTATAATGCTTCTTAGAAACATTGACCAGTCTATTGATCTTTGTAATGGGACTAGATTGATTGTTATTGCGATTGGCAAGTGTTGGCCACTAAGTATACAGTATACAGCTTGGAAAAGTGTTAGTACAACAAGCTGTACGATTTTCAAATGTGAGTGCATAGTGGAAGTTCGTTTAAGTAAGTTGCTGTAAATACAGCAACTAGGCTTTCTCCTGTTAGCTTGGTGCGTACAGGGTTTTGCAATGTATACTTGTATAAATCACAGTTATGAAAACAATAAGAACAAATGGTAAATAACACAGACTTTAAAGTGGTTCAAGGTAAGCCCCTCTACGTCCACTGGTCCTCCACACAGGAGTAAAAACATTTATTATAATCACTACGTACACAACTACGTGACTATAACTAAACCTCCCAATGTATCGTTCACACAGATTGATACAAGTGCTAAAGCTGTTTTTCATCCACACAGATTGGCTAGAGCTTGTTCTTGACTTGCTTCTTCACACACAGTTGGAAGCTTCACCTATAATGCTTATTCTTCACACACAGTTCCGAATGAGCAAGGCTTCTTCAGTCCACACAGGGCTGATGGATTCTCAACGATTATAGGTAAACACTTTTGAACAGCAGCTTGATCCTTTGATTCACAATAGTTGTATGGTGTGCTGTTCTTGTTGAGGACAGTATATTTCTTCACTGAATGATACATTGTATGATTGCGAAATCTACTTGCTCTTGATCTTCCATAGATTGTCAGAGACTTGTCAGAGCTTACGTGGAAATATGAATATCAAGAGATTCGTGAGTCTCACAAAATGTTTCAAGTGTACTAAAGTTCTCTATCTTGGGGCTACTTATAACCTTTGGAAAATCCATCGGTTATAAATATAGCCGTTGCTGGTTGGTGAGATGTTGACATCTATCGCTTGATTGGCTGCTTGCTGAATATTATAACTAAAGCAGATTGCATTTAATGCGTGACATCCTTTTTGTCTTCGCATTAAATGCTCTTCAGCATGTTCAGACTTCTCTCTCCAACTACATTAAATGTTGCCCTATCAGCAATAAATGCTAATTTAACCGTGAATACTTTATAAAGAAATGAAGTGTATATCAGAATGGTTTAAAGTATTCTTTAATCGGGCCTGTCAGATATGTTTTACTTTTCCCAAGTAAAACATCTTACAGCCTTACTGCTGTATCCGATGCGATCAGTCTTTTGCTGTTGCTGTAGGCTAGACTATGAGATCTTTAAATGCTGTATGGAAGCGGTTGTATGGATGTTTCAGACAGCTTCCATATTTAGCGACATTTTGAATCTTTCGACTTTTTGAGTCAACTTACTGTATGTTGGCAATTATCAAAACAAGATTGTTATCCCAACAATTTCCCCGTTTTTGATAATGCCAAAACCTCTTAAAGATAACATCTTGATCCATAGAGGCTGACTTCTTGGTCTTCTGTTAAATGATCTGGTCTTCAGCACTTAGTCTAAAAATGTGAACAGCTCGCAGGCAAATTCTAAGAAAATGATAGCATCTAACAGCGATGTGTATTACAATTTTAAACTTATGATTGGCGCACAGGCACAATCTTACAGTGTGATCTAGGTTGAATACAACTTAACCTATGAACTATTCGCAGACAAGTTCTTACAGCTTTAGACTTAACAAGTTTTATACTTGTTTGTTTACAGCAAATGAATTGAATTCGTAATCAAACAGTGAAACAGTAAGCGTAGATTACAAGCTGTAATCTTTCAAGAAAAATTGAATTTTATTGATATGAATCAGAAAATTACAATACTTGAAAAGAAATATACAGGGAGTGCATACTGCAAAAATAGAACAAGTACAATGAAAAAGGAGCATCCAGGCTAATTTCTGTAATGAGCATGCCTCCAAGGCATCCTGTCGGGATCTTTGTCGGTTCCTCTCCACTAGTTCTCTAGGAAATCCTTGCCTCGATCTTGATAGATTGCTTTTCCTTGAGTTGATTGGTCAAAAGCAAGTATCCATTCATCGGGATGAGTGAGCCGATCGCCTTTCCGGTGCCTTCATTTCATCGAAATTTGCAAGGGGAGCAATCATTTTTCCAATAACCTCGCAAATTCATATGCAACCTCTGCCAGAGTCTTGAACTTGTTGAACATGGTGGACTCCCTTATGAGTTTGACAAAGTACCCCATCAGTTCGTTCTTCCTCCAGTTCTTCACTTCATCAGCTGTAGGCTGACGGTTGGCAGGCAAACGAAGTTCGGATGGTCTTTCGACATTGTTCTTGCAAGGATAGCTGGGATCATGGAACTCCAGATGAGAGCCATGTACCCTGTATGCTTGTGTAGGCAAGGCCAGACGGTCTATAGCAGCAACAACATTTTCCTCCAATGCAGCATCAATTTCTCTTTCTATTTCAATTCTCTATTACCGACTAGCCTCTCTGGCTTCTTCCCTCTTTTTGGCATCATCAAGGTACGTGACCTTAGCATCAATGCTCTCTAGGATATTCATGGCATTATCCTATTTGGTCTTCATACTTGAGATTTTGTCAACAGGGGAACTGAGCACCAGGGACATGTCTTCGATTTTCTTGTCATGTTCTGACAACCTAGATCCAGTCTCCTGTAGGGCAACAACAGTTTTGGCTTCGGATATATGGAGCTTCTCCTGTTCTTGCTTGAGAATCTGTTCTTGGCGGTTTTGCAGTTGAGTAAGCGCTCTCCATAATGCACTAGGCAGTATGCAAAATGCTTCCTCAACTTTGGTGATTTCCCTTTCCAAGACAGTCATCTCATCAATTGCAGTCTCTTGCATCTAGTCAATCTCCTTTCCAACATCATACAGTGCCTTGACATCATCCTGCATAAAGATTGTCTAGCGGCTGATTGCCTGGAGTTGTTCTATCCAGGCCTCAGTTCGTGGGGAGCCAGTGTGCACTAGATTATCATTCTCGGGCTCATTGAGTTAATGTATAACCACATTATGATGAGGGCGTCATGGTCTATTGTGAGGCAGGAATCCAGCATCGGATTCTGACTTGGAGCTCACAGAGATGGGAGATGCAGGGGCATCTTGCGCGGGCTCGGCATGGGCAGGTGCTTCGGAAGGTTCTGCAGATTCTTCTGTTTCAGGGACAAGAGGGACTGATTTCTCCTGTTCAGGTTGGTTTTCTGTAGTCATGCGTACAGGAGGGACTGATTTCTGCTGTCCAGGTTGGTTTTCTGTAGTCATGCGCACAGGAGGGACTAATTCCTCCTGCTGACTCTCAGCTTCCGCCTACTCCGGCAGAGGGACTGATTCCTCCTACTGGATGGCACGGGCTTCTTCTTGATGGACAGGTTGGGCTTCCTGTTTAGAAGCTTCTTCCTGTACGGGAGGGACTGATTCCTCCTGCTGACTCTCAGCTTCCTGTTGATGGAGAGGGGACTGATGTCTGTCTGAGATCCCCTGATCCTGTTGGCTTTGAATTCGGGTGAACTCTCCTTCACAAGCCTCTTCTCAACTCATTCTCGGACCAGCCTGCAGGGCGCCGTCGTCATCATCTGAGTTGGGATCATATTTGGGGCTATTTGGAGCTATATCATCGGACTATGACTTTCCCTTCAATCGGGCCTTTTTCTTTGCCAGATAATAATAGGAGATGAGCTCATGGCAAAAACTATTCTCCCACTAAATTAGGGCCCCGATGTTCTGGGAGTCCGTAACCTCCAAAATGAATGCTTCTTCCTCCTTCCAATCATTACAATTGGACAGACATCATACGATGCAACACTGTAAGACTTTCATTGTTTAAAACGCTCAAAAGCTTGTTCGATCTGCACTTGAAGTAAAGTTTCATTAATGAGAGTAGCGGGGGAGGGACTCCTTACAGTATGTGGGTCTACTGTAGGAATGGGTTCCGCAACAGGTATGGAAGCCTGTTGTGGAGAGGGATCCCTAACAGGGGTTGGTACCCTGATGGGAGAGGGATCCTGAACGGGTGTGGGTTCCCTTACAGGAGAGGTGGCTCTCGGTTCTGAAAGGGCATCCGATTCGCCAGTTTCTTCAAGTCTGGTAAATAATTGTTCATCTGTCATAGCCGTCACTAACTCGGGATCTGCAGACTTTGCAGCAATTATTTCATCTGGAGGGGTTGCGCCCTCTGGGTGTTGTACAGCGGGTTGCACCGTAGTTGGGACATCTACAGAGATCGCTGTAATCTCTGTAGCCTTTGCTTTAGAAGCCCTCTTCAGCTTCTTCTTCGATTTCTGTACAGCAAGCGGTGATTTGCTGTGAGATGCACTTATTTTTCTTTTCTTCTCTCAACTTGCAAGTCTAACAGTGACATCCATGGGATTATCAGAGATAGGCATAGTGTTGGCATGGAGTCTGCTTGAGAGTAGACCATCCCTGTTGAAGGCGGTGGGTTTGCTTCCACCTATGAACTTTCCAGGGCCAATCTTCTTGGCATCGCGAGATTGCGGCACCCCACATCGAGTGAGAATGTTGTTGAGGATAAGGCAAAATGATTTATTCCGAGTTACAGGTTTGGAGGACTCTTCCTGTATGCGTTTAAGCACAATCTGACACCAGTTCACTCGTTCGCCATACATAATAGCGACCATCATTCTAAACCGAAGATTTGTGCACATCTCAAATGCACCAGTTCTGTTCTCAATCACACGACAGCAAAAGTCATGAAGATACATGTAAGGTTGGCATAATCTCTTCTTGTGGCAAAATGGGTGTACGTTCTTGTCGGAGCCGTCACCAGTGAACAGTCCCCAGTAGGCGGTTAGCAGTTCCTCCGACCCGAAGGTTTCAAGATCTTCCATTTGTTAGAAAGTAAAATGCAGCAGAAGCGAAGTTTGGGAAAGTTGATAATCGTGTTTTACGCATCCACGAGCATAAGATCTATTTAGGCATGCTAATTAATTAATTACTAAGACTAATAAGCAATTTAGATATTATTTATTATTTATTAATTAAATATGTCGGTTATATAAATATCCTAATCTAGATCTAAAAGATCATAGGATATTACCTTTAAAGCGAATTGGTTGCCTTCGTCTTGATCACCTTGTATTTATACCTTTAAACCATCTAGAGTATGATCCGCCTTAACCCGGATGTTGTGTGGGCAACGAGCTACCAGATCTTGTTTGGACAACTTTGGATCGGCCGAACCCTTTGTTTGTGATCACTCTTTTTTTCTTTGCTTTCTAGTATTTTCTAAACACTCTTAGCAAATTAATTGTGTTATCTAAATTGTAGAATCAAAGACACAAGTCTATATCTATAATTAAACACAAGAGGAAAAATTTGATCTCACAACCTTACAAGAGTGAACAAAATCGGCCAACCCCCTTAATGTCCTATTTATAGCCTCTTGGACTACTACTAAGGATCTTAAGGAGGATTATGGAAGGACTCCCAATAAATTCATCGTACCTTATTAGGACTCTTCCTAATATAATGAATCTATTAATATCAACTTAGTCCACTAAAAGGTTAATATTGCACTTCCTACCAAAATCCCAAATTACGAAATTGGGCTCCTTATTAAATATATTATTTCCCGTGTTTAAGATATCGGATGTCCATTAATTAATTCTAAGCTACTAACAGCTTTAATTAATTAATATCTTATCCAAGAGTAGTACCACTCGAACCTTATTATTATATCGGAATTAAACCCACCTGCAAGGTTTAATATAATAATCATTATCGAGCTCCTCAAGGGGACATCATCAACCCGCATGAATCGGGACACGATTTCTAGTAATAATA
This sequence comes from Orobanche coerulescens, assembly GCA_033398695.1. Lineage (NCBI taxonomy): Eukaryota > Viridiplantae > Streptophyta > Magnoliopsida > Lamiales > Orobanchaceae > Orobanche > Orobanche coerulescens. The sequence goes on from CM065819.1 coordinate 60,544,037, forward strand.
ATAACTATCATATAAATTATATTATTGCCCAAGATACGAGGCTTATTGAGTCGACGATTTTGACTCTCATCCATGGTAAATCAAAGCAATATGTATTATAAATACACAATTAAATATTATATACTTAGAATTAAGAAATAATAAATATCCGAGATTTACATTCTTCTTACAGTCAGTACAGAAGACACTATCTCACCTCGATCCAGTTCAGCGTATGCAAATACGCTAATGCATGCTAATAGTCAAGACCAACTACTCTCAACCATACACTACAACCTTGTATATAATTTGCCTAATAATTATATAGGTTGTGAACTATTATATTATTTTAAAAGGTATCGATAATGTGATCTTCCGTGTGACACAAACACACCACATTATCTACAATATAAAATAATTAGACATTTCATTTGCATAACGTGAATAAATATGCAAAACATGTGATTAAATGTAATTAATATTCTCATAGATAGTTAGAGTGAAATTAGGTAATACAAGCATAAAGTATGCTTTACAGTATACAATCCTAACAATCTCCCACTTATACTCAAAGCATGCTTTTAATTATACTACTCTATTACATAGTCTCTCATTTCTCCCACTTATACTCAAAGCAATGCTGCCATACACCGTAATCCCATTCCTTCCACATGTCTTTTAAAAACTTTTGAGGGTAGGCCTTTCGTGAAAGAATCGGCAAGATTATCTTCCAATGCAACCCTGCTACAACTACGTCTCCTTCCTTTACGAAGTGTCATATGATGTGGTACTTGCGGTTGATATGTTTACTTGCCTTGTGGGCTCGTGGTTCCCTCGAATTTACGACTGCACCAGTATTATCACAATAAAGTGTAATACCCTATGGCAAATCGGGAATCACATCTAAGTCCTGCAGGAAGTACTTGAACCACACCGCCTCCTTGGCTGCCTTAGAGGCTGCCACGTACTCGGCTTCCATGGTAGAGTCCCAGATGTATTTCTGCTTCCATGGTAGAGTCTGGGAATCACAACTAATGGCTCCACCTCCCAGGCTAAACACATAACCCGAAGTAGACTTGGACTTTTCTTTGTCCGATGAAAAATCTGAGTCAGTGTAACCCACCGGACACAGGTCGTCTAACTGATATATAAGCATGTACTCCCTAGTCCTTCTCAGGTACTTGAGTATGTGCTTGACAGCAATCTAATGTCCTGGTCCTGGTTTTGACTGATATCTAGCAACCATGCCTACGGCATGACAGATATCTCGTCTAGTGCAAAGCATAGCATACATGAGACTTCCCACAGTATATGCATAAGGGACCATCTTCATGTCATCTATCTCCTTTTGTGTCTTGGGACACATATCCTTAGATAGTTGAATTCCATGTCTGTAAGATAGAAAACTTTTCTAGGAATTCTCCATGCTAAACCGCTTTAGCACTGTATCAATATAGGATGCCTGGGACAAGCACAACATCCTTTTATTCCGATCACGAAAGATCCTGATTCCAATGATGTGTCCTGCTTCTCCCATATCCTTCATATCGAACTGCTAAGATATCCATACCTGTACGTCAGACAATTCCTTCACGTTGTTTCAAATCAGAAGGATATCATCTACATACAGTACAAGAAACACCAACACATTTCCATCGCATTTGTTATACACACAACTCTCACTCGGACATTGGACGAATCCATAAGACTTAACAACTTCGTCAAAATGAGTGTTCTAAGATCTAGATGCTTGCTTAAGTCCATAAATAGATCTCTTAAGCTTGCACACCAAGTGCTCTTCTCCTTCAGCAATGAATCCCTCTGGTTGGCGCATATAGATTTCCTTGTCTAGACTCTCATTCAAGAATACAGTCTTGACATCCATTTTCTAAATATCCAGATTCAAATGCGCGGCTATAGCTAAAAGAATCCGGATTGACTTAAGCATGGCTACCGGCAAAAAGATTTCATCATAATCGATACCCTCTTTCTAAGTGTAACCTTTTGCAACAAGCCTCGCTTTGAAGGTTCTAACCTTCCTGTCACCTCCTTTCTTTCGCTTGTAGACCCATTTACTCCCAATGGCTTGTATACCATCAGGTAGCTCTACTAGATCCCACACTTGATTGGAATCCATAGATCCCATTTATGATTCCATTGCTACTTGCCAGGAGTCAGCATCTTTATCTTGGATTGCCTCCTTGTAGGTCCAGGGATCTTTGCCTGGGATTGAGTCCGACGACTTTCCCATGCCTATGAATCATTCCAGCTGACGAACAACCCACCCACTACGACGAGGCAAATCCTGTGTTGGTGTAAAGTCAAAGAATCGATACGTGGTGCAGTGTTAGTTGGCACTTGTATGATTGGTATAGACGGAGTCTCGCCCCTCAGCTCTTCCAGAATTATCTCGCTCATAGGCTTGTGACTAATTATATAATCCTCTTCCAGGAATCGGGCATTGGTGCTAACAATGACCTTCTGATCCTGGGGACTATAGAACAAGCCACCCTTCGTTCTCTTAGGATATCCTACAAACACTCGCACTTCTGTACGAGATGCCAACTTAACAGCTTCCTTATTCAGCACATGTGCTGGAGCTATGCCAACTCCACAGTTCTGTGGGTGTTTTTGGAACTAATTTGGAAGGCACCAGGTTTAGAATGTACGCCGCTATTTCTAAGGTGTATCCCCAAAACGAAATAGGTAAATCTGAATAACTCATCATTGAACTAACCATTTCTAAAAGAGTCCTATTCCTTCTTTCAGCCACATCATTTTGTGGTGGAGTTCCTGGCGCAGTGAGCTGGAACGAGATCCCCTCATTCGCCAAGAAATCCAAAAAATCTCCACTAAGGTATTCGCCACCACGATCAGATCATAGTGACTTGATACTCTTCCCATAACGCTTCTCCGTTTCAGCCTTGAAGTCTCTGAACTTGTCAAAGGCTTCAGACTTACGTCGCATCAAATAGATGTATCCATATCTCAAATAATCATCTATAAATGTGATGAAGTATTCGAAACCACCCCTAGCCTGGATATTCATTGGACCACATACATCAGTATAAACCAATTCTAACATATTCCGAGCATGGTTTCCCTTGGTTTTAAAAATCCTTTTGGTCATCACCTTCCAGACAGGATTCACAAATTGGAAATGACTCAATTTGGAGATCATCCAATGGGCCATCATCTACCAATATTTGAATCCTCCCAAGGTTTACATGCCCTAACCGTAAATGCCATAGATATGTTTGGTTTATGCTTGAAGGTTCTTTTCTCTTTTTAGGTTTAGACATAGAGTTAAGTGATTTATGCATAGGAGTTTGTGCAGTATTAATGACATACAGTCCATCATTAAAAATACCTTTGCAAATATATGAACCGTTTCTTTTCCTAATAATGGCATCATCATCAAAAGAAACTGAATAACCATCGCATTTTAATTTATAAACTGGAATTAAATTCATTCTAAAATCCGATACTAATAATACATTATTGAGGACTAATAATTTATCATTAATCTTCAACTGGACGACTCCAACTGCAACATCCATAAGCCTGGAAAAATTGCCCCAGTTGATGGTAATTTCGCCCGCACTAAGCTACTTGGTTACCTGAAAACCATGCGAGTCAAAGCAAATATGATCAGTGGAGCCTGAATCAACTATCCACAAAGTGGAAGAACAAGCTGTCAAACATGTTTTGACTACTAGTGCGCGAGACATACCTTTCTTAAGAGCAGGGCAGTCCGCTTTAAAATGTCCTTTTTGACAGCACTTGTAGCACTTTCCCTTTGGCTTTTTATGGCCTCGGGGTGAGGAGCCTTGCTTTTCACCTTGAGGGTTGCCACTTGCTTCTGGCCAACCTACTTTTTCTTCTTTCCCCATTTGGGTTTGGAAGAAGTAGCACCGATTGCTGCAAGAACCTAATGATAACCTTGTTTGAAGATACCTTCAACAGATTGAAGCTCTGTCAGAAGTTCTGCCAAAGTATATGTCATACGGTTCATATTGTAGTTAAGGCAGAACTGCTCAAAGTTTCTTGGTAAGCAGCCCAAGATAATATCGACCTGCATTTCTGCATCGGTGGTGGCCCCCAGTATGCTCAGTTCGTTCAAATGAGACATCATTTTTAGAACATGATCCGTTACTGGGGTCCCTTCAGACATTTGGGTTGTCATCAACACCCTCATTGCATTTTGTCTAGCCGCCCGGTTTTGATGACCAAACATCTCGGTGAAAATTTTCATCATTTCCGCGGCTGAACCCATCGTCTGATGCTGATGCTGCAATACATTTGTCAGTGAAGCCAAAATGTAACAACGAGCCATCTCATCAGACTTCTTCCATTTCCGAAATTCATCCAACTCTCCAAGAGTGGCATCCGGTTCTGGATCCAGAGGGTTCTCCTCAGTTAAGACAAATTTATGCCCCTCAGCAGTCAGGACAATGTCAAGATTTCTTTTCCAATCGGTAAAGTTAGTGCCATCAAGTTTATTTTCTTTGGGAATAACAGCTAGTGGATTGAAAGACATCTGAGATAAAAAATAAAAACATCCATCACATAATGCATAGCAAAATATATCGAAAACCTCAAAACACAATATATATGCTAGCAACCAACACCTCGAAAAATCCGCATATGCAAAGCCACGATCGTGTGGACGTTTACACACACATTTTTCAAGTAGAGTTTAATTTTACTATCTGGTCAACTTACGTTATGACAAGTAAAATTAATAGTCGGTTCCTCTTGGCCATGTATTAATTAACATAGATTCCGATGGGGAGCTTATTAAATAATACACCTAAGTGAACACCATAATTTAACATCCTTAAAATATTATCTTTTAAATAATAGTCCTACAGATGGGGAGGTCCTATCATAAAAAGTAATATTTACCTTATGTTATCATTTTGAAATTTGAAACTAGTGAACCTATAATTAGCACATCCGATATGGAGGAAGACCCTAATGTCAACGCGCATGCTAATTACTTCACAATTTAAATTAATTATGGAGGCCAATTTGACTTTATTTTAGAAAAATAAATCAATTTAATCAATTAGTTATTTTAGCCTTAAGGTTTTTAATTTTCTCGTCCTAACATGTAGAAAACATATCACGCATACATTCAAACATTCCATACATCAAAACAATAAAAACCAAAAATAAAGCATGGATAATTAAATTATCCAATTATCATGGTCTTCTTCCTTGAGTTTAACCCGAGAAAATCTTCGACTCGATCTCTCCCACTGAATCAAGCATCTCGTCGCTCCTCGCCGGCCAGGCCGTAGATTTTCAAAATTAAAATTTCACTTTTATGCAAAATTAATTACATAAATAAAATTTAATTTTAAATCCTGACTGTAACACCCCCAGAATCAAATCGGGAATATTACACGCCGCAGACCCTCTCCGTGAGGATCCACCAGGCTAGACATCGAAACCACAAAATAAACTACATACCGACATGATAAAATACCAAATCAATATATCAACTTGGTCTTTCATCACAAACATACAAGTCAAAATACACATTTCTATCTCGACTCATACCCATGCAAGGGTAAAATACACTCACAAACCAAAGGTACGACAGTAGAAAGACCATACACTAACTCCGACTGACTACATCCAGCACTGGACTTCGTGTGATTAGTATCATTCGCCTTCCATCATCCTTCGCGCCGATTCTGTGTTTTGCTCCCAAACCTGCATGTACCTGGATGCAAAACAGACATCCAGCCCCGAATATTCGGGGGTTAGAAAAATTCCACTATTTTGCTAGTACAAGTATATAGTGCAAATACGAGCCATACATAACACATTCCGGGAATACAACAAAAGACTTCCCGAGATATTTTGATTTAAAAATAGTTTAAGTCTTGAAAGTAAAACGAAACAAGTAAGCACTTTGCAAACACTTCCAAATCTCGGGAGTTTTGGAAACATTTGTTACTGAAAAGTTCTAATTCCTCAAAAGCCACTTAGGGTCACCGCCCCAAAATTCATCTTTCCAAAATGCAAATCCGTTAACAAAACACGGGGTTCACGACCCAACCATTACGGTCACAAAAAACAGGGTCCACGACCCAACCATTCCAGTCACAAAACACAGGGTTCACGACCCAACCATTCTGGTCACAAAACACACGGTCCACGACCCGATCATCAACTTCAATTCACTATCAAAGACATATTACATATAATACATTAATCTTATGCCATTCTAGCTAAACAACACGACTCAATATATAATGTCTCTCGACCCCGAGCCCCAAGCATTGTGATACTCCGGACATATCATAATTAATCATCTGTATAAACACTCTGGCAATTCTCGTGACCCGGTCCAGCCCTCAAGCCACCAAGTCCCTGTGTGCCCGTCGAGCAATCCCCAGGTGAGAATGCCCACTCGAAGTAACCCTCGCGACCCGGTCCAGCCGCTAAGCCACCAGGTCCCCGTGTGACCCCGTCGAGTTAATCCCCGAGTGAGAGTACCCGAGAACAACCTTACAACTCTCATCAATTCTCATTTCCAGAACCACAATCCTCAAGAGTCAATCAAAATATATATAGTCGAGGTATTTTCCTAGAATGGCCAACTTATCCAACACATACTCATGACCCAAAGCTTATACAATTAACAAAGATGCACACCATCTAAACAGCACCAAACGACACAACCAATATCACACAAGCTCACATATTCACACACATCCGCATGACTCCACATGCAATCTTAACAAAATAATTGAACTTTAAACTTACCGACAACAAAATCACACATAATGGCATCACTTGAAAATAAGGTGATCCTATACTCGACACAAACACACATAGTCATTTAAGTATATTAATTCCCGAACACAAGAATTATCTTTTAAGAAAACCATGATGGTAAATATACCGATTCTTTTGAAAAAATGGTTGTAAACAATTCGTTTAGCACATATCGTTGATTACCAACCATTATATACACCAAAACACGTAATGCATGGGCAAGATACTTGCCTCAATAGTTGATACCGGACACTCCGACGAACGTAGCTCAACCGGAAAACCTCGAAAGCCCACAACTCTCCGGCAGAAAAGACGGTAACACAACCGATCGGGAAACGACGAACAGAAGAGTTCCGAATCGAGTTCTTCGCAAAGAACCTGACCCTAACATCATACCATAAATAATCAACGATCGTACGAGGAAGAATAATCGTAGAACTCCCAAAACCCCCCTCTAAGGATTTTCACCGGACACCTTCAAGGCACCGATTAGGAACTCAACAAAACAAAGAATCTTTAGCAATCGAACCATGGATCAACAAGGAAATTGGTATAATATGACTTAATAATCATCAATCCATAACAAATATAAGTTATCACGGATCAAACGGGCGAATCAAGCAAAACCCCCAATTTTCCCAAAACTAGGATTTTAGAAAAACTAACCTTGATTCGCTGGATTGAAGGATGTTATGGAGTGATTAGTCGATGATATGAGCTCCCAAACTTCTTGGATTAATTTTATAACAACATGCCTTCAAGTTCCCCAAGGATCCAGCCGCGGAAGAGAAAGAGAGACTTGGGAAAAATGACTGAAATTGGACTGCTCGGCCATATTTATACTGGTGCAGCCTAGCGTGCGCTAGGTTGCCGAGCTAGCGTGCGCTAACGGACGGTCATGGTCGAGAATGTTCGGCCGGGGCCCGCCATCATGCGCTGGACACGTGTGCTGTCGGCCCGGGCCGCAATCCAGAGACTTCCTGGACTAGACGTCTCGGCCAGGTAGCGTGCGCAGCCTTCCGGCCATAGCGTGCGCGGTGTCCGATTGTAGCATGCGCTACCTGCTGATACTCCCGAGTACAGAACCTCTCTGCCCCTACTGTCTCGGCCGACTAGCGTGCGCAGCTAACCGTCCATAGCGTGCGCTGCCTCCCGGCCATTGTAACACCCCCATACCACTCGGGAATATTACAGCACCGTAGACCCTCTCCGAGAGGATCTACCAGGCTAAATACAGAAACACCACAATACAATACGATACATTACATACCGACATGGGTAATTAACGGACCATTAGACCGATTTGGTCTTTACCACAACATACACATCAACCCTACATTACTCTTTCTCGTGACTCATACCCACATAGGGGTTAACATAAATCAACATTCCCGTATAACGGAAATAATAGATACAACGGAAGGACAAAACAACAAGACATCGCCAAAAGACTCAACACCGGTCTTCATGTGATTAGTATCGTCGTCTTCCATCATCCTTCGTAACGATCCTATGAATTGATCCCCGGCAACCTGCAAGTACCTGGACGCAAAACAGACATCCACCCCCCGAAGACTCGGGGGTTAGCAAAACTCCACTGTTTTGCTAGTGCAAGTATAAATACAAAGACAAGCCATACATATCATACTCCAAGAACATAGAAATCATGAATATACTTCCCGAGATAATTCGCTTGATCAAACAGTTTGAATTATGAAAGATAGGAAATAAAACCATTTTACATCTTACAAAACATTGTACGATCTCGGGAGTTTTGAAAGCATATGGGGTTTAAGAATTTTCAAGCCTTTCGAAACACTTAGGGACATAGCCCAACAATCGTTTATTTCAAAATACAATTCCGATAGCAGATAACAGGGTCCACGACCCAATCATAACATTCCAATCACAACACAGGGGTCCACGACCCAAATCATCCACATCACATACTCGCAAGAATAACCCGGTGGAAATTTCACCGTATCAAACATTACCATGACAACAGTCTCACTCAACATACCACAGAGATACAATACACAGAGCAACCACAGGACTCACGTACCCTTACCAAATTATCACAACCAAGAGACGAATCATACACAACACATTTATTGGTGCCATTCCAGCCAAGTACGATACCATTTGAACTGCCATTCTAATCAGACGAAATATGCGCCAAAGATCACAGTTCTCCAACAAAACATTTCAAAGTTAACCTTGGTACGAGACTCACGGCCACCGTACCCCGCAGAGCCCCGTCGGACATCCCTGGGTGGTTAACCATAGTTCGCGATACTGAACTCACGGCAACGTATCCCTAGAGGCCCCGTCGGACCAATCCCTAGGTGAACATACACATATCATCCACAACGCCACGGGAAGCCATAATTCGAATACTAGAATATGCATACAAATGCTAGGTACTTCGCTAGAATGGCCACTTTAGTCGACGTACACTCACAACTAATGTCACACAACCCCAAGTAAATACCAATACCAAACATCACCAAGTGTCACAACCTCCTCACGAAGGAATAACAACCAATATAACACACATTACGTTCTTACCGAACAAGTACACATAACATTGCGTAATCCCCGGCAAAGGATTACGGTCTATTAAACTCACTCAAAGTGATCATAGCATCTTTCAACATACAAAACCAACACATATATTCCGAGATCACATATATTCACGAAGTACAAGAATTATCGTTGAAAGACAACATTTATCGAGAACATACCGATCCCTTTTTACGTTCATTAAACATTGGATTTCGCATGAGATCATTTATCAATAGTTATGCCTACGAAACATGAAACGTATGGACAAGATACTTGCCTCGGTACCGCGAGCAACGAAACAACGAACGAACACGGTCGGATAGCCCTCGAACTTCCGAAAATGACCAAGAATTCGACAACCTCACGATCGCTACGAAAATAACATCACCACGGATAAATAACGTTAAACTGAATCCGAATCAACCGGAGAAACAACAAGGATCCGAGGGTTCCTTCGAAGAAATCGGAAATCAAGTCCCAGGTGATAAAATCGATATATGAGTTACAAAATCTGAAGATCATGGCCAAGACAAAAAGAATACCATAATAAATTCATCCACCACGGATTAAATCGAAGAATCACGAAGAAACCCCCAAAATTACATAACTAGGGTTCTACGGAAGAATTACCTCGATCCGACGAAGAACAAGGATTGGATGATGATATAATTGACAAAGATCTTCCAAAACGTCTTGGAATTGAGTAGAATCGACCAGAACCCTATTTCCCGTCGCACCCGTCCGATAGCCGCAAGAAAAGTGAAGAAATGAGTAAAAACGGGCTGTCAGGCCTTATATAGTCGGACACTGCCGGACGCTTACGGCCGTAACCGGCAGTGCCTTAGGGCCGTAACTCGGACCTTACGGCCGTACTCGGCAGGCCTTACGGCCGTAACCGGCATTCGTCAAAAAATCTTCCCAGCGACTGTCGGACACTTACGGCCGTAACTGGCACACATTACGGCCGTAACAGGCCTTCGTCCGGAAGATGCCCAGCGCCCGTACAGCCGTACCCGATCACGCCTTACGTCCATAACTGGCACATATTACGGCCGTAACCGGCACCTTACGGCCGTAACTCGGCCAGGCCAGGCCCTGCTCCGGCCGTGACTCGGCCGTGGCCATTCCGACGGCCCGAACGACCCCGAAACCCGAACCTGAGTAAAAACCGGAGATATGGTTACGAAGTACTCGCAAAGACGAATCCAAGCGCTAAGAGAACACACGATTCCGACCACCCGAAGTGTCGGAATTCGACAACGGAAGTAATTACCCCAAACTTTGGGAAATTACAAAAATGGCCCAAAACGTCCGAAAATCATGATACGTGATCGAATAACCAAACCGAAGTTCACTACACGTCTAACAAAGTTAAACGGACTTACGGGAAACTCGAAACAGCAGTTTCCAACGAGATTCGCAAGAATCGAACTCAAGTGCGGAAAAGTCGCCAAAAAGCACGGAACTCAACAAAACGACACCGAAACGAACTCGGATGACAAAAAGTGCAGAATTAATCATTCTCGGAATGATGAAACGGTCATGAGCGAGTCGTCAAAATAGACTTTCGCCAAAAAAAAGAAATTACCTGAAATCGAAATTACGGGTATTACATTCTACCCTCCTTAAAAGAAGTTTCGTCCCGAAACTTAAAACAAGCAGGGAGAAGCAATATCCCCACCAGGAAAACTCGACGAGATACACAAAAACCGAGAACTCGCACCCAACGGCGAAATGCTGCAAGAAACGCAAAGACACATACGGCGTGAAAACACGCTCCACGACGACCAACACAACGCTACCGATAGAGACATAATAAAACCAACAAGTGACAAGTGTCATCAAACTGATAATATGGTCAAGTCAATTATCCGAACAATCATAAAACACAACGAACCAAAATCGATATGATTGACCCACCCAACGGTACATCAATCAAAACGCGAGCCAGTCGCTGAACAAATACGGAATTCCACCGCCCAAGGGTTGGAAGATTGTAAACGAGACTAATTTCCCGAACTTAAGGGAATTACGACGGAGTCTGAACATTCAACAATCACGGAACAAGATCAACAGAAACCGAACAATCAAACAATTGAATTGCAATGATCGAGACAATGACTGTCGATCAATCATGTATGAATCATAACGAATAACGAAAAATCGAATAGCATCCCCATAGTTCACAGCTCGATTCAAGACAATATATACGATCCGGTGAAAACGACAAGATATAATTCATATAAAATTCACAAGAGCGGAACCGAATTCGGAAAAAGTCACAACGACAATTGGATTAACCCAGAACAACATCGCAACTTGTTCAAACAACAAAAAGTGAAGAGTAGAAAAAGTTCAGAAAATACCGACGAACGCAAACGAGTCAATAGAGTCGAATAAAACGAAAGCGAAAAATATGGGTATTACACCATATCACCTTTAAAAGAGGTTTCGTCCCCGAAACCTAAACAACGAGAGCGAAGTGCTAGAATAGTAACCTTCCCGAAAATCTTCTCTTGGTCCCGCATCTAATCTCCATGACTGCCTGTACCGTGGTCACGATCGCGCCCTTTGCCCCTCGGCATATTAAGCGGATACTCTCTCAATACAATGGTGCAACATCGCAACATAATGTACCAAATTGCCAACTTGGCTTGATATATCACATAAGACAATTAATAGCAACTCGATAAGAAGGTCCACGAGTGTAACACCCCCGGTTCAGCCCGGGAATATTACACGCGGTGGGCCCCGCGCCGGAACCCACCAGGCTAAAAACCAATTACAAAAACACACAAAAAGGCCGATGACGGTAGTATTTTCCGAAACTCACAAAATCATTTGAAAACGCCCAACTACCATCAAAACGATCAAGGCCAAAAACTCAGTTAAGGGAATCGGTTTTCGAAATCAAACTCAGTCGGCAAAAAGCCGAAAGCCATTTGAAAGAACTCACGCAGCGGATAGAAATATAGTCCAAGATACATATACATCAATAATGATATACACAACAAAATACACGATTCCCCAACAATATGCCATAGCCAGTATCGTTTGGAATCCTCGCCTCACGACCGCTACCATCAAAATCCTCAATACCTAAAAAACAAGTCCCACAACGGGGTCAGCAATAATGCCCGTCAAATAACTGCACGTACATAAACATAAATATTCAAATGCCATGCATCATGAGAATAATAACCTCAACGATAACCTTACCACTTCCGGTAATCCAACGATTCTCATCAAAATCCCAATATCACGATAATACCACATAATACCTCAATTCCGAATACTTTCCCGTACACAATCTTTTATGTACGATTGCCATAAAACATACCTCTATCCGGACATCCTTCCGAAATGCATACCACAGACCAAGAATATCCCAAAATGACATCAACAATATCCGAATACTACAATCTTCCCAAGATTGTCCAAGTATCTCAACAATCATCAACTGTGCATTCTAATCTTTTTAGAACATCACTGAACATTCGTCAATATGCAATACAACATAAAATACTTATGAAATGTAAATGGAATTACTCATCAAAACATTACAACCGAACAAGTAAACACTTGCCTGGATACCAACACGACAAAACCAACACCGAACTCATCGCCCTCGTCTACGAGCTCTTCAGCTCTTCAGCCCCGACTGGAACGAATCTACGGTCTTCCAACGAAGCACAACGGTTATACCTATTGATTAATCGCCCTAGAACAATAATCATGTCAATAATCGGACCAACTCGGTAACAAGGATCATAACATGCACAATATGGAATTCAACCTCGTATTATGATCCAGAAATCCATCTCAAAATGGTTTAAACGAATCATCATCTTTAATAATATGAAGAAACATTCGAAGTTCTTATCAAAATCCATAAAATCCCATATAACATTGTTATATGATTATCCAACATGTTCCTCACATGTAATCATCCAAGAAAAACGAACCATTAACAAAGGAATATAAAGATTACCTGCTTTAGTCGAACCAAAAAGAAGAACACTAGAACTCCATCCAAAGAATCATAAACAACTTGAAGAACAAGGCTTGAATCCAAGCTCTCAATCTAATGTTGTTAAAGATTATCATTATACAGTGTTTGGGAATCCCAAATAACTCTCAACTCTCTCTCTCCCGACTGAAGGAAGAAGAATGGACGAAATGCCTCACAATACCCGTCTGTCCCCTTTTATAATATTCATTATTAGCGTGCGCTAACATCTCATGTTTAGCGTGCGCTACAGCCTTAGCGTGCGCTAACTGACTTTGTTAGCGTGCGCTATCGCAGCCCAGAGGCTACTGCCTTGCTTCGTAAACTAGCTTACGTACGTAATGCCCATGCATTAACGTACGTAAAACATCCTGCCTAGCGTACGCAAGTCCTTGACCTTAGCATGCGCTATCCGAAGTTGACTTGCTACAGTGTTCACCTACCACTCGTGCCCCCACATGCCGACAGCATCTGACAAGGACAAGAATCCCTCTGCCCGATCTGGAATTAGTGTGCGCTAATCATACGGTTTTAGCGTGCGCTAGCTCTACACGACAAACACTCGCTGACCTTATCTGGACACGCGTCGAACATGGCCGAGTCCACCCGCCGAAAGCTAAGATTCCATTGTTGGCGATCTGATGTTAGCGTGCGCTAACCAACATGTGTTAGCGTGCGCTAACTGAATATAAAAATCAACCTGGGCCTACCTGTCGGCCACCTTCCGGAACTAACCCAGCAAGTCGTTACGTACGTTAGGGGTCCTCCTTAGCGTACGTAACCGAACCTCTTAGCGTACGCTATCAATACTTCGTAGCGTGCGCTACTGCACACCCGATGGCGTGCGCTAATGAAACACTTATAGCGTGCGCTATCGTTGCTGTGCCTAGCCATATTCAGCTATCCTCAACCAATATCTCGACATACCAATCGAACATACGGCACAATGAATACATATACGCATTCAATAACATTATCAAACGTTCACAATGTTCTCGAGCATAATTAACCATCCACGATATCCAATATATAAACGAAAAATATATCCAAAAAATCGGGGTATTACACTCTACCCCGCTTAAAAATAAGTTTCGTCCTCGAAACTTGCAATCACTCGCACAAACAACATTTCAACGGAAGATCCAAAATCACCAAGATAACCAAGAATTATCGAATAATCCGAACAACATACTTACAGGTCAGTGAAGACGAAGATCTCCCGTGATACTAGCATATGGCACCATTTCAAAAATCTCGACATAACAAGAATGACAAAACAGGAATAATCACAATTTGAAAACGATTGGTCTCCGCCAAGACCACAACAAGTTTAGAAACCTTTGTCGAGTTTAGTGGGATCTGTGTCTCCTCACCTAAAGCGCATGAGCCGCTCCTTGTCACATGCACGTATCACCGGCGTTCCACTCCACATCGAAAGCCGCACATTGCACGTGCCTCGCACCAGCGTTCACTTCCCGATTGGAGCCGCACATTGCACATGACCACGGCACCGGCGTTCACTCCCTGCCTCGTCGGTCTCGGGAACACCAACAATCCCCAAACCCACACATCACCACGACAGTACTCAAAAATCACACAGTTCCAAAACATCACAAACATCACGCTACTACCACACCGGTAGAGCCACATAACACACATGCCCGATTATCACAAAACCATGGGCTCTGATACCATATTTGTAACACCCCCGGTTCATCCCGGGAATATTACATGCCGTGGGCCCCGCGCAGGAACCCACCAGGCTAAAAACCAATTACAAAAACACACAAAAAGGCCGATGACGGTAGTATTTTCCAAAACTCACAAAATCATTTGAAAACGCCCAACTACCATCAAAATGATCAAGGCCAAAAACTCGGTTAAGGGAATCGGTTTTCGAAATCAAACTCAGTCGGCAAAAAGCTGAAAGCCATTTGAAAGAACTCACGCAGCGGATAGAAATATAGTCCAAGATACATATACATCAATAATGATATACACAACAAAATACACGATTCCCCAACAATATGCCATAGCCAGTATCGTTTGGAATCCTCGCCTCATGACCGCTACCATCAAAATCCTCAATACCTAGAAAAACAAGTCCCACAACGGGGTCAGCAATAATGCCCGACAAATAACTGCAAGTACATAAACATAAATATTCAAATGCCATGCATCATGAGAATAATAACCTCAACGATAACCTTACCACTTCCGGTAATCCAACGATTCTCATCAAAATCCCAATATCACGATAATACCACATAATACCTCAATTCCGAATACTTTCCCGTACACAATCTTTTATGTACGATTGCCATAAAACATACCTCTATCCGGACATCCTTCCGAAATGTATACCACAGACCAAGAATATCCAAAATGACATCAACAATATCCGAATACTACAATCTTCCCAAGATTGTCCAAGTATCTCAACAATCATCAACTGTGCATTCTAATCTTTTTAGAACATCACTGAACATTCGTCAATATGCAATACAACATAAAATACTTATGAAATGTAAATGGAATTACTCATCAAAACATTACAACCGAACAAGTAAACACTTACTTGGATACCAACACGACAAAACCAACACCGAACTCATCGCCCTCGTCTACGAGCTCTTCAACTCTTCAGCCCCGACTGGAACGAATCTACGGTCTTCCAATGAAGCACAATGGTTATACCTATTGATTAGTCGCCCTAGAACAATAATCATGTCAATAATCGGACCAACTCGGTAACAAGGATCATAACATGCACAATCTGGAATTCAACCTCGTATTATGATCCAGAAATCCATCTCAAAACGGTTTAAACGAATCATCATCTTTAATAATATGAAGAAACATTCGAAGTTCTTATCAAAATCCATAAAATCCCATATAACATTGTTATATGATTATCCAACATGTTCCTCACATGTAATCATCCAAGAAAAACGAACCATTAACAAAGGAATATAAAGATTACCTGGTTTAGTCGAACCAAAAAGAAGAACTCTAGAACTCCATCCAAAGAATCATAAACAACTTGAAGAACAAGGCTTGAATCCAAGCTCTCAATCTAATGTTGTTAAAGATTATCATTATACAGTGTTTGGGAATCCCAAATAACTCTCAACTCTCTCTCTCCCGACTGAAGAAAGAAGAATGGACGAAATGCCTCACAATACCCGTCTGTCCCCTTTTATAATATTCATTATTAGCGTGCGCTAACATCTCATGTTTAGCGTGCGCTATAGACTTAGCGTGCGCTAACTGACTTTGTTAGCGTGCGCTATCGCAGCCCAGAGGCTACTGCCTTGCTTCGTAAACTAGCTTACGTACGTAATACCCATGCATTAACGTACGTAAAACATCCTGCCTAGCGTACGCAAGTCCTTGACCTTAGCGTGCGCTATCCGAAGTTGACTTGATACAGTGTTCACCTACCACTCGTGCCCCCATATGCCGACAGCATCTGACAAGGACAAGAATCCCTCTGCCCGATCTGGAATTAGCGTGCGCTAATCATACGGTTTTAGCGTGCGCTAGCTCTACACGACAAACACTCGCTGACCTTATCTGGACACGCGTCGAACATGGCCGGGTCCACCCGCCGAAAGCTAAGATTCCATTATTGGCGATCTGATGTTAGCGTGCGCTAACCAACATGTGTTAGCGTGCGCTAACTGAATTTAAAAATCAACCTGGGCCTACCTGTCGGCCACCTTCCGGAACTAACCCAGCAAGTCGTTACGTACGTTAGGAGTCCTCCTTAGCGTACGTAACCAAACCTCTTAGCGTACGCTATCAATACTTCGTAGCATGCGCTACCTGTACCCAGTAGCGTGCGCTAATGAAACACTTATAGCGTGCGCTATCGTTGCTGTGCCTAGCCATATTCAGCTATCCTCAACCAATATCTCGACATACCAATCGAACATACGGCACAATGAATACATATACGCATTCAATAACATTATCAAACGTTCACAATGTTCTCGAGCATAATTAACCATCCACGATATCCAATATATAAATGAAAAATATATCCAAAAAATTGGGGTATTACAACGAGGTATTCTTTTTAATGATGTCATTTGGAAATCTTTGGATTTGCATGATCATTCGAAATAAAACTTTGAGAGTATTTTTGGTACCTTGGTTTGAAATTAACTTTGTCAAAACTTTATGAATTTTAATTTTCCACAACTTGTTCAAGGTATAAAATTTTCAGAAAAGCGTTTTCGAACACACCCACAACAGATATAATTTATCACTATATCAGAATACGATCCATTACCATCAAATCCAATCACACTTCAACATCATCTGTCCACGTAATTACAGTATCATACAAGTGACCGTCATAAGATAATTAACATCTAAAACTGAAATCCTACCTCTCAGTAATGAGGACTCTCACAACAAGTGCATTTAGGACGACTTAACGTTCACACCACCAACTTAATCACAATTTTGAGCATTATTGACCAAATAATAATGCCGACATCACTACATACCCCCGAACCGACGATCATGAAATCAAAAAGTCGAAAGCAAGAGCCACGTTTCGAGTAAATTTTTTGGTAGACCTCATTTGAGTTTTCAAAATCAAATTTTGAAAACTTGCAATGCAAGATGAAAATAAAATATAAGTAGTTAAGTTCTAAAAAAAATTCCGGTCTCGAGGTCATCATACGAAATCAAAAAATTTCCTTTCTTGAAGGATGTTTAAAAATAAAATTTACGTGACTCTTCCAAATAATTAAACTTTGAAATATCACATTGACAAACTTTCCTTGCGGGGTCACACCAAGCCATTACTTCAATAAAACGATTCACACAATATATACACACATTTATACACCGGTATCACTTTTTATTCTAGCACAATACGAGAATCAAACAAGTATGGAGTACGTATTCACCAGGCACATTTAAACTCCACATAATAACATATAATCACACAAGCTCGTATATCACGAGACGCAACAAAGTAGGGAGACTTACATCCACCGATCGCACGAATATGATGGCTGCACCTCGATACTAATCACGACCGACACCTCAGACGACGCGTCGCGACACGACTCAGTCAGACAACATCTGACAAGACAAGACAAGACAATACCCGAAAACACACAATTCGACCCGACAGCCTAGGTTTCCGCAACCTAAGCTCCGATACCATATTCTGTAACACCCCCATACCACTCGGGAATATTACAGCGCCGTAGACCCTCTCCGAGAGGATCTACCAGGCTAAATACAGAAACACCACAATACAATACGATACATTACATACCGACATGGGTAATTAACGGACCATTAGACCGATTTGGTCTTTACCACAACATACACATCAACCCTACATTACTCTTTCTCGTGACTCATACCCACACAGGGGTTAACATAAATCAACATTCCCGTATAACGGAAATAATAGACACAACGGAAGGACAAAACAACAAGACATCGCCAAAAGACTCAACACCGGTCTTCATGTGATTAGTATCGTCGTCTTCCATCATCCTTCGTAATGATCCTGTGAATTGCTCCCCGGCAACCTGCAAGTACCTGGACGCAAAACAGACATCCACCCCCCGAAGACTCGGGGGTTAGCAAAACTCCACTGTTTTGCTAGTGCAAGTATAAATACAAAGACAAGCCATACATATCATACTCCAAGAACATAGAAATCATGAATATACTTCCCGAGATAATTTGCTTGATCAAACAGTTTGAATTATGAAAGATAGGAAATAAAACCATTTTACATCTTACAAAACATTGTACGATCTCGGGAGTTTTGAAAGCATTTGGGGTTTAAGAATTTTCAAGCCTTTCGAAACACTTAGGGACATAGCCCAACAATCGTTTATTTCAAAATACAATTCCGATAGCAGATAACAGGGTCCACGACCCAATCATAACATTCCAATCACAACACAGGGGTCCACGACCCAAATCATCCACATCACATACTCGCAAGAATAACCCGGTGGAAATTTCACTGTATCAAACATTACCATGACAACAGTCTCACTCAACATACCACAGATCTACAATACACAGAGCAACCACAGGACTCACGTACCCTTACCAAATTATCACAACCAAGAGACGAATCATACACAACACATTTATTGATGACATTCCAGCCAAGTACGATACCATTTGAACTGCCATTCTAATCAGACGAAATATGCGCCAAAGATCACAGTTCTCCAACAAAACATTTCAAAGTTAACCTTGGTACGAGACTCACGGCCACCGTACCCCGCAGAGCCCCGTCGGACATCCCTGGGTGGTTAACCATAGTTCGCGATACGAAACTCACGGCAACGTATCCCTAGAGGCCCCGTCGGACCAATCCCTAGGTGAACATACACATATCATCCACAACGCCATGGGAAGCCATAATTCGAATACTAGAATATGCATACAAATGCTAGGTACTTCGCTAGAATGACCACTTTAGTCGACGTACACTCACAACTAATGTCACACAACCCCAAGTAAATACCAATACCAAACAACACCAAGTGTCACAACCTCCTCACGAAGGAATAACAACCAATATAACACACATTACGTTCTTACCGAACAAGTACACATAACATTGCGTAATCCCCGGCAAAGGATTACGGTCTATTAAACTCACTCAAAGTGATCATAGCATCTTTCAACATATAAAACCAACACATATATTCCGAGATCACATATATTCACGAAGTACAAGAATTATCGTTGAAAGACTGTTGACTCAAAATGTATTTTGATGATTATTCCATTCAAAACATTTAATTAGATCAATCTCAGATCGATAGTATTTTGAAGGAGCTAAATAATGTTAGCACACGCTACTCATCTTATAGTAGCGCACGCTATCGAGATATATATGTACAGCCCAGACAGTCAGCTGCATCCAAGTGAAGTCGCCTGATGGATAGCGCACGCAAGTTATTCAATGTTAGCGCACGCTAAGTAACTACAGTTAGCACACGCTATACAGTAAATATTAACGCACGCTATCGTATTATTCCAGAGGACAGTGAAGTTTGGAAGGAAATCAGAAATGGTTTTTGCGCACGCTAAACATATCAACTTACGTACGCTAAAGCTAGGATGTAGCGCACGTTACTGCTCAGCTATTGCGCACGCTACCGATATTACGGTTAGTAGTCCAGTAGCTACTGGACTCAACACGTTAAGGTCTTTACGTATGCTACACAAGGTAACGTACGTTAATGAAAGAAATTAGTAGCGCACGCTAAGGTATAGGCATTAGCGCACGCTAAAAAGAGTCAGCATATTACCGTTTGATTTTCTACCGTTGGAAGGCAAGAGTCAATGAAGATCCGGAAAATCTGGAAAAGTTGGATTTAATTAATGCTAGCGCACGCTATGCATACTTGCTAGCGCACGCTAATCTCAAATTTAGCCGTTGGATAAAGAGTCGTTGGAGAGACAAACGGACATTTTCAAAGTCAAGATCGAAGACTTGTTGACCAGACGTTAACGCACGCTACCGATACATGACTAGCGCACGCTAGCCATACTATTTTACCGTTGCAACAGTCTTTGTGACCGTTCAGAGATTTCAAGTCAAAAATCGATAGCGCACGCTACAGGACGTTATTAGCGCACGCTAATAATATGTTTTTCAGCATTTGAGGGATGGCTCTCACCTATAAATACCCAAAGGACTTGGGTATCAAACACACAACTTCAAGCATTCAAGCATACAAGCATACAAGCAATCAAAGCATATTTGAGCTCAGTTTTATATCTTTTATTGCATTTCAAGTTGTGAGAAAAGAAAGATACAAGAGTAATTTTCATTGTAATATCTATTATTCTTTGTATTCTTTCATTTGGTTATAAGTGTTGCATCACTTACACTTGAACGTAAAAGAAACGAATCAAGAGTCACTAATCCGGTGTTATTAGGATCTTTGATCCGGCATTGTTAGGATTATACTCTCATATTCGTATAGTGAGGATTATCTAGTTCCTATAGAACACTAGATAAACAAACATTTATATTGAGAGAGAGGTTGAGCTTGGACCGATAGAAGACAAGCGATTGTAACGGTTGTGAACTCGGACCGATAGAAGACGAGTCAAGATTGTGGTTGTTTCTTGAACCAATAGAAAAAGAAAGTCGGAGAGGACGTAGGCAAGTTGCCGAACCTCTATAAATCTTTGAGTCTTTAAATTCCGCACTATTTCCTATTTATTCGCAAGAAATTTCGTTATTCCGCTTTACCACTATTCAACCCCCCTTCTAGTGGTAAATTTATCTCTTCAGTTGGTATCGGAATGGGTCTCTTTTTAAAGGTTTAACCAACTAAGAGAAAAAGATCCGCAAATGGCACTTCTTGGCCAAATTGAAGGAAATGCTCTCAACCGTCCTCCTTTTTTCGACGGTTCCAATTTCATGACGTGGAAAAAGAAGATGGCGATCTTCGTTCAAGCATACAATATTTAAATCTGGAAAGTTATTGCTCTTGGTCCTAAACTTGCTAAGAAAGAGGATGGATCGTTGAAAAAGATCGAAGAATTCAACGACGAGGATTGGAGAAACACGCACGTCAACTCACGAGCTACTCAACTTCTCTATTGCGCTCTTAATCCCGAAGAACTCAATAGGATATCGTCCTATGAAAGTGAAAAAGAAATTTGGGAAATTCTCGAAGTCACTCATGAGGGAACCACCCAAGTCAAGGAGACCAAAATTAATATGTTACTCCATGACTACGAATTATTTTCCATGAAAGACGAGGAAACGATCACAAATATGTTGGATCGATTTTCGGCTATAACAAATGGTCTTGCATCTTTCGGAAAGCCTATATCGAGCAGCGACAAAGATAAGAAAATTCTTCAATCGTTGCCACGATAATGGGATGCCACGGTCACCGCGATCATGGAGTCCAAAGATCTCAACAAGCTCAAATTTAGTGCCCTCATCGGGTCACTCATCAATTATGAGATCGTTCTCAAGTCTAGAGGCACAAAACCAAAGCCTCGGGAAAGAGTAGTCGCATTCAATGTTGATAGCGATGTTGAGGAAGATGTTCCCGAAGATGAAGACGACGAGGAACTCGCTCTCTATGCCAAAAACTTTAGAAGGTATAAAAACCTAATTCAAAAGAGGTGAAGTTTTCTTGGTCGGGAGGGCAAACCGGAGAAAAAGAAGAGTGGCTATACTCCCATCAAGAAGTTCGACAATAATTGTCGGAAATGCGGTCAAGCCGGTCACTATGCCA
This sequence comes from Orobanche coerulescens, assembly GCA_033398695.1. NCBI lineage: Eukaryota > Viridiplantae > Streptophyta > Magnoliopsida > Lamiales > Orobanchaceae > Orobanche > Orobanche coerulescens. The sequence goes on from CM065819.1 coordinate 60,566,657, forward strand.
AAGAATGCCGAGGATCCTCTTCAAAACCTCAAATGGAAAGATTCAAAAAGAAGGAGGTCCTAATCGCTTCTTGGGGTGATGACGAGGAGGAGATTGAAAGATATCTAGACGCAAATCTTGCATTTATGGCCCTCGAATCCGAAAGTAATATCGAGGTAAGCTCTAAACTCAATGATGACGAATATGACTCCTTTGATTTTTGTGATTCACAAGAAGTTCATCATGATGATGAGTTGTTGAGTGCGTTTGAATCATTAAATACGGAGTATGACGAGATGGTTAAATTAAACATATCTTTAAAGAGAAAAATAAAATCTCTAGAACTCGAAAATTCCTCTGTTCAAAACAAGGGCAAAACTATTGAGATCGACCATACATCATGTCTTGAAAAAGAAAATGTTTTGAAAATCGAGTTAACAAAAACTCAAAAGGAGCTAAAATATATTTTGAACAAATTTACTCTCGGGAACGAGAAATTCGAAAGGCTCCTATCTATTCAAAAATCGCCCTTGCTCAAACACGGTCTTAGTTTCGATCCTTTTAAACGGGAACAATCCCTTATCAATCTTGACAAAATAAAGAAAACCGAAACCGAGAACTCAAAAGATTCTTTCAAACGAGTTCACAATGTTAATGCTCATTCAAAATTAAGAACCATCAAAGTTAAGCAAATATGAGTTCCTAAAGGAACAATTGTTCCGAATGCTATAAGCATAGTTAACTTTGGAGGACCCAAACGGGCTTGGGTACCGAAACAACCGAGAAACTCTACTTTTGTAGGTACCGGCACCAAGGAAAAACAAGTGGTACATTGATAGCGGATGCTCAAGGCACATGTGCGGCTCCGAGGACTTATTTGAAGACCTCGAATATGAAGATCAAGGACATGTGACCTTTGGAGATAATCAAAAGGGAAAAATCAAAGGCATCGGCAAAGTCGGTAAGGAACCTTCTCCGTCTATCAACAAAGTACTATTTGTTGAAGGTTTGCATCATAATCTCCTTAGCGTTTCGCAACTTTGTGATGAAGGTTTTAAAATTATATTCGAGCAAACGCATTGCACGGCATTTAGAAATAATAAAATTGCATTCATTGGTTTGAGATGTGGAAACATCTATATTGTTGATCTTAACGATAAAAGTTCATTCAATGAAAAATGTCTTATTACCTTGGATGACAATGCATATTTATGGCATCGAAAATTGGGGCATACTTCTTTACCTATTATCTCTATTTTATCTAGACACGACCTTGTTCGTGGATTGCCCAAACTCAAGTTTGATAGAAAGCATTTGTGTGAATCATGCATAAAAGGGAAACACACTCGAGAATCTTTCAAAGCAAAATTCGAGGTTTCCACTAGTCGAGTTCTTGAACTTGTGCATATGGATTTGATTGGACCATCTAGACATGTTAGTTTAAATGGTAAACTTTACACTTTGGTTATTGTTGATGATTTCTCTCGAATTACTTGGGTTAGATTTTTAGCACATAAGGATGATGCATTTTCCGAATTTTCTAAATGGTGTCGTTTGGTATCAAATGAGAAAAATCTCTCCATAATTTCTATTCGCACCGATCACGGAGGTGAATTTGATTGCACTCTGTTTGAACTTTTATGTGATAAATATGGTATTAATCATAACTTTTCGGCTCCTAGAACGCCTCAACAAAATGGAGTTGTTGAAAGGAAAAACCGATCATTGGAAGAAATGTCGAGGACAATGCTTAATGAATACTCTCTTCCACGATACTTTTGGGCCGAAGCAATTTTTATGGCATGCTATGTGATTAACCGGGTTCACGTTCGTAGAACTCATCTTAAAACTCCATATGAATTATGGAAGGGCAAAAAGCCCAATATTGCTTATTTTCATCCTTTTGGTTGCAATGTATTTATTTTGAACAATGGCAAGGATAACTTAGGCAAGTTTGATGCCAAATCCGATTCCGGAATATTTCTTGGTTATTGCACCAATAGTAAAGCATATCGTGTTTATAATATTAGAACGAATAAAGTCGAAGAGTCCATACATGTTAAATTCAATGATATGATCTCACCCCCGAGAAAGGTAGAATACTTTGATGATGCAGGTACTTTTCCGGATCCCTCGCCCGAAGTGAAGAAAATTTCGGAAATCGAAACGAACACAATCGTTGATTTACCGAAAGATTGGAGGCACATCAAAGATCATCCAAAGGATCTCGTGATTGGAAACATTGAAGACGGTGTTCAAACCCGAAGGAGAACCACCGAATTTATGGCTCATTGTGCTTTTGTATCCGAAATTGTTCCCAAGAATATATCCGAAGCTCTCGATGATGAAATTTGGGTGATGGCAATGCAAGAGGAGCTTGTGCAATTCAAGCACAATAATGTATGGAATTTAGTTCCCGCTCCTAAAGATAAAACAATTATCGGAACTAAATGGGTGCATAAAATCAAGAGTGACGAAGACGGCTATCCAATTCGAAATAAATCTCGTTTGGTCGCTCAAGGTTATAATCAAGAGGAAGGTCTTGATTACGAAGAAAGTTTTGCTCCCGTGGCTCGACTCGAAGCCATTCGCTTGCTATGTGCATTTGCCGCCCATAAAAAGATTAAACTATTTCAAATGGATGTGAAAAGTGCATTCTTGAATGGGTTCATTCAAGAAGAAGTCTACGTCAAGCAACCTCCCGGTTTTGAAGACCATCAATTTCCGGATCATGTCTACAAGCTCAACAAGGCACTCTACGGGTTGAAGCAAGCACCCCGAGCATGGTATGATCGTTTAAGTCAATTTTTAATTGCAAATGATTATAAAAGAGGCAAAGTCGATAATACCTTGTTTGTTAAAATATTAAATGATGATATACTTGTTTGCCAAATCTACGTTGATGACATTGTATTTGGAGCTACTAATGAATCCTTGTGCCAAGATTTTTATAATCTTATGAAAGGAGAGTTCGAAATGAGTATGATGGGAGAATTAACGTTCTTCTTCGGGCTTCAAATCAAGCAATGCGAAGATGGAATTTTTATCCATCAAACGAAGTACTCAAACGACCTCCTCAAGAAATTCAATATGGAAAGTAGCAAGGTGATATCTACGCCAATTAAAGCTTGAGAAAGATGAAAATGGCAAATCTGTAGATCAAAAATTATATCGAGGTATGATCGGATCTCTGTTATATTTGACTGCATCTAGGCCAGATATAATATTTGCTACATGTTTATGTGCTCGATTCCAAGCTAATCCCAAGGAATCACATTTAATTGCTTGTAAACGCATTTTTCGTTACTTGAAAGGAACTATTGGACTAGGTCTATGGTATCCTTTTTGCTTAGATTTTAATTTAATTGCATATAGTGACGCCGATTTCGGCGGATGTAAAATTGACAAAAAGAGTACTAGTGGTACATGACATTTTGTTGGAGCATGTTTAATATTATGGGGAAGTAAAAAGCAAACCAGTGTAGCACTGTCTACAGCTGAGGCCGAATATGTCGCTGCAGGGAGCGCCTGCGCTCAAGTGTTATGGATTAAAAATCAACTCCGCGTATCCTATGTAATAATACTAGTGCAATTAATCTGAGCAAAAATCATGTGTTGCATAGTAGAACCAAACATATAGATATTAGACATCATTTTTTACGTGATCATGTTCAGAAAAAAGACATCTGTTTAATTTTTGTCGGGACGAAGGACCAACTTGCTGACATTTTTACAAAACCTCTTCCCGAAGAATCATTTAATTCCATTCATTTACAACTTGGCATGCGACATGTAGACAATTTTTGAAATAAGCTTACTACTCAAAATATCAAAATCTTTGATTCGGTTCACTCGCTAGCGCGCGCTAGCTTCACTTTCTTAATGCGCGCTAAAAACTTCCTTCGATAGCGTACGCTAAACCTTACTTCCTTGCGTACGCTAATTAAAACTTTTCGAATTCCATTTTAGCTACTGGACAGTCCAGTAAGCTTTTCATTTTTTACCTAACGTACGCTAACTCTATAATCCTAGCGTACGCTAACTAAAAGTTCGCTGACTATATATATTTCCGTACGACCCAAAAACCATCCACCCTTTCTAACGCACGCAATCGACAGAAAACTCCCTTCTTGCAAGAAACCCTAGCCGCTAATCGGAACCTTCAAACTTCCTCAGATCTTCATTTCTTCTCCGATTGATGTCGAGCAAGAACCGAACAGCCATGGCAAAACAATACAATAACCTCAAACGTCCTCTCAACGCCCAATTTGATGCGACTCGTTTCATCTCATCCACCGCCTCGAGGGTATTCTTTGACATTCTTCCACAAGAACACATTACGGACTGTTATTTCTTCAATCTTTCGAGTCTGGAACGGGTAAATGTCGATATTTCTAATTTCTTCTCTTCGCTTGGAATTGCCCATTTTGTAGAATGTAAAAACCCCATTTTCCCTGAACTTGTCCGAGAATTCTATGCCAATCTCCATGTGGCCGAAAGTGAAGGGTCTTCATCCCTTGTTTTAGGAAGTTTTGTCGTAGGAACACGAGTGAAAGTTTCCTCGGATATCTTGTCGCAAATTTTTGGCTTATCATCTGACGGATTTGTGTGTACTGGAAAAACTATTGCCGATGATAATGAAGTCGGGGAAATCGATGTCAAAGAGTTCCTTAGCTCAAAGGCTGTTATTGACATAACGGACGATTTCTTCGAAAACAATGATTTTGGGATCAACATTCGTCTACTCCTAGTAGCTCTCACAAAGTGCTTAATGCCGAAGGTGAATTCCCAGCACAAATTAATGGGAGTCGACAAGCAAGTGGTGTATCGAGTTCTTAATGATGATAAAGTGAATTTTGCCGATATCATCATCAGCTGGATGAAGGTGAAGGGCGACCTTTTTCGGTCAAAAAACTACGCATCTCGCTCACGCAAGGCTGGAATGCCTTATGGCTCCATTCTCACGGACATATTCAGTTTTCACCACGTCGACTTGTCGAAAGACAAGGCTGTCCCCATCTCTCTCGGTCATGAGATTTCGGACTCTTCGCTTAAGGCTATGCACTATGTCCGGACGTCCAACCGAGGATGGATCCTATTCCCGTATCTTCGCGATGACGACCAAGTGGAGAAAGGGTCGTGCATGCCTACTGCGGAGGAGAAAATCACTCGTCGGGGACCTCATACTCTTCGAGAGATGCAAACCGGGGAGTTCGTGAGGAAGCCTACTTCGAAAGGAAAGCGCCCGATGAGAGATGTTGTCACGGAGGATGAGGAAAGCGACCTCTGTGCTCGGATGCAGAGCATCGAGACCTCTCAGGCTGAGATTCGAGAGGATGTTCGGGCTCTATGTTCGGAAGTCCGGGAAGTGCGCGGGTTGATATCCGATTTCATCCGTTACACACACCCTTCGTTTCCTTTCCCCTCGTCTTCTTCCGACCCTTAGATTTGAGGATTTTGATGCTTGGTTGTAGAATCTTATCGTTCGAATAATCTTTATGTCTCATGTCATGAAAAACTCTTTGTATTGCTTGAATTCCATCTTAATAATATTCGCATTTCACTTCATTTGGCATTTGCTGTTTACAAGTATTGTTGTTTATGTAATTTCGCTTTGAATAATGGTATTTTCATTGATATTTGTTATAACGCAACAATTCAGGGGGAGTTCCTTTTTGTTTATGTCAAAAAGGGGGAGAATACTCCAAAAACCAAAATATACTAATATATCGAACAAGTTTACCTTGATTCGAATCATTTAAATTGTTTTTGCAGGTATTAATTAAATGTTTTGACATCATCAAAAAGGGGGAGATTGTTGACTCAAAATGTATTTTGATGATTATTCCATTCAAAACATTTAATTAGATCAATCTCAGATCGATAGTATTTTGAAGGAGCTAAATAATGTTAGCACACGCTACTCATCTTATAGTAGCGCACGCTATCGAGATATATATGTACAGCCCAGACAGTCAGCTGCAGCCAAGTGAAGTCGCCTGATGGATAGCGCACGCAAGTTATTCAATGTTAGCGCACGCTAAGTAACTACAGTTAGCGCACGCTATACAGTAAATATTAACGCACGCTATCGTATTATTCCAGAGGACAGTGAAGTTTGGAAGGAAATCAGAAATGGTTTTTGCGCACGCTACACATATCAACTTACGTACGCTAAAGCTAGGATGTAGCGCACGTTACTGCTCAGCTATTGCGCACACTACCGATATTACGGTTAGTAATCCAGTAGCTACTGGACTCAACACGTTAAGGTCTTTACGTACGCTACACAAGGTAACGTACGTTAATGAAAGAAATTAGTAGCGCACGCTAAGGTATAGGCATTAGCGCACGCTAAAAAGAGTCAGCATATTACCGTTTGATTTTCTACCGTTGGAAGGCAAGAGTCAATGAAGATCCGGAAAATCTGGAAAAGTTGGATTTAATTAATGCTAGCGCACGCTATGCATACTTGCTAGCGCACGCTAATCTCAAATTTAGCCGTTGGATAAAGAGTCGTCGGAGAGACAAACGGACATTTTCAAAGTCAAGATACTTGTTGACCAGACGTTAACGCATGCTACCGATACATGACTAGCGCACGCTAGCCATACTATTTTACCGTTGCAACAGTCTTTGTGACCGTTCAGAGATTTCAAGTTAAAAATCGATAGCGCACGCTACAGGACGTTATTAGCGCACGCTAATAATATGTTTTTCAGCATTTGAGGGATGGCTCTCACCTATAAATACCCAAAGGACTTGGGTATCAAACACACAACTTCAAGCATTCAAGCATACAAGCATACAAGTAATCAAAGCATATTTGAGCTCAGTTTTATATCTTTTATTGCATTTCAAGTTGTGAGAAAAGAAAGATACAAGAGTAATTTTCATTGTAATATCTATTATTCTTTGTATTCTTTCATTTGGTTGTAAGTGTTGCATCACTTACACTTGAGCGTAAAAGAAACGAATCAAGAGTCACTAATCCGGTGTTATTAGGATCTTTGATCCGGCATTGTTAGGATTATACTCTCATATTCGTATAGTGAGGATTATCTAGTTCCTATAGAACACTAGATAAACAAACATTTATATTGAGAGAGAGGTTGAGCTTGGACCGATAGAAGACAAGCAATTGTAACGGTTGTAAACTCGGACCGATAGAAGACGAGTCAAGATTGTGGTTGTTTCTTGAACCAATAGAAAAAGAAAGTCGGAGAGAGGACGTAGGCAAGTTGCCGAACCTCTATAAATCTTTGAGTCTTTAAATTCCGCACTATTTCCTATTTATTCGCAAGAAATTTCGTTATTCCGCTTTACCACTATTCAACCCCCTTCTAGTGGTAAATTTATCTCTTCAAAGACAACATTTATCGAGAACATACCGATCCCTTTTTACGTTCATTAAACATTGAATTTCGCATGAGATCATTTATCAATAATTATGCCTACGAAACATGAAACGTATGGACAAGATACTTGCCTCGGTACCGCGAGCAACGAAACAATGAACGAACACGATCGGATAGCCCTCGAACTTCCGAAAATGACCAAGAATTCGACAACCTCACGATCGCTACGAAAATAACATCACCACGGATAAATAACGTTAAACGGAATCCGAATCAACCGGAGAAACAACAAGGATCCGAGGGTTCCTTCGAAGAAATCGGAAATCAAGTCCCGGGTGATAAAATCGATATGAGTTACAAAATCCGAAGATCATGGCCAAGACAACAAGAATACCATAATAAATTCATCCACCACGGATTAAATCGAGGAATCATGAAGAAACCCCCAAAATTACATAACTAGGGTTCTACGGAAGAATTACCTCGATCCGACGAAGAACAAGGATTGGATGATGATATAATTGACAAGGATCTTCCAAAACGTCTTGGAATTGAGTAGAATCGACCAAGAACCCTATTTCCCGTCGCACCCGTCCGATAGCCGCAAGAAAAGTGAAGAAATGAGTAAAAACGGGCTGCCAGGCCTTATATAGTCGGACACTGCCGGACGCTTACGGCCGTAACCGGCAGTGCCTTATGGCCGTAACTCGGCCCTTACGGCCGTACTCGGCAGGCCTTACGGCCGTAACCGGCATTCGTCAAAAAATCTGCCCAGCGACTGTCGGACACTTACGGCCGTAACTGGCACACATTACGGCCGTAACCGGCCTTCGTCCGGAAGATGCCCAGCGCCCGTACGGCCGTACCCGATCACGCCTTACGGCCGTAACTGGCACACATTACGGCCGTAACCGGCACCTTACGGCCGTAACTCGGCCAGGCCAGGCCCTGCTCCGGCCGTGACTCGGCTGTGGCCATTCCGACGGCCCGGACGACCCCGAAACCCGAACCTGAGTAAAAACCGGAGATACGGTTATGAAGTACTCGCAAAGACGAATCCAAGCGCTAAGAGAACACACGATTCCGACCACCCGAAGTGTCGGAAATCGACAATGGAAGTAATTACCCCAAACTTTGGGAAATTACAAAAATGGTCCAAAACGTCCGAAAATCATGATACGTGATCGAATAACCAAACCGAAGTTCAATAGACGTCTAACAAAGTTAAACAGACTTACGGGAAACTCAAAACAACAGTTTCCGACGGGATTCGCAAGAATCGAACTCAAGTGCGGAAAAGTCGCCAAAAAACACGGAACTCAACAAAACGACACCGAAACGAACTCGGATGACAAAAAGTGCAGAATTAATCATTCTCGGAATGACGAAACGGTCATGAGCGAGTCGTCAAAATGGACTTTCGCCGAAAAAAAGAAATTACCGGAAATTGAAATTACGGGTATTACAGCCATAGCGTGCGCTACCTTCCGGCCGTAGCGTGCGCTACGCCGGTTCCTGCCGCACCCGCCCGGCCAGTGCCTGCACCCGTCCGGCCAGTGCCTCCACTCGTTCGGCCAGTGCCCGCAACCGTCCGTCCAGTGCCCCCCACCGTCCGGCCAGTGCCCGACCACCATGACTCGACGACTCGATTTTCCGAAATCGCATGGAACGAACACGACAAAACACTCAGGGACAACATCATCGATCCGAAATGAAAACAATGGATAACCAATCATCACCTACGGTCATAAACGCCAAAATCAGTTGTCGAGAAAATAATACCGGCACTCGACAATCGGGAAATATCCGAAAAAACCCAAAATAACTGGAATGAAAATCGTGGGTATTACATTCTGCCCCGCTAAAAATCAGTTTCGTCCCAAAACTTAAAACAAAAACAAGGCGACTCTCGACAACACACCAGAGCTCCATGCAGTATAAATCCACTACGATCCGATTCAATACGCAAGAATGCTTACGAAGAGCAACAAGCATGAATCGCTGTGGTTGATAAAATCGAGCAATACCAAAATCAAATCACGATTCCAACGCTGAAAGGTATGAAATTCTACTAACTCAAAGATTTGGAAGACCAAGTGCGAAGACAATTTACCAGCACTTACGAAAATTACGAAATGGCCCAGATGTTCAATAATCACGATTACGAGATCAAACAATAATGATTGTACAACGACGAACAAATAACAATGATCGAACAACAACGATCAACTATGAAGTTCACACCTCAAATCAAGACATCAATAAACTTGTAGGAATCGCGAGGTGTTAATTCCGAACACGATTCACAAGAAATCGATCCGAACTTAGAAAGATCACAACGATATACATATCAATTTGGAACAATATCAGAACTCGCTCGAATGACAAAGGTGAGAAACAATACAAGGTCAGAAGCATTAGCGAACACAATCGCCTCAATACGGTCGAACGAAACGGAAACGAGAAGAAAACAAATGTGGGTATTACATCATATCACCTTTAAAAGAGGTTTCGTCCCCGAAACCTAAACAACGAGAACGAAGTGCTTGAATAGCAACCTTCCCAGCCATATTCTCTTGGTTCTGCATCTAATCTCCATAACCAACTGTACCGCGGTCACGGCCGCGTCCTCTGTCCCTCGGCATACTAAGCGGATTCTCACTCAATACGATTGCACCACTTAGCAAAAACAATATGCTAAAGTACCAACTTAGCATGACATATCACATAAGGTAACCAATAACAACTCGAAGAGAAAATCCACGAGGTATCCTTTTAAAGGAAATCTTTTGAAAATCCTTGGATTTCTATGGTATTCAACATAAACTTTAAAAGTACTTTTGGTACCTCGTGTTGTTTCATCAAAACTTTTAAACACATTACTTTAACCGTCTCATTTGAAATCATTTGCCAAAATAATAATTCCTTGTAACCGGCGTTATCAAAATCATCATGCCTCTACGTATCATCATCACCGTTAACAACCAACAAGTTGACCATGCAAGATCATCAAACCATTCTTACATACTCTAACATTTCCAAATCCGAGTTTGAACTTTACATCGAGTGAGATTTTTAATCTTTCATTATATATTTTTGAAAATAAAAATTATATTGGTTTTTGAAATAAAATATTTTTATGATCTGAAAGATTTTTGAAAATTATGTACTCGAATTATTCAAAAATACAATAGTACGCTAAAAGTCATTTCCGAAAATTCTCCCAACACTACACAAAAGTCAACGACGGTAACATTTTACAAAATTTTCACAGTACTTTAAAACAACTCTTTCAATACCGTCGAGGTTTTATTGGAGAATCCTAGGCCGGCTCGCAATTTTCAAACAATTTTCAAAGTTCATACGAAGCCGCTGATTTAATCGCAACGTCAAATTAGTTTCAAAACTTGATCTTCCGCAACTTGCACAAACTTATGAAAGTTTCAGGAAAACATTTTCGAACACCCGCACAGCAGACATAATTTATCAACTCACCGAACAAAATCAATTATCACTTAGCGCGAATGAAAGGTCACAACACACGTTCACACAAAACGGTTGTCATCACTAGACAATGCACATAGAATATAGTTATGGGTGATCGACTGCCAAGGTTAGGCCTAATAGTTAAAAGAAATGCGGTTCTCTAGCCTCTGTCCCAGCTAACTAACGCGCGCTATAACAATTATTTAGCGTGCGCTATCCATGCTGCATTAGCGCGCGCTGGCCTCGCACTCAGCGTGCGCTAACTGCTCCAACTCAGCAACATGATCACAAATATATACAACATTACTAGAATCGATGGTCACAAATAAACAACAACACGTTCGAATCTCAAAGCCATCGATTTAACACTTCATGAGCAACCATCAAAAGACAATTGTTATTCAAAACCGAAATCTCACCTCTTATTAAAGAGAGCTATCTCAATGTACACAAACCGAATGACGCATTCACATCATGGTTTTAATCTAAAAGTGGCAACACTGCCCGAACAACAAGAACATCATCACGTATTTCTCGACTAACAACCATAAAACCGATAAGTTGAAAGCGAGAGTCACGTCTTGATTACATTTTGTAGACCTCACTTGAGTTTAAAAATTGTGTTTTGAAAACTTATAATACAAGATGAACATAAAATATCGGTAGTTTGAATTCTCCAAACATTTCGACCTTGAGGTCATCATACGAAAATCAAACTCCCCCCCCCCCCCTTTGGAGGATGTTTTAAAACAAAATATACGTGTCTCCCCAAAAACATGTAAAGTTTTAAAATATCACATTGATGAATTTTTCTTTGCGTAACCACACCAATGCCATTACTATTGTAAAAATGACTTATATCAGGATGTGTGTATATATACATATACGTTGGCACCACTTTTATCCTAGCATCATACGAGGATCAAACAACATAGGTCACATAATTACAAATCACCTTTAAACTCCACATCATATCACAAAATCATACCAGCTCGTATATCACAAGGCACAATATAGTAGGGAGACTTACATCCACAGGTCGCACGAAGATGATGGCTGCACCTCGATACTAATCACGGCCGACATCACAGACGACGCGTTGCGACACAACTTAGACAGACACAATCTGATAGGACAAGACACGACAATACCTGACTGGACTCGACAGCCTAGGTTTCCGTAACCTAAGCTCTGATACCATAAATGTAACACCCCCATAATCAAACCGGGAATATTACACGCCGCAGACCCTCTCCGTGAGGATCCACCAGGCTAGACATCGAAACCACAAAATAAACTACATACCGAGATGATAAAATACCAAATCAATATATCAACTTGGTCTTTCATCACAAACATACAAGTCAAAATACACATTTCTATCTCGACTCATACCCATGCAAGGGTAAAATACACTCACAAACCAAATGTACGACAGTAGAAAGACCATACACTAACTCCGACTAACTACATCCAGCACTGGCCTTCGTGTGATTAGTATCATTCGCCTTCCATCATCCTTCGCGCCGATCCTGTGTTTTGCTCCCAAACCTGCATGTACCTGGATGCAAAACAGACATCCAGCCCCGAATATTCGGGGGTTAGAAAAACTCCACTATTTTGCTAGTACAAGTATAAAGTGCAAATACGAGCCATACATAACACATTCCGAGAATACAACAAAAGACTTCCCGCGATATTTTGATTTAAAAATAGTTTAAGTCTTGAAAGTCAAACGAAACAAGTAAGCACTTTGCAAACACTTCCAAATCTCGGGAGTTTTGGAAACATTTGTTAGTGAAAAGTTCTAATTCCTCAAAAGCCACTTAGGGTCACCGCCCCAAAATTCATCTTTCCAAAATGCAAATCCGTTAACAAAATATGGGGTTCACGACCCAACCATTACGGTCACAAAAAACAGGGTCCAAGACCCAACCATTCCAGTCACAAAACACAGGGTTCACGACCCAACCATTCTGGTCACAAAACACAGGGTCCATGACCCGATCATCATCTTCAATTCACTATCAAAGACATATTACATATAATACATTAATCTTATGCCATTCTAGCTAAACAACACGACTCAATATATAATGTCTCTCGACCTCGAGCCCAAAGCATTGTGATACTCCAGACATATCATAATTAATCATCTGTACAAACACTCTGCAATTCTCGTGACCCGGTCCGGCCCTCAAGCCACCAAGTCCCTGTGTGCCCGTCGAGCAATCCCCAGGTGAGAATGCCCACTCGAAGTAACCCTCGCGACTCGGTCCAGCCGCTAAGCCACCAGGTCCCCGTGTGACCCCGTCGAGTCAATCCCCGAGTGAGAGTACCCGAGAACAACCTTACAACTCTCATCAATTCTCATTTCCAAAACCACAATCCTCAAGAGTCAATCAAAATATATATAGTCGAGGTATTTTGCTAGAATGGCCAACTTATCCAACACATACTCATGACCCAAAGCTTATACAATTAACAAAGAAGCACACCATCTAAACAGCACCAAACGACACAACCAATATCACACAAGCTCACATATTCACACACATCCGCATGACTCCACACGCAATCTTAACAAAATAATTGAACTTTAAACTTCCCGACAACAAAATCACACATAATGGCATCACTTGAAAATAAGGTGATCCTATACTCGACACCAACACACATAGTCATTTAAGTATATTAATTCCCGAACACAAGAATTATCTTTTAAGAAAACCATGATGGTAAATATACCGATTCTTTTGAAAAAATGGTTGTAAATAATCCGTTTACACATATCGTTGATTACCAACCATTATATACACCAAAACACGTAATGCATGGGCAAGATACTTGCCTCAATAGTTGATACCGGACACTCCGACGAACGTGGCTCAACCGGAAAACCTCGAACGCCCACAACTCTCCGGCGGAAATGACGGTAACACAACTGATCGGGAAACGACGAACGGAAGAGTTCCGAATCGAGTTCTTCGCAAGGAACCTGACCCTAACATCATACCATCAATAATCAACGATCGTACGAGGAAGAATAATCATAGAACTCCCAAAACCCCCCTCTAAGGATTTTCACCGGACACCTTCAAGGCACCGATTAGGAACTCAACAAAACAAAGAATCTTTAGCAATCGAACCATGGATCAACAAGGAAATTGGTATAATATGACTTAATAATCATCAATCCATAACAAATATAAGTTATCACGGATCAAACGGGCGAAATCAAGCAAAACCCCCAATTTTCCCAAAACTAGGATTTTAGAAAAACTAACCTTGATTCGCTGGACTGAAGGATGTTATGGAGTGATTAGTCGATGATATGAGCTCCCAAACTTCTTGGATTAATTTTATAACAACATGCCTTCAAGTTCCCCAAGGATCCAGCCGCGGAAGAGAAAGAGAGACTTGGGAAAAATGACTGAAATTGGACTGCTCGGCCATATTTATACTAGCGTGCGCTAGGTTGCCGAGCTAGCGTGCGCTAACGGGCGGTCATGATCGAGAATGTTCGGCCGGGGCCCGCCATCATGCGCTGGACATGTGTGCTGTCGGCCCGGGCCGCAATCCAGAGACTTCCTGGACTAGACGTCTCGGCCAGGTAGCGTGCGCAGCCTTCCGGCCATAGCGTGCGCTACCTGCCGGTCGTAGCGTGCGCAGTGTCCGATAGTAGCATACGCTACCTGCTGATACTCCCGAGTACAGAACCTCTCTGCCCCTACTATCTCGACCGACTAGCGTGCGCAGCTAACCGTCCGTAGCGTGCGCTGCCTCCCGGCCGTAGCGTGCGCTACCTTCCGGCCGTAGCGTGCGCTACGCCGGTTCCTGCCGCACCCGCCCGGCCAGTGTCTGCACCCGTCCGGCCAGTGCCTCCACTCGTTCGGCCAGTGCCCGACCACCATGACTCGACGACTCGATTTTCCGAAATCGCATGGAACGAACACGATAAAACACTCAGGGACAACATCATCGATCCGAAATGAAAACAATGGATAACCAATCATTACCTACGGTCATAAATGCCAAAATCAGTTGTCGAGAAAATAATACCGGCACTCGACAATCGGGAAATATCCGAAAAAACCCAAAATAACCGGAACGAAAATCGTGGGTATTACATTCTGCCCCGCTAAAAATCAGTTTCGTCCCGAAACTTAAAACAAAAACAAGGCGACTCTCGACAAAACACCAGAGCTCCATGCAGTATAAATCCACTACGATCCGATTCAATACGCAAGAATGCTTACGAAGAGCAACAAGCATGAATCGCTGGGGTTGATAAAACCGAGTAATACCAAAATCAAATCACGATTCCAACGCTGAAAGGTATGAAATTCTACTAACTCAAAGATTTGGAAGACCAAATGCGAAGACAATTTACCAGCACTTACGAAAATTACGAAATGGCCCAGATGTTCAATAATCACGATTACGAGATCAAACAATAATGATTGTACAACGACGAACAAATAGCAATGATCGAACAACAACGATCAACTATGAAGTTCACACCTCAAATCAAGACATCAATAAACTTGTAGGAATCGCGAGGTGTTAATTCCGAACACGATTCACAAGAAATCGATCCGAACTTGGAAAGATCACAACGATATACATATCAATTTGGAAAAATATCAGAACTCGCTCGAATGACAAAGGTGAGAAACAATACAAGGTCAGAAGCATTAGCGAACACAATCGCCTCAATACGGTCGAACGAAACGGAAACGAGAAGAAAACAAATGTGGGTATTACATCATATCACCTTTAAAAGAGGTTTCGTCCCCGAAACCTACACAACGAGAACGAAGTGCTTGAATAGCAACCTTCCCAGCCATATCCTCTTGGTCCCGCATCTAATCTCCATAACCAATCAGACATGTCATGGTCACGGCCCTCCGTCCCCCTCGGCATACTAAGCGGATTCTCACTCAATACGATTGCACCACTTCGCAAAAACAATATGCTAAAGTACCAACTTAGCATGACATATCACATAAGGTAACCAATAACAACTCGAAGAGAAAATCCACGAGGTATCCTTTTAAAGGAAATCTTTTGAAAATCCTTGGATTTCTATGGTATTTAAAATAAACTTTAAAAGTACTTTTGGTACCTCGTGTTGTTTCATCAAAACTTTTAAACACATTACTTTAACCGTCTCATTTGAAATCATTTGCCAAAATAATAATTCCTTGTAACCGGCATTATCAAAATCATCATGCCTCTACGTATCATCATCACCGTTAACAACCAACAAGTTGACCATGCAAGATCATCAAACCACTCTTACATATTCTAACATTTCCAAATCCGAGTTTGAACTTTACATCGAGTGAGATTTTTCATCTTTCATTATATATTTTTGAAAATAAAAATTATATTGGTTTTTGAAATAAAATATTTTTATGATGTGAAAGATTTTTGAAAATTATGTACTCGAATTATTCAAAAATACAATAGTACGCTAAAAGTCATTTCCGAAATTTCTCCCAACACTACACAAAAGTCAACGACGGTAACATTTTACAAAATTTTCACAGTATTTTAAAACAACTCTTTCAATACCGTCGAGGTTTTATTGGAGAATCCTAGGCCGGCTCGCAAATTTCAAACAATTTTCAAAGTTCATACGAAGCCGCCGATTTAATCGCAACGTCAAATTAGTTTCAAAACTTGATCTTCCGCAACTTGCACAAACTTATGAAAGTTTCAGGAAAACATTTTCGAACACCCGCACAGCAGACATAATTTATCAACTCACCGAACAAAATCAATTATCACTTAGCGCGAATGAAAGGTCACAACACATGTTCACACAAAACGGTTGTCATCACTAGACAATGCACATAGAATATAGTTACGGGTGATCGAATGCCAAGGTTAGGCCTAATAGATAAAAGAAATGTGGTTCTCTAGCCTCTGTCCCAGCTAACTAACGCGCGCTATAACAATTATTTAGCGTGCGCTATCCATGCTGCATTAGCGCGCACTGGCCTCGCACTCAGCGTGCGCTAACTGCTCCAACTCAGCAACATGATCGCAAATATATATACAACATTACTAGAATCGATGGTCACAAATAAACAACAACACGTTCGAATCTCAAAGCCATCGATTTAACACTTCATGAGCAACCATCAAAAGACAATTGTTATTCAAAACCGAAATCTCACCTCTTATTAAAGAGAGCTATCTCAATGTACACAAACCGAATGACGCATTCACATCATGGTTTTAATCTAAAACTGGCAACATTGCCGGAACAACAAGAACATCATCACGTATTTCTCGACTAACAACCATAAAACCGATAAGTTGAAAGCGAGAGTCACGTCTTGATTACATTTTGTAGACCTCACTTGAGTTTAAAAATTGTGATTTGAAAACTTATAATACAAGATGAACATAAAATATCGGTAGTTTGAATTCTCCAAACATTTCGACCTTGAGGTCATCATACGAAAATCAAACTCCCCCCCCCCCCCTTTGGAGGATGTTTTAAAACAAAATATACGTGTCTCCCCAAAAACATGTAAAGTTTTAAAATATCACATTGATGATTTTTTCTTTGCGTAACCACACCAATGCCATTACTATTGTAAAAGTGACTTATATCAGGATGTGTGTATATATACATATACGTTGGCACCACTTTTATCCTAGCATCATACGAGGATCAAACAACATAGGTCACATAATCACAAATCACCTTTAAACTCCACATCATATCACAAAATCATACCAGCTCGTATATCACAAGGCACAATATAGTAGGGAGACTTACATCCACAGGTCGCACGAAGATGGTGGCTGCACCTCGATACTAATCACGGCCAACATCACAGACGACGCGTTGCGACACGACTTAGACAGACACAATCTGATAGGACAAGACACGACAATACCTGACTGGACCCGACAGCCTAGGTTTCCGCAACCTAAGCTCTGATACCATAAATGTAACACCCCCCATAATCAAACCGGGAATATTACACGCTGCAGACCCTCTCCGTGAGGATCCACCAGGCTATACATCGAAACCACAAAATAAACTACATACCGAGATGATAAAATACCAAATCAATATATCAACTTGGTCTTTCATCACAAACATACAAGTCAAAATACACATTTCTATCTCGACTCATACCCATGCAAGGATAAAATACACTCACAAACCAAAGGTACGACAGTAGAAAGACCATACACTAACTCTGACTGACTACATCCAGCACTGGCCTTCATGTGATTAGTATCATTCGCGTTCCATCATCCTTCGCGCCGATCCTGTGTTTTGCTCCCAAACCTGCATGTACGTGGATGCAAAACAGACATCCACCCCCAAATACTCGGGGGTTAGCAAAACTTCATTGTTTTGCTAGTACAAGTATAAAGTGCAAATACGAGCCATACATAACACATTTCGAGAATACAACAAAAGACTTCCCGAGATATTTTGATTTAAAAATAGTTTAAGTCTTGAAAGTAAAATGAAACAAGTAAGCACTTTGCAAACACTTCGAAATCTCGGGAGTTTTGTTAACATTTATGATTGAAACGTTCTAATTCCTGAAAAGCCACTTAGGGTCACCGCCCCAAAATTCATCTTTCCAAAATGCAAATCCGTTAGCAAAACACGGGATTCACGACCCAACCATTACGGTCACAAAACACAGGGTCCACGACCCAACCATTCCAGTCACAAAACACAGGGTTCACGACCCAACCATTCTGGTCACAAAACACAGGGTCCACGACCCGATCATCAACTTCAATTAACTATCAAAGACATATTACACATAATACATTAATCTTAAGCCATTCTAGCCAAACAACACGACTCAATATATAATGTCTCTCGACCCCGAGCCCCAAGCATTGTGATACTCCGGACATATCATAATTAATCATCAGTACAAACACTCTGGCAATTCTCGTGACCCGGTCCGGCCTGTAATACCCGAGATTTCTGTTATGTAATTGGAACTTGTGATATTGTAATGATTGTACTTTTGTCTGAGTACTATTCTCCGTATTTCATAATCCAATGTTGTCGAGCGTATAATTTCGTATATGTGATATAGAGATTGAAATTCTGTGCATGTAGCGCACGCTACAGGCTGCGTGTAGCGTACGCTAACAGGGATTCATAGCGCACGCTACAGGGGATCATTAGCGCACGCTATGAGTGGTCAAATTGATTGAGACGCGGCGGTAGGTGAGATCCGGCCGGGACCCCGCCGGATCGTGTCGGGATGAACCTGGACGGCTTTCGGGAAAAGCCAAGTCAACGCCTTAGCGCACGCTACAGGCATATGCGTAGCGCACGCTAAGTGCTGACTTCAGTTAAGTCAGACAGCCGTTAGCGCACGCTACGAACAGGGACTAGCGCGCGCTAATAGCCATTTATTATAAATAGGACAGCATCCTATTCGTGATTTCAGTTCTTTCTCCTCCCATAACCCGAACTCTTACACTTAGAACATAACTCCCTTCGTCCTAAACACTTCGTATCAACCTCCTAGTTCGAGATTGAAGATCGTATATCGTTGGAGATTGGTGTTCAAGCCTTCGGTGTTGGATTGCTTCATTTTCCTCCGTGTTCTTCACTACTTTGAGGTAGGTGATTCTTCACCGATGTTAGTAATGTCCTAAGGAAGTTTGAATCATGTTTGTATAGCAAGTATTTCGTTATAATCGGTCATCACATGTTAGAAGGATACTTTTGACGTATCGGCACTATATATCGTATGAACCTTTGAACCATCTTATTATAAGGACTCCTAAGCATGTTCAAATCGATTTATGATCAGTAATCGGATATTACCCAGTTGCTACGTTGTACACGTTGGAATCATGTGTTTTGGAACGTAAGATGATCGGAACTTAGATTATTTCTTGAAGATCGTAGATGGATTATGATATTGAGATGACTATCCGTATATTTGTATTTCATAATCATAAAACTTCCGCAAACCTTATTAGCATGATATGCCCGAGGATAACTTGTATTATCACGGTAGAATTCATGAGTTCTTCACCATTCAACCCAGTTTGTTTGCGATTACGCCATGCAAGATTAGCGCACGCTAACATGTGTGAGTTAACGTGCGCTATCGGGGTTCAGTTAACGCACGAAACGTACGTAGTGTACGTTATGAGACCAGCCGAGTCAGACTGCCAGTCCGTGGCTAGCGCACGCTAGTCTTATACGATAGCGTACGCTAACAGTCCGGCTTAGCGCACGTTACGTAGAGTACGTAGCGCGCGCTAAGCAATCGAGACAGATTGTTTATTTTGAGCTTTTCGGCCATAGGCCGAATTGTTAGGCCATTGTTCGACTTGAGATGATTTGTATATCATTCCTTTTGTTAAGGTTCAAGCTTGCTACGTTGATCGAAGGAGGCGACTTTCGAGAGTGTTGAGATCATTGAAGTATATTGTTCTTGCCATCTTCGAGGCAAGTATCGTGATATGTTAATATCGGTATTTTTTGGAGCATGCGTATGATTATTCATGTTGTTGAACATGATATTTACTTCGTAGATTTGCCATGATATTCGTTATATAGTGTTTATATGTTCATGTTGATGAACATAATGATTTGGCATATGTGTATGCATGAGTTGTATTTGTATACGTTGTACGATCTATGCTGAGGGCGCTGGATCGGATGTCCACCTCGTGTTGGTCCGACGGGATCATCTTGGGATCTAGGCTGAGGGCGCTGGATCATTGGACGGGTTATTTCCACCTCGTGTTGGTCCGACGGGATCATCTTGGGATCTATGCTGAGGGCGCTGGATCATTGGAATACCCATGCTGTGTAATGGAATCTTGTAGATTCGCATTGTCGGATTCCGGTAGCGGAAGTCCGTGTGGTGTATCTTGTTATGTATTGTTGATGCATATTCGAATTGTTTAATATGATACTTGTACTAGCATCGTTTTGCTATCCCCTTCGGGGTGGACATTTGTTTTGATGTTCGTAGCCGAGAGCAGGGAAACGGCCACGATCGACGTGACGCATTTAAGGGGTTCGTGATGTTTATTGTTATTGGAGATTTGTTTTCTTGGTTTGGTTTTTGTACTCGAGCACGCGTGTCTTATTGATATTAATTCGATATGGTTGTATTAATTACTCGTTGAACCCGGTTGTACGTTTTCACAAACTTGAATTTCCGCAGCTTTGATGTCTTAGATTTACTTTCTTTTTAATTAGCCTTGTAAATCCTTACTTAAAGGGTTTACGGCACTGTAATTATTCCGAATATCTCGGGTCTTACATTATGGTATCGGAGCTAAGATTTATGGATATCTTGGCAATGGGTTTTAGTTGGGTCTGCTTACGTTATTTGATTTACGGGTCGTTTGTAACATCACCGCTCACCAAGTCGTCATGTGGACCGTGGTTGTAAGTCTCTTAATCTCTTATACTACCGCTTTTACTTAATTACTATTTTGTGAGTATTGACGGACTTTATTTCAAAAATTTTGTTCGGATATTGAGAAATTGCGTTTACGATGTTGAGAGGAGGACGTGGACGCGACGCGTCGTGGACGCGACATGGTAACATGAGACATGAGGATTCCGCAACTACCCCGAAATATCGGCTAGTCGAACCGATTCCCATTCGAGGGCGCAAGGATCGCGAATGATGACGCAAATCCTAACATGCCGGAGTGCTTCAACAGTGGTGGCACGAGATAAACCGATTCGCTCAGTCTTTGATCGCATGCAGACGGCGATGGGACAAAGAAGCACCACGAGGATAACCGGGAGACAGTGGCTTGCCGAGGTGGTTAAATTGCACCCGCCAAAATTTGACGGATCTCGAGGCACTTACTTGGGATCACCGGCTCAAGGAGTTGGAGAAGATATTCGCGGTCTTAACTATCCCGAGGACCGGAAGGTTCCCATTGCCCAGATTTTCCGACTAGGAGGCCTTTGATTGGTGGGAAGCTATTCGACCCGAGAATCATAATGCGGATTGACGGAATTCAAACTAATGATGGAAGCACGATCGTCCTCGTCCGATTAGAGAGGCAAAGATCCGAGAGTTTTTCTCACCACAGAGTTCGGAGGCATCTCGTGATGATGTAATTAAAACTTTTAATCATCACCGACTTGTGTGCGACACTTGGTCGTAACGGAGGCGTAAAAGATTTTTCATTTTGATATGCGGATGAAGCCGAGATTCAGCAAGACATGTCCGGATTCGAGTGTACTACGTTGCGACAAGTATCAAGACAAAGCGCCGGCCTACGACATGAAAGAGGCGGCGGTGGAGAAATCAAGAGAGGCAAAGAAGCGAAGGTGACCGGCACTTTGCGTAAAACAAGAGTGGTGGGGCCCGCAAGGGCCGCCTTTCCTTTATTCGGCTAGAAACCTCCACATCCTTCTAAAGGCGGAAAGAAGTTCGGACAACATCGCTAGCTTTGACGCAAAGAAAGAAATGCTACAATTGTGGTCGAAAGGCATATTCGACGTGATTGCCCCGCACCTTCCGTGACTTGTTACGATTGTGGGCAAGAAGGGCACCGTGCGGCCTTCGTGGAGCCGCTACTAGATCTTTGGTACCCGCACTCCAGACCAGTTCCTAAGGAGATAAGTGTGAACCGCATACGCAGAGTGGATTTCAGCAGAACGTTGGGAAGAGAGAGACATCCAAAGGCCGGGTCCGTTCCTCCGCGCTGCATTTAAATGAGGAGATCCGACGATCGAACACCATTTGCATCGTGCACGATTCAGATCCTTTTGCAACCGCTAGTGTTTTATTCGATTCCGAGCTACACATTCTTTTGTATCATTGAACTGTGTAAATCGTTTAAAAATCTCGTGCTTAATAGATTGTGAACCGTATGTTGTGGGATTGCCGAGTGGAGAGAGAATTGTGGGAACCCTAGAGGCTAGAGATTTTCCAGTATCTATAGGAGGGAAAGATTGGCCGTCGAATCTCATTGTTGTTGACATCTATGGTGACGATTTAATTCTCAGAGACGATTGGCTCAACCGTTATGGAGCTATCCTGAATTACCGAGAGAGAGTCATTTCCATCATTGCTGATGACGGGTCTGAACACTTATTCCGAGGATGGAGACCGGGAAGCTCGGAAAAATTGATCAAAGCAATGAAAGCCGTAAAATTACTGAAACAGGGATGTCATGGACTTTGGTGTTATGCCATGAGGAAAGAGGAAGGAGTAGAGCTCTCGTCTATTTCAGTTGTGAATGAGTTCTCAGATGTATTTCCTGACGAACTACCAGGGTTACCTCCGCAAAGAGAAGTGGAATTCACCATCGAATTAGAGCCTGGAGCAGCCCCTATTTCCAGGGCACCATACCGCATGGCGCCAACCGAGATGTATGAACTCAAGAAGCAACTGGAGGAATTGTTACAGAAGGGCTATATTCAACCTAGCGTTTCTCCTTGGGGAGCGCCCGTTCTCTTTGTCCGGAAGAAAGACGGATCCCTCCGACTGTGTATTGATTACAGGGAGCTTAACAAAATGACGATCAAGAATAAGTATCCTATACCTCGGATCGACGACTTGTTTGATCAACTGCAAGGGGCAAGGGTATTCTCGAAGATTGACTTGCGATCAGGATACCATCAGTTGAGAATTAAGGGATCGGATATACCGAAATCTGCTTTCAGATCCCGGTACGGGCATTATGAATTTGTAGTGATGCCATTTGGACTTACCAATGCTCCTGCAGTATTCATGCAATTGATGAATCGGGTATTCTTGGAATATTTGGATAAATTTGTGGTCGTCTTCATTGATGACATCTTGATAAATTCAAAGGACGCAGAGGAGCATGCCGAACATTTGCATGTGGTTTTGAGCACCTTGAGGAAGGAACAGCTGTATGCAAAGTTTTCAAAATGCGAGTTCTGGCTTAAGGAAGTAACCTTCCTTGGGCATGTGATATCAGCAAACGGAGTTCGTGGACTCAAGAAAGTCGAAGCAATCTTGGAGTGGGAAGCTCCTAAAAACGTGAAAGAAGTCCGAAGCTTCTTAGGACTTGCTGGATATTATCGCCGCTTTGTAGAAGGATTTTCCAAAATTGCTCGTCCGCTCACTCAGCTGTTACAGAAAACTCAAAAGTTCACGTGGAATGAGAAATGCCAGGCTGGTTTTGACAAACTTAAGAGGAGACTGACGACAGCACCTATATTAGCACTGCCAGAGGGAACTGATGGATTCATGGTATACAGCGACGCTTCAAATCAAGGTTTGGGTTGTGTGTTGATGCAGAAGGATAAAGTGATTGCTTATGCTTCTCGGCAATTGAAACCGTACGAAGTTAATTATCCGACTCATGATCTGGAGCTAGCAGCTGTGGTCTTTGCCTTGAAAATTTAGCGACATTATTTGTACGACACTCATTGTCAGATCTTTACAGATCATAAGAGCCTCAAATACATTTTCAGTCAGAAAGAATTAAACATGAGACATAGAAGGTGGCTGGAATTGATCAAAGATTACGACTTAGAGATTCTCTATCATCCGGGGAAAGCAAATGTAGTAGCTGATGCATTGAGCCGTAAACCTGTTTCTCTTCGAGTGTTGGAAGCTCTTACGTCCCAGACCAGCATTCAACGAGAACTGATCCGCGAAGGGATTGAAGTATGGGCACCAGGAATCCAAGGGCAACTGTATGTGATGGAACTGACTTCATCACTAGTCGAGGAGATCAAATCTAAGCAGTTGGACGATTCTTTAATCCTTCGATTATGTGATGAAGTAAAGAAAGGAAAAGCCCCAGGATTCGTGATACAAGATGATGGAGTTCTGAGATTTCAGAGTCGACTTTGCGTTCCCGAGGATGATGATTTGAGGCGGACAATTTTGAAGGAAGCTCATAGCACGCCCTATTCTATTCACCCAGGCAGCAGTAAGATGTATAAGGATTTAAAGCAAAACTTCTGGTGGGGGAATATGAAGAAGGACGTAGCGGAGTACGTTTCGAAGTGTTTGACTTGTCAGCAGGTTAAGATTGAACATCAGCGACCTGCCGGAATGTTAAAGCCGCTTCCGATCCCTGAATGGAAGTGGGAGGACATTTCGATGGATTTCATCACCAATATACCAAGGACTAGAACAGGAATGAACACGATTTGGGTTGTAGTTGATCGACTAACCAAGTCGGCTCATTTCCTAGGGATCAAAGATACATGGGGACCCGAGAGATTGGCGCGAGTATTTATTGCGGAGATAGTCAGATTGCATGGGACGCCGAAGACCATTATTTCGGATCGAGATGGTCGTTTTGTGTCGCACTTCTGGAAAGCAGTTCACAAGGCTTTGGGGACTGAACTCAACTTTAGCACAGCTTATCATCCCCAAACAGACGGTCAGTCCGAAAGGACTATTCAAACTGTAGAAGACATGCTTAGAGCTTGTGCTTTGGATTGGTCAACTGATTGGGAAGTTCATTTGCCATTAGTTGAATTCACCTACAATAATAGTTGGCATGCTTCAACTAAGATGGCACCATTTGAAGCTTTGTACGGGAGAAGATGCCGATCACCCCTGAGTTGGGATGATTCTTCGGATTTGATCGGGACGGAACCGGAATTGATTATTCAGACGCAAGAGAAGATAGCCTTGATTCGAGAGAGACTGTTGACTGCCCAGAGTCGACAGAAGTCTTATGCCGATGTACGTCGTCGCCCTCTAGAGTTCGACGCTGGGGACCACGTACTATTGAAGGTGTCTCCTACACGAGGGATTTTCCGTTTTGGGAGAAGAGGCAAGCTTAGTCCGAGATATATCGGACCATTTGAGATCCTAGAGAGAGTTGGGGATTTAGCATACAGGTTGGCCTTACCGCCATCGCTGAGTCATGTTCACAATGTGTTTCACGTATCCCAACTGCGGAAGTATGTACCGGACCCCAGTCACGTCATTGATTTCGACGAGATCGAGATAGCTAATGATGACACCTTCGAAGAGAGACCAATCAAGATACTTGAGAGCCGGATCAAACAATTGAGGAATAAACCAATACATTTGGTTAAAGTACAATGGTCACGACATGGAGTCGAAGAGGCCACTTGGGAAACGGAGGACGGTATGAAGGCTAAATATCCGGAGTTGTTTTCATCCTAAGTTTCGGGACGAAACTTCTTTTTAGGGAGGAAGGATGTAATACCCGAGATTTCTGTTATGTAATTGGAACTTGTGATATTGTAATGATTGTACTTTTGTCTGAGTACTATTCTCCGTATTTCATAATCCGATGTTGTCGAGCGTATAATTTCGTATATGTGATATAGAGATTGAAATTCTGTGCATGTAGCGCACGCTACAGGCTGCGTGTAGCGTACGCTAACAGGGATTCATAGCGCACGCTACAGGGGATCATTAGCGCACGCTATGAGTGGTCAAATTGATTGAGACGTGCGGTAGGTGAGATCTGGCCGGGGGACCCCTGTCGGATCGTGTCGGGATGAACCTGGACGGCTTTCGGGAAAAGCCAAGTCAACGCCTTAGCGCACGCTACAGGCATATGCGTAGCGCACGCTAAGTGCTGACTTCAGTTAAGTCAGACAGCCGTTAGCGCACGCTACGAGCAGGGACTAGCGCGCGCTAATAGCCATTTATTATAAATAGGACAGCATCCTATTCGTGATTTCAGTTCTTTCTCCTCCCATAACCCGAACTCTTACACTTAGAACATAACTCCCTTCGTCCTAAACACTTCGTATCAACCTCCTAGTTCGAGATTGAAGATCGTATATCATTGGAGATTGGTGTTCAAGCCTTCGGTGTTGGATTGCTTCATTTTCCTCCGTGTTCTTCACTACTTTGAGGTAGGTGATTCTTCACCGATGTTAGTAATGTCCTAAGGAAGTTTGAATCATGTTTGGATAGCTAGTATTTCGTTATAATCGGTCATCACATGTTAGAAGGATACTTTTGACGTATCGGCACTATATATCGTATGAACCTTTGAACCATCTTATTATAAGGACTCCTAAGCATGTTCAAATCGATTTATGATCTGTAATCGGATATTACCCAGTTGCTACGTTGTACACGTTGGAATCATGTGTTTTGGAACGTAAGACGATCGGAACTTAGATTATTTCTTGAAGATCGTAGATGGATTATGATATTGAGATGACTATCCGTATATTTGTATTTCATAATCATAAAACTTCCGCAAACCTTATTAGCATGATATGCCCGAGGATAACTTGTATTATCACGGTAGAATTCATGAGTTCTTCACCATTCAACCCAGTTTTCGGTTGCGATGATTCGCCATGCAAGATTAGCGCACGCTAACATGTGTGAGTTAACGTGCGCTATCGGGGTTCGATCGCACGAAACGCACGTAGCGACGTTATGAGACCACCAGCCGATCGCGATCCGTGGCTAGCGCACGCTAGTCTTATACGATAGCGTATGCTAACAGTCCGGCTTAGCGCACGTTACGTAGAGTACGTAGCGCGCGCTAAGCAATCGAGACAGATTGTTTATTTTGAGCTTTTCGGCCATATGCCGAATTGTTAGGCCATTGTTCGACTTGAGATGATTTGTATATCATTCCTTTTGTTAAGGTTCAAGCTTGCTACGTTGATCGAAGGAGGTGACTTTCGAGAGTGTTGAGATCATTGAAGTATATCGTTCTTGCCATCTTCGAGGCAAGTATCGTGATATGTTAATATCGGTATTTTTTGGAGCATGCGTATGATTATTCATGTTGTTGAACATGATATTTACTTCGTAGATTTGCCATGATATTCGTTATATAGTGTTTATATGTTCATGTTGATGAACATAATGATTTGGCATATGTGTATGCATGAGTTGTGTTTGTATACATTGTACGATCTATGCTGAGGGCGCTGGATCGGATGTCCACCTCGTGTTGGTCCGACGGGATCATCTTGGGATCTTGGCTGAGGGCGCTGGATCATTGGACGGGTTATTTCCACCTCGTGTTGGTCCGACGGGATCATCTTAGGATCTATGCTGAGGGCGCTGGATCATTGGAATACCCATGCTGTGTAATGGAATCTTGTAGATTCGCATTGTCGGATTCTGGTAGCGGAAGTCCGTGTGGTGTATCTTGTTATGTATTGTTGATGCATATTCGAATTGTTTAATATGATACTTGTACTAGCATCGTTTTGCTAACCCCTTCGGGGGTGGACATTTGTTTTGATGTTCAGGTAGCCGAGGAGCAGGGAAATGCCACGCATCGACGTGACGCATTTAAGGGGTTCAGTGATGTTTATTGTTATTGGAGATTTGTTTTCTTGGTTTGGTTTCTGTACTCGAGTACGCGTGTCTTATTGATATTAATTCGATATGGTTGTATTAATTACTCGTTGAACCAGTTGTACGTTTTCACAAACTTGAATTTCCGCAGTTTTGATGTCTTAGATTTACTTTCTTTTTAATTAGCCTTGTAAATCCTTACTTAAAGGGTTTACGGTGGTGTAATTATTCCGAATATCTCGGGGTGTTACACGGCCCTCAAGCCACCAAGTCCCTGTGTGCCCGTCGAGCAATCCCCAGGTGAGAACGCCCACTCGAAGTAACCCTCGCGACCCGATCCAGCCGCTAAGCCACCAGGTCCCCGTGTGACCCCGTCGAGTCAATCCCCGAGTGAGAGTACCCGAGAACAACCTTACAACTCTCATCAATTCTCATTTCCAAAACCACAATCCTCAAGAGTCAATCAAAATATATATAGTCGAGGTATTTTGCTAGAATGGCCAACTTATCCAACACATACTCATGACCCAAAGCTTATACAATTAACAAAGAATCACACCATCTAAACAGCACCAAACGACACAACCAATATCACACAAGCTCACATATTCACACACATCCGCATGACTCCACATGCAATCTTAACAAAATAATTGAACTTTAAACTTACCGACAACAAAATCACATATAATGGCATCACTTGAAAATAAGGTGATCCTATACTCGACACCAACACACATAGTCATTTAAGTATAGTAATTCCCGAACACAAGAATTATCTTTTAAGAAAACCATGATGGTAAATATACCGATTCTTTTGAAAAAATAGTTGTAAACAATTCGTTTAGCACATATCGTTGATTACCAACCATTATATCCACCAAAACATGTAATGCATGGGCAAGATACTTGCCTCAATAGTTGATACCGGACACTCCGACGAACGTGGCTCAACCGGAAAACCTCGAATGCCCACAACTCTCCGGCGGAAATGACGGTAACACAACCGATTGGGAAACGACAAACGGAAGAGTTCTTAATCGAGTTATTCGCAAGGAACCTGACCCTAACATCATACCATCAATAATCAACGATCGTACGAGGAAGAATGATCGTAGAACTCCCAAAACCCCCCTCTAAGGATTTTCACCGGACGCCTTCAAGGCACCGATTAGGAACTCAACAAAACAAAGAATCTTTAGCAATCGAACCATGGATCAACAAGGAAATTGGTATAATATGACTTAATAATCATCAATACATAACAAATATAAGTTATCACGGATCAAACAGGCGAAATCAAGCAAAACCCCCAATTTTCCCAAAACTAGGATTTTAGAAAAACTAACCTTGATTCGCTGGATTGAAAGATATTATGGAGTGATTAGTCGATGATATGAGCTCCCAAACTTCTTGGATTAATTTTATAACAACATGCCTTCAAGTTCCCCAAGGATCCAGCCGCGGAAGAGAAAGAGAGACTTGGGAAAAATGACTGAAATTGGACTGCTCGGCCATATTTATACTGGTGCAGCCTAGCGTGCGCTAGGTTGCCGAGCTAGCGTGCGCTAACGGGCGGTCATGGTCGAGAATGTTCGGCCGGGGCCCGCCATCATGTGCTGGACACGTGCGCTGTCGGCCCAGGCCGCAATCCAGAGACTTCCTGGACTAGACGTCTCGGCCAGGTAGTGTGGGCAGCCTTCCGGCCATAGCGTGCGCTACCTGCCGGCCGTAGTGTGCGCAGTGTCCGATAGTAGCGTGCGCTACCTGCCGATACTCCCGAGTCCAGAACCTATCTGCCCCTACTGTCTCGGCCGACTAGCGTGCGCAGTTTAGCCGTCCCGTAGCGTGGCGCGCTCCCGGCCAGAAGGCGTGCTACCTTCCGGCCAGAAGGCGTGCGCTTACGCTGCTTCTGCCGCACCCGCCCGGCCAGTGCCTGCACCCGTCCGGCCAGTGCCTCCACTCGTTCGGCCAGTGCCCGCAACCGTCCGTCCAGTGCCCCCCACCGTCCGGCCAGTGCCCGACCACCATGACTCGACGACTCGATTTTCCGAAATCACACGGAAAGAACACGACAAAACACTCAGGGACAACATCATCGATCCGAAATGAAAACAATGGATAACCAATCATCACCTACGGTCATAAACGCCAAAATCAGTTGTCGAGAAAATAATACCGGCACTCGACAACCGGGAAATATCCGAAAAAACCCAAAATAACCGGAACGAAAATCGTGGGTATTACATTCTGCTGTTGGGATTCGGTGCCTAAAACGAAGGCCCAGCGGAAGCGGTAAAACGAAAATTAATTCGATCCGAATCCCTACGAGGATCGATCGAGCTACGTATATACGAATATATAAACGAAAAGCAAGAGTCGTAAGAAACTAACCCTCGAAGTCCGTTGATTAAATGGAAACCTTCTCTTGAGCTATTCCCCAAGCTTTAGTTTGATCTCTACGAGTTCAATCCTCTCCAAGCCCTTGAACGATCCAACGCCGAAAACACCGCGTCTCTACTTGCCACGCGCCGGAAAGACGACCGGAATAACAACACTTGATTAACCTCTAAGGTTACGGCTAGAATCAAGTGATGAAGCTTTTATTACTACACTCTAAGTGTATAATATATCTCTCAATAATTTTCTCTCAATTTTCTCCAAGAAAAATGAAGAAGAAGTGAATGAAGAAGATGAAGAATGAGTGTTAAACTCAAAGTCTATCTTTCTCTCTCAATCCTCACGTTGGATGCTTATTCAATACAAGTGAGGAGAGTCTTCATTTTATTCCCCATAAAATCCTCCCAAATCAAGACCAAATAATTAAAATGAATTAATTAAAAGATCTTGTTCCCTTGATTATTCAAGTCATCCACCAACTAAGGTGGAGACTATGACCAAAGGAAAGAGGAGGGAAATTGGGATGGCCATCTAGAAGGAGCCGACGAGTTCGGTTCGCTTCGGACTTCCGTGAGTCCAAACAGATAAACTCCTATTCCGCTCCGATATATTTGTGTCGTTTAATTAATCCAATTAATTAAACATATCAAATACAAAATAACATAATTAATTTCTCCAAGAAATAATTATATTTATGAATTAAATTAATCACCCTAATTTATTTAATTCATTAGGCCGTAAATCAATTTATCTAATAAATCGATTTAGACATCCAATGTCCCAATTAGATATCCAATATCTAATATTCATAATGAGAGAATTAGCTTTATTTATTCCGTCGTCAATCCTATTGCGCGACTCGGTAGGTCCGTCTCGATCAAGAATGGGAGGAACCAAAGAGTAGTAGCACCACCTAGCCACTGGCGGCTACACTGTACTTAACCGAGAACGAATGATTGGGATCATTCAAGAACCATTCTGTCGTGAATACCAGATAATGATAAACCCTTCTTTCAAATGTCCCGATCAAGTTATAAGGTCACGATCACCAAACCCTATCCGTACTTGACGCTATGCATGCGTTAATGCAAATCGAGATCATCGAGCTCTCGTATCTAATACAACTAGCTCCAATGCTTTGGCCAAAGACTTATGATCTCATCTCGCCAATAACCGCATAGGACATATAACCCGCTCACTAACGGAGAAAGAATTCTATCTTGGTATTCAAGAGACTCGCTACTTGCCCATCAAGATGCACGTCGAGGTTGACCCCCGCCTTCCGGTTTATAGGGTCGAACTACTCTAATGAAAATCTTGACGTCACAAGCACATCCCTACTAAATCCTCAAGTCGAAGGTTCACGAATACCTATCACAACCTTTCGATTCCGTCATTGACTGTCCCGGAGTGAAATCCGTGTGACGAATCGAGGGTGAGTGGGTTCGAGTATACTAATCTAATTAGCATACCTATAACGCGTGCTCCCACTAACCATTAGTGTTCGACAGGCACTCTCCTTGTAAAAGAACACGTTATACAAGTCTTCACATAAACTTAACGCCCAGTCAAGTTTCATCGACTTGCGAACGATTAAGTATTTGAGCTATAAACCTTTCCAGTGCCGACCCCCTTATCCAATAAGGAGTGGAACATTTTGCTCTCAAATACACGGACTAGTTTCTACATGTATATTTACGAGTTAGGAATGCCAGTAACTACCAGTAAATAAAGAAACATTCATTGCCTTATATTGATGATTTACATAATAACAAGTACAATGCCCTCACTCAACATCCTCTGAGTGGCATTCGAGGGCATACTCCTAACAATCTCCCACTTGCACTCAATGCCACACACTATGGTATCTAATACCCATGTTCTCCAGATGACGCTCCAAGCTAGTCTGAGAAAGTGGCTTGGTCAGTGGATCGGCGACGTTGTCAGCCGAGTCTACTCAGGCAAGACAATGTATCCCTTGCGAACAAATTCTCTTACGAGATGATACTTCCTCTCAATATGTTTGGTGTTGTGAAACCTCGGCTCCTTGGCTCGCGCTACTGCTCCGTCGTTGTCGTAGTACAAATGAACAGGCGGCAAAGACATGGTATCACTTGAAGTTCTCCTGAAACTTCTTAATCCGTAACCCTTCCTTGGAAGCCTCCGAGGCCGCTTGATACTCACCGACAGTGGAATCAGCCGCGCTTTGCTTGACACTACGCCAAGATATCGCTCCTCCATTAAGAGTAAATATGTAGCCGAATGGACATCGAGTCGTCCTTCGCCCTTGGAAGTCCGAATCTGAATCCCACCACATTCAATTCTCCACCACCATACATCGAATCATATCTCTAGTCCTTCTCAAGTACTTGAGAACGTTCTTTACGGCACCAATGTTCCCTACCCGGGGTTTGCTCGAAACCTACTCACCACGCTTACGGATGCGCGATGTCAGTCTTGTACACAACATAGCATACATAAGGCTACCCACGGCCGAAGCATATGGTATATTACTCATTTCCTTTCGTTGTTCCTCACTTTGAGGACACATCTTCAAGGTGAGTTTTATTCCATGTCGCATCGGTAGGAACCCTCTTTAGAATCATCCATCTTAAATCGCTTTAAGATTTTGTCTATATAGAGGGCTTGGGAAAGACCTATTGTTCTCTTCGCTCTATCCCAGAGAGTCGAATACCAAGAATATAGGTAGCTTCTCCCAAGTCTTTCATGGAGAAATTACTCTAAAGCCAAGCTTACGTAACCGAGCATTCCCACATCATTTCCTATTAGTAGAATGTCATCTACATATAGTACTAAGAATGCGATCTTGCTCCCACTAACCCTCTTGTATACACAAGGTTCCTCTTCATTTTGCACGAAGTCAAACTCTTGACCGCCTCACAAACAAAGATTCCAACTACGCGACGCTTGCTTCATCCATAAATGGAACGTCAAGCTTGCACACTTTCGAATATCGACTTGGACACAAAGCCTTTAGCCTGCTCCATATAGATTTCCTCCTCGAGGAATCCATTAAGGAAAGCCGTCTTTACGTCCATTTGCCATATCTCATAATCGTGGTAGGCGGCTATAGCAAGCATCATGCGAATAGACTTGATCATGGCTACGGGCGAGAAGGTATCGTGGTAATCGATCCCTTCCTTTGGGTATAACCCTTTGCCACAAGCCCGGCCTTATAGGCGTCAACCTTGCCATCACCATCGCCTTTCTCTTGTAGATCCACTTGTTCCTAATAGGCACTATGCCCTTGGGGCGGTCTACTAGAGTCCAGACTGATTGACATGCATCGAGTCTATCTCGGCCTTCCATAGCTACACGCCATTTCCCGTAGACTACATCCACCATCGCAAGATCATAGGACGTCGGGTCGGTCTCTTGGCTATCACTTGGAACCTCATGGAGACCCAGTTCCTCCAAGTGCACAAGCCCATACCTCTCAGGTAAATGAGACACCCTACTAGACCTACGAGGTGGTTGTACTTGTGTTTCAGAAAGTTCGGTTCCAGTTTCTTGCACAGGTGTCTCCCGAGGAGTTTCATTGTATTCTTCTAAAGAAATACTTCTACCTGCTCCGCCTTCCTGAATGAACTCATCTTCCAGGAAGTGTGCTTGTAATGCAACAATGATCCTTCGATCTTCGGACATGTAGAATAGATATCCCATCGTCCCAGACGGGAATCCAATGAAACGTCCCTTCGCAGACCTAGCTTCCAACTTTTCCACCTTAGTCTTCTTGACATAGGCGGGACATCCCCAAATCCTAATATGATTAAGACTTGGTTTCCTTCCCTCCCACATCTCGTGTGGAGTTTTAGAAACGGATTTGGAAGGACATCTGTTCAAGATATATGCGGCAGTCAGGAGTGCATACCCCCACAGGTAAATCGGCAAGTCAGTATAGCCCAGCATGGAACGGACCATGTTCAACAGGGTCCGGTTCCTTCTTTCTGACACACCATTTAACTGAGGGGTACCTGGAGGTGTTAGTTGTGAAACTATTCCATGTTCCTTAAGGAACTCGTCAAACTCCGTACTCATATACTCGCCACCTCGGTCCGACCGAAGTGCTTTGATATGATTACCAGTTTGTTTCTCGACTAGGGCCTTGAATTCCTGGAATTTCTCAAAAGCCTCGGATTTATGTTTCATTAGGTATACATAACCATACCTAGTATGATCATCTGTAAACGTAATGAAATATTGATATCCGTCACGTCCGCTTCCAAAGCACCACAAACGTCGTATGGATTAATCCCATTTATCGCGGCTCTTTCAAAAGTCCCTGTGAAGGGGGACTTAGTCATTTTGCCTTTAAGGCAAGATTCACAAGTAGGAAAGGGATCCGATCCCAATGGACCCATAAGTCCATCTTTTTCCATCTTGTAAACCTTGGTCTGACCAACATGACCAAGTCTAAGATGCCATTTTAAAACTTGATTGGTTTCATCCCTACCACGTTTTCTAGTCATAGTATTCACAACTACTTTGTTACTGAGATTTAGATGATACAATCCATTCAAAAATGTAGCAGTACCCACTAGTTTATTTCTAAAATAAATTTTGCAGGAACCATCACCAATGAAAAATGAAAAGCCTTTTCGGTCCATGACCGGAATGGATACAATGTTTTTGTGCCCCTTGGGCAAAACAAGTACATCTTCTAAAGTCAAAACAAAGCCGGATTCTAAACCCAAAAGAAGTGATCCTATGTCGGTCGCCTCGACACTATGCCCGCTTCCGACTGTGATCATAACTTCTCCGGCTCCAAGCTTCCTACTTTGTTCCAGATCCCGATTCACGGTACAAATATGAGAACTAGCACTTAATCCAAGATCCAGAAGTAGAAAATACGAGCAGAACAATTTGTTTCCAAAACTAAAAGTTCTGTACCTGAAGTGCCATGAAGAATCGGACAGTCTCTAGCCCAGTGGCCCAGCTCACCGCACTTGAGACAAGTATCCTTTTTCTTCTTGTTCTTCGGAACCATTGGGGCCTTGCCCTTACCCTTAAGGTCCTTAGCTTGTGGTCCAGTCTGCTTCTTGGTCTTTTTCTTCTTATTCTTAGACCTCCGAGGTCCAGAAGAAATCACAAGAGCAGACTCCTTCATCCGCGGAGTCTTCATCTGAGACTGAGCGGTCACAAGTTTGTTCATTAGCCCAGCTAAATTACATGCAATCTCATTGCAGTTGAAGTTCATAACAAAGCGTGAGAAGGAATCGGGAGAGACCGTAGGATAAGGTCGGTTTGGAGAAGTATCCATTTTAAAATCAAGAGCCTCCAATCTCTCGATCATGGATATCATTTTGAGGACGTGTTCCCAACCTTCTCACCTTCCTTCATCCTTGCACCGAACAGTTGCTTGGATATCTCATATCTAGCGATTACTGTGCTCACCATAAAGTTCGGTTAAGTGAGATAGAATCTGCCTAGCAGAAGTCATTTTCTCATGAGCTCTCTGAAGCTCATTAGACATGGAAACCATCATATAAGCACGGACTTTCACGTCATCCTTAACCCACTTTTCGTGGTTTTCAATCTCTTCTGATTGGCTCGAGTCCGCATAGGAGGCGCCAGGAATGTCCGTCTCAAGACGTATCCCATTGCCTCTATCGAGGACAATCATCGATTGCGGAGCCAATCCACAAAGTTAGGTCCCATTAAGGTGTTCTTTTCGAGTAGAATTGCGAGTGGATTCATTGTCATATTGAGTTATGTCCGCATTAAGTATAACGGATAAATTAGTGACGTGTTATATTATGATCGAGTATAGAATTAAGGTCCTTTCTATTCTTGTTACCCGGCTCCCACTATTTTTATCGGAATAACACACTCCCATGTGAAATCCGAAGTATCGTCGCTCTACTTCATAGTGGTGATCGAGTTCTTTATAAATCTTAATAGAGGGCTACCGAACAGGTTTCTAGTCTATTAATTGTCATAAAGTGGTGTCCACCACCACCCCATCTAATGGATGATTCGATCTTCTTTTTCCCCTTGTTCACTCCCCTCAACCTATACGGTTTCTATGGTTCGTGAACAAGTTAAGTTTATACCATCGACGCAAATCGGTTTCACAATTGAATCTTATCCGGCAACCTATCAGGTTTCTAGGGATAAAATTTGCTCCAACCGAAGGCATCCAATGCGCTCCTGTAATTTATCCGTCCTCCCGAACGACTACCCGATAACTCGGAAGCATAGCACATCCGGTTTGGATTTCAATTTCGAAAACTCGATGGAGGAAGGAAAACCTTGAAACCTTATAAACTTAATTATTTGTTGTGGGAGAATTATCGCGATTAACGTTACACTTTGCACATTAATCGCTTAAGCGCGTTTGTGGCATTCATACAATATGAAACAAACAATCACAACCTAGATGCTACCAACATGAGGTTCATGGACCGTACCTAGAAAACAAAATCTCCGTAATCTAATTACAAGTCTTCGTCTTGAATCATCGTCTTCTCGAAATGGATCTTCCTCGGTCTTCGTCATTACATATAAATTTTACATTGAAAATTGCATCCTAGATACAAATTTTTCTAGTAAAATAAATAGGCTCAAAACGGCCTTTACAACCCAATCGAATAAAACGAACGATTCAAAAACTAAGTCCACGAACCACATCCCCATTCAAAAGCATCCATGCAATAAATACTAAATAAATGGAAAGCGTAGAGATACATTGATCCAATCAACAATACGAACCGATCCAATCGATTCACACAATCGGTAATATGATAACGTTCAAAATAATTCGGTCGACCATAAATATTCCAATTAATCAAATTTCCCTTATAAAATAAAAACCATAAATCATTTTAATCATATTAAATCCAATTTAACATGCGGGAGATTAATTTTCAAGAATACACGAAAAAATCGAGCCGGGGCGAAAATGGCCTGCCATGGCCGAGTCACTGCCGGACCTTCCTGGCCCGGCTGGCATGGCCGAGTCACGCTCGGCGGCTACCGCCAGCACGGCCCGTGTCTCCCGACACGGTCGGGTGCCCAGCGATGGCTCGGGATCGCCGACACGGCCGTGTCACGGACACGGCCGAGTCACCTGGCGACTTCACGCCTTTGTCCGAAAAGTCGTCCGACAACGATTCGGAGCCCGATTTTCGACCGGATATCGATATCAATATTTTTCAACATTCATATCTTCAATATAAATCATATTTCCAAGAAATTAAGATTTATATTTAGACATAAACTTACGAAAAATATAACTACAACGAACGTAAAAATATATACCACGATTATGACTAAAATGATTCCAAATCATTCACCATCTAATCAAGCATTCCAAATGCCAATATCGTATATACGATCGCAAGACCTACGCTCGATACCATTTGTTGGGATTCGGTGCCTAAAACGAAGGCCAGTAAGCGGTAAAACGAAAATTAATTCGATCCGAATCCCTACGAGGATCGATCGAGCTACGTATATACGAATATATAAACGAAAAGCAAGAGTCGTAAGAAACTAACCCTCGAAGTCCGTTGATTAAATGGAAACCTTCTCTTGAGCTATTCCCCAAGCTTTAGTTTGATCTCTACGAGTTCAATCCGCTCCAAGCCCTTGAACGATCCAACGCCGAAAACACCGCGTCTCTACTTGCCACGCGCCGGAAAGACGACCGGAATAACAACACTTGATTAACCTCTAAGGTTACGGCTAGAATCAAGTGATTAAGCTTTTATTACTACACTCTAAGTGTATAATATATCTCTCAATAATTTTCTCTCAATTTTCTCCAAGAAAAATGAAGAAGAAGTGAATGAAGAAGATGAAGAATGAGTGTTAAACTCAAAGTCTATCTTTCTCTCTCAATCCTCACGTTGGATGCTTATTCAATACAAGTGAGGAGAGTCTTCATTTTATTCCCCATAAAATCCTCCCAAATCAAGACCAAATAATTAAAATGAATTAATTAAAAGATCTTGTTCCCTTGATTATTCAAGTCATCCACCAACTAAGGTGGAGACTATGACCAAAGGAAAGAGGAGGGAAATTGGGATGGCCATCTAGAAGGAGCCGGGACGAGTTCGGTTCGTTTCGGACTTCCGTGAGTCCAAACAGATAAACTCCTATTCCGTTCCGATATATTTGTGTCGTTTAATTAATCCAATTAATTAAACATATCAAATACAAAATAACATAATTAATTTCTCCAAGAAATAATTATATTTATGAATTAAATTAATCACCCGGTAATTTATTTAATTCATTAGGTCGTAAATCAATTTATCTAATAAATCGATTTAGACATCCAATGTCCCAATTAGATATCCAATATCTAATATTTATAATGAGAGAATTAGCTTTATTTATTCCGTCGTCAATCCTATTGCGCGACTCGGTAGGTCCGTCTCAGTCAGCAATGGGAGGAACCAAAGAGTAGTAGCACCACCTAGCCAGCCTGGCGGCCTACACTGTACCCGAGAACGAACGAATGATTGGGATCATTCAAGAACCATTCTGTCGTGAATACCAGATACGTATAAACCCTTCTTTCAAATGTCCCGATCAAGTTATAAGGTCACGATCAGTCAAACCCTATCTGTACTTGACGCTATGCATGCGTTAATGCAAATCGAGATCATCGAGCTCTCGTGTATCTAATACAACTAGCTCCAATGCTTTGGCCAAAGACTTATGATCTCATCTGCCAATAACCGCATAGGACATATAACCCGCTCACTAACGGGAGAAAGAATTCAATCTTGGTATTCAAGGACTCGCTACTTGCCCATCAAGATGCACGTCGAGGTTGACCCCAAGCTTGAGTTTTATAGTGTCGAACTACTCTAATGAAAATCTAGACGTCACAAGCACATCCCTACTAAATCCTCAAGTCGAAGGTTCACGAATACCTATCACAACCTTTCGATTCCGTCATTGACTGTCCGGAGTGAAATCCGTGTGACGAAGCGAGGGTGAGTCGGTTCGAGTATACTAATCTAATTAGCATACCTATAACGTGTGCTCCCACTAACCATTAGTGTTCGACAGGCACTCTCCTTGTCAAAGAACACGTTATACAAGTCTTCACATAAACTTAACGCCCAGTCAAGTTTCATCGACTTGCGAACGATTAAGTATTTGAGCTATAAACCTTTCCAGTGCCAACCCCCTTATCCAATAAGGAGTGGAACATTTTGCTCTCAAATACACGGACTAGTTTCTACATGTATATTTACGAGTTAGGAATGCCAGTAACTACCAGTAAATAAAGAAACATTCATTGCCTTATATTGATGATTTACATAATAACAAGTACAATGCCCTCACTCAACATCCTCTGAGTGGCATTCGAGGGCATACTCCTAACATCTGCCCCCCTAAAAATCAGTTTCGTCCCGAAACTTAAAACAAAAACAAGGCGACTCTCTACAACACACCAGAGCTCCATGCAGTATAAATCCACTACGATCCGATTCAATACGCAAGAATGCTTACGAAGAGCAACGAGCATGAATCGATGTGGTTGATAAAACCGAGCAATACAAAAATCAAATCACGATTGCAACGCTGAAAGGTATGAAATTCCACTAACTCAAAGATTTGGAAGACCAAATGCGAAGACAATTTCCCAGCACTTACGAAAATTACGAAATGGCCCAGATGTTCAATAATCACGATTACGAGATCAAACAATAATGATTATACAACGGCGAACAAATAGCAATGATCGAACAACAACGATCAATTATGAAGTTCACACCTCAAATCAAGACATCAATAAACTTGTAGGAATCGCGAGGTGTTAATTTCGAACATGATTCACAAGAAATTGATCCAAACTTGGAAAGATCACAACGATATACATATCAATTTGGAACAATATCAGAACTCGCTCGAATGACAAAGGTGAGAAGCAATACAAGGTCAGAAGCATTAACGAACACAATCGCCTCAATACAGTCGAACGAAACGTAAACGAGAAGAAAACAAATGTGGGTATTACATCATATCACCTTTAAAAGAGGTTTCGTCCCCGAAACCTAAACAATGAGAACGAAGTGCTTGAATAGAAACCTTCCCAGCCATATCCTCTTGGTCCCGCATCTAATCTCCATAACCAACTGTACCGCGGTCATGGCCGCGTCCTCTGTCCCTCGGCATACTAAGCGGATTCTCACTCAATACGATTGCACCACTTCGCAAAAACAATATGCTAAAGTACCAACTTAGCATGACATATCACATAAGGTAACCAATAACAACTCGAAGAGAAAATCCACGATGTATCCTTTTAAAGAAATCTTTTGAAAATCCTTGGATTTCTATGGTATTCAAATTAAACTTTAAAAGTACTTTTGGTACCTCGGGTTGTTTCATCAAAACTTTTAAACAACATACTTTAACCGTCTCATTTGAAATCATTTGCCAAAATAATAATTCCTTGTAACTGGCGTTATCAAAATCATCATGCCTCTACGTATCATCATCACCGTTAACTACCAACAAGTTGACAATGCAAGATCATCAAACCAACATTTCCAAATCCGAGTTTGAACTTTACATCGAGTGAGATTTTTCATCTTTCATTATATATTTTTGAAAATAAAAATTATATTGGTTTTTGAAATAAAATATTTTTATGATGTGAAAGATTTTTGAAAATCATGTACTCGAATTATTTAAAAATACAATAGTACGCTAAAAGTCATTTCCGAAAATTCTCCCAACACTACACAAAAGTCAACGACGGTAATATTTTACAAAATTTTCACGGTACTTTAAAACAACTCTTTCAATACCGTCGAGGTTTTATTGGAGAATCCTAGGCCGGCTCGCAAATTTCAAACAATTTTCAAAGTTCATACGAAGCCGCCGATTTAATCGCAACGTCAAATTAGTTTCAAAACTTGATTTTCCGCAACTTGCACAAACTTATGAAAGTTTCAGGAAAACATTTTCGAACACCCGCACAGCAGACATAATTTATCAACTCACCGAACAAAATCAATTATCACTTAGCGCGAATGAAAGGTCACAACACACGTTCACAAAAACGGTTGTCATCACTAGACAACGCACATAGAATACAGTTACGGGTGATCGACTGCCAAGGTTAGGCCTAATAGTTAAAAGAAATGCGGTTCTCTAGCCTCTGTCCCAGCTAACTAATGCACGCTACAACAATTATTTAGCGTGCGCTATCCATGATGCATTACCGCGCGCTGGCCTCGCACTCAGCGTGCGCTAACTGCTCCAACTCAGCAACATGATCGCAAATATATATACAACATTACTAGAATCGATGGT
This sequence comes from Orobanche coerulescens, assembly GCA_033398695.1. Lineage (NCBI taxonomy): Eukaryota > Viridiplantae > Streptophyta > Magnoliopsida > Lamiales > Orobanchaceae > Orobanche > Orobanche coerulescens. The sequence goes on from CM065819.1 coordinate 60,608,439, forward strand.
CACAAATAAACAACAACACGTTCGAATCTCAAAGACATCGATTTAACACTTCATGAGCAACCATCAAAAGACAATTGTTATTCAAAACCGAAATCTCACCTCTTATTAAAGAGAGCTATCTCAATGTACACAAACCGAATGACGCATTCACATCACAGTTTTATTCTAAAACTGGCAACACTGCCCGAACAACAAGAACATCATCACGTATTTCTCGACTAACAACCATAAAATCGATAAGTTGAAAGCGAGAGTCACGTCTTGATTACATTTTGTAGACCTCACTTGAGTTTAAAAATTGTGTTTTGAAAACTTATAATACAAGATGAACATAAAATATCGATAGTTTGAATTCTCCAAACATTTCGACCTTGAGGTCATCATACGAAAATCAAACTTATCCCCCCCTGGAGGATGTTTTAAAACAAAATATACGTGTCTCCCCAAAAACATGTAAAGTTTTAAAATATCACATTGATGAATTTTTCTTTGCGTAACCACACCAAGGCCATTACTATTGTAAAAATGACTTATATCAGGATGTGTGAATATATACATATACGTTGGCACCACTTTTATCCTAGCATCATACGAGGATCAAACAACATAGGTCACATAATCACAAATCACCTTTAAACTCCACATCATATCACAAAATTATACCAGCTCGTATATCACAAGGCACAATATAGTAGGGAGACTTACATCCACAGGTCGCACGAAGATGATGGCTCCACCTCGATACTAATCACGGCCGACATCACAGACGACGCGTTGCGACACGACTTAGACAGACACAATCTGACAGGACAAGACACGACAATACCTGATTGGACCCGACAGCCTAGGTTTCCGCAACCTAAGCTCTGATACCATAAATGTAACACCCCCATAATCAAACCGGGAATATTACACGCCGCAGACCCTCTTCGTGAGGATCCACCAGGCTAGACATCGAAACCACAAAATAAACTACATACCGAGATGATAAAATACCAAATCAATATATCAACTTGGTCTTTCATCACAAACATACAAGTCAAAATACACATTTCTATCTCGACTCATACCCATGCAAGGGTAAAATACACTCACAAACCAAAGGTACGACAGTAGAAAGACCATACACTAACTCCGACTGACTACATCCAGCACTGGCCTTCATGTGATTAGTATCATTCACGTTCCATCATCCTTCGCGCCGATCCTGTGTTTTGCTCCCAAACCTGCATGTACCTGGATGCAAAACAGACATCCACCCCCAAATACTCGGGGGTTAGCAAAACTCCACTGTTTTGCTAGTACAAGTATAAAGTGCAAATACGAGCCATACATAACACATTCCGAGAATACAACAAAAGACTTCCCGAGATATTTTGATTTAAAAATAGTTTAAGTCTTAAAACATGGTGTTAGTTGTCAAAAATATGATGTGCTTGTTTTAGTGGGCAAATACTACATTTGATCGGTAGCTATTGGTCATTTCCCCTATTAATAATCTAATTGATTTAAAAAATATAATTAATTAAAACGTAATAAATTAGACTTCATCTATATTGATATAGAGGGTATAGTAGAAATTATGTACAACAACAAATAATGTATTTTTGTAAACGATGAGCAACTAATTAAATAAGAGAAATGATACATCCACATCTTCCCAACCACATCTCATACACTATTATGGCGTTGTACCCCTACATGCGGACATGTTGGAAGACGTGGCTGTATCATTCCTCGTTTAATAAAGAAACAAACAAGCCCTAGGAAAGAAGCCCAACCCCAGATCGCCAGAACACAAAACCCACGAATTTTTGCTCAGACATTTACTCTCTTCCAAAGTTCCACAACTAATGGCCACCCACAATCCACACCCCTTCCTCCACCTCCTCCCTTTCCTAGGCCTCCTACTCCTCTCAGCCGCTGATGACTCAGCCGTTATGTCAAGTCTCCTCTCCTCCCTCTCTCGGGCTCCTCCCCGGTGGTCGGCCTCCACCCCCTTCTGCAACTGGACAAATGTCAACTGCGACTCCACCTCCTCTTACGTCACCTCCATCGACCTCAACTCCGCCTCCGTCTCCGGTTCTCTGCCCCCTGAGCTCAACCAGCTTTTCCAGCTCAAATCCCTTGCAGTCCAAAAAAACTCCCTCTCTGGAACTTTGCCCTCCTTCGAGAACATGACTTCCCTTGAACAAATCTATCTTGACGAAAACGACTTCACATCTGTTCCTAACAATTTCCTTTTAGGTCTCCCAAATCTTCATACTTTCAGTATAAGTGAAAATAATAAGCTTGGCCCTTGGCAGATCCCTTCTTATTTGGCTGAAAGTACAAATCTTGTTGCTTTCTATGCTAGTAATGCTAGTATTACCGGGATCGTTCCTGATATTTTTGGGTACTTTCCAAATTTGCTAAACTTGAGATTGTCGTACAATAATCTGACTGGATCTTTGCCAGGATCCTTTTCCGGGTCCGAGATTCGAAATCTTTGGCTCAACAATCAGAAACAAGGTTTATCTGGTCGAATCGATGTGTTGGGTAACATGGTTCAGTTGGAACAGGCTTGGCTGCACGCTAATATGTTTTCAGGTGGGATTCCTGACATATCGAGGTGTACGTCTTTGTTCGATTTGCAGTTGAGGGATAATAGGTTTACTGGTGTGGTTCCACCTTCTTTGATGACTTTGCCCAATCTTGTTAATGTTACTTTGCAGAATAACAAATTGCAAGGTCCTTTTCCAGAGTTCCCAAGAGGAGCTAAAGTGGAAATTGGGACTACTAATAGCTTCTGTTTGAATAGGCCGGGACCTTGTGATCCGCAGGTGAGCACACTCCTTGATGTTGCAACTGATCTAGGTTACCCAATGTCATTGGCTGAGTCTTGGCAAGGGAACAATGCTTGCGCAGATTGGAGATTCATTAGTTGTGATTCACAGAGAAGGAACGTCACAGTTGTGAACATGGCCAGGCAAGGATTTTCGGGTACTATTTCACCTGCTTTTGCTAATCTGAGTTATTTGAGGAATTTGGTATTGAATAATAACAATCTCACTGGTGCAATTCCTAGTGCCTTGACTAGTTTGCCTCAGCTTCAGATTGTAGACTTGTCTAGCAATAACTTATCCGGGCCACTTCTGGTGTTTCCTTCTAGTGTGAGATTTATTTATGGTGGTAATTTGTTACTTGGTAGAAATGAAACTAATGGTGGTGGTGGAGGAAGTATCACACCAAAAGGGTTACCTAGTGGAAGCACATCTGGCTCGCGGAAAGGGTCTGGTTCTGCCGCTATGATTGCTGGGGTCATAGTAGCAGTCTTGGTATTTATAGGAGTTGTGTTTTTTGTTTCTTATAAATGCTATGTGAAGAGACGGCACAAGAGATTCGGACGGATTGAGGGATCTGAGAAACGGAAGGAATTGGTGAAACTGAGTAGAGCAAATGGATATGGTGGAGTTCCTAGTGAGTTACATAGTCAGAGCAGTGGTGATCATAGTGAGATCCCTATTTTTGAAGGCGGTAATGCTACTATCTCCATTCAAGTTCTTAGGCAAGTGACAAACAATTTCAGTGAAGAGAATATATTGGGTAGAGGAGGATTTGGAGTGGTTTACAAGGGGGGATTGCATGACGGGACTAATATTGCTGTGAAGAGAATGGAGTCTGGAGTGATGGGCACAAAAGGATTGAACGAGTTCCAAGCTGAAATTGCTGTCCTTACTAAAGTTCGGCATAGACATTTGGTTGCACTTCTTGGATATTGTATTAATGGCAATGAGAGGCTTTTGGTGTATGAGTACATGCCACAGGGAACCTTAAGTCAGCATTTGTTTGAATGGCAAGAACATGGATGTCAACCTCTTACTTGGAAACAGAGAGTGACAATAGCTTTAGATGTGGCTAGGGGAGTTGAATATCTTCACGGTTTGGCCCAACAAAGTTTCATTCATAGAGATTTGAAGCCCACAAACATACTTCTTACGGACGATATGAGGGCAAAGGTTGCAGATTTTGGATTGGTCAAAAATGCACCGGATGGGAAGTATTCTGTTGAGACACGATTGGCTGGGACATTTGGCTATCTTGCACCTGAATATGCTGGTAACTCTCCCATTTTAAATTAGCTACTAAACCCGCATGCCTAGAAGTATTGAAAATTCTCTTCTGTTAAGGCATCGTATAAATCAACATCAAATTCACTTTAAAATCACATACAACCAAACGGCCGCACTTATGTTTTGTGATTTGTTGCTGCACATTTTTATGTTTCACTTGTTAAGCTGCATATGAGGTATTATCCAAGGTATTGGCTATATATATCCATATATTGGAACGAGTAACTTCATTTTAGCTTGCAATTGAAGTAGTAACATTACTTATCTGAAACTGCTTCATGATAGTGTCTATTTACAGCTGCCGCCAAGCCAAATGCTGTTTAGTGAAACTCCAGAAACAAGATTATTTGTGTAGCCTATTAGTTACTTTAAATCATAAGATTGTCAAATTGTTAAAATACCCTCCTGGTGGTGGATATCATTGTGACTTTTTGGTGTTCTACTTTTTTTTTCGTCTTTTAGTTTGTCTAATGATTTCTAGTTCTAGAGTGTTTCTTCTCTATTTTTTGAATTCTCCAACATTTTCTGCTTATAATTCCCATTGATTTCCCGCTTACAGCTACGGGAAGGGTGACAACAAAAGTTGATGTTTATGCGTTTGGAGTTGTTTTAATGGAGATTGTTACTGGTAGAAAAGCACTTGATGAGACTGTGCCAGATGAGAGGTCTCATTTGGTCACATGGCTACGTAGGATCCTTATCAACAAAGACAACCTTCGAAAGTCTGTTGACCAAATTCTCGATCCGGATGATGATACATATGAGAGCATTTGCAAAGTTGCTGAGCTGGCAGGCCATTGCACTGCTCGCGAGCCGTTCCAGAGGCCCGACATGGGGCATGCAGTTAATGTGTTGGGACCGCTTGTTGAGCAGTGGAAACCTTCTAGACCTGAAGAAGAGGATGCTTATAGCATTGATCTTCAAATGAGTCTTCCTCAAGCCCTTCAGAGATGGCAAGCCGATGAAGGAACTTCTAGAATGTTTGATGATTTCTCTTACAGCCAGACACAGTCGAGCATTCCCTCTAAACCATCTGGATTTGTGAACTCATTTAGTTCAATGGACTGTAGATGACAGTATATATATATATATATATATATATATATATATATCACAACAATTGAAGTAAGGCATGGATGAAACAAAGAAGGTTGTCCACACACCGTTGAGTCTATTTCGAGCTACCAAACAGGGTTGCTGATTGTATTCAATTTATTCTTTTATACTGGAGTTGCAGTCGTTTATCTTCTCTTGTAATAATAGTAACTGTTAACATTAAACCTGAGTTGATAGAGTTTGAATTCTTTGGAACCGAAGACTGCAGAAACTTTTAAGATATTGATATATATATATATATATATATATCCGTTGGTCATGAGTTGTTCATGTTGCAAGAAGATGGGACAAAAGAAAGATCATAACAGAGAATTTGTCAAATTTATTATATTCTTGTATGTATATTGATGTTACAACTCCAATTCTGGAGTCTTCACCAAAGGGCTCTTAGCCCAGCGGTATCAAAGACCCTTGGTGAAGGATTTCCCTGTCATCACAGGTTCGAATCACGAAGAGGGCAGGGTTTTACTATAATTAAAGCGTCGCCTTTATTGAAGGTTTTTCCCCCTTCGGGTTGTCTGGTGCTTTCCTGGAGCTCTCTAGCGCGGATCCGGTTAAGACAACGTAGTCTAGACCTCCCTTTATGAAAGTCACTCTTCAAAAAAAAAAAACTCCAATTCTGGAGTCTTCACCCGTTTCTTCACTTCATTCTGGATAAATAGGCTGGTTCAACAGGTATGGAGGTTTAATGGTGCACCTTGGTCCAATAGTGATGTATTTTTATCAGTTATATATCCCATGTTTGTTTTTCATTTTTTTGGGTAAACCGCTGTTTTTGGTTAAAAGCTGAAGTGGTGTTTGGTTAACGCGGTTTTGACTGAGCTATTTGAATAGAAATGCCAAAACTGGATCGGCTTATGGGATTGTTTGGAAGTTAGAGGTTTGGGGAGCCTATTTAGAGGTTTGGTGGTTAGCGAATTTACCGCTAACTTCAAAAAAATTATCTTGAGGAATTTTTTTAATTAGAGGATTGTAACTAATATTATGAAAATATTATTTTGTCCATGATTTTTATTTTTATGTTTTAAATTGTGCATTAAAAATTATGCATTTATATATATATATATATATATATAATTGTGAATGTCGTTTATTTATTTATTATTTTAACAATTATTAAATCTAAATAATAATATATATTAATATCCTTATTAGTCATTTTACATATTGAAATAGCTAACCGTTAACAGTTATTACCAAATACTTTATACAAACTGCTAATTCAAACCGCTAGTCAAAACAGCTAACTCAATCTGCAACGTTAATCGCTAATTGTAAAACAGGGTTATATATTTTACATACTCCAACATTTGATTATTAATATTCAATTAAATATATAAAAGATAAAAACTAATTTATCAATATATACAAAATGATACTTTGAATTGTTAAACAAGTAATTTTACATACTCCCTCTATGTATATTGAAACGTCTTTTTTTTTTTATGTTGAACTTTGTTTATTTATTTCATTTTAAATATTGTACTGATAAATTTAAAAAATATATTCTTAGATTCATTTTATATAATATAATTAGATAATGGTCAAAGTATCATTTGAAAAGCAAAAAGAATATCTAAAAAGTACGGAAGGAATATTAAATGTTATTAGACCCGGCAAAATAGGTCCAGACCCGCGGGCCGGGCCAGCTCGCCTATTTTTGGGCGGGCATTAGGCTGCATATTATTAGCCCAAAAAAAAAATCGGGCCTTTTTGGCCCGGCCCAGATTTGGCCCGCCCGTGGAGACCCGGCCCAGTTTTTTTTTATTTTATGTTATGTGTAATTATAATATTTAAAAAAATTTCTTGTTTGTTAGATTACAATACATCTAAACATTAATTATTGATGTAAATTTATTTTTTATGGGACTTTGTGATTACTTTGTAGTATCTCATATCAATAATAATATTATTTTATAATTTTATAAGAAAGTAGTAGTGATAAATGATATGATGATCAAATAAAAATATTTGTATATTTGTCTTTTGATTATGGTAGTGTAGTAAATAATGTAATTATCAAATAAAAATAATTGTATATTTATTTATCTGATTGTGATAGTATAGTGAATAATATAATAATTAAGGATCGAAAAATATTTGTATATTTATTTCAGAATTAATATTTTCAAAAAAAAAAAAGTTAGAGTCCCGCGGTCCGGGCCGAGCCCGCCCGGGGCGGACCACGGGCCTAATAATTGGCCCGGCCCAAAAAAAGCCCATCCGTTTTATGCCCGGCCTGTTTGGGCTGAGCCCGCCAATTTGCCAGGTCTAACTATTATAAGAGCACATCCATTGGTATGAAAGGAAGCACCGTTGTTGGAGTGAAAAATGGGGGGACAAGTTTGGAGAGACAAGAAATGATAGCAACATGTCTGCATGTAGGGGTGGACACGAACCGAACGAACCGAGCTTTTGGTGTTATTGAGCGTTCGTTCGTTCGGTTCGTGAAGTGTTCGGATCGTGTTCGTGTTCGACGAACATTACAAATTAGTGTTCGAGTTCGGTTCGATATATTTTTTATTGTTCGTGTTCGGTTCGTTTGTGTTCAATTGTTCTGTTCGTACGCTTTGTTCGTTTGTGTTCAATTGTTCTGTTCGTTCGTTCGGTTCGTTTGTGTTCAATATATATATATATATATATAGAGAGAGAGAGAGAGAGTTCGGGATATAGGGTGACACCTTCTTTTTTTTGTGAGGTGCCCGCCACGTGTCATGTTCTGATTGGAGGTGAGTGTTTTAATTATAACACTCACCCGGCTGGCCCACAACACTTGGTGGGTGAGTGTTATAATTAAAACACTCACCTCCAATCAGAACATGACACGTGGCGGGCACCTCACAAAAAAAAGAAGGTGTCACCTTCCTTCCCGAATTCTCTCTCTATATATATATATATATTAATGTTCGCGAACAGTTCACGAACACCCGATCAAATATAAAATGTTCGATGTTCGGTTCGAAAATACTCGAACATGTTCGGTTCGGTCAAATCGAACTCGAACTGACCGTTGACCAAGCTTTTTCACGAACAGTTCGCGAACGTTCGGTTCATGGGCCACCCCTATCCGCATGGGCAGCTCAACTGGTTCCTGGGTGGCAGATTGCTACAAGGACGCAAGTTCGAGTCCTTGCAGCCGCAGTGTGGGAGTTTTGTCCCTCAAATATGGGGGATAGCTCCTTATGGGCACCAGATATTGTTCCTCCCACCTAGTGGGCCGTTGAATCACCATGATTTAATTCCTCCACCAATTCCTACTGGGCCGGAGGATGGGGGCCCTGGGAGCGAGGGATTTCGCCTTTTGCTACAAGAAATGATAGCAATAGTGCTTCCCAAGAAGTTTAAATAAAAAAAAAGTATTTTAAACATTACTTTTACTTTTTGCTTTTTGATTTCTCTTTTCCATTAAACTTTTCTTCTTTTTTGCTTTATTTCTATCTTCTTGTACTTTTCATCTTATTTTCAGTTCAGTTCCTAATTTATTTCTCTAATAATAAAACAATGATAATTATTATCATCATTATTATTACAACTACTATTGATTTTACTATTAATATTAATATCATTATTATTATTATGTTAATATTGCTAAATATTATTTTGTCAATTCTTTTTTTCTATAAGAAGTATACATTTCAATAATATTTGTCATTGTCAAAAGTACATACTTTTTAATAGATGAGAACAATAATACTAATAATAATAACCACAATAATACTTGTCATTGTTGAAATGGTCATATTTTGTAATACATGTTTTGATCATAGTACTATTGAACATTAACTAGTCTTCATAATCGGTTAATTCTTCATCTTCTTCTCGTCCATAAATTTGCTCCATCACCTCGGGATTGTTCTGCATTGACTCCATATTTCTTCAGTTATTTTCTGTCGTACTATCAATAGCTTCTTTTCTGTTATCATTGTATATATTATGATCAGCTCTTGGTTCCATGACTTCAATTTGGTGTGTGAAATGATCCCCTATGTAAACGAATAAAATTGTGTAGAGTAAAACAAGCGACGATAAATCACAAGAGACCGAAGAATCCGGAGAAGACGAAGCTGTGCGGCGAGGAAAAGGGAACCGAGGGAGAGTCGGGGAGGGGTTTGTTTGGGATAGGGAATTAAGGATTTATCAGGGAAGAGCGGAGGAGTATAAATATTATATATATATATATATATATGCTGAAATTTGTTTTTTACAAATGTAAATATGATATAGTGTACCTGTAAGAAAATATTAAAACTTAAAAAGTAAAATTTTAATATCATAAATATTTTAAAAATAATATTGAAATTAATATTTTTATTTAATTAATTTTATTAATAAAATTAGTAAAATATTTTTTTCAAATGTTTCTTGTAATTTTCGCTGCATCATACCCCATTTCTTTCGATTGATTGATTCAATTTAGTAATCGATTCGATTCATTTAATTTTGTTCAATTCGATTCGATTGTTTTATGCTGAAGAGAACATACCCTTATTTGCCCAAGAGCCGTTGCTGCCTTTACTTCTTTGTGTTTTATTTAAATTGTAACTTCATCTTTTCGTTGAAAATGCAGCAGTTTTTTTTTTTTTTTTTTGTATTGTACAAAACTATTTAAGCATGATGTGTCTTTATTTATTTGTTAATTTCTCTTTTTATAATGTTTGCAAAATTATCTAATTTTAGCATAAACAAAAATAAGAAAAATGATACATCAACAATCCCACCATCACTACCCCGTCAACACCTTACTTTGAAGGGTCGTACGATGTGCTTTATAAATATTTTATTATAATATTATTTAATATTATTTAAAATTATATTACCTGTAACGCACACAGTACAACCCTGCAAAGCAGGTGTTGATGGGATGTGGATGGTGGAGTGTTGATGTATCCTTCCTCCAAAAATAATAAACTAATTTTTGTAGAGAAATTAAAAATTAAAATGAGAAATATAAATGAATGTGAATAATATTGTGTGAGTGGTTAAAAATGAGAAATATAAATTAATATGAATAATAATGGATAGTGGGGTAAATAATGATGCCAGCAGTTATTTATATTTGGGAAAGAATTACTGTGGGTGAAAGTAGGAGAGAAAATATAGTGATATGTTTGTGATGATGTCAATCAAGTGCCTTATTTTGGGTAGCGCCACTGAGGTTGCTCTAAGCAATTAGGTTTACCAATCATTTTTTGAAAATTTACTATTTAGAATGAATCTTAATCAGTAAATAAAAACCATTATTATTTTGATACTTACAAATCATTTTTGCATGTTAATAGTTAATATCAATCAATTGATTTTACAAAACATATTTTTACAAACCACGAATATTATATGTTGGTTAAAAAAATTAATACTATAAATTGGTCAAAATAACTGAACAAATCACTAACAGATAACCGTCAGCCACCGCTCTCTGATTGCCAGACAAGATTGTGATGTATTTAAACATTCATACATAGTTTATCTTTTATATATATATATATATATATATATATATATATATATAGTGATACATATGTAAACTATATGTAATTGTTAGAAGCTAGGGTAGGGAGAAGAGAGGAGGCGAGAGAAGAGAAGAGGAGAAGAAGAGGAGAAGGGATTAGGGCAACTCAAAATTTCTTATTATTCAAGATAATAATTAATGAGTATTTATACTAGCCCTGTCGGTTCAATAAAGGCGTCATGGGAAAGAATCGAAAAAAAAACACATGAAGGAGTTCGTAAACTCTATTAAAAAAATACAATTTATTAAGAATTAAGAGATAATTAATGATAATAATCTTCTAAACGGCTAGGTTTCTTCCGAGCTCTGATGGGGCGTGATCTTGTGTTTCCCTCTTTGGCTCGTGCCGTATCAATCTCTCCCCCGTTGGCAGTCGACTTGTCCTCAAGGTGTAAATCAGGGAAAGACCCTTGTAAATGCTCAACTGGTTCCCACGAAGCATCATCCAGCGATCCATCTTCCCAAACAACTAACATTCTAACCGAGGAACGCCGTCAACCAAAACTCGGCGTTCATCAATAGCTCCCAACGGTCGTGACTGTAATACCCGAGATCTTCGTTCCGGTTTGTTGACGTCCATGTCTTTGGAATCGTGTGTTTACACTGTGGTACGTTGAGTTTCGTACCCTGCTCGTTGTTGTTCTGAATCTTAGTCGGTGCGTTTGCGTGATCGAGACGTCATCGAGTCTCTAATCGGGCAGTCGGAGGGTTGGCTGGGCCGAGTTACGGCCGTAAGGTGTGGCAGATTACGGCCGTAAGATGCCCACACATCCTGGACTGGGAGGACTCGGTTACGACCGTAAGGGTTATCCTGTTACGGCTGTAATGCTTCGTTACGGCCGCAAGGCATTGGCCGGTTACGGCCGTAATGCATCGGCAGATTTTGGGCAGTAGCCCTGGGAGCTTGGTTACGGCCATAAGTTTATGTCGAGCACTGCTGTAAGGTGTGCCCGTTACGTATGTAAGGCTGCGGCCGGTACATACGTAAGTCCCGTTGACCGAGTTACGACTGTAATGAGCTGCCGGTTACGGCCGTAATGCTGTCGTCCATATATAGGCCTGACGACGGGCCAGACCTCATTTGTTTCATTTCTTCACTTCTTGTGGCGGCTGGCGGACGGGGGAGACGAGAAGAGGAGTTCTTGGTCGGTTCCACTTGATTTCTAAGCGTTTTGGAAGGCTCTTGTTGATTAAATCATCACCAAATCCTTGTTCTTCGTCGGATCGAGGTATTTTCTCCCTTAGAACCCTAGTTGTGTAATTTTTGGGGATTTCTTCGTGATTATTCGATTTAATTCGTGGTGATGCTATTTTCGTAGTACTCGTGGGGTTGTCGAGTTCTTGGTCGTTCTTGGAAGTTCGAGGGCTATCCGGCCGTGTCCGTTCGTCATTCCGTTGCTCGTGGTATCGAGGCAAGTATCTTGCCCATACATCTCATGTTTCGTAGATGTAATGGTTGATAATTGATTATATGTGTAATCCGAATATTTTAACGAACTTTAAGAAGGTTCAGTATTTTCTCGATAAAAGGGTTTTCTTCAAAGATACTCGTATGCTTCGTGAATAAATATGTTTTCGGAATATGTGTGTATGTGTCGTATGTTGGAAGATGTTATAATCATATTTAGTGAATATAGCAAACCGTAATCATTTGCTGGGGATTGTGTATTGATATGTATACTTGTTCGGTAAATATGTGACGTTGTGTGATATTAGTATTACTCCCTTGTAAGGAGGTTGTGGTGCTTAGTGTCATTTGGTATGTGGTATTTGCTTGTTGTTATATGATTGTTGTAAGTGAAGTGCCACCGAGTAAGATTGTTGAATCTCCAGGATCTGTCCTTGCTAGTACGGGTCGGGTGTGACCGTAGGGTTATCCAATCTGGTATGTCTTGCGGGGACTCCGAGGTTCGTGGCTTGCTATCCCGATGCCGGGATAATTTATGGTTATTTTTTGTTGTGTGATGTACGTGTTATGGGTTGTCCAATCGGGTATGTCTCGTGGAGGCTCCGAGGTTCGTAGCTTGCTAGTGCGATGCCGGGATGACTATGAACGTATGTATGGTTATGGTTATGTGACTGTTGTCACAGTGACATGTGATTGGTATGGTTTCCCATTGGGTTATTCACTCGGGTATGTTCTACAGGAGCATCTGAGATTCGTGGCTTGTTATCACGGGACGCGAATAATCCTTGGGAATATGTTGTTATGGATGACTCAGTCGTGGACCCTGTGTTTTGTGATCGGAATGATATGATTGGGTCGTGGACCCCGTGTTCTGTTATCGGTATTGTATTTTGGAAAAATGATCTTTGGGTCGTGTCCCTAAGTGTTTTTGAAAGTTTTAAGAATTCTTAAATCCCAAATGCTTTCAAAACTCTCGAGACCGTAAAATATTTTTGTAAGATGTATTTTGGGTTCATCCGTACCTTTCATGATTGAACTGTTTTGATCAAGTAAATTATCCCGGGAAGTCTATTGTTATTTATGTATGGTTGATTATTCCCGATCGTATGTCCTTGGAGTATGAAATGTATGGCTTGCCTTTGTATTTATACTTGCACTAGCAAAACAGTGGAGTTTTGCTAACCCCCGACTATTCGGGGGGTGGATGTCTGTATTGCGTCCAGGTACTTGTAGGTTGTTGGGGAGCGAATCACAGGATCGGTACGAAGGATGATGGAAGATGACGATACTAATCACATGAAGACCAGTCGATGAGTATTGTGGTAGAGTTTTGTTGTTTGTCTCTCCGTTGCATTATTCTCCCATTTTATGGGAACGTTGATGTATTCCAACCCCTGCATGGGTATGAGTTGTGAAACAGAGTTATGTATGTTTGATGTGTATGTCGTGGTAAAAGACCAAATCGGTCTAGTGGTTCGTTTTAGCCGTGTTGGCATGTATTGGTATGTTTTGTTTTCTGTATTTAGCCTGGTAGATCCTCACGGAGAGGGTCTGCGATGCTGTAATATTCCCGAGTGGTTTGGGGGTGTTACAGAATATGGTATCAGAGATTATGTTGCGGAAACCTAGGCTATCGGGTCGAGTTGTGTGTTGGCGGGTCTTGTCTTGTCTTGTCAGATTTTGTCTGATTGAGTCGTGCCGGGACACATCGTCTAGGATGTCGGTCGTGATTAGTATCGAGGTGCAACCATCATCTTCATGCGACCAGTGGATGTAAGTCTCCATAATATGTTGTGTCTCGTGTTTTGCGATCTTGTGTGATTTTGTATTATGATGTGGAGTTTAAATGTAAATCGTGAATACTTACTCCGTGCTTGTTGATTTTCATAATACACTGGAAAGGAGGGTGGTGCCGGTGTATATATGTGTATATATATATATATTTATATATATATCCTTGTATAAATCATTTTTACAGGAGTAATGTTTTGGTTTGGTTACGCAAAGAAAGTTTATCGATGTGATATTTTAAACTTCAAATGTTTTGGGGAAGTCACGTAAATTTTATTTTAAAACATCATTCAAGAAGGGAAAAAATTTGATTTCCGTATGATGACCCCGAGACCGAAAATTTTTGAGAACTCAAACTACTTATATTTTATTTTCATCTTGCATTGCAAATTTTCAAAATTTGATTTTAAAAATTCAAATGAGGTTTATCAAATATTTACTTGAGACGTGATTTTCGCTTTCAACTTTTAGGTTTCATAAATTCCAGTTAAAAGGTATGTGGTAACGATGTTGTTGTCATTCGTCTATAATGCTCCGAGTTGTGATTAAAGTGGTGGTGTGAACACTGAGTCGTTCGGTATGCACTCGTCGAGATAGTTCTCTTGACCGAGAAGTGGGAATTCGGTTTGGAATGTTAATTAATTTCTGGAGGTTATCTGTGTAACGTTATAATTATGTGAACCGTTGACGTTTGGATTTGTACGCTGTTGTTTATTTGTAACCTCCGGTCTAGTAATGTTGGAAGGTGATTGTGAATGTGCCGCCAAACTCGCACAGTTAGCGCACGCCATTTCTTGTTGTGGAGCGTGCTTTCTAGCTGGGAAAAAGTTTTGGACTACATTTTAGCCGCTAGGTCTAACTTTTACAGTCGATCATCTGTGAGTGGATTCTATGTGTGTTGTAATAGTTGTTGTGTGTGACTATGTGATTTCCGTTGCGTTAGGTTGTTGCTTGTTAGTATGCTGAGGGGCAGAGGTCGTGGTCGTAACCGTGGTACATATGGCCACGAGGATCAGATGCGGAATCGAGAGAATATTTTCGGGAATGATATTGGTACTGGTGTTGCTACTATACTGCAATAAGTAGCAGCATAGATGACTCAGTTGACCCAGGCGGTTCAACGCAATACAGACGCGACTCAGAACGTCGGTGTAAATCAATGGCTTTGAGAGGTAGTTCGTATGAATCCCCCTCGATTCGCTGGTGCTGCAGATGCGTTGGGTTGGGATGGTTGGATTTTCCAATTGGGAAAGATATTTGAGGCTGTCGATTGTCCGGAAGAGCGGAAGGTACCTATCGCTCAGTACCTTCTTGACAAAGATACCGCTAGTTGCTGGGAATCTGTTAAACCTCGTGATCGTGATGTTGAGTGGGCGGAGTTCCAGGCATTTATAGAAGCTGAGTTCTGTCCGAAACCGATTATAGAACAGAGGATTTGTGAATTTTATTTGGCAGGACCGCAGGATATATCAGTGTCGCAGGCTATCATCGACTATAGCAAATAACTCAGTTATGTGCGAGATCGGGTGAGGATCGAAGAAGAGAGGATCCTTCATTTTGATAGACGGATGAAGCCGGAGATTCGCCAGTATATGTCGGGACTTGATAAGTGTCAGTTTTATACACTTATCCATGGTTCGTATCGATAAATATCACCCATAATTGAGCTAGTCTACTCGTTTTTTGCTTTTAATTAATTAGTTTTTAATAATTTTATTTTTATCGGATGATGATGTAAATCTAGTCTTAATCGGATTAAATAACTGATTTACTCAAGAAATAACATGTTCATAAAATATTCTCTTTGTTGAATTTTAATATATTCATGTTGTAGGGCTTTCTGAGACGAATTCGGCAGTCTTTCCGGATTCAAAATCAGAGTTATATATCAAAAGTTATCATCCGAATAAGACTTGGGGCAAAAACGCAAAGTCTGAGAAATTCTGGGCTGAAAACGTAACTCTCAAAGCAACCAGTGAGCAAATTGTGAAGCGTTATTACGGCCGTAATTCACGAATGTTACGGCCGTAACTCTTGACAGATTGTTATAATTTGTCTAATTTTTTATACTTTTTGTGTATTATTGAGGGGATGGCTGGCATTGATCCGATCTATTATAATAATGCTGGAGTTTTGGAGCTATTAGATGACTTTAGGTGTATAAATAGACCCTTTAGATCCTTCATTATTCATGATTCATCTTATAATTTTTCACTTTTTGTAATCTTTTCTTTTTGTGTGAAGAACACACTTGTGTTCTTGAGTGATTTGTGTGAGGGTGGTATAGCTTATGTTGTTCAGAGAGTTTATTGCTTCTTTCTCCTTTATCTACTAAGGGAGTGAGGATCAATTCTTTCTCTTGATTCAACTAATAATGACCACACAAGTTTGTATTATGTATATTAAACCCTTCATGGGCTAAGTTACCTTTAGTTGGGATTATAAACAAGGTTAGTCATGTTATTTAAGTTTGTATAAATATCTATTGTGAATTACTTAATATTGTGTGTGATTTTCATTGTTTTAACAATCTTTATTTATTTGGCCAATAAATGACGATATTTATGGTCTTCATATGTTTCGAAAGAAAATATGTTTGATTAGATCAAATGATCTTCACTCTAAGTTGTTCTAGGGGATAGAAATATACCTCTAGACCTTAGATGATTCTTTGAGTTATTTTCATAAATCCTAATGCTATATATTGAAGCCAATCAACATAGAAATATAGTGGATTGATTCAATATATAAGGGGCATTTTATAGTTCGAAAGAGAAACCGTCTTTTTAAGAAAAATCGAATCTACACAACATAATAAGTAAATTCATCTTATGATCTCCTATACATCTTCTATAACTAATGACGAACTAAGTTTGTAATCCCAACTATTTCATTTTATCGTTAATCAATCTATTATTATTGCAATCTTTTTATTTCCTTAAAATATTAGAACTATTATTGCATTTTCTTTGCAATTATTAAACCAAACTCTTTAATTGTGTGTTTCACTCATCTTAGTATATATAAAAATAGACTAATAGTGTATAATTCAAATTATAACCAAACTTCCTCATGGGACCGATAAAACGGACTCAAAAAGTCCACTTATACTTGATACGATATCATGCACTTCCGATAGTTACACTAAGAACGTGTCAAGTTTTTGGCGCCGTTGCCGGGGAAATATAAGTTATATTTGAAATCTTACATTGTAAACTATTTTTATAGGTACAAATTTCTCGACATTGTAACTTAGTACTCAATTGTGTTTGTCCGGTCAAGTGGCGGATAACGGTACTCCGTGACTATTAAAGTCGGATTTTTCAGTTTCCCACAACAACTGATATTTGTAGATATTTTATCCTTTTTCATTTTATTTTTTTTATCATGGAAGAAACTTTGAATAAAATCGAAAAAAGATTTCCCTTTCTAAGCAAAAATGTCATTTTAAAGATTTATAAGACGAGACTTGAAAGGATGAGGTTGCTTATGAATAAAAGCATACCTTTTGATATTAGATTCATAATTGAAGCCAAAGTAAGAATAGCAGGCGCAGAAACACCGACTAGATTTTTACCAGGGCTTGGAAAAGTTCATATGCCAAGAAACGACGAGCAAAGATGATAGCCGTTTGTTATAAATGTGCTAGATGGAACTGCAATTTAAAATGTCGATCTTTAGGAATTCCATCTACAAACAGAGAAGATAAAATTCAGTTTATTAAGGATGGTCTGAATAAAGAGAATTTAGATAATATCGAAATTTCTCTTGACACGCATCCTAGTGGACTTGTACATTACGGAATTCGATATTTGTGGAGTAAATTCAAACCAGAATATGAACAACGTCTTGGGAATCTGACGTTAAAAGACCCTGTTTGCCAATTTGTAAGAAAATTGGATGGGAAGCTTCTCCCCGACTCATAGAAGGCGTTTTAGGCCGTTTCTGAACGTAAAATCAGAGGAAGATGTGAGCCACAATCACAACTACTGTGCATACGCGTAAGTATCTTTTATTTTTGTCGTGTGGTGAGATTTTCTGAATAAAAAATGTGATACGCGATAAATGCATTCATTATTCTATTGAGTAGTTGAAGCGCAATCAACGTAATCACAAACTTGTTTAGCAATTTGTCCTCATTTTTCTTCTATAAATAAGCATTGTGCTTGTTTCTTTTATTCATCCCTCAAACTTGTACTTTTCTCTGTTTCTCTCTAATAAATTTCTTTTCAAAAATGGAGTCGTCATCTTCAAAAAAAAATTTAGCACAGTCTGCATTTTTGGTGGAGTTAGTTATGGAAAAGAGGCATGCTTTACTGAAGCAGCCCACAACTTGGGTCGTACCTTAGGAGAAAAATGCATTCATATAGTTTACGGAGGAGGAAGTCTAGGATTAATGGGACGCGCTGCTGCTTCTGCCTATATGGAAGGAGTAAGAGTGTTGGGAATAATTCCAAAACCTCTGGCTGAAAGTAAAATCATCGGGACAACTATTGGAGATGAGTTTAGATCTGTGAATATGCAATATCGCATAACTCACATGATAAATAATTCTGGCGCCTTTATCACCCTTCCCGGTGGTTTTAGCACTCTTGAGGAACTTTTTCATGTGGTTACCAGAGCCCAGCTAAATGTTCATCAAAAACCAATAGGTCTGCTTAATGTCAATGGTTTCTTTGATGGTTTACTATCTTTCATCGACTACTCTGCTGAAAAGGGTTTTATTTCCGAGCGTGCTAAACGAATCATAGTCGTTGCAACAACACCAGAAGAACTAATCAAAAAAATCAATGAATTTGTTCCTCAACTAGATCCAGCTCTAGCTAAAATTGTCTGGATGGAAGATTTTACCATGAGAAAATGAAAAGTGGATTCATTCCTCTCCCTTTGATAACCCATGTCGGACCTCTTGTATTTTTACTTTCTGTCGTGTGTAATAATCGTGCTAAATGGTGGCAGCTTAAGGAGTTTCTTCTTGATCTCTTGACGCGCATCTATTCGCGATTCATGTATTGTTATTTTATTGCTGTAATTTTTATTATGTGTTTTTTTATAAAAGCATTGATGACAGCGTAAGGCGACTCTTCGGACTTTCTTGATGCGCATCTTTAAAATTGTGTTATACTTCCAAGTATATTTTATTTTCTTTTGTTGTGTGCCTCGTATATTTATTCTCTTACAGATTCTAAAAGGCGTTAGCTCAAGCATCAACTTTCTTAACAGTGAGTATTCTGCTTTTCTGCATTGCCTTTTATTTTATTTTTTTTAAAAACTGAGGACAGTTTTATTTTCAAGTTTGGGGGTGGTATGTTTTGGTGTGTTAGTATTTTGGTGTGTTTTGATTATTTTGGCTATTTGCCTTAAATTTTTTTTTAGTATATATATATATAGTATTTTGATTTATGAGATTTTTAGACCTGGCCATAACACCAATAAGTTAGCTATATACAAGCTTCTAAAACCGTTTTAAACCGGTTAAAAAAATCGTATATTTCAAAAAAAATTTGAGCCTTAATCTCTCTTTCCAAGCCTTGGAGTTATCATATAAAATCGAGTCATTCGTTACCTTGAGAAAAGAAGAATCAGTCGGTTGATGAAAAATAGAACTGAAATTTACTTAATTTGTGGAGTTTTTGATTTATCATGCTTAACTAATAAATGATTTTCTGCAAAAATTCTATTCCCTAAAAAAAGAGAGTCATTGGTGAAAAGAGCTACACGTTAGCAAATAACGGTGTGAAAGCTATCACCTAAAACAAATGACGAAAAGGAGAAGTGTTGAGCAGCAACAGCTGCCTAATTTTGGGGGTCTTAAATTTGCAAAAAAATAAAGGACTAACCATTGTTGGTGCATAGCTGCCGTCTCACAGAAAAATTGGTGAAAAGAGCTACACGTTAGCAAATAACGGTGTGAAAGCTATCATCTTTTAAAAAAAAAGAGATAGAAATTATTGGTGAAAAGAGCTACACGTTAGCAAATAACGGTGTGAAAGCTATCACTAAAAGGGATGTAGTTTTATGAGCAGATTTGAATTAATTAGCGGCTGAATTTCAATACACTCAATTTCGTGAAAAATCACAATATTTGATGACGCCAATAAAATTCTTCTTCATATTGAGTCGAAAAATAAACGAGTGATCGAGAGCAACCATTAAAGGGAGTCGTGTGTATCACGAGTGGGAAAGAAATAATCAACCTTTTGGGGGAAAACCTTGCATTTTGGAATTACAAAATAAAACCGTGTTTTAACTTCAAAATCATTAGTAGATTTATTTTGAATCTTGATTCATTTCTATCAACTGTATAAAGCTGGTTGTTGTGTATTAATGGCATTTTAGCTCCTTTTCTCTTTTTATATTTTAATTTATGTGTGTATTAATTTTTCTTATTTTTATTTTTGGAGCGTGAATAATAAAGAGTCTTGCTCGGGACTAGTAAGAATTCAAGTTTGGGGGTGTGATAAGTGTCAGTTTTATACACTTATCCATGGTTTGTATCGATAAATATCACCCATAATTGAGCTAGTCTACTCGTTTTTTGCTTTTAATTAATTAGTTTTTAATAATTTTATTTTTATCGGATGATGATGTAAATCTAGTCTTAATCGGATTGAATAATTGATTTAATCAAGAAATAACATGTCTATAAAATATTCTCTTTGTTGAATTTTAATATATTCATGTTGTAGGGCTTTCTGAGATGAATTCGGCAGTCTTTCCGGATTCAAAATCAGAGTTATATATCAAAAGTTATCATCCGAAGAAGATTTGGGGCAAAAATGCAAAGTCTGAGAAATTCTGGGCTGAGAACGTAACTCTCAAAGCAACCAGTGAGCAAATTGACGAATCCAAGTTACGGCCGTAACTACTGAATGTTACGGCCGTAAGCCGTCCAAGTTACGGCCGTAAGTACTGAATGTTACGGCCGTAACTCTTGACAGATTGTTATAATTTGTCTAATTTTTTATATTTTTTGTGTATTATTGAGGGGATGGCTGACATTGATCCGATCTATTGTAATAATGTTGGAGTTTTGGAGCTATTAGATGACTTTAGGTGTATAAATAGCCCCCTTAGATCCTTCATCATTCATGATTCATCTTATAATTTTTCACTTTTTGTAATCTTTTCTTTTTGTGTGAAGAACACACTTGTGTTCTTGAGTGATTTGTGTGAGGGTGGTATAGCATATGTTGTTCAGAGAGTTTATTGCTTCTTTCTCCTTTATCTACTAAGGGAGTGAGGATCAATTCTTTCTCTTGATTCAACTAATAATGACCACACAAGTTTGTATTATGTATATTAAACCCTTCATGGGCTAAGTTACCTTTAGTTGGGATTATAAACAAGGTTAGTCATGTTATTTAAGTTTGTATAAAGATCTCTTGTGAATTACTTATTATTGTGTGTGATTTTCATTGTTTTAACAATCTTTATTTATTTGGCCAATAAATGACGATATTTATGGTCTTCATATGTTTCGAAAGAAAATATGTTTGATTAGATCAAATGATCTTCACTCTAAGTTGTTCTAGGGGATAGAAATATACCTGTAGACCTTAGATGATTCTTTGAGTTATTTTCATAAATCCTAATGCTATGTATTGAAGCCAATCAACATAGAAATATAGTGGATTTATTCAATATATAAGGGGCGTTTTATAGTTCGAAAGAGAAACCGTCTTTTTAAGGAAAATCGAATCTACACAACATAATAAGTAAATTCATCTTATGATCTCCTATACATCTTCTATAACTAATGACGAACTAAGTTTGTAATCCCAACTATTTCATTTTATCGTTAATCAATCTATTATTATTGCAATCTTTTTATTTCCTTAAAATATTAGAACTATTATTGCATTTTCTTTGCAATTATTAAACCAAACTATTTAATTATGTGTTTCACTCATCTTAGTATATATAAAAATAGACTAATAGTGTATAATTCAAATTATAACCAAACTTCCTCGTGGTATCGATAAACCGGACTCAAAAAGTCCACTTACTACTTGATACGATATCGTGCACTTGCAATAGTTACACTAAGAACGTGTCAGGACTCACTTGCACTTCGTTGAGAGATTATCAAGATTGAGCCTTAGCTTACGAACTAGCTCCGTTATCATCCGAACGTGTGCCCGAGTTGAAGAAATAGAGGAAGTCCGATGACCTTATGGGCAGTATAGGAGTTGGTGTTTCTGGGTTACAACGTCATAGTCTTTCTGCTGTGAAGCTCCATCGCTCGATGTATGGGGCTGAGAGTTCCAAGTCGTCAGTTTTGACTCCTGGTAAAGGTAGGAGGTGTTTTAACTGCAATGTGTCGGGGCATGTTCGTGCACATTGTCCTTCTCCGCCAGTAACGTGTTACAAGGGCGGACTCGAGGGACACCGAATTCAATGTTGCGAGTTAGTCACCGAGCCTTCCGAGGCGCGAACTTGAGCACTGATGTCAGAGTTGACTCTGAGGAGTCCCTGAAGGGTGTAGTCTACCAGTTGTATGTTATGTTATTTCCTTGCTATGTTGTTTCGAATTTTGGGGATAAACTTCTACTATTAGAAGTTGATCGAATTGTTGATCTTCTGTATTTTCAGTCATACCGATTCATTTGTGTTCGCTGATATTTTCTGAACGTGTTCTATCCTTTACTTTTGTTATTCGAACGAGTTGTGGTATTGTTTTGGATTAATCCATTTGTCGTTGTGACCTTTCGAATGCGGTTCCATTCCTGTGAATCTTATGTAAATACATGTCATTTTTACCAGATCACCTATTGTCTTGAGTCGAGGTGTGAACTTCGGAGTTGCTATTCAATTTTTGTTATTCGTTGTGGTTCGAATATGGTTGTTTGGCTGTTATTGTTTCGATCGTTGTTGTTCGATCGTTTGTTACCAGGTATGTGTTGATCTCGTATCATGATTTTTGAGCGTTCAGATCACTTCGTAATTTCCTTAAGTTCGGGAAATTAACTTTGTTCTCGATCTTCCCACCCTTGGGCTGTGGAATTTCGTATTTGTGCAGTGATTAACTCGCGTTTTGATTGATGTACTGTTCGGATTGGTCAACCGCATTGATTTTTGTTCGTTACGTTGGATAGTAGCAGCCACATGCTGCATGTGAGTCGTTGCAGGTTGTCAGCAACGGATAGCGTGTGTTATTTGAGATTTGTTTTGCATTGATCGTTTTATGTTTTGAGTTTCGGGGACGAAACTTCTTTTAAGAGGAGTAGCATGTAATACCCGAAATCTTCGTTTCGGTTTGTTGACGTCCACGTCTTTGGAATCGTGTGCTTACACTGTGGTATGTTGAGTTTCGTAGCCTGCTCGTTGTTGTTCTGAATCTTAGTCGGTGCGTTTGCGTGATTGAGACATCGTCGAGTCTCTAACCGGGCAGTCGGAGGGTTGGCTGGGCCGAGTTACGGTCGTAAGGCGTGGCCGATTACGGCCATAAGACACCCGCACATCCTGGCTTAGGAGGACTCGATTACGACCGTATGGGTTATCCTGTTATGGCCGTAATGCTTCCTTACGGCCGCAAGGCATTGGCCGGTTACGGCCGTAATGCATCGGCAGATTTTAGAGAGTAGCCGTGGGAGCTCAGTTATGACCGTAAGGTTATGCCGAGAACGGCCGTAAGGTGTGCCCGTTATGTATGTAAGGCTACGGTCGGTACGTAGACCTGTTTACGGGCCTCGACCCGCCAGTTCCGGGCCTCGACCCGCCGGTTCATGGTTCATAAGAGGGTGAACCGGAATCGGCCCTTGAAGAAGGGAGGCGTTTACGGGCCGGGATTAAAAACCGGCGGTTCCGGTTCCGGTTAAACCCGGCAATTCCGGTCCAAAACCACGAGTCTATGAAAAATAAATTTATTCTATACTCCAAAGCATAGCCAATGCTCAATGGAGAAGGCCCACAAATGGATAGCTCAACTACATATTATCTCTCCTTTTATAAGGTTGAACTATTCTTTTCTTGAACTATCTTCCAATGTGGGACAATTGGTCTCATTCCTTCCTTTTCCTTCTATTCCAAACCAAATGTCCCACATCGAAAAGTTAAAGAAAGAATGGATGAGAGTTGGCCGATAAATGAGAATATATTCAAGTAATTATTTACCTCACATCTTAATATTTTCTTCAAACTCATCCAAGTTTGAAGATTATATAGTATAATTAATAAAAACATCTGGTTTATGTATTAGAACCGGCGGTTTTGATGAAAACCGGTGGTTTTTATCATTCGAACCTCTAATTTTACATTATGTATATTTAATAATTAGGGCGATTTACATCTGACTACCTTTTTAGATGGTCTAATTACAGTTTGGTCCCTATTGTTTCAGATATTACAATGAAGGACAAACTTCAGACCGTCTAAACTATATTTACAACGAAGGACAAAAGTCAAATTTTCAGATGATGTCACTGGAGAGAGAGTACTGATATTCCAAATTTGCCCTTTTATTTTTCCTTTTATTATTTACTCATTTATTTTTCGCCTCACGTGGGTGGCACATGCTGGACCTCATTGTAATATATATAACACTTTTGGACTTCAGTGTAATAAATTTTCAAGCTTTCTAGAAAAAAATATTTTTTCCAAAAAAGAAAGTATTTTCTGGAAAAAAAATATTATTTTTCGAAAAAATAAAAAAAAATATTTTCTGGGAAAAAAATTATCTTTTCGAAAAAATATTATTTTATGGAATTTTTATTTTTTTCGAAAAATTTAAAAATATTTTTTGGAGAAAAAATTATTTTTGGGAAAAATAATATTTTTTCGAAATAAAATTATTTTCTGGAAAAAATATTATTTTCTGGAAAAAATAAAACTATTTTCTGAAGAAAATAAAAAAAATATTTTTTCAAAAAAATTAGAAAAAATATTTTCTGGAGAAAAAGGTATTTTTGGCAAAATAATATTTTTCGAAATTAAATTATTTTCTAGAAAAAAAATACTATTATTTTTTCGAAAAAATAAAATTATTTTCTGGAAAAAAAAATAAAAAAAATATTTTTTCGAAAAATTTAAAAAAATATTTTTTGGAGGAAAAAATATTTTTTGGCAAAATAATATTTTTTCGAAATAAAATTATTTTCTTGAAAAAATATTATTTTTTCAAAAAAATAAAATTATTTTCTGGAAAAAAAATAAAATAAAATATTTTTGCGAAAAATAAATATATTTTCGGGAAAAAAATTATATTTCAAAAAAAAATTATTTTCTGAAAAAAGAATATTTTTTAAAAGAAATGTATTAGTCAAACACTTTAATAACTTATAAGCTATTTGTTTAATATGAAATATATTTTAAAAGAAATGTTTTATTCAAGTAAATAGAGGGGCATTTTTGTCTTTTTAATAGAAGTCAACACCAATTCAGATTTTTGTCCTTCGCTGTAATTTATGAAACAATAGGGACTAAAGTGTAAAGAGACCATCTAATCGGGTAGTTGGCTGTAATTTCCCCTTAATAATTATAAATTAATTAATTATTAAAATCGACTTGCTCGACACGGTGATTTGGCCCTGGCTTTTCGTAGAGTCGGGAGGAACCGTGAATCCCCTTGGTGAGACAGTTCTCGATCCCGCTTTGAACCGCTGACCGGCGGTTTGCCGGTTCGACTCCACCGGCCGTTCAGTTTGGGTAGGTCTACCGGTACGTACGTAAGTCCCGTTGACCGAGTTACGGCCGTAATGAGCTGCCGGTTACGGCCGTAACGCTATCGGCCATATATAGGCCTGGCGACGGGCCAGACCTCATTTGTTTCATTTCTTCACTTCTTGTGGCGGCTGGCGGACGGGGGAGACGAGAGGAGGAGTTTTTGGTCGGTTCCACTCAATTTCTAAGCGTTTTGGAAGGCTCTTGTCGATTATATTATCACCAAATCCTTGTTCTTCATCGGATCGAGGTATTTTCTCCCTTAGAACCCTAGTTGTGGGGTTTCTTCGTGATTCTTCGATTTAACTCGTGGTGATGTTATTTTCGTAGTACTCATGGGGTTGTCGAGTTCTTGGTCGTTCTTGGAAGTTCGAGGGCTATCCAGCCATGTCCGTTCATCGTTCCGTTGCTTGTGGTATCGAGGCAAGTATCTTGCCCATACATCTCATATTTCGTAGACGTAATGGTTGATAATTGATTATATGTGCAATCCGAATGTTTTAATGAACTTTAAGAAGGTTCAGTATTTTCCCGATAAAATGGTTTTCTTCAAAGATACTCGTATGCTTCGTAAATAAATGTGTTTTCAGAATATGTGTGTATGTTGGAAGATGTTATAATCAAATTTAGTGAATATATCATACCGTAATCATTTGCCGAGGATTGTGTATTGATATGTGTACTTGTTCGGTGAAAATGTGACGTTGTGTGATATTAGTATTACTCCCTTGTAAGGAGGTTGTGGTATTTAGTGTCGTTTGGTATGTGGTATTTGCTTGTTGTTGTATGATTGTTGTAAGTGATGTGCCACCGGGTAAGATTGTTGAATCTTCGGGATCCGTCCTTGCTAGTATGGGTCGGGCGTGACCGTAGGGTTATCCAATCGGGTATGTCTTGCGGGTGTTGGAATATTTATTCCACACATTATTAATTTGTGTTTTGATGATTAAAGTTGCTAAACAACAAAACAACATCGAGGCGAAGCAAAACGACGAAGCAGACGAAGACGCAAAAAGTTGCAATCTGGACTGCATTAGCGCACGCAAGTCATCACACGTTAGCGCATGCTAACGGGAAGTCAACTGCATTCCAGCCAAGTTTCGAAGTAAGCTCAAGTGAAGTCAGCTGATGGGATAGCGCACGCTACACGTTATCATTAATGCACGCTATCGAAGTCCTGTTACCGTTATGAAGGAATTCAAACACAGAATGACGTATGAAATGAAGTTAGCATTAGCGCACGCTACTAAGAAGGAATAGCGCACACTAAGCAGTTTGAATCAAGTCAATCAGAACATTGGGAAAAGCAGGTCAAAGTCAGCATATCAAACAGATACTTTGACAAGTCATGCAACAGATATATTGTATTAGCGCACGCTACAATGTGCTATTAACGCACGCTAATACAAGATGGTTACGTACGTAAGGAAGAAGGCATAACGTACGCTAAAGAAGAAACGAAGCTACTGGACTGAAACTGGAATAGTCTAGCGCACGCTAAGAAGGAAGGCTAGTGCATGCTAGCAAGTCAAAACAGCCAGCAACGACTAGTTTATGGAAAATGCCTATAAATACCATTCCTATGGTATTGTTTGAGTATAACAACTCCAAGCATCCAAGACACTAATCTTATATTCATATACTTACATTGTTGTTGTAATATTGAGCCTGTATTATTAGTTTGAGTGTTTATACATTCAACATTATACACGAGAGGTAAAAGAAAAGATACGATTGGATTCGGTGTTATTAGGATCAAGTATCCGGCATTGTTAGAATCGCAATCGATATCTAAGTGAGGTTTATCTAGTACCCATAGAAAGCTAGAGTGGTTGATTCCTTATCCAATAGAAAAGGAAAAACGGTTTTACTCGGACCGATAGAAGATGAGCTTGTAACGGTAATCCCTCGACCGATAGAAGAGAGGCGTAGAGGTTTTGATCTTAATCCTAAAAAAAAGATACATCGAGAGAGGACGCAGGCTTCGTTAATATCCAAACCTCTATAAATCCTTGTGTGATTTATTTTCCGTAATTTATTTATGCTTCCGCACATAATGGCGCAAATATCTGATTTCCTACCAACAATTGGTATCGGAGAGGTACCCCAATACGCGGATTAACATCCGAGGAGAAGATTCAATATGACATTTCAAATGGCTCCAGTCGAAGGCCTTGCTCTCAACCGACCACCATTTTTTGATGGATCGAATTTCATGACTTGGAAGAAGAAAATGTCGATTTTCATCCGAGCTTACGATATCGAATTATGGAAGGTGATTTGCCTTGGTCCCGAAATTCCGACAAACTCAAACGGAACTCTCAAAACCTTTGAAGAGTATGACGATGCGGATTGGAAAAACGACAATTATAATTGCAAAGCCACACAATTATTATACTGTGCTTTAAATCCGGAAGAACACAACCGGATATCATCGTGTGATAGTGCCAAAGAAATCTGGAAAATGCTTGAGGTAAGACACGAAGGTACGTCTCAAGTCAAAGAGACGAAGATAAACATGCTCCTTCACGATTATGAATTATTCCAAATGAAGGACAACGAATCCATCTCGATTATGCTCGACCGATTTTCAGTCATCACCAATGGATTAACATGTTTCGGAAAACCACTTTCGAGTAGTGAGAAAGTAAAGAAAATTCTCCGATCACTACCTCGAGAATGGGACGGTACAGTTACGGCAATAATGGAATCTAAAGATTTAAATACTCCCGATTTTAGTGCTCTCGTTGGTTCTCTTATCAACTACGAGATTGTTCTAAAATCTCGGAATGCCAAACCGAAACCGAAGGAGGGGTCGATAGCCTTCAAGGCTAAAATGCCGAAAAATAAAGAAGAAACCCCGGTGGACGATAGCGACGAAGAAATGGCATATTATGCCAAGAACATTAATAAGTTCCAACACTTATTAAATCGGAGGAAGAAGGACATCCAAGCGAGCGAATCTAAAAAGTTCGACAACACTTGTCGACTATGTGGTAAACCTGGCCACTTTGCAAAGAACTGTCGTGTAAAACCCAATGAGGTTTTAATCGCAACATGGAGCGACGAAGATCCCGATGAAGATTTTCTTGACCAAAATAATCTCACTCTCATGGCCCGGAGTTCATTCGACGATAGCGACGTCAAAAGCCAAGTAAGTAACTCCTACGAAGAACTATTTGAAGCATTCAAATTATTACATACGGACTATCAAAATGCTTTAAATGAAATTAAATCCCTCAAGTCTAAATATAAAACTTCTGAAATTGAAAATTCCAAAATACTTGAAAAAGGGAAATTTGTCGAGATCGATCATTCAAAATGCGTTGAAAATGAGAATATTTTAAAGAATGATCTTGTTAAAATTCAAACCGAGCTCAAGAATTTAACGAAGAAATTTTCTCTCGGAAACGAGAAATTTGAAAATATGCTCTCGGTTCAAAAATATACTCTAAATAAAGAGGGGTTAGGATTCAAACCACATTTCAAAAAGGAATCCGTAAATTTCAATATACCCCGTTGCGAAAAATGTTTGAAAATCGGGCATCACATTTCAAATTGCAAAAGCCCAAGACGAACGATAAAAATTAAAAAGATTTGGGTTCCTAAAGGAACAAACGTTTCAAATATCATTCACATCTCGAAACAAAAACCAACTATCGGTTGGGTCCCTAAAATTAATTTTAACAATTGATATTCTAAAAAGGGGGAGATAATACTTTCAGGGGGGAGTATTTTTGCTTATTAATGCATATTCATTTGTATCATGCATTGAAATTATACTCTATATTTTTATACTTTATATTTTTTTTTTACTTTTTGATGAAGACAAAAAGGGGGAGAAGGAGATGAATTGAGATAAAAATGAGAGGGAGAAGAATTGAGATAAAAATGAGAAAAATAGAAGAAGTCGAAAAAAAATCGAAGAAGTCGAAAAGAAAAGAAAAGCATACAAAAAAGGGGGAGTTGAAAAATTGAAAAATGAAAAACGAAGGAGTTGAAAAATAAGGGAGATGTCGAAAAGAAAAGAGAATTGGAGAAACTAACGGAACGATCAAAGCCGAAAACTTTGATTCGTATATATATACATATATTTTATTTTTACAGATTTTATCCAATTCAAGAGTTGTTTTGTAATCATCAAAAAGGGGGAGATTGTTGTAATATTTATTCCACACATTATTTAATTTGTGTTTTGATGATTAAAGTTGCTAAACAACAAAACAACATCGAGGCGAAGCAAAACGACGAAGCAGACGATGGCGCAAAAAGTTGCAATCTGGACTGCATTAGCGCACGCAAGTCATCACACGTTAGCGCACATTAACGGGAAATCAACTGCATTCCAGCCAAGTTTCGAAGTAAGCTGAAGTGAAGTCAGCTGATGGGATAGCGCACGCTACACGTTATCATTAACGCACGCTATCGAAGTCCTGTTACCGTTGTGAAGGAATTCAAACACAGAATGACGTATGAAATGAAGTCAGCATTAGCGCACGCTACTAAGAAGGAATAGCGCACGCTAAGCAGTTTGAATCAAGTCAATCAGAACATTGGGAAAAGCAGGTCAAAGTCAGCATATCAAACAGATACTTTGACAAGTCATGCAACGGATATATTGTATTAGCGCAAGCTACAATATGCTATTAACGCATGCTAATACAAGATGGTTACATACGTAAGGAAGAAGGCATAACGTACGCTAAAGAAGAAACGAAGCTACTGTACTGAAACTGGAATAGTCTAGCGCACGCTAAGAAGGAAGGATAGCGTATGCTAGCAAGTCAAAATAGCCAGCAACGGCTAGTTTATGGAAAATGCCTATAAATACCATTCCTATGGTATTGTTTGAGTACAACAACTCCAAGCATTCAAGACACTGATCTTATATTCATATACTTACATTGTTGTTGTAATATTGAGCCTGTATTGTTAGTTTGGGTGTTTATACATTCAACATTATACACGAGAGGTAAAAGAAAAGATACGATTGGATTCGGTATTATTAGGATCAAGTATCCGGCATTGTTAGAATCGCAATCGATATCTAAGTGAGGTTTATCTAGTACCCATATAAATCTAGAGTGGTTGATTCCTTATCCAGTAGAAAAGGAAAAATGGTTTTACTCGGACCGATAGAAGACGAGCTTGTAATGGTAATCCCTCGACCGATAGAAGAGAGGCGTAGAGGTTTTGATCTTAATCCTAAGAAAAAGATACATCGAGAGAGGACGTAGGCTTTGTTAATAGCCGAACCTCTATAAATCCTTGTGTGATTTATTTTCCATAATTTATTTACGCTTCCACACATAACGGCGCAAATATCCGATTTCCTACCAACAACGGGGACTCCGAGGTTCGTGGCTTGCTAGCCCGATGCCATGATAACTTGTGGGGTTATCTAATCTGGGTATGTCTTGCAGGGACTCCGAGGTTCGTAGCTTGTTAGCGCGATGCCGGGATAACTTATGGTTGTGGTTTGGTTATGTGGTGTACATGTCATGGGTTGTCCAATCGGGTATGTCTCTTGGAGGCTCCGAGGTTCGTCGCTTGCTAGTGCGATGCCGTGATGACTATGAACGTATGTATGTTTATGGTTATGTGACTGTTGTCACGGTTGTAATAATCGTACCTTTTATCGCTTATAATTAGGAATTCAGGAACTTTGTAGTTTGGTTCGTAAATTTTTCGAACATTGGTATCATGTGTTTGATTCGAAATTGAGCCTGTATGTTGTGTTTCTTGTTAGTATTCCGTTAATATCCGTCATCGTGGAGTCGAACCGCTTGCATCGCTTCTGCAACCCAGGATTAGCGCGCGCTACTTTATATGGGTAGCGTACGCAACGGTAGTTGTAGGCTAACGCGCGCTAGTACAAGAGGTTACGCACGCTAACCTAAGAAGATGGGGCGCCCAGAGCAATCGGATCGACTAAAATTGAGCTAGCGCACGCTAAGGCATCATAGTAGCGCACGCTAGGGGAACAGTAGCGCACGCCATCGTTGGGTGTTAGCGCGCTAAGTGACCCGGACGGTAAGGACAGTGAGGTCTGGACTTTAGCCGGACCAACGGGTAACGTGCGCTAAGACGGTTCGTTGCGTGCGCTAACTCGTCGGTCGTAGCGCACGCTATTCGGTCGTAACGCACGCGAACGGTGTGGATGAAGGGTTTCGAACAGGCGTAAGGTTCGGACTTAGATCGACATCGATAGCGCGCTAAGGCGGAAGGCTGCGCGCTAACTCGGCGATACTGCACGCTAACTCGATTGAGTAGCGCACGCTATCGGATGTGGTGCACACCACTACCGGGCGTATGGGTCTGGGCTGTAGACCTAGGCCGATAGCGCGCGCTATTCGGTAAGCGTTAGCGCGCGCTAAGGCGCACTTATATAAATACATGTGTTGCGGTCAACACTTGTCATTTTTCATTTTCTCTCCTCTTCTTCGAGCTCCTAGACGACTCCAGGGCAGTGTAGGCGAGGTTTTCGGCGGAGCACGGTTGAAACTCAAATCTTTCCAACTTTAACTAAGGATCTATCAATCTTACGTCGTCTTCACCAAGGAATTGAGGTAATCCTTCCGTAGAACCCTAACTTTGGGGAAATTTGGGGATTTTGGGGATCTCGTTTCTCCAGCTGTTTTAACTCCAAATCATGATGGATTGTAGTTGAAAATGGTTATATAGGTATGATTTCATGATTTTCCTCAAGGTTTTGTGGATTGATTCCAAATCCTCCTTTGTAAATCGAGCAAAACCCATTACGCCCTCGTAGTACTCGATTAAATGGTCCTAAGGGTAGAACGTAGGATGGATTTTCGTGTCTCCAACAAATTGTAACGATTAAAGCCTCAATGTTTGTTAGGAGCGGGATTCGGAAGATAGTTCGGATCGTAACCTTGTTCGTCGTCTATTCCTTTGAGAGTAAGAAAGTTCAGGCAAGTACTTTATTGCATTAGTTTATGGCATGCATTTCTGTGATGGTTTAGAAAATGATGAGAGTTGAAAGGTTATTCTCGGGTACTCTCACTCGGGGATTGACTCGACGGGGTCACACGGGGACCTGGTGGCTTAGCGGCTGGACCGGGTCACGAGAGATACTTTGAGTGGACATCCTCACCTGGGGATTGCTCGACGGGGCACAAAGGGACTTGGTGGCTTGAGGGCCGGACCGGGTCGCGAGGGTTGTCGGAGTGTTTTTACTGGTGATTGATATTGATATTCCGGAATATCGTAAATTGAACTGTTTTGGGATTTTGAAATGATTTGGAAATGCATGTGGATTAAAATAATTGTAATACTGTACTTGCACTAGCGGTTGTGGCTAACCCCATTGTTGGGGTGGAATGTTTTGTACATTTCAGGTATTCTCGAGGGACAGGAGCCCCCATGTGGCAAACACGGAGTTGACAAGCACACTGGATGTTAGAGAGCTCGCATCAGTCGTTGTATTTGTGATGTTGAGTCAGTTTTATGTACTGTATTATGGTTGGTTTTGAGTTGTACTTTGTCGTGTATTGTTTGCGTTCAGTGATGATTTGAAATATACTCTTTTGGCCGCGGCCGAGGCCTAACTTATGTTTTGTAACCTTTGTTGGACTATTATGTCATGGTTGTTATGTTTTGGATTGTGGTTAAATCTTGTGTGTCGTCAGCCTGGCGGGACCCTTGTGTGTCCTGTGGCGTGTAATATTCCCGGTTGGACCTGGGGGTGTTACATTTATGGTATCAGAGCCTAGGTTTCGGAAATACCTAGGCCTTGGGACATTCGATTGTCAAGTCGTAAGAGTCGTATAAACTGATCGAGCTCAACACTGTGTGATGCTGTCGAGCCGTGTGACCCATGGTGGTAAGACTCCTTAACTCTCTTTGTGCCTTGTCGCTTTCATAGTAAGGTAGATTTAAGTTCCTTTAATTATGAACTGTTCTGATAATTTTAATCCTTCTATATCTCAGTATGCTGAGAGGCCGTGGTGGACGTGGCGGACGTGGACGCGGCAGAGGCCGTGGTCGTGGTACCGCTAACGAATCTGGCACACACTCTAATGATGCATCTGATTCGGCATCCCATACGGAGCCGAACACCGCTTCTTTGAACCCGAGCGGTCAGCCAGATCCTACTGTAAGTCAAGAACCGTCGGCTGACACTAATGTGAATGCCGGCATAGTTGCTATACTCCAGCAGGTAGCGGCACAATTAGTCAAGTTGAATGAATCCGGACATCATGATCAACCCACAGATGAGAGTAAATGGCTTCAGGGGGTGATGAAGATGCAACCTCCTCGTTTTACTGGTGCGTCTGATACATTGGGATGGGAAGGATGGTTGTTTCAATTTGGCAGAATTTTTGACGCTGTTGCGTGCCCCGAAGGAAGACGGGTCCCTATTGTACAGTACTTCCTTGACAAGGAGGCTGCGGATTGGTGGGAAGCTGCGAAACCCACGGATCGTGTGGCCACTTGGGCCGAGTTTAAAGCTGCGATAGAGGAAGAGTATTGCCCTTGGCCTATTAGAGAAAAACGAATTGCAGATTTCTTTACGACAACACCTCAGGATGTACCTGTCACCGAGGCCATTGTTACGTACAATCAGCAACTCAACCATGTTCGTGAGCAAGTAAGGACCGAAGCGGATAAAATCCGTTACTTTGATTTGAGAATGAAGCCCAGGATTCGTGAGGCTATGGCGGGTTTCAGATGCGTTACGTTGAAGGAATATCAGGATCGTGCTTTGGCTATCGAGATGGTCATTTCCACGTCAAGGTCGGGTACCGAGATGAAGAAGCCAAAGACGACCGGTGGTTTTTCAGGAAGTAAAAGTGGTGGGTTTCACAAATCTCAAGTTTCTCACTCCGCTATCGGGAAATCTGTTCAGCAAGCCAGTAGTGCTCCGAGTTTACGACTGGGCCAGTCTTCTGCCTTTGGTAGAGGACAATGTTTCAATTGTAATCAAACAGGCCATCAGTGTCGGGAATGTCCACTTCCTCCCGTTATTTGTTTTACATGCGGTCAAGCCGGTCATCGGGCGGCTCATTGCGAGGCCACCAAAATTGTTAAACAA
This sequence comes from Orobanche coerulescens, assembly GCA_033398695.1. Lineage (NCBI taxonomy): Eukaryota > Viridiplantae > Streptophyta > Magnoliopsida > Lamiales > Orobanchaceae > Orobanche > Orobanche coerulescens. The sequence goes on from CM065819.1 coordinate 60,643,094, forward strand.
CAGAGTTCAGCACCAACTCCGAGTGTGAACCTGTGGACTACATCTAATCACCGCAATGACTGGGACGTGGAAGAGGTCGAGGTCGGTGGGATCGTCAAGCCGCATCGAGTGTGGGTTCGGTGCGGCCAAGAATGTACCAGATGAGGCGTGCAGACGAAACAGAGGCTCCTAGAGCCGCAGTATCACGCAAATACTTTCTCAACCTGTATCGGTATTATTTGATTCGGGAGCTACCCATTCGTTCATTGCTCTTGATTGTGTGAAACGTTTGGGTCTTGGGTGTTTGATTGAGTGCGAACCATTCGTAGTAAGCACTCCTAGTGGAGAGCGTTTGATTGGGAATCAAGAGATTAAAAATTGTCTCGTGTATATCGGGAGTCGAGATTGGCCTTCAGACCTCATAGTGGTAGATCTGAAAGGAGAGGATGTAATTCTGGGAGATGATTGGTTAAATCGCCATGGTGCTATCATGAACTACAGGACGCGAACTATTTCTATAATAGCGGAAGATGGTGTCGAGCACACTTTCTTGGGTCGTAAACCGGGTAGTTCAGGTGGAGTGATTTCCGCCGTTAAGGCGATAAGATTGTTAAAACAAGATTGTATTGGTTATTGGTGTTACGCCATGAGCACAAATGGCTGTGAAGCCGATTTATTATCCATTCCAGTTGTGAATGAATACCCAGATGTATTTCCGGATGACCTACCGGGACTACCTCCATCTAGAGAAGTAGAGTTTCCTATTGACCTTGTGCCAAGCGCAGCACCTATTTCCCGAGCGCCTTATCGTATGGCACCCTCCGAGATGTTGGAACTGAAGAAACAATTGGGCGAGCTTCTGGATAAAGGGTACATCCGACCTAGTGCATCACCTTGGGGTGCGCCGGTCCTTTTCGTTAAGAAGAAGGATGGATCGTTCCGTCTATGCATTGATTATCGGGAATTGAATAAGTTAACTATTAAGAACAAATATCCTTTACCTCGGATAGACGATTTGTTCGACCAACTTCAGGGTGCCACAGTATTCTCTAAAATTGATTTGCGATCGGGATATTACCAGCTGAGGATTCGGGATTTTGACATTCCGAAGACTGCCTTCCGTACTCGGTACGGTCATTACGAATTTGTGGTTATGCCATTTGGCCTGACCAACGCTCCTGCCGTGTTTATGTAGTTGATGAACAAAGTTTTCATTGACTATCTTGATAAATTTGTGGTCGTTTTCATTGATGATATTCTTGTCTACTCCCGGAATGAGGAAGATCATGCTAAACATCTTCGAATGGTGTTGAACACTTTGAGAATGGAGAAACTTTACGCTAAATTCTCAAAGTGCGAGTTCTGGCTTAAAGAGGTGACATTTCTTGGTCACGTAATTTCCGCTGATGGAGTTCGAGTGGATCCCCAAAAGATAGCGGCCATTGTTGAGTGGGAACCCCCTAGGAATGTGAAGGAGACCAGGAGCTTTCTAGGGCTTGCCGGTTACTATCGCAGGTTCGTCGAAGGATTTTCAAAAATCGCTCGACCACTTACTCAGTTGCTCCAAAAATCTCAGAAATTCGAGTGGACAGACGAGAGGCAAAACAGTTTTGATGAGCTTAAACGACGATTAACTTCGGCGCCCGTGTTATCGTTACCTCAGGGCACCGACGATTACGAGGTGTACAGTGATGCTTCCGGACTTGGATTGGGTTGTGTTTTGATGCAAAGAGGTAGAGTGATTTCATATGCGTCCCGACAATTGAAACCATATGAAATGAATTACCCTACCCATGATTTAGAGTTATCGGCGGTTGTATTCGCGCTAAAAATTTGGAGGCATTATCTTTATGGTTCCCCGTGTAAAATCTACACGGATCACAAAAGTCTAAAATATATATTTAGCCAAAAGGAGCTAAATATGAGACAACGTCGATGGTTGGAGCTGATTAAGGATTACGACCTGGAAATATTATATCATCCAGAAAAGCTAATGTGGTAGCGGACGCATTAAGTCGGAAACCCGTAGCCCTCCAAATGCTGAGTATGCTTACATCTCAACACGAGATCCGTCGAGACATAATTAGGCAAGATATAGAGATTTGGCTCCAGAAAGTTCAAGGCCAATTATGTACTTTGGAGATCACGTCGTCCTTGATCAACGAAGTCAAGTCGAAGCAATTTGAGGATCCATTACTAGTCCAAATAAGGAAAGATGTAATGAGAGGAAAAGCTCCAGGATTTATGATTCAGGATGACGGTGTTTTAAAGTTTAGAGGTAGACTTTGTATACTGCAGACGTCGAACTTAAGGCACCATATTGAGGGAAGCGCACACTACACCGTATTCTCTTCACCCGACGAGCAAAATGTATAAGGACGTGAAGAATAACTATTGGTGGAGCAATATGAAGAATGATGTTGAAGAGTTCGTTTGAAATGCTTGACGTGTCAACAAGTCAAGGTTGAACATCAACGGCCAAATGGGTTGCTTAAATCGCTACCAATCCTAATGGAAATGGGAGGATATAACGATGGATTTTGTCACCAACATGCCGAGCACGCGCATTGTGGATGAACATGATTTGGGTTATTGTCGATCGACTAACCAAGTCAGCTCACTTTTCGGGAATTAAGGATAATTGGGGGCGAAAACTAGCTCGTATTCATCGCGGAAATTGTAAGGTTACACGGGACTCCTAAGAGCATTATTTCCGATCGAGACGGTAGATTTGTGTCGCACTTTTGGCAATCCGTTCATCGAGCTTTAGGGACGGAATCGAGGCTCGGTACATCGTACCATCCTCGATCGATGGGCGTCCGAACGGACAATTCAGACTCTTGAGGACATGCTGCGAGCATGTGCCCTAAATTGGAAGCATGACTGGGAATCGCATTTGCCACTAATCGAATTTGCCTACAATAATAGTTGGCATGCGTCGATTAAGATGGCACCGTTTGAGGCTTTATATGGACGGAAATGTAAGTCACCATTGTGTTGGGATGATTCCTCTGAACTGATTGGGACGGAGCCGGGTATGTTAGTGGAGACCCGGGAAAAGATCTCTTTGATTCGCGAGAGGCTTTTGGCCGCCCAAAGCCGACAGAAGTCCTATGCCGATAATCGACGTCGACCGCTAGAGTTTGAAGTCGGCGATCATGTGTTGATAAAAGTATCGCCAACCCGGGGAATTTATCGCTTTGGGAAGAAAGGTAAACTCAGTCCGAGATATGTTGGGCCATTCGAGATTATAGAACAGATTGGCGAACTTGCTTACCGTGTGGGACTTCCGCCTTCACTGGGTCATGTGCATAATGTATTTCATGTTTCGCAATTGAGGAAATATGTACCGGACCCTAAGCATATCATTGATTTTGGGGAGATTGAATTAAATTCCGATGTCACCTTTGAGGAAAAACCAATCCAGATTTTGGAGCGTCGGGTAAAACAACTTAAACGTAAAGTTATTCCCTTGGTCAAAGTACAATGGTCGAGACATGGATCGGAAGAAGCCACGTGGGAGACAGAAGAGCATATGAAGTCTAGATACCCCGAATTATTCACTTCGTAAGTTTCGGGACGAAACTTATTCTTAGGGGGAGAGAATGTAATAATCGTACCTTTTATCGCTTATAATTAGGAATTCAGGAACTTTGTAGTTTGGTTCGTAAATTTTTCGAACATTGGTATCATGTGTTTGATTCGAAATTGAGCCTGTATGTTGTGTTTCTTGTTAGTATTCCGTTAATATCCGTCATCGTGGAGTCGAACCGCTTGCATCGCTTCTGCAACCCAGGATTAGCGCGCGCTACTTTATATGGGTAGCGTACGCAACGGTAGTTGTAGGCTAACGCGCGCTAGTACAAGAGGTTACGCACGCTAACCGGCAGCATGGGGCAGTCCAGAGAGCACTGGACTGGGACTAAAAATTGAGCTAGCGCACGCTAAGGCATCATAGTAGCGCACGCTAGGGGAACAGGTAGCGCACGCCACTGTTGGGTGTTAGCGCGCGCTAAGTGACCCGGACAGTAAGGACAGTGAGGTCTGGACTTTAGCCGGACCAACGGGTAACGTGCGCTAAGACGGTTCGTTGCGTGCGCTAACTCGTCGGTCGTAGCGCACGCTATTCGGTCGTAACGCACGCTAACGGTGTGGACAGAAGGGTTTCTGAACAGGGCAGAAGGTTCTGGACTTAGACTGGACATCAGATAGCGCGCGCTAAGGCGGAAGCTGCGCGCGCTAACTCGGCGATACAGCGCACGCTAACTCGATTGAGTAGCGCACGCTATCGGATGTGGTGCACACCAGCTGGCCAAGCGTATGGGTCAGGGTCAGACCTAGGCCGATAGCGCGCGCTATTCGGTAGCGTTAGCGCGCGCTAAGGCGCACTTATATAAATACATGTGTTGCGGTCAACACTTGTCATTTTTCATTTTCTCTCATCTTCTTCGAGCTTCTAGACGACTCTGTAAGCGGTAGGCGAGGTTTTCAAGTGAGCACGGTTGAAACTCAAATCTTTCCAACTTCAAGTAAGGATCTATCAATCTTACGTCGTCTTCACCAAGGAATTGAGGTAATCCTTCCGTAGAACCCTAACTTTGGGGAAATTTGGGGATTTTGGGGATCTCGTTTCTCCAGCTGTTTTAACTCCAAATCATGATGGATTGTAGTTGAAAATGGTTGTATAGGTATGATTTCATGATTTTCCTCAAGGTTTTGTGGATTGATTCCAAATCCTCCTTTGTAAATCGAGCAAAACCCATTACGCCCTCATAGTACTCGATTAAATGGTCCTAAGGGTAGAACGTAGGATGGATTTTCGTGTCTCCAACAAATTGTAACGATTAAAGCCTCAATGTTTGTTAGGAGCGGGATTCGGAAGATAGTTCGGATCGTAACCTTGTTCGTCGTCTATTCCTTTGAGAGTAAGAAAGTTCAGGCAAGTACTTTATTGCATTAGTTTATGGCATGCATTTCTGTGATGGTTTAGAAAATGATGAGAGTTGAAAGGTTATTCTCGGGTACTCTCACTCGGGGATTGACTCGACGGGGTCACACGGGGACCTGGTGGCTTAGCGGCTGGACCGGGTCACGAGAGATACTTTGAGTGGACATCCTCACCTGGGGATTGCTCGACGGGGCACACAGGGACTTGGTGGCTTGAGGGCCGGACCGGGTCGCGAGGGTTGTCGGAGTGTTTTTACTGGTGATTGATATTGATATTCCGGAATATCGTAAATTGAACTGTTTTGGGATTTTGAAATGATTTGGAAATGCCTGTGGATTAAAATAATTGTAATACTGTACTTGCACTAGCGGTTGTGGCTAACCCCATTGTTGGGGTGGAATGTTTTGTACATTTCAGGTATTCTCGAGGGACAGGAGCCCCCATGTGGCAAACACGGAGTTGACAAGCACACTGGATGTTAGAGAGCTCGCATTAGTCGTTGTATTTGTGATGTTGAGTCAGTTTTATGTACTGTATTATGGTTGGTTTTGAGTTGTACTTTGTCGTGTATTGTTTGCGTTCAGTGATGATTTGAAATATACTCTTTTGGCCGCGGCCGAGGCCTAACTTGTGTTTTGTAACCTTTGTTGGACTATTATGTCATGGTTGTTATGTTTTGGATTGTGGTTAAATCTTGTGTGTCGTCAGCCTGGCGGGACCCTTGTGTGTCCTGTGGCGTGTAATATTCCCGGTTGGACCTGGGGGTGTTACAACGGTGACATGTGATTGCTATGGTTTCCCATTGGGTTATTCACTCGGGTATGTTCTGCGGGAGCATCTGAGGTTCGTGGCTAGTTAGCGCGGGACGCGAATAATCCTTGGGAATATATTGTTATGGATGACTAGGTCGTAGACCCCGTGTTTTGTGATCAGAATGATGTGACTGGGTCGTGGATCCCGTGTTTTGTTATCGGGATTGTGTTTTGGAGAAATGATCTTTGGGACTGTGTCCATAAGTGTTTTTGAAAGTCTTGAGAATTCTTAAATCCCAAATGCTTTCAAAACTCCCGAGACTGTAAAATGTTTTTGTAAGATGTATTTTGGGTTTATCCATACCTTTCATGATTGAACTATTTTGATCAAGTAAATTATCTCGGGAAGTCTATTATTATTTATGTGTGGTTGATTATTCTCGATCGTATGTCCTTGGAGTATGATATGTATGGCTTGTCTTTGTATTTATATTTGCACTAGCAAAACAGTGGAGTTTTGCTAACTCCAGAGCATTCGGGGGATGGATGTCTGTATTGCATCCAGGTACTTGCAGGTTGTTGGGGAGCAAATCACAGGATCGGTACGAAGGATGATGGAAGACGACGATACTAATCACATGAAGACCAGTCGATGAATATTTTGGTAGAGTTTTGTTGTTTGTCCTCCGTTGCGTTATTCTCATGTTTTATGGGAACGTTGATGTATTCCAACCCCTGCATGGGTATGATTTGTGAAATAGAGTTATGTATGTTTGATGTGTATGTCGTGGTAAAAGACCAAATCGGTTTAGTGGTTCGTTATTAGCCATGTTGGCATGTATTGGTATGTTGTGTTTTCTGTATTTAGCCTGGTAAATCCTCACGGAGAGGGTCTGCGGCGCTGTAATATTCTCGAGTGGTTTGTGGGTGTTACAGTGTCACCGGTCGGTTGTTAATAAACTCATCGGGAAATGTAGGCGGTACGTAAGAGGAGTTGGCTGCGATGAACGGTCGGAGCAAGGAGACGTGGAAGACATTGTTAATACGCGCATTTTCCGGCAACTCCAAGCAGTATGCTACTGCTCCGATTCATTCGGTGACTCGAAATGGCCTATAAAAATGCCATGCTAACTTGGCGGATAATGGCTTAGCGACCGAATGTTTCCTGTAAGGTTGTAGCTTCAAGAGGACCTGATCACCCACCTCAAACTCGAGCTCACGGCGATGTATGTTTTCCTGTGCTGTCATGCGTTGTTGCATCTTACATAAATTATCACGGAGCAAAGTCAATACCTCGTCGCGTTCCTTGATCGTTGCGACCGTCGTTGAATTTAAACCTAAGGGGACTGTTGTTCGGATCAACAGTGGTGGTTGGCGACCATACAATGCCTGAAATGGTGACATTTTGAGCCCTTCATGAAACGTGCAATTTAATGCCAATTCTGCCCAAGGAAGGAAATCGGCCCAACGCTTCGGTCGGCCTTGCGCTAATAGATATTGCTCGAGACCCCAATTTTTTTACCTCCGTTTGGCCATCTGTTTATGGGTGATAGGCCGAACTGTGATGTAATGTCGTTCCACTCATGCGGTGCAATTCCTTCCAAAAAAGACTATTGAAGATGGGATCCCGATCGGATAGAATAGAGGCTGGAATTCCGTGGTGCTTAACTACAATTTCGACGAACAAGGATGCCACTTGTGCCATGTCGTAATGCGTGCCAAGTGCACCGAATTGCGCGTATTTGGAGAGACGATTCACCACTACAAAATAGTGGTATGCCCACGGGATGGAGGGTGACCCGTGATAAAATCCATGGAAACCGCATCCCACACTTGGTGAGGTATGGGGAATGGTTGCAAACTCAAACAAAATCCGTAGACTACAAGAAAAACAAGGGATTATGGTCTCACAATCATAATATGACCCAATTCAAGGTTTAAAACGGACTAGAAGGACCAGATCTAAACAAAACCCTCAAAATTCCGAAAAACTAGGGATTGAAAAATCTTACCTTGATTTGGATGATACACTCGATGAAATCTTGTTAGATTGAGACTAGGAACATGAAAATGTTGTTGGATGGTGAAAACTGGTCGAAAACCACGTCTAACTGCACTCTAAATCGCCCAGCCGCCGAAGGGAAAAGGAAGAGGTGAAAAAATGACGTTTATGGAACCTGCCCCCCACATATATATATATATATATATATATATATATATATATATATATATATATACTGGGAGGCATTAGCGCACGCTATGGATATAGGCTTAGCGCGCGCTAACGAGCTGAGGGCGGTGCACTGCTGAAGAAAAGGCAGTCCAGAACTTTCTGCCAGACTCCGGTAGCGTACGCTGAACTATCTGTTAGCGTGCGCTATCTATTGCCACTAGCGCGCGCTAACTCCATACAGTAGCATGCGCTACCTGCAAGTACCTGCAGTCCAGAAATGTTTCTGTCCTCACTGAGCTGACATCCTAGCGCACGCTATCCTACAAGTAACGTGCGCTAGTACATCGAAATAGCGTACGCTAGTTCTTCCATAGCGTACGCTAGCGCTCCATTCCAGAGTCCAGAAAGTTCACTGTCCAGCGGGCCTAACGCACGCTATTGCACAAGAGTAGCGTGCGCTACTCGAACCCGGTTAGCATGCGCTAGACATACAATCTTAGCGTGCGCTAACTGCTATTTTCCAAAATTAAATTCGCAAAAAGTCCGGCTAAAACGAGCACAATCCGAGAATCACAGAACCCAACAATTATCAGCCATGAACATACCAAGGTCAATCATCAATATATACGGTCCAAATAACCACAATACCATAAAATACATCCAAAACAACACTCATAAAATACACGGGTATTACATGAAACACATTATGAACTCGGCTCAAAGCTGGAGGTAAAGCTAATCGGTAAGCCAGACTGCCTACTCGATCCAAAATCTCAAATGGTCCAATGAATCTCGGACTCAACTTTCCCCTCTTCCCGAAATGGAAAATACCTCGACTCGGGGATACCTTGACCAAACGTGGTCACCTGTCTCGAACTCTAATGGTCGAAGACGATTATACACATATGATTTTTGTCGAATCTGAGCGGTCAACAAACGACTCCTGATCAACACTACCTTCTCGCGGGCGGCTATTAGCATATCGGGTTTAGTGCCGATTGATTCTGATAAGTCATCCCAACACAAGGGAGATCGACAACGACGACCGTATAAGGCCTCGTAAGGTGCCTTCTTAATCGAAGCATGCTAATTGTTGTTATACGTGAACTCGATCAACAGTAGTTGGGCTTCCCAATCATCTTTCCAATCGAGAACACATGCCCTCAACATGTCCTCCAACGTTTGAATCGTTCGCTCTGATTGTCCGTCGGACTGAGGGTGAAAAGCTGTGCTGAAATTTAGCTGAGTTCCCATGGCACGATGAATGGATTTCCAAAAATGTGGCACGAATCACCCATCACGATCAGAAATGATACTCTTAGGAGTACTGCGCAATCTCACGATCTCTTTAATGAACAACTGGGCAAGTCTCTTGGGACCCCACGTATCCTTGATCTCAAGGAAATGAACTGACTTAGTTAAAAGGTCTACAATTACCCAAATCATATTCATGACACGTATTCAAGTCCATTGAAATATCCTCCCACTTCCATTCTGGGATAGGAAGCGGTTTCAGCATACCTGCCGGTCGCTGATGTTCTATCTTGACTTGCTGACAGGTCAAACATCTCGAAACAATTTCTGCGACTTCTCGCTTCATATTACTCCACCAATAATTTTGTTTCAAGTCTTTGTACATTTTGCTAGACCCCGGATGGATGGAATAAGGGGTAGCATGAGCCTCTCTCAAGATAGAGCTTTTCAACTCGTCATCCGCTGGGACGCATAATCGGTTCTTAAATCGCAAAAGTCCATCCTCATGGACCACAAATCTAGGGGCTTTCCCCTAAGCCACATTCTCTCGAACGCGCAACAAAAATGGGTCTGAACCCTGTTTCGTTCTGATCGCCTCTTCGAGTGGCGATGAAATCTCTAGCATTCAAAGTTGCCCCTGCACTTGCTGTAACCACACCTCGATCTCAGGCCTTAGGAACTCTGGTTGAAGTTCCTTCTGAGCAGTCAAACGAGCAAGCATTTGCTCCTGAACGGACTTACGACTCAAGGCGTCGGCGACGAAGTTCGCCTTACTCGGGTGGTATTTTATCTCAATATTATAATCTTTAATCAGTTCCAACCACCGTCTCTGTCGCATGTAACTCCTTTTGAGTAAATATATACTTTAAACTCTTGTAATCGGTGAAAATCTGGCAGGTGATGCCATAAAGATAATGACGCCAAATCTTCAGCGCGAATACCACGGCCGCTAGCTCCATGTCGTGGGTCGGATAATTGACCTCATAAGGCCTCAGTTTCCGCGAAGCATAGGCAATCACTTTCATACACATCCAACACCGTGTCCGGACGCATCACTATAAACCACGAACCCTTCCATCCCTTGTGGTAAAGAAATGACAGGCGCTGAAATTAGACAGCTCTTGAGTTCCTCAAGACTCTGGTGACACGCGTCAGACCACATGTATTTCTTATCCTTCCGCAAAAGGTTCGTCATAGGTTGAACGATTTTAGAAAATACTTCCACAAATCGCCGGTAATAGCCTGCTAATCCGAGAAACTTTAGATTTCCTTAACATTCTTCATAAGTTGCCAATCTTAGATAGCCTCCGTCTCCTGAGGGTCGACACGAACCCCGTATGATGAAATCACATGTCCGAGAAACATCACCCCGGACATCCAGAACTCACATTTGGAAAGTTTTCCATAGAGTTGCTCTCATCTCAACACGTCGAGGACCCGATGAAGGTGAAGTTCGTGCTCCTCTTTGTCACGAGAATAAATCAAAATGTCATCTATGAAAACAACCATGAAATGATCCAAATAGTCTATGAAAAGTCGGTTCATCAACTCCATGAATACCGCAGGTGCATTAGTTAACCCAAACGGCATCACTACAAACTCGTAGTGCCCATAGCGTGTTCGAAAGGCCATTCTTGCGATATCCAACTCTCGTATTCGCAACTGATGATACCCAGATCTTAAATCGATCTTGGAAAATACTGAAGCTCCATGGAGCTGATCTAAGAGATCATCGATGCAAGGTAGGGGATATTTATTCTTGATCGTCACCCTGTTCAGCTCCTGGTAATCAATGCAAAAGCGAAATGAACCATCTTTCTTCTTGAAAAATAACACTGATGCTCCCCACGGGGATGCACTCGGTAGGATATAACCTTTCTCGGTCAATTCCTCTAGTTGATTCTTCAGTTCCTACATTTCGTTCGGGGCCATACGATAAGGTGCTTTCGATATTGGGGACGTACCAGGCACCAACTCTATCGTGAATTCAACATCTCTCTGTGAAGGTAAACTAGGTAACTCGTCTGGAAACACATCGGCGTAGTCTCTCACTATAGGGATATCCGCCAACGTCACTGATGATTTCTCAGTATTGGTCATATAGCACCAATAACTGACACACCCCTAATTGAGTAACTTCACTGCTTTCATCATATTAATAACTCTTCCGGTACGGCTGTGGTTACCCCCCTGAAATACACACTCGACTCCATTCTCTAAAATGAGAGTGACCATACACTTATGGACACTAAGGGTGGCATCATGACGATCCATCCAATCAATACCCAAGATTACATCGTCCTTAGGTAAGTCTACCACGATTAGGTCCGCCAACCATTCACGGCCATTAAGCTGAATCGGACAGTCCTTAACTTCATAATTTTCGATAATTCTTCTACCGTCTGGTAGACCAATGACATAAGGTTCGCAACTAGTAGCACTATCCAGATGTAGTCTACTCAAACATGACTTGGAAAAGAATGAATGTGATGCGCCAGTATCAAAAAGGGTACACACAGGTTGAGATAGAATTTTGAGTGTACCTGATATCATTCGGGCCTCCGGATCATCGGCTCTCTTCATCTCGTAAATTCGGGGCTTGCCAGTCCCTGCACGGGATGCTCCTGTCTGATAATTATGGGCTCCGCCTTTATTCGCTTCCATTGTCCTATACGACACGGACTGAGTAGCCTGATTCTGAACAGCCGGCTGCTTTGGAGTCTGAGATTCCATCGGAGCAGGTCTGGAATCTCTTCGGCAGAAACAGGCCTTATGCCCGGCAATCCCACAAATGTTACACATGATAGTCTGTCTCGTAATGACCCTATTATCCACAGTTGAAACATGTGCTGGCCGGAATGGCCGCTCGGAACTGAGATTCCACAGGTTTAGGTGCCATAGGAGGTCGCTCAGAAAAGTAGAGCCCGTGTGAGGCTTCTTGAAGGTTGCCCGACTACCGTCGGACTGATTATGATTCTTCGATTTCTTGCTAGCATATGAAGTTTGTTGCTTAGAAATTTCCTTAGCGGTAAGATCATAAGTAAGAGCTTTCTCGATGAATTCGTCCAGGGTGGCGCAATGATGATTAAGCAATTGCATCTGCATACGAGGTTTCAACCTCTTACTGAGGTACTTGATTTTATCCGCTTCGAAGTGAACAACAGATGAGGCAAATAGAAGTAGCTCCTGAAACTTCTCGGCGATGGTGAGAACATCTTCCTCCGCTGAGGGGTCGGGACTGAGTAATTCTGATAACTTGGCCTCCCTGAGTGGGTCCGGATAATATCTTTCCAACATGAGGGTCTTAAACTAGTGCCAAGTGCAAGATCCATCGGTGGACTTCAAAGATAGCCACCATGAGTGAGCGCTCTTACCCAGATAGTAAGCCGCAACTGAAACTTTGTGCCCTTCGGGACACTCCATCATAGTGAATAGCTTCTCAAAATGTTCAAGCCAGTGAGCAATATCCGCCGGCTCAGATGAGCCCTCAAATGTAGGTGGCCTCTGGCGAGAGATGTCACCGATTATACTGCTCACACTCTCTCTTGCCTCTGAGGTGGTGGCGGAGCAGCCTGTTGAGTCTGAGTGGTTTAATTCTACATCGTCTCCATCAGACGTGCCATATGAGTCATCTGGGCCATCATGCCCTGCATAAATATGAATGGCTCAACCCGAATACCTTCCGATTGGGCTGCATCTCGGGTACGACTCCCAGACAGTGAATGATTATCAACTGGTGAATGAGTAGCATCGTCAGCTGAGTTGGCAGCATCGCTACCTGTTGAACTAATGACGTCCCTCGCATTCGTGCGGGTATTCACACGAGCTCCCAGGTTTCGGCGCGCACCGCGACCTCTTCCCCTGCGTCCTCTGACAGCTCTATCCATACTGAAGTCACATGATGATTATAGATCTCGCATGAATGACACATTATGATTACGTTATGGAATGATAATAATGAGCATAACGCCCTAACATAATGAACGCATTAGTGATGCAGTAAAATGATCGTCGACATTATGCCGGAATATGATAAGATCGCATGAAAGATCAAATGAGGTGACATGATTATCTGATGAAATTCCTGAAATGATCATCTTGAACAAGTTAACAAGATTGATAATACGATCCACGAGATCAACAACTCAGCAATGAGATTGACTGAGTGATTAATGAGTTAACATGATCGATAAGATCCAAAAGAAAATGATTATTGAGGATTTTTGTCTGATGAATGAGTTGATTCTTTTGCCAGAAATTACCATAGCGTCAGAAATCATACCGTTCTTTTGGTCTGAGGGGCTTGGCGCTTGCACAGGTCACACATGACGCGAAAGTCAAATGATACTAGTCTGATGAATGATGATTTTGAACGAGACATGACTTGGATGGGTAGTATTCAAAACCACACTCCGATACCAACTCTGTAACACCCCAAACTAGGCGGCTATCACAGTGCCGTGGACCCCCAATTGGGACCCACCAGGCGAATGAATTACAATGATTTAAATAATATAACTGTAGTACCAAACCACATTATATTACCAATTTGTCCGATGAGGAGTTTCAAGTACAATACACCGAGGATTACAGAATACATATGTATTTCATATGAAGATGAAATATACAACACCAAATTAAAATGAAAGTCCAAACGGAAATGCAGCGGAAAACACACATGAAGGAAACATGAATAGCTGAAAGGACTGGGGCCCACTACTAGTATCACTGGGACTCCTCACCGTCACCGTGCTCTTCCCATGCCTTTGCCTTGTCATGACATAAAAACAACATCCCCAACGGGGTCAGTTACGCAAAACAACAATCCGCAAGAGTTGAACAAATACAATAAACACATGTCTTAGTTATGAAATCAAGTCTGAAAGAGGGGCATCATAGTACGCCCGAGATGGGATGTGCAAGTACACAAGTCGCCGAGTGTTCGGAAAACCCGCATAAACACGCGCACTTATGCCTAATTAGTCTCACGGAGGCATGTTATCGTGTGCACGGTCCAATGTGTCGGATTACCCGCATAACACGTGACCATCGTGTGCCCGACTAAAAATTCCACACATATACCATCCGGAAATGTAATACGATCCTGGAAGGTCACAAGAACAAAAGCTACCATAATGAATAATAATGAATAGAAATCCGACAAGGGCCAAGAATGACTCACCGTGGTGAATTAATAACGCAATGAGTGATAGCTCAAATGAAATGATTGGAACCGTCGTTCCTCGTGAATTAGATGATTAGTTTGATAATTACAAGTCTCAACATGATTGATATACTATGAATGAATATAAATATGAACAACAACAAAAGGAATGATTATCCTTTTAACTGAGCTAGAATTAACTTGCCTGGAATGAGAGGAAAGGGTACGAATGACGAGGTACCACGGTTGAAGGAATCGACAACTCTGAACCTAGACAAGTTCGTAATAAACTATCAATAACCCATCGGTAGGAAAATAAGTTGGAATCCACCCGAAAATACTACCCACGATACATGTATTCTGGTAAGAAAACCTTTAGATGGTGAATCACACTCAACCATCCCAAATACTCAACAATTCCGGAAAATACACCAATAAATCCATAGGAACACATGTATCCAAGGTAGATAATCCATACTCAACATATTCCAACACATTAGCAAGCTAACTCGAAGAGATCAGAAGGAAAACCCCCAAATCCCGAAATTCTAGGGTTATACAAAGTTTACCTTGATTTGGAGTGGTGGAGAGGATAAAACATTGAATAATTCAAACTAAGAGCTTGAAGATGTTGATAGATATTAGTTGCTCGAAGAGATCTTCACAAATCGCCCAAAATCGCCCAAAATCACCCAAGGGAGGAGGAGAAGTGGAAAAATGATAAAATGGGGCTGAAATGTCCTATTTATACTCAAGGCACCTTAGTGCGCGCTAATATCTGAGGATAGCGTGCGCTAGCGGGTTCACCGGGTAGTCCAGTGAACTCTGCCTGCATCGTTAGCGTGCGTTACGTATATAGTAACATGCGTTAATGCCTTACTCTTAGAGTACATTATCTGAGTTTAACACTACGCCATAGATGGTCTACAACAACCCTGAAACTGTGTCACCATAGGCCTGATTTAGTGTTGCCTTAGCCCCGAAAAGAGCAAAGGTAACACCAAAAGTGTGTTGTGTTCTCAGCAGTTGCCTTTGACCACAAAGGCAACATTCGAACGGCCTAAGGTAACACCCTGTTCTCATGTTGCCATAGGAGCCTATGGCAACATACTTGGCACCCTATTGCAACATTTTATCTGTGTTGCAATAGACGTTATAATTTAATAAAATAGATACCAAATTGTGTGGGGCACACCCATGGGGCCCACCTGTGGGCCCATATTGTGGAAACATAATTAATGCAACACCAGATGATAACAACTACAACCCAATGTGTATTGAAAAATATTAACCAATTTCAACACACTAACTACCTATTGCAACACCTCAAATGAATAGAATAACAATATAGCATTTAAATATTTCATTTCCCATAAAAAACAATTCTGCATCATTAACCTAGCTATAGTTAAACCAACAAGTACATCAATCCACCAAAAACATCAACCAATCTATTACATCAACCAAATAGACAAATGGAAAATTGTTCAAAAGAGAAGAACAAATGGATGACATCTAAGAGCTATGGTCTCCTGTAACTAGAGTGTCATATTCTTGCGTAATTGGAGTGCCATCTTCTCGCACAATTGGAGTGCCATCTTCTCGTGTGTCACCAGAAAGTGTTACACCAATATCAAATTTCAAGTCAGGGTTGGCTTCACCTAATTTTTTCAGAATCCATGTCAGGTTGTGCTGGACCTTCTGATTCACCTTGGCATCCATTTCTTCATTGACCCTGCCATGTCCTGAAACAAGTGTAAAGACACAATGTGAATTACTGAATATAAACCAGACACCACATAAGTGTTTTTCTAAATGAACATGACCCTACTGGTCAAACAAAGATCAGTGTACGTTTCACTATAGGCAAAGGAAACAACATTACAACATCTCAAATTGCTGACATCCATTCATTGAATGTAACGACAATGTATTGATGGTATCAACAAGTTTGTCCGTATCCTTGGAGGAGGAGGTTGTTGAACCTCAATTCTTCATATTGTTCTACAAACCACGTACATGCCAAAATGAACTTTTTCAAATTTCCAATTTCAAATGAACCAAACAACCTTGCAGAGAAGTGATTCTACTATCAGCAAAAGGAAACACAAAATATTTTACTCTTACATAAAAGATAAGTATATAATCCACTCCTACTAATTGTAAATTGTATAATCTAACACATTGTAAATCAGTCTTCACTGCAGAAGTCCATTAGAATTCACGTCCACATGCTTCTTGCATTTACTATCTCAGGAATTTGTTCGACGCAAATCAGTGTTTTATGGACATATTCTAGTTTTCTGCTGTACGATACTATCTAATATCATACTTTTGTTTCTGTCTCAAGAAATAAGTTGATGTAATCCACTGTCCAAAAATAAAGGAAAAAAAACTCTACGCAATCCATTTCTCTAACGTAGTCTATGCTTGCATGAGTTGCTAAGAGCCACATATAATGAGAACCATTATCAACTAGTTCTCATTGTCATTGATGAATGTCTGATGTAAAATTAATATAGAGCAGCTAAGTCTTTGAAGGTGGGCATGTTTCACTGTTGTTAATTGTGGAATTTCAACAGTTTACAACTGCTGAGTGTCGTGTTGATGGTGATATAGATTTGTGTGGCTGGTTAGTGGATTATGGTCGTATTTAATTTGCTGAGTTTCCAATTCGGTTGTCACAAAGATAGTTGGATATGGATTTTACTACTATGGTCTAATTATATTATTTTCTTCTCTTAAAATACTAGTATAAGAAACAACTCTCCGGGGTATATTTTTTTGAACCAGATACATAAGGTTGTATCGATAAGCTCCAGTTTATTGGACATGGCAGTGACATGTCCAGTTACAATATCTGAATTATTTTGGCAGATTGACTGCACTTGGCATGTGGTGTTCTGTCTGATTACAGTGTACAATGTGTAAAGTTTATCAAATAACACTCAGTAGCTGATAACTTCAAATAAAAGATAAGTATATAAATGAAATGCAACATCATTCCAAATGACATGAAATGCAACTTAAAATCCTTAATACTAACCAACAAGCTCGGCAATCACACATAACCATCATCGATGCATTCTATCAATCACACATAACCAGCAAAAAATAAATAAAATCAACTCCCAGAACCGAAACACCATCACCGATGCATTCTATCAATCACACAGAACCAGCAAGGAATAAATAAAATCAACTCCCAGAACCGAAACTAAATGCAAGGATATCTCACGAAACTGACTTCATTACTGATAGATCTAAAGTTATTAAGACAAAATACAGAAAGAAAATTACCTCGATCAACGAGAATCAGAAAATCATTCCAATTTCAGATGAAACCTCCCTTTCCTAGTAGAGTTCGCCGCGACCTCGTTCGGAATCACCACGTGCTGGAAGTCGACCCCGCCGCCCGACCTCCATCACGGCCGGCTTGTTCTTTCATAAAAAGAAAATTCATTCAATTCAATCGCGGATCGTCTAATGCAGTGCTATTACATAACAGAAATCAAGGAAAATGAAAATACCATCAAATAAGAAAAGAAAACAGAAACCCTAGAAATCTCCCCGACGAAGATATTGAAAATAGCCAAACACGTATGAGACTACTTGGATCTTTGTCTCATCTTTCGGCGCTTCCTCTTCAACCTCCTCATACGCTTCTTCTTCTTCCACTTCGCTCTCATGGTGATGGATAAACGGCGATGAAACTGGACTGGTGCTCCTCACTTCGAGAGAAAAGCCTACAAGAGAAAAAAGAGAAAGAAAAAAACTACTCCCCAGCAGAAAAGCGTATATTTCGAATTAGCGGAGTGAAAGGGAACGCAATAAATAAACGTCCATCACAAACTGTTCAGCAAAATATGTAATATATGAAGTTGAAACAAACACCAGATCGCTAAATTTAATTCAAGATTCGAGAAAGACCAGAAATTCGAAATGGGTCTCGTGAATGGAAACGCGTAAAAGCAATTAGGTCGCTACACAATTTCTAATTAAGCTTGTCAAAAAAAGGAGTGAATTGAGTGCAGCTGCGTAATTAACACACTTAATCCATAAAATCAAGGGCAGAATTTCTCGGTTCCTCGGCCCGCGCACATACAACAACGAAGTGAACAGATCTGTACAAGAAGAGAAAGAACAAAGGACTGTGGATGAAAATTTTTGAAACCTAGGGCAAACAAAAGCGCGTTCACCGGAGTTGCAGAAGGCAATAATTGCAGCTTCTAGATCGAAAGTGTTGTACAGTAATAAATTAAAAGTGTTGGTGGTGCTTTGCAATGTGAAAAAAAGTCCGGAAAATTGTACTACCTCTCTACGACGAAAAGTTCACGTTTGAGACTACTTGGATCCTGTCTCATCTTTCGGCGCGTCCTATTCAACCTCCTCATATGCTTCTTCTTCCACTTCGCTCTCATGGTGATGGAGAAATGGAGATGAAACTGGACTGGTGCTCTCACTTCGAGAGAAAAGCCTACAAGAGAAAAAGGAGAGAGACATTTTTTAGTATTGGATTTATAATGTTTATATTTTCCTAATAGACTGAAGAAGTAAAACGACTGGCGTAGCAGAAGAACATAGGGGTTTTCAATTTTCTACATTTCTTAATTAATATTTTACTAAATTATAAATTATGACAATTTTCTACCTTTTCTTAATACTAATATTTTCTACCTTTTTTTAATTTTTTAATAGAATTACATATCGTAAGAAAATTTTGAAAATAAATAGTATTTATAAAATAAAAATAGTATTTATTTAATGAAGGCATATTTTGTATAAATTATCTTTTTGTTTTAATAAATTTTTACATATTATTTTTTAATTTTTTAATAAAATTATATATTGTAAGAAAATTTTGAAAAAAAATAATATTTATTTAATGGAGACATATTTTATATAAAATATCTTTTTTTGATTTTATTAAATTTTAATTAGTCTTAAAGTATAATTTTTATTTTGAAAGAAATTTATCTTTTTATTTATTAATAGTCTAAGGCAACACAGTCATAGTGTTGCAGTGTGTAACACTTATTTATAGCTACAGCAACACAAATTTATGTCTACGGTAACACCAAGGTTACAAGGTTGCGATAGGGCAAAAATTTCATAGCTACTGCAACACCTGAGAAGGCAACACCATGTCCACGAGGTGGCGATAGGCCATCTATGGCGTAGTGTAACGCGCGCTACCTGATAGTTGGTGTCCAGAAAATGAGAGTCCAGAACCTACTGTCCACCGCCTGCTCGAGCCTTAGCTCACGTTACTACGGTTTCTTAGCGTGCGCTACTAACACAGCTAGCATGCGCTATCTCCTACTCATAGCGAGCATTACGAATTCTCCATTTCAGTCCAGTATGATATGAACTTAGATATGATCCGTTCAAGATGAGATGAAATGTTATAATACGAAATGATTCGTTCAAATGTGATATGAGCTTAAAAACGAAATGGTATGAAATGTGATGGAGTAAGATATGAATACGTTCAAAAATGAGGAATATTATGGAGAAGAATGAATTCGAGTAATGCAGAAGCATAGTTTGATGTATAGTGGGCTGAAATGTAACGTAACAAGGATGAATGTAAAGGTGATGGAAGTAATTAGGTCCTCAATCCTACGAATCGCAAAATGCGAACTCTAGAAATAATTCTAGAACCCAACAAATATACGTAAGTAGAACTTTAGAATCAAGGTGAAAATCAACACTTCAGGTGAAGAAACGAAGCGTACTTTGTATAGTAGTAAGAAACCGAACTCGAGAGTGATAAAAACTCAAGTAAACACAATGTGTATTAAGATATAAAATCTGATTTATTACATACGAAAATCCCCTTTAAATAGGTGATAAAGGGGCTAAACTTAGGCAACTAAACAATAATTAAAAGAGTACACATGATATGGGACTACTAATGACCAAGACTTTGTGATTACAATAATGAAGATTTGTGGGAGGATGGCAACGGCTATGTAGGTAGGTGGGGGCTGAATTTCCTCTTTCAATTCTTCTTTAAATGGTGGGGCCGATTCTTCTTGTAATGATACACTTAAGGGCCATTGAGATCACATTCATGATACACCAAGACTTGTAGGAAGGTGGGGCCGAAACTTCTTCAAATTTCTTCAAATGCAATGGCTCTTTTGCATAGAATATGGGTATAATTGTCGGTATATAATGCATGTAGATTTTATGTATGCATATTATTTAACCGAGCTTAATTGGATCATTCTCTTTCTGTATCTTGATGATGTTGACAATTGCTTCTTTTTTTGGGTCCATCTGGATTGATTTCTTAGCAATTTCATTATCCCAGATAATTTGAACTAGTCTGTTGATTGATTCTTTGAATTGTTTAGCTCGTGCTCTTGTGACTGGACCAACGGGTATTTTTACTGGGTCCGATGGATAATCCAGTGGTTTCTCATCATTCCCTTCCTCTTGAAAAGGATTTGTCCTCAAATCCGTTTCGTCTCCTACATCAAAACAGCTTAAGTCAGCCACATTAAAAGTAGTACTCACATTATACTCACCTGGTAACTCCAGCTTGTAGGCATTATCGTTGACGCGTTCCAGGACTTGAAAAGGGCCATCCCCTCGGGGGAGTAGCTTAGATCGTCGTTGTGCTGGAAATCTTTCTTTTCTCATATGCAGCCAAACCCAATCCCCTAGTTCGAATGTTACCTTACGGCGCCCTTTGTTGGCTTGCTTGGCGTATTGTTTAGTTCTCCTTTCAATATTTAGGCGTGTCTGCTCATGTATTTTCTTGATGAACTCAGCCTTCTTAGCACCGTCTAAGTTAACAAACTCAGAAATAGGCAAAGGAATTAAATCCAAGGGAGTTAAGGGGTTAAAGCCATATACAATTTCGAACGGCGAATATTTAGTAGCTGAATGTACCGATCGATTATATGCAAATTCAACGTGAGGGAGGATTTCTTCCCATGTTTTGATATTCTTTTTAATAACTGCTCTTAATAAAGTGGATAATGTTCTGTTAACAACTTCAGTTTGTCCGTCTATTTGGGGATGGCAAGTAGTTGAAAACAGTAGTTTTGTGCCCAGTTTTCTCCACAAAGTTTTCCAAAAATAACTTAAAATTTTGTATCTCGATCAGACACAATTGTCTGAGGCATTCTATGCAGTCTTATTATTTCCTTAAAGAATAGATTTGCGATGTGTGAAGCATCATCAGTTTTGTGACATGAAATAAAGTGTGCCATTTTTGAAAACCTATCAACTACCACAAAAATTGAGTCTTTTCCGTTTTTACTCCTTGGTAGTCCTAGAATGAAATCCATCGATATATCTACCCATGGTTCGGTAGAAATAGGTAAGGGTGTATATAGTCCATTTGGTAACACTTTTGATTTAGCTTGTTTACAGGTTATGCATCGACTACAAATTCGTTCAACATCTCGTTTCATATGTGGCCAATAAAAATGCTCATGTAAAATAGCTAAAGTTTTTGCTATCCCAAAGTGTCCCATTAAACCACCACTATGTGCTTCATGCACAAATAATCCTCGTAATGAACAAGCAGGGATACATAACTGATTTCCATGAAACAAATAATCATTATGTTTGTAGAATTGTCCGTGAGCTGTTTGTTCACATTCTTTGTAAATTTGCCTAAAATCATTATCATTGATATACAATTCTTTAATATGTTCAAAACCGAGCAATTTAGCATCAAGAGTGGAGATAAGTGTATACCTTCGAGAGAGCATCGGCGACCACATTTTCTTTACCCTTTTTATAACGAATAACATACGGAAAATTTTCAATAAACTCTACCCATTTAGCGTGTCGTTTGTTGAGTCGGTGCTGCCCTTTAAGGTGTTTTAGCGATTCATGATCCATGTGAATCACAAATTGTTTTGGCCATTGATAATGCTGCCATGTTTTCAAAGCTCTTACCAACGCATAGAGTTCTTTGTCGTATGTTGGATAGTTGAGTGTAGGACCACCCAATTTTTCCGCTGAAGTAAGCTAAAGGTTTCCCTTCTTGCATTAATACAGCTCATGTTCCTGTTCCTGAAGCGTCACATTCAATATCAAAAGATTTAGAAAAATTAGGGAGGGATAATACCGGGGCCTTAGTCAGTTTTTCCTTTAATAGTTGAAAGGCCGTTTCTTGAGCTTCTCCCCAGTGAAAGCCTACAATCTTTTTCATTACTTCAGTCATAGGTGCGGCTATGGAACTGAAATTTGGTACAAACCTCCTGTAGAAACTTGCTAAACCGTGAAAACTTCTTACTTCTCCTATATTCTTAGGACTTGACCATTCTTGGATGGCTTTAATTTTCTCGTCATCTACTTGAATTCCCTGAGCACTAACAATGAATCCCAAAAATACTAGTCTATCTGTGCAAAAAGTGCATTTGCTTAGATTAACATATAAGTTTTCCTTCTTAAGTACCATTATTACCATTCGGAGATGTTCAACATGTTCTTCCAAATTCTTGCTATATATAAGTATGTCGTCAAAATACACAACTATGAATTTTCCTAAATAGGCACGCAAAATATGGTTCATTAAACGCATAAAGGTACTAGGGGCGTTAGTTAAACCAAATGGCATAACCATCCATTCGTACAGTCCGTATTTAGTTTTAAATGCAGTCTTCCATTCATCTCCTTCTTTCATCCTAATTTGATGATAACCACTTTTAAGATCAATTTTAGAGAACACGCTAGAACTGTGTAATTCGTCTAACATATCATCTAAGCAAGGGATAGGATGTCGATACTTTACCGTAATATTGTTTATAGCTCGACAGTCAACACACATCCTCCAGGTTGAATCTTTCTTTGGAACGAGTAGCACGGGTACAGCACAGGGGCTTAGACTTTCTCGTACATGTCTTTTTTCCATTAGATCGGTCACTTGCCACTGAATTTCTTTCATTTCATTCGGATTACTCCGATAAGCTGGCCGATTAGGAATTGGTGCACCGGGAACAAAGTCTATCTGATGTTCGATTCCATGGATGGGCGGTAAACCGGGTGGAATTTCTTCGGCAAACACATCCTGGTATTCCTGCAAAAGAGACACAACAACATCGGGCAAAGAGCTTTTAAGCCCGTTATCGGTTAGTAGTGTTTCTTTAAATACGATAACAATCATGGGCTGTTTTTCTTTTATTGCCCTTTTAATTTCTCCAGTCCTAGCACAGAGGCTGATTTTCGAACTCTCCTCTTTATTTTCCTTGGTCTCGACTACTCCTTTTGGTATATTTTCAGCTTGTAATTTGAGTTGATCTTCATAGACTTGTTGCGGAGTTAACGGGGCGAGGGTAACTTTGCGCTATTCGAATTAGAACGAATACTTATTAGTGTATCCGTTGTGAGATACTTTTCTGTCAAATTGCCAGGGTCGACCCAACAACACATGTCCGGCTTGCATTGGCACTACGTCACATAATACTTCGTCTTGATATTTGCCGATTTTGAATGCCACTAACACTTGTTTGGTGACTTTTGTTTCGCCACTATTGTTCAGCCATTGCAATTTATATGGTTTCGGATGTTTCAAAGTGATTAATCCGAGTTTTTCCACCAACACGGTACTTGCAACATTTGTACATGATCCTCCGTCTATAATCATGCTGCACACCTTATCTTTAATGTAACATCTCGTGTGGAAAAGATTCTCCCGTTGTTCATTTGGTTCGTCTTTAACTTGTATGCTTAAAGCCCGTCGAGTGACTAAAGTGAGGGCTGCCGGAATTTCATCTTCGGAACCTTCGTCTCGGGGTTCGTTTTCTTCGGTGTCACTTTCGGATTCGATGTCTCCGTTTGGTCTTATTACCATGACTCGTTGATTTGGACAATTATTGGCGTAGTGTCCTCTTCCTTTGCAACGATGACATTGAACGTCTCGACTTCTATTAAAATTAGAACTTGGCTGAACTTGTTTTGACAGATTACTTCCTCCAGCCGTGAGTTTAGTTGTAGATGGTTCGGTCTTCCATGAAGTGGCCTTTCTGTTTGAGGTATTTGTGGTCGGGGCTGACCTCCAAGTAGAATTTTGAGGAGTGGTTCGAACATTACCTCATCTTTTGATTTGATTTTCTATTTTTGTGGCCATGTGTACCATATCTTCCACTTCAACATAGTGATGTAACTCCACCATGTTTTGTATTTCTCGGTTTAGTCCCGCTAGGAACCTTGCCATGGTAGCTTCTCGATATTCTTCAATATTGGCTCGAATCATTATTATCTCCATCTCTTTAAAGTATTCTTCAACGGTTCGAGTACCTTGTCGTAGTGTTTGCAATCGGTTATAGAGTTCTTGATAGTAGTAACTTGGAACAAAACGTCTTCTCATAACCGCCTTCATTTCTTCCCAAGTTTCAATAGGTGGTTCGTGGTTCCTTATTCGGTTGTTCAATAATTGATCCCACCAAATAATGGCATAATCAGTAAACTCGATGGCTGCCATCTTTACTTTCTTTAGGCCCGTATAGTTATGGCATTCGAACATAAGTTCGACTTTTTTTTCCTAATCAAGATAAATTTCGGGGTCACTCTTACCTTGGAACATAGGCACATTTAACTTGATATTCTCCAAGTTTCCATCTTGTCGATTGTCGTTTCTTTGATCATGGCCTCTTCGAAACCTCCTTGGATTTCTGTTGGTGTCTTCTTCATCCGAATAGTCTTCCTCTATTTGCATGTTCAGAAGTCTTCGAGGAAGAATTGTTCATCGTACTTGTGGTTTTTCTTTTTGATGAAATGCTTCCATCTTTGCATCAATCATTTGTTCAAGTTGTGTCATCATCAACTTCATATCAAACTTTGGAGATGAAAGAGATGATCCTCCGATATCCGACATGATGTTATGAAGTTGTTTCGTTGGTATGAAAGAAAGGTGATGAAGTGTTAGAAAATATAGTCAGGTGGAACGTAGGGTTGGACCTTGTCTCCGATGCCAAATGATATGAACTTAGATATGATCCATTCAAGATGAGATGAAATGTTATAATACGAAATGATTTGTTCAAATGTGATATGAGCTTAAAAACGAAATGGTATGAAATGTGATGGAGTAAGATATGAATTCGTTCAAAAATGAGGAATATTATGGAGAAGAATGAATTTGAGTAATGCGGAAGCGTAGTTTGATGTATAGTGGTCTGAAATGTAACGTAACAAGGATGAATGTAAAGGTGATAGAAGTAATTAGGTCCTCAATCCTACGAATCGCAAAATGCGAACTCTAGAAATAATTCTAGAACCCAACAAATATACGTAAGTAGAACTTTAGAAGCAAGGTGAAAAACAACACTTCGGGTGAAGAAACGAAGAGTGCTTTGTATAGTAGTAAGAAACCGAACTCAAGAGTGATAAAAACTCAAGTAAACACAATGTGTATTAAGATATAAAATATGATTTATTACATACGCAAATCCCCTTTAAATAGGTGATAAGGGGCTAAACTTAGTCAACTAAACAATAATTAAAAGAGTACACATGATAAGGGACTACTAATGACCAAGACTTTGTGATTACAATAATGAAGATTTGTGGGAGGATGGCAACGGCTATGTAGGTAGGTGGGGGCTGAATTTCCTCTTTCAATTCTTCTTTAAATGGTGGGGCCGAATATTCTTGTAATGATACACTTAAGGACAATTGAGATAACATTCATGATACACCACGACTTGTAGGAAGGTGGGGCCGAAACTTCTTCAAATTTCTTCAAATGCAACGGCTCTTTTGCGTAGAATATGGGTATAATCGTCCGTGTATAATGCATGTAGATTTTACGTATGCATGTTATTTAACCGAGCTTAATTGGATCGTTCTCTTCCTGTATCTTGATGATGTTGACAATTGCTTCTTTTTTTGGGTCCATCTCGATTGATTTCTTAGCAATTTCATTATCCCAGATAATTTGAACTAGTCGGTTGATTGATTCTTTGAATTGCTTAGCTCGTGCTCTTGTGACTGGACCATCGGGTATTTTTACTGGGTCCGATGGATAATCCAGTGGTTTCTCATCACAGTACCTACTGGACTGTCTGCCTCAAATATAGTAGCGTGCGCTAATGTTGACAGTTAGTGTGCGCTACCAGTACCCAAATAGTGTGCGCTATAAAGGGTACGTAGCGTGCGCTACACCCCACACACAGGCTACCAAAATGATGATAACGATAATAATCTCATCTCGATTCACAACAGGGTTGAAGGACGAATGATAATTGATACACGATTCAGAATACGTCGAACGGTGAACGCAATGAATGAATATGAATGATGAATAATTATTAAAGAGTGAAAATTACTGAGTGATAATTACTGTATGGTAATAAATGAATTCACAACTGGGTATTACACAACATAGATTCCCACGATGATCCCATTGGACCAATATGTGGTGGAAAACCCATCCAACGATCCAGCGCACACAGCATTGATACCCAAGATGATCCCGTCGGATCAATACTTGGTGGACAAACAACAACAATGCACAAATGCATGATAACAACAATACATGAATGTATCACAACATGATTGACACTAAATGACAAAAAATGATTAGAGTACTTGCCCGAGTCCTTCGAGAGCAATCTCGATGTCAAAACCATCACTAACAATTGCCTCAATATTCGACGATCCAAAAGTACCACGAACTGTAGATAATTCGTATCCTCGCATTTACCACAATGTATCCTCGATACCCAATTATACGAATAACGATTGTAAATCATATACATTATGATTTAACTCCCAAAAATTGGAAAACAACATACAATCCAAATATCCAGAGTTGACGATAATAATCATTGCTATATGCATTATAAACGAAATGAAACTGAAACTATTCATTAAATATTATAAACTGAACAAGTAATAACTTGACTCGATACTGATACGACGATAGTGAAGCCGTTACCAATTCCTTGCCGTCGTCCACAAGCTCCTCGGCCCCCAGACAAAGCAATTCACGAACATCCCCGAACTCGACCGCAACATGTTATTCTAATCAACGATCAATCCTCACAACCTATTGTAATAATCGATAATAATAAGTTCGATAACAATCAAAAATCAATATAACCAATCAACAAGCCCACCGGTTCCCCAATATCTCGATTAAACATAAATTCGAACAACCCAAATCAATCAATCATGAATCCATAACCACAATATGATTCCATAATCCGATAATCATATCAAAAATCAATTCAACTCAATAACCAGGATTATAACATACCCAATTCCGAAATCAATCTCATATATGGATTAACAAGATGTAATACCCGGTTGTAATTCAGTCATTATCGTTCAGAAATTTCATTCGGTAATTATCACTATGTAATTTTTCACTCGTTATAATCATTCATCCGTGTTCACCGTTCAGAATAACTTCGAGTTGTGTATCGATATTGTTCATTGTTTCAACCTTACTTGGGAATCGAGACAAGAGTATTATCTTGATCGTGGTAATTTATTCATTAGTCGTTGTTTACGTTGGAGTTCATGTCATTTCTAATCTCCTCATTGTTCGAATTGTGTTTTGTTGGGCGAACCCTTGTAATCATTGCTTGGAACCACCGTTTTGGGGTTTCCGTACTTCCATTTCGTGTTATTGTTTCCCAAATATTGATTCCTATTGCTTTTATTCTCTTCCCGGATTATTTTTCATCATTTTAAGACCCTAGGGGGGTGTGGACCGTGGCACAAGGAGTGTGCGCCGTGGCACATGCCGGCAGGGCCGCGGCACACTGCCGAGTCACTGCCGCGGCACACTCGTCCGGGCCGCGGCACACTCGTGTTGCAACTTATCGGCCAACCCTTCTGTACCGTGGGCCGCGGCACATGCCGACGGGGCCGCGGCACACTGCCGTGGCACACTCGTCCGGGCCGCGGCACGCTGCCGATCGCTGGGGGCTGTTTTTGGCCCTGTGCCGCGGCACACAGTGTAGTCAGCACTATAATTGCGTTTTTTCAGCGAGATTCACTCATTTCTTTCCCTTTTCTTCAACCATACGAGAGAGAGGGCTTGAGGGGGGAGATTTCCCATTATCTATCACTTGAGTATTTGATTTTTTTCATCTCCTTTCGATCGTGAAGCCCGGATAGTCGATCTAACTCGTGTTCTTCGGATCAAAAGTGCTTGGATCTTCAAGAGGTAATTTCTTCAACATCTTGGATTTCGATTTTGTATTGAGTTTTGATGTTTTGGATGTTAAGATCATGTTGTATGAAGTGATATACACATGATTATGGATATGTTTGATTATTCATTGGATTATTGAAGGATTATTCAAGAACACTTTTGAATTTTGAGTTGGATTTGGGGGTTTTCGATTAATCGTTGTTGTAATCACGAATTTGAATATTCATATCGGATTATTGATCGTATTGAAGATGTTTTGTTGGTTTGAAACACTTCTTGGGGTTTTGATGTTGGTATTATTGAAGTATGGTTGTAAACAATCGAAGTTTGGCCACAAAGTGTTCGATATAATGCCCCAATAAACTTGGTTAGTCGTATCGACGTTTTGAGTTTGTTATTTTCGTGTTTGATTCGTATGTTGATCGGATTGTTGGTAATTGTATTATTCAAGGTTGTTCGAGCAACCGATATCTCAATTAGGACGTTGTTCGTGGAAGGATAATTGTCACCGGTGTGGAGTAAGTTAATTCTTACTCGGTTAAAAGGATATTCATTCCTTTTGTTCATTCACGAGGAATGACGGTTCCAATCATTTCATTGAGTTATCAATCACTTCACTATTATTTTCATCTCGGTAAGTCATTCTTGACCTTGTCGAATTATTATCCATTGATATTCATTGTGGTCATTCTCGTTCATATGACGTTCTGGGTTCATATTGCGTGGCCGGGTGCGGATGTGTGGAATTTTTAGTCGGGCACACGATGGCCATGTATTGGTAGTGATACATTGGACTGTGCACACAGTAACGATTACCTCCGTGAGACTAATTAGGTATAAGGACGGGTGTGTCCGGTCATCCGTCTTGTACACTTGCACAGAACACTACGGGCATACTATGATACTCCTCTTCGGCGTAATTCATAACTAAGGATATTCATAACTTCAGATATATCATGATTGTGTATTTTCAACCCTTGAGGATTGTTGTTCTGTGTAACTGACCCCGTTGGGGAATTTTGTTTTTAGGTCACGACAAGGCAAAGGCACGGGAAGAGCATGTTGACGGCGAGGAGTCCCAGTGATACTAGTAGGGGGACCCAGTCATTCCGGTTATTTCAGTCATTTCCGTCGTTTGTATTTCCGCTGCAAATTACGTTTGAGATGTTTATTTATTCAGGGTGGTGTATTTTATCTTCATATAAAATATACTAGTATTCTGTATTGTCCTGATGTATTGTACTTAAGCTCCTCATCAGAGTATTTGGTAATATAATGTGGTTCGGTACTACAATTATATTATTTAATTCATCAGTTTTCATTCACCTGGTGGTTCCCAGTCGGGGGTCCACGGCACTGTAATATCCGCCTAGTTTGGGGTGTTACAGAGTTGGTATCGGAGCGTGGTTTTGAATACTACCTTCCGAGTCATGTCTCATTTGAAATCATCGTCATCGGACTAGTATCATTGGACTTTCGCGTCACGTGTGACCTGTGCAAATGCCGAGCCAATCAGACCAAGAACTGTAAGATTTCTAACGCCATGGTATAATTTCTGGCAATAATCATTCATTCATAATTCATCAGTGAACAATCCTCAATCATCATTTTCATTTTGACCAGGACGGACATGTTAACTCATTAATCACTCAATTCATTTCATTACTCGGTTGTTGATCTGGAAGATCATAGCATTAATCTTGTTAACTTGTTCAAGATAATCATTTCAATAATTTCATCAGATAATCATGTCACCTCAGTTAATCATTCATGTAATCACTGTGTTAGAGCGTGTATGCTCATTTTCATCATCTCATATCATAATCATAACGTGATATTCATGCGGGGAATATAATCATCATGTGACTTTCCTACTTCAGTATGGAGAGAGCAATAAGAGGACGCGGAGGACGAGGCCGTGGTGCAGGCCGAATACCAAGATCTCGTGTGAATACACGTGCGAACGCAAGGAATAATGCTAATTCATCGAGCAGCAACGCTGCCACTCATTCACCTGGACGTGATCATTCACTATCGGGGAGTCGTACTCGGGACACGGCTCAGTCAGAAGGTGTTCGGGTTGACCCACTCGTTTTTATGTAGGGCATGATGGCCCAAATGACGCATATGGCACAACTAATGGAGACGATGCATAATTCAGCTAATCAAAATCAACAGGCTCCTACGCCGCCACCTCAGAGGCAAGAGAGGAATGTGAGCAGTATCATCGGCGACATCTCTCGCCAAAGGCCACCTACTTTTGAAGGCTCATCTGAGCCGGCGGATATTGTTCATTGGCTCGAACATTTCGAGAAGTTATTCGCTATGGTAGAGTGTCCCGAAGGACACAAAGTCTCAGTTGCGGCTTACTATCTGGGTAAAAGCGCATATTCTTGGTGGTTGTCGTTGAAGCCCACCGAAGGATCATGTACTTGGGATCAGTTCAAGACTCTCATGATGGAGAGGTATTATCCGGCCCCACTCAGAGAGGCCAAGCTGTCAGAATTACTCACTCCCGACCCCTCAGCAGACGAGGATGTTCTCGCCATTGCCGAGGAATTTCAGGAACTTCTTTCGTTCGCCTCATCTATCATTCATTCCGAGGCGGATAAGATTAAGTATTTCAGCAAGAGTGTGAAACCCCGTATGAGACTACAGTTGCTTAATCATAATTGCACCACGTTGGCCGAATTCATTGAGAAAGCTCTTACCTATGAGCTTACTGCTAAGGAGATTGCTAAGCAGCAACCTTCATCTGCTAGCAAGAAGTCCAAGAACCGTAATCAGTCTGACGGCAGTCAGGCCACTTTCAAGAAACCTCGTGCGGGCTCTACTTTTTCTGAGCGACCTCCTGTGACGCCTAAACCCGCGGAATCTCAATCACGAGCGGCCAGTTCGGCCATCACCTGTTTTAACTGTGGGGATCTTGGTCATGTCAGCACCAAGTGTCCGAGACAGTCTGTCACGTGTCATAACTGTGGGATTGCTGGGCACAAGGCCCGTTTTTGCCGTAGGGACTCCAAACCTACTCCGGCGTCATCTCAGGCCCCGAAACAATCAGCTGTTCAAAATCAGGCCACTCAGTCTGTGTCATTCAAGACGACAGGAGCGAATAAAGGTGGAGCCATTAGCCATCAGACGGGAGCATCCGGTGCCGGGACTAGCAAGCCCCGGATTTATGAGATGAAGAAGACCGATGATCCAGAGGCCCGAATGATCTCAGGTACACTGAATATTCTATCTCAACCTGTGTGTACCCTTTTTGATAATGGTGCATCGCATTCATTCATTTCCGAGTCATGTTTGAGTAGACTACGTCTGGGTAGTGCTACTAGTTATGAGCCTTATGTCATTGGTCTACCTGATGGTAGACGAATTATCGAAAATCGTGAGATTCAGAATTGTCCGATTCAGCTTCATGGTCGTGTATGACCAGCGGACCTAATCGTAGTAGATTTGCCGAGAGACGACGTCATCTTGGGTATTGATTGGATGGATCGTCATGATGCCATCATTAGTGTCCGTAAGCATATGGTCACTATCATTTCAGACGATGGGGTCGAATGTGTGTTTCAGGGAGGTAATCCCAACTGTTCTGGAAGAGTTATTAATTTGATGAAAGCAGCGAGGTTACTCAATCAGGGGTGTGTTGGTTATTGGTGCTATATGACCAAAACCGAGAAGTCACCAATAATGTTGACGGATATTCCGGTCGTGAGAGAATATGCCGATGTATTTCCAGACGAGTTACCTGGTTTGCCTCCACAGAGAGATGTGGAATTCATGATTGAGTTGGAGCCTGGTACATCTCCAATATCGAAGGCACCGTACCGGATGGCCCCGACCGAAATGCAGGAGTTGAAGAATCAACTTGAGGAGTTGTTCGAGAAGGGTTATATCCGACCGAGTGCGTCCCCGTGGGGAGCACCAGTGCTGTTTGTCAAGAAGAAGGATGGTTCGTTCCGTTTGTGTATTGATTACCGGGAATTAAACCGGGTGACGATCAAGAATAAGTATCCCTTACCCCGTATTGATGATCTCTTAGATCAACTTCAGGGAGCTTCAATATTTTCCAAGATCGACCTAAGATCTGGATATCATCAGTTGCGAATTCGAGAGTCGGATATCTCAAGGACAGCGTTTCGTACACGCTATGGTCATTATGAGTTCGTAGTTATGCCGTTCGGGCTAACTAATGCCCCTGCGGTATTCATGGAGTTAATGAATCGGGTTTTCATCGACTTTTTGGATCAGTTTGTTGTTGTATTCATCGATGACATTTTGATTTATTCTTGTGATCGAGAGGAACACGAGGTACATCTTCATCAGGTTCTCGACGTGTTAAGACGAGAGCAACTTTATGGAAAGTTTTCCAAGTGTGAGTTCTGGATGTCCGAAGTGACTTTTCTCGAGCATGTAATTTCATCAGATGGAGTGCGTGTCGATCCTTAGAAGACGGAGGCTATCCAAGATTGGTTACCTCCGAAGAATGTTAAGGAAATCCGAAGCTTTCTCGGATTAGCCGGTTATTATCGGCGGTTTGTAGAAGGATTTTCTAAAATCGCTCAACCCTTGACGAACCTTTTGCGAAAGGATAAGAAATACACGTGGTCCGACACGTGTCAACGGAGTTTTGAGGAACTCAAGAGCCGGTTAATTTCAGCACCTGTACTTTCCTTGCCGCAAGGGACGGAAGAGTTTGTGGTTTATAGTGATGCGTCCGGGCAGGGTCTCGGATGTGTACTCATGCAGAATGGGAAGGTTATTTCCTATGCTTCACGGCAATTGATACCTTACGAGGTTAATTATCCGACCCACGACCTGGAGTTAGCAGCTGTGGTTTTCGCGTTGAAGAATTGGCGTCATTACCTTTATGGCGTCACCTGTCAGATATTCACCGATCATAAGAGTTTAAAGTATATATTTACTCAGAAGGAGTTAAATATGCGATAGAGACGGTGGTTGGAACTAATCAAAGATTACGATATCGAGATCCTTTACCACCCGGGGAAGGCGAACGTTGTCGCCGACGCTTTGAGTCGTAAGTCCATTCAGGAGCAAATGCTTGCTCGTTTAACAGTTCAGAAAGAGCTTCAACAGGAATTCCTTAGACCCGAGATCGAGGTCTGGGTTCAGCAAGTACAAGGGCAACTTTGCATGTTAGAGATTTCATCGCCACTTGAGGAGGCAATCAGAGAGAATCAGGGTTCAGACCCAGCATTGCTGCGCATCCGTGAGGATGTGGCTCAGGGGAAAGCCCCTGGATTCGTGGTCCACGAGAATGGACTTTTGAGATTTAAGAATCGGTTGTGCGTACCGGCGAATGACGAGTTGAAAAACTCGATTTTGAGAGAAGCTCATGCTACCCCTTATTCTGTTCATCCGGGGTCTATTAAGATGTACAAGGACTTGAAATAAAATTACTGGTGGAGTAATATGAAGCGAGAAGTCGCAGAATTTGTTTCGAGATGCTTAACCTGTCAACAAGTCAAGATTGAACATCAACGACCGGCGGGTATGCTGAAACCTCTCCCTATTCCAGAATGGAAGTGGGAAGACATTTCTATGAATTTCATCACGAGTTTGCCAACAAGTCGTCGTGGTATGAATACGATCTGGGTGATTGTGGACCGCTTAACTAAATCAGCTCATTTCCTTGAGATTAAGGATACGTGGGGTCCCGAGAGACTTGCCCAGCTGTTCATCAAAGTGATAGTGAGACTGCATGGTACTCCTAAGAGTATCATTTCTGATCGTGACGGGCGATTCGTGTCTCATTTTTGGAAATGAGTTCATCGTGCCATGGGAACTCAGCTTAATTTCAGCACATCTTTTCACCCTCAGTCCGACGGACAATCAGAGAGAACTATTCAGACATTAGAGGACATGTTGAGGGCATGCGTCCTCGATTGGAAAGACGATTGGGAAGCCCAACTACCATTGATCGAGTTCACGTATAATAATAGTTGGCATGCTTCGATTAAGATGGCACCTTACGAGGCCTTGTGGGGTCGTCATTGTCGATCTATTTTGTGTTGGGACGACTTATCAGAGTCAATCGGCACCGAGCCCGATATGCTTATAGCCACCCGTGAGAAGGTAGCTTTGATCTGGAGTCGTTTGTTAACCGCTCAGAGTCGATAGAAATCTTATGCAGACAATCGTCGTCGACCACTAGAGTTCGAGACGGGTGACCACGTTTTGGTCAAGGTGTCCCCGAGTCGAGGTATTTTCCGTTTCGGAAAACGGGGGAAGTTGAGTCCGAGATTTATTGGACCGTTTGAGATTTTGGAACAAGTAGGTGAGCTAGCTTATTGTTTGGCCTTACCTCCGGCGTTGAGCCGAATTCATAATGTGTTTCACGTCTCTCAGTTGCGGAAGTATGTTTCCGACCCGAGTCACATACTTCAGTTCGACGAAATCGAGATCGCTGATGATCATTCGTATGAGGAGCGTCCCATACGAGTCTTAGAACGGGGAATCAAACAGTTGAGGAATAAGGCGATCCCTTTGGTGAAAATTCAGTGGTCTAGACACGGAGTCGAAGAGGCTACTTGGGAAACTGAGGATGGTATGCGGGAGAGTTATCCCGAGTTGTTTGACCCTTAGTTTCAGGGATGAAAGTCTTTTAAGGGGGGGTGTATGTAATACCCGGTTGTAATTCAGTCATTATCATTCAGAAATTTCATTCGGTAATTGTCACTATGTAATTTTTCACTCGTTATAATCATTCATCCGTGTTCACCGTTCGGAATAACTTCGAGTTGTGTATCGATATTGTTCATTGTTTCAACCTTACTCGGGAATCGAGACAAGAGTATTATCTTGATCGTGGTAATTGATTCATTAGTCGTTGTTGACGTTGGAGTTCATGTCATTTCTAATCTCCTCATTGTTCGAATTGTGTTTTGTTGGGCGAACCCTTGTAATCATTGCTTGGAACCACCGTTTTGGGGTTTCCGTACTTCCATTTCGTGTTATTGTTTCCCAAATATTGATTCTTATTGCTTTTATTCTCTTCCCGGATCATTTTTCATCATTTTAAGACCCTAGGGGGTGTGGGCCGCGGCACAAGGAGTGTGCGCCGCGGCACACACATTGTCCAGTTTGGCGGCGGCTGCTGTGGGCGCGGCACATGCCGGCGGGGCCGCGGCACCTTTGAGTCACTGCCGTGGCACACTCGTCCGGGCCGCGGCACACTCGTGTTGCAACTTATCGTCCAACCCTTCAGACGTGGGCGCGGCACATGCCGACGGCTGCGGCACCGCCGAAGTCACCGCGCGGCACACTCGTCGGGCCGCGGCACGCCGATCGGCCGAAGTTTTTGGCCCTGTGCCGCGGCACATAGTGCAGTCAGCACTATAATTTCATTTTTTTCAGCGAGATTCACTCATTTCTTTCCCTTTTCTTCAACCATACGAGAGAGAGGGCTTGAGGGGGGAGACTTCCCATTACCTATCACTTGAGTATTTGATTTTTTTCATCTGCTTTTGATCGTGAAGCCCGGATAGTCGATCTAACGTGTGTTCTTCGGATCAAAAGTGCTTGGATCTTCAAGAGGTAATTTCTTCAACATCTTGGATTTCGATTTTGTATTGAGTTTTGATGTTTTGGATGTTAAGATCATGTTGTATGAAGTGATATACACATGATTATGGATATGTTTGATTATTCATTGGATTATTGAAGGGTTATTCAAGAACACTTTGAATTTTGAGTTGGATTTGGGGGTTTTCGATTAATCGTTGTTGTAATCACGAATTTGAAAATTCATATCGGATTATTGATCGTATTGAAGATGTTTTGTTGGTTTGAAACACTTCTTGGGGTTTTGATGTTGGTATTATTGAAGTTTGGTTGTAAACAATCGAAGTTTGTCCACAAAGTGTTCGATATAATGCCCCAATGAACTTGGTTTAGTCGTATCGACGTTTTGAGTTCATTATTTTCGTGTTTGATTCGTATGTGGATCGGATTGTTGGTAATTGTATTATTCAAGGTTGTTCGAGCGAC
This sequence comes from Orobanche coerulescens, assembly GCA_033398695.1. Taxonomy (NCBI): domain Eukaryota; kingdom Viridiplantae; phylum Streptophyta; class Magnoliopsida; order Lamiales; family Orobanchaceae; genus Orobanche; species Orobanche coerulescens. Next base: position 60,679,511 of record CM065819.1, read on the forward strand.
CGATATCTCAATTAGGACGTTGTTCGTGGAAGGATAATTGTCACCGGTGTTGAGTAAGTTAATTCTTACTCGGTTAAAAGGATATTCATTCCTTTTGTTGTTGTTCATTCATAATCATAACTCATTCATCATTGTATTAACCGTATTGAGACTTGTAATTGTCGAATAATCATTTCATTCACGAGGAATGACGGTTACAATCATTTCACTGAGTTATCAATCACTTCACTATTATTTTCATCTCGGTGAGTCATTCTTGACCTTTTCGAATTATTATCCATTGATATTCATTGTGGTCATTCTCGTTCATATGACCTTCTGGGTTCATATTGCATGGCCGGGTGCGGATGTATGAAATTTGTAGTCGGGCAAACGATGGCCATGTATTGGGAGTGATACATTGGACTGTGCACACGGTAACGATTACCTCCGTGAGACTAATTAGGTACAAGGACGGGTGTGTTCGGTCATCCATCTTGTACACTTGCACAGAACACTACGGGCGTACTATGATACTCCTCTTCGGCATAATTCATAACTAAGGATATTTCATAACTTCAGATATATCATGATTGTGTATTTTCAACCCTTGAGGATTGTTGTTCTGTGTAACTGACCCCATTGGGGATTTTTGTTTTCAGGTCACGGCAAGGCAAAGGCACGGGAAGAGCATGTTAACGGCGAGGAGTCCCAGTGATACTAGTAGGGGGGCCCAGTTATTCCGGTTATTTCAGTCATTTCAGTCATTTCAGTCATTTCAGTCATTTGTATTTCCGCTGCAAATTCCGTTTGAGATGTTTATTTATTCAGGGTGGTGTATTTTATCTTCATATAAAATATACTAGTATTCTGTATTGTCCTGGTGTATTGTACTTAAGCTCCTCATCGGAGTATTTGGTAATATAATGTGGTTCGGTACTACAATTATATTATTTAATTCATTAGTTTTCATTCGCCTGGTGGGTCCCAGTCGGGGGTCCACGGCACTGTAATATCCGCCTAGTTTGGGGTGTTACACAAGATTCCTCCTGGTTTGTAATTATAAATTCACAGTAAAATAATACTACCGATATGATTGACAATCCGAACTATCCAAATAGTTCAATACCACAAATAGTCATATTCTAAGATTAACCATAATCTTCCCGGATTCAACCTCGTATCATGATTCATATATAACTCAAGAGGTCCTCAAGAACGTGAATCAATTCGTAATCATATCCAACTAACATAACCTTGTTCATAATCACCAAGACAACATAGTCCAATATGTTATCTACCTCTAACCTATCATATTTCACTCATAACCCGATCAATAAACACATATCATCATCTTCTTTGACATGCATTTTTCATAACATCACAAATCACAACAATACTACCATAATCATCACCATACGAAGTAAAAAATGACAACAACATCAAGAATTTGAAAGCGAAGGGAGGGATTAACCAACATACTCCTTGAAGATATACAGCACAATCTGAAACCACAAGAATCATATCAATACCCATGTATCAACAATAAAATCCGATAATCCATCTTAAGAGCATGTTTGAATGAATCGCAACTCTTACAACATGAATAACCTTAACCAATATATTCAATCTCTTGTCACAATTCCATTTTTTCATGTATAACATCATAATAAACAATAAGATAGATCAACATGCTTCCTAACATGTAAACATCCTTCCAAACCCGAGCTACAATTAGAGGAATATGAATGTTACCTTGTATTGATGAACTGCAATGAAGAACAATCGAACTCCTTCCAAGAATAATTATCACCTCAAAGAACAGCTCCAATCCATGTTCTCAAGCCCACAATCAATCTAGAAGAGCCAAAATCGGACTCGGAGGGTTGAAGGACGAAGAAATAAAGTGAAATTCTCAAAATAACGAAATGACGGAGTCTCTCACAATTATAGAAATTCAGCCATTACATACGTTACGTAATCTATATAACATACGTAACCAGCTTTACGTACATTATGTGTCCTTGATAACATATGTAACACTAATCCAGAGGCCCCTGCCTCAATTCGTATCATGTCTTACGTACGTACTGTAACACCCCCGATATATTCGGGAATATTACAGCGCCGTAAGGATTTACAAGGCTGAAGAATTGAACAAGTATAAAAAGGTACTAATGAATGGAAATAACGGAATTACAGTACATCAGTTCTGACCCAATACAGGAATAGTACAATTGTTCAACAGAATTCAATAATACATCACCAAATTCAAAACATCACAACCGACTTCGTACTCGAGTACTTATTGAAATAAAGAATAAACAACATATAAATAAACCCGGTCGGGACATCACTCTGCACCCTCGTCGTCATACAGTTCCAGTGGTTGTTTCCCCGCTCTCTTGGATCCTGAACACAAACAAAATGTTCACCCCCGAAGGGGTTAGCACAACGATGCTAGTACAAGTACCACAACATATTATTCATATCTCACGGTGAATAATAATAACGTGAACGACAAAATACCAACGAGTCTTCTCCTACGAGAAACTCAAACATAACATACACAACTGATAATCACAACATGATATCAATACATACACATGGTAATTCCATTGATCCAGCGTTCACTGCCTAGAACCCACGATGATCCCGTCAGACCAACCCGTGGTGGAAAAACCCGTCCGATGATCCAGCGCACGCTAGCATAGATCCCCCGATGATCCCGTCGGACCAACACGAGGTGGACACACAATAACGACATTCATGCATGACAATATGTATAACAACAATACATAAAACAATTAAGGTACTTGCCTCGATTTGAAGACAATAACAACACTTCCACGAAAAATGAATACTCGAAGATCGTCCTCCTCAATCAATCACGTAACGAGACCAAACCTTAACAAAAGAAATGATATAGGATTTATCTCACGTCGTACAAATGTTTAACAATTGACAATACCAAAAGTTCATAAGCGCAATGCCCGAATAGCTTAGCGCACGCTAAGTATTCTGTGTAGCGTGCGTTACGTCTTCCCGATAGCGCACGCAAACAACAAAGCCTAGCGCACGCTAACGATGCATGGACAGTACTTCACTGATCAGCCAATTGACTCGTCTGATGGTCTAGCGTACGTTACGTACCAAACGTAGCGCACGCTAACTAGTGCTCGATAGCGCACGTTAAACTGCATATCATAGCGTGCGCTATCTCTGCATGGCAGTTTACTGCTGAGCAGTAAACTGTTCTCGCCATGATCGAGACAATGAAATCTTGCGTGATAATTCATGTTACTTCCATAAATACCATGTTCATACTCTTATGAATGATCTCCAGGATAATATCAACTTCAAGATGCAAATATACGTATAATTATCATGACACCATAATCCATCTTGATTACAATTCTCATGCAAAGTTGGTGATCTCCGGTTGATGTATTAGATTCTACTATCATCATACATATACAGACTTCATCTCGAGGTGAACTAACAATTCCGACTTATACGAAAGGATATTTCCTAAGATGATTCTTCCTTTAAGTTCTTATAACATCTTTTCCAAATCATGATCACAAAGATAACATAAATCATACGGATTGTTAACTTCAGAATATTTCTCTCATCATTTGAAGTACTAGGATTCCAACTACGGGGTTCCAACAATAATATCGTAATTGTAGACATTACAATCTTCTAAACATGATGTTGTTGAAATAATTCACTAATGAAATTCAATATCTCGTTAACATGATCATCATATCTATTGGAAATCCAAATCTAAGACTGGTGATAGGTTGTACATACCTTAATATGCCGAAATCACTGAACCACAAGGTATAATCCAACTCCGGTTGGTTATGTGCCACTCCAAGGTGTTACTTCTCTTCAATGATCACTCCCAAGTGATACTTAATCATTCAATGCTCACTCATAAATGTTCTAAGTATTTAGAAGGGAGATTCTTTCTCTCTGGACTCTCAAAGATGAAGTATAGACGAAGGGAAAATGAAAGCCCAAGCGGTTGTTGTCCCATTTATAATATTCTGCATTATTGACAAGTTAGCGCACGCTACTAAGCATTCCTTAGCGTGCGCTAATAATGGTTGACTTCAGAATTTGTCCGGGTGCGTCAGCGGGAATCTTATCCGGACCCATGTCCCGCTGGCGCATGAGCTAGCTGTCCCGCTCAATAATTGAGTCATTAGCGCACGTTACTCATACCTGCATAGCGTGCGCTAATAATGGCCCGATAGCGCGCGTTAAGATACATTCTTAGCGTGCGCTATCACGAGGTTGCTTGAGCAATTTTGCAAGTTTCTATACTTATGTATAATGATATTAATGCATGAAATATCATACTCCAATAATCAAAATCACCAATCCGAATAATACATGGTTTGAATACAGATGAAATACACTGTAATAAATCCGGATATTACATACTCTCCTACTAAAAAGGAGTTTCGTCCCGAAACTCAAGACGAAAATAACTCGGGATATCTAGACTTCATATCAGCTTCCGTTTCCCAAGTGGCTTCTTCCATTCCGTGACGTGACCACTGAAATTTGACCAAAACGATTGGTTTGTTCCTCAGTTGCTTAACTCGACTCTCGAGTATCTTGACCGGTCTTTCTTCAAACGTCCCATCCTGTTCGACTTCGATCTCGCCGAAATCGATGATATGACTGGGATCTGGTATATATCTCCGCAACTGGGATACGTGGAACACGTTATGAACATGGCACAATGACGGCGGCAATGCTAATCTGTATGCCAACTCCCCAATTCTCTCGAGGATCTCAAATGGTCCGATATATCTCGGACTCAGCTTTCCTTTCCTTCCGAAACGAAAGATTCCCCGAGTAGGAGAAACCTTCAAAAGTACGTGATCTCGATCGAACTCCAATGGGCGGCGGCAGACGTCGCATAGGATTTCGGCGACTACGGGCGATCAAGAGCCTTTCACGAATTAAGGCTATCTTCCTCGAGTCCGCTCGATCAACTGGGTTACTGTTCGATCAAGTCCGATGAATCGTCCCAAAGATAGGGGCGATTCGCATCTCCTTCCATATAATGCCTCAAACGGTGCCATCTTAATGGAAGCATGCCAACTATTGTTGTAAGTAAATTCATCAACGGTAGATGAACTTCCCAATCGTTTGACCAATCTAAGGCACGGGCCCTTAGCATGTCTTCCACCGTTTGTATAGTTCTCTCGCATCGTCCGTCCGATGCGGTGATAAGTCATCTTGAAGTTCAATCCGGTCCCCAAGGCCTTATGAATCGCTTTCCAAAAGTGAGACACAAAACGGCCGTCTCGATCGAAACAATGGTTTTCGGCGTACCATGCAATCGAACTATCTCGAAATAAAGACTCGTGCCAACCTCTCTGGTCCCCACGTATCCTTAATGCCTAGAAAGTGAGCCGATTTGGTTAAACGATCAACTATCACCCAAATCATGTTCATTCTGTCTGGTTTTCGGCATATTAGTGATGAAGTCCATCGATATGTCCTCCCACTTCCATTCAGAATCGGGAGCGACTTCAACATTCCAAAGAGCCGTTGATGCTCGATCTTAACTCGACAAGTCAAGCATTTGAAACATAGTCCGCTACGTCTTTCTTCATGTTGCCCCACGAAATTTCGCTTCAAGTCCTTATACATTTCTTGGTGCCGGGTGGATAGAATAGGGCGAACTATGAGCTTCCTTCATAATCGTCTGCTTTGAACATCAACATCGGGAACGCAGAGTCGGTTACGAAATCTCAAAACTCCATCGTCATGAATTATGAATCCGGGGCCTTTCCTTTGATCACTTCATCATGCAACCGAATCATCGGAGGATCATCTGCTGTCTAGATTTGATTTCTTCGGTTAATGACGGTTATCTCCATCACGCACGATTGTCCTGGACTCTCTGTAACCACACTTCAATCCCTTCACGAATCATCTCTCATTGAAGGCTAAGTTGGGAGGTCGTGTCTCCAAAGATCCGAATAGAGACAGGCTTGCGGCTAAGTGCATCGGCCACTACATTTGCTTTGCTGGATGATATAAAATCTCCAAGTCATAGTCCTTAATCGGTTCCAACCATCTTCTTTGCCGCATGTTCAACTCTTTTCGACATTCGAATATGTACTTGAGACTCTTATGATCCGTAAAGATCTGACAGTGAGTCCCGTACAGATAATGCCTCCAAATCTTCAAGGCAAAAACCACTGCTGCTAGCTCCAAATCATGTGTCGGGTAATTCACTTCATAAGGTTTCAGTTGTCGCGACGCATAAGCGATCACCTTATCATTCTCAATTAACACGCACCCAAGTCCTTGGTTCGAAGCATCACTGTAAACTATGAATCCTTCAGTTCCCTGCGGAAGTGATAGAATCGGTGCCGTCGTCAATCTCTTCTTCAATTCATCAAAGCTAATCTGACATAATTCATTCCACTCAAACTTTTGAGTTTTCTGCAGAAGTCGAGTAAGTGGGCGGGAGACTTTAGAAAACCCTTCCACGAATCGACGATAGTATCCAGCAAGTCCTAAGAAGCTTCGGACTTCTTTCACGTTCTTTGGAGGTTCCCAATCCATAATTGCTTCGATCTTCTGAGGATCTACTCGGACTCCTTCAGCTGACACTACATGGCCAAGGAACATTACTTCCTTTAGCCAGAATTCACACTTATAAAGTTTGGCGTACAATTGTTCGTTTCTCAAAAGTCCCAATACAATCCGCAAATGCTGCGCATGTTCTTCCGGACTCTTAGAATACACCAGAATGTCATCAATAAACACGACTACAAATTTATCCAAAAATTCAATGAACACACGGTTCATCAATTGCATAAATACAGCACGTGCGTTAGTGAGACCAAACGGCATCACCACAAACTCATAATGCCCGTAGCGAGTTCTGAACGCTGATTTCGGAACATCAGATTCCTTAATCCTCAGCTGATGGTATCCTGATCTCAGATCAATTTTAGAAAATACCGTTGCCCCTTGCAACTGGTCAAATAGATCATCAATCCGTGGCAACGGATACTTGTTCTTAATCGTCATCTTGTTCAGCTCTCGATAGTCAATACACAGTCGGAGTGATCCATCCTTCTTTCGGACAAAAAGGACTGGCGCTCCCCATGGTGAAACGCTTGGCTGAATATAGCCCTTGTCCAGTAACTCCTCCAGCTGCTTCTTCAGTTCGTACATCTCAGTAGGTGCCATACGATACGGCGCCTTAGAAATTGGTGTCGCTCCAGGTTCCAGTTCAATAGTAAATTCTACATCCCTTCATGGAGGTAGCCCAGGTAACTCGTCAGGAAATACATCTGGAAATTCGTTCACAACAGGAATGGATGAAAGTTCCACAATTTCTTCTTCCTTCTTCATTGCGTAACACGATGCATTCTGACAACCCCTGTTTCAACAATTTGTGACTTTCATCGCCTTGATCAACTTTCCTGAGCTTCCCGGTTTCCATCCCTCAAACAGAATCTCGGAACCATCGTCAGCGACCAGCGAGATATTCCTCCTTCGGTAGTTTACAATTGCTCCGTACCGATTAAGCCAATCGTCTCCGAGTATCAGGTCATCTCCTTGCATTTCGATCACGATCAGATTTGAGAGCCACTCTCTGCCTCCAAATGATACAGGGAAATTTCTAGTTTCTAAATTCCCGACAATCCTCTCTCCACTCGGTAAACCAACCACATAAGGTTCACAAGCATGAAAACCGGAAATATTCAAACGATTTACACAAGACAAAGATATGAAAGAATGTGTAGCTCCTGTATCGAATAAAACGCTAACTGGCTGGGAAAGGATCTGGACAGTACCTGATGCGACCGCAGCATCTTGATTGTCTGTCCTCCTCATCTCGTACAGACGTGGGGGAGCAGATCCGGCACTCGATGTCCCCTTTCGGTCCCATTGTCCTCTGCCTCGCCCGCGGCCAAAATTCTGAGGCATCTGAACACTTTGCTGCGTCTGTGGAATACTGGTCTCCTTCTGGACTGGCTGTGGTGTACGGGCTCTGAAAGACTTTGCAGCCTCTTCACAAAACACCGCCCGATGTCCCTCTCGTCCACAATCAAAACAAGTCATGGCAGGAAGGGGGCAATTCCGTCGATAGTGCCCCGTCTGGGCGCAGTTAAAGCATTTCCTGGTAACATCAGTAATAGTTGATGTCGCCCCGAAATTCTTTCCGCTCCTAGCTGGGTGCGGAGGTTTCTTGAAAGAATGGAAGGATGACTGGGCCTTACGGGCCCCACTGTTCTTGTGCTCTGTAAAAGTACCAGAGACTTTCTGTTTCTTGGATTCTGAAAATTTCTCCATGGCTGCTTCCTTGATCTCATATGCCAACGCCTTATCCTGGTATTGGCGGATTGTGGTACATTCGAATCCGGACATGTACCTCTGGACTTCTGGTTTCATTCTCATATCGAAATGAATCATCATTTTGCATCTGTTCTGACCAGATGTCGAACAAACGCCAGCTGCTGGTTAAACGTCTTGATCGCCTGGGATACTAGCACATCAGAAGGCTGAGCGGAGAAAAACTCCCGAACTTTGGCTTCCCTCACAGGACGAGGGCAATACTGAGCTTCCATCATCAATCTAAACTCTGTCCAATCGGCATCATGGTCTACCGGCCAGATGGCTTCCCACCATTCGGACGCTTCCCCTATCAGAAAATATTGAGCGATAGAGGCTCTCCCGTCGTCTGGGCAGTTGATTCCGGCAAAGATTTTCTCCAGCTCCTTTAACCAATGATCCCAGGTGGGAGTCTCAGAAATACCGTCGAATTTGGGTGGTTGCATCTTCGCCACCTCTTGCAGCCACCGGTCACCTCGATTTCCCATGTCTGGGATCCCTTGTCATCTCTCTCCTGTTGTAGTCCCACCGCCACTTGCATTCGGTCCACGACTGGCGAACCGAGTCATCTGGTTCACCACTTGACAAAGGATCTCTGCACAGCAGATCTGTTCATTATTAATAGATTCTGCGGCTCACGTGAGCTATGATCGCTCGGTTAGAAGGCGACGCCTCCCTTTCGGCATTTCTTCGTCCGCGTCCACGACCGCGACCACGTCCACGTCCGCCTCTCAACATACTGTAAGCATAAATACTCAATATACAGGAAACAACATCATTCTAATATTCGAGTATAAAGAGATACAATATGTAAAGAACGAGATAGAGTTTAGGAACTTACAACCACTGTTCGCATGAAGACGTAGGCAGTGCAGTGATGTCATTCACGGCCGGTTATCCCAAAAGACATAAATGACCCCTATTTTAACCCAACGGCCAAGATATCCATAATCTTAGCTCTGATACCATATTCTGTAACACCCCCGATATATTCGGGAATATTACAGCGCCGTAAATCCTTTACATAAGGATTTACAAGGCTGAAGAATTGAACAAGTATAAAAAGGTACTAATGAATGGAAATAACGGAATTACAGTACATCAGTTCTGACCCAATACAGGAATAGTACAATTGTTCAACAGAATTCAATAATACATCACCAAATTCAAAACATCACAACCGACTTCGTACTCGAGTACTTATTGAAATAACGAATAAACAACAGATAAATAAACCCGGTCGGGACATCACTCTGCACCCTCGTCATCATACAGTTCCAGTGGTTGTTTCCCCGCTCTATTGGATCCTGAACACAAACAAAATGTTCACCCCCGAAGGGGTTAGCACAACGATGCTAGTACAAGTACCACAACATATTATTCATATCTCACGGTGAATAATAATAACGTGAACGACAAAATACCAACGAGTCTTCTCCTACGAGAAACTCAAACATAACATACACAACTGATAATCACAACATGATATCAATACATACACATGGTAATTCCATTGATCCAGCGTTCACTGCCTAGAACCCACGATGATCCCGTCAGACCAACCCGTGGTGGAAAAACCCGTCCTATGATCCAGCGCACGCTAGCATAGATCCCCCGATGATCCCGTCGGACCAACACGAGGTGGACACACAATAACGACATTCATGCATGACAATATGTATAACAACAATACATAAAACAATTAAGGTACTTGCCTCGATTTGAAGACAATAACAATACTTCCAGGAAAAATGAATATTCGAAGATCGTCCTCCTCAATCAATCACGTAACGAGACCAAACCTTAACAAAAGAAATGATATAGGATTTATCTCACGTCGTACAAATGTTTAACAATTCGATTAACGGTCAAAAGTTCATAAACTGCAATCTGCCCGAATAGCTTAGCGCACGCTAAGTATTCTGTGTAGCGTGCGTTACGTCTTCCCGATAGCGCACGCAAACAACAAAGCCTAGCGCACGCTAACGATGCATGGACAGTACTTCACTGATCATCCAACTGACTCGTCTGATGGTCTAGCATACGTTACGTACCAAACGTAGCACATGCTAACTAGTGCTCGATAGCGCACGTTAAACTGCATATCATAGCGTGCGCTATCTCTGCATGGCAGTTTAGTGCTGAGCAGTAAACTGTTCTCGCCATGATCGAGACAATGAAATCTTGCGTGATAATTCATGTTACTTCCATGAATACCATGTTCATACTCTTATGAATGATCTCCAGGATAATATCAACTTCAAGATGCAAATATACGTATAATCATCATGACACCATAATCCATCTTGATTACAATTCTCATGCAAAGTTGGTGATCTCCGGTTGATGTATTAGATTCTACTATCATCATACATATACAGACTTCATCTCGAGGTGAACTAACAATTCCGACTTATACGAAAGGATATTTCCTAAGATGATTCTTCCTTTAAGTTCTTCTAACATCTTTTCCAAATCATGATCACAAAGATAACATAAATCATACGGATTGTTAACTTCAGAATATTTCTCTCATCATTTGAAGTACTAGGATTCCAACTACGGGGTTCCAACAATAATATCGTAATTGTAGACATTCCAATCTTCTAAACATGATGTTGTTGAAATAATTCACTAATGAAATTCAATATCTCGTTAACATGATCATCATATCTATTGGAAATCCAAATCTAAGACTGGTGATAGGTTGTACATACCTTAATATGCCGAAATCACTGAACCACAAGGTATAATCCGACTCCGGTTGGTTATGTGCCACTCCAAGGTGTTACTTCTCTTCAATGATCACTCCCAAGTGATACTTAATCATTCAATGCTCACTCATAAATGTTCTAAGTATTTAGAAGGGAGATTCTTGCTCTCTGGACTCTCAAAGATGAAGTATAGACGAAGGGAAAATGAAAGCCCAAGCGGTTGTTGTCCCATTTATAATATTCTGCATTATTGACAAGTTAGCGCACGCTACTAAGCATTCCTTAGCGTGCGCTAATAATGGTTGACTTCAGAATTTGTCCGGGTGCGTCAGCGGGAATCTTATCCGGACCCATGTCCCGCTGGCGCATGAGCTAGCTGTCCCGCTCAATAATTGAGTCCTTAGCGCACGTTACTCATACCTGCATAGCGTGCGCTAATAATGGCCCGATAGCGCGCGTTAAGATACATTCTTAGCGTGCGCTATCACGAGGTTGCTTGAGCAATTTTGCAAGTTTCTATACTTATGTATAATGATATTAATGCATGAAATATCATACTCCAATAATCAAAATCACCAATCCGAATAATACATGGTTTGAATACAGATGAAATACACTGTAATAAATCCGGATATTACACGTACGGCCTATGCCATAATGTACGTAACATGGTCGTTGACTTGATATAGTGTGATACTCATTTAACGTATATAATGGGCTACCCATAACGTACGTAAAGCTCTACGTTGACTAGCCTATCCACATCTGCACAGAAAGTTGCTGACCACAAGACCCACCCATCGATCACAGCCTGATACGACCTTACGTACGTTAACTATCCTTCTTAACATACATAAGCCTTGTGCATTAGCATATGCAAAGTCCTTACTTTAGCGTACGTTAATCAGGCTATACTCAGCCAATTCCAACTATTCTTGTCCGTCGTCACGATATTCCAGATACATATACACAATATACTGAATACATGTACTCCCTCCAATAATATTATCATACAACACACCTGACACACAATATCTTCAAATGCAATTGTCGACCAAGTACGACAATTATACCAATACAGATGTCTCAGTCCTTCAATTATTTTATCCTGTATAGATTCCATACCGTACAATATAACTTAGATAAAATAAGATTAAACAACCATAGTAAAAATTCAGGATATTACATGCTTTCCTTGTGAGAGAGGCTTGGTAAGTGAATCAGCAACATTCTCTTTCGTTCCTACTTTACACATTGTAATATCTCCTTGTCTGATGATCTCTCTCACTTGGTAATATTTCCTGAGTATATGTTTGGAATTATCATGGGACCTAGGCTCTTTAGCTTGTGCAATAGCACCATTATTGTCACAATAAAGGCTTATGGGACCCTAGATGGTCGGCACCACTCCGAGTTCAGTAACGAACTTCTTAATCCATACAGATTCCATAGTTGCATCCATTGATGCTAGGTACTCGGCTTCTGTTATAGAATCAGTAGTCGTCTGGAACTCTTCCGACTCATAGCACCTCCATTCAATACAAACACATAACCAGTTTTCGACTTAAAATCATCTCTATCGGTTTCAAAAATTGCATCGGCATAACAATTTACAGCCAGCTCGTCCCATATACCTTCATAAATTAAGAATACATAGTTCTTCTTAAGTACTTTAGGATGGTTTTCACTATTGTCCAATGATTTTCATCTGGATTTGATTGGTATCAACTTTTCATGATAAGGACAACAATACATCTGGTCGAGTAAAAATCATGGCATATATGATCGATCCAATGGCCGAAGCAAATGGAGTCTTGCTTATGCAGGCTCGCTCATCAGGATTCGAAGGACTTTGAGTCGTACTCATATGACTGCCATGTGACATTAGCATAAGTCCTCTCTTGGAGTCCGGCATATTGAACCTCTTCAATATCTTGTTAATGTAGGTACTCTGACTCAGACCAATCATTCTCTTTGATCTATCTCTATAGATCTTTATCCCAAGAAAATGTAAGTAGCTTCTCCTAAGTCTTTCATGGAGAAACAACTTCCCAACCAAGTCTTGACTATCTGCAAGGTGAGTATGTCATTTATAATGAGTAATATGTCATCTACATATAAGACTAGGAAGACAAATACGCTCTGACTAACCTTCTTGTACATGCATGGTCTATCTTCATTTTGAATATACCTAAACTCTTTGAAAGTTTCATCAAAATGAAGATTCCAGCTCTGAATAGCCTGCTTCAATCATAGTATACGGAAATAGAAAATAAAATTCTAAATGATTTAAGCATGACTACTGGTGAAAAGGTCTTATCATAGTCAATACCATGAGTCTGTCTATAACCTTTTGCAACTAGTGTGGTTTATAGGTTTGGAGATTGTCATCAATGTCTTTCTTCTTTTTGAAGATCCATTTGCACCTAATGGTTTTTACACCTTCAGGTGGATCTATCAAGTTCCGAACTTGATTATCATATATGGACTACATGTCTAACTTCATGACCTTTAACCATTTATCGGACTCTAGTCCTATAGCAACTTCTGTAACTAGGCTCATCATCCATGAGCGATACGTCATCTTCCTCTATCACGAGATACCCATATCTCTCAGGTTCATGCTGCACTCTATCAGATCTGCTAGGAACATGTGTACTTTGAACTGGCTCCTTAACTACTTGTTGAGCATGCTAAGTTTCCATCGGCAAAGTAATGTCTTCTTGTGGTTCTCGAGTTTCCTCGAGAATTACTTTCCTCCCACTGTCTCTTTTGGAATTTTCTTTCTAATAAGATAGCATTTCGAGCAACAAACACTTTGTTCTCTGCGGGCTTCTCAAAGTAGTATCCTTTAGTTTTCTTAGGATATCCCATAAATAAACATCTTTCAGATCTGGCCGACAATTTGTTAAACACTTGGCATCTTATGAGTGCTTCGCAACCCCAGATGTTTAGAAAAGACAAGTTTGGTCTCCTACAAGTCCATTTCCCAAATGGTGTCTTTTCAACTGCTTTAGATTGATTACGGTTAAGGGTAAATGCTGTTGTTCCTTGGGTGTGGCCCCAAAATGATATTAGAAGCTCCATCCGACTCATCATGGATCAGACCATATCTAATAAGTTCGATTCCTCCTCTCTGACACGGCATTATGTTGAGGTGTTTCAGGGGGAGTAAGTAGTGAAATAATTCCACAACTCCTAAGATGATCATTTATTGGCTCAATTATTAGCCACCTCGATCCGATCGAAGGGTGTTAATTATATTGCCAAGTTGATTCTGTACTTCATTTTGGAATATTTTGAACATTTCAAAAAAATTCATGTTTATGCTTCATAAGATAAACATATCTATACCGACTAAAAATCATCTATAGAAGTGATGAAGTATTGATATCCGCCTTCTGCATGAGTGCTGAGAGGTCCACATACATCAGTATATACTAGGCCTAATAGATCACTAGCCCTTTCTCCAGGACCAATGAAATGATTTTTCGTCATCTTGCTCAATAAACAAGATTCGCATGTCCCGAATGACTCATAGTTAAAAGAGTCTAAAAGCCCATCATGATAGAGTTTAGAAATGCGTTTCTCGTTAATGTGGCCAAGGCGATAGTGCCATAAGTAAGTCGGATTAGAATTGTTGATATTTGGTTTCTTGGTTGCAATATTATAGACTTCCAAAGTATTAGATTCATCTAGATCATTGTTGTAAAGGAAAGTATAAAACTTTGTAGTACCATAAAGCAAGTCATCAAAGAAAATACGAATAATCTTATCCTTAATAAGAAAAATGTAGCCTTCACAATCTAATGTAGAAACTGAAATAATATTTCTATTCATAGCAGGAACATAATAGCAATTTTGAAAATTAACAAAATCACATTGCCTACTCTTGTTCCATTGTCGACTCTTAGATCATAAGTTCCTATTCACAGCAGGAACATAATAGCAATTGTTTAAAACTAGATCATAGGTTCCAATGGCTAGTGCAGCAATTTTTGCTCCATTCCCAACTCGTAGATTTACTTCCCTTTTCTTCAGCTCTATACTACTTCTCAACCCCTGCACATCTGTACAAATGTGATATCTGCATCTAGTATCCAATACCCAGGAGATAGAAGTAGATAGGTTAACTTCTATAACAAATATACTTGTGGTTGTCTCATTACTCATGGTACGCTTTAGATCTTCCAAGTAAACCATGAAATTTCTCCTCTAGTGTCCTGGTTTATTGCAATGATTGTAATTTTCATCTTTGGTATCTTTTGCCTTGAAAATTGGCTTAGTTGGGTCTTTAGCTTTGGCAACTTTTTCTTTGCCTTTATCCTTGTCTTTATTCTTGAAGGACTTCCATTTGCTGATCATCAGCACGTGGTTTAGTTTCTTCTTAATATTTTGCTCATACATTTTAAGCATTCCATGCAGCTCAATGATGGACTTCTCCATCTCATTTGTATTATAGTTCATAATGAACTGACCGAAACTATCTGGTAATGAGTTTAGGATCACATCTGTGGAGTGTTCCTTAGAAAGTGGAAAACCAAGTCTATCAAGATGATCAATGTGTCCTTTCACCTTGAGTACATGAGCCCTGGCAGATGTTCCCTCAACCATCTTGCAAGCATACAAGACTTGAAAGGTCTCATACCTCTCCTGCCTAGCATGCTTTCAGAAAGTGTCATTGTGGTGAGCATTAAGGTCATAAACTTCCAATCTTCCATATTCTTTTGAAGTTTTGGACAAATGGTAACCAACATAAGACAACTGACATAAATGGAATCATCACAATGTTTCTTCTAGTTGCCCTTTGTTGCTTAATAGCATTGTCAGCAGGCTCATCGAGAATTTCTTCCTCAAGAACGTACGGCTTTTTTTATTGCTTGGGAACTATTCTCAAGGCCCGGATCCAATCCAGATAGTTGTTGTCGTTGTGTTTGAGCTTATCCTTCTAAAGGACGGATCGCAGTGAAATAGTGGATATGTTGTTTGATGCCATTCTATTATCTACATAATTTAAACATGCAAAGTATTCAGTCACATTTCTATTTCTCGAAATATATTCCCACTAAAACAGTATACCCTCATATTACAACGTTTATAACTTTAGTGGGCTAAGATCCCATTTTGTGCAATTCTAAACTCAGCTGACGAAAAACTAAGGATTAGATTGCGTTAATCCTTGTTAGGAACTCAAATATGTTGATGAATTATGAAATCTCGACCCATTCTCGCCCCCCTAATCGTACCGTTAGGCCACACCAACAGGACGAAGGAAAGGAGTGAAAATGGCAAAGAAAGTTTATTGCCCGCCTATATATAGGCCGCAACATGTTAAGTATGCAACACTACATGGTTAGCATACGTAACAAACCTATCGCACGTTAGTAACCACATGTTATGTGTAACACCCCGAGATATTCGAAGCGCCTTAAATCCTTGATGTAAGGATTTACTAGGCTAAGAAATTTAAAACAACATTAATAAATGTCAACGGTAAAGTGTATTAATACATTACAGCTTTGGAAAATGCAAATCGGACAACTCCCGATATTAAGCATCAAATACAACCAACAAACAACGTACTCGAGTACTTTATGAAATCAAAACACATCAAACAAACTCTCCCATCGACAAACATCACTTTGGACCCTCGTCATCATTCAGCTCTAGTGGTTGTTTCCCCGCCCTCCTGGATCCTGAACATAAAATAAATGTTCACCCCCGAAGGGGTTAACACAACGATACTAGTACAAGTACGATAATTACACAACGGTGATTTATTCAGCGACCCCTGAACAATAACATCAATAATATCAACAATGATAAGAACAAGTTTCCCCAACGATAAACAATAACAAGAAAATTCACAACAACACATATTAATCTCAACATACTCGTGGTATTCCAACGATCCAGCGCACACAGCATAGATTCCCATGATGATCCCGTCAGACCAACACATGGTGGAAGTACCCGTCCAACGATCCAGTGCACACATCTATAGATTCCCATGATGATCCCGTCGGACCAACGCATGGTGGACAAAACAATCACAATACACATGTACGACACATAATAACATAACCCACATCAACACGGATAAACATAATTAAAGTACTTGCCTTAGAGATATGGCAAGAAATAAATACTTCAACGACTTCAACAAACTCGAAGGCCGCTCCTTCGATCCACCCTCGAAAACCTCAAACCTTACACAATAGGAAATAACGACAAACTCAACTCATGTAAAAAGTCTACCACACGAACATGTTAAACATTCCGACAAGCGACCGAACTTTTTATTATCATACGGCCGATTCCCGGTTAATTACTTAAAGCACACTACGTCAAACAAATACCATACTACATGCGAAACAAAGGATCATAATGGGGAAAACACGTTGATGTCTATGGTTTCAGCATATTCAAAACTTCACAAACCACATTCCAATTCTTCCCATCAATTCTAATACATGCTTCGGTTATCTAAATGAATTCATAACAAGGTAAGTACGTTCAACCGAATTGTAAGTTAATCCCAATTATGATTCTCGTTCTTCCGCAAGTAAACTTATCTTATCCAAATTCAAAGTTCACCAAGATCGTTACAACAAGATCGTATCGTCCTAACCATTCATACAAAGATTATCAATCCAAACAATCTTTACAAATCCTGGATTATACTTGAAGAACAATTCCTACGTTCATCATCTCGAATTCACCTAGTCTAGGTGATAACATAATCGGTTCATTCATTATATAAGAATCGCAAAATTATCATCTCCATCATATAATCATCACGAAATCACCATCAAGGCAGGTTATAATCTTCGAAAATCACATTCTTATGATATGCATAATCAAGGTTCAACTGTCACCAATGAAAAATCCAAGTTTAACCAATCCAATCCTCCTAAACTTTGTTGTTCGATTCATAATGCCCAACTAAACGCAATAACCTCAGTAGCATGCCCATAATTATCACTAAGAACATGAACTCGTAAAGCATCACATACCTTAATACGGAAGGAAACGACAAAACACTAGGTGGAATCCAACATCGGATGCTTGAACGCTAATCTCCAATGCCCCACGTTTTCAACAATCACAAACGAAGGGTAAAGTGAGAAATGAAATGAGGGTGATGTCCTATATATAGGAAATGACCTTTAGCATGCGCTATTCCTCAGTTTTAGCGTGCGCTAATGGGCTCACAGTTCACTATTTCTTTCTGTCTTCGGCCTTACATACGTTAAACAGCCTTTACGTACGTTAATGCAATAGATATCGTATGCTATCACCCTTTCATAGCGTGCGTTAACGACTTTATGAATCTTACTGACCTCACTGTACTCGACTTTAGCGTGCGCTAAGCACCATTGACTCAACTTTTCCAAAAGCCGTCCAGGTTCATCCCGACATGTCCCTATCCAGTATCCGTGATCCGAACTCACCTACCAACCTTGTCTTAATCCTGTTGACCATAAGTAGCATACGCTACGTGTCTTCTTCTACGTGTGCTAGCTCACACATTTAGCGTACTCTACACTCAATAGTTAGCATGAGCTAATTACGTGTAAATACATGCATGCATTAACATCAATGGAATAATACACTCGCCATTACTGGACTATGAAATACGGAGGGTCATACTCTAATTATTAATACGTCATTCGCAATGTCATAAGGTTCAAATACAGATAAAATACATATCAAATATACAGGTATTACATACTCTCACTCTAAAAACAAGTTTCGTCCCGAAACTTAAGATGAAAATAATTTCAGGTATCTCGACTTCATACTATTCTCGGTCTCCCAAGTGGATTCTTCGACTCCGTGTCGTGACCATTAAACTTTAACCAAGGAGAATGGTTTATTCCTAAATTGATTGATTCGACTCTCGAGTATCTTGATTAGCTTCTCCTCGAACGTGCCATCATTAGCTACTTCGATCTCGCCAAAATCGATGACATGACTAGGAACCGGTACATACTTCCGTAACTGAGATACATGAAACACATTATGAACGTGACTCAGCAATGGCGGAAAGGCCAACCTGTACGCCAACTCCCCAACTTTCTCAAGAATCTCGAATGGTCCAATATATCTCAGACTCATCTTTCCTTTCCTCCCAAAATAAAAAATTCCTCGGGTAGGAGAAACTTTCAGAAGTATGTGATCCCCAATTCCAAACTCTAACGGGCGACGGCGCACATATGCATAAGACTTCTGCCGACTCTGGGCAGTCAACAACCTTTCACGAATCAGAGCTACCTTCTTTTGAGTCTGCATTATGAATTCTGGTTCCATCCCGATTAAGTCACACGAATCGTCCCAACATAAGGGAGATCTACATCTTCTTCCGTACAATGCCTCGAAAGGTTCCATTTTAATAGAAGCATGCCAACTATTATTGTAGGTGAATTCAATCAACGACAGATGAATTTCCCAATTAGTCGACCAGTCTAAGGCACAAGCTCTCAACATGTCTTCTACTGTTTGAATAGTTCTCTCGGACTGTCCATCAGTTTGGGGATGATAAGTTGTGCTAAAGTTCAGTTCGGTTCCCAAGGCTCTATGAACCGCTTTCCAAAAATGTGACACGAAGCAAGCATCCCGATCTAAAATAATGGACTTCGGTGTACCATGCAATCGGACTATCTCCGCAATAAACACTCGTGCCAACCTCTCGGGTCCCCATGTATCTTTAATGCCCAGAAAATGAGCCGACTTGGTTCGACGATCAACTATCACCCAAATCATATTCATCCCAATTCTGGCCTTCGGCATATTGGTGATAAAGTCCATCGATATATCTTCCCACTTCCATTCAAGAATCGGAAGTGGCTTCAGCATTTCGGCAGGTCGCTGATGCACAATCTTAACATGCTGACAATTTAAACACTCTGAAACATAGTCTGCCATATCGTTCTTCATGTTACCCCACCAAAAATTCTGCTTCAGATCTTTATACATCTTACTGTGCCTGGGTGAATAGAATAGGGCATACTGTGAGCTTCCTTCATGATTGTATGCCTCAAAACATCATTATCGGGAACATAAAGTCGACTTTGGAATCTCAAAACTCCATCTCCATGAAATACAAATCCTGGGGCCTTTCCCTTGCCTACTTCATCACGTAACTGAATCATCAGAGGATCATCTGATTGCTTAGATTTGATTTCTTCGATTAATAATGACGTTAATTCCATCACAAACAGTTGTCCTTGGACTCCTTGTAACTCCATACTTCAATTCTTTCACGAATCAACTCTCGTTGAATGCTGGACTGGGATGTGAGCGTCTCCAACATTCGAATATAAACGGGTTTGCAGCTCAGTGCATCAGCCACTACGTTCGCTTTTTCTAGATGACAAAGAATTTTCAAGTCGTAGTCTTTAATCAATTATAGCCATCTCCTCTGCCGCAGGTTCAACTCTTTCTGACTGAATATGTATTTAGGACTCTTATGATCTGTCAAGATCTGACAGTAAGTTCCATATAAATAGTGTCTCCATATCTTTAAGGCGAAAACAATAGCTGCCAGTTCCAAATCATGAGTTGGATAATTAACTTTATATGGCTTCAACTGCCGTGAAGCGTAGGCAATCACCTTCTCATTCTGCAGCAATACACAACCGAAACCTTAAATTGAAGCGTCACTGTATACTATGAATCCTCCAGTTCCTTGTGGCAGCGTTAGAATGGAGTCGTCGTCAGTTTCTTCTTAAGTTCATCAAAACTGGCCTGACGCTTCTCGTCCCATTCAAACTTTTAGGTATTCTGCAATAATTGAGTAAGTGGATGGGTAATTTTGGAAAACCCTTGCAAGAATCGACGATAATACCCATCAAGTCCTAAGAAACTTCTGACTTCTTTCACGTTTTTAGGAGACTTCAATTCCAAAATTGCCTCAACATTCTGAGGATCTACTCGGACCCCTTCCGCTGATACCATGTGATCAAGGAACATCACTTATTTTAGCCATAATTCACATTTTGAAAGTTTAAAATGTAACTGCTCGCTCCTCAAGAGGTTCAAAACGATCCGTAAGTGGTGTTCATGCTCTTCCGGACTCTGAGAGTAGAGCAAGATATCATCGATAAACACAACTACAAATTTTTTCAAATATTCCATGAATACTCGGTTCATTAACTGCATAAACATAGCAGGCGGATTAGTGAGACCAAACGGCATCACCACAAACTCATAGTGCCCGTATCGAGTTTTGAAGGCTGACTTCGGGACATCAGATTCTTTAGTCCTCATCTGATGGTATCCCGATCTCAAATTGATCTTTGAAAATATTGTCGCTCCTTGCAACTGGTCGAACAAATCATCAATCCGTGGCAACGGGTACTTATTCCTGATCGTCATCCTGTTTAGCTCTTTGTAGTCCATGCATAATCAAAGCGATCCATATTTCTTTCGAACAAAAAGAACCGGCGCACCCCAGGGTGAAACACTGGGCTGAATATAAGCTTTGTCCATTAATTCTTCCAGTTGCTTCTTCAATTCATACATCTCGGTAGGTGCCATACGATACGGAACCTTGGAAATTAGCGTAGCACCTAGTTCTAGCTCGATGGTAAATTGTGCATCTCGTTGTAGAGGTAGTCCAGGAAATTCATCAGGGAACACGTCTGGAAATTCGGTCGCAACAGGAATAAATGAAAGCTCTACTCTTCCTTCTTCTCTCTTCATCGCATAACACCAGTACCCGGTACAGTCTTGCTTTAGTAGTTTGACGGCTTTCATGGCTTTGATACTTTCCCTGAGCTTCCTGGTCTCCACCCTTCGAATATTAATTTGGAACCATCTTCGGCTATCATTGAGATATTCCTCTTCCGGTAGTTCATAATAGCTCCATAACTGCTAAGCCAATCGTCTCTGAGAATCGGATCATCTCCTTGTATCTCTACTACAATCAGATTTGAGGGCCACTATTTGCCTCCAATTGATACAAGAAAATCTCTAGTTTCTAAATTCCCCACAAATCTTTCCCACTCGGTAAACCCACAATATAAGGCTCACATTCATGAAAACAAGAAATGCCCAAACGATTAACACAAGACAATGATATAAACGATTGTCTAGCCCCTTTATCGAACAAAACACTAAATGGTTGTGAAAGGGTCTGAACAGTACCTGATGCGACAGCTGTATTCTGATCATCTGCCCTCCTCATCTCATAAAGGCGTGGGGGAGCGGATCCGGCACTCAATGCTCCATTTCGGTCGAACTGTCCCCTGCCTCTTCCTCGACCAAAACTCTGGGGTGGCTGGACACTCTGCTGCGTCTGCGGGACACTCGCCTCTTTCTGGGCCGACTACAAAGTACGAGCTCCAAATAGTTTAGTGGCATCCTTGCAAAACATCGCTCAATGTCCTTACTATCTACATTCGTAACATCTCACCAGAGAATGAAAACAATCAGGCCACAAGTGTCCAGGACGACCACAATTAAAATATTGTTTTGCCATATCAATAAAGGCTGGTACAGATATGGAGTTCCTTCCACTTTTGGATGGTTGTGGAGGTTTCTTGAATGAGTGAAAAGATGACTGAGCCTTGCGGGCCCCACTATTCTTATGCTCTGAAAAACCACCAGTGACCTTTTGCTTCTTGGATTCAGAAAACTTTTCCATAGCTGCTACTTTCATTTCGTATGCCAAAGCTTTGTCTTGATACTGGCGAAGAGCGGTGCATTCAAAACCTGACATGTGCCTCTGTATCTCCGGCTTCATTCTCATGTCGAAATGAATCATCATTTCCGCATCAGTTCTGACTAGATGTCGACCAAACGCCAGTTGTTGATTAAATGTCTTAATTGTTTGGGCTACAGATTCATCCATCGGTTGTGCGGAGAAGAACTCTCGAACTTTAGCTCTTTCACCGGGCGAGGACATCACTGAGCTTCCATCATAAGTTTGAACTCTCCCCAATCGGCATCATGATCGATAGGTCAGATAACTTCCCACCTTTCGGACGTTTCCCCCGTTAGGAAATATTGCGCAATGGGGGCTATCCGGTCATCGAGACAGTTAATCCCTGCAAAAACTTCCTCCAGCTCTCTTAGCCAGTGATCCCATGACGGCGTCTCGGAAAAACCACCGAACTTTGGTGGGTGCATCTTTGCCACCTCCTGTAGCCATCTGTCTCCTCGATTTCCCAAGTCTGGGATGCCTTGCTGTCTCTCTCCCGGCTGCAATCCTACTGCCACTTGCATTCTGTCCACATCTTTATCAAATTGCGTCATTTGGTTGACCACTTGACGAAGGATGTTGGGAAAAGCAAGTTCGGCATTCGTTTCCACGGTTTGCTCTCGTTCATTATTGATGGATTCTTGTTGTTCACCAGAACTGTAGTTGCATGATCTGACAGCGAATCAGGAACAGAGGGTGAAGCTTCCCTCTCAGCATTTCTACGTTCGCGTCCACGACCGCGACCACGTCCACGTCCTCCTCTCAACATAATGTAAGAACAAATACTCAATATACAGGGAACAATACTGTCCTTACGTTCAATTATAAAACGGTATAACATGTAAAGGGCAAGATAGAGTTTAGGAAACTTACAACCACCACTGACATGAAGACGTAGGCAGTATAGTGATGTTATTGACGGCCGGTTAACTCAAAAAGAGACATCTGAACCCTAATTTAACCCAACGGCCAAGATATCCATAATCTTAGCTCTGATAAAATATTCTATAACACCCCAAGATATTCAGGAATAATACAGCGCCGTAAATCCTTGATGTAAGGAGGTACTAGGCTAATAAATTTAAAACAACATTAATATATATCAACGGTAAAGTTTATTAATACATTACAGGTCAGGAAAATGTAAATCGGACAACTCCCGATATTAAGCATCAAATAAAACCAACAACAATGTACTCGAGTACTTTATTAAAACAAAACACACCAAACAAACTCTCCCGGCCACAAACATCACTCTGCACCCTCGTCATTATGCATCTCTAGTGGTTGTTTCCCCGTCCTCCTTGATTCTGAACATAAAATAAATGTTCACCCCCGAAGGGGTTAGCACAACGATGCTAGTACAAGTACGATAATTACACAACAATGATTTATTCAGCGACCCTTGGACAATAACATCAATAATATCAACAATGATAAGAACAAGTTTCCCCAACGAGAAACAATAACAAGACAATGCACAACACGTCTTAATCTCAACATACTCGTGGTATTCCAACGATCCAGCGCACACAGCATAGATTCCCATGATGATCCCGTCGTACCAACACATGGTGGAAGTACCCGTCGAATGATCCAGCGCACACAGTTATAGATTCCCATGATGATCCCGTCGGACCAACGCATGGCGAACAAAACAATCACAATACACATGTACGACACATAATAACATAACCGACATCAACACGGATAAAAATAATTAAAGTACTTGCCTTAGAAAGATGGCAAGAAATAAATACTTCAACGACTTCAACAAACTCGAAGACCGCTCCTTCGATCAACTGTTCACAAACCTTGAACCTTACACAAAAGGAAATAACGACAAACTCAAGTTACATAACAAGGACCGCACGAACATGTTAAACGTTCCGAAAAGCGATCGAACTTTTTATTATCATTCGGCCGATTCCCGGTTAATTACTTAAAGCACACTACGCCAAACGTGGTCACCTATCTCGAACTCTAATGGTCGACGACAATTATCCGCATATGATTTTTGTCGACTCTGAGCGGTCAACAAACGACTCCTGATCAACACTACCTTCTCGCGGGCGGCTATTAGCATATCGAGTTCAGTGCCGATTGATTCTTCTTACTGACGAGATAAACATAAAAACTATCACATGCCTCCGGTCATCCGAAGGCCAGAATAAACGAATATTGGCATCAATGCTCAAAATAATAAGAATTTACAAAACGACCCAAACATTAGAAAATCTAGATTCGAGACCTGAACAACAATCTCAGAAAGTCGTAACATAACCATAAATATTAAAAGAACTCGCAAAGGTAACAAAATGCCAGGTTAGAACGAGATTACAATAATCGAGCCTCAACGCGGAACAAGTAAAATCCCATAAAAATAACTCCAAAACTCGTCCCGATGGTCATACATGCAAAACAAAATGGTTTCAGAATACTACATCAGTTACAAGCGAGTCATCTGAAATGAAAATATACTAAAAATAAAAATTACTAAAAATAGAAAGTGTGGATAAACATTTTACGGCCGTAATGCATACCATCTTACAGCCATAGCTCAGCCCTCAAACTCACTGCCCAATATACTCAACTACATTACGGCCGCTACAAAAAGGACATTACGGCCGTAATGTATAAAGTATTACTGCCGTAATGCATACCATCTTACGGCCCTAACTCAACCCTGGCAGCAGGTCAGGCTGGTTTGAAGCAACGACTGGCCAACAACCGGAATGAGAGTACAGGGGATGAAACCACGGATATACGAATATATTTTACTAAAGAGATAAACATAAAACCATCACATGCCTCCGGCCATCGGAAGGCTGGAATAAACAAATATTGGCATCAACGTCCAAAATAATAAGAATTTACACAACGACCCAAACAATCGAAAATCTTGATTCGAGACCTGAACAACAATCTCATAAAGTCGTAACATAACCAGAAATATTAAAGGAACTCACAAAGGTAACAAAATGCCAGGTTATAACGAGATTACGAGAATCGAGCCTCAACGCAAAAAGTTACACAACAAGTAAAATCCCATAAAAACAACTCTGAAACTCGTCCGGATGGTCATGCATGCAAAATAAAATGGTTTCATAATACTACAACACTTATAAGTGAGTCGTCCAAAATGAAAATGTACTGAAAATAGAAATTACTAAAAATAGAAAGTGCGGATATTACATTTCTCCCCCTGAAAATAAGTTTCGTCCCGAAACTTGCAAAATAAATAACTCGGGGTATCTTGCCTTCATATTGTCCTCAGTTTTCCACGTCGCTTCCTCAGATCCGTGTCTCGACTACTGGACTTTAACCAAAGGAATGGTTTTGTGCCTAAGTTGTTTCACCCGACGCTCCAAAATTTGAATCGGTCTCTATTCAAAGGTAATGTCGGGACCTAACTAAATCTCTTTAAAATCAATAATATGGCTAGAGTTTGGTACATACTTCCAAAGCTGGGAAACATGACATACGTTATGCATGTGACTCAAGTGTTGAACAAAGTATTTTGATGATGAATTCTTTCAAAACATTTAAACAAAGACTCATACGTTGTGTATCTCAAAATTCAAGTAAACCAGAGCACTTGGAATCTCACCTGATATCATAGCGCACGCAACCTACTCATACTCGTGCACGCTAGTTGATCATTTTAGCGCACGCAAGAGAGTGCCTAGCGCACGCTACCTGTTCGTATTCTCAAGACAGTAAGGTCTGGACTGAAATCAAGGCAACAGGAAGCGCACGCTACGAAAGATAATAGTGCATGCTTTTCCGGTCAGTAATGCACGCTACGATAATATTTTACGTACGTTGCCTGAAAGTATTTTGAAGACAGTAGGCTCTGGAACTCAAGCAAGGAAGCATGAAGCGCACGCTAAGAATGGATGTAACGCACGCTATGAAGAGCTAGTAGCGCATGCTATCAATACACATTAGCGCACGCTACGTATTCAAAAACCTACCGTTAGCCATTCAACCGTTGGGACGATAAATTCAACAAAGGAATCACAAAAAATCTGGAAAGTAAATCTTGACTATCTAGCGCACGCTAAACTCAAAATTTATCCGTTGGAGAACAACGTTAGAGGCAAAGCCATAACTACGCCATAAGTGCTCATATGCAATGCTTTTTGTAAAGTGTTGCAACCATAGCGTTGCAATAGCTCTCGCACTTGTGATCTTCTGCAACTCTAGTAAAAGAGTATTGCATTAGACATGAATGTAGTGTTGCTTGAGAATAATGCTGTTTCAATGTGCAACACCAATTAAAAGTGTTGCATTTAACTTAATAATAACAAAGATATTAAAATTAAATATATTATTAAAAACTACACAAGAACTTTTAGATTTTGATCTATTTCATACTTCAAAATGAGATAAATAATTTATTATAAATTTTAACATTAATTATGAATATATTATGTAAATTGTAATACCCGGTTGTAATTCAGTCATTATCATTCAGTAAATATCATTCAGTAATTGTCACTCAGTAATTTTTCACTCATTAATGATCATTCATCGTTCATATTCATTCATTGTATTCACCGATCAGAGTTATGGTATCGTACATCAGTTATTATCCGTCATCCTACCTGGTCGGAGGATCGAACCGTGGTCATCATCATTGTCATCTTCATAATGGGTTGTGTGTGAGGAGTAGCGCACGCTACGTACTCTCTTTAGCGTGCGCTAATTGAGTACGGGTAGCGCACGCTACCTCTCCGTATTAGCGCACGCTAATGTGGTTTAGGCCTGCAGTCCAGAAGGCACTGGACTGCAGCCGAGTTGGAGTAGTGCACGCTATGGATGGTAAGTAGCGCACGCTAGTAAGTTTGGATAGTGCCCGCTATGCAGTCAGTGTAGCGCGCGCTAAGGCCGATCAGGCAGAGTCCAGTGGGTACTGGACTGATTTTGGAATAATTCCTAGCGCACGCTATGAGTGGATTTTAGCATACGCTATTGGGGCAGTAGCACATGCTGGTTATTGGATGTAGCGCGCGCTATCGCAAGCAGGTCAGAGGACAGGAGGTTCTGGACTTCGGTCACTTGACATCAGGTATTTAGCTAGCGCACACTAACTTTAGGAGATAACGCACGCTATCGGGAGGGCGTTAGCGCACGCTATCAAGTTCGTAGCGTACGCTAATAAGGCAGTCAGAGTTCATTGGACTGTCCGGTTGACCCGTTAGCGCACGCTAAATAACAGGTCGTAGTGTGCGCTAATCTGGGAACAGTATATATTAGACAGTGCAGTCCAGATTGGTCACTTGTCATTCTCTCTTCGCTCCTTCGACGATTCAGGGCGATTTCAGGCAATTCGGAGCGATCTTTTCGAGCTGCACTCACCTATCATCATCACCAAGCTTATCATTCATATTAATCATCATTTCATCATCTCCATCACATCAAATCAAGGTAATAATTTCTTGGATCTAGAATTTCAGATTTTGGGTATTTTTCTTCCGATTTCTTCGTGTAAGCTCGGATTGTTGTTGGAATATGTTAGATATGGATTATCTACCTTGGATAAATGTATTCCTACGGATTTATTGGCATGTATTTCGGATTTCATGAATATTGGGGTTAATTCAAGAACACTTTTTGGTTGACTTTGATATTTTTGGGGGTTTTCGATTAGATGTTGTCGTTAACTCGAGTTGCGGATTCCTATGGGATTATTGATATCATTGAAGGTGTTTTGTGGTTTGAAATACTCATTTTTGGGGTTTGGTTTCGATATATTCGGGATTAAATATTATCAAAGGATGTATATTTGCTAAGTATTCGTTAGAATGCCTCAATGAGTTTGTATATTGTTGTATCGGCGTTTGAGTTGGTTAAAATCGTGTTTGATACGCTTATTGAGCGGATTATTGGTAATTGTGTCATTCAAGGTTGTTCGAGCGACCGACATCTCTTTTAGGACGTTGTTCGAGGAAGGACATTTCAACAATGGTATTGTGTAAGTAAATTCTTTACTCGGTTAAAATGATATTCATTCCTTACGTTGTTGTTCATTCATACATGTAATTCACTCATAATATATCGTTCATGTCGAGACTTATATTTATCAACTCATCATGTAACTCACGAGGAATGACGGTTCCAAAATCATTTCATTGAAGCTATCACTCGTTGTATCATTATTTTATCTCGGTGAATCGTTCTTGATCCTTATCGGATTCTATTCATTACTCCTCACCTTGGTCATTTTTGTTCTGGTGATCTTACGGAATTATATTGCATGGCCAGTTGGCGCATGTGTGAAATTTTAGTCGGGCACACTATGGTCATGTGTATATGCGGGACTCCGGACACATTGGACTGTGCGCACGGTAATGTGTATACGCAGGATTCCGGACACACTGGACCATGAGACTAATTAGGCCAATAGCGGGTGTATATGCGGGGCTCCGGACACTCGGCTATTTGTGCTCTCACGTTTTTCATTCGGGCGTACATTGATGCTCATCATTCAACTTGATTCATTAATTCATTTATGTGATTGTTGTATATTGTTCAACTCTTGAGGATTGTTGTTCTGTGTAACTGATCCCGTTGGGGGATGTTGTTTTTAGGTCATGGCAAGGCTAAGGCACGGGAAGAGAACGTTGACGGCGAGGAGTCCCAGTGATACTAGTAGGGGGCCCCAGTCCTTTTCAGTCTTCATGGTTTCTTCATTTTTATTTCCGCTGCAGACTTCCGTTTGAATATTCATTTATTCTGTGTTGTATATTTTATCTTCATATAAAATATACATGTATTCTGTATTATCTTGGGTGTGTTGTAATGAAGCTCCTCATGTAAAACCCACTAAATTCGATAACTTATCACATGTACAATATATCAAATCATGATGTAATTTAATAATAGTTATTTTATGACAAGATATAACCTACATCTATTTTATTTTATTTCACTCTTTAACTTTGTAAATTACTTAATAAACCAAATAATAAAAATTAAAATAGTGTGTTGATTCACCTATTGGGCTAATTGTCAACACCTAACTACATGTGGATTCACTAATGGACTCAACCCAACTCATTAAAAATCATAAGACTTGAAGTTACACTTCAAAGCCCAACCCACCTAATTAAATCCTTTACCATTTTAATTATACTCTTAATTTAACAATATATATATATATATATATATATATATATATATATATACACACACATATGGGCGGCCATGAGGGAGGAAGAGTGAAGCTCTAGATTCTTCACTCATCACATGCAAGACTTGCATGAAACATCTTGACACATGTAACAAGTCTTCTACACATTTCACTTTCCAACCCTCCTTATCCCAACTTTAAATACTTACACCTTAACCTAAACACCCTTTACACTTAACACAACCAAAAAATCTGCATTTGAGAGTCTAAGAGAGAGAGAGGTCCGAACCAAGAGGAAGAAGAAGGAGGAGGAAGAAAAATTTCAACAAGAAATAGGTAATCTCATCCCTTATAACTATTTCCATAATTTCTTATGAAAACCTCCATAATCTAACCTTAATCTTAATACATTCAAACATAATTCTCATCTTGGGGGTGCATGTGGATCGGACAAACTATGTAGTAGTAGAGGAGAAGTTGTTTTTCAACTTTCAAGACTTAGAACCGACGAAATCCGACAAGATCAAGGTGGGTGAAAACTCTTTCAAACTTTAAAGTAGAAATCTATTCTTTTTCTTGTGATGCATGTGATAAATCTGAAGTATTTCAATATTCTTTTGATATGATCTATGTTAAAATATTCATGTTATAATTTCATGTTATGATTTTATGTATAACTATGTGAATATTCGTTTTTCTTAAACATAATCATCAAATATTATGAAAAATATGAAAGTATGTACTAATATGAAATTCTTGTATAAATGCATGTTTTTAAAGATGAATGTTATGGTTATAAAAACATGCAATATGATTTATCGAATTTAAACGACAACCGATTTGGTAGTCGGGTGCCGATTTTGTGATAACTTGAAAGATATATGTTTTCTTCTAAATGTTGTTGAAACCCTACCAAAATCTGAAATCTTGTGTTATATGATTATGTTATGATATATGAATAATTTATTTGCAGTCAAAACGGGACTTGAAATGAGTAAACGGAGCTTTGGGCATAAATTATAATTTCTCAAAGTTTGAGGACTAAACTGAAAATTTCAAAAATACAACATTCTGGACCTTGGATAGTACATATTATACCATGTATAGTCTGTCCATAAAGTTTCAAGCGATTCGGAGTTCGATATCTAAACTTAATAGTCCAAATCGCAAATTTTAAATAATTTCGGGGCCAAAACGCAAAAATTTCAAACTTCTGTACCAGGTCCGAAATTTTCTGGAATTTTCACAAATATGTAATTCCAGGTTCATCATAAGTCATCTCGTAAAATTTCGTTAAATTCCGAGCTAAATTCATAGCTCTATATGCCTCGGAACGATTTCCTTAAGTTTTGGGGCAATATCGCAATTTCTGGAAATTTCAGTCCGGAAACTGGAAATTTCCGAATTTTCACTAAATCTAGAGTCGAGGAATTATTTTTGGCTTCCTCATAAAATTTCATAGCGATCCGATTTGGTTTCATACTCCAACGCTTAGGTTTGAACCTAAGGGTAAAAACGTCCTTTCAAACTATTTTGCAAATTCTCGTTTCGTTTCGTCGAACCTACCTGTTTAATATATCTGATCTGAACCCATCAGACCGTTAATAAATTATTGAGAATATTTTCGAGTTTATATACAAGTCCTATTCCGCATTACCGGGCCACAAATAAAATTAACCGTATTCCATACTTAATCAAAAGACGCTATTAACCTCACTGACCGAACGTTTACGTGATACTTGTGAAACGCGTCAAATTGATAACTGTGTCTGTCCGGTAACTAAGTGCTATACAAATAAAGTGCCACGGACGGGTCCACCTCTAACTCTATCGGAACAAAGTGCCACGTCGACGGACGGGGGCCACCTCTTGAGTCCATATGAAACAGAGTGTCGACCTACAATCTGGGGGCCACCTCTTGAGCTGTAGGAGCCACCTCTAGAGTCCCAAATCGTGTCAGGGACGGTTGGACCGAGTCTTGGATCGAGCAGTGCGGCTGCGGTTCATGAACAAGGCTACCGTTGTTTCCTATTCCCATAACCGAGGAACAGAGTGTTCCGAGGGACCTGGGTCGTAGACTTGGGGTATAATCGCGATTATGGTGTGATCCGGGTATTGACTCACAGCTAAGGACATACCGATCCCAGATAAGAGATAAGGAAGCACACGCTAAGTGTGAGAGCGAAGGCTCAGCTATTGGGGTGACGGTCCAAATCTTGGGGCGACGGCCTATCTTGCTAGGAGTAATAAGGAGAGTTTAGAATCCAAAGTCCACATCGGCAAGATTCGAAACTGAATTGACTGATCGACTGATTGACTGACTGCTTGACTTGACATCCGTCCACGGGGACTGGATTATAATATTACAACTACACAATGATTATGGTTTATAAAATTTCGACATAATTGTGATTGTTCCCATTTTTTTTATAACTGATAAAATCATGCATCACTTAAAAAGATTTTCAAAGAAACAAGCCACACTTGCACACGATCACCCACTCACTGAGAACTTTTGTCTCACCCCACCATTTTTCCTTTTAAACCAGAGAATGAGCAAACAGCAGAGGACGAAGAAGGCTTCGTAGAAGAGGCCGAATAGAAGATTGTCTTCAAGATTTAGGACTTCTGTTCTCAGAATTTCTGTTGTTATCCCAACTTGTAATAGTTAACTATGCTTTGTACTTAACTCGTTTGGTATTTATCCGCTGCAAACTTATGAACAGTGTAATTTCGATTATCAGCTTTGTCTCAGCGAATATTAGTACATCGGGCTAAGATGGTTGTTCGAAATGTTATCCAATCTTTATTTTTCTTCCACTATTTATTATCGTATTTTGATTGATTGATCGAATGATGCGTCGCGCCCTCGTCCTTCCCGATGTTGGGGGCATGACAGGAGTGGTATCGGAGCCCGCTTTGTGACAAGGACACTTACAACGGGCTAACCAGGATAAGATTCTTCGGACTTAGATGGAAATTCCACCTAGGATGAAGTGAACCATAAGATTGAGACCTAATGTAGATTTCTCGAGTCAATTCTCATTATAGATCTCTTTCGACTTATCGCTATTCACATGGAATATGCATAGTCAAATTTAAAATTCCTAAGTCATTGGCCAAAGTACTTTATTAAGTATCCACGGCATTTCCCCAACTGGATCAATCCTTTTGTTGAACTCTTGAAACGGATATAATTTACATCACTTATCCATTTTCTCAAAGTCATGTCACTATACATTCGAAATTGATGAAGTTCCTTTAAACTCCACTAAACTTCATTGTCTTCTTAAAAATGGAGTATTATTATCCTTAGTCACTAGTATCGTATAAGCATATTTGTTGGATCATTAAGTTCACTGTCTCGATGATTATTCATGCTCAATTATGCGCTTAAATCTACATGACAACATAGAATACTAATAATTCCACATAAGACCGAAAATCCTCACACATTACCTAACTTATATTAGTTGGCTGACCGAAGACGCGGACGTCCTCGCATGAATCGTGAAGAGCAGCAACAACGCGATGATCGCTCATGCTCTCCTCTACGAGGAGGAAATGGGAATGATGCCATGGCCCAAGCCCTCACTCAACTGACGAACTTCCTACAACAACAGACTGCTAACAACGGAAACCACAATGAAACTCATGATCGTACCCTGAAAGATTCTTAAATTTCAATCCGCCTACCTTTGACGGTGAACCCGACGATATCAAATCTGAACTCTGGCTGGAGAGAATTGAGGGAATTTTCAACGCCCTTCAGTATACTGATGAACAGCGGATATCACTGGCTGCATTCCGACTCGAGGCCGCAGCTCATGACTGGTGGAGGAATGTCAACGAGCGCTGGACGAGAGAAAACCGTGTCAGAACATGGGCTAACTTCCTGACCGACTTCCGAACTCAGTACGTGTCAGCAGCAGCCAGAGAGGCTAGACGAGATGAGTTCTACCACCTGAAGTAAGGAACCATGACAGTCGCTCAATATGAAGCCCAGTTTAACAGATTGTCTAAATACGCACCGGGATTGGTTACAACTGAAGAGGACAAGCTATATAAGTTCACTAGAGGACTGAGGCAGTCGCTTCAACAGAGCCTTCTAACTGTTCAGCTGATGACACTTACTCAAGCAGTAGAAGCCGCCACCCGAATCGAGAGCGGAACTGCGAGGTTAACTCAATAGCAAAGCCGTTTCTCTAACGCCAAGAGGCCTGCTACCCGACCAACATCAATGCCACCACAGGAGTTTAAGAGGATGGGAACTCGAGGAAGTTCGGGTGGAACGAAGGCACCAGTTCTCAACAAACCAACAGCGCCTTGCACCCACTGTGGAAGGAAAGGGCATAAATCAGAGTTGTGTTGGAGGAAGCTGGGAAATTGCCTACGTTGCGGCAGCCAAGATCATCAAATTCGAGAGTGCCCAGATATGAACACCCCGACAATCAAACCAGCTATTGCAGCCAAACCAGGAAACAACAAAGGTAAAGCCCCAGCTCGAGTATTAGCATTGACTGGTCAGGAGGCACCAGAGAACAACGATGTGGTGGAAGGTACACTCCTGATATCTAATCAACTTGCACGAATACTTATAGATCCAGGATCATCCTATTCGTTTGTTGCACCGCACTTTTCTAAGAAACTTGATAGGCCGTTAGAATCTTTATCATTATGCCTAGAAGTATCTACCCCGATGGGAGTTAGTCAGCTAGCAGATAAAGTCCATTCTGCGTGTGATGTGACCATCAGTGGTAACTCTTACTCTGCCGATTTAGTAGTGCTTCCAATATTAGAATATGACGTCATCTTAGGAATGGATTGGCTATCTAAACACTATGCACAATTGGATTGTCATTCTAAAATAGTTAGGTTTTGCGAACCTAACAAGCCAATCGTGAAATTAATTGGAGACGCTAGAGTCAACCTAGCACCTATAATATCAGCTATCAAAGCTAGTAAGGCAGTTGCCAAAGGGGCGACCAGATTTTTAGCCTTCATCATCAACAAACCCATGAGTAAGTCGGGCATAGAAACTATATGTGTGGTATCCGAATACCCTGACGTATTTCCCGAAGAATTGACCTCCCTACCGCCTGACAGATAAGTTGAATTCAATATCGAAATCATGCCTGGGAAGGCACCCATTGCAAAGGCACCATACCGAATGGCACCACTGGAGCTGCAAGAGTTGAAGGTCCAACTGCAGAAGTTACTCGACGTGGGTTTTGTACAACCCAGTGTATCACCTTGGGGAGCTCCAGTATTATTTGTCAAAAAGAAGGACGGAACATTGAGGCTTTGCATAGATTACCGTGAACTCAACAGCATTATGGTTAAAAATAAGTATCCTCTCCCGAGGATAGATGAGTTGTTTGAACAACTCCAAAGAGCTACGGTGTATTCCAAGTTCGATCTTCAACAAGGATACTACCAGTTAAAGATTAGGAATGAAGATGTTCCTAAAACTGCATTCCAAACTAGATACGGCCACTACGAGTTCGTAGTGATGCCTTTTGGACTCACGAACGCTCTTGCGACATTTATGGATTTAATGCACAGAGTATTTCAACCATATCTCGACCAATTCGTAGTAATTTTCATCGATGACATACTCGTGTACTCTAAGTCGGAAAAAGATCACGAGAGACACCTTAGACTAGTGTTGGATACACTAAGGCAGCACAAGTTGTACGCCAAGTACAACAAGTGTGAATTTTGGTTGAGGGAAGTGACATTTCTAGGCCATATTATTTCTGGAGAAGGGATTGCAGTTGATCCATCTAAGGTAGAAACTATTATGGATTGGAAGAGGCCAGAAAATGTAACTGAGATCCGAAGCTTTCTTGGACTTGCGGGATACTACCATAAATTCATCAAAGACTTCTCGAAGATAGCGGGACCCCTCACCCTGCTAACCCAGAAACAAGTAAAATTTGAATGGACAGATAAATGCGAGTCAAGTTTCCAAGAACTCAAGAAGAGACTTACCACCGCACCTATACTGACACTTCCAGAAGGAACCTAAGGATTTGTCATATATAGTGACGCCTCAAAGGATGGCCTCGGTGCCGTTCTGATGCAGAATGGTAAAGTTATCAGGTACGCTTCCAGGCAACTCAAGACGCACGAGTAGAATTATCCAATGCACGACCTGGAACTTGCTGCAATAGTATTCGCCTTAAAGAAATGGCGACATCATTTATATGGCGTTGAATTCACCGTGTTTACGGATCATAAAAGTCTCAAGTACCTATTGTCTCAAAAGGAACTTAATCTCCGACAGATAAGATGGGTAGAACTTTTAGAAGATTACCATTGTGAAATTCAACACCACCCAGGGAAAGCGGACGTCGTGGCCGATGCCCTAAGTAGAAAGGCTAGAGTGGCCCGACTCATGGTTCGAGAATGGCAAGCTCTTGAGGAATTGAGCTGTCTAAAACCCATTCACGAAGGTACCCATTTAAGTTGCGCCAACCTCATGGTTAAACCAAATCTATTGGACGATATTCGATTAGCCCAAGAGAGAGATCCAAAACTTCAAGAGTTTAAGGACAAGATCGCTAAGGGCGAGAAACCCGAGTTTACAATTACCGAGGATGGGATTGTAAGGTTTAAGGGACGATTATGCATACCTCACTACGGGGAGCTCAAAAGACGAATTCTCGAGGAAGCTCATTGCTCGAAATATACGATACACCCAGGAAGTAACAAGATGTACCGAGACTTGAAGAAACACTTTTGGTGGGTGAACATGAAGAACCAAGTGGCAGAATTCGTGGCGCGATGCCTCACATGTCAGAGAGTCAAATCCGAGCATCAGCGACCCTCATGACTACTACAACCACTAGAAGTCCCTGAATGGAAATGGGAAATGGTAACCATGGATTTTATCACGGATTTACCGACCATAAGAGGAGGTTATAACACCATTTCGGTGATCGTCGACAGACTGACGAAATCATCACATTTCGTGCTAGTTAAAAAGGACGACAGTTTGCAAAAGATGGCTAGGACCTATATTAGAGAGATCATTCGACTCCATGGAGTGCCAACAGACATAGTATCGGACAGAGATCCTAGATTCTTGTCTCGTTTTTGGAAAGTCTTTCATAAGGAATTAGGAACTTCCTTAAGCTTCAGCACAAGTGCGCATCCCCAGACTGACGGACAATCTGAACGAACCATTCAAACCCTTGAAGACATGTTACGAGCTTGTGTACTGGACTTTCAAGAAAATTGGGATCACCACCTGCCATTAGCCGAGTTTGCATACAACAACAGTTTCCAAGCGACCATCGGAAGGGCACCTTATGAAGCTCTGTATGGGAGAAAGTGTCGATCCTCGCTCCATTAGGAAATTGATGACCATTGGATGCCGAAGACTCAACGAACCGAACCTTCAGCAATGAGCAAAGATTTGGTGAAGGAAGCCGTAGATAAAGTACGACTAATCAAGGATAGGATCCGCACAGCGCAAAGCAGACAGAAGAGTTACGCCGATCAACGTCGGAAGGATCTAGAATTTGAAGTAGGAGATCAAGTCTTCCTGAGGTTAACACTGCGGAAAGGTTTGATAGTGTCAAGAAAAGGAGGAAAGCTGAGACCCCGATATGTAGGACCATTCAAAATCACGGAAAGGATTGGACGACTAGCGTACCGATTGGAGCTACCACCCAATCTGTCTGGAATGCACGACGTTTTCCATGTTTCGAGATTAAATAAATATCATCCAGACCCAACGCACATTCTTACTTCTGACATTCCGCCGATCAAGGATAACTTGTCTTATGAAGAGAAGCCAATCAAGATCCTCGACCGGCAAGTACGCGAATTTAGGAAGAAGCGAATTCCTTTGGTTAAAGTCGTCTGGTCGAATCACAACAGAGAGGAAGATGCGACGTGGGAGGCCGAGGAAGAAATGAAGAAATCTTACCCCGAGTTGTTTAAGTAGGAATTTGGGGACCAAATTCTTTTAAGGAGGGGAGGATGTAAAACCCACTAAATTCGATAACTTATCACATGTACAATATATCAAATCATGATGTAATTTAATAATAGTTATTTTATGACATGATATAACCTAAATCTATTTTATTTTATTTCACTCTTTAACTTTTGTAAATTACTTAATAAACCAAATAATAAAAATTAAAATAGTGTGTTGATTCACCTATTGGGCTAATTGTCAACACCTAACTACATGTGGATTCACTAATGGACTCAACCCAACTCATTAAAAATCATAAGACTTGAAGTTACACTTCAAAGCCCAACCCAACTAATTAAATCCTTTACCATTTTAATTATACTCTTAATTTAACAATATATATATATATATACACATATGGGCGGCCATGAGGGAGGAAGAGTGAAGCTCTATATTTTTCACTCATCACATGCAAGACTTGCATGAAACATCTTGACACATGTAACAAGTCTTCTACACATTTCACTTCCCAACCCTCCTTATCCCAACTTTAAATACTTACACCTTAACCTAACCACTTTTTACACTTACCACAACCAAAAAATCTACATTTGAGAGTCTAAGAGAGAGAGAGTGCCGAACCAAGAGGAAGAAGGAGGAGGAGGAAGAAAAATTTCAACAAGAAATGGGTAATCACATCCCTTATAACTATTTCCAGAATTTCTTATGAAAACCTCCATAATCTAACCTTAATATTAATAAATGCAAATATGGTTCTCACCTTGGGGGTGCATGTGGATCGTCCAAACCATGTAGTAGTATAGGAGAAGTTGTTTTCCAACTTTCAAGACTTAGAACCGACGAAATCCGACAAGATAAAGGTGGGTGAAAACTCTTTCAAACTTTAAAGTAGAAATCTATTCTTTTACTTGTGATGCATGTGATAAATCTGAGGTATTTCAAGATTCTTTTGATATGATCTATGTTAAAATATTCATATTATAATTTCATGTTATGATTTTATGTATAACTATGTGAATATTCATTTTTCTTAAACATAATCATCAAATATTATGAAAAATATGAAAGTATGTACTAATCTGAAATTCTTATATAAATGAATGTTTTTAAAGATGAATGTTATGGTTATAACAACATGTAATATGATTTATCGAATTTAAACGACAACCAATTTGGTAATCGGGTGCCGATTTTGTGATAACTTGAAAGATATATATTTTCTTCTAAATATTGTTGAAACCCTGCCAAAATCTGATATCTTGTGTTATATGATTATGTTATGATATATGGATAATTTATTTGCGGCTAAAACGGGACTTGAAATGAGTAAACGGAGCTTTGGGCATAAATTGTAATTTCTCAAAGTTTGAGGACTAAACTGAAAATTTCGAAAATACAACATTCTGGACCTTGGACGGTACATATTATACCATGTATAGGCTGTCCATAAAGTTTCAAGTGATTCGGAGTTCGATATCTTAACTTAATAGTCCAAATCGCAAATTTTAAATAATTTCGGGGCCAAAATGCAAAAATTCCAAACTTCTGTACCAGGTCCGAAATTTTCTTGAATTTTTACAAATATGTAATTCCAGGTTCATCATAAGTCATCTCATAAAATTTTGTTAAATTCCGAGCTAAATTCATAGTTCTATATGCCTCGGAACGATTTCCTTAAGTTTTGGGGCAATATCGCAATTTCTGGAAATTTCAGTCCCGAAACAGGAAATTTACGAATTTTCACTAAATATGGAGTCGAGGGATTATTTTTGGATTCCTCATAAAATTTCATAACCATCCGATTTGGTTTCATACTCCAACGCTTAGGTTTGAACCTAAGCGTAAAAACGTCCTTTCAAACTATTTTGCAAATTCTCGTTTCGTTTCGTCGAACCTACCCATTTAATATATCTGATCTGAACCCATCAGACCGTTAATAAATTATTGAGAATTTTTTTGAGTTTATATACAAGTCCTATTCCGCATTACCGGGCCACAAATAAAATAAACCATATTCCATACTTAATCAAAAGACGTTATTAACCTCACTGACCGAATGTTTACGTGATACTTGTGAAACGCGTCAAATTGATAACTGTGTCTGTCCGGGAACTAAGTGCTATACAAACAAAGTGCCACGGACGGGTCCGCCTCTAACTCTATCGGAACAAAGTGCCACGTCGACGGACGGGGGCCACCTCTTGAGTCCATATGAAACAGAGTGCCGACCTACAATCTGGGGGCCATCTCTTGAGCTGTAGAATCCACCTCTAGAGTCCCAAATCATTTCAGGGATGGTTATACCGAGTCTTGGATCGAGCAGCGCGGCTGCGGTTCATAAACAAGGCTACCGTTGTTTCCTATTCCCATAACTGAAGAACGGAGTGTTCCGAGGGACCTGGGTCGTAGAGTTGGGGTATAATCGCGATTATGGTGTGATCCGGGTATTGACCCATAGCTAAGGACATACCGAGCCCAGATAAGAGATAAGGAAGCACACGCTAAGTGTGAGAGCGAAGGCTCAGCTATTGGGGCGACGGTCCAAATCTTGGGGCGACGGCCTATCTTGCTAGGAGTAATAAGGAGAGTCTAGAATCCAAAGTCCACATCGGCAAGATTCGGCCAGATTGGTGATCGGTGATTGGTATCGCTTGACTTGACATCCATCCACGGTGACTGGATTATAATATTACAACTACACAATGATTATGGTTTATAAAATTTCGACATAATTGTGATTGTTCCCATTTTTTTATAACTGTTCAAATCATGCATCACTTAAAAAGATTTTCAAAGAAACGAGCCACACTCGCACACGATCACCCACTCACTGAGACCTTTTGTCTCACCCCACCATTTTCCCTTTTAAACCAGAGAATGAGCAAACAACAGAGGACGAAGAAGGCTTCGTGGAAGAGGCCGAATAGAAGATTGTCTTCAAGATTTAGGACTTCTGTTCTTAGAATTTCTGTTGTTATCCCAACTTGTAATAGTTAACTATGCTTTGTACTTAACTCGTTTGGTATTTATCCGCTGCAAACTTATGAACAGTGTAATTTCGATTATCAGCTTTGTCTCAGCGAATCTTAGTACATCGGGCTAAGATGGTTGTTCAAAATGTTATCCAATCTTTATTTTGCTTCCGCTATTTATTATCGCATTTTGATTGATTGATCGACTGATGCGTCGCGCCCTCGTCCTTCCCGATGTTGGGGGCGTGACACCTCATCGGAGTAATTTAATGATATAATGTGGTTCGGTACTACAATTATATTATTTAAGTCATTATTTTTCTTTCGCCTGGTGGGTCCCAGTCGGGGGTCCACGGCACTGTAATATCCGCCTAGATTGGGGTGTTACAGAGTTGGTATCGGGGCGAGGTTTTGAATACTACCTTCCGAGTCATGTCTCATTGAAATCATCATTCATCAGACTAGTATCATTGGACTTTGGCGTCACGTGTGACCCATGCAAGAGCCGAGCCCTCAAACCAAAGAACAGTAAGATTTCTGACGCCATGGTATAATTTCTGGCAATAAGAATCACTCATTCATCATTCAATAGTCAACAATCACTCATTTGTGATCATGTCGATCATGTTAACTCATTAATCACTCAGTTCA
The DNA here is from genome assembly GCA_033398695.1 of Orobanche coerulescens. Lineage (NCBI taxonomy): Eukaryota > Viridiplantae > Streptophyta > Magnoliopsida > Lamiales > Orobanchaceae > Orobanche > Orobanche coerulescens. Next base: position 60,721,011 of record CM065819.1, read on the forward strand.
TTTCACTGTTCAGTTGTTGATCTTGAGGATCGTATCATTGATCTTGTTAACTTGTTCAAGATAATCATTTCAAGAATTTCATCAGATAATCTCGTCACTTCAGTTGATCATTCATGTGATCATTGTATTTGAGCGCGTGTGCTCATTTTCATCATTTCATAACGTAATCATAATGTGATATTCATGCGAGATATATAATCATCTTGTGACTTTTCCACTTCAGTATGGAAAGAGCTAGCAGAGGATGCGGGGGAAGAGGCCGCGTTGCAGGCTGAACCTCGAGAACTCGTGTGAATATACATGCGAACGCGAGGAATAATGCTAATTCATCGAGCAGAGACGCCGCCACTCATTCTCCTGGAAATGATCATTCACTGACAAGGAGTCGTACCCGGGACACAGCTCATTCAGAGGGTGTTCGGGTTGACCCACTCGCTTTTATGCGGGGCATGATGGCCCAGATAACTCAAATAGCACGCCTCATGGAGACGATGCAGAACTCAGCTACTCAGAATCAACAGGCTCCTCCGCCGCCACCTCAGGGGCAGGAGAGGGGTGTGAGCAGTATTATTGGCGATATCTCTCGCCAAAGACCACCTACATTTGAGGGCTCGTCTTAGCCGGCGGATATTGTTCATTGGCTTGAGCATTTCGAGAAGTTATTTGCTATAGTGGATTGCCCCGAAGGGCATAAAGTTTCAGTTGCGGCTTACTATCTGGGTAAGAGCGCTCATTCATGGTGGTTATCATTGAAGCCCACCGACGGATCATCTACTTGGGACCAATTCAAGACTCTCATGATGGAGAGGTATTATCCGGCCCCACTCAGAGAGCCCAAGTTATCGGAATTACTCACTCCCGACCTCTCAGCGGACGATGATGTTCTCGCCATCGCCGATAAATTTCAGGAGCTTCTTCCTTTCGCCTCGTCTATTATTCACTCCGAGGCGGACAAGATCAAGTATTTTAGCAAGAGGTTGAAACCTCGTATGCGGATGCAGTTGCTTAATCACAATTGCACCACTCTGGCCGAATTCATCGAGAAAGCTCTTACTTATGAGCTTACTGCTAAGGAGATTGCTAAGAATCAAACTCCATCATCTGGCAAGAAGTCAAAGAATCGAAATCAGCCTGAAGGCAGTCAGGCAACTTTCAAGAAGCCTCGAGCGGGCTCTACTTTCACTGAGCGACCTCCTATGGTGCCCAGACCCGCGGAATCTCAGTCTCGAGTGGCCAGTTCGGCTATTACCTATTTCAACTATGGAGAACAGGGTCATTACAGCACGAAGTGTTTGAGGCAAACCGTCACTACACCAGAATCACGATTTTGTGACTGTAAAAAACTGTCACAAATGGCAAAATAAATACAAATGATCATTATAAAATCACCAAATCACAAATTTTTTTGTGATCACAAAATCACAAACCAAGTGACAAAACCTCATTTATATGACTTTACAATACCACTTTTTATGGCAAATACAAATATAATTTATGATCACATTAGCAAATACGAAATTCATCTTTTATGACAGTCATTAGCAGTCACGAATTTTAACTTTCATGACTTCCATAGACAGTCACAAATATCATTTTTCTTGACTGTCTTGTGACTGTTTTTAGAAGTCACAAATGTTGAAAAAATACAAAAAAAAATTATAAAACCCCATTTTTCTCTGAATGCAATCTAATTATTTCACATTGAATTCATAATACAATCCAAATATATTTCTCAAAGTATTCACACAACACTCCAATTAATTTTTACAGGACATATAAAAATCACGATGTAGTGCTCAAAATTAACATGTAAAAAAGTACGAACCAACCCATTGGGAATAAAATAGGAGGCGAACACTCCTTAGGACGGAAGTATTTTAGATATCTTACTCTAGACTTTTACACAAAAGTAAAGCACTTATACAACTTATTCACCAAACAGTCTCTACAACTCTATAGTGACAAATATTGTGCAAATCCTAATCATCGCGACAGCATTTCATCACCCAAACCTCAGTTAGATCAACACGCATCAACCGGGATCTCCAATTCGTCCTCGATAGTTGATTAAACCTGTCAAAATGGTGGACCGGAAAAAAGACTGCAACAGTAGAAGCATTATAGATTAATTTTAAAATGTGAAGCAAAAGCTACTGCAACAACAGCAAATCACCCATACAGATCAAGCTATGCCAAAAAGTAGCAACATATAAGATTCTAAACTGAGCTAATTTCATCTATTACCTTGAAATCTTCAAATTAAGTTTACAAGGTTAAAAAATGTTACATACCATAGCAGGCGCATCATCATCATCTAGTTTTATCCTGCTGCAAAAAGGTTAAAAGGTTAAAAGCATATTAGCACATAAAATTGGGATCAGTTTTCATGTCCATGCTGCAAAAAAGTTAAAACCTTTTCTCCTACTGTTACGAGAGAAAAGATTAAAAGGATATTACCACATTGATGCAAAAAGCAAACCCATTCTGGAAAAATTGGGATCTTAATCTTGTTTTGGATGTGATTAACATCTACAACAACTAATATAAGATCACGCTAAATGAAATCGAGCCTAAAATATTTCAAAAAGGATCACTACTGAAACTTACTGAGTGGAAGTATCAATCATTTGCTCCATCAAAAAATGATAGCCCAACCATTTCATCAGTTTCAGCAGCATAAGAATGGACGATATCTAGAAAAACAAGAAGGCCAACTCCTGCAAATGATATAGAGAACATTAAGTTACAAAACCTTAACAATCAATGATGGAGATTCATATCTCCAATAATTGGCCGGCAAAATTTGTTCTCGATTAGCTTAATTAACTACCCAGGAGATCCATCTCAAAAAGAGAATAAATATATACATACAAGACTAGTAATATATTGCATAAATCTTCGCTTTCAAATTATTCTATTAGCTGAAAATACAGTTTAAAAATAACCATGTGCTTCATCCACCAATCGCTGGAAGTCTTCAAAAGCAAACGGCCGCTAACAAAGATAGAAGAAGGATGTAATCTATTAAGGTAAAAAGTAAGGCAAAATAGCAGATTATATAAATTAACATGTTTTGATAGTAAAACAGAACCAGTGACTGAAACGATGATTAATTGCCTATCCAGATGCTTGTTTCTTGAAGGTGAAATCAACAGGTTTTACTCAGGGCTACTTAAATTAAGATTTCCAAATTGAGAAGGAAGGTATATTATACTCACTTATGATAATGAAAAAGAAAAACAAAATGCTAACCGTGCTGTTAATTTTTATGCAAGTGTCAATTATAATCCTACTTCATTATCAACTTGGGACTCGGTATTATTATCAACTTGGGACTCGGTATGATTGAGAGGTAAGATATCCAACAGGTATTCATTAAAATGTCAAATTCATCATCAACACGATGTTGCACATTTAAGAAATACAATATCAGTTTCAGTAAAACTTTCCTATTCTCTGCTAACTCCAGTCTGTCCCATCTCAGATTTTGTTTCTTAGTTAAGTCTAGTGATATTGAATATTTAACAGAAGAGAGACCATCAGACCATAAGAAATTCACGAATTAGGGATACTTAAATTAGGAACAACATCAACCATTAAGTAAACATGTACATATATGCCGTGAAAAATCATGAAATTTCACTTACTTTATAGCTAACAGTGAAGTAATCCTTGTGCTCAGGAACTCCAATCAATTGTATCACATTATACCCAGCTTCCTTTACATGAGTTAAAACCTAAATTGACAATGATAAAGTGCATTCTGGTTAAAAGCATACCGTAACAGTTTTCAAGTCCATTCTGGTTTTCTCCTGCTGCAACATCATTGATACAAAAAATCTTCGACCCTAATCCTGAAACTGTAAGTGTAGGGACCAGTTTTAGTCCCATTTTTTGACACATGGAATCACTTCAGTTGTTGCATTACTGCATCTTAAACTCTCCATTTTCCTGTTTTTGTATTGACATGTGAATTGCTATAAGCGTGATTACCAACAGAGTGACTTTTACGGAGATGGAATATTTGATGTTAGAATTACCAGAGAAAACATGATAACGTTCAGGGATGTTGGAAAGCTGAAATATCATAATTTTCAAATTTGCTCTATTTGAAAACAATTTAAACGTTATTCAGGTGATTATTCAATATGAATCAGGACTGATGCCAGAATTTAGAAAATAACGGTTTTGCAACACCCTTACTAATTAGGCTAATGATGCAGAAATTTGTTTAATAGTAATTAGGATGGAGGGACAAATTGGAGTTCTATCCTATTTTTTGTTTCTTTGATCGAGACCTTAAGACTCATACCACCAGATAAAACATCCGCCTGCCTATCTAATATATTCTAAATTGTAACTACTTTACAAGTGCCTGCTGCTGGTGTTACTCTCTTTATAAGAACTAGACAAATTAGACAGTCGTTAGGGTCAAAAAACTTGAAATGCTTCAAATGCTCGATAACTCACGGACGTTTGAAAATTCTGATTATTTTGAATTCGTAAAGTGGAGAAATTTGATCTAACATACCATCCTCCGGTCATGATGTAATTAGAAATTGAGTTATCATAATGGATTCGGAGCAAGAAACACAAAATTGAGTTAACAAAAAATGTGGCACATCGTATGAACTATGAACTTACTTTATAAAGTTAAAAAATGTTACATACCATAGCAGGCTCATCATCATCATCATCTTCCCAAGATTCCATAATATCATCCAAATCTTCCTCATCCCAGTTAGCTTTCAGAGGCTCATTTTTCTATGGGGACCAAGAAACATGGAGAGAATATTAGCAACATGCATATACTTCTATGAGGATTATTTAGTTATATGAAACTAAAAATCAGACCCTTAAAATCAGACCAAGCAAATCCTTAAAATCGAATCAAGCAAGAAAAAGTTCAAACCAAATCGATATCGCAGAATCAAGATCCCATAATCTAGATATGGAAAACTCTCGAAATTGCATAATCGAGAAACCTCAAAATCAAAAGCAATAAAAACAGATCCAACCTGAACTCAGACTGAATCGTGGCCAACTTTCCTGTATGCTTATATCGTCACTATTTTTGATGTTGAATGTAATTTATGCCATATGATAAGACAAATGAGAATACACATATATACAAATCGAATTTGTAAAACGGACGACTAGAAGATATTACTTCACCTCAACCTAACCCGTGCATTCAGGATAACTCAGCCCGTAACCCATTGGATTTTATTTCAAACAACAAACCATATTTTAACTCGAAATAACTCAAATTTCAGCTACTCGACATCGACCGTAATGACATCTCAACCGTTCAATCAACAAGATTTCACAGTCATCAAAACAGATTAAATAAAAAATCATCACGTTCCACACTACTAGAATCTTACCCGTATGCTAATCAAATCGAACAACTCCAGGAAATAGGAAACCTTGTTCTTTCGATTTCAAACATCCAACCCAAAATCGAATTTAACCAAACAAATCCATAATTAATTTCCATAAAAACTACCAGACCAGTTTAAACATCCTTACCTGGATCGTCGCCGCCGTGAACCCATCATCGCGTCACCTCCAGACCAGATGTCGAACCCCTTGCATCTCAGCTGTTCGAATCCCCGGCAGGCAAGCTGATGTGAAATCATGGGTGTCTATGAGTGTGTATGTGGGTTTCAGTGTGTGCGGGAGTTCCTTGTGTGCTTACTTTTCAAATCTTGTGCCGCCGGAGAGAATGAAAATCGCGGAGCTTTTAGAGAGAGAAACGGTAGAGAGAGTCGAACGGGAAGAAGGAAAATGAGACATTTCCAGAAAGGGTTTTTTTTAACCCAAGAGAGAGAGAGAGGAGATAGGTTAGAGGGGAGAGAGAGGGTTATTATCGTTTAACTTTGAAAAGTTTATGACGGTTCAAGACAGTCACAACACTTATAACAGATATTAATAGTCACAAACATTTGGATTTATTACTATTTGGTCTTTGTGACTGTTATTGGCAGTCATAAAATTATGACTGTCATTGACAGTCACAAATCCAAGGAGTTCCAATGTCATAAAATCCTGTTTTTTGTGTAGTGCGTCACGTGCAATAACTGTGGAATGGCATGGCATAGGGCCCATTTTTGCCGAAAGGACTCCAAACCTACTCCGGCGTCATCTCAGGCCCCGAAACAGTCAGCGATTCCGAATCAGGCTACTCAGTCTGCGTCGTTTAAGATGAAGGGAGCTAACAAAGGCGGTGCCCACAACTATCAGATGGGAGCATCCGGTTCCGGGGCTGGCAAGCCCCGAATTTATGAGATGAAGAGAGCTGATGATCCGGAAGCCCGAATGATCTCAGGTACACTCGAAATTGTATCTCAACCTGTGTGTGCCCTTTTTGATACTGGTGCATCGCATTCATTCATTTCCGAATCATGTTTGAGTAGACTACGTCTGGGTAGTGCTACTAGTTGTGAGCCTTATGTCATTGGTCTACCTGATGGTAGAAGAATTATCGGGAGTCGTGAGATTAAGGATTGTCCGATTCAGTTTCATGACCGTGATTGGTTAGCAAACCTAATCGTGGTAGATTTACCGAGAGACGACGTCATCTTGGGTATTGATTGGGTGGATCGTCACGATGCTACCATTAGTGTCCGTAAGCGTATGGTCACTATCATTTCAAGCGATGGAGTCGAATGTGTTTTTCAGGGAGGTAATCCCAGCTGTTCCGGTAGAATCATCAACTTGATGAAAGCAGTGAAATTACTCAATAAGGGGTGTGTCGGTTATTGGTGCTATATGACCAAGACCGAGAAACCATCAGTAATGTTGACGGATATTCCTGTAGTGAGGGAATATGCCGATGTTTTCCCAGACGAGTTACCTGGTTTGCCTCCAGAGAGAGATGTGGAATTCATGATTGAGTTGGAGCCTGGTACGTCCCCAATATCGAAGGCACCATACCGGATGGCCCCGACCGAAATACAGGAGTTGAAGAATCAATTAGAGGATATAACCGAGAAGGATTATATCCAGCCGAGTGCGTCCACGTGGGGAGCACCTGTATTGTTTGTCAAGAAAAAGGATGGTTCATTTCGCTTGTGTATTGATTACCGGGAATTTAATCGAGTGACGATCAAGAATAAATATCCTCTACCCCGTATCGATGATCTTTTGGATCAACTTCAGGGAGCTTCAGTATTTTCCAAGATCGACTTAAGATCTGGATATCATCAGTTACGAATTCGATAGTCCGATATCACAAGAATGGCGTTCCGAACACGCTATGGTCATTATGAGTTTGTGGTTATGCCGTTTGGGTTAACTAATGCACCTGCGGTATTCATGGAATTAATGAATCGGGTTTTCATCGACTATTTGGATCAGTTCGTGGTTATCTTTATTGATGACGTTCTAATTTATTCTCGTGATCGGGAGAAACACGAGTTTCACCTTCATCAGGTGCTTGACGTGTTCAGAGGAGAGCAACTTTATGCAAAGTTTTCCAAATGTGAGTTCTGGATGTCCGAAGTGACATTTCTCGGACATGTAATTGCATCTGACGGAGTTCGTGTCGACCCTCAGAAGACGGAGGCGATCTGAGATTGGCAACCTTCGAAGAATGTTAAGGAAATCCGTAGTTTCCTCGGATTAGCTGGTTATTATCGGCGATTTGTGGAAGGATTTTCTAAAACTGCTCAACCCATGACGAACCTTTTACAGAAGGATAAGAAATACACGTGGTCCGACGCGTGCCAACAGAGTTCTGAGGAACTCAAGAGCCGGTTAATTTCAGCACCTGTCCTTTCTTTACTGCAAGGGACGGAAGGATTTGTGGTTTAAGTGATGCGTCCGGACAGGGTCTCGGATGTGTACTAATGCAGAACGGGAAAGTTATTGCTTATGCTTTACGGCAATTAAGACCTTACGAGGTCAATTATCCGACCCACGACCTAGAGCTAGCAGTCGTGGTCTTCGCATTGAAGATTTGGCGCCATAATCTTTATGGCATTCCCTGTCAGATATTCACCGATCATAAGAGTTTGAAGTATATATTTACTCAGAAGTAGTTAAATATGCGACAGAGGCGGTGGTTGGAACTAATCAAAGATTATGATATTGAGATACTATACCACCCGGGCAAGGCGAACGTTGTCGTCGACCCCTTGAGTCGTTAGTCCGTTCAGGAGCAGATGCTTGCTCGATTAACAGTTCAGAGTGAACTTCAGCAGGAATTTCTGAGACCCGAGATCGAGGTCTGGTTACAGCGAGTACAAGGGCAACTTTGTACGTTAGAGATTTCATCGCCACTTGAGGAGGCGATCAGGGAGAATCAGGGTTCAGACCCATTTTTGTTATGCATTCGAGATGATGTGACTCAAGGGATAGCCCCCGAATTTGTGGTCCACGAGGATGGACTTTTGCAATTTAAGAATCGGTTATGCGTACCGGCGAACGACGAGTTGAAAAACTCGATTTTGAGAGAATCTCATGCTACCCCTTATTCCATTCATCCGGGGTCTAGCAAGATGTACAAAGACTTGAAACAAAATTATTGGTGGAATAATATGAAGCGAGAAGTCGCGGAATTTATTTCGAGATGTTTAACTTGTCAGCAAGTCAAGATAGAACATCAGCGACCGGCGGGTATGCTGAAACCTCTCCCTATTCCAGAGTGGAAGTGGGAAGATATTTCAATGGACTTCATCACGAGTTTGCCGACGAGTCGTCGTGGCAAGAATACAATTTGGGTAATTGTGGATCGTCTAACTAATTCAGCCCATTTCCTTGACATTAAGGATACGTGGGGTCCCGAGAGACTTGCCCAGTTGTTCATCAAAGAGATAGTGAGACTGCACGGTACTCCTAAGAGTTTCGTTTCTGACAGTGACGGGCGATTCGTGTCACATTTTTGGAAATCAGTTCATCGTGCTATGAGAACTCAGCTTAATCTCAGCACAGCTTTTCATCCTCAGTCTGATGGACAATCAGAGAGGACTAATCAGACATTGGAGGACATGTTGAGAGCATGTGTCCTCGAATGGAAAGATGATTGGGAAGCCCAACTACCGTTGATTGGGTTCACGTATAATAATAATTGGCATGCTTCGATCAAGATGGCACCTTACGAGGCCTTATATGGTCGTCGTTGTCAATATCCTTTGTGTTGGGATGACTTATCAGAATCAATCAGCACCGAGCCCGATATGCTTATAGCCGCCCGTGAGAAGGTTAGCTTTGATCAGGAGTCGTTTGTTGACCGCTCAGAGTCGACAAAAATCATACGCAGATAACCATCGTCGGCCATTAGAGTTCGAGGCGGGTAACCATGTTTTGGTCAAGGTATCCCTGAGTAGAGGTATCTTTCATTTTGGGAAGAGAGGGAAGTTGAGTCCGAGATTCATTGGACCGTTTGAGATTTTGGATCGAGTAGGCGAGCTAGCTTATCGATTGGCCTTACCTCCAACGTTGAGCCGAATTCATAATGTGTTTCACGTCTCTCAGTTGCGGAAGTATGTTGCCGATCCATGTCACATACTTCAGTTCGACAAGATCGAAATCGCAGACGATCATTCGTATAAGGAGCGTCCCGTACGAGTCTTAGAGCGGCGAATCAAACAGTTGAGGAACAAGACGATTCCTTTGGTTAAAATTTAGTGGTCTAGACACGGAGTCAAAGAGGCTACTTGGGAAACTGAGGATAGTATGCGGGAGAGTTATCCCGAGTTGTTTGACGCTTAGTTTCGGGGACGAAACTCTTTTAAGGGGGGTGTATGTAATACCCGGTTGTAATTCAGTCATTATCATTCAGTAATTATCATTCAGTAATTGTCACTCAGTAATTTTTCACTCATTAATGATCATTCATCGTTCATATTCATTCATTGTATTCACCGATCAGAGTTATGGTATCGTACATCAGTTATTATCCGTTGTCCTACCTGGTTGGAGGATCGAACCATGGTCATCATCATTGTCATCTTCATAATGGGCTGTGTGTGAGGAGTAACGCAAGCTACATACTCTCTTTAGCGCGCGCTAATTGAGTACGGGTAGCGCACGCTACCTCTCCGTATTAGCGCACGCTAATATGGTACAGGCCTGTAGTCCAGAAGGCACTGGACTGCAGCCGAGTTGGAGTAGTGCATGCTACGAATGGTAAGTAGCGCACGCTAGTAAGTTTGGATAGCGCCCGCTATGCAGTCAGTGTAGCGCACGCTAAGGCCGATCAGGCAGAGTTTAGTGGGTACTGGATTGATTTTGGAATAATTCCTAGCGCACGTTATGAGTAGATTTTAGCGTACACTATTGGGGCAGTAGCACACGCTGGTTATTGGACGTATCACGCGCTATCGCAAGCAGGTCAGAGGACAGGAGGTTCTGGACTTCGGTCACTGGACATCAGGTATTTAGCTAGCGCATGCTAACTTTCGCAGTTAACGCACGCTATCGGAAGGGCGTTAGCGCACGCTATCAAGTTCGTAGCGTACGCTAATGAGGCAGTCAGAGTTCACTGGACTGTCCGGTTGACCCGTTAGCACACGCTAAATAACAGATCGTAGCGTGCGCTAATCTGGGAACAGTATATATTGGACAGTGCAGTCCAGATTCGTCATTTGTCATTCTCTCTTCACTCCTTCGATGATTCCGGGCGATTTCGGGCGATTCGGAGAGATCTTTTCGAGCTTCACTGACCTATCATCATCATCAAGCTTATCATTCGGATTAATCATCATTTCATCATCTCCATCACATCAAATCAAGGTAATAATTTCTTGGATCTAGAATTTTAGATTTTGGGTATTTTCCTTCCGATTTCTTCGTGTAAGCTTGGATTGTTGTTGGAATATGTTATATATGGATTATCTACCTTGTATGAATGTATTCCTAGGGATTTTTTGGCATATATTTCGGATTTCATGAATATTGGGGTTAATTCAAGAACACTTTTTGGTTGACTTTGATATTTTATGGGGTTTTCGATTAGATGTTGTCGTTAACTCGAGTTGTGGATTCCTATGATATTATTGATATCATTGAAGGTGTTTTGTGGTTTGAAATACTCATTTTTGGGGTTTGGTTTCGATATATTCGGGATTGAATATTATCAAAGGATGTATGTTTGCTAAGTATTCGTTAGAATGCCTCAATGAGCTTGTATATTGTTGTATCGGCGTTTGAGTTGGTTATAATCGTGTTTGATACGCTTATTGAGTGGATTATTAGTAATTGTGTCATTCAAGGTTGTTCGAGCGACCGACATCTCTTTTTAGGACGTTGTTCGAGGAAGGATATTTCAACACTGGTATTGTGTAAGTAAATTCTTACTCAGTTAAAAGGATATTCATTCCTTACGTTGTTGTTCATTCATACATGTAATTCACTCATAATATATCATTCATGTCGAGACTTATATTTATCAACTCATCATGTAACTCACGAGGAACGACGGTTCCAAAATCATTTCATTGAAGCTATCACTCGTTGTATCATTATTTCATCTCGGTGAGTTGTTCTTGATCCTTATCGGATTCTATTCATTGCTCATAACCTTGGTCATTTTTGTTCTGGTGATCTTCCAGAATTATATTGCATGGCCAGTTGGCGCATGTGTGAAATTTTAGTCGGGCACACTATGGTCATATGTATATGCAGGACTCCGGACACATTGGACTGTGCGCACGGTAATGTGTATATGCGGGACTCCGGACACATTGGACCGTGAGACTAATTAGGCCAATAGCGGGTGTATATGCGGGGCTCCGGACACTCGACTATTTGTGCTCTCACGTTTTTTATTCGGGCGTACATTGATGCTCATCATTCAACTTGATTCATTAATTCATTTATGTGATTATTGTATATTGTTCAACTCTTGAGGATTGTTGTTCTGTGTAACTGACCCCGTTGGGGGGTGTTGTTTTCAGGTCATGGGAAGGCTAAGGCATGGGAAGAGAACGTTGACGGCGAGGAGTCCCAGTGATACTAGTAGGGGGGCCCAATCCTTTTCAGTCTTCATGTTTTCTTCATTTTTATTTCCCTTGCAGACTTCCGTTTGAATACTCATTTATTCTGTGTTATATATTTTATCTTCATATAAAATATACATGTCGTCTGTATTATCTTGGGTGTGTTGTAATGAAGCTCCTCATCGGAGTAATTTAATGATGTAATATGGTTCGGTACTATAATTATATTATTTAAGTCATTAATTTTCTTTCGCCTGGTGGGTCCCAGTCGGGGGTCCACGGCACTGTAATATCCACTTAGATTAGAGTGTTACATAAATAAATACATATTTTTAATTTAAATTTTAATTTAAAATTTTATAATTAAAATTATATTAATTAATTAAATAAATAATTATATAGATGTAAATATATATTTTTGTATAATAATACATGTAACTTATAGTTTTCCCCCTTTAACAGATCTAGAACTTCCCTCGAACCAAAAAAATAAATAAAAACAAAACTTCCCTCCTAAACGAAATTTTTCACGGTACAATTTCCCCTTTTACTGTCCCGTTTTGTCCCTTTCCCCCTTTACTCACTCACCCCCCCCCCCCCCAACCCACCCCACTGTCCTGTTTCAGACACTTAACACTTCCAGACACTAAACACTTCAATTAAGGTGTCGATTTGCCCATTCCAGCTCTGATTTGCCCCTTTCAGCTCCGACTTGCACCTTAGATTAGGAGGGTCTGTATTTGTAATTGATAAACACCCACTTCGATTAGGCTTCGATTCATAACTTCAGTTCATATTTGTTAAACACCCACTTCGATTAGGGCTTTGATTTGTAGCTTCGAGTCTCGGATTAGTAATTGGTGAACACCCACTTCGATTAAGGTATTTTTTTTGTATTTGCTTTCGTTTCTTGTTTTGAGATATATTTCATGGTATTTTTACATTGCATGGTATTTGATTGAGATATATTACATGGTATCTGTTTTGATTTACATTACATGGTAGTAAATTTTTTGATCAGATTGAGCCATTGAGGGAAGGTGTATAATACTTGTTGGTGTCGCTTGTTGTAGTAAGTAATTCTATATACTTTTGAGTGATTTACCAGTGATGACTATTATAATATTCTTGTTGAGTATGACTATGTTAGACTCTGTATCTAATATTTGCTTTCTTTTGTGTTATGTGAAAGTACTCGTGTGGTTTTTATGTGAAATCATAAATAAATTCATGTTGCTTTTGTGGGTCATGCAAACTACAAGATCTTTTTTGTATTTGTTACGTATGTTCAAAATAATGATGATCTTTCTATGTTCAGGATGGGTCAATATAGTTTAAGCTATATTTTGTGAGTTTAGAGTGTTCTTTTCTACTGAAGAGTGAACATCCTTCTTGACCAAGTGGCATGACTGCTACTTCTCTTCATTCTTAGTTCTTTTTCATTTCTGCTTTGTGTTGGTACTGCAAATGCTGCAACCAGTGCATACATTAAGCTAGTATCTGATGATATTTTTTATTTCAGGTCATCAGGGAGCTATTCTGTGTCCGTTCTTTAACCAGTTAAGTAGTCAATTGATTTGAGCATTATACTATATATAAATACATAATTTATAATTTGTATTAATAAGTTTCTTATGTCTTATATATGTTTCATTTTTTCTCTCTTAATTTTGCTGATGAAGGTCGGGACAAGGAAGATTGAAAGCTTTGTAATATTTATTTATCAAACACTTTTTTGGTGAAATAGAGAAGGTACTGTGCTCACAGAGATACATGTCTTCACACAAACATAAACTGCTTGCGTGCACACACATTGAGTGACTAACAATGAAGGCATTGTCGAATTCAGTTTTTATTTTCTTGTTTAATTTCTTATTTTGCAGGTCAGTCGTGAGTCATTTTAAATCTTTGATTCACAATCTTCTACTCTGTTTTATCATCATCTACTCTGTTTGATCAGGTAAATAACAAAACCCAAAATAAATTATGTGTCTCAAATATTTTTGATGTAAATTAATTATCTCTTTCGTTTGATTATTACGGGTTGCCACTTATCGATTCATTGGAATTTGTAGTGGTACCTAGGTTTAGTGTTACTAGGCAGCGGGTATATTATCGTAATGGATAATGAGCATACCATTTGGATAGGACTTCCACGATATAGTGTAGAATATGTAAATGGGATAAAATATTTTTTGCAAAATGCTTTTCGCATTTTTGGCAAAGGAGATGAGATGAAGTGCCCCTGCAAGAATTGTATTGAGCGTAAATGGCATCGTCAAGATGTAATTTGTGATCATCTCATATGCATTGGGCCTTCTCCAGTATATGCCAAATGGATTTGCGAGGTTTCACATACGAAATTAAGAGCTAGTGATGATTTTATGGATTGTGAAATGGGGATGAATTTTGAAGATAATTTAGATGTAATGTTTAATTGTACCAATAAGAAATTTGAAAACCTAAGAGATTGTGAAGATGGACCAAACCTAGAGGCTAAAAAGTTTTATCAGCGTGTTAAATAGGGAAAAAAACCATTATATCCTGGTTGTACTAAGTTTTCTCGCTTAAGTTTTATGATAAGGCTTTACTATTTAAAGTGTGCTAATGGAATTAGCGAGTCAGCTTTTGGGGAATTATTAAACCTGATGAAATGAGCTTTTCCTAATGCCCACCTTCCTTTGTCGTTCAATGCTGCCAAAAATATAATTAGGGATTTAGGTCTAGATTACCAAAAAATACATGCCTGCCCAAACAGTTGCATGTTGTATTGGGCAGAAAATAAAGATAAAGATGTTGTCAAATTTGTGGATTGTTAGATATTAAATTGGAGCTGCAACTCTGAGTACAATTTGAGATATCAATGCGACGTATCTTTATATTTCAAGTATGTTTTTTTCCACAGAAATTGGCAAAGGATAATTCTGATCGTCGTAGTTCATTCACTGATACACACACCATGGGCCCGAAAACTCTAGCCCAAGTTCGGTATGAGATGGTAGGTATGTGATTCCTTAGTATTACACACAATGGTTATTGTTCTTATCTTTTCCTGCTCTTCCCATGATTCCCAATACTTATATATTTCGTACTTGTAGAAGTAAGAAATTTAATCTAAATGTACATTTAAGATTAAACTATTGTGGTATGTGAGTTTAGAAATTTTAAATAACTTAACTTTCTTGAACCCTAAAATTTAATTAACTTGACTTTCTTGAACTCTAAATTCTTGGAATGCTCTGATTCTATAAATACCTAAATATCTATACATTTAATTCTTGAAAATTTTGGGAATTTAATATAGATGTACATTTAAAAAATATCTAACAGTCATTTAACTGTTGTTATGGTTCTTATGAGATTTTTACTCAGTAAAATTTCTACAATTTTAATGGCTAATTTTATATTAGTAATTTGAGATTGTCAATTTGCTTGCATTTAAGTATGTGGCACGAACAAACTGTTGTGCTAATTTTGGTATGTGTTATCTATACATGACAGAAAAAGAGTGACCCGAAACTTAACTCGCCATCAAATGCTAAAGTCTATCTAGAAACGCATAAGCGAGAACCAGGGCAGAAATACAAGACAAATACTGATTCACTGGAAAAAAATTGTAAGTATTATTTCGCATTAAATAAACTTCATGATTTATTTCAAGTAATGATGTAGCTATTTCTTGTAGACCAAAATTAAGAAGATGCTTGGTTCTCGACAAGATGCGGAAGCTCCTGTTGTGCTCACTAAAGATAAGGATCCTGGGAAAAGCTTTCTTGTGGGAAGGAGAGGTTAGGGCACTGCTTCGACATCAGCTCCAGCTCGTGCTCCTATGGATGACTATGTACAAGAATTGACAGCAAAGATAAAACTTGATTTGGAAAGTGAATTAGAAGCAAAGGTGAACAAAAAAGTGCAGACGAACATGTCATGGGTGCTGAAAAAATTAGGAGATGCTAATCCCAATCTTAAACTGGATATTGGAGATTTTTGTGCTACCTTTTCAAGTGAACAAGACGACAATGGTAGTCCTATGACCCAAGGTGGTACTCCTCCGACTCAAGGCAGAGATATTCCATAAAAATCTACTTATGTGATTGTCTATAGTTATCTAATTATTTGGAGTTAGACTTTGTTGGAGTTAGACTTTGTTGGTGTATATTGATTCTTATTTCTTGTTGGTGTAGACTTGTTGGATGAGAGTTGGTATTTTGTAATTTCTTTTCTGCCTTGGTTTGTTAATGGGGTGGATGTACGTAAGAAACGCACATTTCAAAATTTATATTATTAGTGTTGCATTTATCATTTCTTGGTGTTGCATTTATCATTTCATGGTGTTGCATTATATAACCTAGTATTGAAGTATGCAATCTAGTGTTGCATTATGATCCGGAATGGTGTTGCATTATATCATGTGGGCACCGCTGCTGACGTGACAATGGGCCCCAATAATGACGTGATAGTGGGCCCCACTGTTGACGTGACTGTGGGCCTCACTGCTGATGTGGCTGTGGGCCCCTGCTAGCGTGGTAATGGGCCCCTGCTGACGTGGCAAGTGGGACCCACTGTTTACATTTCATGTAGCTCTCCATCTAATGCAATACTATATATTGTTGCATTTATCTTGTATAGGTGTTGCATTACATCTATAATGCAATGGTTTTCTCTCTGTTGCATTAAACCATAAAAGCATTGCATTAGAGGTCAAATGCAATGGCCGCGGATGCAACCCCCAAAAGTGTTGCATATTTCAATTTCTGGCTAAATGCAACATAATTTGGGGTATAATGCAACATCATGAAGCATTGCATATGAGCACATATGGCGTAGTATTAAAGTATTCAAAGTCAATAAATTAAGCTGACCAAATCGGCAGCGCACGCTAAAGCTATTGTCTAGCACACACTAGACATGTGATATTACCGTTGGAAAAGTTTGAAGACGGTTCAGTTCAGCAAAGTCAAACATCGATAGCGCATGCTATAAGGAATTATTAGCGCACGCTAATAATATAAATTTCAGCATATCAAGAGGGATTGAACACTATAAATACCCATGGCATTAGGTATCTCAAGACACACAACTTCAAGCATACAAACGCACTACTGAGCTCAGATTATTGTTATTCATTGCATTCTAAGTTGTGACGATAAAAGATATGAGTGTTATACACATATTGTAATATCTTATATACTTCGTATCTTCTTTGATTGTTGTGAGTGTTGCATCATTCCTTCACGAGCTTGAGAGAAACGAATCAAGAGTTATTAATCTGGCGTTATTAGGATCTTTGATCCGGCATTGTTAGGATTATACTCTGACGATCGTAAGTGAGGATTATCTAGTTCCTATTGAACACTAGATAAGAAAACTTATATTGAGTGTTTGGTTATGCTTGGACCAATCGAAGACAAGCATTGTAACGGTTGTGCCCAGACTTATAGAAGACGAGGCAAGATTGTGTGTAGTTTTCCTTGAGCTAATAGAAAAAGGAAATGGAGAGAGGACGTAAGCAAGTTGTCGAACCTCTATACATCGTTGTGTCTTTTACATTTTGCACAATTTCTTTTTCCTTCGCAAGAAAGTTTAATTATCCGTAATACCACTATTCAACCCCCTTCTAGTGGTACATTTATCTCTTCAGTTGGTATCAGAGAGGGTCTCTTATTAAAGGTTTAAACACCTTAAAGAAAAAGACCCGCAAATGGCTCTATTGGGTCAAATCGAAGAAAATGCTCTCAACCATCCTCCTTTCTTTGAGGGCTCCAACTTCATGACTTGGAAAAAGAAGATGGCTACATTCGTTCAAGATTACGACATTGAAATCTGGAAAGTCATCACTCTTGGTCTGAAAATCGCCAAAAAGTAAGATGGGTTGTTGAAAAAATTCAATGAATTTGACGACGAAGATTGGAAGAACATCCACGTTAACTCTTATACTACTCAACTTCTGTACTGTGCTCTCAATAATGAAGAACTTAACAGGATATAATCTTACGAAAGCGCTAAATAAATATGGAAAATTCTTGAGGTAACTCATGAAGGAACCACTCAGGTCAAGGAGACCAAGATCAACACGCTACTTCATGATTATGAACACTTTTCCATGAAGAATGATGAAACGATCACTAATATGATGGATCTCTTTTTGGCTATAACCAACGGCATTGCATCCTTTGGAAGACCTATATCAAGTAGCAATAAGGCTAAGAAAATTCTTCGCTCATTGCCACGTGAATGGGATGCCATGGTTACTGCAATCATGGAGTCCAAAGATCTCAACAAGCTTGAATTTAGCGCCCTCATCGGGTCACTTATCAACTATGAGATCATTCTCAAATCGAGAGGCTCCAAACCAAAGCCTCGTGAAAAAGTAGTCGCATTCAATGTTGATAGCGATATTCAGAAAGAAGTTTTGGAAGATGAAGATGACGAGTAACTCGCTCTCTACGCCAAGAATTTTAGAAGGTATAAAAACTTAATTCAAATAAGGTGGAGTTTCCTTGGTCGGGATGGTAATACGGAACAAAAGAAAATTGCTTATATTCCTACAAACAAGTTCGACAATAATTGTCGGAAATGCGGTCAAGCAGGTCATTACGCCAAATAATGTCGAGATCAACTTCCAAGCCTCAAATCGAAAGATTCAAAAAGAAGGAATTCTAATTGCCTCTTGAAGTGATGATGAGGAGGAGATTGAAAGATCCCTAGACACAAATCTCGCATTCATGGCTCCCGACCCAGAAAATGCAATCGAGGTGACCTCTAAACTCAATGATGATGAATATGATTCATTTGATTTTTGCGATTCACAAGAAATTAATCATGATGACGAACTATTAAGCGCGTTTGAATCCTTAAATATGGAATATGATGAAATGGTCAAATTAAATATGTCCTTCAACAGAAAAATAAAATCTTTAGAACTCGAAAATTCTACTCTTCAAAATAAAGGCAAGAATATTGAAATAGACCATACCTTATGCCTTGAGAAAGAAAATATTTTGAAAATTGAGTGGACGAAAACTCAAAAAGAATTGAAATATATAATGAATAAATTTACTCTCGGAAATGAGAAGTTCGAAAAACTTTTATCCATTCAAAAATCTCCATTGCTAAAACATGGTCTTGGTTTCGACCCGTTTAAAAGAGAACAATCTCCTATAAATCTTGACAAGATAAAGAATACCGAAATCGAGAATTCAAAAACTCTTCCCAAACAATGAGACCATGATGTTAAAGTCCGTTCAAAATTAAGAACCATTAAAGTTAAACAAATATGGGTTCCAAAAGGGACAATCGTTCCAAACGCTATAAGTATTGTTAACTTTGGAGGAGCCAAAAGGGCATGGGTACCAAAACAACCGAAACACACTATTTTTGTCGGTACCAACGTAAAGGAAAAGCAAGTGCTACATTGATAGCGGTTGTTCGAGGCACATGTGCGGTACCAAGGAATTGTTTGAAGATCTCGAATATCAAGAACAAGGACATGTGACCTTTGATGACAACAAAAAGGGGAAGATTATGGGCACCGGTAAGGTTGGTAAGGAACCTTCTCCTTCTATTAAACAAGTATTATTTGTTGAAGGTTTGCATCATAATTTACTTAGCGTTTCTCAATTGTATGATGAAGGTTTTAAAATTTTGTTTGAAGAAACGAACAACATTGCTTTTAAAAATAACAAGATTGCATTTATTGGTTTGATATGTGGAAATATTTATATTGTTGATCTTAATGATAAAAATTCGTTTAATGAAAAATGCCTTATTACTTTGGATGAAAATGCATTTTTATGCCATAGAAAATTGGGGCATACATCTCTACCTATTATTTCCAAATTATCGAGATATGATTTAGTTCGCGGTTTACCCAAACTCAAATTCGATCGTAAAAATTTGTGTGGATCTTGCATAAAAGGGAAACATACTCGAGAATCTTTCAAACCAAAATTCGAGGTTTCCACGAGTCGCATTCTTGAACTTGTGCATATGGATTTAATTGGACCATCTAGATATGTTAGTCTACATGGTAAACTTTACACTCTGGTGATTGTTGATGTTTATTCTCGATTTACTTGGGTTAGATTTCTTGCTCATAAAGATGACACATTTTCTGAGTTTTCTAAATGGTGTCGGTTGGTACAAAATGAGAAAAACCTTTCTACAATGTCTATTCGTACCGATCACGGAGGTGAATTTGATTGCACTCCGTTTAAACTCTTGTGTGGCAAATATGGTATTAATCATAATTTTTCGGCTCCTAGAACACCTCAACAAAATGTTGTTGTTGAAAGGAAAATTGCTCATTGGAGGATATGTCGAGGACAATGTTAAACAAATACTCTCTCCCGCAATATTTTTGGGCCGAAGCAATTTTCACAACATGTTATGTGATCAACCGGGTTCACCTTCGTAGAACTCTAATGAAAACTCCATATGAATGGAAGGGAAAAAAGCCGAACATATCTTATTTCCATCCGTTTAGTTGCAATGTTTTTATCCTTAAATAATGGTAAGGAAAATTTGGGCAAATTCGATGCCAAATCCGATTCCGGGATATTTCTTGGCTATTACACAAATAGCAAAGCTTTTCGTGTGTATAACGTTAGAACTAATAAAGTTGAAGAAACCATCCATGTCAAATTCAATGATATGATCTCACCCCCAGGAAAGGTAGATTTTCTTGATGATGCAGGTATTCTTCCGGTCTCTCATCCCTCAAGCAGAATGGAGAATGTTTTGGAACTTCAGAAGAATATAATCAATGATTTGTCGAAAGATTATAAGCACAACAAAGATCATCCAAGAGACCTTGTCATTGGGAATATTGAAGATGGTGTTCAAACTCGAAGGAGAACCACCGAGTATATTGCTCAGTTTGCTTTTGTCTCCGAGATTGTACCCAATAATGTATCCAAAGCTCTTGATGATGAAAGTTGGGTGATGGCTATGCAAGAGGAGCTCGTTCAATTTGAACGAAATAAAGTATGGAATTTCGTTCCCCCACCTAAAAATAAAAGGATTATTGGAACTAAATGGGTGCATAATACTAAGTGTGACAAAGACGGCTATCTAATATGAAATAAATCTCGTTTGGTCGCACAAGGGTATAATCAAGAAGAGGGTCTTGATTTTGAAGAAAGTTTTGCACTTGTGGTTCGACTCGAAGCCATTCGTTTGTTATGTGCTTTTGCAGCTCACAAGAAAATAAAGCTATATCAAATGGACGTGAAAAGTGCATTTTAAATGGTATCATTCAAGAAGAAGTGTTCGTCAAGCAACCTCCTGGTTTTGAAGATCATCAGTTTTCAGATTATGTCTACAAGCTCAACAAAGCTCTCTACGGTTTGAAGCAAGCACTTCGGGCATGGTATGATCGTTTAAGTCAATTTTTAATTGCAAATAACTATACAAGAGGTAAAGTCGATAGTACACTATTTGTGAAAACTATAGACAATGATATACTTGTATGTCAAATATATGTGGACGACATTATTTTCGACGCTACTATTGAATCTCTTTGCCAAGAATTTTCTAATCTCATGAAGGGAGAATTCGAAATGAGTATGATGGGAGAATTAACATTTTTCCTCGGGCTTCAAATCAAACAATGTGAAGACGGAATTTTCATTCATCAAACAAAATATTCTATCGATCTCCTCAAGAAATTCAAAATGGAAAGTAGCAAAGCAATTTCAACCCCAATGTCTTCCACGTTAAAATTGGATAAAGATGAAAATGGAAAATCCGTGGATCAAAGGCTATATCGAGGTACGATCGGATCTCTGTTATATTTAGCTGCTTCTCGACCCGATATAATATTTGCCACTTGATTATGTGCTAGATTTCAATCTAATCCTGAGGAATCTCATATAGCACTATGGTATCCATCTTGTCTAGATTTTAATTTAATTGCATATAGTGACGCCAATTTCGGCGGATGTAAAATTGACAAGAAAAGCACTAGCGGTACATGTCATTCATTGGTTCATGCTTAATCTCCTGGGGAAGTAAAAAGCAGACAAGCGTATATTTGTCTATAGCTGAAGCCGAGTATGTCGCAGCAGGGAGCACCTGTGCGCAGGTATTATGGATCAAAAATCAACTCCGCAACTATGGCATCCATTTTAAAAATACCCCCATTTCTTGTGATAATACCAGTGCTATTAATCTGAGTAAAAATCCTATGATGCACATTCGAACCAAACATATTGATATTAGACATCATTTTTTGCGTGATCATGTACAAAATAAAGATATATGTTTAAGTTTTGTCGGTACAAAATATCAATTAGCCGATATTTTTACCAAACCCCTACCTGAGGAATCTTTTAGTTATATTAGACTTCAACTTGGTATGGGGCATCTTGATAATTTTTGAAATTCATTTATCTATTCGAGAAATCATTTCATTCCTTAGCGCGCGCTAGCTATGCACCCTCAACGCGCGCTATCCATATCCATCTGAAATTTTTCGAGCCCGATAGCGCACGCTTTGAGCCAATACTTGAGTACGCTAATAATCGACCTTTAAACTTCCCTGTTGTTACTGGACAGTCCAGTAGGCTACCCATTTCTTCATAACGTACGCTATACTTCGTATAACGCACGCTAATGAGCCAGCTTTTCACTTATAAAACAAAACGTCAGATCCCCA
The DNA here is from genome assembly GCA_033398695.1 of Orobanche coerulescens. Taxonomy (NCBI): domain Eukaryota; kingdom Viridiplantae; phylum Streptophyta; class Magnoliopsida; order Lamiales; family Orobanchaceae; genus Orobanche; species Orobanche coerulescens. Next base: position 60,743,613 of record CM065819.1, read on the forward strand.
TTTAAAGAACCCTAAATTCTTTGACCTCAGAAAACCTCAATCCCTCATTCATATCCGAAATCTCATCAAAAATCTTCATCCAAACTTGTCCAGTAGATCCAGGGTGCCCATGAAGAAACAATATAAGAGCTCCAAACATACCCGTGAGCCTGAATTCGACCCAAATCGATTCATCTCTTCTGCGGCCTTTAAAGTCTTCACTGAAATTCTCCCTCAAGAAAGCTTACCAGATTGTTATTACTTCAACTTTGGGAGCTTAGAGCGAGCCAAGGTACAAATCCATGAATTTTTCTCTACTTTGGGTATCGACCGATTCATTGAATGTAAAAAATCGATTTATCCTATTTTGTCCGTGAATTCTATGAGAATTTACATATTGGAGAGAGTGAGGAATCATCGTCATTGGTGCTTAAGAGTATTGTTAATGGAACGGTGATGAAAGTTTCTTTAAAAATCCTCAATGAGCTGTTCGGCCTATCCATGGAAGGATTTGCCTGCTTGGGGAAATCAGTTGCTTAAGATAACCACCAAGAATGAGCGCTCTTACCCAGGTAGTAAGCCGCAACTGAAACTTTGTGTCCTTCGGGACACTCTACCATAGCAAATAACTTCTCGAAATGTTCGAGCCAATGAACAATATCCGCCGGCTCAGATGAGCCTTCAAAAGTAGGTGGCCTTTGGCGAGAGATGTCGCCAATGATACTGCTCACATTCCTCTCTTGCCTCTGAGGTGGCGGCGGAGGAGCCTGTTGATTTTGATTAGCTGAGTTATGAATCGTCTCCATCAGTTGTGCCATCTGAGTCATTTGGGCCATCATGCCCTGTATAAAAGTGAGTGGGTCAACCCGAACACCTTCTGACTGAGCTGTGCCCCGGGTACGACTCCCCGATAGTGAATGATCACGTCCAGGTGAATGAGTGGCAGCGTCGCTGCTCGATGAATTAGCATTATTCCTTGTGTTCGCACGTGTATTCACACGAGCTCTCGGGATTCGGCCCGCACCACGGCCTCGTCCTCCGCGTCCTCTTCTTGCTCTCTTCATACTGAAGTAGGAAAGTCACATGATGATTATATTTTCCGCATGAATATCACGTTATGATTATGTCATGAGATCATGAAAATGAGCATACACGCTCTAACACAGTGATTACATGAATGATTAACTAAGGCGACATGATTATCTGATGAAATTCTTGAAATGATTATCTTGAACAAGTTAACAAGATTAATGATATGATCTTCCAGATCAACAACTGAGTAATGAAATGAATTGAGTGATTAATGAGTTAACATGACCGTCCTGGTCAAAAATGAAAATGATGATTGAGGATTGTTAACTGATGAGTTATGAATGAATGATTATTGCCAGAAATTATACCATGGCGTTAGAAGTCTTACAGTTCTTTGATTCGATTGGCTCAAGATTCGCACAGTCACACGTGACGCGAAAGTCCAATGATACTAGTCCGATGACGATGATTTCAAATGAGACATGACTCGGAAGGTAGTATTCAAAACCATGCTCCGATACCAACTCTGTAACACCCCAAACTAAGCGGATATTACAGTGTCGTGGACCCCCGACTGGGACCCACCAGACGAATGAAAATTGATGAATTAAATAATATAATTGTAGTACCGAACCACATTATATTACCAAATACTCCGATGAGGAGCTTAAGTACAATACATCAGGACAATACAGAATACTAGTATATTTTATATGAAGATAAAATACACCACCCTGAATAAATGAACATCTCAAACGGAATTTGCAGCGGAAATACAAATGAAGAGAAATAAGAATGACTGAAATGACTGAAATGACCGGAATGACTGGGGGCCCCTACTAGTATCACTGGGACTCCTTGCCGTCAACATGCTCTTTCCGTGCCTTTGCCTTGCCGTGACCTGAAAACAAAATTTCCCCTCAACGGGGTCAGTTACACAGAACAACAATCCTCAAGGGTTGAAAATACACAATCATGATATATCTTTAGTTATGAAATATCCTTAGTTCTGAATTACGCTGAAGAGGAGCATCATAGTACGCTCGTAGTGTTCTGTGCAAGTGTACAAGACGGATGACCGGACACACCCGTCCCTGTACCTAATTAGTCTCATGGAGGTAATCGTTACCATGTGCACAGTCCAATGTATCGATCCCAATACATGACCATCGCGTTCTCGACTAAAAATTCCACACATCCGCACCCGGCCACGCAATATGAACCCAGAAGGTCATATGAACGAGAATGACCATAATGAAATACCAACGAATAATAATTCGACAAAATCAAGAATGACTCACCGAGATAAAAATATTAGTGAAGTGATTGATAACCCAATGAAATGATTGGAACCGTCGTTCCTCGTGCATGAAATGATTATTCGACAATTACAAGTCTCAATACGGTTAATACAATGATGAATGAGTTATGATTATGAATGAACAACAACAAAAGGAATGAATATCCTTTTAACCGAGTAAGAATTAACTTACACAACACCGGTGACAATTACCCTTCCACGAACAACGTCCTAATTGAGATATCGGTCGCTCGAACAACCTTGAATAACACAATCACCAACAATCCATTCATAATACGAATCAAACACGAATATAGCGAACTCAAAACGTCGATACGACTAAACCAAGTTCATTGGGGCATTATATCGAACACTTTGTGGCCAAACTACGATTGTTTACAACCAAACCTCAATAATACCAACATCAAATCCCCAAGAAGTGTTTCAAACCAACAAAACATCTTCAATACGATCAATAACCCAATATGAATATTCAAATTCGTGATTTCAACCACAAATAATCGAAAACCGACAAATCCAAATCAATATTCAAAGTGTTCTTGAATAAATCCAATGAATAATCAAATATATCCATAATCATGCGTATATCACTTCATACAACATGATCTTAACATCCAAAACATCATATCTCAATACAAAATCGAAATCCAAGATGTTGAAGAAATTACCTCTTGAAGATCCAAGCACTTTGATCCGAAGAACACGCGTTAAATCGACTATCCGGGCTTCACGATCGAAAGGAGATGAAGAAAATCAAACACTCAAGTGATAGATGATGAAAATTCTCTCCCTCAAGCCTTCTCTCTCGGAACAAGGTGGATGAAATGAAAAAAATGGGTTGATCTTTCTCAAAAAACGCAATTATAGTGCTGACTGCACTGTGTGCCGCGGCACAGGGCCAAAACTGCCCCTAGTGATCGGCAGCGTGCCGCGGCCCGGACGAATGTGGCGCGGCAGTGACTCGGCAGTGTGCCGCGGCCCCGTCGGCATGAGCCGCAGCCCCCGGTATAGACGGGTTGGCCGATAAGTTGCAACATGAGTGTGCCGCGGCCCGGACGAGTGTGCCGCGGCCCGGACGAGTGTGCCGCGGCAGTGATTCGGCAGTGTGCCGCGGCCCTGCCGGCATGAGCCGCGGCCCACAGACAGCCGCTCGCCAAAATCGGAAAATGTGTGCCGCGGCGCACACTCCTTGTGCTGCGGCCCACACCCCCCTTGGGTCCTAAAATGATGAAAAATGATCCGGGAAGAGAATAAAAGCAATAGGAATCAATATTTGGGAAACAATAACACGAAATGGAAGTACGAAAACCCCAAAACGGTGGTTCCAAGCAATGATTACAAGGGTTCGCCCAACAAAACACAATTTGAACAATGAGGAGATTAGAAATGATATGAACTCCAACGTCAACATCGGCTAATGAATCAATTACAACAATCGAGATAATACTCTTGTCTCGTTTCCCGAGTAAGGTTGAAACAATGAACAATATCGATACACAACTCGAAGTTATTCAGAACGGTGAACACAGATGAATAATTATTATCAAGTGAAAAACTACATAGTGACAAATACCGAATGAATTTACTGAATGATAATAACTGAATTACAACCGGGTATTAACATCCCGTGCCTTTGCCTTGCCGTGACCTGAAAACAAAATCCCCCAATGGGGTCAGTTACACAGAACAACAATCCTCAAGGGTTGAAAATACACAATCATGGGTGATCTTTAGTTATGAAATATCCTTAGTTATGAATTGAGTTGAAGAGGAGTATCATAGTACGCCCGTAATGTTCTGTGCAAGTGTACAAGACGAATGACCGGACACACCCGTCCTTGTACCTAATTAGTCTCACGGAGGTAATCATTACTGTGTGCACAGTCCAATGTATCGATCCCAATACATGACCATCGCGTGCTCGACTAAAAATTCCACACATCCGCACCCGGCCACGCAATATGAACCCAGAAAGTCATATGAACGAGAATGACCATAATGAATACCAATGAATAATAATCCGACAAAGTCAAGAATGACTCACCGAGATGAAAATAATAGTGAAGTGAATGATAGTTCAATGAAATGATTGGAACCACCGTTCCTCGTTAATGAAGTGCTTATTCGACAATTACAAGTCTCAATACGGTTAATACAATGATGAATGAGTTATGATTATGAATGAACAACAACAAAAGGAATGAATATCCTTTTAACCGAGTAAGAATTAACTTACTCAACACTGATGAAGAATGTCCTTCCACGAACAAACGTCCTAAATGAAATGTCGGTCGCTCGAACAACCTTGAATAACACAATTACCAACAATGCTCTCAATATACGAATCAAACACGATTATAACGAATTCAAAACGTCAATACGACTAAACCAAGGTCATTGGGGCATTATATCGAATACGTTGCGGCCAATCTTCGATTGTTAACAACCAAACCTCAATTATACCAATATCAAAACCCCAAGAAGTGTTTCAAACCAACAAAACATCTTCCAAATGATCAATAATCCAAAATGAATATCCAAATTCGTGATTACAACGACAATTAATCGAAAACCCCCAAATCCAACTCAATATTCAAAGTGTTCTAGAATAATCCTTCAATAATCCATTGAATCTTTATACAAACTCATAATCATATGCATATCCCTCCATATAACATGATCATAATGTCCAAAACATCATATCTCAATACAAAAGCGAAATCCAAGATGTTGAAGAAATTACCTCTTGAAGATCCAACCACTTCGATCCGATGAACAAGAGTTAAATCGAGTATCCAAGCTTCCCAAATGAATGAAGATGATGAAAATCTAACACTCAAGTGATTGATGATGGAAAATCCCTCCCTCAAGCTCTCTCTCTCTCTCGGAACAAGATGAAAGAAATGGTGAAAATGATAAAAAAGTCCCGGCCAAGTCCTTATAAACTGCCGGAAGTTACGGCCGTAACTCGGCCTACTTACGGCCGTAAAATCCCAGTTCAATGGCCTTACGGCCGTAACCAGCCAACTCGTACGGCCGTAACTCGGCTTCGTCCAAACACCTGCCGACAGCCTGACGGCCGTATCCGAACCTGACTTACGGGCGTAACTCGCCCTCGTCTAAAACACCTGCCGACATCCATACGGCCGTACCCGCACACCTTGCGGGCGTAACTCGGACGATACGGCTGTATCCGTCCAAACTTACGGGCGTAAGCCCCCCTCGTCGAAAATGACCAGGCACCCTGCCTGCAACGTACGGTCGTATCCAGCCAAGCCTTACGGCCGTACCTTCCTCGTCTTACGGCCGTATGCTGCAACCCTTACGGCCGTAAGTCCCTCTCGTCCGGCACAACCTGAAAAACACGAACACACCTTACGGTCGTATCCTACCCATCTTACGGCCATAACTCGCCTTCGGCCAAAAATGCCTGGGCACCCTGCTCGACACGTATGGCCGTATCCGGCCAAGCCTTACGGTCGTACCTGCTCAACTTACGGCCGTATGCCGCAACCTTACGGCCATAAGTCCCGTTCGTCCAAAATGGCCTGAAATCAACGAATGCCTGTTACGGCCGTATCCGACAATCCTTACGGCCGTAACTCGTTGATGGACAAGGTGAAAATCCGATAACTCCGATTCCTCGCTACGATTGATGAATGATCCGACATACCATATGTATGTGAAAGTGAACAAGTCCAACACATGCCAAAGGTGATACTTCCAGTACAATACTACCAATCACGATGAAAATGATAATACTTCCGTCTCGCTCTATAAACGGAGATGAAATGACGATCGATAACTGTCATACGGTTACAACATGCCAACAGTGAACGCAAATGAATGAATCATGAATGATGAGTGATTAAATATGAGTAAAAATTACTGAGTGATAATTACTGACTGATTAATACTGAATGAAAATGAATGAATTACAACCGGGTATTACATACTCCACCCTTAAAAAGAGTTTCGTCCTAAGGGTCAAACAACTCGGGGTAATTCTCCCGCATACTCTCCTCGGTTTCCCAAGTAGCCTCTTCGACCCCGTGTCTAGACCACTGAATCTTGACCAAAGGAATCGTCTTGTTCCTCAACTGTTTGATTCGCCGCTCTAAGACTCGTATAGGATGCTCCTCATATGAATGATCATCCGCGATCTCGATTTCATCGAACTGAAGTATGTGGCTCGGGTCGGCAACATACTTCTACAATTGAGAGACGTGAAACACATTATGAATTCGGCTCAACGCCGGAGGTAAAGCCAAACGATAAGCTAACTCGCCTACTCGATCTAAACTCTCAAACGGTCAAATGAATCTCGGACTCAACTTTCCCCGTTTTACGAACGAAAAATGCCTCGACTCAGGGATACCTTGACCAAAACGTGGTCACCCGTCTCGAACTCTAGTGGTCGACGACGATTATCTGCATAAGATTTCTGTCGACTCTGAGCTGTCAACATACGACTCCTGATCAGAGCTACCTTCTCACGGGCGGCTATAAGCATATCGGGCTCGGTGCCGATTGACTCTGATAAGTCGTCCCAACACAAAGGAGATCAAAAACGATGACCGTACAAGGCCTCGTAAGGTGCCATCTTAATCGAAGCATGCCAACTATTATTGTACGTGAACTCAATCAACGGTAATTGGGCTTCCCAATCGTCTTTCCAATCGAGGACGCATGTCCTCAACATGTCCTCTAATGTCTGAATAGTCCTCTCTGATTGTCCGTCGGACTGAGGATGAAAAGCGGTACTGAGATTAAGCTGAGTTCCCATAGCACGATGAACTGATTTCCAAAATTGAGACACGAATCGTCCGTCACGATCGGAAACGATACTTTTAGGAGTACCGTGTAGTCTCACTATCTCTCTGATGAACAACTGGGTAAGTCTCTCGGGACTCCACGTATCCTTAATCTCAAGAAAATGAGTCGATTTAGTCAAACGGTCCACAATTACCCAGATTTTATTCATGCCACGACGACTCGTCGGCAAACTCATGATGAAATCCATCGAAATGTCTTCCCACTTCCACTCTGGAATAGGGAGAGGTTTCAGCATACCCGCCGGTCACTGATGTTCAATCTTGACTTGCTGACAGGTTAAGCATCTCGAAACAAAATCTGCGACTTCTCGCTTCATATTACTCCACCAGTAATTTTGTTTCAAGTCTTTGTACATCTTGCTAGACCCCGGATGAACGGAATAAAGGGTAGCATGAGCTTCTCTCAAAATCGAGTTTTTCAACTCGTCATTCGCCGGTACGCACAACCGATTCTTAAATCACAAAAGTCCATCTTCGTAGACCACAAATCCAGGGGCTTTCCCCTGAGCCACATCCTCACAGATGCGCAACAATGATGGGTCTGAACCCTGATTCTCTCTGATTGCCTCCTCCAGTGGCGATGAAATCTCTAACATGCAAAGTTGCCCTTACACTCGCTAAAGCCAGACCTCGATCTCGGGTCTAAGGAATTCCTGCTGAAGCTCCTTCTGAACTGTTAAACCAGCCAGCATTTGCTCCTGAACGGACTTACAACTCAAGGCATCGGCAACCACGTTTGCCTTACCCGGGTGGTATAGGATCTCGATATCATAATCTTTGATTAGTTCCAACCACCGCCTCTGTCGCATATTTAACTCCTTCTGAGTAAATATATACTTCAAACTCTTGTGATCGGTGAAAATCTGACAGGTGACGCCATAGAGGTAATGACGCCAAATCTTCAACGCGAAAACCACGGCTGCTAACTCCAGGTCGTGGGTCGGATAATTAACCTCGTAAGGTCTCAATTGCCGTGAAGCATAGGCAATAACCTTCCCATTCTGCATTAATACACATCCGAGACCGTGTCCGGACACGTCACTATAAACCACGAATCCTTCTGTCCCTTGTGGCAAGGAAAGTACAGGTGCTGAAATTAAACGGCTCTTGAGTTCCTCAAAACTCCACTGACATGCGTCGGACCACGTGTATTTATTATCCTTCTGCAAAAGGTTCGTCATTGTTTGAGCGATTTTAGAAAATCCTTCCACAAATCGCCGATAATAACCGGCTAATCCGAGAAAGCTTCGGATTTCCTTAACATTCTTCGGAGGTAGCCGATGTCGGATAGCCTCCGTCTTCTGAGGATCAACACGCACACCGTCTGATGAAATTACATGCCCGAGAAACGTCACTTCGGACATCCATAATTCACATTTGGAAAACTTTCCATAAAGTTGTTCTCGTCTCAACACATCGAGAACCTGATGAAGGTGAACCTCGTGCTCCTCTCGGTCACGAGAATAAATCAAAATATCATCGATGATGACAACAAGAAACTGATCCAAAAAGTCGATGAAAACCCGATTTATTAACTCCATGAATATCGCAGGTGCTTTAGTTAATCCGAACGACATTACCACGAACTCATAATGACCATAGCATGTACGAAACACTGTCCTTGCGATATCCCACTCTCGAATTCGCAACTGATGATATCCAGATCTTAGGTCAATCTTGGAAAATATTGAAGCTCCCTGAAGTTGATCTAAGAGATCATCAATACGGGGTAGAGGATACTTATTCTTGATCGTCACCCTGTTCAACTCCCGATAATCAATACACAAGCGAAATGAACCATCCTTCTTCTTGACAAACAATACTGGTGCTCCCCACGGGGATGCACTCGGTCGGATATAACCTTTCTCGAACAATTCCTCAAGTTGATTCTTCAACTCCTGCATTTCGGTCGGGGCCATCCGGTACGGTGCCTTCGATATTGGAGACGTACGAGGCTCCAACTCAATCGTGAATTCCACATCTCTCTGTGGAGGCAAACCGGGTAACTCGTCTGGAAATACATCGGCATATTTCCTCACTACCGGAATATCCGTCAACATTATTGGTGATTTCTCGGTTTTGGTCATATAGAACCAATAACCAATACACCCCTGACTGAGTAATTTCACTGCTTTCATCAAGTTAATGACCTTACCAGAACAGCCGGGATTACCTCCCTGAAAAACACATTCGACCTCATCGTCTGAAATGATAGTGACCATACGCTTACGGACACTAATGATGGCATCATGATGATCCATCCAATCAATACCCAAGATGACGTTGTCTCCCGGCAAATCTACCACAATAAGGTCTGCTAGCCATACACGGTCATGAAGCTGAATCGGACAATTCTGAATCTCACGATTTCCGATAATTCTTATACCATCAGGTAGACCAATGACATAAGGCTCACAACTAGTAGCACTACCCAGACGTAGTCTACTCAAACATGACTCGGAAATGAATGAATGTGATGCACCAGTATCAAAAAGGGTACACACAGGTTGATATAGAATATCGAGTGTACCTAAGATCATACAGGCCTCTGGATCATCAGTCTTCTTCATCTCATAAATTCGGGGCTTGCTAGTCCCGGCACCAGACGCTCCCGTCTGATGACTAAAGGCTCCACCTTTATTCGCTCTTGTCGTCTTGAACGACGCCGATTGAGTGGCCTGATTATGAACAGCTAACTGCTTCGGGGCCTGAGATGACACCGGAGTAGGTTTGGAGTCCCTTCGGCAAAAACGGGCCTTATGCCCAGCAATCCCACAGTTATGACACGTGATACCGCTCGGGCACTTGGTGCCGACATGACCAAGATCCCCACGCTTAAACAGTGATGGCCGAATCGCCGCTCGGATCGCGATTCCGCCGGTCTGGGCACCACAGGAGGTCGCTCAGAGAAAGTAGTGCCCGCACGAGGCTTCTTGAAGGTTGTCTGACCGCCTTCAGACTGATTACGATTCTTCGATTTCTTGCTAGCAGATGAAGGTTGTTGTTTAGTAATCTCCTTAGCAGTGAGCTCATAAGTGAGAGCCTTCTCAATGAATTCGGCCAGCGTGGTGCAATTATGATTGAGTAACTGCATCCGCATCCGGGGTTTCAGCCTCTTGCTGAAATACTTAATCTTATCTGCCTCGGAGTGAATGATAGATGAGGCGAACGGAAGAAGTTCCTGAAATTTCTCGACAATGGCGAGAACATCCTCGTCTGCTGAGGGGTCGGGAATGAGTAATTCTGATAGCTTGGCCTCCCTGAGTGGGGCCGGATAATACCTCTCCATCATGAGAGTCTTGAATTGATCCCAAGTACATGATCCGTCGGTGGGCTTCAACGACAACCACCAAGAATGAGCGCTCTTTCCCAGATAGTAAGCCGCAACTGAAACTTTGTGTCCTTCGGGACACTCTACCATAGCAAATAACTTTTCGAAATGCTCGAGCCAATGAACAATATCCGCCGGCTCAGATGAGCCCTCAAATGTGGGTGGCCTTTGGCGAGAGATGTCGCCGATGATACTGCCCACACTCCTCTCTTGCCTCTGAGGTGGCAGCGGAGGAGCCTGTTGATTTTGATTAGCTGAGTTATGCATCGTCTCCATTAGTTGTGTCATCTGAGTCATCTGGGCCATCATGCCCTGCATAAAGGCGAGTGGATCAATCCGAACACCTTCTCGATCGAGCCGTGTCCTGCACGACTCCCCGATAGTGAATGATCATGCCCAAGTGAATGAGTAGCAGCGTCGCTGCTAGATGAGTTAGCATTATTCCTCGCGTTCGCACGTGTATTAACGCGAGCTCTCGGGACTCGGCCCACACCACGGCCTTGTCCTCCGCGTCTTCTGCCTGCTCTCTCCATACTGAAGTAGTAAAGTCACATGATGATTATATTTCTCGCATGAATATCACATTATGATTACATCATGAAATGATGAAAATAAGCATACACGCTCTAACACAGTGATTACATGAATGATTAACTGAGGTGACATGATTATCTGATGAAATCCTTGAAATTATTATCTTGAACGAGTTAACAAGATAAATGGTATGATCCTCCAGATCAACCACTGAACTATGAAATGAAGTGAGTGATTAATGAGAACATGATCGTCCTGATCAAAATGAATGATGATGAGGATTGTTGACTAATGAATGATGAATGAATGATTCTTATTGCCAGAAATTATACCATGGCATTAGAAATCTTACAGTTCTTGGTCTGATTGGCTCGGTATTTGCACAGGTCACACGTGATGCGAAAGTCCAATGATACTAGTCCGATGACGATGATTTCAAATGAGACATGACTCGGAAGGTAGTATTCAAAACCACGCTCTGATACCAACTCTGTAACACCCCAAATTAGGCAGATATTACAGTGCCGTGGATCCCCGACTGGGACCCACCAGGCGAATGAAAACTGATGAATTCAATAATATAATTGTAGTACCGAACCACATTATATTACCAAATACTCCGATGAGGAGTTTAAGTACAACACACCAGGATAATACCGAATACTAGTATATTTTATATGAAGATAAAATACACAACACTGAATGAAAAGGAGTATCCAAATTAAAATCTGCAGCGGAAAATAAATGACAACAACATGAATGACTGAAGAGATCGGGGGGCCCTACTAGTATCACTGGGACTCCTCGCCCTCAACATGCTCTTCCCGTGCCTTTGCCTTGCCGTGGCCTGAAAACAAAATCCCCCAACGGGGTGAGTTACACAGAACAACAATCCTCAAGGGTTGAAAATACACAATCATGAGTGATCTTTAGTTATGAAATATCCTTAGTTATGAATTGAGCTGAAGAGGAGTATCATAGTACGCCCGTAATGTTCTGTGCAAGTGTACAAGACGAATGACCGGACACACCCGTCCTTGTACTTAATTAGTCTCATGGAGGTAATCGTTACCGTGTACACAGTCCAATGTATCGATCCCAATACATGACCATCGCGTGCTCGACTAAAAATTCCACACATGCACACCCGGCCACGCAATATGAACCCAGAAGATCATATGAACGAGAATGACCATAATGAATACCAATGAATAATAATCCGACAAAGTCAAGAACGACTCACCGAGATGAAAATAATGGTGAAGTGAATGATAGTTCAATGAAATGATTGGAACCGCCGTTCCTCGTTAATGAAGTGATTATTCGACAATTACAAGTATCAATACGGTTAATACAATGATGAACGAGTTATGATTATGAATGAACAACAACAAAAGGAATGAATATCCTTTTAACCGAGTAAGAATTAACTTACTCAACACCGATGAAGTTGTCCTTCCACGAACAAACGTCCTAAATGAAATGTCGGTCGCTCGAACAACCTTGAATAACACAATTACCAGCAATCCGCTCAATATACGAATCAAACACGATTATAACGAATTCAAAACGTCAATACGACTAAACCAAGTTCATTGGGCATTATATCGAATACGTTGCGGCCAATCTTCGATTGTTAACCACCAAACCTCAATTATACCAATATCAAAACCCCAAGAAGTGTTTCAAACCAACAAAACATCTTCCAAATGATCAATAATCCAAAATGAATATCCAAATTCGTGATTACAACGAGAATTAATCGAAAACCCCCAAATCCAACTCAATATTCAAAGTGGTCTAGAATAATCCTTCAATAATCCATTGAATCTTTATACAAACTCATAATCATATGCATATCCCTCCATATAACATGATCATAACGTCCAAAACATCATATCTCAATACAAAATCAAAATCCAAGATGTTGAAGAAATTACCTCTTGAAGATCCAACCACTTCGATCCGATGAACACGAGTTAAATCGAGTATCCAAGCTTCCCAAATGAATGAAGATGATGAAAATCTAACACTCAAGTGATTGATGATGGAAAATTCCTCCCTCAAGCTCTCTCTCTCGGAACAAGATGAAAGAAATGGTGAAAATGATGAAAAAGTCTCGGCCAAGTCCTTATAAACTGCTGGAAGTTACGGCCGTAACTCGGCCTACTTACGGCCGTAACATCCCAGGTCAACGGCCTTACGGCCGTAACCAGCCAACTCGTACGGTCGTAATTCGGATTCGTCCAAACACCTGCCGACAGCCTTACGTCCGTATCCGAACCTGACTTATGGGCGTAACTCGCCCTCGTCTAAAACACCTACCGACATCCATACGGCCGTATCCGCACACCTTACGGGCGTAACTCGGACGATACGGCCGTATCCAGCCAAACTTACGGGCGTAAGCCCCCCTCGTCGAAAATGACCAGGCACCCTGCCTGCAACGTACGGCCGTATCCGGCCAAGCCTTACAGCCGTACCTTCCTCGTCTTACGGCCATATGCCGCAACCCTTACGGCCGTAAGTCCCTCTCGTCCGGCACAACCTGAAAAACACGAACACACCTTACGGCCGTATCCTGCCCATCTTACGGCCGTAACTCGCCTTCGGCCAAAAACGCCTGGGCACCCTGCTCGACACATACGGCTGTATCCGACCAAGCCTTACGGCCGTACCTGCTCAACTTACGGCCGTATGCCGCAACCTTACGGCCGTAAGTCCCGTTCGTCCAAAATGGCCTAAAATCAACGAACGCCTGTTACGGCCGTATCCGACAATCCTTACGGCCGTAACTCGTTGATGGACAAGATGAAAATACGATAACTCCGATTCCTCGCTACGATTGATGAATGATCCGACATACCATACGTATGTGAAAGTGAACAAGTCCAACACATGCCAAAGATGATACTTCCAGTACAAGACTACCAAACACGATGAAAATGATAATACTCCCATCTCGATCTATAAACGGAGATGAAATGACGATCGATAACTGACATACGGTTACAACATGCCAACAGTGAACGCAAATGAATGAATCATGAATGATGAGTGATTAAATATGAGTGAAAATTACTGAGTGATAATTACTGACTGATTAATACTGAATGAAAATGAATGAATTACAACTGGATATTACATTAGGAATCGCAACAGGGGCTGGAGTCGGTACAGTTGCCTTAGTAGTTGAAATAGAACCGACACTTGGGTTTCCAAATTTGACTGGAAACTCGAGTTTATACAACTTCATCATGTTTTGAGTTTCCAACTTCACACATAGCCCGCATAATGTATCGAAGTCCTCGTATGGATATAATTACACCGAGTTATCTATGCTTTGGTTCAAGCCATGCAAGAATCGCGACATCTTCTGCTCCTCATTCTCCTCTATTTCTCCCATTAAGGTTAGATTCTCAAACTCCTCAATGTATTCACTGACACTCAACTTCCCTTGTATGAGGTCTGCAATCTTTTTGTACAAGGGCAACCGATGTGATGTTGGTACATATCTTTTGTGAAGTTTTCTTTTTAACGAATCCCACGAACGGATCTTATCTTTCCCCGCACGAGTTCTTCGTGTTTTCACTCCTTCGTACCAAAGTGAAGCGCCTTTCCCCAACTTGAGAATTGCATACTTGCACCGTTTCTCATCGTCGAGGTCTTTGAACTCGAACATACGATCAATTTTACGTTCCCATTCCAGGTAAACTTCAGGGTCTGTCCCGCCAACGAACTCCGGAAGCTCATTAACCTTGAACTCTTCGACATGGCGAGAGGGTCGCTCATAGTCACCACGCCTAGGTTGCCAACGCTGGTCGCGTTGTTCTGGTACGTCACGCAATGCGTCGCGAAGTTTTGCCAAGAAATCAGCGTCGTTGAGATCCATAATGCCAAAGATCAAGAACTTGGGCTCCGATACCACTTATGATGCGATTTCTCTATCGGTACAGTGGAAGGCTGTTTTGACGAGCGGAAGCGAGCAGCAAGAAACTGTCAGGAACTGATGATAACAGTTCGCTACAGTGATGACATTGGCTAGCGGTATGCGCACGCGACAGGAAATGATGACAGCAGTTCGATACAGCAACAAGACCGAAACTGGCCGAATGGAAATGACTCGAAACAGGCAACCTCCAAACAGCGGCACTCGAAACAGCAAGTTTCGGTCGAATGCTAATTGAAAACAGGAAACAAGTTCGAACGATCGAACAGCACTTGATGCGAAATCCCGATCAAGTACAACTCTGTATCGAAAACAAGAAGAATATCGAAACAGGACAGGAAACAGTTGTTTTATCGAACTAGACCTATAATTCGATAAAGCGATTTCTTCTCAAGACCTATTGAGAATCAATCAGATTAAGATTCGAAAACGCGTCGAATAATAATCAAAGTTTTGAAGGAAACTCGTCCAACACTTAAACAATACACAAGGTATGTTGTTTTATCATTCAATCATCATCTCTTCATTACAACTCCATCGCCACTATTTATAGGCAAAAGTAGCCTGACAAGATAATTTAAACTATTACAAGCTGGACTTAAAATAATGAAAAGAAAATACAAGGTTTCCCACGTCACTTGCAAACAAGAGTAAAAGCTGGGTTTTGTCTCCAAGGTGATAGCCGCCTTTCACAAAGCATGCTGCCGAGAATCCTGGCCTTTTACAATAAAGAAAGTGCTGAAAATTCTTTTAGTGTTTTGTCTTTACCACTTGGACCTCTTCCCCCAAGGTGCAAGTTACATTTTGTTTTAAGTTACTCCAAGTCCGATTATTAAGGTAACTCCGGGTCTCGTATCCGTTTTCTCGCCTAAGTATGTTGGAGTATGGTCGAGGTGTTTTACGTCAATTCTTACTTCGTCTTCTTCGCTTGGAGTAGTCGGTTTCGTATCATTATTTTTATTCCCGATAATTTTTTCAGATTTTTATTCTATTATTTTTATTATATAAAACTTTAAAAAAATCTGAAAAAAATTATTTTCAGATTTATTATTTTTTTTATCTGAATAAATCTGAATATATTATTTTTATTCCTGACATTTTTTTTCAGATTTTTATTCTATTATTTTTATTCTATTAAACTTTTATTCTAGATAAATTGTCTACATATATAAAAGTTTAATTTCCAGATTATTTTTTTTTATTTTTTTAAACTTTTATAATTTCCAGAACTTTTATATTATTCGGAAAATTTAAATATTAGTTGGGAATACAATTTTTTTTTAATTTCTAGAAAATATATAAAAGTTTAAAAAAATAAAAAAATAATCTCAAATGATGTTGCATGTAAATTAATTGAAAAGCCACAATTATAACCCCAATATAGCCACATCAGCGTCCAGACCGGAGATCCCCAAATTGGGATGACACGTCGGCCAAAACGACGTCGTTTTGGTGCATTCCGGCGACTCCAGTGAAATTTGGGACGTAAGTTGCACAGTTAGCAAATATTTAGAATGCAATTGACGAAATTAACTTTAGTGAAATGTTTTTGGAAAAAATCTAAAATTACGGGACGCAAAAAATTTTATCTCGGTAAAGCGGTGAGAGTATGACATAGGCCGGGTTGTATGACACAGTAGTCTCACTTGGTAGTGCTATTTTTCTTCTTGGCCAATGTGGAAGTCGGCGAGTTGTCCTTTTTGGCCAAAATTATTAGTTGCAAAACTAGTAAAAGGGACTAATCATGGAAAAAGTGAATGCTGTTATAAAACCGAAATATTATAGATATAATTTAGAAAGAGAATAGAGAGAATTATTCTGAAGTATATCTTTCATTAATAACTGAAGTCCTATTTATAGGAAAACTTCAGATGGCACAATCGTAATTACATAATTACATCAGGGGCATAATAGTCATTCACATATTATAATACATTATCTTGTTACGCATTACGAGAAGTGATATACTTTAACAATTCTTAACACTCCCCCTTGAATGACTATTTACATAAATATCTGCCGAACTAGTTTGAAGAAAAACCCAATGGGAGAAAAACTCTCAAACTTTTTATATTGAAGCGTGTGACAATCATATCACGTTGCATCATAACGTTGGTAGGAAACCTCTGTTAGATAAAACTTCAGCAATCTGTAATCTCGTAAATTTGCTCCCCCTTATCTTGATAGTTCTTGTATGAGTATTCTTGTGCCGTCTCAGTAAAACCTCGTGGGACAAAAACTGAGTGAATCTGTCATGTATATCATTCGTTGTTGGAGTATCCACGTGTTGCCTCATTAAAACCTTGTCAAGAAAACCCAGTGGGAAAAACTTGATCGAAGGAAAAAGAGTACAACTACTCCTTCTGTTTTCAAATCTTTGAGGAATAATCTTGATCTTTATAATTTTCCTCATTATGCTATGGATATGCCTCGTTAAAACCTTATTAGGAAAAACCCAATGGGAAAAATCCTAACGAAGGAAAAAGAGTACATTATTCATACTAATACGCCATTCGTGTTGCTTCATTACAAACCTTGCTAGGAAAACCCAATGGGACAAAACCTCAGTCAAGGGAAAAAGAGTGCAACGCATATTTTATAAATTTGTCCCAGGCATTTCAATAATCCTCCAAGGATTAGTACGAGTATCGTATTCAGTGCAATTTGTAATCCCTCACTCATATTCTTTGCAATACATTTCAAATCTCTTTGGAGATTCCATATTAGTTGTGATTAAACTGCCTCGTTAAAAACCTTGCTAGGAAAACCCAGTGGGATAAAACCTTAGTCAAGGAAAAGAGTACAGCATATAATTTTCTTTCACAACACCTTATTTTGAGTGACTACTCGCACTGATAATATGTTTAAAATCTCTTCAGGAGTTACTTTCAGTAAGCCCATATGTTTCATTTTATTATAAGGGCATATATTTCAATTTCGATGGACTTCAATATCCTCATTTCAAATATCTATATTCCACAACCATGGATTTCAATATCCTCATTTCATTTATAGCGCTATATTGTGTCGACACTTTTCAATATTTATTTCTCTATGGCAACATAACTTGCCGAGACATCTCATTATCAATCATCTATTGGAATTACACATTGTGGTTATGTCTATATACTTCTCAAAAGTGTATGCCTCCTTTTATCATTTGCTTTGATTCATATTCGGGGAATTATTATGTATTTATCAAAGCAGTTGTAGTTGGTACCAAAGATTAATAGTAGTTGGTACCAAAGATTAATAATCTGTCATGCATCTTTGAACTTCAAGTTCATATTTTAGTTGTGAGGATATAGTGTGATGCATTTTACATATTTCCAACTACTAATACTCCCCCTCATGCTAAGAGATTTCTTGAGCACCAAACTCATATGCCAGTACCTCAGTATTCATCTTCAGTTATGGGGGTTTGTATATTATGTTCTCGATATTGGCAGGAGGACTTCGAATAGTATGCCAATTAATATCCCACTTGTATGCGCATATCTTGATCCTTTCTGGGATCTATTCAAGTTTATTTGGGATATATTACTAGCTTAATCTGATATGGAATATATGCTCCAACCATGAGCAAATCATCTCGTAAGTTTCCGATTACGAGTCATATACACATGTGACTATCTAGTAGATCCATAATTTCTAGTAGTTCACATATAGAGGAAGTGGGCCCATACTCCCCCTTAATATATTCCAAATTTATTAGGAATTCATTCCCAACACTGGCTAGTATTGATATTAATCGAGAACAAATATTTGAAGACATGATGTGTCTATATCATCATATAGATATTTTAACAAAATATCACATCATCTTTCGGTGCCATTATTGCACATCATTATCAACATGGAGTCGCCGCTCCTACATGTCATATTATGTTTATTATTCAAATATAGAACTGTAGTTCATACGCTTCGGGATATGAACTATTGAAACGCGGAGTCAAATCTCATACGCGTAATTTCAATCTATAAATAGATTAGCATTGTATTCACAATCACCCATATCGAGGGTTTGATTATCATAATGGATTCAATGCTTTCTAGTCTTCACAAATATTACCCGTGAATATCATAAAAAGAATTTATCGAGCTCGACTCGAAAGATATTCGATGGTTGATCGAAGCACAAGTTCGATTATCTGGCGAATTTTCAAATTTATTTAAGTACATGCCAGGTACAGGTAGGATTAATTTTGCAAAGAAATGAAGAGCAAAAAGATTAGGTGGATGCTATAAATATGCTCGGTGGACATGTGACACACAATGCAAATTGGTGGGGTTTGTATCCAAAAATCGAGAAGACAAAATCTCATTTATCAAGGATGGATTGAGTAAGGAATCTATGGATCACGATATCCAATAGATTCTTGATACACATCCCAGTGGATACGTTCATCGTGAACTATTGGCTTTGTGGGCACAAACTTATATATTTTAAGGATGAACTGGAACGCTATAGTTATGAAAAATTAGTCTCAAAAGATCCAGTTTGTAAGTCCGTTCTGTTAAAGACGTATAAGGTAAATAGCAAAAAAATGCAACTTGATGAATATTGTTCCCCAATATTTAAATTTCTCAGCTGCCGATAGATAACATCATTTTCTTTTGCAATTTTGTCTCAAAAAGAAAATAGTAAAAGCAGTGACTTATCTGCTGCTCATTTCTCAATGAAAATAGTGAAGTCATTTGTCTTCTAGTAAGAAGTTTGTTCTTTAAATTTGGGATCCACAAATCAGGAATTGTATATCTCATAAAAGTACTTTGAAAATATAGTGTAGAGAGATGGAGTTCTTAAAATTCTCGTACAAATATCATCCAATTAAAACATATGTATTTTAGGTGGATCCAAATTGATAGGTCATATCCAGCATATAGATATGTCATATCAATTCGTAAAAGAACTAGGAAAACACAAAATCAATATATTGTATGGTGTGAGTGATCATAGATTTTTTTTTGGGTTGCCTTTTAGAGGCTGCACAAAATGGGAAAATAAGAGTAACAAGTGCCTTACACTTTCCCACACCATATGTTTATATGGTGAATAATAGCGATGCCTTTATTGTACTTCCAGGTGGCTATGGCACACTCAATGAGATATTCAATATCATGTCATGGGCTGAGCGGGACTTCCATACCAAACCTATAGGTTTGTGAATATTAATAATTTCTTCAACGATTTGCTTGCCCTTCTGGATCAAGACGTAGATCACAAGTTTATCTCTCAGCCATCAAGAGATATTATTATATGTGCTGATACAGTTGCTGATCTACTTATAAAGTTTCAGGCATATATTTCAGTTAAGAATTTGGAAGTCAAAGCTCATCAGCCACAGACTATTGGTGCCAAACGAAAAAGAAGTTTAGATTCTTTAGATCTTTCATTATGAACCCTAATGCCAGGGGGCGGCAGAGTTACGGAGTTTTATACTCTCGAGACGCACCCCTTCTTATGGGTTTCATATGTATTTTTCTTTTCGCATATTGTCGAGTGTTTATTTCCTTTTTGGCTAGTTTCAATATTTTCCACTTCGACTATTTTATGCTTCTTCCAGCAATAATAAGATCATCTTTTTGCCTCTATGCGAATATATTATTCTCACGAATATGTGATATATGCTTCTCTATTGTGATATTGATATGATTTTAATGATCCCACCATGTGATATAATCAACATGAGATTAATTGAGCAATTATTTTCCGGTGATAGTTTTTCATATCACTTGTCAGATGATCCCACCATGCGGTGTATTAGCATGGAATTTTCTTTAATTTGATCGATTATAACTTTTGGTATCACTTGCTCAATTTTCTCCATCTTATTATTTCTATCAACTGCTTCTTCTCCAGAGCAGGATTTGAATCATCGATCAACTACTTCTTCAAAGTATGATTTATTTCTTTCAACTGCTTCTTCAAGAGCAGGATTTGGATAATCGATCAACTACTTCTCCAGAGTAGGATTTATATTTATCAACTGCTTCTTCGAGAGCAGGATTTAGATAATCGATCAATTACTTCTCCAGAATAGGATTTATATTTATCAACTGCTTCTTCGAGAGCAGGATTTAGATAATCGATCACCTACTTCTCCAGAGTAGGATTTATAT
Source organism: Orobanche coerulescens (assembly GCA_033398695.1). Taxonomy (NCBI): domain Eukaryota; kingdom Viridiplantae; phylum Streptophyta; class Magnoliopsida; order Lamiales; family Orobanchaceae; genus Orobanche; species Orobanche coerulescens. The sequence continues at coordinate 60,764,717 of CM065819.1, forward strand.
TTATCAACTACTTCTTCGGGAGTAGTATTTATGAACCATTCATATGGTATAACCAACCACGATGGTGATATATAATATATAAATTGCGTACATGTAAAACCATCCATCTTGTGATAATTGAACTCATCACATAGGAGGTATAGTAAATATGTAAAACCATCCATCTTGTGACAATTACATTTATCATATAGGAGGCATCGCCATCCATCTTGTGATAATTAAACTTGTCACTTAGGAGGTATAGTAAATATGTAAAACCATCCGTCGTGTGACAATTACATTTATCATATAGGAGGCATCGCCATCCATCTTGTGATAATTAAATTTGTCACATAGGAGGTATAGTAATATTTACATAATGTAAGCTCAACAAATAGATGGTTTCAACCATGACTTGGAGATAATTATAATAAAGTCAGGAATTAGATTAGTAAATATTTAACTGCTTCTTCTGGAGCAGGTTCGTCCAACCATTTTCTCAAAGTATAATCATGTGGTATTAGGTTGGATCATTAAAAGTCATCATCGACCCCAGTTGTCGGCATCGGTGCTGCCTGGTCGTTCCGTAATATTACATATACCACTTTATAAATTTCCACACTACAATGACATATATCCACAAGTCCTTTCAATATTTTGGAGGGAATCAAGGTACTAATTTGTATATTTTAATAATGACAGATATTATAATCAACATATCAATATTAGTGTCAAATTGAAGCTCTCGTGAAATAGGTCACGGTGGTATCAAGAAAAATTAATTCCGATATCATATGTATCTTATACGCAAGAAAAACCAAATTAATAATTTAATGAATTAAAAGAATATTATATATTTTATATTTTATTGATTTTTCTTTGGTTCCGCCGTTCTCCTTCCTTCCCTTTTTTTTTTCTTTTCTTCTGCCACAAAAGATGAATGTGGCAGAGATGCGTATGCTACGATGGATGTGTGGTCATACAAAAAAGGATCGGCTCAGAAATGAGGTGATCAGAGAGAAGGTAAGAGTTGCGTCTATAGAAGACAAGATGATGGAGAATCGATTACGATGGTTTGGTCATGTGAGAAGAAGACCTATTGATGCCCCAGTGAGGAGGCTAGAAAGTTGGGGAGCAAGTAATGTTGTGAAAGGTAGAGGAAGACCCAAGAAAACTTGGATAAAGATGATTGAAAATGATATGCGGTTTCTTGGAATTGGAGAAAGTATGGCGTTGGAGAGGGAAATGTGGCGGGAAAGAATACGGATGGTGGATGGAGTCTGATTCTTTTTTTTTTTTTTTTTTGTTTTTTTTTTTTTAATTCCTATTTTCTTTTATTTCATGTTATCTTTTTTTCTTTTCTTTTTTTTTTCTTTTTTTCATTCATTCTCTTTTTTTATTTGCTTTTTTCTCTACTTTTTCCCTCTTTTTTCCTTTTATGTTATTTATGTAACGATTATTGACGGTTTCAAAGTTTGATTCATGTTAGCCGACCCCAAATCATTTTGGGACTAAGGCTTAGATGTTGTTGTTGTTGTTGTTGTTGTTGTTGTTCTGCTTCCTCTATCTTCTTACCGTTTTCTTCACACATTTCTTTTTTTTTTTTCTTCTTCCTCGATTCATCGTTTTTTTTTTATGGTTTAGAATATGTACCTGTCTGAACTTCGAAATTTATTTCTCTTCTTGTCGTTATTCGCGCACGTCGAGACCTACGCCGGAACTTCCATTTTAAATTTGCAGGGAACCGGCCCTGAAAACAACACACGACGGCAGCGCATACTGACTTTGAAGAGGTTGAAATGGGGGCGCAATCAAATCTACGATTTGGCTTAGTTTTCGTTGGAACAAATTGAGAAGATGATGCACGAGTGTTCTGATTTTTTTCAGTAGAGCAAAATTGGCGTCAATTTAAAATAGGAAATAAATATCAGGAATGCTTGTTTTATTTTATAACTTCATGAGAGAGACAAACAGCGAAGGCTCAGCGGCGAGGTAGAGAGAGAGTATGCTCTGGAGACGACCGCCGGGGGGAGAGGGAGAGGGAGAGAGAGAGAGAGAAGCGGTTTCGTAGTTCTGCTCGGCCGGTTTAGCTGCCTGGAGTGCCTACGTGGATTCTGAGTAGGATGGGCTACCAAAAAGGGGCCCCGAGTCCAGGTCCGTGCCGAGCTGGCCGGGGCTGGAGTCGTTCGATGTTGAGACCGATCCGGTTTGTGGGAGGATAAGGCCTTTCGAAGAGGCGTCTCTTTGGGAGTCGCGTCGCACCGCCACCCTGGTTTTTAGGTGTCATTATGTGGGGGGACGCGTGGCGCAAGAATACTGGGCGGCGCGCTCACGCGTTCTCGAATCCTGCGACGGTTCAGTAGAATTTCTCGCTTCACGCGCCTGGCATTTAATGCCTCCATTTCCCTATAAATAGAGGTTGTCTTCTCTTTCAGCGTTTCCTCCGCCATTTTTACGTATTGTTGCAGAGAGAGAAATTTTTTCGGTGACTTTTTCTTCTTTTCCGATTTCACCGACCTTTCCGGTAAGCTCTCTTTTCTTTCTTTCTTTTTTTCTTCATCTATTTAAAATGTCGGAGACAAGGGACGAGACGGAGGTGGTTTTGGCCGTGTCGCCGGACCGCACGGGCGTGGCGGATCTATCGGTTGGCGAAGCTCCCGTCGACTGGAGTGTTGAGGAAGAAGGAGATGAATTCGTGAGGTCGCCAGGATCTGGAGAAGTGGAAATGGCGGCGCCGTTGACAGTTGTCGGAGAAACTCCGGCGGAGAGAGTTGAGCCGGTGGTGGCCCGGGCTCGCCCTCGTCCGGCCCCTTTGGTGGCGGCGAGTTGGGACTCAGCCTCGATTCCGAGTAACGTTACGGAGGAACAATTGGAGGCCTGGCGGCTGCGATTTAAAATTCCGGCGAGGGTGCGGATGTTTGTTCCGAATCCCGAGGAGAGGCCCCACAGTCCGCCCGTTGGTTGCACGGCGGTGTACTACCGTTCTTCTTGGCCGGGCTTGGTTTCGCTTAGTTGACTATTTCTCGGTGGCTAAGGCAGTGGGGCCTTCCTGTCCCCCAGGTTCATCCGAATTCTTGGGCTCGGGTGGTGGGCCTTTTTATTCTTTTTAATCAGCACGGCTGGCCCGAGCCCAGCTTTGAGGAGTTCAACAGCCTTTATTTATGGAGGTCGGTTGGTAGGTCCGGCTCGGGCTGGTTTTATCTGACGGCCCGGCATGCTATGCACAAGGAGCTAGTGGGGGTACCCGAGACCATTCATAGCTGGAAAGAACAGTGGTTCTTTATCGGGGGGCCGTGGAGGAGCTCTTTGGATGACTGGGAGCCGGGGGTGATAGATGCCGAGCTGCGGATTCCTGTGCTTTTTACGGCCAAAATGGGTGAGTAGTATTTTTTGTTTTTGTTTCCTTTTGTCTAACGCTCATCATTTCTTTGCTGTGCGACGCATTCCGGCGTCAGAGACATCTGCCGATTTCGACGACCGGGTCGAGCAGCTTCTGGGCCTTCCTCTGGAGCAAAGGAAGTCTCACCTTTTAGTGTCCGAGGAGAATCTTTGGGCGGCCGGACTTAGAGAGACTGATCCGAGCACAATGTCTTCTTCAGGTACCCTTTTTTTTTTTTTTTGACATGTCTTCCTTTTCCAGCTCCTAAGGCAAAGACTTCATCCGGACGGAAGGAGACGCCCGCTCAGCGTGTGGCCAGGCTGGCAGCTGAGGCCGCCGATCGGAGGGAGCGGGCTGGCAAACGCAAGAGGGTGGAGCCGGTGCCTGAATATAGCGCGAACAAGGCCGAGGGTTCGTCGGCCCCTGAAGCCGTAGTGTCCGTCCCGACTCCTGTCCGGGCAGATCGGGAGGAGCCCGTTATTGACTTGGAGGGCCATTATCTTCCGGTCAACCAGGAGCGGGTGGAGCCATGTGATCAGATGAAGGGGCGACGGCCGCGCTGGTTCCTGGATTACGTTCGGGCCGCTACTCCGACTCCTGAGATGCTCAGTCGGGTCCCTCCTGGGGTGGCCGTTTCTAGTCACATTCCGATCCGGGGTTGGACTCCCAAGCTGGAAATGATGACCAACGATATGGATCCCGCCGAGCAGATCCAGTTCGGGAATGCCCTGGTCGGCCGGGCTATGTGCACCTACGTGAAGGCCTCCAATGAGTTTCTGGCTTCGTCCGAGAGGCACAAGAAGACGGAGGCCGACCTTAAGGCTTTGCAGGAGGAGCATCACTTGTGCCCCTCTTTGATCAAGTCTCTCGAGGGGGAGATAACCTCCCTGAGGGGCGAGATGGAGCTTTTGGACGGTCGGGCTCTCCAGGCCGACATATGGAGGCTGAAGGCCGAGGAGCTGACCGATGCGGTTGATCAGGCGCAGAAACACTGCTTGGAAATCCGGGCCGAGCACGAGGCCTATTTGAAGGAGACCAAGGCCCAGGTCGAGAGCCTGACCGAGCGCCTCAACACCTGCGAGGCTTCGAGCTATGCTAGGGTCCGTGTCGAAGGGGTGGAGGCCTTCAAGGAGACGCCTGCCTTTGAGGAGCTGATCAACCTGAACTACGTCTCCACTTGTTTCGAGATTTTAGATCTTATGAAAGGTGGGAAGACCGTTCAGGAGATTGAGGCTTACATCACCTCTCAGGCGGCCGACCTTCATGTTGATATTGCTGGTGCCGATGAGCCGAAGGCGGCCGAGGGTGAGGATGCCGGTCGGGCTCCGCAAGGCGAAGGCGAGGGGCCATCTTTTCAGGCGGCCGGCCAGGATGACGGGGCCGAGTAGTTTCCTTAGATTTCGCTTCTAGCATGGCCTGCGTGCCTATTTTTGTCTCTTTTGTTTCATCTGCTGTTCGGCCTGCGTGCCAACCTGGTTCGTGTTTTTGTAATCGTCTGTATTTTGTAATAATGACTTGATGAAATAAGATCTTTTTTGCCGTTTTCGTTGTGCTTTTTTATCGTACTTGGTTGATCGCGCCGAGACGAGCTCGGTCTTATAGTGCCGGAGGAGCCGGTCTTATGAGGTGCCGAGACGAGCTCGGTCTTATAGTCTTAGGAGGGCCGGTCTTATGAGGTGCCGAGACGAGCTCGGTCTTATAGTGCCGGAGGAGCCGGTCTTATGATGTGCCGAGACGAGCTCGGTCTTATAGTGCCGGAGGAGCCGGTCTTATGAGGTGCCGAGACGAGCTCGGTCTTATAGTGCCGGAGGAGCCGGTCTTATGAGGTGCCGAGACGAGCTCGGTCTTATAGTGCCGGAGGAGCCGGTCTTATGAGGTGCCGAGACGAGCTCGGTCTTATAGTGCCGGAGGAGCCGGTCTTATGAGGTGCCGAGACGAGCTCGGTCTTATAGTGCCGGAGGAGCCGGTCTTATGAGGTGCCGAGACGAGCTCGGTCTTATAGTGCCGGAGGGGCCGGTCTTATGAGGTGCCGAGACGAGCTCGGTCTTATAGTGCCGGAGGGGCTGGTCTTTCGAGGTGTACCCGTATTGAGACAGGGAATAACATCGAATTCTTATTAATAATACCTTTTTAGATAGATAGCGTTCCACGGGTGAGTTAATCTTTGGCCGTTCAGATATTCCAGCCGGTAGGCTCCATTCTGAAGGACTTCGCTAACTTTATACGGCCCTTCCCACTTGGGCTTGAGCGGCCCGGGATCCGGGCCCAAAACCCTTTTGAGGACTAGGTCGCCGACCTGGAATCTTCTCGGGTGAACCTTGGAGTTGTAATATTTTTCACTCCTTCTTTTGTATACGGCGTTTCGCATTTCTGCCTGAGCTCGTTTTTCGGCAAGGAGGTCCAGGTTCACTTGGAGGGCCAAGTCGTTATCCTGTTCTTCAAAATGTGCTACTCGGTAGGTAGGTGCCCCGATTTCGACCGGGATAACGGCTTCAGAGCCGAAAGCCAAGGAGAAAGGCGTTTCTCCTGTGGCGGATCTATGCGTTGTTCGGTAGGCCCATAGGGTCCCGGGGAGTTCTTCTGGCCAGGAACCCTTGAGTTCCTCTAGGCGAGTCTTGAGATGTTGCTTTAAGATCTTGTTGACTGCCTCCACCTGCCCGTTAGATTGAGGATAATAGGGCGTGGAAAAGTTATTTCGTATTTGGAGACCGTCGCAGAAAGATCGGAATTTCTTGTTGTCAAACTGTTTCGCATTATCCGAGACAATGGATTGAGGGATTCCGAACCGGCATATGATTGACTTCCATATGAAGTCGACTATCTTCTGTTCGGTTGTGCGTGCCATAGGTTCGGCCTCGGCCCATTTCGTAAAATAATCGACTGCGACGATTGCGTATTGCACTCCTCCACGTCCCCTAGGCAGAGGGCCGATCAAATCTATTCCCCACTTGGCGAATGGCCATGGATAATATACAGACGTGAGGGTCTCCGGGGGGGATCGGATCTGCGGAGCAAAGATTTGGCACCGGACGCACTTCCGCACGAGCGCAATGGCATCTTTTTTTAGATCGGGCCAATAGTAGCCTTGTCGGATTAACTTATAGGCCAATGCCTGGCCGCCGGAGTGGTTTCCACATATACCCTCGTGCACCTCCCGGAGGGCATATTCGGCTTCTGATTCGGACAGGCATTTCAGCAGCGGAATCGAATATCCTCTTTTATATAATGCTCCGTCCACGATAGTGAATCGGGCAGACTGGGTTCGTAAGGATCTCGCTTGAGCTCGGTCTTCGGGCAAAATGCCGCTTTGAAGGTATCGCATTATAGGCTGCATCCACCCTCGCGGTTCTGACTGCTCTGCTGCTCGGATTTAGGCCATTTCCAGGGCCGATGAGGCGTGATGCCCCATGCTGACCTCATCCATATGCTCGGCCCCGGCGCTGGATGCAAGTTTGGCCAAAGAGTCGGCCTGAATGTTTTTCGTTCGGGGAATATGTTGTATAGTCCCCTGAAAACCTTGCAGCCGGGCTCGGGCCAGGTTGAGGTACTTAACCAGTTTAGGCTCTTTGGCTTCGTATTCGCCGTTGATCTGGTTGACCATCAACTGGGAATCACTCAGGATGGTGAGGCGGGTAAGGCCGAGAGAGGTTGCCATTTCCAGACCAACCAAGAGAGCTTCGTATTCTGCCTCATTATTGGTGGTTGGGAAACTCAGGCGAATAGCCGAGCAGAACAGGCGCTGGTCGGGACTGACGAGGACTATTCCCGCACCCGATCGGTCAGCGGTAGAGGACCCATCTACATAGAGTGACCATTCTTCTGATCGGTCGTCCTCCTGGGCAATTGCGGGTGTGAACTCTGCAATGAAGTCCGCAAGGGCTTGTCCCTTTATAACCGTGCGCGATTCGTAAGTTATGTCAAACTGTCCTAGTTCGACGGCCTATTTTACCATTCGGCCGGAAACATCACGTCGGTGCATAACCTGTTTTAATGGATAGTTGGTTAAGACGACTACCTGGTGTTCCAAAAAGTAGGGCCTCAACTTCCGGGATGCCATTATGAGCGCATAGGCCAGTTTTTCCATCGGGGCATATCTGAGCTCGGCATCATGAAGGGCCTGACTTACATAATAGACCGGATGTTGCTCCGCATTCTCCGTTCGAATCAGAGCGGCGCTGATCGCGGAGTCGGAGACTGCGAGATATAAGTTAAGAAGTTCCCCTCGGGACGGTCTCTGCAGGGTCGGGGCTTCCGCCAGGACTTTCTTGATAGCTTCGAAGGCTTTTTGGCAAGGCTCTGTCCATTGAAAATCCTTGTTCTTTTTTATCGCCTCAAAGAAAGGTTTGCACTTATCCGTTGAGCGGGAGATGAAGCGGCTCAGTGCGGCTAGGCGGCCCGTTAGGCTTTGCACCTTTTTGACCGAGTTTGGGGGAACAAGCTCGGCTACTGCCTTAATTTTATCGGGGTTGGCTTCAATCCCTCTTTGGCTTACCATGTAGCCGAGGAATTTTCCAGAACCTACCCCGAAGGAACATTTCTTCGGATTTAGCTTCATCTTATACTCTCGCAAAATAGCAAACATTTTATTGAGGTCATGTACATGGTCGGCCGAGCGCAGGGATTTAACTAACATGTCATCTACATATACTTCCATAGTCTGACCTATCAAGCTATTGAACATTTTATTTACCAGGCGTTGATATGTCGCGCCGGCATTCTTGAGCCCGAAAGGCATCATTCGGTAGCAGTATAAGCCGCGGGCCGAGTAGAAGGAGGTATTTTCCTCATCGGCGGGGTGCATTGGAATCTGGTTGTATCCAGAATAGGCATCCATGAAGCTCATTAGCTCGTGCCCGGCCGTGGCATCTACCATGTAATCGATATGGGGGAGCGGGTAGCTATCTTTTGGGCAGGCTTTATTCAGGTTGGAGAAGTCAATGCAGAGCCTCCATAGCCCGGTCGGCTTTTTTACCAGAACCGGGTTGGCTACCCAGGTCGGGTATTGGGCTTCCCGAATAAACCCGTTATCAATTAGCTTTTCTACCTCCTCTTCCAGCCCTTTCTGTCGCTCGGGCCCCATCTTTCTCCTCTTCTGGACGACCGGTTTTGAGCCGGGGTCGATGTTTAGTTGGTGGCATGCCAGTTCCGGATCGATCCCCGGCATATCCGAATGGGTCCAAGCAAAGACATCCAAATTTTGTCTTAGATGGAAGACAAGCTCGGAGCGGATCGGTTCTTGGAGGTTGTGGCCGATCCTTAGCCGTCGGGCGGGATTAGATGAATCTATGTCGACCAGGTCCAATTCTTCTGTTGGCTCAGCGTGGCGGATTTTTCCTTTTGGATTTTGATACCGCGGGTCAACGGGATCTTCTTCTAAGATCGGCTCTTTCTCGGGCCTGCGGCCGTGGTCCGCCGCCTGCCCGATTCTCATTCCGGGGGTTTGCGCGGCCCCGAGACCGTCGGGCCCCCGGTCGGCCAGTGCTTCCGTCATTGCTCGTAGTTAGTAGTCTCCATTTCTCCGTGATTTTCCGGGATGGCCTGCGGCATTGATCTCGCGAGCCGGATCCGAGATTGCATTCCCGGGCCGCCCTTTGATCCCCTCTATGTACCCCGACGCCGTCCGGGGTAGGGAATTTCATGCACAGGTGGTAGGTGGACTGAGTGGCTCTCAGCCTCGACATCACAGGTCGGCCTACGATGGCATTGTAGTCGCTGTGCACGTCGATGATCTTAAAGGTTGTGATCATCGTTCTTCTGATCGGCCCCTGACCAAATTCCAGGGCGAGATCAATTTCCCCCAGCGGGGAGGTGCGGCAGTTGGCAAATCCCCTGATGTCCTCGTTGCAGGGCCGGACATACAATTGGTCTACCTTCATCCTACGAAGGGTATGAAGGTAAATGATGCTTGCATAAGCCCCGGAGTCCACCAATACCCTGTGGACCGGGATCCCCATTATGGGCAGAGTGATGACGAGTGCGTCTGAATGGGGATGGTCCAAGCCGCCTGCGTCGGATTCCTCGAAAGTAACCGCCAGCTGGGGGTTTTTGGGGGCTTCTTCGGCCATCGATAGAAACCCTTCTGCTCGGCGCTCGGTCCGCTGATAGGAAGTGGTGGCTTCTCGGATGGATGCCTTCTTCTGGCGCTTGGACCGAGGATCATCGACCTCGGCGGTGCCCATAATCGTTAGAATTTCCCGGGGGGATTTGGGGGCCGTAGGCACCCGGTCATTCTTGGCTATCGTCGGGTCGGCCCTATCTTGGCGATCCCGAGGCGGGTTCCGGGCAAACCGCCTTAAACCCGTTTCGTCGCATGCTGCGATCAGGGTGGCAACGAGGTCTCGGCACTGCTCGGTGTTGTGACCCGCTGACTCGTGATATTTACAAAAGCGGGTCTGGTCTATGTCTTTCTGATCTTTATAGATAGGCCGGGGGACTGGGAGCAAGTTCTTGCCTTTTATTTGATCGAATATCGCCGCGGCTCTAATGGAATATATTTCAGCGAAATTGGCCATGAGCTCGGGCCGGCGATAGATTTGAGCGGCCGGGGCTGCCGAGGAAGAGGCAAGGGTTTTATTTTCCCGTCGAGGTTCTTGACGGGTCTCTTTGTAGTCACGCCTTTCTTCTTTCTTCTTATACGATCCTTTCTGATCGGAGGGCATGACTAACATTGGCGCTGGCATGGCTTCCTCGGCAGCTATGTGGGAGCTAGCGCGCTCCAAAAATTCCTGGTAGGTGTGTGGGACATTCTGGCACACCGTCCAGCGAAAGAAAGAATTTTTGAGAAGGCCGGCCTGAGCAATAATGGCCAGCGCATCGTCGGACATGGGCTCCGTCTCTAATATCCGTTTATTAAAACAGGATATATAATATTTAAGGGACTCGTTCGGCCCCTGGATCACGGAAGCAATGGATGAGCGGGGGGCGACCCGCACAAGGGACCCCATGAAATGGGATCGGAACGTCGCCGAAAGCTGAGCCCATGTCTGAACCGAATGACGGGGCAGCGTCCGATACCACCTCTGGGCCCTCTCCCCCAGAGTTAGGGAAAACATTCGGCATCGGAACGCGTCCTGAGACCCATGTAGATCCATCCAGGAATTATAATGCCCAAGATGGGCGTTAGGGTCTGTTTCTCCGTTATTCGGCGGAATTTGAGGAATTTTGAACTTCTCCGGGAGAGGTTCCGCCAGAACGCTAGGGGCCAGGGGACTCTCCTGGCTGTTGAGCCATTCCGAACTTTGGGATGGCTGGAGTTGTTTATTTTCGAGCTCCGTAAGGCGCTTTTTCAGGAACTCGATCTCGCTCGAATTATCGCCCGGAGTGGGAGGCAATATCTGCGTTGGATTTAGGGACGGGTGGTGAGCCTTCTCTTCCTTACGGCTCTGACTCTGGACCGTGGGAGCCGGTGCTGCCTTCTCAATTTTCCTTCCCGCCCCAAGGCGATCAAAAACGGACGGGGGGCGTGAAAGCTTACTTTTCCGTGAGGGATGTGAGCTTTCGCCATGGCTCTCGGCCCTTTCGCCGGCGGCTCCCGAGGCCGTCCTTTTTCTGCTTCGTCCCGAGGCAACGGGGCGGGCCTTCTGAGATTCTGCCTCGAGCTGATCCTCGGGTTTTTGAAGGGTCCCGCCCCCTGTAACTCTTGCCATAAGGGCCGTCATGCCTTGGATGAAGGCAGGGTGTTTAAAGCATTCAACTACTTTAAGGAGGTTTTCTTCCTCCGTTGCGGGCTGAGGGGTTTTCGAACTGTTGTGGGACATTGCTGGTGAAGGGTCTATCTCTACCTTTTTTATCGAAGGATGCCCTCCTTCTAGCGCCAATCTGTTGACGTCTGGTTTGGTCAACGTCACGTGTACTGATCGGGACAAATGGATCGAAGACACGTAGAAAATAACAAATAAAGTGGAAGATATTTAACCACAAAATTTTTATTAATGACCTTTCGATAGCATAGAGCCGGGCCGAATAATGTGCGCCGGTCTGTTCAGTTTGCTTGTTAATGACAAGTCTTTTTTGTTCTTTTTCAGTATATCTCAGATCTCTCTTTTTTCTCTCTCTTATTAATGCTCAAAATCCAAAAGATCCTTTTTTACTGTACATTTCTCCTATATATAGACAGTCTGGGCCAGTGGGGAGATGACAGCTGGCGCATGTCTGGGGAATACGCCCATAACACTTGTCAGTCTGCATTTAACTCTTGGACACGTGGCGGCCTATAAGGAGTGTCTTGGGAAGGGGCGTGACTGCATGCGTTACTTGGCATGCGGGTCTGTTTTGCCGACTTCCGGAGATGTCTATCTGACAGGGTCGGTCCTCGGGTCCCCCGCCGCTCGGGCCGGCCCTGCCGTAATCTTGAACCGGGACATTTTCGTCCTTCCTCTGCTCGGCCTTCCTGGATCAGATACCGGGTCGGCCTTGGAGTCACCGTTCGTTCCGGTTTTTAGCGAGCCCGGTTGGAAATCGGGTTTTTGGTCCGGTCCGACTTCGGGTTCTGCTCGGCCGGTTTAGCTGCCTGGAGTGCCTACGTGGATTCTGAGTAGGATGGGCTACCAACATATATCACTTCTCGTAATGCGTAACAAGATAATGTATTATAATATGTGAATGACTATTATGCCCCTGATGTAATTATGTAATTACGATTGTGCCATCTGAAGTTTTCCTATAAATAGGACTTCAGTTATTAATGAAAGATATACTTCAGAATAATTCTCTCTATTCTCTTTCTAAATTCTATCTATAATATTTCGGTTTTATAACACGTTATCAGCACGACGAGTCTCTAATTTGGGAAGAATCTTTTATAGAGTTATCACTCATTCACTTCAGCAAAATCTCTCTTCAAACACGATATAATTGCCAGAAAAAAAAACCTACTATTCTTTGCCCTTATCCATTCCAAACTAAATCATGCTCATAATAAAACAACATAATCCAAGATACATATATCATCATTTCCTCAACACAGATTTCCGTAAAATATTCAAATTCATCACCGCACTTCTAAAATCTACCATTACAAGATGTAATCATCAATAACAATATCAGGATAAAAAAAATTAAAGTGTAGAATGGTTCGACATACCTCAAGAAAATGTTCAACACCAATGAACATCTCAAGAATCAACTTTAACTCCATATATTCTGCTCCAATCCATGCTCTCCAGTCCTTAATCGATTCAGGAGAGGCAAATCAGTCTCGAAGGATTGAAGAACTAAAAAACGAGGTTGAACTTCTCAAAATACCAAGGTGATGGAGATCCCACATATTTATAAATTCTAGTCACTATGTACGTTATATGAACAACCGAGCACACATAACACTCCTTACGTACAACATGTAACACCAGCGTTCGCGATCAATGCCTCACGTATGCGTTCTGGCCTTGATAGCATAGGCAATAACTGTACAGTGACTATTGCTTTTAATTCATTCAATGGCTTACGTACACAAAGCCCATGCCTTAGCGTTCGTATTATAGTCGTTGATTTGCTATAGTAACTCACCCATTTAACGTACGTAATATGCAATCCATAGCGTAAGTTAGCTCCAATATTGATTTGCCTTGACCACTCATATGCCGGATGTTGCCGACCACGGGACCCACTTGTCGGCCATTTCCTGAACCCTGACCAATATCGCCAATAGCGTACGTTATGCATGACATATAGCACACGCTACACCTGACGTCTTAACATATGCTAGATCCTCGACTTAGCGCACATTATGGCTTCCGTAATAACCTCTTATAACTGCTCCTGTTTGTCGTCCCAACAGTGTCCTCATCCCAGTAATGCTCTCATATGATATTCCTGATATTAAAATTAGGACGATCTGATACCCGATATCCTCAAATATATCTGTCGGTCGACTTCATCCATTATGTGAATACAGCTGTCTCAAATTACAAGTTATTCACCCTAATTGAACAACAAGGGAAGATTGAGGAGATGAAAGATTACAACAATAGATTATCTAATCACATCAACAATTATTCCCTAAAAGAAAAAAATAACTATCCTCCGAGGGGATTCCCAGCACAGACAACACGAGGTGGCAGCAAACCAGTGATATCATGAACAAAAGACCGACTCAACTTTAACAGACCCAAAACACCAACAGCCTAGGTATCCATAAACCTAAGCTCCGATACCATATTCTGTAACACCACTAGGATATACAGAGATATTACAGCGCCATAGATTCTTTTTAGAGAATCTACCAGGCTAAGACCAACACAAAATACATTAAACGATAACAAAACTAGGACATTCATCCGTTAAAAGAAACCAAATTCAACTCGATAAGTTGTACACCACAATACCAAATAACAAATTGTCCCATAGGATCATAAAACACAACCACTCCCAACGGGAGTACAACAACATCATTAACCATCAAATCTGACACAACATACAACATAGACAGTACCCACGCGAGTACAAAACCAAAACACGACTTTGACCATGACCATATGACCACCAACTTAAAATGATGCACGATATCAATGCTGCCCACCAAGCTAGTTTCTGCCCTGTGCTAGTCCTCCCACTGGACCTGTACCTGAATACACAAAAGTATATCCACCCCAGAAGGGGTCAGCAAGAAGCCGATGCAAGTACAATGATTCTAGAATATGTACAACAAGTGAATAATCAACAAAAACCAAGGAAATCACAATGCCATCACAGATATTCTGGAATACCACATCACAATCATCATCACAAAACAGCCTCCCGAGCTATACTGGCCCCGCATCTCGCAAGATACGCACCCCAAGAGACCTCGTCAGGCTCTCTCTGGTTGTATAGCCCAACCGAGTGATCCGTAGGGAAAAGCAGCCTACCGGACCCCAGGGGACCCTCACTGGTTTTACTCGGCTCACACACACTCGATCAACAATTGGTACAAATCACATTTTTACATATTCACACGAAGTACATTAAACACAATCAAAGTATTTGCCTCAATTCGAACGACACGAGAAACAACGAATGGATGGTCGTACGGTTCGAACTTCCTTCAAAAATTCAACCCTAACACATCGAGATACCGTATCAAAACACAACACCATGGAAACGGAAGAATTCACCCTAAGTTCTACCTTTAGAGACATTTAATCGAACATTACGGAGGCGACAAAGGTCGAACCCAAGAACGGATTAAAAACTCGGAATTTAATCCATAAACTTTGAGGGAAAACAAAGGAACATGATTACAATATCATAATCTAACATAATCCAAAGCCAAAACGAACTTGAATCAAGAATTCCCAACAAACCCCAAAATTCTTTCAAATAACTTGAAGAACTTCAACCACATACCTTAATTCAACCAAGAGATGAATAATTCTTCAATAATGAACTTGATATCTTGATTCTATAGTGTTTGGAACATGTTTATGGCTTGATTTTGGAGTTTAAGATGAAGGATTCTAGGTGGAGGATGAAGAGAAGGTGCTAGAATGCCCAAAAAATCGACCAAAGGCTATATATAGCTCCCGAAATGGGGTTTTCAGCATTTCTGCACTTCCGGTTGTGTCACAGGACACGGTCGAGTCAGGGGTCGTGTCACAGTCCAGAACCTTTTTGTTTAACCATAACCGTTCGACACGCCCGCATCAAATGACACGGCCGTGTCACTGCACCAGGGTCTGCTATTTCGACCATAACTCCTTCGTTCGGACTCCGATTAACTCACTGTTTGAACCATTAGAAAGCTAACTCATACCTAGTCTTATTCTATTAACCCCCTTTTGGTAATACATTCATATCTTACGGCCATAACTCTCGAGTCACTACTTCGACATTCCGGCCAAGACAAACATACTCTGGAAATCACAAAACTCGACAATTACCAACCATAAACATTCCAATTCCGATCGTCAAAACACACGGTTCCAAATAACCATAATTCAACATGGAAATTACGAATAAATTCTCAACTAAATATGTCCGAAATAACACACATATGAATACTAAAATACACGGATATTACATAAACAACCAAATGCTTGCCCGGCCAGGGTCAAACAATATAATAATACAGACCGTTAAGGTCACTTACACATGAATGCACAGACCGATGAGGTCACACAACTCCATCAACAGAACTGACTAAAACAACATTACCCACACAGGGGTCGAAAGACAATACAGCGGAAGACTGAAATCAACTCTGACAGCACAACAAAAATCTAAACAACTCTCGACTCTTGATTAGTATCGCAGCTCGTCATCCTCTTGTGCCAATCCTGTGATTGCTCCCCTGAACCTGCATGTACCTGGACGCAAAATAGACATCCACCCCCCGATTTCTCGGGGGTTAGTAAAACTCCACTGTTTTACTAGTGTAAGTATCAAATCATACGAAAAGTAACGAGCAAACATTAATCAAGAATCAAACACAATATTCAAGTATCAAATTATTCCCGGGGGTTTTAATAAGGGAATTTAAGCTATGAAGCATTTCGAAAATAAGTTCATCCCCTCGGAAATTTTGGAATTTCAAAACCTTTAAAACTCTGAGTCCTGGTTCACCATGCCTTTCAAAAGAAGGGTTGGGGGCTTTACCCCAAATCTTGTTTCATAAATCAACAGTTTACAATACGGAAAACATTTACTCAAGCTTAGGACTCGGTCCAACATTCATTTATAGAAAACTTCATTTTCAGAACTTGGACGATCCAAACATATTCATGACCCCGTGATCTCCTGCCACGAGTCTCCATAGGTTCGACAACCCGCACGGAAAGAAACAAACACATCAATCACAACAACTGGTCCTGACCCACTTTTCACCGTAGGTTCCGTCGAACCCGCACGATTGGACGTACTGTGTCCTGATTCGATGGACCTGTGCCATGAATAATCATAGGCCTCGTCATACCCGCACGATTGGACCTCAGCACCACACACTAAGTTCTGATCCCATGGACCTGTGCCATGAATCCTCGTAGGCCCCGTCGAACCCACACGAGTGAACTTAGCGTTCCAGCACATATTCACATTCACAATCACATTTCATACAACAATGAGCACAGTTAATCAATCACGTTGATCACCACAACATCATACATCACACTCATATAACACAATCTCAACACTCACAACAACTGTCATCAATCAACGGCACACAACTAACATAACACACGATCGGTACACAATACATTGCACGAGCAAGTGTACAACCATCCCATATGTACGTCGTAATCCTGCACAATTGGCACAACACCTAACACGTATACCAATATGACACTATTATCACAAAGCCTTCAAATTTCGGAATACACAACCAATTCAAATGGAACATATTTATGAAGGCAAGCAAAATCATCATAAATCTCATACATGATTACTAGTCTCAGAATACAAGTCGTATAATAAGATACTTGCCTCGATCGTCGGCACCATGTACTCCAACGTACGCGGTTCAACCGGTAAGCTTCGAAACGCCCGATGCCATCGAAAAAGGAAGACAACAACTCTTCACAATAACTCGACCCTAACAACATATAATTAATAAATCAACGATCATACGAGGAAGAATAATCATAGAACGTCCGAAAACCCCTTTATGACATTCTGCCGAACACCTTCAAGGCGTCGATCAAGAACTCGACCAAAAAAAAACGAATCGATACGTTCCAACCATGGAATAACACGGGAAATGATATAATACATCTAAATAATCCATCAATAATCTAAGTTATTACGGCTCAAACGGACGAAATCCAACAAAAACCCCAATTTCCCCAAAACTAGATTATCAAGAAATCTAACCTTGATTCGGTAGATCGGAGGAGGTTATGGGATGATTGATTGATGTTAGATACTCAACAACTTTGTGGATTGATAGATAAACAACATCTAATCACGTACTCCAAGCCCCAGCCGCGGAAGGAAATGAGAGGGATGAGAAAAATGGGTGTAAACCCGTCTGCTCGATCATATATATACTGCCCAGCATCCTGCCGACAACTTACGGCCGTAACCGGCAGACCTTACGGCCGTAACCGGCATTCGTCAAAATCTGCCCAGCGCCTGCCGATCGCTTACGGCTGTAACCGAGAGGGCCTTACGGTCGTAACTCGGCACTTACGGCCGTACACGGCAGGACCTTATGGCCGTAACCGGCATTCGTCCGAACACTGCCTGGCACCCGTACGACCGTAACCGACAGCCCTTACGGCCGTAACCGGCATTCTTTCAGCCATGACTGCCGAGCACGTACGGCCGTAACCGGCATCTTACGGCCGTAACACGGCCAGGCCAGGACCTGCTCCGGCCGTGACTCGGCCGTGGCCACTCCGACGGCCCGGACAACCCCGAAACCCGAACCTGAATATAAACTGAAGATACGGTTACGAAGTACTCGCAAAGACGAATCTAAGAGCTAAGAGAACACACGATTCCGACCACCCGAAGTGTCGGAATTCGACAACGGAAGTAATTACCCCAAACTTTGGGAAATTACGAAAACGGCCCAAAACGTCTGAAATACACGATACGCGATCGAAACACCAAACCAAAGCTCGCAACATGAACAATAACATTAAATGAACTTATTATAAACTTGAAACAACAGTTTCGGACGAGATTCGCAAGAATCAAACTCAAGTACGGAAAAGCCGCTTAAGAATGCGGAACTCAACAAAATGACACCGAAACGAACTCGAATTACAAAAAGTGCAGAATTAATCATTCTCAGAATGACTATATAGTCATGAGAGAGTCGTCAAAGTAGAAATTACCGGAAATCGAAATTGCGGATATTACATACTACCCTACTTAAAAGAAGTTTCGTCCCGAAACTTAAAATAAGTAGGGAGGTGCAATATCCCACTAGGAAAACTCAACGAGATACATAAGAAACGTGTGATTTACGCCCAACGACGAAACGTTACAAGCAACACAAAGGGATATACGGTGCGAAAACACGCTCCACGACGACCAACACAACGCCATCGGTAGAGACATAATAAAACCAACAAGTGACAAGTGTCATCAAACAGATAATACAATCAACTCGATTATCCAAACAATCACAAAACACAACGAATGATAATCAATACGATTGACCAACCCAACGGTACATCAATTAAAACGCGAGCCAATCGCTGAACAAATACGGAATTCCACCACCCAAGGGTTGGAAGATCGAAAACGAGACTAATTTCCCGAACTTAAGGGAATTACGAAGGAGTCTGAATGTTCAACAATCACGAAACGATATCAACCAAAATCGAACAATCAAACGATCGAACCACAACGATCGAAACAACAAAAATCGAACAATCATGTTCCAAATCACGAAGAACAATAAAATTCAAACAACAACTCCAAGGTTCACATCTCGACTCGAGACAATATATGATCTGGTGAAAACAACAAGATGTGCATTCACATAATATCCACAGGAAAGGGAATAGCAATTGAAAAGTCACAACGACAAATGAGTTATTCCGAAACAATACCACACGCGTTCGATCAACAAAAGCAAGGGGCAAGACAAGCTCAGAAAATGTCAACGAACATAAACGAGTCGATAGAGTCGAAAATACAGAAATTCAAAATCCGATCCACTTCGAATAAAAGAACTAGTAGAACCAAAAGATGTTACTTCCGAACAAGGTTCACAAGAATCGAACCGAACTCGGAAAAGTCACAGCGATAACCAGATCGACCCAAAACAAGATCACATCTCGTTTGAACGATGAAACTGAAATATAGAACAAGTTCAGAAAGTATCAACGAACACGAGCGAGTCGATAGACTTGAGAAAGGGGAAATGCAGAAGTCCAAAAACAATACGGGTATTACATTCGATCTCTCATAAAAGAAGGTCGTCCCCGCAACTCACAATAACGGAAACAAGGCAACAACACAAAAGTAGTCGACGAAAATATTTTCCATGGGCCTCTAAGAGTCGATCCTGATATCTGTACTGAAGTTCGTGCCCTGAAAGACTCGGAACCCAACTCGCAAAATTGGATCCTGTGTCTCTCGGTTCCACACTTGAAATGCGCTACTGAAGAGAAGGACAATTGGTACGTGCATGCCCCCGGCACACCACGGTTGAAACACCTTGGCTCGACATACCGAATATACAAATTCTAGATACAATGGGACGTAACATCACAAAGCAACAAACCAGAGATGCCAATTTGGCATTGTTGTTGCCCGAAATATTATCCGAAGATAGATATTGCTGGAATGGTCGAGCAACAGCAAATTGCGAGAGCACGTCCGAGGGAATGGAAAAACACAAGATTTGCCGGGTTTGTTATGCCCGGGCTTGAATGCTCTCGCGAGATGTTATTAATAAGAATACGTTTGAGTACAAATATTAATGTAAGAATCTAATTACAATGAGTGTAAAAGATTCAATGTATCTAGCTGTTGAGTGCTTGCCGGAAGAACTAGAGTTGCTCTGAGTTCTTGAACTGTTGGGAGTTCTGGTTTTCGTCTCTGCCGACCGTTTTTCGTGGAAGAGGTGCTGAGAAAGAAGTATGTCCGAAGTGTAAAGTTTTGCCAAGAGTGAAAAGCCAGATAAAGCCAAGTATGAGTTGAGCTTCTGAACTGGACGTGAACCATTTTCCAAGTGTAGGCAGCCTTCCATTTATAGGAGCTCAGATGCTCTGTTTTCTGTCGGGCGATCGCCTTTCACGTAATATAATAAGGGGCGATCGTCTTTATGTCACATGGGTTGTCTGCCTTAAAGTCTGCGGCTGCTGCTGGCAGCCAGCTGTGCGGTCCAATGAGGACCCTGTACGCATCCTGAGTTGCTGTCACGGGCGGTCCCACTGTACACCTTTCGATGGGTCTGTCGGTTGGTGAAAATATGCTGACAGGCTGTGGTCAACGATCCATGTTCTGCGGCGCCTTTTCCGGATCTGCCTGTGGGACTCTATCCTGAGCTCCGTCCTTTGCCGACTAGGCGGGCGATGTCTTTGCGTGGCATGAGGCGATCGTCATTT
The DNA here is from genome assembly GCA_033398695.1 of Orobanche coerulescens. Taxonomy (NCBI): domain Eukaryota; kingdom Viridiplantae; phylum Streptophyta; class Magnoliopsida; order Lamiales; family Orobanchaceae; genus Orobanche; species Orobanche coerulescens. The sequence continues at coordinate 60,785,051 of CM065819.1, forward strand.
GGTCGGTCACTAGGGGTCGATCGCCAAGTACCGAGAGACGATCGCCTTAGATGTCGATCGCTTGGCACCGGGACTTGTCCTGGGACCTTCGGTCGGCAAATCTGCCTTGGCTGATGGGCTCTGGCTCGGTCACCCGGTCTCTGTGTCGATCGCCTGGTGAGATGTATAAATCTCGACACAACAGGCATAACATATCAACACATACTAAAATCACAACAACCACGGCATCATTCGACGATTACAACGGCCCGAATGATAACCAGCACACAAACACAAAACATCATGAAACAATCACAATTCGGAGGGCTAACACCCTAACGACAATACCAACATCATACACACCTTCTCCGACCACAAGCAGGAAATGATGGGTTTTAAAAACGAAAACCACCTTTTGAAAAGAGTTTGGAAACACCAGTTGATCTTGAGTATCACTTTACAAAAAGTTGAACAAACATCATTGTCGAGACTTTGAAAACCACCTTGCGTTTGAACAAAAATGAGGACACTTTTCTTTTAGTGAAAAACTTTCAGAAATATTCGACCCTCGGGTCTAAGTAAAAGTGTTTCTAAAACATTGAAAATATCTCAAAACATTTTGGTCCTCGAGGTAGAAGAATTTTGAAACATATTGTGGCACCTTGGATGTACCATGAGAAAATAATTCATTTTAAAAGTACGTCTCGAAATTTATTTTCTAAGATACTCAAGGTTTTTAAAGATAATTCAATGGGCTAGAATGCCCAAAAATTTCAGGTAATTACACGGAACATTATAGCGTCGTGGGTCCCGTGTCGGAACCCACCAGGCTAACAACCCTTTACAAAAACGCCAAAAAGGCCGTTGACGGTTGTTGTGCGGCGATTAATACGCCTCGATGACGATCGGCATAATGGTCTGAGAGCCAACCATAGCAGACATACACTGGGCAAACACCCAGCAGTCGGCACCCTTAGCGATCGTCTTTCGGTATCTGGCGATCGTCTTTGATATCCGACCATAGAAGATCGTCTCGTGCCACGTATGAATCCAACACCCGTCAAAGTCTTCGAAGACCGAATCTCGCATGTGGACCCACGTGCAGATCCACAAAAAGGCGCTGCAAGATGAGGCCATTGACCCCAGCCTGTCACCAGCCTTTCACCTACCGACAAGCCCATCGAAAGGTACAAGGTGGGTCCTCCCCAGACAGCGACTCAGGATGCGTGCAAGCTTTCCATTGGCTCGCCAAGCTGGCTGCCAGCAGCAGCCTCAGACTTTAAGGAAACATCCCCACGTGATAGGAGATCGCCCATATTATTCTAATATAGAATACGGCGGTCGCCCGCGATCGCCGGAGAGGACCCAACAACCTTGTCTCCTATAAATAGCAGGCTTACAACAGTGGCCTAGGATCATCGTGAATACAGTGAAAAACACACAGAGAGAGGATAAAGACTCATCTTGCAATTACTTACACATTCATAGTGATATTCATACACACTTACAGAACATAAAAAGCAAGAACTCACAGAGCTTTATATCTGGTTCTTCCGGCAATCTACACGCTCTACAGGTTAGATAACTAGAAGTCTTTAAACTCATTGTAATATATTCTAACATTAATATTTGTACTCCAAAGTATCTATATTAATAACATCTCGCGAGAGCATTCAAGCCCGGGATTAACAACCCCGACAAACCTTGTGTTATTTATTTTCCCACGGAAGTGTTCTCGTATTTGTTTGTTACTCGATCATTCCAGCAATATTATCTCCGGTTAATATTTTGGGTAACAACAATTGGCGCTAGAAGGAGGGCGATCTAAACCTTCATTTTTATTCCCACCATCTCGAAGAACACTCACTGTTCTCCGGACATATACTTGAAGAAACACTCACTGTTCTTCAAAGAAAAGCCTTCAGAAACATGACATCTGCCACGACTTCCAAAAGAGCCACCCTGCGATCTGCCGGAAATCTCATTCTGGCCCAGACTGAATCCCAGCCTACGGCGGAAGGTGGCCGCGGCGACGCTAGGCTCTCACTCCCGCCCCCGAGGGATGGTCCCAGCCTCTCACTCGATCAGTTCCAGACCGCGGAACAGATTGAGGAGGCTATAGCCATCCTCAGGGAGCGACGGAGGGCATGCGACTCGCCCACCATTACTCCGTCAGCCATCCGCCGAGCAGGCAAGCGGAAGCTCAAGGGGATATATGTTGAGAAATCGACAGAAAGCCCCGAGCCGCAGCCAAAGGCTCTCGTAAGGCGGGATGACCCCGTCTTCAGCCGCCTAGGGAGTGATCCCTCTTGGCGACCTGAACATTCAGGTCCCAGCCGGGAGGCATCGGAGTCCGAATCCGTCACCAGGAGTTCGGCATACCCAACTCCCAGAAGACAAGCCGGCCAACGGCCCCCCACTCGCCCAAGAAATGAGCCCGATGGCAGGGAACTTGTCACCTACTGTAACACCCCCAAAACCGAATGAGAATATTACACGCCGTAGACCCTTTCCACAAGGATCTACCAGGCTAAACATCCATAAACAAGCAAATGCTTGCCCGACCAGGGTCAAACAATAAAATAATACTGACCGTTAAGGTCACTTACACATAAACACACAGACCGATGAGGTCACATAACTCTATCAACAGAACTGACTAACAACATTACCCACACAGGGTTCGAAACACAATACAGCGGAAGACTGAATCAACTCTAATAATACAACCAAACTCTACCAACTCTCGACTCTTGATTAGTATCGCAGCTCATCATCCCCTTGTGCGATCTGTGTTGCTCCCCTGAATCTGCATGTACCTGGACGCAAAACAGACATCCACCCCCCGATTACTCGGGGGTTAGTAAAACTCCACTGTTTTACTAGTGCAAGTATCAAATCATACGAAATGTAAGAAGCAAATAATAATTGTGAATCCAATATAATAATCAAGTATCAAAATATTCCCGGGAGGTTTTCACAAGGGAAGATAAGCTATGAAGCATTCGAAAATAAGATTATCATCTCGGGAATTTTTTTTTAGATTTTCAAAACCTTTAAGATCTCAAGTCCTGATTCACAAAACCTTTCGAAAAACTTTAGGGCCTTAATCCAAATATTGTTTCATAACTCAGCAGTTTAAAATACGGGAAACATTTATTCAAGCTTAGGATTCGGTCCAACATTCATTTTCATAAAACTTTACCTTTCAAAACTTTGATTTGAAAATAATCATGCTCATGACACCGTGATCCACTGTCACGTGTCTCCGTAGGTTCAACAACCCGCACGGACAACACCACGCACAATAAAACAAACAAAATCAATTAGATGTTGTGATCGACATCACGTGTCTCCGTAGGCTTAACAATCCGCACGGACTAAATCAATCACAACAATCACACACACCATCGACACCGTAGTCCCGCCACGTGTCACCGTAAGACCGTCGAGCTCACCCGGTTGGATGTGCGTGTCCGAAACTCATGGTCGGCTGCCATGCGTTATCGTAGGCCTCGTCGGACGGCCGCGATTGGACCTCAGTACCTCACTAAGTTCTGACCCCGTAGTCCACTGCCACGAATCCTCGTAGGTCCCGTCGAACCAACACGAGTGAACTTAGCGGTCATACACATATTCATATTCACATTCACATTACATACAACAATGAGCACAATTAATCAATCACATTGATCACCACAAAGTCGTACATCCCACGCACATAACACAATCTCAACACTCGCAACAACTATCGTCAATCAACGACACATAACCAACATAACACACGTTCGGTACACAGTACATTGCACAACCGAGTGTACAACCATCCCATATGTACGTCGCAATCCTGCACAAATGGCACAATGCCTAACACGTATACTAATATAACACTATTATCGCAAAGCCTTCAAATTACGGAAAACACAACCAACTCAAACGGAACATAATTATGAAGGCAAGCAAAACCATCATACATATCATACGTAATTACTAGTCGCAAGATACAAGTCGTATAATAAGATACTTGCCTTAATAACCGCTACCAAACGCTCCGAAGAACACGGTTCGACCGGGAAGCTCGGACCCCGAAGAAGACAACGAACTGAAGGGTTCCGACTCGAGTTCTTCACAAGAATTCGACCCTAACAACATATAATCAATAAAGCATCAATCATACGAGGAAGAATAATCGTAGAACGCCCGAAAACCCCTCTATGACATTTTACCGGACACCTTCAAGGCGTCGATCAAGAACTCGACCAAAATAACGAATCGATACGATCCAACCATGGATTAACAAGGGAAATGATACAATACATGTAAATAATCATCAATCCATCACAATCCTAAGTTAAATCGGATAAAACGGATGAAATCAACCAAAATACCCAAATTCCCCAAAACTAGATTTCTAGGAAATCTGACGTGATTCGGTAGATCGTAGGATGTTATAGGATGGATGATTGATGATATGAACTCCAAGACATCATGGATTGATTTTCCAACAACATCTCTCCATTATTAACCAAGCTCCAGCCGCGGAAGGGAAGAAAACGAGTGAGAAATGGCTGAAGAAAAACGTCTGCTGGCCTTAAATAGGCTGATCTGCACTGTGTGCCGCGGCCCAGCCGAAGTGTGCCGCAGCACAGGGCCAAATCTGCCGGCAGTGACTCGGCAGTGTGCCGCGGCCCTTCCGGCATGTTCCACGGCACAAGGTACAGAGTGCTCGGCCAAAAACTGGAAATGAGAGTGACTTAGCTATTTGGACCATAACTCCCTCGTCCGGACTCCAATTGACTCACCGTTTGAACCGTTGGAAAGATAACTCGATGCTTTATAATATTGCAAAGATTCAGAATTTTTGGAGTTTCCAAAAATTAATGGTGATTTAACAAAGTCTCATACGTGGAAAAGTCGTTTAATAACACTGAACTCAAGAAAACGACACCGAAACGAACTCGGATGACAAAAAGTTTAGAATTAATCATTCTCGGAATGACGAAACAGTCACAATAGAGTTGCTAAGATAGACTTACGCCAAAAAAAAAAAAAATTACCGGAAATCGAAATCGCGGATATTACATACTACCCTCCTTAAAAGAAGTTTTGTCCCGAAACTTAAAACAAGTCGGGAGAAGCAATATCCCGCCAGGAAAACTCAACGATTTACACAAGAAACACGTAACTTACGCCCAATGGCGAAATGTTACAAGCAACGCAAAGGAACATACGGCGTGAAAACACGCCCACGACGACTAACACAACGCCACCGACTATGTTTCAAAACAACGAGTAATTAACAACACATCACATGCACACATTTAATCAAAGAAACGCACGCGAAAACAAGTCGCACCCTACCACAGCGACTATGCGGTAGAAACAAATATAGTATTATGATAGAATTCACTCCGATTCTCGTCAAAAAGAAAATATCCAACGTCAAGACACAAACAATTCAAGATAATAGTAAACGAGAATACCGGACATTACGTTCTATCCTATTAAAATTAAGTTTCGTCCCGAAACTTAAAATAAAACATCATGATAGAATACAAACAAAACCAAAAAGTTCACGCAACAAATATCAATCTCTACACGAATTATAGCACAAAGTACGATACACAACTACAATACTGGACACCACCGGGCCCTCCCCGAGTAGGAACGAAAACCCGATTCCCGAACATCTTGGCAACGGTCTCACAATGCACCGCTTGGTGCCCCAGTTGGCCGCACTTAAAACAATTAACCGGTGGCGAACGACAATTCTGTCTCGCATGGCCTACACGACTGCAGTTAAAGCAGGTCTTCACACCGATCGTCTTATTCGCCTCTGGAGTAAGGTTCTTAGACTGGTCAACCAAACGAGGAGTGCTCCTAGAAGGAAAATACGAAGCAACAGGCTCACGGATCTCACTTCTCTGGCCTCTTGAAAAATTTCTCGAGGTCTTCTGTCTCTTATTCTCTGAACTAGATTCCGACACAGAAACAGCCATCTCAATGGCTAAAGCTCGGTCCTGATATTCTTTCAGGGTGGTACACATAAGCGGAGCCATACTATCACGGATATGGGGTTTCATGCGCATATTGAAGTATCGGACCTTGTCCGCTTCACTTCTCACTTGATCCCGAACATAAGCCAACTGTTGATTATAATAGACTATCGCCTAGGATATTGACACATCCTGGGGCGTAGCCGAGAAAAACTCAACGATTCTGCGTTCACGAACAGGCAACGGACAATACTCTGCCTCCATGGCAGTCTTAAACTCAGCCCACGTAGGTGTATGATCTACAGGCACTACAGCGTGCCACCAGTCTGCAGCTTCTTTTTCGAGCAGGTATTGAGCAATGGGTACCCTCCTATCATCCGGACAAGCTACAGCATCAAATATTACATCCCATTTGGAAGAGCCGATTTTCCCAACCTAACAAGTCGAGACGAACCCACAAAATAGGGCGGTGCATCTTCATCACATCTCGTAACCACTTACTAGTTACGTTTTCCCTATTTGTGTTCTCTTCCCGACGTCGGCTGATTCATCTGCACTAATCGGTCAACCACGGCGAAGGATGGTGGCGGCTCAACGTCAACATTAACGCTAGTCGAATGTCACGATCTGTCTTGGTGATTGGTACTCGGTAAGGAGGAGTCGCCTGTCTGCTCCCGACCACCACCACAACCACGGCCACGGCCTCGACCTCGACCCCTTAGCATACTGAACGGATAACCAATCAAAATAACAAGATAAAACAAACCTCACATAATCGACATAAGCCCACAATCAGCAGCACAATGCAATATTCACACGTTCACATTGACAAAGATGTACGACCTATACCTCAGCATATACGGTTAAAACATTAAGCATACCACTGTGGTCCAACACCGATAATATTCTTAAAAAAACAAGTTTATCGAGGTATTTGTTCAAATGATAATATAAAAAAAAAATCGCGAGTTTGAAAGATTTTGCTGGGATGAAATTTTGAAAACACTTTGTTTAATACCTCGGTCATTGGAGTGGAGAACGATACCTAACAACGTATCCCGCCACTTGGGCATACAACCCAGATTTTCTGACGAGAATAATAATATAGCAACTCACTGCACGACTTAACCTCAATACATAAACACATAACGTTCCAAAATCCTTTAGTTCATAACCAAAACGACGGTAATATTTTACAATGTCCAAGTATTTCAAAACACATTTTTCAAATACCATCTGATTGTGTCATTTGAAAATACACGGCCCATTTGTCAAAATTTAACAAATTTTAAAAAATCCATATAAACCGTGGTTTGACCGCACCACCAAAATATTTTCCAAAAATCGATTTCTACAAAATTCTCAAACTGTAAAGTCCTTCAGGAAACATTCTCAAACTTACCCATAGCGGACAAAATTTACAACATTCCAAAACAGTCGAATTTAAAACCACGTACTCAAATGGCAACCAGGGTCGCCAATTTAATCAAATGCATCTCGTTGTATCAAGTTTAAACACACAGCAAAATAATTCATCGGAGTTTCTCACAAATTCTACCGTCGGTACCTTTTCGAAACCCATCAAGGTTTACAACTTTCACAACATACCACCCCACCCGGTGGTTCAAAGATAAAACAATAACGTGCCCAGTTCTATACACATACTATGTGCCACAAGTATTAAACACAACTATATTACACAATACTGTGTAAATAAAATTTTGCACCGCAATTAACTCACTAAGATAAACTCGAGATACATAGGTATTACGCATAAAGGAGGAGACTTACATCCACAGGTCGCACGGAGGTGACGGTCGCCCAGGATACTAATCTCGTCCGACAACATAACCGACACGTTGTGACTACGCACAACTCAACTTGTCACCTGACGACTCGAACGACAAGCCAACACATTACTCGATAATTCACGAATTGACTCGACCCGACAGCCTAGGTTTCCGCAACCTAAGTTCCGATACCATAAATGTAACACCCCCAAAACCGAATGGGAATATTACACGCCGTAGACCCTTTCCACAAGGATCTACCAGGCTAAACATCCATAAACAACCAAATGCTTGCCCGACTAGGGTCAAACAATATAATAATACTGACCGTTAAGGTCACTTACACATAAACACACAGACCGATGAGGTCACACAACTCTATCAACAGAACTGACTAACAACATTACCCACATAGGGGTCGAAACACAGTACAGCGGAAGACTGAATCAACTCTAATAATACAACCAAACTCTACCAACTCTCGACTCTTGATTAGTATCGCAGCTCGTCATCCCCTTGTGCCAATCCTGTGACTGCTCCCCTGAATCTGCATGTACCTGGACGCAAAACAGACATCCACCCCCCGATTACTCGGGGGTTAGTAAAACTCCACTGTTTTACTAGTGCAAGTATCAAATCATACGAAATGTAACAAGCAAATAATAATCGTGAATCCAATATAATAATCAAGTATCAAAATATTCCCGGGAGGTTTTCACAAGGGAAGATAAGCTATGAAGCATTCTAAAATAAGATTATCATCTCGGGAATTTTTTTTTAGATTTTCAAATCCTTTAAGACCTCAAGTCCTGATTCACAAAATCTTTCGAAAAATGTTAGGGCCTTAATCCAAATCTTGTTTCATAACTCAACAGTTTACAATACGGGAAACATTTATTCAAGCTTAGGATTCGATCCAACATTCATTTTCATAAAACTTTTCCTTTCAAAACATTGATTTGAAAATAATCATGCTCATGACACCGTGATCCACTGTCGCGTGTCTCCGTAGGTTCAACAACCCGCACGGACTACACCACGCACAATTAAACAAACATAATCAATTCCAACACCGTGATCCACTGTCACGTGTCTCCGTAGGCTTAACAACCCGCACGGACTAAATCAATCACAACAATCACACACACTGTCCTGACACCGTAGTCCACTGCCACGTGTCACCGTAAGCCCCGTCGAGCTCACCCAGTTGGACGTACTGTGTCCGAAACTCATGGTCCACTGCCATGCGTTATCGTAGGCCTCATCAGACCAGCACGATTGGACCTCAGTACCTCACTAAGTTCGGACCCCGTAGTCCACTGCCACGAATCCTCGTAGGTGTAATATCCGCATTTTTCTTTCCCCTTGTATTTTCTTTTTTGGTGAATTTCTCAGTCGTAATGACCCTCATGTACCTTATAGTATATCTTTCCCATCATCTATTGATCCGAGACTCGTTATTGTTGTGCGGAACCGCTGTTTCGGGGTTGCCGTGGATCCATTCTATGTTTTGATACGCTTTGAGGTGTTCCGTTTGATGTTTCGTTCATATTCCGGTGTTGTGAACCGCTTATATTTCGTAACCTAGCGCACGCTATCTTTTACGTATAGCGCGCTAGGAGTCCCTTAGTAGCGCACGCTACGGTCGATTAAATGCGCGTCTAGAGAGCAAGCCACAGGAGTGGCGGTCTTATTTTCCGGCCTTACGGATCGGCGTATTAGCGTACGCTACGTAGACTAGCGCACGCTAATGTCGGGAGGCTAGCGCATGCCGATGATACCCGGTAGCGTGCGCTAGCGTGAGTTTCAAAGATCTTGGACAGTTTACTACCGAACTCGGTCAGTGCCGGTTAGCGCACGCTACGCTTGTATGGTAGCGCACGCTAACGGGTCGTGAGTTTTGGGCGATTAGCTTCGGACTCGGTGATGTCCGGTAGCGCACGCTATTGGTCGATAGCGCGCGCTACCGAGTGGTTTTTAGCGCACGCTACGTCTCGACTAGCGCACGCTAACGGCCAGAAGTCGCTACCGGATCGACGCTAACTATTTTGGTCTGTAATTTTATCCGTTAGCGCACGCTAACCTTGAGGATTAGCGCGCGCTAACACTCCTGGCTATATAAACCAGGGAGTTGACCGAATGAGCGATTATTTTCATTTCTTCTCCTCTCCGCGACGCAGAGCTTCTCCAGGCGATTTCCGAGCGATCCTTCCCTTCGATTATTTCAGGCATCATCTACCTTGAGTTTTTGAAGTAGATTAACAACACCTACTTGTGTTCTTCATCCTCAATCCAGGTAAATCTCCTAGAACCCTACTTTTGGGCGATTTGGGGGTTTTGGGATTTTCTTCCGATCCGTTCCGTTTTGTTGGTGGATTCATGATGAATATGATTAATCTTGTTGTTATTCTTAGTTTCCCTACGGATTCATAGTATATTTCGTAGTTTTTGCAGAATCGAGAGGGTTGTGGTCCACCCTCGTTGTTGTTTATATACGAATATACATGAATCGTAGGCGGGTTTTCGGGTGTATTCCAATTCCGTATTCATTTAGAAATGGTTGTGATTGTATTCTTCGAATCGTTAGGTTCGGTTTCGTTGGTTCCTAGCGTTCGTTGGTGACTTTCCTTTCTGTTCGTTGCGTTGTCAATTATTCAAGGCAAGTATTTTTGGAAACCTTTATGCTTAACGTGAAATGGTAATGTATATTGTGTGTGATTGCTCACCTCGGGAGGGTCCGATGGGATCACGGAGGGAATCCAATGGTATAGCCCTAGATTCACGAGTTTGTTTCGCTAGCCAGGTCGGGAGGGTCCTTAGGGATCACGGAGCGGGATCAATGGTATAGCCCTGTTCCCAAGGCGATGCGTGTGCGTGATTTGTTTTATAATATGGCCAGCTCGGGAGGGTCCTTAGGGATCACGGAGCGGGATCAATGGTATAGACCTGTTCCCATGGCAAATTGTTTGACTGTTTATTTCCGGAAAAGACATCTCTGGTTTTGGTTTTTGAAATGATATTGGTGCATGTACTATGAAATGTGTAAGCGATTGGTTTGCCTTGATTACTTGTACTAGCGTAATTGCTAACCCCTTTGGGGGACCCGTTATGGGGAAATTCTTGTTATGGATTTCAGGTTATGATCATCCGGACGAGCGAGCTATGGGTCAGTATGAGGATGTTGGCCAGGGTCGTTGACATGTGCACTTGGGTCTACTTATTTCTTTTGTCCACTTCGATATGGTTGTTTCCTATATTTATAAACTGATAGACGGTACTCGCGAGTACTTAGGCTTTTCAATTCAAACCTCGTGTTGTATTATTTTAAATCGCTACATTGTCGATTGTTGCTCATTTCGTCGGTTGCTTCAGGTGTATTTTCATATGATGTATTATTTGATTGTGTATCCTCGCTAACCGAGATGGTTAGTCGAGGGGTACTCGCTTGTTGTAGCCTGGTGGGTCCCATGTAGGGGTCCACGGCGCTGTAACATACTCCGAATATCTTGGGGTGTTACAGAAATGGTATCAGAGCTCTAGGTTTATGGATACCTAGGCTTGTCGGTTATTTGGGTCTAGTCGTGGTTTGTTTTGCACATTGTCACACCGCTGCCAGCATCTCGGTACTTCCAGTGCTTGTAAGTTATCTTATTCGGTCTTTTGTTTTCTTGCATAGTATTTCGGATTTTCAAATCGTGGTTGCTTTTTCCTTCCTTACTCATCATCAATATACTTCTGTTATATCTTAACACCAGTATGGATGCCGGAGGAAACCGTGGTCGTGGTCGTAGTTGTGGTCGTGGTCGTGGTCGTGGACGCGGCCGAGGATGTGGGGCAGACGGTGGGGCGGCCACGTCGCATTCTTCGGGATCTGGCAGTACCGGTGACCGTCACAGTCATGCTTCTTCTCAGGAGCGCGCCGATCTGGGTATTGCGGCTGTTATGCAGCAAATGGTTAACCAAATGGCGGCTATAGCTCAGGTGGTCCAGAACCCCGATCAGGCCCATGCTAATCGGGGCGGAGCGGATCGCTGGCTTCAGGATGTCATCAAGATGCATCCTTCTCAGTTTTCGGGAGCTTCGGACCTGATCGGCTGGGAAGGGTGGATCAAGGAGATATCTAAAGTCTTCACTGCTACCAACTGCCCCGAGGACCGTAAAGTCCCTATTGCTCAATACTTTCTCACGGGAGACGCTACGGATTGGTGGGAGGCCGTTGGTCCCAAAGATCATGTTGCTTCGTGGGCCGAATTTCAGGAACTGATGGAGACCGAATATTGCCCGTGGCCGGTCAGACAAGCGAGAGTGCATGCCTTCTATGATGCTCAACCTCGGGATATTCCTGTATCCCAAGCTATTGCCGATTTTAACAAGGAGTTGAGTTATGTGAAGACCCAAGTTGTCGCTGAGAGCGACAAAATTTTCCATTTTTCCAGGAGGATGAAACTGTCCATTAGGGACTATATGTCTGGACTCATCTGCACTACCTTGAAGGATTATCAGAGTAGGGCCCTCGCTTATGATATGTCAGTGATGGCTAGTGATTTGGCTCGCGAGAGCAAGAAGCAGAAGTCGGTCGGAAATTTTTCTGGTCCCAAGAGTGGAGGCCAGTAGAAATCTCGAGCTGCGAATATTTCTACGGGCGGTTCGGCTCGTTTATCTGGAAGCTTTCGGGGTGCCGCCGGAACCTCCGCTCGTGAGCCCACATGCTTTAACTGTGGCTTTTCGGGTCATAAGAACCGGGACTGTCCTCATCTTCCTTTAACTTGTCATACTTGTGGTCAGTCGGGCCATAAGGCTTCTTTTTGTGATCAGCTCAGACAGCTTCGCGGTGCCCGTTCTTCTCACCCAACACCTATGGATCTGAGTGTGAACCAGGGCTCATTTGCTCCGCCGCCTCCACCGAGTGCCGGCCGAGGTAGGGGTCGGGGTCAGCCCGCTAGGGGAGGAGCTTCCAGTGTCGGCTCTGCCCAGCCGCGTATCTATGAGATGAGGAGGGCCGATGACCCAGCAGCTACTGTGGCGACAGGTACCGTTCATATCCATTCCCATCCTATCAGTGTGCTTTTCGATTCGGGTGCTACGCATTCATTCATTTCTCTAGAGTGTGTACGCCATTTGAGTCTCGACTGTTTGTCACCTTGCGAGCCTTTCATCGTTAAACTTCCTAGCGGTGATAGAATTGTCGGTGATCGAGAGGTCCGGGACTGTTCTGTGTTTATTTGTGAGAGGGCTTGGCTCTCTAATCTCATTGTCGTGAGCATCGAGGGTGAGGATTTGATTCTCGGGGATGATTAGCTCGATCGGCATGGTGCAATCATGAACTACCGCACGAGGATCATCACCATGTTAGCCGAGGATGGCACCGAGCACTCCTTCGCGGGGCGAAGGAGGGGAAATCAGAAGTTTGTTATTAACACCTTGAAGGCGATGAGACTCCTACGAAAGGGGTGTACTGGTTATTGGTGCTACGCCTTGAGGGCGGAGGATGGTGGAGTCAAGCTTTCGTCGATTCCAGTCGTTAGTGAGTTTCATGATGTATTTCCTGACGAGTTACTGGGATTGCCACCGGATCGTGAGGTTGAGTTTGCTATAGAGTTAGAGCCGGGCGCGGCTCCGATTTCTAAGGCGCCGTATCGTATGGCACCTTCAGAGATGACAGAATTAAAGAAGCAGTTGAGCGAGCTTCTTGAGTCGGGGTATGTTCGACCGAGTGCCTCGCCTTGGGGCGCACCGGTCCTGTTTGTGCGAAAGAAGGATGGTTCACTACGTTTGTGTATCGACTATCGCGAACTAAACAAGGTGACCATCAAGAATAAGTATCCCTTGCCGAGAATTGATGACTTGTTTGACCAGTTGCAGGGAGCTGCGGTATTCTCGAAGATTGATTTGAAATTGGGGTACTATCAGCTTCGGGTGAGAGAGTCCGACGTGCAGCGACTTTTCGGACGAGATACGGACATTACGAGTTTGTAGTTATGCCTTTCGGGTTAACTAATGCGCCGGCGGTGTTCATGCAATTGATGAACAAAGTCTTTATCGAGTATTTGGATAAGTGTGTCATCATCTTCATTGACGATATTCTTATCTATTCGAAGAATGAGGAAGAGCATGCCCATTATTTGCGGATAGTGTTAGACATTTTGAGGACCGAGCAACTCTATGCGAAGTTCTCGAAATGTGAGTTCTGGCTGAAGGAAGTGATGTTTTTAGGTCACGTGATTTCAGCCGAGGGAGTTCGTGTGGATCCGCAGAAAATTGAGGCAGTATTGTATTGGGCACCGCCCACGAAAGTGAAGGAGGTCCGTAGTTTCTTGGGTTTGGCTGGCTACTACCGTAGGTTCGTCGAGGATTTCTCAAAACTAGCTCGGCCGCTTACACAGTTGCTCCAGAAATCCGAGAAGTTCGTCTGGAATGACGAGAGGCAGTCGAGTTTTGAGGAACTGAAGAAGCGTTTGACTTCAGCCCCGGTTTTGGCGTTGCCATGTGGCAACGAGGGGTTCGCCATTTATAGCGATGCTTCGGGTTAGGGTCTTGGGTGCGTATTGATGCAGCACTGCAAGACCATTGCCTTTGCGTCGAGACAGTTGAGGCCGTATGAGCTGAACTACCCTACTCATGATTTGGAGTTAGCGGCAGTTGTTTTTGCGCTCAAGATCTGGCGTCACTATCTTTTCGGCTCTACATGTCAGATTTTTACCGATCATAAGAGCCTGAAATACATATTTACTCAGCGGGAGTTGAATATGAGGCAGAGGAGGTGGTTAGAGCTGATTAAGGATTACGACCTCGAAATCCTTTATCATCCGGGCAAGGCGAACGTCGTGGCCGACGCCTTGAGCCGGAAACCGATTGCGTTGCGAACGCTTGAGGTCCTTACGTCTCAGTCTGAACTTCGGCGGGCTTTGATCGAGTTAGATGTTGAAGTCTTGTTGCCTGGAGCTGTCGGGCAACTTTGTGCTTTAGAGATTTCGTCGTCTTTGATCGATGAAATTAAGCTGAAGCAATTAGAGGATCCGATGATTACTCAAATCCGAGAGAGCGCTCTTAAGGGAAAGTCTACTGGGTTTGTAATTCACGAGGATGGTATTTTGAGATTCCGGAGTCGGCTTTGTGTACCGAACGACTCAGAATTGAGACAGAGTATTTTGCGTGAAGCCCATGCTACACCTTATTCCGTTCATCCTGGTTCGAGTAAGATGTACAAGGACCTGAGGAGGAATTTCTGGTGGAATGACATGAAGGTGGAGGTCGCACAGTTTGTAGTGAGATGTTTGACTTGTCAGCAGGTCAAAATCGAGCATCAGCGACTGGCTGGGTTATTGCAGTCACTTCCCATTCCAGAATGGAAATGGGAAGATATATCGATGGATTTTGTTACGAATTTGCCGAGATCGAGGTCGGGCATGAATATGGTATGGGTGATTGTTGATCGTCTGACCAAGTCGGCACATTTTCTGGGCATCAAGGACACTTGGGGTCCAGAAAAGTTGGCTCGTGTGTTTATCACGCAGATTGTGAGGCTTCACGGTACTCCGAAGTCTATTGTTTCGGATCGTGATGGCCCTTTCGTATCGCACTTTTGGCAGGCGGTGCATAAGGCGTTGGGTACCCGTTTTCATTTGAGTACCTCTTTTCATCCCCAGTCAGATGGACAGTCGGAACGCACTATCCAGACATTCGAGGACATGTTGCGTGCTTGTGCTCTCGATTGGAGCAACGACTGGGAGGAGCATTTGCCATTAATCGAATTCACGTACAACAATAGTTGGCACGCGACGATTCGGATGGCACCATATGAGGTGCTCTACGGGCGGCGTTTTCGAATGCCGATTTGTTGGAATGAGGCGTCCGATTTGGTCGGGACCGAACCGGATGTCGTTTTAGAGACGAGACGGAAGATAGAATTGATTCGGGAATGGATGTTGACTGCCCAGAGTCGACATAAGTCATATGCCAATGTCCGTCGTCGACCTTTAGAATTCGAGGTGGGAGACCACGTTTTGCTGAAGGTGTCGCCGACGAGAGGAGTTTTCCGTTTCGGGAAGAAGGGGAAGTTGAGTCCTAGATTTATTGGACCCTTTGAGATTCTCGAGCGAGTCGGTGAGTTGGCATACCGTTTGGCGTTACCTCCGGCCTTGAGTCATGTTCATAGCATTTTTCATGTTTCCCAGCTGAGGAAATATGTCCCAGATCCTACTCACGTCATCGATTATGGTGAGATTGACGTCACCGAGGATATTACTTTTGAGGAGCGTCCTTTGAAGATTTTAGAGCATCGGGAGAAACGACTGAGGCATAAGACCATCCCTTTGGTCAAGGTACAGTGGTCGAGACACGGTGTCGAGGAGGCAACTTGGGAAACCGAGGATAGCATGCGTGCTAGGTACCCTGAGTTGTTTGTTTCTTAAGTTTCGGGACGAAACTTGTTTTTAGAGGGGTAGAATGTAATATCCGCATTTTTCTTTCCCCTTGTATTTTCTTTTTCGGTGAATTTCTCAGTCGTAATGACCCTCATGTACCTTACAGTATATCTTTCCCATCATCTATTGATCTGAGACTCGTTATTGTTGTGCGGAACTGCTGTTTCGGGGTTGCCGTGGATCCATTCTATGTTTTGATACGCTTTGAGGTGTTCCGTTTGATGTTTCGTTCATATTCCGGTGTTGTGAATCGCTTATATTTCGTAACCTAGCGCACGCTATCTTTTCTGTATAGCGCGCGCTAGGGGTCCCTTAGTAGTGCACGCTACGACTGATTCGTAGCGCGCGCTAGAGAGCAAGCCCTGGGAGTGGCAGTGCTATTTTCCAGCCTTCTGGACTGGCGTATTAGCGTACGCTACGTAGACTAGCGCACGCTAATGTCGGGAGGCTAGCGCACGCAGATGATACCCGGTAGCGTGCGCTAGCGTGAGTTTCCAGTACTGGACAGTTTACTACTGAACTCGGTCAGGTGCCAGTTAGCGCACGCTACGCTTGTATGGTAGCGCACGCTAACGGGTCAGGTGAGTTTTGGGCAGTTAGCTTCTGGACTCGGCTGATGTCCAGGTAGCGCACGCTATTGGTCGATAGCACGCGCTACCGAGTGGTTTTTAGCGCACGCTACGTCTCCAGTAGCGCACGCTAACAACCAGAAGTCTGGCTACTGGACTGGACGCTAACTGTTTTGGTCTGTAATTTTATCCCGTTAGCGCATGCTAACCTTGAGGATTAGCGCGCGCTAACACTCCCTGGCTATATAAACCAGGGAGTTGACCCAGATGAGCAGATTATTTTCATTTCTTCTCCTCTCCGCGATGCAGAGCTTCTCCAGGAGATTTTCGAGCGATCCTTCCCTTCGATTATTTCAGGCATCCTCTACCTTGAGTTTTTGAAGTAGATTAACAACACCTACTTGTGTTCTTCATCCTCAATCCAGGTAAATCTCCTAGAACCCTACTTTTGGGCGATTTGGGGTTTTTGGGATTTTCTTCCGATCCGTTCCGTTTTGTTGGTGGATTCATGATGAATATGATTAATCTTGTTGGTATTCTTAGTTTCCCTACGGATTCATAGTATATTTCGTAGTTTTTGTGGAATCGAGAGGGATTGGTTGTGGTCCACCCTCATTGTTGTTTATATACGAATATACATGAATCGTAGGCGGGTTTTCGGGTGTATTCCAATTCCGTATTCATTTAGAAATGGTTGTGATTGTATTCTTCGAATCGTTAGGTTCGGTTTCGTTGGTTCCTAGCGTTCGTTGGTGACTTTCCTTTCCGTTCGTTGCGTCGTCAATTATTCAAGGCAAGTATTTTTGGAAACCCTTATGCTTAACGTGAAATGGTAATGTATATTGTGTGTGATTGCTCACCTCGGGAGGGTCCGACGGGATCACGGAGGGAATCCAATGGTATAGCCCTGGATTCACGAGTTTGTTTCGCTAGCCAGCTCGGGAGGGTCCTTAGGGATCACGGAGCGGGATCAATGGTATAGCCCTGTTCCCAAGGCGATGCGTGTGCGTGATTTGTTTTATAATATTACCAGCTCGGGAGGGTCCTTAGGGATCACGGAGCGGGATCAATGGTATAGCCCTGTTCCCATGGCAAATTGTTTGACTGTTTATATCCGGAAAAGACATGTCTGGTTTGGGTTTTTGAAATGATATTGGTGCATGTACTATGAAATGTGTAAGCGATTGGTTTGCCTTGATTACTTGTACTAGCGTAATTGCTAACCCCTTTGGGGGACCCGTTATGGGGAAATTCTTGTTATGGATTTCAGGTTATGATCATCCGGACGAGCGAGCTATGGGTCAGTATGAGGATGTTGGCCAGGGTCGTTGACATGTGCACTTGGGTCTACTTATTTCTTTTATCCACTTCGATATGGTTGTTTCCTATATTTATAAACTGATAGACGGTACTCGCGAGTACTTAGGCTTTTCAATTCAAACCCCGTGTTGTATTATTTTAAATCGCTACATTGTCGATTGTTGCTCATTTCGTCGGTTGCTTCGGATGTATTTTCATATGATGTATTATTTGATTGTGTATCCTCGCTAACCGAGATGGTTAGTCGAGGGGTACTCGCTTGTTGTAGCCTGGTGGGTCCCATGTAGGGGTCCACGGCGCGGTAACATACTCCGAATATCTTGGGGTGTTACAGTAGGTCCCGTCGAACCAACATGAGTGAACTTAGAGGTCACACACATATTCATATTCACATTCACATTACATTCAACAATGAGCACAATTAATCAATCACATTGATCACCACAAAATCGTACATCCCACGCACATAACACAATCTCAACACTCGCAACAATTATCGTCAATCAACGACACATAACCAACATAACACACGTTCGGTACACAATACATTGCACAACCGAGTGTACAACCATCCCATATGTACATCGCAATCCTGCACAAATGGCACAATGCCTAACACGTATACTAATATAACACTATTATCGCAAAGCCTTCAAATTACGGAAAACACAACCAACTCAAACGGAACATAATTACGAAGGCAAGCAAAATCATCATACATATCATACGTAATTACTAGTCGCAAGATACAAGTCGTATAATAAGATACTTGCCTTAATAACCGCTACCAAACGCTCCGAAGAACACGGTTCGACCGGGAAGCTTGGACCCCAAAGAAGACAACGAACGGAAGGGTTCCGACTCGATTTATTCACAAGAATTCGACCCTAACAACATATAATCAATAAATTATCGATCATACGAGGAAGAATAATCGTAGAACGCCCGAAAACCCCTCTATGACATTTTACCGGACACCTTCAAGGCATCGATCAAGAACTCGACCAAAATAACGAATCGATACGATCCAACCATGGAATAACAAGGTAAATGATACAATACATCTAAATAATCATCAATCCATCGCAATCCTAAGTTAAATCGGATAAAACGGATGAAATCAACCAAAATACCCAAATTCCCCAAAACTAGATTTCTACGAAATCTGACCTGATTCGGTAGATCAGAGGATGTTATAGGATGGATGATTGATGATATGAACTCCAAGACTTCATGGATTGATTGTCCAACAACATCTCTCCATGATTAACCAAGCTCCAGCCGTGGAAGGGAAGAAAACGAGTGAGAAATGGCAGAAGAAAAACATCTGCGGCCTTAAATAGGTGACCGCACTGTGTGCCGCGGCCCGGCCAAGTGTGCCGCGGGCAGGCCAAATCTGCAGCGGTGACTCAGCGGTGTGCGCCTGCCTGGCATGTGCCGCGGCACAAGGTCTGAGTGCTCGCCAAAATCGGAAATGAGAGTGACTTAGCTATTTCGACCATAACTCCATCGTCCGGACTCAGATTGACTCACCGTTTGAACCATTGGAAATCTCACTCGATGCTTTATAATATTGCAAAGATTCAGAATTTTTGGATCTTCCAAAAATTAATGGTGATTTAACAAAGTCGAACTCATACGTGGAAAAGTCGTTTAATAACACTGAACTCAAGAAAACGACACCGAAACGAACTCGGATGACAAAAAGTTTAGAATTAATCATTCTCGGAATGACGAAACAGTCATAATAGAGTTGCTAAGATGGACTTATGCCAAAAAAAAAAAAAAAATACCAGAAATCGAAATCGCGGATATTACATACTACCCTCCTTAAAAGAGGTTTCGTCCCGAAACTTAAAACAAGTCGGGAGAAGCAATATCCCGCTAGGAAAACTCAACGAGATACACAAGAAATGCGTAACTTACGCCCAACGGCGAAATGTTACAAGCAACGCAAAGGAACGTACGGCGTGAAAACACGCCCACGACGACTAACACAACGCCAGCGACTATGTTTCAAAACAACAACGAGTAATTAACAACACATCACATGCACACATTTAATCAAAGAAACACACGCGACAACAAGTCGCATCCGACCACAGCGACTATGCGGTAGAAAAAAATATAGTATTATGATAGAATTTACTCCGATTCTCGTCAAAAAGAAAATATCCAACGTCAAGACACAAACAATTCAAGATAATAGAAAATGAGAATACCGGACATTACATTCTATCCTATTAAAATTAAGTTTCGTCCCGAAACTTAAAATAAAACATCATGATAGAATACAAACAAAACCAAAAAGTTCACGCAACAAATATCAATCTCTACACGAATTACAACACAAAGTACGATACACAACTACATCACTGGACACCACCGGGCCCTCCCCGAGTAGGAACGAAAACCCGATTCCCGAACATCTTGGCAACGGTCTCACAATGCACCACTTGGTGCCCCAGTTGGCCGCACTTAAAACAATTAACCGGTGGCGAACGACAATTCTGTCTCGCATGGCCTACACGACTGCAGTTAAAGCAGGTCTTCACACCGATCGTCTTAGTCGCCTCTGGAGTAAGGTTCTTAGACTGGTCAAACGAACGAGAAGTGCTCCCATAAGGAAAATGCGAAGCAACAGGCTCACGGATCTCAGTTCTCTGGCCTCTTGAAAAATTTCTCGAGGTCTTCTGTCTCTTATTCTCTGAACTAGATTCCAACACAGAAACAGCCATCTCAATGGCTAAAGATCGGTCCTGATATTCTTTCAGGGTGGTACACATAAGCGGAGCCATACTCTCACGGATATGGGATTTCATGCGCATATTGAAGTATCGGACCTTGTCCGCTTCACTTCTCACTTGATCCCGAACATAAGCCAACTGTCGATTATAATCGACTATCGCCTGGGATATTGACACATCCTGGGGCGTAGCCGACAAAAACTCAACGATTCTGCGTTCATGAACAGGCAACGGACAATACTCTGCCTCCATGGCATCCTAAACTCAACCCACGTAGGTGTACGATCTGCAGGCACTACAGCGTGCCACCAGTCTGCAGCTTCTTTGTCGAGCAGGTACTGAGCAATGGGTACCCTCCTATCATCCGGACAAGCTACAACATCAAATATTCTGTCTAACTAGAAGAGCCAGTTTTCCCAACCTAACAAGTCAGACAAACCCACAAAACGGGGCGGCTGCATCTTCATCACATCTCGTAACCACTTACTAGTTCTGTTATCCCTATTTGGGTTCTCATCCCGACGTACGGCCTGATTCATCTGTACTAACTGGTCAACCACCTGACGAAAGATGGTGGCGGCGCCAACGTCAACATTAACGCTAGTCGAATGTCCCTGATCTGTACTGAGCTGATTGGTACTCGGCAAGGAGGGAGTCTCCCTCTCCTGCTCCCGATTACGACCACCACCACAACCACGGCCACGGCCTCGACCTCGACCCCTTAGCATACTGAATGGACAACCAATCAAAATAACAAGATAAAACAAACCTCACATAATCAACATAAGCCCACAATCAGCAGCACAATGCAATATTCACACGTTCACATTGACAAAGATGTACGACCTATACCTCAGCATACACGGTTAAAACATTAAGCATACCATTGTGGTCCAACACCAATAATATTCTTAAAAAACACAAGTTTATCGAGGTATTTGTTCGAAGGATAATATAAAAAAAAAATCGCGAGTTTGAAAGATTTTGCTGGGATGAAATTTTGAAAACACTTTGTTTAATACCTCGGTCATTGGAGTGGGGAACGATACCTAACAACGTATCCCGCCACTTGGGCATACAACCCAGGTTTTCTGACGAGAATAATAATATAGCAACTCACTGCACGACTTAACCTCAATACATAAACACGTAACGTTCTAATTTACGGAAGCCAAAGTTGTTTTGCAAAATAGAAATTTTCCAAAATCCTTTAGTTCATAACCAAAACGACGGTAATATTTTACAATGTCTGAAGTATTTCAAAACACATTTTTCAAATACCATCTGATTGTGTCATTTGAAAATACACGGCCCATTTGTCAAAATTTAACAAATTTTAAAAAATCCATATAAACCATGGTTTGACCGCACCACCAAAATATTTTCCAAAAATCGATTTCTACAAAATTCTCAAACTGTAAAGTCCTTCAGGAAACATTCTCAAAGTTACCCATAGCGGACAAAAATTACAACATTCCAAAACAGTCGAATTTAAAACCACATACTCAAATGGCAACCAGGGTCGCCAATTTAATCAACTGCATCTCGTGGTATCAAGTTTAAACACACAGCAAAATAATTCATCGGAGTTTCTCACAAACTCTACCGTCGGTACCTTTTCGAAACCCATCAAGGTTTACAACTTTCACAACATACCACCCCACCCGGTGGTTCAAAGATAAAACAATAACGTGCCCAGTTCTATACACATACTATGTGCCACAAGTATTAAACACAACTATATTACACAATACTGTGTAAATAAAATTTTGCACTGCAATTAACTCACTAAGATAAAATCGAGATACACAGGTATTACGCATAAAGGAGGAGACTTACATCCACAGGTCGCACGGAGGTGACGGTCGCCCACGATACTAATCTCGTCCGACAACATAACCGACACGTTGTGACTACGCACAACTCAACTTGTCACCTGACGACTCGAACGACAAGACAACACATTACTCGACAATTCACGACTTGACTCGACCCGACAGTCTAGGTTTCCGCAACCTAAGATCCGATACCATAAATGTAACACCCCCAAAACTGAATGGGAATATTACACGTCGTAGACCCTTTCCACAACGATCTACCAGGCTAAACATCCATAAACAACCAAATGCTTGCCCGGCCAGGGTCAAACAATATAATAATACCGACCGTTAAGGTCACTTACATATAAACACACAGACCGATGAGGTCACACAACTCTATCAACAGAACTAACTAACAACATTACCCACACAGGGGTCGAAACACAATACAGCGGAAGACTGAATCAACTCTAATAATACAACCAAACTCTACCAACTCTCGACTCTTGATTAGTATCGCAGCTCGTCATCCCCTTGTGCCAATCCTGTGACTGCTCCCCTGAATCTGCATGTACCTGGACGCAAAACAGACATCCATCCCCCGATTACTCGGGGGTTAGTAAAACTCCACTGTTTTACTAGTGCAAGTATCAAATCATACGAAATGTAACAAGCAAATAATAATCGTGAATCCAATATAATAATCAAGTATCAAAATATTCCCGGGAGGTTTTCACAAGGGAAGATAAGCTATGAAGCATTCGAAAATAAGATTATCATCTCGGGAATTTTTTTTTAGATTTTCAAAACCTTTAAGACCTCAAGTCCTGATTCACAAAACCTTTCGAAAAACTTTAGGGCATTAATCCAAATCTTGTTTCATAACTCAGTAGTTTACAATACGGGAAACATTTATTCAAGCTTAGGATTCGGTCCAACATTTATTTTCATAAAACTTTTCCTTTCAAAACTTTGATTTGAAAATAATCATGCTCATGACACCGTGATCCACTATCACGTGTCTCCGTAGGTTCAACAACCCGCACGGACTACACCACGCACAATTAAACAAACACAATCAATTCTGACACCGTGATCCACTGTCACGTGTCTCCGTAGGCTTAACAACCCGCACGGACTAAATCAATCACAACAATCACACAAACCATCCTGACACCGTAGTCCACTGCCACGTGTCACCGTAAGCCCCGTCGAGCTCACCCGGTTGGACGTACTATGTCCGAAACTCATGGTCCACTGCCATGCGTTATCGTAGGCCTCGTCAGACCAGCACGATTGGACCTCAGTACCTCACTAAGTTCTGACCCCGTAGTCTACTGCCACGAATCCTCGTAGGTCCCATCGAACCAACACGAGTGAACATAGCGGTCACACACATATTCATATTCACATTCACATTACATACAACAATGAGCACAATTAATCAATCACATTGATCACCACAAAATCGTACATCCCACGCACATAACACAATCTCAACACTCGCAACAACTATCGTCAATCAACAACACATAACCAACATAACACACGTTCGGTACACAATACATTGCATAACCGAGTGTACAACCATCCCATATGTACATCGCAATCCTGCACAAATGGCACAATGCCTAACACGTATACTAATATAACACTATTATCGCAAAGCCTTCAAATTACAGAAAACACAACCAACTCAAACGGAACATAATTACGAAGGCAAGCAAAATCATCATACATATCATACGTAATTACTAGTCGCAAGATACAAGTCGTATAATAAGATACTTGTCTTAATAACCGCTACCAAACGCTCCGAAGAACACGGTTCGACCGGGAAGCTCGGACCCCGAAGAAGACAACGAACGGAAGGGTTCCGACTCGAGTTCTTCACACGAATTCGACCCTAACAACATATAATCAATAAATCATCAATCATACGAGGAAGAATAATCGTAGAACGCCTGAAAACCCCTCTATGACATTTTACCGGACACCTTCAAGGCGTTAATCAAGAACTCGACCAAAATAACGAATCGATACGATCCAACCATGGAATAACAAGGGAAATGATACAATACATCTAAATAATCATCAATCCATCACAATCCTAAGTTAAATCAGATAAAACGGATGAAATCAACCAAAATACCCAAATTCCCCAAAACTAGATTTCTAGGAAATCGACTGGTCGGTAGATCGGAGGATGTTATAGGATGGATGATTGATGATATGAACTCCAAGACTTCATGGATTGATTGTCCAACAACATCTCTCCATGATTAACCAAGCTCCAGCCGAGGAAGGGAAGAAAACGAGTGAGAAATGGCTGAAGAAAAACGTCTGCTGGCCTTAAATAGGGTGTCACGCTTTGTGTGCCACGGGCCAGCCGAAGTGTGCCGCGGCACAGGGCCAAATCTGCCGGTAGTGACTCGGCAGTGTGCCGCGGCCCTGCCGGCATGCCGCGGCACAAGGTACAGAGTGCTCGGCCAAAAACTAGAAATGAGAGTGACTTAACTATTTCGACCATAACTCCCTCGTCCGGACTCCAATTGACCCACCTTTTGAACTATGGGAAAGCTAACTTGATGCTTTATAATATTGCAAAGATTCAGAATTTTTGGAATTTCCAAAAATTAATGGTGATTTAACAAAGTCGAACGCATACGTGGAAAAGTCGTTTAATAACACTGAACTCAAGAAAACGACACCGAAACGAACTCGGATGACAAAAAGTTTAGAATTAATCATTCTCGGAATGACGAAACGGTCACAATAGAGTTGCTAAGATGGACTTCCGCCAAAAAAAAAAGAAAATTACCGGAAATCGAAATCGCGGATATTACACCTACCACGGGACCAGGAGACATGTACACAATCGCCTTGGCTCACACTCCGGGAGCCAATCAGCGAGCAGTCAGGCCACGGGGATGGACGCCATGCAGCGCCAGCTCAACGAAATGAAGGCGCTCCTGAAAACTGGGGCAGGCGCCAGGAGATCGATCGCTGGACCAAGCGAGCCACTCACGGTCCAGAACGAGCTAGCCCCAGTTCAACCGAAGATCGCTCCCCCTCAGACACCTCTATATGAGGGGAGATCGGATCCTGAGACCCATTTGAGCAAATTCTGGATTTATATGACCGGATGCGGAGCATCAGACGCGACAAAATGCCGAATGTTCCCATTGACATTGGGCGACCTCGCCCACAGGTGGTAAATCTCACTACCGCCTCGCTCGATCGATTGTTTCGAGAAGCTGGCGAACGACTTCACGTCGTATTTCGCCGCCAAAGTTGCTCGTCTGGAAGGCCCCCACCGCATGATAAAGTCGGACCGGACCAAAAACCCGATTTCCAACCGGGCTCGCTAAAAACCGGAACGGACGGTGGCTCCAAGGCCGACCCGGTATCTGATCCAGGAAGGCCGAGCAGAGGAAGGACGAAAATGTCCCGGTTCAAGATTACGGCAGGGCCGGCCCGAGCGGCGGGGGACCCGAGGACCGACCCTGTCAGATAGACATCTCCGGAAGTCGGCAAAACAGACCCGCATGCCAAGTAACGCATGCAGTCACGCCCCTTCCCAAGACACTCCTTATAGGCCGCCACGTGTCCAAGAGTTAAATGCAGACTGACAAGTGTTATGGGCGTATTCCCCAGACATGCGCCAATTTGTCATCTCACCTTTTGGCCCATCATATATAGGAGAAATGTACGGTAAAAAGGATCTTTTGGATTTTGAGCATTAATAAGAGAGAAAAAGAGATCGAGATATCGAAAAAAAGAACAAAAAGACTTGTCATTAACAAGCAATGACAGAGCGCACATTATTCGGCATTCATCTTACGCTATCGAAAGGTCATTAATAAAAATTTTGTGGTTAAATATCTTCCACTTTATTTGTTATTTTCTACGTGTCTTCGATCCATTTGTCCCGATCAGTACACGTGACGTTGACCAAACCAGACGTCAACAATATACTTTAACAATTCTTAACAAATGCCAGGTTTTTGATTAACGGATTTTGAAAAGGGCTGTTGGCATGGGAAAGAAGAAATCACTCACGTGGTGGTAAGTTTATTATATTGAATTCAGTTCTGTCTCTTATACCTCTCTACAGCCTATCTTTATTTAAAGCGTCCGAGTGTGTTTTGAATTCTTTTATTAAAATGCAAAGAATCTTTTTGTGGTGTGGCAAAGATAATCACAATAAATTCCTTGAGTTAGGTTGGGAAGAGTTTGCAAAAGTAATGTTGAGGGGGGTCTCGCGATTATAAATTTGAAAGTCTCATCTTTATTCTGTAAGTGGGTTTCGAGGTGGGTGAATAAGGAGAATGCATTACGGGCAAAAATTTCTAGGTATAGGTAGAGTTTGATGAGAGAGTAGTTGGCGTGGGGGCTATATCATCAAGTCATTTCGGTGGAAATATATTATTGGTATGTTGAATGGAAAAAAAATTTGTGGTAATATTGTGTTTTATCTGGGGAACGAAGAGTTTGTTAGGTTTTAGAAAGACCCGAGTTTGTTATTTTCTTTAATTTGTCTTCTCACAAAGGGTCCAAGGTGGGTGAATTAGGGAGTGTTAAATGGAGATCATGGATGTGGAACTTTAAAGTGGTCAAGAGGTTTTAATACCAATGAGGTATGTGCTTTTTTGGAGGTATGGCAAAAACTCTGCAGGCTTAAGACGAATTGCCGAGTACTTGATAGTTTCAAATGGATATATTCTTCAGATGTAAGATTTTATAGGGGTGTGTATGGGATGGAATGCGACGGGATTAAGCTCATCCCATGTCCCATCCAGGGAATTACATTCGGGATGAGATCGGGACGGGCCTTTCATTTTTAAGAGTTCATTCCATTCAAATTCCGTCCTAGACGGGATCGGGATGGGACGGGACTAGTCCCGCCCGTACTGCTCAATACTAAATTTAAAATAAGTATCCAACAAGATAATTTAATAACCTAAATTAAACTTTTTAAGCATTAGCTATTAACTTAAGTTAGTTAACACAAACTTAACACACAAAGCGTCAAACTTAACATTGGTTGTAAATTAATGGAACTGGAAGTGCCGACATTTTTGATGTTGATGTTGATTCGGAAGGTCATAAGCATATCGAGTTGGTCACATTGGTTGTTTTCTTCCTCTAGCCATCGTTAGTAGAGCCTGATTGGGTTTCTTCCGAAAACTATTGATGGCTTCTGGTTTTAGAGAGAGACGAGAGGTAGGGGACAAAATAAATTAAGAAATTTGTGGACCGACTCGAAAGTTGTTGATTATTTATGTCTGATAGATTTTAGTATTTTTATAAAAGTAAAGAAACACAGACAAAACTGATTATAAATACGTAAGTTTATATAGCTTAGTTACTATAAGGTAATAAACTTTTTTGGTACATTAAGGAAAGAAAGGAAAGAACGTAATACTTAACTTTGTGGTTATTAGTTTAAGTCTAAATATTATAGTTTATAGAAATCATATGACCAAATTTTATGTAATTTTTTAATTTTTAACTACTTTTTGAAAATATCATATAGTTTAGATTATGGTTTATAAGACTTTTAATATTATTATCATGTGTTCAAGCCTGATGACGAGTGTTTGTTTCTAATTTTCAATCACACATTTTTAGGGTTAGGTGATTTCATGACGAAAACTAATTATAAATACAAAAGTTTATTTAAGTTAGTTGTGGTAAAAACTCTAAAGAGTTATTCACTCTTCAACTCAGATTCCCCTCTAGTGAAAGGAAAACGACTTCCGATACTGCTATCCGTTACTCTTGGGGTGGAATGCAATACTCTTAATTTTGTGGTTCTTATTAAAGTCTCATTATATTTCTTTTTAATTTTTAGTTTTATTTAGTTTTTTTATTTGAACCGTTTCCAAAATTTGTCTATTTTAATTGTTAGTTTAAGAATTTCATTCTTTTGATGAATCAATGAATCGAATGAATATGAATCGAATGAATCAATGACTGAAATCGAACTAAATCGAATCGAATCGAATCAAAATATATATTAAGGGTAATAATAATAATGGTAAATAATAATAATAATAATAATCAACAACAACGATAATAGTAATATTATTAGTAATAATAACAATAATAATAATTAAGATTAATAATAATAAGAAGAAGAAGAACTGAACTGAACTGAATTAATCTGAACTGAATTGAACTGAACAACTGAAAAATAAGTCCAAAAGAACAGGGCCTAAGACATTTAATCTTATTGTCATATGTTCAGACTCCATGAGCGGTTACAATAAACGACCTTCTGGTGATTCGAAATAACTAAAAATTATTACCAATTCATTACATATCGTTACACTAAGGGGGTGTATTCAATCCATACTTTTAAAGACTTTTAAAAATCTATAGACTTTATAACGACTTTTAAAGTCTATGAAATTTTCTAATTCTTTAGAGATTCTTATGGATTTATATGGACTTACTTAAGAGGATTTTAAAATTCTTTTATCTTTTATTTTATTTTTAGTAAACAGAGCTTACAAGTTCTAACATTTATGCAATCAACGACCCAAAAACTATATGCATATCAAAGCGATTATTATATTTTTATAAAATAATATAGTAAGTACCTCCTCTTGAATAATTCTTTACGGACTGAGAGATTAATATATGTGATACTTTATTATATAAATTCATAATAAAAATATATTTGTAATGATTAAAAATCCAATCACCTTACAAAGCACAAATAATTAAAGTAACAAAACAAATTAAATCATATTAGCAAAACACACACACACACACACACACACATATATATATATATATATATATATATAACAAGTTAATCAATCTCATCATTATTAATCTCCACATTCTCATCATCTACGTGTTCTTCATTCTCATCATGTTCATCGATATCCTCTTGAGTTTTATTATTAACATCATCTCTTGACCTATAATTCCGTAAAGCATTAGCAATGCCCTGCCTCTGCTATTGGACTGTGGATTTAGAAGTTCAAATATAATTGTGTTATATCCGTGAGAAAATCATCATAAACTTGTGATTCAGCATATCTTATATATATAAAGCTTAAGAAGCCTTATAAATGTAAGTGGTCATGATTAATGCTTGATGAATTGATTGTATCATATTTGTTATTCCACATTGATTTCCAGGCATGTCAAGCAACTTTCGTTAAGTGTACAATGAATATTCACATAAAGTGAAATGTGGAGATGAAGTGTTTGGTGCCATGAATGCATAAATTAAACACACCAATTAGTGTTAGTTTTTTTACCTTCCCGTCCATGAGTTACAAATATTTTATCAACTATATAATGTGTCAAAAATCACACAACAAAACACAACTTCCTCCACACCGCGTGCACATTGGGCTACAACTTATTATGGTGGTAAAGTAAGCATCATATCGTCTAGCTTATTTAGCATATTGATTTATATTGTTTTATGTAAATTTCACGTGTGTTTTGTGTGTGTAACAATGTAGGACATAAAGATGGTGCTTAGGAGGTTTGGTAGTAACATCATCTTCTCTAATGGTTTAAGAGATCCTACACATCGTTGTCTTATC
The DNA here is from genome assembly GCA_033398695.1 of Orobanche coerulescens. Classification (NCBI taxonomy): domain Eukaryota; kingdom Viridiplantae; phylum Streptophyta; class Magnoliopsida; order Lamiales; family Orobanchaceae; genus Orobanche; species Orobanche coerulescens. The sequence goes on from CM065819.1 coordinate 60,815,269, forward strand.
AATTATGTGGTACATGCACGAACATTTTTATTTTGTTCGAAAATGCAATATATTGATTAACTGTATTTAAGTTACTAACGATCAACTATATCTAATTGTTTTTTGTAGTGCGTCAAGAAGCATTAAAGAAAGATATCGAGAAGTCACAAAAATTGTATCAAGAACAAAACATGAAAAAGGCCAATGAATAACAACGACAAAGACAACAACAACAAGAACAACAACAAAAAAATAACGACGCCATGGCCATCGGTGGGATGAATACTTAGCATTCATATTAATATATGTTACAAATTAAACATGCAATATTTTGCTTCATGTAATACCGATAAATGGGCTAATACTATTGATTCGTTAGCAAGTAAGTTTATTGAAAATAATGTGACGAGTTCAATTTTTAATCAATAATTATTACTACACTTTGTTGGTGCATTTTCATATTGTTGCTCTTAATGTAGTTTTTTTGTCTTGCGGTGTGTTAATGTCACTTTCTTAATTAAACGTCTTGAAATATTGCGTGACTTTGATACTTGATATGATTGTGTAAGTTATGTCGATGTTACATATTGAAAATGGTAGTATATAATAAAAATATCTTCTCACTATCATCTTTATCCGTAAATGGTGCAAAGCAATAGACTATAGATAAAACAACTACGTATTAATGATTCGGGTAATCATATCCACAATTAGTATCGGCAATTAAGCGACTATGTTATTTTGAGAATTTATCATTTATATAATTTTACTGTAGTTTAAATCTTACATAATAAATAATATCATTTTGACGATTTATGTAGTTTAAACAATATAGATATACCATTTATATAATCTATTATAAATTAAATTTAAATCTTACTCAATAAGTAATATCACTATGGAGATTAATTGATTATCTTAATATAATTTTAGTTTCATTTGTAGAATGACAAACAAATTTGGCAAAATGAAATTGTTATATTAGTTATTAAGAGTAGAAAAATTATATGTTGAGATTGATGTCTTCAAATATATTTATATATGCAACGTGGTACAAATTAAATATACTAACAATATTGGACCGATTTTCACAACAATAAAAAATATTGAAACTTAAATGGTTTTTGTGCATAAAATAAAGTTCGATTAATTAAGCGTAGTAATGTGGAACTACCGTATTTGATATGATAAACCAAAAGGATAATTAATTGTCACAAGCTAGATCTCAAAATATAGCGAATATCCACTTTGTTACGATTTTATATAAGGGTTACATTTATTTTGAAGAACCGTATGCGTTTAACCTCCCTTTGACATTTAGTATGTAACTTATACATATTAAAAAGTTACATGTGAAGAGATTCTTTTAAATGTAGCATCTTAAATGTGTGTCATGCTTAGAAAAGGTGTGATACCATCACAACTTAGATATATAATGACGAAAATAAGTGCCAAAGATTACGCTATGAACACTTATATACATTCATGTAATGACGAAAATTAGTGTTGAACAATACACTATGAACATTTAAATTAAGCGTGTGCATCGCAGTCACGAATGACTTCGGCCTAAATATAAAAGTCATCAAACAACTAATTAAACTCATTCATCTTAAACTCATGCGATCTTTACAAAGTTGTGATACCATCACAACTTACAAACCTAATGACGAAAATAAATACCACACATTATCTTATGGCCAAATTAGATAGGCACATGCAACGCATGTTCTGAATGACTAGTATCTATTAATTTGATTTGCGATAAGTGCTTTATATTATATTAATGTTTTATATGCTTCAAACTCAGCAGTTCCATTTATTTAGCAAGGCCCCTTTCCTCACTTTATCATCCCCTGATGCTCTCTCTCTCTCTCTCAACTCCTGCTCTCTCGTTACCTCTCTAAATCGCGCGCGCGCGCGCGGGCGCGCACACACACACACACACAGAGTCTGATACACTAACTCTCTCTCGCTCTCTGGTTGACACACAAAATCGGAACTCAGAAAGATAACCCCCTCTCGGATTTTCTCCCGTTCACACCGAAATCGAAATCTGGCGGCTTGCACACGGAGGATGGCAACATCTTCACCATTTATAGACGGTTAATGAGGTGAGATTGTTTCAGTCCGGTCTGGTCTTGGGTGAGGGGTTCGGGTTCTTAGTGTTAGGTTTAGTTTTCGCCTCGGAAAATTTCTTGAAATTCGTTTTTGGTTTGGCCGATTGAAATGGAAATTTTGCATTTCAGGATGTAATTTTTTTTTTTCTGGTTCTGATTTTATGGACTCGTATGGCCGATTGTTCAATTCAGACGGATTCGATGGCTTCGCACGGCTGAGTTGAGGTCGCTTGAGGGTTGCGAGTTGGGTTATCTGAGTTAGAATTCAGGCTGACAATTTTGGGCTGGTTTGAACGGTCGAATGGTTTTGTTCAAGTGTTGATAATTTTTGACGGAGTTTCAATAGTTCTGAATTCTGTTCAAAATAAGGGTAACCACTGACTCTAGAGGTTTGGCCATGAGTTTTCTGATCACAGTGAATTTTTTGGATTGGTTCGGTGGTGTTTAGGCAGCAAACAAATACTCACACTACAGGAAAAACGCAATCAGACAACACTAATCAGACAACAGTCGGCCGAAAAAGTGTTGGTTGAAATTAACAGATAACGATTTATTTTCATTCTCGAAAAAATATTGTGTAATCCAAGTATATTACAACGGTTTAAAAACCGTTGTCTAGAAAAACCAATTAGACAAGTGATGGAGATGAGATCTCGATGATCTTGATTTGTTATAATTGTGATTTAATTAGGAAATTAGTCATTGATGTAATTATTTAATTAATTAGCATTTATTATATTCCGTAAGTAGTGTTAGGGTTTTCCTATTTAAGAGTCAGTCCTGTAATCTTTTCATTCAGTTGTTTATGAATTAAGAAAATTAGTGAGAGAGTTTTCTCATGTTCCTCTTTGCCGGTATTCCAATGAGAATCAACGGAGATTGAGAAGGTTGTTCTGTTTCGTTCACGCTTCTCCCTGCATCAGTTGGTATCCGGAGTCACGGTACCCTCCTTTCAATGCCTCCCCGTCCTAATGCCCGGGAGATGAAGAAATTGAAAGATCAAATCGCGAGTCTAGACCAATCGGTCCAGTCGTTGTGTGTACAACAACGAACAAATTTTGAGGCAGTTATGGTCAAGTCCCGACCATGCCGCCGCCAAGTTGCACCACCGTGCAGGATTTACGGTAGATCTACAGGAGTTTGACGGATCTAGTGAACCACAAGCCTACATAGATTGGCTTCGTCAGTGTGAGAAAATGATGGGATTCAGAGGCGTCCCATCAAAACACCGAGTCAAAGAGGCGGCGAAATACCTCTGTGGCCGTGCGTCAGCCTGGTGGCGTCGCCTGAAAATGTCCAGATCTCGTCAAGGTAAACCAAAAATCACAGATTGGAACAAATTTAAGAAACTTATCCAACGAGAATTTGTTCTGCAAATCCAACGCCCCTTCTCCTTCGCAAATTTGAGCTTCGGACTGTTCGTCACCCTCTTTGTGGTGCCGTCCCCAAAGCGTCACTTGGTTACGCCCCCACAACCGCGAACCGATGGACACACTCCACCGTCTTTCTTGAACCAGTATGCCAGATGTCCGCCGCTCAACCGCCACGAACCCGCGACGAATCGCCCCACAGGCCGCCGCCGCGCCTCATCGAAAACTCTGCAGCGCCAGTTCGTGCAGACCATAGTGCGTTTGTTTCCAATTTCCACAGTGATGCCCTAGGCCTTAATGGGCTTTTCACGCATAAGTTCTTTTCTGATCACGACTTTGTGGGCCCAACTGATTATTCACATCAGGACGTGAAAGATAATATACCAGGTGTGCTCAATCTTTTTGTTAGTAAAGATGGGCCTGATTCTTTAGTGCATGGGCCTGTCACTGTTGTGTCAAATTTTGAGCCTGATGACTTTTATAATGATGATACGCAAGTGGAGCTGAATATTTCTAATAGTGGGAATACTATTGAAAATTATTGTGAACAATACGATCTTGCGTCTGATGTAGAAAGTTTTGGTTATGAGTCTGAGGAATTTGTTGAAAATGGGCCGTTTAATTTTTCTGATGGGTTGGATAATTTTAGTGAGTGTCCATTTTTTGATGAGCCTCCTATTTATGATGAAGAGGAAGAGTTGCCCGTAAGCGATCTCGTACCTGTTTATGACATCGAGCATGAAGATGAGCTTTATCAAAATTATGATTTGAAAGATGATAACGAGGCCTTTTTCCCATCTCCGATACCACTGACGCCCGATGAGTTCCACCATGATGATGAAGGTTCTGACTCACAAAGTAACTATTATTTTTTTATACTTAATGATAGTTATTTTATGGGCAATTCTCAGAAGTATTATTCCTATCGTCTCAAGGTTTTGAGCAACACCCGAACAACCGACATTTTTGAGCTTCACTACTTGATGGTTTTGTTTTATCCCTCTGGAGATGAGATCGATGCCGATTCGAGGACGAATCGTTTCAAAGAGGGAGAGAATGATGGAGATGAGATCTCGATGATCTTGATTTGTTATAATTGTGATTTAATTAGGAAATTAGTCATTAATGTAATTATTTAATTAATTAGTATTTATTATATTCCGTAATTAGTGTTAGGGTTTTCCTATTTAAGAGTCAGTCCTGTAATCTTTTCATTCAGTTGTTTATGAATTAAGAAAATTAGTGAGAGAGTTTTCTCATGTTCCTCTTTGCCGGTATTCCAATGAGAATCAACGGAGATTGAGAAGGTTGTTCTGTTTCGTTCACGCTTCTCCCTGCATCAACAAGGCTTTTTGTCGGTGGTGTTGTGCAAATTTGGGGGATTAGACAATCGTTTTAATTTGGGAATTAGCTTAAGACAATGCCACGTTAAACCGTTGTTGAAATAAGACAAATGTTTTTAACTATGCTTGTTTTATTACATTTCACACAATGTGTCATAAAACTGTTGTGTGACTCAGACAAGTGTTTTTTGATATTTTATATTTAATCATGCTTCAAACAACAGAATATTAAAACTGTTATCTAAAGCACGTACTTTATCTAAAGCACGTAGTAGTTTGTGAAACTCTCAAACTAAATTAAATTTTTATTTTTTGAAAATTTGGGAACATCACTCAATTAGATATATCTTGACATCTGTACGGTTGATTCGTCGATAAATATTTTAAAAAAATAGAAACAATAATCCGTGAAAATCACTAGTTACTAGTCAATTTAGTAGTGGTTTGCTAAGATCTCAAACCAAATTAATTTTTTATTTTTTGGAAATTGGGAACATCACTCAATTAGATATATGTTGACATCCGTACGGTTGGATCGTCAATAAATATTTTATAAAAATAGAAACAATAATCCGTGAAAAGCACTAGTTACTAGCTAGTCAATTTAGTAGTGGTTTGCTAAGATCGTAAGCTAAATTAATTTTTCATTTTTTGAAAATTTGGGAACATCACTCAATTAGATATATGTTGACATCCGTACGGTTGGATCATCGATAATAATTTTACAAAAATATAAAAAATAATCCGTGAAAAGCAGTAGTTACTAGCACTACTCAATTTACTAGTGGTTTGCTAAGATTTCAAGCCAAATTAATTTTTTATTTTTTAAAAATTTGGGAACATCACTCAGTTAGATATATGTTGACATCCGTACAATTGGATCGTCGATAAATAATTTTACAAAAATAGAAACAATAATCCGTTAAAAGAACTAATTCAAGACTTGTCAATTTACTAGTGGTTTGCTAAGATCTCAAACTAAATTAACTTTTTTTTTTTGAAAATATGGGAACATCAATCAATTAGATATAGATTGACATCCGTACGGTTGGATCGTCGATAAATATTTCACAAAAATAGAAACAATAATCCGTGAAAAGCACTAGTTCTTGCTAGTCAATTTAGTAGTGGTTTGCTAAGATCTTAAGCCAAGTTAATTTTTATTTTTTGAAAATTTGGGAACATCACTTAATTAGATATATGTTGACATCCGTACGGTTAGATCGTCGATAAATATTTTACAAAAATAGAAACAATAATTCGTGAAAAGCACTAGTTACTAGCTAGTCAAGTTAGTAGTGGTTTGCTAAGATCTCAAGCCAAATTAATTTTTTATTTTTTGAAAATTTGGGAACATCACTCAATTAGATATATGTTGACATCCATACGATTAGATCGTCGATAAATATTTTACAAAAGTAGAAACAATAATCGTGAAAAGCATTTATTCTAGCTAGTCGATTTAGTAGTGGTTTGCTAAGATCTCACGCCAAATTAATTTTTTATTTTTGAAAATTTGGGAACATCACTCGATTAGATATATGTTGACATCCAAATGCGGTTGGATCGTCAAAATATTTTACAAAAATAGAAACAATAATCCGTGAGGAGCACTAGTTACTAGCTAGTCCATTTAGTAGTGGTTTGCTATGATCTCAAACCAAATAATTTTTATTTTTTGAAAATTTGGGAACATCACTCAATTATATATAAGTTGACATCCATACGGTTGGATCGTCGATAAATATTTTTACAAAAATAGAAACAATAATCCGTGAAAAACACTAGTTACTGGTCCTAGTCAATTTAGTAGTGGTTTGCTAGGATCTCAAGCTAAATTAATTTTTTATTTTTTGAAAATTTGGGAACATACTAAATTATATATGTGTACATCCGTACGGTTGGATCGTCGATAATAATTTTACAAAAATATAAAAAATAATCCGTGAAAATCATTAGTTACTAGCACTACTCAATTTACTAGTGGTTTGCTAAGATCTCAAGTCAAATTATTTTTTTATTTTTTAAAAATTTGGGAACATCACTCAGTTAGATATATGTTGACATCCGTATGGTTGGATCATCGATAAATAATTTTACTAATATAGAAACAATAGTCCGTTAAAATCACTAGTTACTAGCACTCGTCAATTTTCTAGTGGTTTGCTAAGATCTCAAATCAAATTAATTTTTTATTTTTTGAAAATTTGGGAACATCAGTTAATTAGATATATATTGACATCCGTACGGTTGGATCGTCCATAAATACTTCACAAAAATAGAAACAATAATCCGTGAAAAGCACTAGTTACTAGCTAGTCAATTTAGTGGTTTGCTAAGATCTCAAGCCCAATTAATTTTTTATTTTTTGAAAATTTGGGAAATCACTAAATTAGATATATGTTGACATCCGTACAGTTAGATCATCGATAAATATTTTATAAAAATAGAAATAATAATCCGTGAAAAACACTAGTTACTACCTAGTCAATTTAGTAGTGGTTTGCTAAGATCTCAAGCCAAATTAATTTTTTATTTTTTGAAAATTTGGGAACATCACTCAATTAGATATATGTTGACATCCGTACGGTTAGGTCGTCGATAAATATTTTACAAAAATAGAAACAATAATACGTGAAAAGACTAGATTACTATAATCGATTTAGTAGTGGTTTCTAAGATCTCAAACCAAATTAGGTTTTTTTTTTGTTTTTTTTTTGAAAATTTGGGAACATCACAAAATTAGATTATGTTGACATCCGTACGGTTGGATCGTCAAGAAGTATTTTCAGAAAAATAGAAACAAAAATACGGGACAAAATACTAGTTATGAGTACTAGTCAATTTAATAGTGCCCTACATAAGATGTCACACCAAATTAAGTTTTTATTTTTTTAAATATTTGAGAACATCCCTCAATTAGATATATCTCGACATTGATAAATATTTTTTTTTTAAAAAATAAAAACAACAATCTACGACAAAGCACTAGTTACTAGTGCTAGTCAATTTAGTGGTGGTTTGCTAAGATCTCAAACCAAAAGAATTTTTTAATTTTTGAAAATTTGAGACATCACTCAATTAGATATATCTTGACATCTGTATGGTTGGATCTTCGATAAATAATTTTAAAAAATAGAAACAATAATCCGTGAAAAGCACTGGTTTGCTAAGATTTCAATCCAAATTAATTTTTAATTTTTTGAAAATTTGGGAACATCACTCAATTAGATATATCTCGACATCCGTACGGTTGGATCGTCGATAAATATTTTTAAAAAAATAGAAACAATAATCCGGGATCCTCTTCCTCCATAGAGTCGGAATTCCATTTGTCAGCTGGTATCACATCTCGAGCATACATATCCACATGTAATAATAATAATTATAATCTCTATAATTTATTATTATTATATTTATATAATAACTAAAAAGAAGATAAAATACATAATTTAAGATTGCTTATTAATATTAATTGAAGAGATAACATTATTAATGACTTGCGCCTAAATTGAACTGAATTTGAGAGGCCGTTTGTTTGGCTCTTAATGTAACATTAAGAGTACCTCCAACTCGTAGGCCATTTACTGCTTGGCAAGAATTTTTTTACCTCTTAATGGTTACAAAGAGATCCGAACCATTAAGATTCATACCCTCTCTCAACCATTCAGAGGCAAATAATTTCCAGATTTACCCCTCCTCTTAAATTAAGAATTATTATTCATAATAATTATTATTATTTTTTAAATGAATTTAAATAAAAAAATATTATACTTATTTATTATTATAATTTTCTAAATGAATTAAATTAAAAAATATTATTGATAATTATTATTATTATTTTAAATAAATTAAATTAAAAAATATTATATATAATTATTATTATTATTTTAAATGAATTAAATTTAAAAATATTATACATAATAATAATAATTATTTTAAATGAATTAAATTTAAAAATATTATACATAATAATAATAATACTTATTATTATTATTATTTTAAATAAATTAAATTTAAAAATATTATACACAATTATTTATAAAAATTAGGGTTTTTATTTATAAAAAAAGAGAGGTTTTGGTACTCACTGGGAGGAAAAAATAGGATTTTTAATCGCTATTTTTATACAGAATGGTACAATGGTAATTTGTTACCATTCAGAGTTACCATTGAGAACAGTTACCAAACAACCAATTTCATTCTGCACTCAACCATACAGAGGCTCTCAACCATTCTGGCCTCTCAACTATTCTGCACTAAATCATTCAGCAACTGTCAAACAGCCCTTGAAGGTATAATAAGTTGTGTGGAGTCAATTGTAATAATTAAAAAATATCTGGAATAAAATTGAATTAATATAAAAATAAGAGACTTAATTGATCTTAACCTAAAACTCCATATATATATAAACCCTTAACACCGATCGGCCGCTATCTCACCCTCATTACTCACTTTACTCCTCCCTCTCGTCTCTCTCTTCTCTTCTATTCTCTCTCTCTCTCTCTCAAAAATCTTATCGTCCGCAACTTGCAGAAAAACACACACACACACCCACGCAGTCCGACACATGTGCCCTACAAATTACAAATTTCCACTAACGTTTATTTTTGTTTTTTTGTGGTTCAGGTAAGGGATCCTCTCTTCGGCGTCGTGAATCGGCAAATCTGGAAGCAGTCGCTTTTCAAAATCTTCACTGGTAAGTCGATTTTTGATTTTAGGGAACAAATAATTTTTTATTTGTTCGATTTGGTAACTTGGGCTCGGATTGCATTTTGGATAGTGTTGTTTAGGGTTTCGCGGAATCGGGGTTCGAATTGCGATTTGGATTTCGTGTATTAGGGTTTCTTTCAACCGTGAAACGCCGTGCAGAAGGTTATCTTACCCATACGAGCCCACAAGGTGTGATTCCTCTCTCTGTTTACTGGTATGAGTTTCGCATTCAATTTCGCCCAATTATTTGAAACCAATCGGGCCTTGAACAACTGCATAAATTACCTTGAACCCAATGTTCTACTCAATTACTGATATAATCCGTTGGAGCTTCTGTTAATGTAACTTAGCTAGCTTGATTATGTTGTACATCTGGGTGGGTGTTTATTTCTTGGCTTAAAAACTGCTGTAATGGGGGACTGTTAGGATAGGAATAAATATAATATTCTTATCTCATTGATTCTTTAATAAAACATCTCTTTTTCTAGTAACAAATATAATAATTATTGATTGTAACTTAGGATTGATTGGATGGCTCTTCAATGTATCAATATGCCATTTTTTGGTTTGTTTTAAACATTTTATTAATACCTAGGATTGATTGGATGGCTCTTCAGTGTATCAATATGCCATTTTTGGGTTTGTTTCTAAACATTTTTAACGCATATGTTTGTTCTTTTTATATATATTGTATTAATGATGTGTTTTGCAGTTGGGTTCGACTGCTATTAGGTTGAAGACTAAGGAGGGGGATGTACTTGTTGTTGAGAAGCTTATCACCCTGCATCTTATGGTGTGTCTGCTTACTTTTGAAGTTTGTCTTGAAATTTTGATGGTTGTATAGCTTCCATGGAGCTAATTTAATAAGTTTAAGATGGCTTCTTACATTCTGGGTTTACTGAAACTGGCCTTATAACTACTCAAGCTTATAATAACTTTAGTTTATGTCCGACTGTAAGCTGCCTGCTCAATTGCAATTTTTTACCTATGCACATTTGACTGATATTTCCCAATAATGCATTCTTATGTGTGGCGGAGGGAGTATGCCTGTATATTATTGGGAGTTCATTATCACGATAACATCAAGTGTTACGTGCAGGACTGGTATCGTATCTATTTGAGTTTTCTGTTGTGGCCCTTTAATAAACTCCAAATTACTTATTGTTCACGCTCTTGAGCTTTTGTGTAGCCTCAAAGGTGCCGAAAGAATTTGCCGCTGCAAAAAATGAAGATGAAACTACAAGCGAAAATGAAGGCAATGCTGAAGATAAGGGTGTCTTGAAGTTGACCATAACTATAAGGTGGGCAGAGTTAAAGAGATTGAAGAAAGAAATAAAGGAGTGAGGGCTTTAGTGATGGGATTTATTTTTATTTTTTTAATGTCAATTATTGTTGTTGTAATAAATGAACGGTTGATTGTTATTGTTGAATGAAATGTTTTTTTAGTTCATATTAATTTTTATTTATTTGATTTCTTGGTTAAAATTCATATAATTTGAAATAGGTGCACCATGAAAAAAAATAAAAATAAAATATAATTGTCTAAATGAATAGTTTTAATGCAAATAAAATCATTGTCTGATCTGTCATTAGGCAATTAGCTAATTTTAGGAAACCATTGTGTTTATGAAATCTTAAGAACATATTCAAAATAAAAAATAATTGTGCTTGATAAATTCTAATGTGTTTTAATAAACAACACTTGAGTTATAAGCAGACGGACAATGAACAAATTCTACAAAAATGTTGTGTAATTTCATTTCTGACAAGTGTGTATTGTTCTAAAATTATTGTGTAGCATCACAAACAACAATGGTTTCTAAGTGCAAGTGTTGTTGTTTCTGGCTATTACACAACGTTGTCTGGAGATAAAGTCGTTGTCTCTCACTATTTCACACAACAGATTCTGTACCGTTGTCTGAGGCAGGTAAGAGACGGCGTCTCAATAGACAACGGGAAAACATGGAGTTAGACAACGAGCAAAAACTGTTGTCTGATACAGTTTTTCTTGTAGTGTCATAAAATTCGTGGTGATGGATTAGAATTTTACGATCATAGTACAATAATAGTTGTAGAAACACAGTTTACGAAACTCATCAGGGAAGGACACAGACTGAGATTCGGGTTACCAGCTGTACATGAATGAATTGAGACGTTGGAATTTGATCGAAATCGGGGAGCCGGATGGATCTTTCATGGGACTTGGACGGTATTCCATGGGGGTGGTTTGGCAGCTCTACTCTTATTCTTCTTCTGTGCTGAAGCGTTTTCTTCTTCTTTTTTTCTTCTGCCGAAAGACACCATCTTCATCATAATAATAATAACAATTACCATGGTAATAATCACAGGAAAAACACCAAACACGGTGGCCGAAACTCCGGCAAGGGCAACCGGGGTGGCGGCTTCGGTGGAACCACATGCGGCAATGCTGGTGGCGGTCAGAATGGTGGTGGGGGTCGTGGACAACAATGGCGGCGGCCTGGTTTACCTTTTCCATGGGCTCTTTGGGCATGTCCACCTTGCCCATATCCTTCTTACAACAATTGGGCTAGGCCCAATCGCCCCTAAGCCAATGCAAGAAGAACAGGCATTCTGCAGGTGGACTTTGCCCATTCGGTTTTTGCTGAAACCAATAATCGAACCAAATATTCGGTTTCAGTTTGGTTCGGTTCTTTTTGAAGTTCGGTTTGGTTAAATTCGGTTTTATAAATATTCGATTCGGTTTTGGTTTGCTTTGATGTTTTTTTGGTTCTTCACAATATAAATTCAAATATTATATTCAATAGAATAAGTTATGTATAACAGCAAGCCAACAAAAGTTTTATATATATATATATATATATATATATATATATATATATATATATACTCAAGATAAGAGGTAGACTTGCACAACAATTTACAAATATCTCAAAAGATATAACAATCACAAATCACAATAGATCATTCTCTAAACCTAAATTAGTTTGAATAACGAATTACACGAGTAGGGGTGGACACGAACCGAACGAACCGAGCTTTTGGTGTTATTGACTGTTCGTTCGTTCGGTTCGTGTAGTGTTCGGTTCGTGTTCGTGTTCGATGAACATTACAAATTAGTGTTCGAGTTCGGTTCGACATATTTTTTATTGTTCGTGTTCGGTTCGTTTGTGTTCAATTGTCTTTGTTAAATGCGCTTTGTTCGTTTATGTTCAATTGTTCTGTTCGTTCGTTCAGTTCGTTTGTGTTCAATCTGTTCGTGCCATATATATATATATACATATATATATATATATAAATATATATTAATGTTCGCGAACAGTTCGCGAACACCCGATCAAAATATAAAATGTTCGATGTTCGGTTCGAAAATACTCGAACATGTTCGCGAACATGTTCGGTTCGGTCAAACCGAACTCGAACTGACCGTTGACCGAGCTTTTTCACGAACAGTTCGCGAACGTTCGGTTCATGGGCCACCCCTATACACGAGCATATTATCGGTCTTCCTTGGATCCATGAGGGTCTTAAAAAAGAAAAACAAATTACATTAAAATCTCAAACACATAAAACTAGGGGTGGGCACGGTCAGGACGGTTAGGGATTGGGTCGGTCCGGTCCCGATTAATATAAGCGGTCAGGATCGATGCAGGACAAGGATGCTTCCTTTTTGTTCGGTATTTTCGGACCGGAGCAGTTTCGGACGGTCCGGGACAAAACGGGACATTTTTTGGTAAATATAAATAATAAAAAATATATTTAGAAAATATTTTCTTGTATTTTTTGATATTTATTTGCAAATTTATTATCAAAATTTTATAAATTTTGCATTGTTTATCAATAATTTAGTAAGTTTAGGTATATTTGGTTAATTAATTTATGGGATAAAAATTAATTTACAAATTAAAATCTCATAAATCTAATATTAATTTTAAAAAATCCATATTTCGGGACAAACGGGACGGGACGGGACAAAAATCACCGGTCCCGCTCCTGTCCCATTTTCGATCGGTCCGGGACCGGTTCGGGACAAAATTTGTCCGTCCCAAATGGTCCGGGACTCTTTTAGAACTGGACCGGAATGGTCCGGTTCAGCCAAACGGAAACCGGGATTTGTGCCCACCCCTACATAAAACTCACAAAAAGATGTCATTTTAGTATGTGACTTTGACTTCGGTCCATTTCGGTTCGGTTCGGCTCTGTCCTACCCGAACCGAGAACCGAACCAAACCAATTCGGTTCGGTTCTGTTTTTCTATTTTTCGGTTCGGTCTTCTTTGGTTTCGGTTCTTCGGTTCTTTTTTCGGATTTTTTCGGTTTGGTTTTGAATTTTCGGTTCCGAAATGCCACCCCTAATTCTTAGCTGTAACACCCCCAAAATTTCCCGAGGTACTACATTGCCGTGAATCCCGTGTGGGAACCACAAGGCTAGTTTAGGAAATAGATAATTTAAGGAAATTACAATAAAATGATAAGTCCACTATTACATCTCAAGAGATCAAAGGTTTTAAGAAGAAAAACAATCCAAAGTTCGATTATTACACAACAGAGGTTTTGAAATCAAATTTAATTTAAACAGTGGCAAGAGATTGTTCCAACACCGTTCAAGTCTGACCGGACCCCTCGGGAATATCCTGCACAAGATTAACAAATTTACCTGGCATGACAAATCATGCCAGATAGCTAGGGTCAGATAATGCATACCAATAATAATTACTAGCAACGATATACACCATTTTACCAAGTACAGAGCCATATAACCAACATAGAATATTTCACCACACGACCGACGTCGTCTTTTTCTTTTATCACATAAATCCTAAGGTCGCAACCAAGGGTCACGAAAGTATCCACACGAGAATATCCCGGAACATAGGTGACCAATTCGGGTCTTATCCCCTAACACATTTCCATACGGGTACCATACAGGTTTTATCCCCAACACATCAGCCCATTTATAACACGTTTTAGAGAAAGACAACCGTCGGCATTTATCAATAATGGCACATACATAAATACAACAATACGACAATATTAGCATTTCTCGAGCAAGATTTCACTTGCCTGTGATCCGACGGTAGGTGCTTTATGATAACCGAAATCTCCACGCCCGCTTGAGCTTAACCTAATCACGTAATATCCGATTAACGCCGTACGGATCATGATGAATAAAGTTAGTCTCCCTTTCCCGACCGGATTCCTACGTAGTCTTAATTACCAATAATTAGTATCGTTTTTCTAAGTTCGTAAGCATTACGTTCCACTTATCATTCAATTCTACGGTTAACGTTAAATATGTCAATTCGTTCAACAAGATCATCCTTACCATTATTCGGTTGGCAACAATCGAACATATCATAACCGAATCTCATACTCCTAATCCAAGTCTCTATTACGAGTACTACAATCGATAAACTATTATTTAACGCAATGATCCTGGCTAACTACTTTAATTGACATTAATATCATTGAATTAATTCCCTTATTAACGTTTAGCGTTGATTATCATTTTGCAAGAGTAAGTTACGACTAGTTTATTGAACGGTGTAGAATCCCTACGAAATCCTTCTACAATTGATTCGTCGATTATATATGGTCCCAATGTAATTTAAGATGGAAATTCTTGCATGTGATTGTTACAACGAGTTGTATGAAAATGAAATATACGAACAATGATAACTCCGATTCTACAAGTTCGTCCGTTTAGGTCGTCTACGAGATTTTAGCAAAATCTACCCAAATACCCGTAATCTAACGAGTAATAATCAATAATATTGAATAGATTACTTCAAGGATTGATAGACTTACCTTAGAAGATGAAGAATAATGAAGAGAGTTGACGAATCCACAAGAACTATAAGGAGGAACAAAAAGTGGCTTGAATGACTTGGATAATCTTCACCGGAGCTCAAGAAACCACTTCCTTAATGTTAATTCAAGTATATGAGAGGCTACAAACTGAGTATAAGTCTAGGAAATGCTCCAAGAGTGTCTTCTTGCAAGGTTGGGGTCGTGCAAATGAAGGGGGAAGTGTTATTTTATAACACTCGGTTTGGATAACGTACGTTAACGATACAGAGATTACACACGTAAAGCTACTTACGTACGTAATACTTAAAGACTAACGTACGTAAGGTCCGCCCAGAGGTCACTGCCTGAAATGTGCCCAAGTGTTACGTACGTAAGCCGTTGTTACGTACGTAAAGCTCCAATCGGTAGCGTATGTTAGGTTTGGGGAATAGCGTACGTTATCAAGGGTTGACTCGTTTGTCCTCTAGCCCGCCGAAAGTAGCTTCCTCCACGTCAAAAGAAAGATTCTGGTCGGGAGACCTACTCGTCCGTTACGTACGTAATATAGCTACTTTAACGTACGTAACACCTTAATTCTAGCATACGTTAGGCATATACTATAGCGTGCGTTAGATATTCAGTTCTTTAGCCACATAACACATTTTAACCATCTTGGGGCGACCGTCCTTTCCACTCGTCAACAATTATCGAGGAACAAGACGTTGGCCACCGTCATATTCGCACCGACGATCGTCCAACGGCGTCAAGGCGTGTCACCTCCGTTTCATCCACATTGCACAATTGTATAGCACTTAATGGAATACATAAATAGAAATGACGTCACATTACAAAAATTCACACAGTACAAAGTAATAAAGCATGAAATACCGGTGGTATTACATATCACCCCCCTTAAAAATAGTTTCGTCCCGAAACTTAAGAAAATAACTCGGGATGACTCTCTTTCATGCTCGACTCGGTTTCCCAAGTCGCTTCTTCCATGCCGTGGTGCGACCACTGAACTTTCACGAGGGGTATGGCTTTATTTCATAACATCTTCATACGTCGATCCAAAATGGCGATCGGTACCTCTCTAAAGGTAGCGTCATCGGAAATTTCCACTTCTTCGAAATTAAGCTTGTGATTCGGATTATAGACATACTTCCTTAACTGGGAGACGTGAAAAACGTTAGGCACTCCATCCAAATACGGCGGTAGAGCTAATCGATACGCGAGCTTCCCTACCCGATCCAATATCTCAAACGGACCAATAAATCTCTGGCTCAACGTGCCCTTTTGGCCGAAACGCCGGATACCCCGCATAGGTGATACTTTGACCCACACATGATCCCCGACCGTAAATTCTAACGGTCACTTTCGGTTTTCGGCATAATATTTCTGCCAGTTTTGTGCGGCTAGCATGTGTTTTCGAAGAATAGAGATCTTCTTAATGGATTCCTGGATCAGATCTAACTCGGTGACTGCGGTGTCAGAAGCATCATCCCAGCATAACGACGACTTGCATCTTCGCCCATACAGGGCCTCGAACGGGGCCATGCCTATGTTTGCATGCCAGCTGTTGTTGTTCGAGAACTCCACTAGTCCCAAATGTCTAGCCCAATCCTTACCCCAATCGAGCACACATGCCCTCAACATATCTTCCAAGGTTTGAATCGTACGTTCGGTCTGTCCATCCGTCTGAGGGTGATAAGCCGTGCTAAAATGTATTTGGGTCCCCATAGCTTTATGGACGGCTTTCCAAAAACGAGACATGTATTTGGTGTCCTTGTCCGAAATGATGGATGAGGGAACGCCATGCAGCCTTACGATCTCTCTGATGAAAATAACGGCTAATTGCTCTGTCCCGGTTGTCTCTTGAATAGGAATGAAATGTGCTGATTTCGTCAACCGATCCACAATGACCCAAATTGTATCTTTTTCCACCCACCGCCGTTGGTAGCTTAGTGATAAAATCCATCGATATGCTTTCCCATTTCCACTATGGGATAGGTAGGGGTTGCATGATTCCGGCTAGTCTGCGGTGTTCAATCTTCACTTGTTGGCACATCATACATCGGGCGACGAATATAGCAACTTCCCATTTCATTTTCTTTCACCAAAAACTCCGTCGGAGATCTTTGTACATTTTGCTCGCTCCTGGATGAATAGAGTAGGAAGTGGGGTGCGCCTCCTTCAATATAGTTTGTTTCAGCCCGTCATTCGGCGGAATACAGATCCTGTTCTTGAACCTCACCAAGTCACCCTAAATTTTATAGTCGGAAAAATCCCCTCCCTCGATTCTTGCACCAATCGCACGTAACTCGGGATCCTCCATCTGTGCTAGAGGTATCTCGTCTAGTAAGGACGAATGTATATTGATTGAGCACAATTGTCCTTGCCTACGTTGTATCCATACTTCTGTATTGCTTCTCCTGAGGTCTTGCTGCAGTTCGGGTTGAACTGTTATACTGGATACCATCACTTCTTATGTAGTTTTCCGACTAAGAGCGTCGGCCACCACATTGGCTTTTCCAGGGTGATAAGAGATTTCCAAATCGTAGTCCTTGATTAATTCCAACCAGCGCCTTTGTCTCATGTTTAATTCTCTCTGAGTGAAGATATATTTCAAACTCTTATGATCCGTGAAAACCTTGCAAGTAACTCCGTAAAGGTAATACCTCTAAATCTTGAGGGCGTGCACCACTACGGCTAGCTCTAGTCGTGCGTCAGGTAATTCACTTCGTACGACTTCAGTTGTCGGGATGCGTATGCAATGACTCTGCCGTTCTGCATGAAGACACATCCCAGTCCGTGCTTAGACGCATCCGTGTATATAATGAATCCTTCCGTTCCCTGCAGTAACACTAGCACTGGAGTAGTAGTTATCCTACTCTTGAGCTCGTCGAAGCTCTTCTGACAGTCTGATGTCCATACAAATTTGGTGCTTTTTCTCAGTAGGTTCGTTAACGGTCGAGCGATACAAGAAAAAGCCTCGATGAATCTTCGATAGTAGCCCCCCAATCCTAGGAAACTCCTTACCTCCTTGACGTTCTTCGACGGTTCCCAACTCATTATTGTCTCGATCTTTTGTGGGTCGACTTTGACGCCTTCTGCTGAGACAACATGTTCGAGAAAAGTTACCTCCGACATCCAGAATTCGCACTTGGAAAGTTTCTCATAAAGTTGGTGTTACCTTAACACGCTCAGCACTTGCCTCAAATGCTCCTCGTGTTCCTTTCGGCTTCGGGAATAGATCAGGATGTCGTCGATAAAAACCACCACGCACTTATCGAGGAAATCAATCAAAACTCTGTTCATAAGTTCCATAAAAACGGCTGGGGCATTAGTCAACCCGAATGATACCACAATGTACTCGTAATGTCCATACCTCGATCGAAATGCAGTCTTAGGTATATCTTCCTCCCGAATTCTCAATTGGTGATATCCGGACCGTAAATCGATCTTTGAAAACACAATTGCCCCTTGTAATTGATCTAAGAGCTCATCAATTCTCGGTATTGGGTAACGATTCTTGATAGTAACCTTATTTAGCTCCTGTAGTCGATGCACAAGCGTAGAGAGTTTTCTTTCTTCTTGACGAAAAGTACCGGTCGCCCCACGGTGAGGTGCTCGGGCGGATCAACTCCTTCTCCAATAAATCTTCGCGTTTTATCTTTAATTCCTTCATCTCGGCGGTGCCATCCTGTAAGGAGCTTTGGAAATAGGTCTCGTCCCGGCTCGAGTTCAATTGAAAGGTCAACTTCTCGGTGCGGTGGCGGCCGTTAGTTCATCGAGAAAGACGTCTGGAAACTCATTCATCACCGGAATGTTTGCGATAATCAGTTGTGAGGTGTCCTACTGAAGAACATAACACCAATAGTACTCCTCTCGAGAGCTGCAGGAGACTTCCGATGCGAGAAGGCTGAGAGACCCTTTCGTACTAAAGTGTTCTCGTCCTCTGATGACATGTGTGGTACCGTCATGAGTCGTAATAGAAATAGTCAAGTGATAGGTGTCCAAAATCGTTCTGTGCAATGGAATCCAGTCCATTCCTAATATGATATCTTCATTCTGGAGTAGAAAGACCATAAGATTAACAGTCTAACTATGATCGTTGATGTGGATCTGACAGTCTCGAACCTTTAGATCGCCGCCTATTCTACTACCCTCGGGTAGCTTAACAGTAAAGGACTCACAAGGTACACAAACAAGATTTAAACGTTCAACAGATTCCACAGATATAAACGAATGTGTGGCTCTGGTATCAAATAATACATGCACCGACTGAGAGTTAACAAGAAGAGTACCTGAGATAGCTGGCGCGGACTGACTATCCGTAGCCTTCAACTCAAATACACGGGACGACACTGACTCCGAAAAGGATGAAGTACCACCGCCGCACCCACGGCCTCGACCGGCACCGTATGGCGGTGGTTGAGTCTGATGGGATAGACCTCGGTAGTTGGAAACGGTAGGTGTCCTGGGAGATTGCACAGAGCCTTGTTGACTCGGTTGAGAAATTGAGTTCTGAGTGTGATTGGCCCGCCAGCAGTAACGAGACATGTGTCTACTCTTTCCACAAGTGAAACATTTAGTAGCCATCTTCTGGCACCGATCCTTAGTATGTCCGGACACGCCACAATTGAACCAGTCCCTATGGTATGGCTGATCGGATGCACCCTTCTGTTGGTACGATGCTGCTGACTTAAAAGAAGATGCGGGTCCTGAGTTCGTTTTGTTGTTGCTCCCTGACTGAGCCGATGTCTTTTGCTTCATTGAGTTATGTCCGAGATCGGTATTAACAATAGTACCGGCATAAGCTGTGACCACGTCTTCGTATGCCCTCAGGGTTATGCAGTGGAATCCGGCGGCATACCGTTGTACGTATTCTGGCAACCTCTGTGTAAGGTGGCATATTCGTTGATCTTCTGATGGAACCATCTGCGAGATGTAACTTAGCTCGGTTCGGTAGGCCCGAATGATCTCTGGTACTGGCATGTTCTGAGGTCAGGCACTGAAAAAGTCACGTGCACGAGCGGTCTGGGCTGATCTGGGACAGTACTCACTCCGCAGCAGTCGGGCAAATTTGGTCCACCCGACCTCTCGGTCCTCTAGCCTGTAAGTCCTCCCCTAACGTGCGGCAGTGTCACGGAGTTGATTAATCCCGAGTGGCACCTTTTGGTTCTCTGGGCATCCGATCACTTCGAAAGCAGTCTCCATTTCGGAAATCCAGTCGTCCACGTGCTTCTCCCCTGCCCCGTCAAATAATGGAGGCCTAGCCTTTAGCATCTCTCCCAACCATCGGTCTCTTCCTGCGTTTTCTTCCATTGATAACCGGTATCCGTTCTGCCTCGTTGACCTGAGCAATCCCCATGGCGGTAGCTTGGGCAACGGCCTGAACAAAAGCCGGGTCCATGCCTCCTGGGTTGTTATTTTGGCGTTCCGCCTCCTGATTGTTTTGATTAATTGGTGGCCGCTGGTCCCCAACAGGATGGGTCTCGGCAGTGTTCCTGTCCTCATTGTGGTTTGCGGCGGAACCTTGAACATCATTCACCATCCTCCTAGCTCCTCGGCGTGCCATTACTGATAGTATTAATCTAAATCCAGTTTCATACACAGTTTACAATTAAATGCAGTACTTAGACAGAAAACACACACGTCACTTACTTCGTATTTCCATGAGGAGTTACGGTCACTTGGGGTGTTGGACTGGATTAACTTTGAAATTTAGGAGAATTTTATTTAAACCAGGAGTTACGCTCTGATACCATTTTCTGTAACACCCCCCAAATTTCCTGAGGTACTACAGTGCCATGAATCCCGTGTGGGACCCACAAGGCTAGTTTAGGAAATAGATAATTTAAGGAAATTATAATAAAACGATAAGTCCTTTGTTACATCTCAAGAGATCAAAGGTTTTAAGAAGAAAAACAATCCAAAGTTAGATTATTACACAACAGAGGTTTTGAAATAAATTTAATTTAAACAGTGGCAAGAGATTGTTCCAACACCGTTCAAGTCTGACCGGACCCCTCGGGAATATCTTGCACAAGATTAGCAAATTTACCTGGCACGACAAATCATGCCAGATAGCTAGGGTCAGAGAATGCATACCAATAACAATTACTAGCAACGATATACACCATTTTACCAAGTACAGATCCATATAACCAACAGAGAATATTTTACCACACGACCGACGTCGTCTTTCTCTTTTATCACATAAACCCCAAGGTCACAACCAAGAGTCACGAAAGTATCCACACGGGAATACCCCGGAACATAGGTGCCCAATTCGGGTCTTATCTCCTAACACATTTCCATACGGGTACCATACAGGTTTTATCCCCAACACATCAGCCCATTTATAACACGTTTTAGAGAAAGACAACCGTCGGCATTTATCAATAATGACACATACATAAATACAACATTACGACAATATTAGCATTTCTCGAGCAAGATTTCACTTGCCTGTGATCCGACGGTAGGTGCTTTATGATAACCGAAATCTCCACGCCCGCTTGAGCTTAACCTAATCACGTAATATCCGATTAATGCCTCGTACGGATCATGATGAATAAAGTTAGTCTCCCTTTCCCGACCGAATTCCTACGTAGTCTTAATTACCAACAATTAGTATCGTTTTTCTAAGTTCGTAAGCATTACGTTCCACTTATCATTCAATTCTACGGTTAACGTTAAATACGTCAATTCGTTCAACAAGATCATCCTTACCATTATTCGGTTGGCAACAATCGAACATATCATAACCAAATCTCATACTCCTAATCTAAGTCTCTATTACGAGTACTACAATCGATAAACTATTATTTAACGCAATGATCCCGGCTAACGACTTTCAGTAACATTAATATCATCAAATTAATTCCCTTATTAACGTTTAACATTGATTATCATTTTGCAAGAGTAAGTTACGACTAGTTTATCGAATGGTGAAGAATCCCTATGAAATCCTTCTACAATTGATTCGTCGATTATATATGGTCCCAATGTAATTTAAGATGGAAATTCTTGCATGTGATTGTTACAACGAGTTGTATGAAAATGAAATATACGAACAATGATAACTCCGATTCTACAAGTTCGTCCGTTTAGGTCATCTACGAGATTTTAGTAAAATCTACCCAAATACCCGTAATCTAACGACTAATAATCAATAATATTGAAGAGATTACTTCAAGAATGGATAGACTTACCTTAGAAGATGAAGAATAATGAAGAGAGTTGACGAATCCACAAGAACTATAAGGAGGAACAAAAAGTGGCTTGAATGACTTGGATAATCTTCACCGGAGCTCAAGAAACCACTTCCTAAATGTTAATTCAAGTATATGAGAGGCTGGAAACTGAGGATAAGGCTAGGAAATGCTCCAAGAGTGTCTTCTTTCAAGGTTGGGGTCGTGCAAATGAAGAGGGGAAGTGTTATTTTATAACACTCGGTTTGGTTAACATACGTTAACGATACAGAGATTACGTACGTAAAGCTACTTATGTACGTAATACTTAAAGACTAACGTACGTAAGGTCCGCCCAAAGGTCACTGCCTGAAATGTGCCCAAGTGTTACGTACGTAAGCCGTTGTTACGTACGTAAAGCTCCAGTCGGTAGCGTACGTTAGGTTTGAGGAATAGCGTACGTTATCAAGGGTTGACTCGTTTGTCCTCTAGCCCGCCGAAAGTAGCTTCCTCCGCGTCAAAAGAAAGATTCTGGTCGGGAGACCTACTCGCCCGTTACGTACGTAATATAGCTACCTTAACGTACATAACACCTTAATTCTAGCGTACGTTAGGCATATACTATAGCGTGCGTTAGATATTCAGTTCTTTAGCCACATAACACATTTTAACCATCTCGGGGCGACCGTCCTTTCCACTCGTCAACAATTATCAGGGAACAAGACGTTGGCCACCGTCATATTCGCACCGACGATCGTCCAACGGAGTCAAGGCGTGTCACCTCCGTTTCATCCACGTTGCACAATTGTATAGCACTCAATGGAATACATAAATAGAAATGACGTCACATTACAAAAATTCACACAGTACAAAGTAATAAAGCATGAAATACCGGTGGTATTACATTAGCCCAAGTCCACACCATCCAGCTTACCAGGCTACTGCACCTAGCCCAACAGACATTGAGCAGGCCATGTATACCCTCGGGCTCACTCCACCGGATGCAAATTGGTAGATGGACACCGGGGCCACCTCCCACATTACTTCCGCACAAGGTAACCTCTCGTCTTATTTTAATATGAGCAAAAATTATGGAATTATTGTCGGTAATGGTCATTCAATCCTAATTCATGGTTATGGTCACACAAAATTATCATCCCCGAACCCCCCTGTCACCTTGAATAATGTTCTTCAGGCTCCTAAAATTGTGAAAAACTTGGTGTCAGTTAGAAAATTTACTACTGATAACTCAGTTTCTGTGGAATTTGATCCTTTTGGGTTTTCTGTGAAGGATTTTCAGACGGGGATACGTCTAATGAGGTGTGAAAGTCGAGGCGACCTTTATCCTATCACCACAAATGAAGCCAACTCACCATCTATCTTTGCCGCTTTATCACCTTCTTTGTGGCATGATCGTTTGGGACATCCGGGAGATCTTGTTCTTGCCTCCCTACGGCATAATAATTTCATTAAGTGTACTAGAACTCGGAATAATGATGTTTGTTCCTCATGTCCTCTTGGAAAACATGTTAAATTGCCTTTTGTTTCTTCTAATTCTAGTACTTTTATGCCTTTTGATATTATCTGTAGTGATCTTTGGACTTCTCCGGTTTTGAGCTCAATGGGCCATCGATATTATATTTTATGTTTAGATGATTTCTCTAATTTTTTGTGGACATTTCCATTATCAAAAAAATCTCAAGTTTTTACAACATTTACATCATTTAGAGCTTTCATCCGCACTCAATTTGAACGGGAGGTAAAAAACATTCAGTGTGATAATGGGAGAGAATTTGATAATGGGCCTTTTTGGGATTTTTGTAAACTTAATGGGATTTATTTTCGCATTTCATATCCCCACACGTCTCCACAAAATGGGAAAGCCGAAAGAAAAATTCGTTCCATTAATAACATAGTTCGGACCCTTCTATGTCATGCTTCCCTACCTCCCACATTTTGGCATCATGCCTTGCAAATGGCGACTTATCTCCTAAATATTCTTCCCATTAAGAAAATGGCCTACCAATCTCCTCCACAAGTTCTTTATCAAAAGGATCCGTCTTACTCTCATCTCCGGGTATTTGGGTGTTTATGCTATCCTCTATTTCCTTTCACTACCATAAATAAGTTACAACCCCGTTCTACACCGTGTGTGTTTTTACATCGTGGTTACAAATGTTATGATTTATCGTCCAATAAAATCATTATTAGTCGCCACGTAATTTTCGATGAGTCTCAATTCCCGTTTGCCAAGTTACATACTCCAGATCACACACATGATTTTTAGATGATGGTTTGTCACCTTATGTGATCCAACGGTTGGTTTCTCACTCCAACCAACCTATGGAAATTTGCCCAATCTTGCGGCCAACTACAGAACAACCAAGCTTCCAATCCACTCCTCCCTCTTCAACTGGGCCAACCCAATCAGGCCCATATCCCACACCTAACACCTCCTCCCATCCCTCTAATCCAATTCCACCGCAGACCAATCCCTCTCCTCCCCTTAGGCCGGTTACACGTAGTCAAAGGGGTATTTTTAAACCAAAACGTCATTTTAATCTTCAGACTACGGTTTCTAAATCCCCTTTACCACGTAACCCCGTGTATGCCCTTCATGACTTGAATTGGAAAATGGCTATGGATGATGAATATAATGCTCTTATTAAAAATAAGACGTGGGTGTTGGTGCCTCGTCCATCTGATGTTAATGTGATTCGGTCTATGAGGATTTTTAGTCATAAAGAAAAATCTGACGGTTCATTTGAAAGGCATAAGGCCCGTCTTGTAGGTGATGGTGCAGGTCAACAGGTTGGCGTGGATTGCGGAGAGACTTTCAGTCCGGTGGTTAAACCAGCAACCATTCGCACTGTTCTCAGTATAGCTCTCTCCAAATCATGGCCCATTCACCAACTTGATGTGAAAAATGCTTTCTTGCATGGAGAACTCAAGGAAACTGTATACATGCATCAACCAATGGGCTTCAAGGATCCAGATCGTCCTTTTCATGTCTGCTTATTGAAGAAGTCTCTTTATGGACTTAAGCAAGCCCCTTGAACTTGGTATAAAAGATTTGCTGATTACTTATCCACGATTGGGTTCATTCATAGCACATCAGACCACTCTCTATTTATTTTCCGGCAAGGTACTAGTATGGCCTACATTCTTTTATATGTAGATGATATTATCTTGGGCATTGTTGTGACTCGCCATGCGGGTGGATTATTTTTATCACAGAGAAAGTATGCCGCCGAAATTGTTGATCGGGCGGGCATGTCATCTTGTAAGCCATCCCCTACTCCGGTTGACACTAAACCAAATCTTAGTGCTAATTCTAGCACTCCGTATGAGGATCCATCTCACTATCGGAGTCTTGCAGGGGCTCTTCAATATCTCACATTCACGAGACCTGACATCACATATGCTGTGCAACAAGTGTGTTTATTCATGCATGACCCCCGGGAGGAACATATGCATGCACTCAAACGCATTGTCCGCTACATCTAGGGAACTCTTAATCATGGGTTACATCTATACCCATATACGACATCCACTCTCATCTATTATACTGATGCAGATTGGGGTGGTTGTCCGGATACAAGACGGTCCACATCGGGCTATTGTTGTAATACCCGGTTGTAATTCAGTAATGATCATTCAGTATGTATCATTCAGTAAATTTAACTCATTAATGATCATTTGTCACTCACATTCAATCATGGTATTCGTCGTTCAGAGTAATTGTATCGTGTATCAATCGTCGTTCATTACTATCATAATTGGAGTTCCGTGCCGTGTTTATCATCTTTGTCATTTTTCATTGTGGGCTGTGCGTGAGGAGTAGCGCACGCTACGTACTCTTTCTAGCGCACGCTAATTGAGTACAGGTAGCGCACGCTACCACTCGATTAGCGCACGCTAATGTTACCACGATGCACCGGAAGGTACTGGACTGCAGGTGAGTTATAAGTAGCGCACGCTACGAGTGGTAAGTAGCGCGCGCTAGTGGGTTGCTGTAGCGCGCGCTACGGACGGATCAGGTTGAGTCCAGTGGCTACTGGACTGCACTGGATTAATTCATAGAGCACG
The DNA here is from genome assembly GCA_033398695.1 of Orobanche coerulescens. NCBI lineage: Eukaryota > Viridiplantae > Streptophyta > Magnoliopsida > Lamiales > Orobanchaceae > Orobanche > Orobanche coerulescens. The sequence goes on from CM065819.1 coordinate 60,841,850, forward strand.
CTAAATATTGGTTGTAGCGCACGCTACCGAGGTCAGATCAGAGGACAGACGGTTTCTGGATTCCAGTACTGGGCATCTAATAATTCGTTAGCGCACGCTAACCATGGGTATTAACGCACGCTAATGGTATGGTTGTAGCGCACGCTACAAAAGGTACGTAGCGCACGCTACCGTGTTCGAACAGTGGGTACTAGACTACCCAAAGCACCCGTTAGCGCACGCTATGAGCTGGGGCTAGCGCGCGCTAAACTGGGATTGCTATAAATAGGACAGTTCAGCCCTTAATCCGTCATTTATCATTTCTCTTCGTTTCTTCGGCGGTTTCGGGCGATTCCGGGCGATTTGGAGAGTGTTCTTCGGGGAGTAATCATCAAACATCATCTTCAAGCTTATCTTTTGGATAAATCATCATTTCAACATCCTCATCACATCGAATCTAAGGTATTAATCTCTTGGATCTAGAATTTCGGATTTTTGGGTTTTTCCTTCCGATTTCTTCGTGTAAGCTTGGATTATCATTGGAATATGTTAGATATGGATTATATACCTTGGATAAATATATTTCTATGGATTTAATAGCTATTTTCGGAATTATTTCAAGAACCCTTGGGGTTGACTTCGGTTAATTGGGGATTTTCCGATTGATGTGGTTGTAATCTTGAATTGTGGATTCCTATTGAATTATTGATATCATTGAAGTGTTTTGTTAGTTCGAAATACTCATTTTGGTGTTGGTTTCGATATATTCGGGATTGGATATTTTCGAAGTTGTGTGGTTGGTTACGTATTCGTTAGAATGCCCATATGAGTTTGATTATCGTTGTATCGACCTTTGGGTTAGTCGTATTTTGTTGCTTGATACGTGTATTGAACGGTTGTTGGTACTTATTGTTATTCAAGGTTGTTCGAGCGACCGGTATCTCGATTAGGACGTTGTTCGTGGAAGGACATTGTCATCGGTATTGTGTAAGTTAACTCTTACTCGGTTAAAAGGATACTCATTCCTTTTGTTGTTGATTGCTCATAATCATAACTCATTCATCATGGTATTAATCATATTGAGACTTGTAATTATCGAATAATCATTTCATTCACGAGGAACGACGGTTCCAAATCATTTCATTGGGTTATCAATCAAGCCACTATTATTTTCATCTCGGTGAGTCATCTTGGCCTTGTCGAATTATTATTCATTGGTATTCATTGTGGTCATTCTCGTTCACATGGCCTTCTGGGTTCATATTGCGTGGCCGGGTGTGGCTGTGTGGAATTTTTAGTCGGGCACACGATGGTCATGTTTTGGGTTCACCGATACATTGGACCGTGCACACGGTGACGCTTACCTCCGTGAGACTAATTAGGTACAAGGACGGGTGTGTCCGGTCATTCATCTTGTACACTTGCACAGAACATTACGGGCGTACTATGATACTCCTTTTCAGCGTAATTCATAACTAAGGATATTTCATAACTTCAGTTAATTCATAATTGTGTAATTTCAACCCTTGAGGATTGTTGTTACGTATGGCCCGGCCCCATTGGGGATTTTGTTTTAGTCACGGCAAGGCAAAGGAACGGGAAGAGCATGTTGACGGCGAGAAGTCCCAGTGATACTAGTAGGGGGCCCCAGTCATTCCGTTTGTTTCAGTCATTTCAGTCATTTCAGTTATTCTGTCATTTGTATTTTCCGCTGCAAATTCCGTTTGAGATGTTTAACTGCTCAGGGTGGTGTATTTTATCTCCATATAAAATATACTAGTGTTCGGTTTTGTCCTGGTGTGTTGTACTTAAACTCCTCATCGGAGTACTTTATAATATAATGTGGTTTGGTACTACAATTATATTATTTAATTCATCATTTTCATTTGCCTGGTGGGTCTCAGTCGGGGATTCATGGCACTGTAATATCCGCCTAGTTTGGGGTGTTACAGAGTTGGTATCGGAGCGTGGTTTTGAATACTACCCTCCAAGTCATGTCTCATTTGAAATCATCGTCATCGGACTAGTATCATTGGACTTTCGCGTCACGTGTGACCTGTGCAAATGCCGAGCCAATCAGACCAAGAACTGTAAGATTTCTAATGCCATGGTATAATTTATGGCAAGAATCATTCATTCATAATTCATCAGTTTACAATCCTCAACCATCATTTTCATTTGACCAGGACGGTCATGTTAACTCGTTAATAACTCAATTCATTTCATTGTTCAGTTGTTGATCAGGAAGATCGAATCATTAATCATGTTAACTTGTTCAAGATAATAATTTCAGTAATTTCATCAGATAATCATGTCACGTCAGTTAATCATTCATGTAATCACTGTGTTAGAGCGCGTATGCTCATTTTCATCATCTCATGTCATAATCATAATGTGATATTCATGCGGGAAATATAATCATCATGTGACTTTCCTACTTCAGTATGGAGAGAGCAAGAAGAGGACGTGGAGGACGAGGCCGTGGAGCGGGCCGAATCCCGAGAGCTGGTGTGAATACACGTGCAAACGCGAGAAATAATACTAATTCATCGAGCTGACGCCGCCACTCATTCACTGGGCGCGATCATTCACTAACGGGAGTCGTACAGGACACGGCTCGGTCGGAAGGTGTCCGGGTTGACCCACTCGCTTTATGCGGGGCATGATGGCCCAAATGACCCGAGATGGCACAAGCCGATGGAGACGATGCATAACTCCGTCAATCAAAATCAACAGCTCCTCCGCCGCCACCTCGGAGGCAAGAGAGGAATGTGAGCAATATCATCGGCGACATCTCTCGCGGAGGCCACCTACCTTTGAGGGCTCGTCGAGCCGGCGGATATTATTCATTGGCTCGAGCATTTCGAGAAGTTGTTTGCTATGGTAGAGTGTCCCGAAGGACACAAAGTTTCGTTGCGGCTTACTACAGGTAAGAGCGCACATTCTTGGTGGTTGTCGTTGAAGCCCACCGAAGGATCATGTACTTGGGATCGATTCAAAACTCTCATGATGGAGAGGTATTATCCGGCCCGCTCGGAGAGGCCAAGCGCCAGAATTACTCACCCCAGGCCCTCGCCAGACGAGGATGTTCTCGCCATTGCCGAGAAATTTCAGAACTTCTTCCGTTCGCCTCATCTATCATTCATTCGAAATGAGATAAGATTAAGTATTTCACAAGAGGTGAAACCCCGTATGAGACTACGATTGCTTAATCATAATTGCACCACGTTGGTTGAATTCATTGAGAAAGCTCTTACCTATGAGCTTCGCTAAAGAGATTGCTAAGCGGCAACCTTCGTGCGCTAGCAAGAAATCGAAGAATCGTAATCGATCGAAGGCGGTCGGACAACCTTCAAGAAACCCCGTGCGAGCTCTGCTTTTCGAGCGACCTCTGTGTCGTCTAAACCCGCGGAATCTCGGTCTCGAGTGGCGATTCGGCCATCACTGTTTAAGCTGTGGGGATCTTGGTCATCTCGGTACCAAGTGTCCGAGCGTACTATCACATGTCATAATTGTGGGATTGCTGGGCATAAGGCCCGTTTTGCCGTAGGGACTCCAAACCTACTCGAAGTCATCTCGGGCCCCTAAGCGATCGGCCCGTTCGAGAATCGAGGCCACTCAATCGGCGTCGTTTAAAATGACAGGAGCGACTAAAGGTGGAGCCTATAGCCAGTGACAGGAGCGTCGGTCTGGGACTAGCAAGCCGGATTTATGAGATGAAGAAGACCGATGATCAGAGGCCCGAATGATCTCAGGTACACTCGATATTCTATCTCAACTTTGTGTATACCCTTTTTGATCTTGGTGCATCGCATTCATTCATTTCGAAGTCATGTTTGAGTAGACTACATCCGGTAGTGCTACTAATTGTGAGCCTTATGTCATTGGCCTACGATGGTAGACGAATTATCGTGTCGTGAGATTGAATTGTCGATTGATTTCATGGTCGTGTATGGCCAGCAGACCTAATCGTAGTAGATTTTCCGAGGGACGACGTCATTTTGGGTATTGATTGGATGGATCGTCATGATGCCATCATTAGTGTCCGTAAGCTTATGATCACTATCATTTGAGACGATGGGGTTGAATGTGTGTTTCAGGGAGGTAATACTGCATTGCTACGGTAAGGTCATTAATTTGATGAAAGCAGTGCGATTACTCAGTCAGGGATGTGTTGGTTATTGGTGCTACATGACCAAAACCGAGAAATCATCAGTAATGTTGTCGGATATTCCGGTAGTAAAGGAATATGCCGACGTTTTCCAGACGAGTTACGGTTTGCCTCCACAGAGAGATGTGGAATTCACGATTGAGTTGGAGCACGGTACGTCTCCGATATCGAAGGCACCGCACCGGATGGCCCCGACCGAAATGCAGGAATTAAAGAACCAACTTGGGGAGTTGTTCAAGAAGGGTTATATTCGACCGAGTGCGTCCCCTTGGGGAGCACCCGTGTTATTTGTCAAGAAGAAGGATGGTTCTTTTCGCTTGTGTATCGATTATCGGGAGTTGAACAGGGTGACAATCAAGAATAAGTATCCCTTACCCCGTATTGATGATCTCTTAGATCAACTTGAGGAGCTTCGGTATTTTCCAAGATCGACTTAAGATCTGGATATCATCGATTCTTGGATTCGAGAGTCGGATATCGCGAGGACGGTGTTTCGAACACGCTATGGTCATTATGAGTTCGTAGTTATGCCGTTCGGGCTAACTAATGCACCTGCGGTATTCATGGAGTTAATGAATCGGGTTTTCATCGAATTTTTAGATTAGTTTGTTGTTGTCTTCATCGATGACATTTTGATTTATTCTCGTGACCGAGAGGAACACGAGGTTCATCTTCATCAGGTTCTCGACGTGTTGAGACGAGAACAACTTTATGGGAAGTTTTCCAAATGTGAGTTCTGGATGTCCGAAGTGACGTTTCTCGGACACGTAATTTCTTCAGACGGAGTTCGTGTCGATCCTCAGAAGACGGAGGCTATTCGTGATTGGCTACCTCCGAAGAATGTTAAGGAAATCCGAAGTTTCCTCGGATTAGCGGGTTATTATCGGCGATTTGTGGAGGGATTTTCTAGAATCGCTCAACCCTTGACGAACCTTTTGCGTAAGGATAATAAATACATGTGGTCCGACGCGTGTCAACGGAGTTTTGAGGAACTCAAGAGACGGTTAATGTCAGCACCTGTACTTTCCTTGCCGCAGGGTACGGAAGGATTTGTGGTTTATAGTGATGCGTCCGGACAGGGTCTCGGATGTGTGCTCATGCAGAACGGAAAGGTTATTGCCTATGCTTCACGGAAATTGAGACCTTACGAGGTTAATTATCCGACACACGACCTGGAGCTAGCAGCCGTGGTGTTCGCTTTGAAGATTTGGCGTCATTATCTTTATGGCGTTACATCGAGATATTCACCGATCATAAGAGTTTAAAGTATATATTTACACGAAGGAGTTAAATATGCGATAGGCGGTGGTTAGAACTAATCAAAGATTATGATATTGAGATCCTTTACCACCGGGCAAGGCGACGTTGTCGCCGATGCCTTGAGTTGTAAGTCCGTTCGGGAGCAGATGATTGCTCGTTTAACGTCCAGAAGGAGCTTGGCGGGAATTCCTTAGACCCGAGATCGAGTGCAGCCGTGAGTTCGGGGACAACTTTGTATGTTAGAGATTTCATCGTCACTCGAGGAGGCAATCCGAGAGAATCGGAGTTCGAGACCCTTCATTGTTGCGCATCCGTGAGGATGTGACTCGAGAAAGCCCACGGATTTGTGGTCCACGAGGATGGACTTTTGAGGTTTAAGAATCGGTTGTGCGTGCCGTGAATGACGAGTTGAAAAACTCGATTTTGAAAGAAGCTCATGCTACCCCTTATTCTGTTCATCGGGGTCTAGCAAGATGTACAAAGACTTGAAACAAAATTCTTGGTGGAGTAATATGAGCGAGAAGTCGCAGAATTTGTTTCGAGATGCTTAACTCACAACAAGTTAAGATTGAACATCGGCGACCGTGGGTATCTGAAACCTCTTCCTATTCCCGAATGGAAGTGGGAAGACATTTCTATGGATTTCATCACGAGTTTGCCGACGAGTCGTCGTGGCATGAATACGATCTGGGTGATCGTGGACCGCTTAACTAAATCAGCTCATTTCCTTGAGATCAAGGATACTTGGGGTCCCGAGAGACTTGCCCAGTTATTCATCAAAGAGATAGTGAGACTGCACGGTACTCCTAAAAGTATCGTTTCCGATCGTGACGGACGGTTTGTGTTGCATTTTTGGAAATCAGTTCATCGAGCTATGGGAACTCAGCTTAATCTCAGTACCGCTTTTCATCCTCAGTCCGACGGGCAATCAGAGAGGACTATTCAGACATTAGAGGACATGTTGAGGGCATGCGTCCTCGATTGGAAAGACGATTGGGAAGCCCAACTTCCATTGATCGAGTTTACGTATAATAATAGTTGGCATGCTTCGATTAAGATGGCACCTTACGAGGCCTTGTATGGTCGTCGTTTTCGATCTCCGTTGTGTTGGGACGACCTATCAGAATCAATCGGCACTGAGCCCGATATGCTTATAGCCTCCCGTGAGAAGGTAGCTTTGATCAGGAGTCATTTGTTGACCACTCAGAGTCGACAGAAATCATATGCAGATAACCGTCGTCGACCATTAGAGTTCGAGGCAGGTGAACACGTGTTGGTCAAGGTATCCCCGAGTCGTGGGATCTTCCGATTTGGGAAAATGGGTAAGTTGAGTCCGAGATTCATTGGACCGTTTGAGATTCTGGATCGAGTAGGCGAGTTAGCTTACCGATTGGCTTTACCTCCGGCATTGAGCCGAATTCATAATGTGTTTCACGTCTCTCAGTTGCGGAAGTATGTTGCCGACCCGAGTCACATACTTGGTTTGTGAAATCGAGATCGCCGATGACCATTCATATGAGGAGCGTCTATACGAGTTTTAGAGCGGCGAATCAAACGGTTGAGGAATAAGACGATTCCTTTGGTTAAGATTCAGTGGTCTAGGCACGGAGTCGAAGAGGCTACTTGGGAAACCGAGGATAGTATGCGGGAGAGTTATCCCGAGTTGTTTGACCCTTAGTTTCGGGGACGAAACTCTTTTAAGGGGGGGTGTATATAATACCCGGTTGTAATTCAGCAATTATCATTCAGTATGTATCATTCAGTAAATTTCACTCATTAATGATCATTTGTCACTCACATTCAATCATGGTATTCGTCGTTCAGAGTAATTGTATCGTGTATCAATCGTCGTTCATCACTATCATAATTGGAGTTCCGTGCAGTGTTTATCATCTTTGTCATTTTTCATTGTGAGCTGTGCGTGAGGAGTAGCGCACGCTACGTACTCTTTCTAGCGCACGCTAATTGAGTACAGGTAGCGCACGCTACCACTCAGCATTAGCGCACGCTAATGTTACCCTGGCTCCAGTCCAGAAGGTACTGGACTGCAGGTGAGTTATAAGTAGCGCATGCTACGAGTGGTAAGTAGCGCGCGCTAGTGGGTTGCTGTAGCGCGCGCTAAGGACGGATCAGGTTGAGTCCAGTGGCTACTGGACTGCACTGGATTAATTCATAGCGCACGCTATGAGTGATATTTAGCGTACGCAAACGGTGTAGTAGCGCACGCTAAATATTGGTTGTAGCGCACGCTACCGAGGTCAGATCAGAGGACAGACAGTTTCTGGATTCCAGTACTGGGCATATAATAATTCGTTAGCGCACGCTAACCATGGGTATTAACGCACGCTAATGGTATGGTTGTAGCGCACGCTACAAAAGGTACGTAGCGCACGCTACCGTGTTCGGACAGTGGGTACTGGACTATCCAAAACACCCGTTAGCGCACGCTATGAGCTGGGGCTAGCGCGCGCTAAACTGGGATTGCTATAAATAGGACAGTTCAGCCCTTAATCCGTCATTTATCATTTCTCTTCGTTTCTTCGGCGGTTTCGGGCGATTCCGGGCGATTTGGAGAGTGTTCTTCGGGGAGTAATCATCAAACATCATCTTCAAGCTGATCTTTTGGATAAATCATCATTTCAACATCCTCATCACATCGAATCTAAGGTATTAATCTCTTGGATCTAGAATTTCGGATATTTGGATTTTTCCTTCCGATTTCTTCGTGTAAGCTTGGATTATCATTGGAATATGTTAGATATAGATTATCTACCTTGGATAAATATATTTCTACGGATTTAATGGCTATTTTCGGAATTATTTCAAGAACCCTTGGGGTTGACTTCGGTTAATTGGGGATTTTCCAATTGATGTGGTTGTAATCTTGAATTGTGGATCCCTATTGGATTGTTGATATCATTGAAGTGTTTTGTTAGTTCTAAATACTCATTTTGGTGTTGGTTTCGATATATTCGGGATTGGATATTTTCGAAGTTGTGTGGTTGGTTACGTATTCGTTAGAATGCCCCTATGAGTTTGATTATCGTTGTATCGACCTTTGGGTTAGTCGTGTTTTGTTGCTTGATACGTGTATTGAATGGTTGTTGGTACTTATTGTTATTCAAGGTTGTTCGAGCGACCGGTATCTCGATTAGGACGTTGTTCGTGGAAGGACATTGTCATCGGTATTGTGTAAGTTAACTCTTACTCGGTTAAAAGGATACTCATTCCTTTTGTTGTTGATTGCTCATAATCATAACTCATTCATCATGGTATTAATCATATTGAGACTTGTAATTATCGAATAATCATTTCATTCATGAGGGACGACGGTTCCAAATCATTTCATTGGGTTATCAATCAAGCCACTATTATTTTCATCTCGGTGAGTCATCTTGGCCTTGTCGAATTATTATTCATTGGTATTCATTGTGGTCATTCTCGTTCACATGGCCTTCTGGGTTCTTATTGCGTGGCCGGGTGTGGTGTGTGGAATTTTTAGTCGGGCACACGATGGTCATGTTTTGGGTTCACCGATACATTGGACCGTGCACACGGTAATGCTTACCTCCGTGAGACTAATTAGGTACAAGGACGGGTGTGTCCGGTCATTCGTCTTGTACACTTGCACAGAATATTACGGGCGTACTATGATACTCATCTTCAGCGTAATTCATAACTAAGGATATTTCATAACTTCAGTTAATTCATGATTGTGTAATTTCAACCCTTGAGGATTGTTGTTACGTATGGCGGCCGTTGGGGATTTTGTTTCAGTCACGGCAAGGCAAAGGCACGGGAAGAGCATGTTGATGGCGAAGTCGAGTGATACTAGTAGGGGCCCAGTCATTAGTTTGTTTGATCATTTGATCATTTGATTATTGTCATTTGTATTTTCCGCTGCAAATTCCGTTTGAGATGTTTAACTACTCAGGGTGGTTTATTTTATCTCCATATAAAATATACTAGTGTTCGGTTTTGTCCTGGTGTGTTGTACTTAAACTCCTCATCGGAGTACTTGATAATATAATATGGTTCGGTACTACAATTATATTATTTAATTCATCATTTTCATTTGCCTGGTGGGTCCCAGTCGTGGATTCACGGCACTGTAATATCCGCATAGTTTGGGGTGTTACAATTGTGTCTTTCTTGGTGATAGGTCGGCAAAACGCCAACCAACTTTGTCATGGTCGAGTGCGGAGGCCGAATACAGAGGTGTTGCGAATGTATTTTCTGAGTCATGTTGGTCACAGAACTTCTGGAGCTCCATTGTCCTATTCAAAAATCTATATTAGTGTATTGTTGTTGTGAAATCGAAATAATAGAGAGAGAAAATTTAGAGAGAGAATATAGAGAATGATTCTCAGGTATATTTTTCATTAATAAATGAAGTCCTATTTATAGGAAAACTTCAGATGGCACAATCGTAATTACATATTTACATCAGGGGTATAATAGTCATTCACACTATATAAAAACAAAAGAGTAATTGAAATGTCACTTTCAAGGCTTTATTATAACACTCCCCCTTGAATGACTATTTACATAAATATCTGCTGAACTAGTTTGAAGAAAAAACCCAATGGGAGAAAAACTTTCAAACTGTTTGTATTGGAGCTTGTGGCAATCATATCATGTTGCATCATAATGTTGGTAGGAAATCTCCGTTGGATAAAAACTTCAGCAATCGGTGATCTCGTAAATTTGCTCCCCCTTATCTCGATAGTTCTTGTATGAATATTCTTGTGCCGTCTCAGTAAAACCTCGTGGGATAAAAACTGAGTGAATCTGTCATGTATATCATTCGTTGGAGTATCCATGTGTTGCCTCATTAAAACCTTGTCAATAAAACCCAGTAGGAAAAACTTGATCGAAGGAAAAAGAGTACAACTACCCCTTCCGTTTTCAAACTTTGAGGAATAATCTTGATCTTTGTAGTGTTCCTCATTATGCCATGAATATGCCTCGTTAAAACCTTATTAGGGAAAACCCAATAGGAAAAATCCTAATGAAGGAAAAAGAGTGCATTATTCATACTAATACGCCATTCCAGTTGCCTCGTTAAAAACCTTGCTAGGAAAACCCATTGGGACAAAACCTCAGTCAAGGGAAAAAGAGTGCAACGCGTATTTTATAAATATGCCCCAGGCATTTTAATAATCCTCCAGGGATTAGTATGAGTATCATCTTCAGTGCAATTTGTAATATCGAACTCATATTCTTTGCGATATATTCCAAATTTCTTTTGGAGATTCCATATTTGTTGTGATTAGGCTGCCTCGTTAAAAACCTTGCTGGGAAAACCCAGTGGGATAAAACCTCAGTCAAGGAAAAGAGTACAGCATATAATTTTCGTTCACAACGTTTTGAGTGACTGCACGCACTGATAATATGTTCAAAATCTCCTTATGAGTCACTTTCAGTAAGCCCATATATTTCATTTTATTATAAGGGTATATATTTCAATTTTGATGGATTTCAATATCCTCATTTTCACAAATCATGGATTTTAATATCCTCATTTCCAGTATCCATATTTCACAGTCATGGATATCCTCATATCATTTATCGATATCCTCTTTCCAGTCATTGATATCCTCATTTTCACAAATCATGGATTTTAATATCCTCATTTCCAATATCCATATTTCACAGTCATGGATATCCTCATATCATTTATCGATATCCTTTTTTTTAATCATTGATATCTTCATTTTATTCATAGCGCTATATTGTGTCGACACTTTTTAATATTTATTTCCCCATGGCAATATAACTTGCCGAGATATCTCATTATCAATCACCCATTGGGATTATGTCTATATACTTCTCAAAAGTATATGCCTCCTTTTATCATTTGCTTTGATTCATATTCGGGGAATTATTATGTATTTATCAAAGCAATTGTAGTTGGTACCAAAGATTAATAATCTGTCATGCATCTTTGAACTTCAAGTTCATATTTGAGTTGTGAGGATATATTGTGATGCATTTCACATATTTCCAACTACCAATACTCCCCCTCATGCTAAGAGATCTCTTGAGCACCAAACTCGTATGCCAGTATCTCAGTATTTATCTTCAGTCATGGGAGTTTATATATTATGTTCTCGATATTTGCTGGAGGACTTCAAATAATATGCTAATTGATATCCCACTTGTATGCGCATATCTTGATCCTTTCTCGGATCTATTCAAATTTATTTGGGATATATTACTAGCTTTATCTGATTTGGAATATGTGCTCAAACCGTGAGCAAATTATCTCGTAAATTTCTGATTACGAGTCATATAAACATGTGACTATCTAGTGGATCCATAATATCTAGTAGTTCACATGTAGATGGAGTGGGCCCATACTCCCCCTTAATATATTCCAAATTTATTAGGGATTCATTCCCAATATTGGCTAGTATTGATATTAATCGAGAACAAATATTTGAAGACGATGTGTCTATATCACCATATAGATATTTTATCGGCATATCACATCATCTTTTGGTGCCATTATTGCACATCATTTTCAACATGGAGTCGCCGCTCCCACATGTCATATTATGTTAATTATTCAAATATATAGAGCCGTAGTTCATACGCTTCATGACGCAGAGTCAAATCTCATACGCGTAATTCCAATCTATAAATAGATTATCATTGTATTCACAAAATTCACCCATACCGAGGGTCTGAATATCATAATGGATTCAATGCTTTCGAATCTTCGTAAATATTATCCATCTCTTCCAGTGAAAATCATAAAAAGAATTTATCGAGCTCGACTCGAAAGATTAAGGGTGCTAATGAGAAATGGCATCCCAGAAGATATTCGATGGTTGATCGAAGCACAAGTTCGACTATCTGGCGAATTTTCAAATTCATTTAAGTACATGCCAGGTACAGGTAAGAGTAGTTTTGCAAAGAAACGCAGAGCAAAAAGATTAGGTGGGTGCTATAAATGTGCTCGGTGGACATGTGACACACGATGCAAATCTGTGGGGTTTGTATCCAAAAATCGAGAAGATAAAATAGCATTTATCAAGGATGGATTGAGTAAGGAATCTATGGATCATGATATTCAACAGATTCTTGATGCACATCCAAGTGGATACGTTCATCGTGAACTAATGGCTTTGTGGATGCAATTCAAGGATGAACGGAAACGTTATAGTCATGAAAAATTAATCTCAAAAGATCCAGTTTGTAAGTCCGTTACAAAATTGGTATAAGGTAAATAGCAAAATAATGCAAGTTGTTGAATATTGTTTTCCAATATTTAAATTTCTCAGCTGCCGATCGGTAACGTCATTTTCATTGAAAAATATAATATCATATCTTTCGTTTTCTTTTGCAATTTTGTCAAAAGTAATGTCTTATATGCCGCTCCTTTTTCAATGAAAACAGTGAAGTCATTTGTCGTTTAGAAAGAAGTTTCTTCTTTAAATTTGGGATCCACAAATAAAAGTCTAGTGTAGAAAAATGGAGTTCTCAGGATCCTCATATAGATCTCATCCATTTAAAACTATATGTATTTTAGGTGGATCCAAACTGATAGGTCATATCCAGCATGTAGATATGGCATATCAATTCGTAAAAGAATTAGGAAAGCACAAAATCAATATATTGTATGGTGGGAGTAATCATAGATTTTGGGTTATCTTTTAGATCTTGCACAAAATGAGAGAATAAGTGTAACAAGTGCCTTACACTTTCCCACGAGAACCAGTAGTATAGGAGGTTCAATTGGGTTGATGCTTCAAGCACAGTCTGTTCATAATAGTTTGATGTATGTGGTGAATAATAGTGATGCCTTTATTGTTCTCCCAGGTGGCTATGGCACACTTAATGAGATATTCAACATCACGTCATGGGCTGAGCGGGACTTCCATACCAAACCTATAGGTTTGTTGAATATTAATAATTTCTTCAGCGATTTGCTTGCCTTTCTGGATCAAGGAGTAGATCACAAGTTTATATCTCAGCCATCACGAGATATAATAATATGTCTTGACATCATTGCTGATCTACTTATAAAGTTTCAGGCATATATTTCAGTTAAGAATTTGGAAGTCAAAGCTCATCAGCCACAGGCTATTGGCGCCAAACGGAAAAGAAGTTTAGATCATTTAGATCTTTCATTATAAACCCTTATGCCAGGGGGTGGCAGAGTTACGGAGTTTTATACTTTCGAGACGCACCCCTTTTCCTTTTGTGGGTTTCATATGTATTTTCTTTTTCGCGTTTCATATTGTCGAGTGTTTATTGCCTTTCAGCTAGTTTCGATATTTCACTTCGACTGTTGTGTGCTTCTTCAGCAATAATAAGACCATCATTTGCTTTTATGCAAATACAATATTTTCACAAATATGTGATATATGTTTCCCCATGAATATTGTCAATCAATATAATTTCAATGATCCAATCATGTGATATAATCAACATGAGATTTATTGAGCAATTATTTTCCAGTGATAGTTTTCCATATCACTTGTCAAATGATCCCACCATGCATTTTGCATGGAATTTTCTTTAATTAATCGGTGATAACTTATGGTATCACTTGCTCAATTTTCTCCATTCATATTTAATAATTATAGAGATCGGATATTATTTCCATCAACTGCTTCTTCTTCGAGAGCAGGATCATTGATCAACTACTTCAGAGTAGGATTTATTTCTTTCAACTGCTTCTTCAGAGCAGGATTTAGATAATTGATCAACTATTTCTCCAGAGTAGGATTTATTTTTATCAACTTCTTCTTTGAGAGCAGGATTTAGATAATCGATCAACTACTTCTTTCAAAGTGTGTCTGCAGCAGTTTTCTAGTTATTATAACTTTCTGTCAGAGGCTCAGATCAATGATCCCTACGGTGGAAACCTCATCCTTGATATACCAAGAACTTCCAGTCCAAAATTTATCCCGATCCAACGGTTAACAAAAATTTTTTTTTTTCAGTTTCTGCAGCAGACTTCGACAGCTTATAACTTTTGATTGAGAGCTCGAATTGACAATCCCTCCGGTGAAAGGTTAGATTAATATATATAGATGCACCAGAAAAAATTGTAGCTCGATCCAACGGTTCAAGAAAAAGTTATCGCATTATCACCATCATTCGTTTGACCAGTACACCATCAAATCTGCTCTAACACAACTGCTTTCTGCTACCTCTTATGATGTCTTCTCCGGTGGCGAACTCCGCCAGGCAAATGGCGCAGTCGGAGAGTTTCTCCGCCCGATCCGACAGCTCTTCTTCTCCGACGGTCTTTTTCGGCCAATTGAACTTTCTTTTTGAGGCTTTGTTGTAATAATTTGATTTCGATACAGAGGATCATCTATAAGATCTGTTGTAGAAAGATACTCGTCATATTACTCATTTGGTTAGAGTCGTGCTGATAACGTGTTGTGAAATCGAAATAATAGAGAGAGAAAATTTAGAGAGAGAATATAGAGAATGATTCCCAGGTATATTTTTCATTAATAAATGAAGTCCTATTTATAGGAAAACTTGGATAAGCGTGATCGTAATTACATATTTACATCAGGGGTATAATAGTCATTCACACTATATAAAAACAAAAGGGTAATTGAAATGTCACTTTCAAGGCTTTATTATAACAATTGTGATAATGTTAGTGCGATATATCTATCTGGCAACCCGGTTCAACATCAACGCACTAAACATCACTACGCCATAGATGACCTACGACAACAGATTTTGTTAGTGTTGTGCTCAAAAATATTGTAGTAGCTCTAAAAATTTTACCTGCTGCAACATTGCTTTTTTAATGTTGCTGTATATGTTTACAAAGTGTTGCCTTAGTAGCAAAGTGTTACATGCGATAACATTTTATGACACAGTGTTGCCGTAGATGTAAAATTAAAATTAAATAATCTTTTACTTGAGAACTAATTAATTTTGATTGAAGTGGAGTATGACATTTATTCAGAAGTAATACTTTTTAATCAGATTTGATATGAACAAATTAAAAAAACTATAATATTTATAAAATTATAAAATTAAAAATTATAATACATACATATTATTTTATGAATTATTTTATATTAAATGTGCAATATATTGAATATTAATATATTTTGTTATATATTAATATGAAAAATTATATTACATTATATATTAAAAATTGTAATACATACATATTATTTTATGAATTATATTATATCAAATGTGGAATATATTGAATATTAAGATATTTTGTTATATATTAATATTAAAAATTATATTACATTATATATTAAAAATTCTAATACATACATATTATTTTATGAATTATATTATATCAAATGTGGAATATATTGAATATTAAGATATTTTGTTATATATTAATATTAAAAATTATATTACATTATATATTAAAAATTATAATACATACATATTATTTTATAAATTATATTATATTAAATGTGCAATATATTGAATATTAATATATTTTGTTATATATTAATATTAAAAATTATATTACATTATATATTAAAAATTATAATACATACATATTATTTTATGAATTATATTATATTAAATGTTCAATATATTGAATATTAATATATTTTATTATATATTAATATTAAAAATTATATTACATTATATATTAAAAATTATAATACATACATATTATTTTATGAATTATATTATATCAAATGTGGAATATATTGAATATTAATATATTTTGTTATATATTAATATTAAAAATTATATTACATTATATATTAAAAATTATAATACATACATATTATTTTATGAATTATATTATATCAAATGTGGAATATATTAAATATTAAGATATTTTGTTATATATTAATATTAAAAATTATATTACATTATATATTAAAAATTATAATACATACATATTATTTTATGAATTATATTATATTAAATGTGCAATATATTGAATATTAATATATTTTGTTATATATTAATATTAAAAATTATATTACATTATATATAAAAAATTATAATACATACATATTATTTTATGAATTATATTATATCAAATGTGGAATATATTGAATATAAAGATATTTTGTTATATATTAATATTAAAAATTATATTACATTATATATTAAAAATTATAATACATACATATTATTTTATGAATTATATTATATTAAATGTGCAATATATTTAATATTAATATATTTTGTTATATATTAATATTAAAAATTATATTACATTATATATTAAAAATTATAATACATATATATTATTTTATGAATTATATTATATCAAATGTGGAATATATTGACTATTAATATATTTTGTTATATATTAATATTAAAAATTATATTACATTTTATATTAAAAATTATAATATATACATATTATTTTATGAATTATATTATATCAAATGTGGAATATATTGAATATTAATATATTTTGTTATATATTAATATTAAAAATTATATTACATTATATATTAAAAATTATAATACATACATATTATTTTATGAATTATATTATATTAAATGTGCAATATATTGAATATTAATATATTTTGTTATATATTAATATTAAAAATTATATTACATTATATATTAAAAATTATAATATATATATATATATATATTATTTTATGAATTACATTATATCAAATGTGGAATATATTGAATATTAATATAATTTGTTATATATTAATATTAAAAATTATATTACATTATATATTAAAATATTTTGTTAAATATTAATATATTTTGAAAATAATTCTGAAAATATTAACATACATATACATATAATATATATATATATTTTATATATATATATATATATGTACATATATATGGTTTATTGTACACTTATATAATATAAATCAATATTATAACAACAAATGACTTTGGCTCACTGGTTTGATACCCACCTCCATCTCATTGAGGTCACATGTTCAAATCCCGTGAGTAGCGAAAATGCACATTTATACATATTATGTGCGGGTCGCGTGGGCCAACAGCCTACCGCTGAAGCTCATGGCCGAGCTGCCGTCGACCTCAGCCGTGGCCGACACCGCCGCCTCAGTCGCTGCCACCGCGAATCCGCCGCCGCCTGCTGCCGCCCAGCGCCACAGCCAGCTCCGCCGGACCTCAGCTCACTCTGCCGCCTGCTCGCCGCTCGCTTGACTCCGCCGGCTCGGTTGCTCCGCCAACGCCATTGCTCGCCACCGGACGTCCAGACTCCGCAACCGGACCACCGCCGGACCGCCTCCGTCCGGACCGCCGCCAGCCCGGATCAGCCGCCACTAACCGCCGCCAAGACAACTGCGCCGCTGCCCGCCCCGCCGCCGCCGCGCGACCACCTCCGCCGCGCGCCGCCGACCGCGCCTCCGCCTCAGCCCGAGTCCGACCTGAGCCGACTCTCGGACCAAAACCGAACATCAACTTATCTTGAGAGCCGTCAAAATTGCGCCTCCGGGTTTCACGAGTACCAGTACCAGGTAGATCGAAGCACAAGACAGTTCAAGACGTACCTAATTTTATAATCGAGGTAACTATCCGACTCGTCCCTTTTCAATTCTCTCCTTTTTGGGAATTTTCTTTTGGGGACACGGGTTTTGGGTTCTTTATCTCCCACGCTACTTTGCGGTGGATGAGACCGCGAGAGAAGTCGGTATCTCTGCGTGTCGAAGAAAGCGTGTGACGGTCTGGGGGAGTCACGGAATTGTTGAAAAGTCGATACTTGTGGTTGTTGCATACACCACGTATCCGGGTGCGATCCGATATCGCCGTTTTTTGTCGACTTTACTAAACAACAATTAAGGGAAGTAAATCGAGTAACGGTTATGTTACACGCTTTTAAAAGCATCGATTGTGACCGTTTACATTGTCACCGAAAATCCAACAAGACTAACTTCCTCTTGTTTATATCTTGTAGATGGCACAAAGCTCCAATGTTCATCCGGAGTTCGACATCCTTGACCATGCCTTGGTAAGGAGTACCATAGGTGGGTCTCAGACGTTCGCTTGGCGTTCGTCGGTAAGAGATTTACTACCACCATCTTTCCCTCTAACGAGCCTAACGCTCAAGAACCGAGCGAGGAAACCAAGGCTAATGCACTGATGTACTTGCGTAGACATATACATCCGTTGTTGAAAAAGTGTTATATGAACTTACAAACCCCTAAAGAACTATGGGACACACTCGAACAACGATTTAATAATGTGCATGATCGGCGCTTCACGAATTGCAACCGGTGGGAGCAAATCCGATTTTGGATTATGCGAATGTGGAAGCCTATAATCAAGGCATCCTCGATCTTCGCTGATCTTGGTTTTGTGGTGTCAAGAAGTCGATCAAGATTTGATCGAGAAGACTCTTAACACGTTTCCCGTGGGAGCAAGTGTAATTGCTCATCAATCACCGCGTTGCTATGAGGAAGGGAGAATTAAGAACTTTAGTGACCTTATCTCCCACCTCGCGAAAAAAGAAAGGCACCATGAGATTATTCTCAATAGCAATGCGCGCCCAGCTGGTACGAAGCCGATTCCGGAAGTAAATCAGGCTACCCACAGGAAAGCACCACGACAAAATAGAAAAGGCAACGCTACTCAGTTTTTGCAAGCACCACGGATGCATGACTCGAGCAAGCAAGGGAAAAGACGAGGTCGTCGTTCCAATGTGTGGAAGAGGCAAGGTGGCTCGGCCACGGGACCTAGTGGAACCCAACCACGTGGGCCGCCTCCTGCCTCCGGGAATGGAACCACTCCAAAGGAAGGCCAGAATTGCTATACTTGCGGATCGAAGAAGCATACTTACCGCAATTGCAAAGCGCCAAAGAACATCCAAGCTTACTACAAGCACTATAAACAATATTTGGCTCAAGAGTCGAATTACATGGAAGTAGACAATGAGAATACGGAGGTGAACCATATTGAGATCCAGACTGAGATCCCTCCTCTCACCATTGCGGACAAAGACCAACATATGGATGTTGCCGACTTTGACTAGTTTTACGCTTTGGTTATGTTGTGTCTTGTTTCTAGTTTCCGAGAACTACTTTGGATTTTCATGAATGTAATAAAGTTGGCTATAATGAATAAAATTCTTTTAATTGCTGTGATTGTGCAAAGATGAATTTTATTTTTCCCCTCGAAAGCATGTTTGGTTTATCACAAAAATAATTGCTAGCAACGAATTGCTTGGTTAAAATAAAAATTTGATACATTGGTAGGATTTCATCAAAACTTTTGATCAAGACTAGGCGCATCCTCCTTGGTATTTGTTTATGCTTTGAGAGTTCAAACGGAATCAGTGGTTTTTAAACAGCCTTTTGTCTGAGACATTCCTACTTTCTCTGCAAGTCTACCAAGTTGGAGTTACGAAAGGATCATTAGTAGAGATATAAATCGTAAACCAAGACGCGTTTTAAAGTATCTAAACGCTCCTATGGCCATATTTCCATAGTATTGTATCAAAAATAATGCCTTTGAAAAGGTTTAAACCTTGCTCTTTCACTCAACAATAGGGAAATACCAAAATAGCAAATTAAAACGAGCACTGAGATCTGAGTTTAATGATCCAGAAAGTGCACGACCTATGGATAGAAAGATACGGAAGTCTAGTTTCCAGAACAACTGACCGTTCGTCCATAGCCTTCTTAACGAAGAAGTTATTGCTGTTTTAGTGAACAAAGGTCAAGCTGCGCGGAAATTATTTCCAGCGATTGTGCTAACTTTGATCCTAACCAACTTGGTCGAATTTCCCCAAACTCGATGTAAATGAGTTTTCGCTATGTCTCTAAACATAAGACTAATTGAGTTTCATGTCTTATTGTAGATGTCTCGTGGCGAAATTGAGTGCCTTGCTGATAGTGGAACAACCCACACTATTCTTCGGAATAGGCAATTATTCAAGGATATTGTGCCATACATATCCTCAGTGACAACAATGATTGGTTCCTCACTCTTTCAAACATCGATTCTTTTTTACCTCTAAGTTGGCTTATCGAGCTTGTCTAAGTTTTAGCTCAAGATAAGAAGCTCACCCCCACTTCCGGCCGATACTCCCTTCAGTCACGCCGCTACACCTTTCTCCGGCTTCCTTTTCCGACCGCCACCTCCTCCAGCCGTCTCTCCGTCAACCCGCGACCCGCCTCACAGATCTACTTTCGCCATTCCCAGCTGCATACACCAGTGCTTTCATCCCATGTTCTCCGGCGACTGAAACTTGTCCTCTCATGACAAGTAAAAAACGGGCGTCGCGGACGCCCGAAAAGTCATCCTCGATGACCCATGCCAATGTTCAAGATATCCGCTGCAACCCAGCATCATCGCCGGCCATTTCGCCATCGACTTCGCCTTCGCGTTCACCTTCACCGCTGACAGTTCCTTCACATACAACGCCCGACAGGAGTTCGATTTGCAAATGTTTACCTCCTTCTAGTCTCACCGGAAATGTTGTCCCGTTGCTTCTTCAAACCTCCGACATCATCTCTACAAAGCTTGCGCCGTCGCCCTCATCCCTGGCGGCGGATGACAATAGGATTACAGACAAGAAGATGGACGGAGGAGAGCCGTCCATCTTAGGGCCAGTTCCATCGGACGGCCAGATTTCAATGGGCCAACCTTTACTTAATGAAGTCCAGCCCAAGGAATTAGAGGTTAGCCCAACTTCTTTTTTGATTAATCATCATGGGCCTGCTCTCATTTGGCCCACCTCATATATGCAATCCGGCCCAATCATATCTTCTAGCCCTCCAAAAATTAACCTTAACAATAAAACTTCCCAGCCCATTTTTATTAATTCCAACCGGCCCGGATCCCCCTCCACTTTTTTAACCCAATCATATACTCCCAAACCCCATCAGCCCAACACTTCTAAAATTCAACCCAATACCCTTTATAAATATTTCAAGACTATACCTAAAATTCAACCAGGCCCAATCACATTAAGCCAGCCCATCATTGATTCCCAAACCCCCATTGACCAACCACCAGCCCATTTAACCCCCCTAATCTGCCAAACCCCTCTGTCCCAGCAGAAACCTTTCTAACCCAGCCCAACCCTAACCCCAACCCACCTTCCCAGCCAAACCTTATCAACCAAACACCACTGCCAGCCATTTTCAACATTCATGCCAACGTGAATTCGGCCGAACCAACCTGCCAGGACAATCCACCTAGAATAATGAAGAATTCGGCCGAACCTTCCTGCCAGGCCCCGATTCGGCCGATCGAGACACGAACAAAGCCATCTTACGCCCAAACGGTCAACAATCAATACGGGTTAATGCAACCTAGTGCCATCAACCAATTGATGCGACATCAAGATCATATAACTTCGACGGAGCGAAGGTATGTCCATTTGGTACTCTCTCCTCCGTAAACGAAAACGCGTGTTTCCTTTTCTCCTATTGATATGATTACCCTAGGCTGCGTCGTGGGAACGCACTTTGATTCTTAAATTTTCACATGCTATTCCCACCCCTCGAGATGTGTCTTCGGGATTGGTGACATGGCGAGGGTAAATTTAGTTGGAGTTGGTTGAACTATTGTCATGTAGCGATTAGGTTTGAGAATGATGAGGACTTTCGGCGTATTTGGTTAGGTTTTACGGAATTTTTCTGGATGTCACGCACGAGTATTTAAGTGGTCACCTAGTTTCTCGATTAGAATGAATCGTCTATTTGTCGGTCTGGATTAGACTTCGGGTCTACCTCTTCATTTATTTCATCCACGTGCTTTATACACGATTGCCAAGGTATTGGCAATCGATTTTAGTTGATGCCCCGACGGCCACACACTCACGGCTTTCAGTCGCCCGTGTGTGCGTCGAGATTGACCTTCTGGCACCCAGAGTGCCTGAGATCGAGGTTGAGTTTGGCGATCAGGTTATTACGCAGCGCATTATTTACGAGAGAGTGCCATTATATTGCTCTCTCTGCTCTCACGTGGGACACGAGCCGTCCAGTTGCTACATAGTTGGCAACAAAGAACGACCTCCACCTCCCCTGCGTAAGAAACCTCAGGCTGCCCCTTCTCGTCTGAAGAAGATGCAGCCGGCTCCTCCTAAAGCCACTAAGGCTAGTACTTCCCAGGCAGCCCCTAAAGGCAAGGAGCCTGTCGTTTGGCAAGTACTTGCCAAAAAAGGGCCCAAGGAGACGGGATTGATTCCCAAGGGCACAGCTGCTACTGGCCAGCACTCTTACTTTGCTTCTTTGGACTCCTCTGCTAGAGAGGAGGAGGATTTAGTTGGCACTGACGATATCATTAGTGTGTGTGATAAAAATAGTGTGTCGGGTAGCGACTGTAGAGGTCTCGAGATTCATGACGATCATGCTTTAGAGGAGGACACTGAGTCCTCTTCCGTCCCCCTCTCTTCTAGACTCTTTGAGTCTACCTCCACCCGCCATGACAGTCACGGCCTCATCGATGACCAGATCGTCGTTCAGTCCGAGTCCTTGGCTTTGGTGGTTTTCGAGCCTCCCCCTCCTCCCCTTTCTTTTTTTCCCTCTCTCTCTCAGTCTGAGTGCGGCCTTAAACGCGCTCAATTTGAGATGTCAGATTCCAGTCTCCCTTCCTTGGCTATGGTGCCTCTCCCGTCGGCACCAAAACCACCGGTTAAGAGACGTTTGATGTCTTCTACTGCTGCCCCTGGTGTCACGACTAGGGGCAAAGCTGCCTCTGACTCCTCGATTTCCACACGAGGAAGAGCAGCCTCTCGCGGATCCTATTCCTCCTCTAAGGGGCGATCTTCATCGCCCCTGAGAGGGGAAACACCTGCCCGGCAGGATACTCCTCGGAGACGGGGCCGCTCCAGTCAGCGTCCTAGGTCTCCGTCTGAGTTGGTTGTTTAGTTTATGTCGATACCCATTCTTACATGGAACGCCCGTGGTCTGGCTAACACCGGAGCACAGAAGCGCATTCGACATCTCAACCGTGTGCATAGGTTTGCTTTTATTGGCATTTTAGAACCCATGGGTTCCAATGCTAATTTTGATTTTTATATTCGCTCTTTGGGTTATGCGTCGGGACTTTATAATCGGTCTAACAAAATTTGGTTCTTTTCTTCCCCCCACTTTCAGCATCAAGTTTTGTTGGATACCGATCAAGTCCTTCATCTTTCTATTTCTTCTTCCCTTCTTCCTCAGATGATTTACGTCACTTTTGTCTATGCCAGCACTAACCGTGCTGGTCGTTACGCCCTTTGGGACACCCTCCGTGAGATTGCTTTGGAAGTAGAGGGGTTGCCGTGGCTTGTCAGCGGTGACTTCAACATCTTCTTGCATTCACATGAGCGCGAGGGTAGTACCACTGACCGTTCTCCGAGAGATTACGGACTTCGCATTGCTATTCTTGTTGTGAGTTGATTGACGCGGGCTGTGACGGAGAAATTTTCACATGGGAGCGCAATGGTTTGAGGGAAAGGCTAGATCGTGCTTTATTTAATGAAGCATGGTCGAACGTGTTTGCGGTCTCTACCATTACTCACACCTCGACTTGGTCGACCATGCGCCTCTTCTTATCCAGTGTCGCTTCTCCGCGACTCGTCACAAGTCGTCATTCCGTTTCGAGTATGTGGGTCCGGCATCACACATTCCCGGATCTGTTAGGGAGGTCTGGTGACACCGAGTAGTTTATTTGGCATGTGTAACCTTCAGGCTAAGCTCCTTAGGGTTAAGCGTAGTCTGAAACAGTGGAACTGGTCTGTTTTTGGAAATCTTCATACGAAGTTGGATGAGGCCTTGAGGGCTGCTGACGAGGCCGAGCGGCGATATGATTCGGACCCCACTCCGGAGAATAGAACCGCTATGCACCGATTTCGTGCTGAGTACCATCTTCGACTCTCTATGGAGGAAGATTTCTCGAGAAGGCATTGCTCGTTGGGTTACTGAGGGCGAGCGCAACACCCGATTTTTTCAGGGTTTTGCGAAGCAGAAGCGTTGTCAGTCGCATATTCACAGCATTGAGGATGGTGGTTCGACGATCACTGTAGAGTCGGACATCAGATCATCCGCTGTGAATTTCTTTAAGACTCTGCTGACATCCGATGGCGATGTCCTCGTCCCCCCGGATGGCACTTGTTTTCCCTCTATCCCCTCTTCTTTTGATTCTGATAGTTTGTGTATCCCACCCTCTCCCCTTGAGATTCGTGCTTCGGTTTTTGATATCGATCCTCACAGTAACCACGGGCTGACGGGTTCGTCTTTGTTTTTTCGGCATTGTTGGGAGATTGTATCTTCCGACGTGGAGGAGGTCGTGCTCGAGTTTTTTGAGGGTCATCCTATGCCTCCGGCTTTCACGGCGACTACGGTCGTCTTGATCCCGAAGAAGCCTGTTCCGAGCGGTTGGTCAGATTACCGGCCTATTAGTCTGTGTAATGTGACCAATAAGATTATCACGAAAATCCTTAACGCTCGGCTTGCTCCTCTCCTCCCTCTTATTATCTCTCCAAACCAGAGTGGATTTGTTCACGGGCGGGTTATTACTGATAATATCCTCTTGGCCCAAGAACTGATTCACGACCTCGACGTCGCGGACATCCATGGCGTCCCGAACCTTGCGCTAAAGCTTGATATGGCAAAGGCGTATGATAGGGTTCACTGGCATTTTTTACGTGAGGTCCTGGTGAGGATGGGTTTCCCGGCTAGATGGATTTTGTTCATCCGTCATTGCGTCGAGAGTTGCACGTTCTCCATTTTGGTGAACGGCAGTCCGGTCGGCTATTTTGCCTCTAGCCGGGGTTTGCGTCAGGGCGACCCTATTTCTCCGTCGCTCTTCGTGCTTGCCGCTGATTATTTATCGCGCTGCTTGGATCGTTTCATTCGAGATCATCCTTTGATTAGGTATATGTCTGCTGGAAGGACTTTCCCAGTCTCTCACTTATACTACGAAGATGACATCATTATATTCACACGGGTGTGGATGATGGTCTTGTTGATCTTATGCGTCTCTGGAACACTACTCTATGGCTTCGGGCCGATGGTTAGTATCCGGAAGAGCACTTTTATTCTCGCTCCCAAGCATGCGCCTCATTGGCATCAGAGAGTTTACGATCTTCTCGGTTTCGCCAGGCGACCTCCCCATCACCTATCTAGGTGTGCCCCTTTACAAAGGCTTTAAAAGACGCGAGCTCTTTGCTGGGGTGAAGCAACGGATGTTGGATAGGATCTCTGGTTGGTCCCATCGCCACCTTGCTTTTGGGGGCCGTTTGGCTCTTATTAAGAGCACTCTCTGCACGATTCCTCTTCACTTGCTTCAGGTTTTGGATCCCCACGGTACATCATCCAGAACTCGAGCGGATCATTGCGAGATACTTAAGTCTTTGTTGGTCCAAAGAGGAAGACGCATTGGGTCAGTTGGCGGCAGATTTGTCGTCCGGTCTCTGAGGGAGGTCTCGGGATTAGGAGCCTTTCGGATATGGTGAGAGCTTTTAGTTATAAGCTCTGGTGGCGCCTTCGCGCGGGCACGTCTCTGTGGGCGCAATTTATGCTCATGGCAACCGCTCTGCTGGCCTTTATACGCCTATGCGTCTTGCTCTTAAAGCTCGTGCCGGCCACCCTTGGCGCCGTATCCTCCGCGTCGGTATTGAGGCCCGGAGTTCATTATGGACTCTTGGTCGTGGCCGCGGAGGTCGACTTTTGGGACGATACTTGGATTGGGGATAGGCCGATTTCTTCTTATTGTCGGGTTTCGGTAGACCCCATCTTAGGATTAATGAACTATGGGTTGATGGGTCTTGGGACCTGGATAGGTTGGAGACTATTGTTGGAGAGGAGCTAGGATTTACCCCTCAGTTCATCCAGGAGATCTCCGCGATTCCCATCGCCGAGGAGGATTCGGATAGTATGTGCTGGACTCTTACCTCTTCGGGTGCGTTCTCATTATCGTCGGCTTGGTCTCACATCAGGGTGAGGGGTCAGGCTAATCTTATTTACGGGGCCATATGGACAGCCTTACTCACACCGACCATTTCGGTTTTTATTTGGCGACTTCTCATGCGTCGGATCCCGACTGATGACATCCTACAGAGGAGGGGCGTTTCATTGGCTTCTAGATGTTTATGCTGCTCGTATACCCTTACCCAGACCTACCATACCGAGACCATTGCCCACCTTTTCTTGGAGAGTGATGTGGCACGTGACGTGTGGGAGTATTTTGGTGCTTGGACTCATTTATCCCTACCCCATTCTCAGAATATTTTTGAGCTCCTGAGTTTTTTCGCACACGGCACACACTTTAGGCACGCGACTTTCATTATTCCTTGTCTGATCCTATGGTTCATCTGGACAGAAAGGAATAGTGCAAAGCATAGGGCGATTACTTTTGTTTCCTCTCATGTTATTGTGCAGGTGGAGCGCCATGTTGCTTTATTAGCTGCTGCGGGGCTTATTGGCTCTGAGTTCTGGGCGGGTTGCTCGCCTCCTGATCGCTTCCAGCGAGCTACATCTTCCCCCGCTCAGACTCGTCGCCCCGTCCCGGTGGTTTGGCTTCGACCCGAGTCCCCTTGGATCAAGCTGAACACGGATGGTTCGTTTGATAGAGACACACAGATTGCAGGGGGGGAGGTCTGATTAGAGATCATCACGGAGAGCTCCTTCTTGCTTTCCATTCCTCTTTTCAGGCCTCTTCGAGTTTTGATGCAGAGGTCCAGGCGTTGGCAATTGGATTGATTCTAGCCTCCCAGAGATCGAGACATGTTTGGATTGAGCTTGATGCTGCTGCTGTAGTGACCCTGCTAGCATCTGGCCATCGAGGCTCGTGGCAGGTTCGTCACACTCTTATGCGTATCCGACACATTCTCAGAGATATTCAGTTCAGAGTCACTCATATTTTCCGGGAGGGCAACAGGCCGGCCGACTATCTTTCTGAGCTTGGCATGTCGTCCCTCGGCATTCAGACTTATACTTATGATACTGCTCCTCCGTTACTTCTCTCCCTTATACGGATGGATCAGCTTGGTTATCCGTCTTTTAGATTTAGATAGTTTTTATTTTTGATCGATCGCTTGTTTGCCTATTGGTCCGCACATTTGCCCACGGTTTTAGTGGTGCACCTTGTACTGCTCTAGCGGGCCATAGACACTTTAGTTTTTAGATCCCGGATTATGGCCCACTTTTGGTCATAATTCGGAGTTGAGTTATTTGGTCTACGGGTCCGCACACTAGCCCACGATTTGTGGTGCACTTTGTATTTGTTTAGCGGGCCGTAGATTTCTCCGATGTTTGTACCCGAATTTGGGGCTGATACTTTGTATTTTTTGATTTTATTATCTACAGGTTGGTGGGTCCCGCCTCAACCCCCCGTCCACTTTGGACGTTTTTCTTTTTTTTTTAAAAAAAAAAAAAAAAAAAAAAAAAAAAAACAATGATTGGTTCCTCCCAAGTAATTCAAGGGAGGGGACCTGCTCATTTCTTGCTACCTAACGGTACGCATATTAATGTCACAAATGCTCTCTATGCCCCAAGAGCAAACCGAACCTTGCTAAGTTTTAGGGACATCCGTGCCAACGGTTATCACCTTGATACACATTGTGAGAATGGAACAGAATTTTTGTGTGTTACTCTGGCAGAATGCGGAAGATGCCGCGTTCTCGAGAAACTTATGAGTCTAAGTAGTGGTTTATACCAGACTACAATAAGGGTTATTGAATCCTATGCTGTGAGTCACGAAATGTGTGATTCCGAAGCATACCAACTATGGCATGACCGACTCGGTCACCCTGGACGCGACATGATGATTCGCATTTTGAAAAACTCACATGGTCATCCGTTTTTCAAGTCCAGAAAACGATTGGAAGCACCACTCGATATCGGCATTGATGTGAGTGAGCTTGATACCGTATCAACGGGACTAAAGATCGCACGCCCTAATAAGGTTGACGGTGCATCTCTCGTAAATCCCGAGGCTTCCGTGGCAATTTCTAATGCCCATAAATCGTTTTGTAAAGCCTGTTCACTAGTGCAAGTATCAAATCATACGAAATGTAACAAGCAAATAATAATCGTGAATCCAATATAATAATCAAGTATCAAAATATTCCCGGGAGGTTTTCACAAGGGAAGATAAGCTATGAAGCATTCGAAAATAAGATTATCATCTCGGGAATTTTTTTAGATTTTCAAAACCTTTAAGACCTCAAGTCCTGATTCACAAAACCTTTCGAAAAACTTTAGGGCCTTAATCCAAATCTTGTTTCATAACTCAGTAGTTTACAATACGGGAAACATTTATTCAAGCTTAGGATTCGGTCCAACATTTATTTTCATAAAACTTTTCCTTTCAAAACTTTGATTTGAAAATAATCATGCTCATGACACCGTGATCCACTATCACGTGTCTCCGTAGGTTCAACAACCCGCACGGACTACACCACGCACAATTAAACAAACACAATCAATTCTGACACCGTGATCCACTGTCACGTGTCTCCGTAAACTTAACAACCCGCACGGACTAAATCAATCACAACAATCACACAAACCATCCTGACACCGTAGTCCACTGCCACGTGTCACCGTAAGCCCCGTCGAGCTCACCCGGTTGGACGTACTATGTCCGAAACTCACGGTCCACTGCCATGCGTTATCGTAGGCCTCGTCAGATCAAAGACGATTGGACCTCGCACCTCACTAAGTTCTGACCCCGTAGTCTACTGCCACGAATCCTCGTAGGTCCCATCGAACCAACACGAGTGAACATAGCGGTCACACACATATTCATATTCACATTCACATTACATACAACAATGAGCACAATTAATCAATCACATTGATCACCACAAAATCGTACATCCCACGCACATAACACAATCTCAACACTCGCAACAACTATCGTCAATCAACAACACATAACCAACATAACACACGTTCGGTACACAATACATTGCATAACCGAGTGTACAACCATCCCATATGTACATCGCAATCCTGCACAAATGGCACAATGCCTAACACGTATACTAATATAACACTATTATCGCAAAGCCTTCAAATTACAGAAAACACAACCAACTCAAACGGAACATAATTACGAAGGCAAGCAAAATCATCATACATATCATACGTAATTACTAGTCGCAAGATACAAGTCGTATAATAAGATACTTGTCTTAATAACCGCTACCAAACGCTCCGAAGAACACGGTTCGACCGGGAAGCTCGGACAGAAGAAGACGAGCGGAAGGGTTCCGACTCGAGTTCTTCACACGAATTCGACCCTAACAACATATAATCAATAAATCATCAATCATACGAGGAAGAATAATCGTAGAACGCCTGAAAACCCCTCTATGACATTTTACCGGACACCTTCAAGGCGTTAATCAAGAACTCGACCAAAATAACGAATCGATACGATCCAACCATGGAATAACAAGGGAAATGATACAATACATCTAAATAATCATCAATCCATCACAATCCTAAGTTAAATCAGATAAAACGGATGAAATCAACCAAAATACCCAAATTCCCCAAAACTAGATTTCTAGGAAATCTGACCTGATTCGGTAGATCGGAGGATGTTATAGGATGGATGATTGATGATATGAACTCCAAGACTTCATGGATTGATTGTCCAACAACATCTCTCCATGATTAACCAAGCTCCAGCCGAGGAAGGGAAGAAAACGAGTGAGAAATGGCTGAAGAAAAACGTCTGCTGGCCTTAAATAGGCTGATCTGCACTGTGTGCCACGGGCCAGCCGAAGTGTGCCGCGGCACAGGGCCAAATCTGCCGGTAGTGACTCGGCAGTGTGCCGCGGCCCTGCCGGCATGCCGCGGCACAAGGTACAGAGTGCTCGGCCAAAAACTAGAAATGAGAGTGACTTAACTATTTCGACCATAACTCCCTCGTCCGGACTCCAATTGACCCACCTTTTGAACTATGGGAAAGCTAACTTGATGCTTTATAATATTGCAAAGATTCAGAATTTTTGGAATTTCCAAAAATTAATGGTGATTTAACAAAGTCGAACGCATACGTGGAAAAGTCGTTTAATAACACTGAACTCAAGAAAACGACACCGAAACGAACTCGGATGACAAAAAGTTTAGAATTAATCATTCTCGGAATGACGAAACGGTCACAATAGAGTTGCTAAGATGGACTTCCGCCAAAAAAAAGAAAATTACCGGAAATCGAAATCGCGGATATTACACCTACCACGGGACGATCGCCTTGGCTCACACTCCGGGAGCCAATCAGCGAGCAGTCAGGCCACGGGGATGGACGCCATGCAGCGCCAGCTCAACGAAATGAAGGCGCTCCTGAAAACTGGGGCAGGCGCCAGGAGATCGATCGCTGGACCAAGCGAGCCACTCACGGTCCAGATCGAGCTAGCCCCAGTTCAACCGAAGATCGCTCCCCCTCAGACACCTCTATATGAGGGGAGATCGGATCCTGAGACCCATTTGAGCAAATTCTGGATTTATATGACCGGATGCGGAGCATCAGACGCGACAAAATGCCGAATGTTCCCATTGACATTGGGCGACCTCGCCCACAGGTGGTAAATCTCACTACCGCCTCGCTCGATCGATTGTTTCGAGAAGCTGGCGAACGACTTCACGTCGTATTTCGCCGCCAAAGTTGCTCGTCTGGAAGGCCCCCACCGCATGATAAAGTCGGACCGGACCAAAAACCCGATTTCCAACCGGACTCGCTAAAAACCGGAACGGACGGTGGCTCCAAGGCCGACCCGGTATCTGATCCAGGAAGGCCGAGCAGAGGAAGGACGAAAATGTCCCGGTTCAAGATTACGGCAGGGCCGGCCCGAGCGGCGGGGGACCCGAGGACCGACCCTGTCAGATAGACATCTCCGGAAGTCGGCAAAACAGACCCGCATGCCAAGTAACGCATGCAGTCACGCCCCTTCCCAAGACACTCCTTATAGGCCGCCACGTGTCCAAGAGTTAAATGCAGACTGACAAGTGT
The DNA here is from genome assembly GCA_033398695.1 of Orobanche coerulescens. Lineage (NCBI taxonomy): Eukaryota > Viridiplantae > Streptophyta > Magnoliopsida > Lamiales > Orobanchaceae > Orobanche > Orobanche coerulescens. Next base: position 60,873,141 of record CM065819.1, read on the forward strand.
TATGGGCGTATTCCCCAGACATGCGCCAGCTGTCATCTCCCACCTACTGCATATATAGGAGAAATGTACGGTAAAAAGGATCTTTTGGATTTTGAGCATTAATAAGAGAGAGAAAAAGAGATCGAGATATCGAAAAGAAACAAAAAGACATTGTCATTAACAATGAAGCAGATGGCACATTATTGGTAGGCTCATCTTATCGAAAGGTCATTAATAAAAATTTTGTGGTTAAATATCTTCCACTTTATTTGTTATTTTCTACGTGTCTTCGATCCATTTGTCGTCGATCTGGCGTGGCGTTGGCCAAACCAGGCCAACAATATACTTTAACAATTCTTAACAAATGCCAGGTTTTTGATTAACGGATTTTGAAAAGGGCTGTTGGCATGGGAAAGAAGAAATCACTCACGTGGTGGTAAGTTTATTATATTGAATTCAGTTCTGTCTCTTATACCTCTCTACAGCCTATCTTTATTTAAAGCGTCCGAGTGTGTTTTGAATTCTTTTATTAAAATGCAAAGAATCTTTTTGTGGTGTGGCAAAGATAATCACAATAAATTCCTTGAGTTAGGTTGGGAAGAGTTTGCAAAAGTAATGTTGAGGGGGGTCTCGCGATTATAAATTTGAAAGTCTCATCTTTATTCTGTAAGTGGGTTTCGAGGTGGGTGAATAAGGAGAATGCATTACGGGCAAAAATTTCTAGGTATAGGTAGAGTTTGATGAGAGAGTAGTTGGCGTGGGGGCTATATCATCAAGTCATTTCGGTGGAAATATATTATTGGTATGTTGAATGGAAAAAAAATTTGTGGTAATATTGTGTTTTATCTGGGGAACGAAGAGTTTGTTAGGTTTTAGAAAGACCCGAGTTTGTTATTTTCTTTAATTTGTCTTCTCACAAAGGGTCCAAGGTGGGTGAATTAGGGAGTGTTAAATGGAGATCATGGATGTGGAACTTTAAAGTGGTCAAGAGGTTTTAATACCAATGAGGTATGTGCTTTTTTGGAGGTATGGCAAAAACTCTGCAGGCTTAAGACGAATTGCCGAGTACTTGATAGTTTCAAATGGATATATTCTTCAGATGTAAGATTTTATAGGGGTGTGTATGGGATGGAATGCGACGGGATTAAGCTCATCCCATGTCCCATCCAGGGAATTACATTCGGGATGAGATCGGGACGGGCCTTTCATTTTTAAGAGTTCATTCCATTCAAATTCCGTCCTAGACGGGATCGGGATGGGACGGGACTAGTCCCGCCCGTACTGCTCAATACTAAATTTAAAATAAGTATCCAACAAGATAATTTAATAACCTAAATTAAACTTTTTAAGCATTAGCTATTAACTTAAGTTAGTTAACACAAACTTAACACACAAAGCGTCAAACTTAACATTGGTTGTAAATTAATGGAACTGGAAGTGCCGACATTTTTGATGTTGATGTTGATTCGGAAGGTCATAAGCATATCGAGTTGGTCACATTGGTTGTTTTCTTCCTCTAGCCATCGTTAGTAGAGCCTGATTGGGTTTCTTCCGAAAACTATTGATGGCTTCTGGTTTTAGAGAGAGACGAGAGGTAGGGGACAAAATAAATTAAGAAATTTGTGGACCGACTCGAAAGTTGTTGATTATTTATGTACAATAGATTTTAGTATTTTTATAAAAGTAAAGAAACACAGACAAAACTGATTATAAATACGTAAGTTTATATAGCTTAGTTACTATAAGGTAATAAACTTTTTTGGTACATTAAGGAAAGAAAGGAAAGAACGTAATACTTAACTTTGTGGTTATTAGTTTAAGTCTAAATATTATAGTTTATAGAAATCATATGACCAAATTTTATGTAATTTTTTTAATTTTTAACTACTTTTTGAAAATATCATATAGTTTAGATTATGGTTTATAAGACTTTTAATATTATTATCATGTGTTCAAGCCTGATGACGAGTGTTTGTTTCTAATTTTCAATCACACATTTTTAGGGTTAGGTGATTTCATGACGAAAACTAATTATAAATACAAAAGTTTATTTAAGTTAGTTGTGGTAAAAACTCTAAAGAGTTATTCACTCTTCAACTCAGATTCCCCTCTAGTGAAAGGAAAACGACTTCCGATACTGCTATCCCTTACTCTTGGGGTGGAATGCAATACTCTTAATTTTGTGGTTCTTATTAAAGTCTCATTATATTTCTTTTTAATTTTTAGTTTTATTTAGTTTTTTTATTTGAACCGTTTCCAAAATTTGTCTATTTTAATTGTTAGTTTAAAGCCTGTTCTTTTGGTGACCCGAATCGAATGAATATAGTCGACCAATCGAATGGACTTGAATCGAACTAAATCGAATCGAATCGAATGAAATATATATTAAGGGTAATAATAATAATGGTAAATAATAATAATAATAATAATCAACAACAACGATAATAGTAATATTATTAGTAATAATAACAATAATAATAATTAAGATTAATAATAATAATAAGAAGAAGAATCAATTAAATCGAATTAATCGGCCAGATTGAACAATGAAAAATAAGTCCAAAAGAGCAGGCAAGACATTTAATCTTATTGTCATATGTTCAGACTCCATGAGCGGTTACAATAAACGACCTTCTGGTGATTCGAAATAACTAAAAATTATTACCAATTCATTACATATCGTTACACTAAGGGGGTGTATTCAATCCATACTTTTAAAGACTTTTAAAAATCTATAGACTTTATAACGACTTTTAAAGTCTATGAAATTTTCTAATTCTTTAGAGATTCTTATGGATTTATATGGACTTACTTAAGAGGATTTTAAAATTCTTTTATCTTTTATTTTATTTTTAGTAAACAGAGCTTACAAGTTCTAACATTTATGCAATCAACGACCCAAAAACTATATGCATATCAAAGCGATTATTATATTTTTATAAAATAATATAGTAAGTACCTCCTCTTGAATAATTCTTTACGGACTGAGAGATTAATATATGTGATACTTTATTATATAAATTCATAATAAAAATATATTTGTAATGATTAAAAATCCAATCACCTTACAAAGCACAAATAATTAAAGTAACAAAACAAATTAAATCATATTAGCAAAACACACACACACACACACACACACACATATATATATATATATATATATATATATATATATATATATATATAGAGAGAGAGAGTTCGGGATATAGGGTGACACCTTCTTTTTTTTGTGAGGTGCCCGCCACGTGTCATGTTCTGATTGGAGGTGAGTGTTTTAATTATAACACTCACCTGGCCCACAACACTTGGTGGGTGAGTGTTATAATTAAAACACTCACCTCCAATCAGAACATGACACGTGGCGGGCACCTCACAAAAAAAAGAAGGTGTCACCTTCCTTCCCGAATTCTCTATATATATATATATATATATAACAAGTTAATCAATCTCATCATTATTAATCTCCACATTCTCATCATCTACGTGTTCTTCATTCTCATCATGTTCATCGATATCCTCTTGAGTTTTATTATTAACATCATCTCTTGACCTATAATTCCGTAAAGCATTAGCAATGCCCTGCCTCTGCTATTGGACTGTGGATTTAGAAGTTCAAATATAATTGTGTTATATCCGTGAGAAAATCATCATAAACTTGTGATTCAGCATATCTTATATATATAAAGCTTAAGAAGCCTTATAAATGTAAGTGGTCATGATTAATGCTTGATAAATTGATTGTATCATATTTGTTATTCCACATTGATTTCCAGGCATGTCAAGCAACTTTCGTTAAGTGTACAATGAATATTCACATAAAGTGAAATGTGGAGATGAAGTGTTTGGTGCCATGAATGCATAAATTAAACACACCAATTAGTGTTAGTTTTTTTACCTTCCCGTCCATGAGTTACAAATATTTTATCAACTATATAATGTGTCAAAAATCACACAACAAAACACAACTTCCTCCACACCGCGTGCACATTGGGCTACAACTTATTATGGTGGTAAAGTAAGCATCATATCGTCTAGCTTATTTAGCATATTGATTTATATTGTTTTATGTAAATTTCACGTGTGTTTTGTGTGTGTAACAATGTAGGACATAAAGATGGTGCTTAGGAGGTTTGGTAGTAACATCATCTTCTCTAATGGTTTAAGAGATCCTACACATCGTTGTCTTATCAATTATGTGGTACATGCACGAACATTTTTATTTTGTTCGAAAATGCAATATATTGATTAACTGTATTTAAGTTACTAACGATCAACTATATCTAATTGTTTTTTGTAGTGCGTCAAGAAGCATTAAAGAAAGATATCGAGAAGTCACAAAAATTGTATCAAGAACAAAACATGAAAAAGGCCAATGAACAACAACGACAAAGACAACAACAACAAGAACAACAACAAAAAAATAACGACGCCATGGCCATCGGTGGGATGAATACTTAGCATTCATATTAATATATGTTACAAATTAAACATGCAATATTTTGCTTCATGTAATACCGATAAATGGGCTAATACTATTGATTCGTTAGCAAGTAAGTTTATTGAAAATAATGTGACGAGTTCAATTTTTAGTCAATAATTATTACTACACTTTGTTGGTGCATTTTCATATTGTTGCTCTTAATGTAGTTTTTTTGTCTTGCGGTGTGTTAATGTCACTTTCTTAATTAAACGTCTTGAAATATTGCGTGACTTTGATACTTGATATGATTGTGTAAGTTATGTCGATGTTACATATTGAAAATGGTAGTATATAATAAAAATATCTTCTCACTATCATCTTTATCCGTAAATGGTGCAAAGCAATAGACTATAGATAAAACAACTACGTATTAATGATTCGGGTAATCATATCCACAATTAGTATCGGCAATTAAGCGACTATGTTATTTTGAGAATTTATCATTTATATAATTTTTGTAGTTTAAATCTTACATAATAAATAATATCATTTTGACGATTTATGTAGTTTAAACAATATAGATATACCATTTATATAATCTATTATAAATTAAATTTAAATCTTACTCAATAAGTAATATCACTATGGAGATTAATTGATTATCTTAATATAATTTTAGTTTCATTTGTAGAATGACAAACAAATTTGGCAAAATGAAATTGTTATATTAGTTATTAAGAGTAGAAAAATTATATGTTGAGATTGATGTCTTCAAATATATTTATATATGCAACGTGGTACAAATTAAATATACTAACAATATTGGACCGATTTTCACAACAATAAAAAATATTGAAACTTAAATGGTTTTTGTGCATAAAATAAAGTTCGATTAATTAAGCGTAGTAATGTGGAACTACCGTATTTGATATGATAAACCAAAAGGATAATTAATTGTCACAAGCTAGATCTCAAAATATAGCGAATATCCACTTTGTTACGATTTTATATAAGGGTTACATTTATTTTGAAGAACCGTATGCGTTTAACCTCCCTTTGACATTTAGTATGTAACTTATACATATTAAAAAGTTACATGTGAAGAGATTCTTTTAAATGTAGCATCTTAAATGTGTGTCATGCTTAGAAAAGGTGTGATACCATCACAACTTAGATATATAATGACGAAAATAAGTGCCAAAGATTACGCTATGAACACTTATATACAGCCCATGTAATGACGAAAATTAGTGTTGAACAATACACTATGAACATTTAAATTAAGCGTGTGCGCATCGTGTCACGAATGACTCGGTCTAAATATAAAAGTCATCAAACAACTAATTAAACTCATTCATCTTAAACTCATGCGATGCTTACAAAAGTTGTGATACCATCACAACTTACAAACCTAATGACGAAAATAAATACCACACATTATACTATGACCAATTAGATAGAGCCTGTGTGCAACGCACAAGTCTGAATGACTAGTATCTATTAATTTGATTTGCGATAAGTGCTTTATATTATATTAATGTTTTATATGCTTCAAACTCAGCAGTTCCATTTATTTAGCAAGGCCCCTTTCCTCACTTTATCATCCCTAGGGCTGGGAAAAATACCGAAAATATCGAAATACCGAAAATATCGTATCGAAAAATATCGAAAATATCGAAATTTTCGGTATACCGATTTTTTCGGTACGGTATGATACCGTTACCGGTATTTTCGGTACGGTAACGGTATGAGAATTTAAAATTTTCGATATACCGAGGTATACCGAAAATTTTCGATATACCGAGGTATACCGAAAATTTTCGGTATGCGAAATTTTTTTCGGCATGTACCGAAAATTTTCGATATACCGAAAAATTATCGGTATATCGAAAATTTTCAGTATACCAAACTCTGTATAGTATATTGAATTTTTGATATATCTTAAAATTTTCGGTATCTGAGAAGTTTGATATCTTAGAAAAATTAACGGTATCTTAGGCGATTTCGGTATCCGATATTTGATCTGATAACGGTATGTAAATAGGTCATGCAAGAAATTTTCGTGATATCGAAAATCGGTATACCGAAAATTTCGGTATGATAACGGTATGATTTTTATCATACCGAAAATTTCGGTACGGTATACGGTATGGATGAAAATTTTCGGTATACCGTACCGAACCACCCCTAATCATCCCCTCATGCTCTCTCTCTCTCTCTCACTCTCTCGTTACCTCTCTAAATCGCGCGCGCGCGCGCGGGCGCGCACACACACACACACACAGAGTCTGATACACCAACTCTCTCTCGCTCTCTGGTTGACACACAAAATCGGAACTCAGAAAGATAACCCCCTCTCGGATTTTCTCCCGTTCACACCGAAATCGAAATCTGGCGGCTTGCACACGGAGGATGGCAACATCTTCACCATTTATAGACGGTTAATGAGGTGAGATTGTTTCAGTCCGGTCTGGTCTTGGGTGAGGGGTTCGGGTTCTTAGTGTTAGGTTTAGTTTTCGCCTCGGAAAATTTCTTGAAATTCGTTTTTGGTTTGGCCGATTGAAATGGAAATTTTGCATTTCAGGATGTAATTTTTTTTTTCTGGTTCTGATTTTATGGACTCGTATGGCCGATTGTTCAATTCAGACGGATTCGATGGCTTCGCACGGCTGAGTTGAGGTCGCTTGAGGGTTGCGAGTTGGGTTATCTGAGTTAGAATTCAGGCTGACAATTTTGGGCTGGTTTGAACGGTCGAATGGTTTTGTTCAAGTGTTGATAATTTTTGACGGAGTTTCAATAGTTCTGAATTCTGTTCAAAATAAGGGTAACCACTGACTCTAGAGGTTTGGCCATGAGTTTTCTGATCACAGTGAATTTTTTGGATTGGTTCGGTGGTGTTTAGGCAGCAAACAAATACTCACACTACAGGAAAAACGCAATCAGACAACACTAATCGCATAAATGATCGTAGAAAAAGTGTTGGTTGAAATTAACAGATAACGATTTATTTTCATCCTCGAAAAAATATTGTGTAATCCAAGTATATTACAACGGTTTAAAAACCGTTGTCTAGAAAAACCAATTAGACAAGTGATGGAGATGAGATCTCGATGATCTTGATTTGTTATAATTGTGATTTAATTAGGAAATTAGTCATTGATGTAATTATTTAATTAATTAGCATTTATTATATTCCGTAAGTAGTGTTAGGGTTTTCCTATTTAAGAGTCAGTCCTGTAATCTTTTCATTCAGTTGTTTATGAATTAAGAAAATTAGTGAGAGAGTTTTCTCATGTTCCTCTTTGCCGGTATTCCAATGAGAATCAACGGAGATTGAGAAGGTTGTTCTGTTTCGTTCACGCTTCTCCCTGCATCAGTTGGTATCCGGAGTCACGGTACGCTCCTTTCAATGCCTCCCCGTCCTAATGCCCGGGAGATGAAGAAATTGAAAGATCAAATCGCGAGTCTAGACCAATCGGTCCAGTCGTTGTGTGTACAACAACGAACAAATTTTGAGGCAGTTATGGTCAAGTCCCGACCATGCCGCCGCCAAGTTGCACCACCCGTAACCGGATTTACGGTAGATCTACAGGAGTTTGACGGATCTAGTGAACCACAAGCCTACATAGATTGGCTTCGTCAGTGTGAGAAAATGATGGGATTCAGAGGCGTCCCATCAAAACACCGAGTCAAAGAGGCGGCGAAATACCTCTGTGGCCGTGCGTCAGCCTGGTGGCGTCGCCTGAAAATGTCCAGATCTCGTCAAGGTAAACCAAAAATCACAGATTGGAACAAATTTAAGAAACTTATCCAACGAGAATTTGTTCCTGCAAATCCAACGCCCCTTCTCCTTCGCAAATTTCAGAGCTTCGGCACTGTTCCGTCACCCTCTTTGTGGTGCCGTCCCCAAAGCGTCACTTCTGGTTCTGCCCCCACAACCGCGAACCGATGGACACACTCCACCGTCTTTCTTGAACCAGTATGCCAGATGTCCGCCGCTCAACCGCCACGAACCCGCGACGAATCGCCCCACAGGCCGCCGCCGCGCCTCATCGAAAACTCTGCAGCGCCAGTTCGTGCAGACCAGAGTGCGTTTGTTTCCAATTTCCACAGTGATGCCCTAGGCCTTAATGGGCTTTTCACGCATAAGTTCTTTTCTGATCACGACTTTGTGGGCCCAACTGATTATTCACATCAGGACGTGAAAGATAATATACCAGGTGTGCTCAATCTTTTTGTTAGTAAAGATGGGCACGATTCTTTAGTGCATGGGCACATCCTTTGTTGTGTCAAATTTTGAGCCTGATGACTTTTATAATGATGATACGCAAGTGGAGCTGAATATTTCTAATAGTGGGAATACTACTGAAAATTATTGTGAACAATACGATCTTGCGTCTGATGTAGAAAGTTTTGGTTATGAGTCTGAGGAATTTGTTGAAAATGGGCCGTTTAATTTTTCTGATGGGTTGGATAATTTTAGTGAGTGTCCATTTTTTGATGAGCCTCCTATTTATGATGAAGAGGAAGAGTTGCCCGTAAGCGATCTCGTACCTGTTTATGACATCGAGCATGAAGATAAGCTTTATCAAAATTATGATTTGAAAGATGATAACGAGGCCTTTTTCCCATCTCCGATACCACTGACGCCCGATGAGTTCCACCATGATGATGAAGGTTCTGACTCACAAAGTAACTATTATTTTTTTATACTTAATGATAGTTATTTTATGGGCAATTCTCAGAAGTATTATTCCTATCGTCTCAAGGTTTTGAGCAACACCCGAACAGCCGACATTTTTGAGCTTCACTACTTGATGGTTTTGTTTTATCCCTCTGGAGATGAGATCGATGCCGATTCGAGGACGAATCGTTTCAAAGAGGGAGAGAATGATGGAGATGAGATCTCGATGATCTTGATTTGTTATAATTGTGATTTAATTAGGAAATTAGTCATTAATGTAATTATTTAATTAATTAGTATTTATTATATTCCGTAATTAGTGTTAGGGTTTTCCTATTTAAGAGTCAGTCCTGTAATCTTTTCATTCAGTTGTTTATGAATTAAGAAAATTAGTGAGAGAGTTTTCTCATGTTCCTCTTTGCAGTATTCCAATGAGAATCAACGGAGATTGAGAAGGTTGTTCTGCTTCGTTCACGCTTCTCCCCGCATCAACAAGGCTTTTTGTCGGTGGTGTTGTGCAAATTTGGGGGATTAGACAATCGTTTTAATTTGGGAATTAGCTTAAGACAATGCCACGTTAAACCGTTGTTGAAATAAGACAAATGTTTTTAACTATGCTTGTTTTATTACATTTCACACAATGTGTCATAAAACTGTTGTGTGACTCAGACAAGTGTTTTTTGATATTTTATATTTAATCATGCTTCAAACAACAGAATATTAAAACCGTTATCTAAAGCACGTACTTTATCTAAAGCACGTAGTAGTTTGTGAAACTCTCAAACTAAATTAAATTTTTATTTTTTGAAAATTTGGGAACATCACTCAATTAGATATATCTTGACATCTGTACGGTTGAATCATCGATAAATATTTTAAAAAAATAGAAACAATAATCCGTGAAAATCACTAGTTACTAGTCAATTTAGTAGTGGTTTGCTAAGATCTCAAACCAAATTAATTTTTTATTTTTTGGAAATTGGGAACATCACTCAATTAGATATATGTTGACATCCGTACGGTTGGATCGTCAATAAATATTTTATAAAAATAGAAACAATAATCCGTGAAAAGCACTAGTTACTAGCTAGTCAATTTAGTAGTGGTTTGCTAAGATCGTAAGCTAAATTAATTTTTTATTTTTTGAAAATTTGGGAACATCACTCAATTAGATATATGTTGACATCCGTACGGTTGGATCATCGATAATAATTTTACAAAAATATAAAAAATAATCCGTGAAAAGCAGTAGTTACTAGCACTACTCAATTTACTAGTGGTTTGCTAAGATTTCAAGCCAAATTAATTTTTTATTTTTTAAAAATTTGGGAACATCACTCAGTTAGATATATGTTGACATCCGTACAATTGGATCGTCGATAAATAATTTTACAAAAATAGAAACAATAATCCGTTAAAAGAACTAGTTACTAGCACTTGTCAATTTACTAGTGGTTTGCTAAGATCTCAAACTAAATTAACTTTTTTTTTTTGAAAATATGGGAACATCAATCAATTAGATATAGATTGACATCCGTACGGTTGGATCGTCGATAAATATTTCACAAAAATAGAAACAATAATCCGTGAAAAGCACTAGTTACTAGCTAGTCAATTTAGTAGTGGTTTGCTAAGATCTTAAGCCAAGTTAATTTTTATTTTTTGAAAATTTGGGAACATCACTTAATTAGATATATGTTGACATCCGTACGGTTAGATCGTCGATAAATATTTTACAAAAATAGAAACAATAATTCGTGAAAAGCACTAGTTACTAGCTAGTCAAGTTAGTAGTGGTTTGCTAAGATCTCAAGCCAAATTAATTTTTTATTTTTTGAAAATTTGGGAACATCACTCAATTAGATATATGTTGACATCCATACGATTAGATCGTCGATAAATATTTTACAAAAGTAGAAACAATAATCTGTGAAAAGCACTGTTACTAGCTAGTCAATTTAGTAGTGGTTTGCTAAGATCTCACGCCAAATTAATTTTTTATTTTTTGAAAATTTGGGAACATCACTCAGTTAGATATATGTTGACATCCGTACGGTTGGATCGTCAAAATATTTTACAAAAATAGAAACAATAATCCGTGAGGAGCACTAGTTACTAGCTAGTCCATTTAGTAGTGGTTTGCTATGATCTCAAACCAAATAATTTTTTTATTTTTTGAAAATTTGGAAACATCACTCAATTATATATAAGTTGACATCCATACGGTTGGATCGTCGATAAATATTTTTACAAAAATAGAAACAATAATCCGTGAAAAACACTAGTTACTGGTCCTAGTCAATTTAGTAGTGGTTTGCTAGGATCTCAAGCTAAATTAATTTTTTATTTTTTGAAAATTTGGGAACATACTAAATTATATATGTGTACATCCGTACGGTTGGATCGTCGATAATAATTTTACAAAAATATAAAAAATAATCCGTGAAAATCATTAGTTACTAGCACTACTCAATTTACTAGTGGTTTGCTAAGATCTCAAGTCAAATTATTTTTTTATTTTTTAAAAATTTGGGAACATCACTCAGTTAGATATATGTTGACATCCGTATGGTTGGATCATCGATAAATAATTTTACTAATATAGAAACAATAGTCCGTTAAAAGCACTAGTTACTAGCACTCGTCAATTTTCTAGTGGTTTGCTAAGATCTCAAATCAAATTAATTTTTTATTTTTTGAAAATTTGGGAACATCAGTTAATTAGATATATATTGACATCCGTACGGTTGGATCGTCCATAAATACTTCACAAAAATAGAAACAATAATCCGTGAAAAGCACTAGTTACTAGCTAGTCAATTTAGTGGTTTGCTAAGATCTCAAGCCCAATTAATTTTTTATTTTTTGAAAATTTGGGAAATCACTAAATTAGATATATGTTGACATCCGTACAGTTAGATCATCGATAAATATTTTATAAAAATAGAAATAATAATCCGTGAAAAACACTAGTTACTACCTAGTCAATTTAGTAGTGGTTTGCTAAGATCTCAAGCCAAATTAATTTTTTATTTTTTGAAAATTTGGGAACATCACTCAATTAGATATATGTTGACATCCGTACGGTTAGGTCGTCGATAAATATTTTACAAAAATAGAAACAATAATACGTGAAAAGCACTAGTTACTAGCTAGTCAATTTAGTAGTGGTTTGCTAAGATCTCAAACCAAATTAGTTTTTTTTTTTGTTTTTTTTTTGAAAATTTGGGAACATCACAAAATTAGATTATGTTGACATCCGTACGGTTGGATCGTCAAGAAGTATTTTCAGAAAAATAGAAACAAAAATACGGGACAAAATACTAGTTATGAGTACTAGTCAATTTAATAGTGCCCTACATAAGATGTCACACCAAATTAAGTTTTTATTTTTTTAAATATTTGAGAACATCCCTCAATTAGATATATCTCGACATTGATAAATATTTTTTTTTTAAAAAATAAAAACAACAATCTACGACAAAGCACTAGTTACTAGTGCTAGTCAATTTAGTGGTGGTTTGCTAAGATCTCAAACCAAAAGAATTTTTTAATTTTTGAAAATTTGAGACATCACTCAATTAGATATATCTTGACATCTGTATGGTTGGATCTTGATAAATAATTTTAAAAAATAGAAACAATAATCCGTGAAAAGACTTTGGTTTGCTAAGATTTCAATCCAAATTAATTTTTAATTTTTTGAAAATTTGGGAACATCACTCAATTAGATATATCTCGACATCCGTACGGTTGGATCGTCGATAAATATTTTTAAAAAAATAGAAACAATAATCCGGGATCCTCTTCCTCCATAGAGTCGGAATTCCATTTGTCAGCTGGTATCACATCTCGAGCATACATATCCACATGTAATAATAATAATTATAATCTCTATAATTTATTATTATTATATTTATATAATAACTAAAAAGAAGATAAAATACATAATTTAAGATTGCTTATTAATATTAATTGAAGAGATAACATTATTAATGACTTGCGCCTAAATAGAACTGAATTTGAGAGGCCGTTTGTTTGGCTCTTAATGTAACCATTAAGAGCCTACCTCTGAACTCAGAGGCCACGGCTGTTTGGCAAATTTTTTTACCTCTTAATGGTTACAAAGAGATCTGAACCATTAAGCATTCATACCCTCTCTCAACCATTCAGAGGCAAATAATTTCCAGATTTACCCCTCCTCTTAAATTAAGAATTATTATTCATAATAATTATTATTATTTTTTAAATGAATTTAAATAAAAAAATATTATACTTATTTATTATTATAATTTTCTAAATGAATTAAATTAAAAAATATTATTGATAATTATTATTATTATTTTAAATAAATTAAATTAAAAAATATTATATATAATTATTATTATTATTTTAAATGAATTAAATTTAAAAATATTATACATAATAATAATAATTATTTTAAATGAATTAAATTTAAAAATATTATACATAATAATAATAATACTTATTATTATTATTATTTTAAATAAATTAAATTTAAAAATATTATACACAATTATTTATAAAAATTAGGGTTTTTATTTATAAAAAAAGAGAGGTTTTGGTACTCACTGGGAGGAAAAAATAGGATTTTTAATCGCTATTTTTATACGAGAAGAATCTGATGGTAATTTATTCTGAATTCGATTCTGGTGAGAGCGATTCTGCAACAACCAATTTCATTCTATGACTCAACCATCTGAGAGCTCAACCAATTCTGCCTCAACTATTCTCGCACTAAATCGTTCAAAGAATCACAAACAGTTGCCGAAGGTATAATAAGTTGTGTGGAGTCAATTGTAATAATTAAAAAATATCTGGAATAAAATTGAATTAATATAAAAATGAGAGACTTAATTGATCTTAACCTAAAACTCCATATATATATAAACCCTTAACACCGATCGGCCGCTATCTCACCCTCATTACTCACTTTACTCCTCCCTCTCGTCTCTCTCTTCTATTCTCTCTCTCTCTCTCTCAAAAATCTTATCGTCCGCAACTTGCAGAAAAACACACACACACACCCACGCAGTCCGACACATGTGCCCTACAAATTACAAATTTCCACTAACGTTTATTTTTGTTTTTTTGTGGTTCAGGTAAGGGATCCTCTCTTCGGCGTCGTGAATCGGCAAATCTGGAAGCAGTCGCTTTTCAAAATCTTCACTGGTAAGTCGATTTTTGATTTTAGGGAACAAATAATTTTTTATTTGTTCGATTTGGTAACTTGGGCTCGGATTGCATTTTGGATAGTGTTGTTTAGGGTTTCGCGGAATCGGGGTTCGAATTGCGATTTGGATTTCGTGTATTAGGGTTTCTTTCAACCGTGAAACGCCGTGCAGAAGGTTATCTTACCCATACGAGCCCACAAGGTGTGATTCCTCTCTCTGTTTACTGGTATGAGTTTCGCATTCAATTTCGCCCAATTATTTGAAACCAATCGGGCCTTGAACAACTGCATAAATTACCTTGAACCCAATGTTCTACTCAATTACTGATATAATCCGTTGGAGCTTCTGTTAATGTAACTTAGCTAGCTTGATTATGTTGTACATCTGGGTGGGTGTTTATTTCTTGGCTTAAAAACTGCTGTAATGGGGGACTGTTAGGATAGGAATAAATATAATATTCTTATCTCATTGATTCTTTAATAAAACATCTCTTTTCTAGTAACAAATATAATAATTATTGATTGTAACTTAGGATTGATTGGATGGCTCTTCAATGTATCAATATGCCATTTTTTGGTTTGTTTTAAACATTTTATTAATACCTAGGATTGATTGGATGGCTCTTCAGTGTATCAATATGCCATTTTTGGGTTTGTTTCTAAACATTTTTAACGCATATGTTTGTTCTTTTTATATATATTGTATTAATGATGTGTTTTGCAGTTGGGTTCGACTGCTATTAGGTTGAAGACTAAGGAGGGGGATGTACTTGTTGTTGAGAAGCTTATCACCCTGCATCTTATGGTGTGTCTGCTTACTTTTGAAGTTTGTCCTGAAATTTTGATGGTTGTATAGCTTCCATGGAGCTAATTTAATAAGTTTAAGATGGCTTCTTACATTCTGGGTTTACTGAAACTGGCCTTATAACTACTCAAGCTTATAATAACTTTAGTTTATGTCCGACTGTAAGCTGCCTGCTCAATTGCAATTTTTTACCTATGCACATTTGACTGATATTTCCCAATAATGCATTCTTATGTGTGGCGGAGGGAGTATGCCTGTATATTATTGGGAGTTCATTATCACGATAACATCAAGTGTTACGTGCAGGACTGGTATCGTATCTATTTGAGTTTTCTGTTGTGGCCCTTTAATAAACTCCAAATTACTTATTGTTCACGCTCTTGAGCTTTTGTGTAGCCTCAAAGGTGCCGAAAGAATTTGCCGCTGCAAAAAATGAAGATGAAACTACAAGCGAAAATGAAGGCAATGCTGAAGATAAGGGTGTGCTGAAGTTGACCATAACTATAAGGTGGGCAGAGTTAAAGAGATTGAAGAAAGAAATAAAGGAGTGAGGGCTTTAGTGATGGGATTTATTTTTATTTTTTTAATGTCAATTATTGTTGTTGTAATAAATGAACGGTTGATTGTTATTGTTGAATGA
Source organism: Orobanche coerulescens (assembly GCA_033398695.1). Classification (NCBI taxonomy): domain Eukaryota; kingdom Viridiplantae; phylum Streptophyta; class Magnoliopsida; order Lamiales; family Orobanchaceae; genus Orobanche; species Orobanche coerulescens. The sequence goes on from CM065819.1 coordinate 60,888,866, forward strand.
AATGTTTTTTTAGTTCATATTAATTTTTATTTATTTGATTTCTTGGTTAAAATTCATATAATTTGAAATAGGTGCACCATGAAAAAAAATAAAAATAAAATATAATTGTCTAAATGAATAGTTTTAATGCAAATAAAATCATTGTCTGATCTGTCATTAGGCAATTAGCTAATTTTAGGAAACCATTGTGTTTATGAAATCTTAAGAACATATTCAAAATAAAAAATAATTGTGCTTGATAAATTCTAATGTGTTTTAATAAACAACACTTGAGTTATAAGCAGACGGACAATGAACAAATTCTACAAAAATGTTGTGTAATTTCATTTCTGACAAGTGTGTATTGTTCTAAAATTATTGTGTAGCATCACAAACAACAATGGTTTCTAAGTGCAAGTGTTGTTGTTTCTGGCTATTACACAACGTTGTCTGGAGATAAAGTCGTTGTCTCTCACTATTTCACACAACAGATTCTGTACCGTTGTCTGAGGCAGGTAAGAGACGGCGTCTCAATAGACAACGGGAAAACATGGAGTTAGACAACGAGCAAAAACTGTTGTCTGATACAGTTTTTCTTGTAGTGTCATAAAATTCGTGGTGATGGATTAGAATTTTACGATCATAGTACAATAATAGTTGTAGAAACACAGTTTACGAAACTCATCAGGGAAGGACACAGACTGAGATTCGGGTTACCAGCTGTACATGAATGAATTGAGACGTTGGAATTTGATCGAAATCGGGGAGCCGGATGGATCTTTCATGGGACTTGGACGGTATTCCATGGGGGTGGTTTGGCAGCTCTACTCTTATTCTTCTTCTGTGCTGAAGCGTTTTCTTCTTCTTTTTTTCTTCTGCCGAAAGACACCATCTTCATCATAATAATAATAACAATTACCATGGTAATAATCACAGGAAAAACACCAAACACGGTGGCCGAAACTCCGGCAAGGGCAACCGGGGTGGCGGCTTCGGTGGAACCACATGCGGCAATGCTGGTGGCGGTCAGAATGGTGGTGGGGGTCGTGGACAACAATGGCGGCGGCCTGGTTTACCTTTTCCATGGGCTCTTTGGGCATGTCCACCTTGCCCATATCCTTCTTACAACAATTGGGCTAGGCCCAATCTGCCCCCTAAGCCAATGCAGCAGCAACAGGGCATTCTGGGGTGGACTCGGTTCCATTCGGTTCGGTTTTTGACCGAAACCAATAATCGAACCAAATATTCGGTTTCAGTTTGGTTCGGTTCTTTTTGAAGTTCGGTTTGGTTAAATTCGGTTTTATAAATATTCGATTCGGTTTTGGTTTGCTTTGATGTTTTTTTGGTTCTTCACAATATAAATTCAAATATTATATTCAATAGAATAAGTTATGTATAACAGCAAGCCAACAAAAGTTTTATATATATATATATATATATATATATATATATATATATATATATATATATATATATATATATATACTCAAGATAAGAGGTAGACTTGCACAACAATTTACAAATATCTCAAAAGATATAACAATCACAAATCACAATAGATCATTCTCTAAACCTAAATTAGTTTGAATAACGAATTACACGAGTAGGGGTGGACACGAACCGAACGAACCGAGCTTTTGGTGTTATTGACTGTTCGTTCGTTCGGTTCGTGTAGTGTTCGGTTCGTGTTCGTGTTCGATGAACATTACAAATTAGTGTTCGAGTTCGGTTCGACATATTTTTTATTGTTCGTGTTCGGTTCGTTTGTGTTCAATTGTACTGTTCGTACGCTTTGTTCGTTTATGTTCAATTGTTCTGTTCGTTCGTTCAGTTCGTTTGTGTTCAATCTGTTCGTGCCATATATATATTAATGTTCGCGAACAGTTCGCGAACACCCGATCAAAATATAAAATGTTCGATGTTCGGTTCGAAAATACTCGAACATGTTCGCGAACATGTTCGGTTCGGTCAAACCGAACTCGAACTGACCGTTGACCGAGCTTTTTCACGAACAGTTCGCGAACGTTCGGTTCATGGGCCACCCCTATACACGAGCATATTATCGGTCTTCCTTGGATCCATGAGGGTCTTAAAAAAGAAAAACAAATTACATTAAAATCTCAAACACATAAAACTAGGGGTGGGCACGGTCCGGGACGGTTAGGGATTGGGTCGGTCCCGGTCCCGGTCCCGATTAATATAAGCGGTCCGGGATCGGTCTGGGACAAGGATGCTTCCTTTTTTGTTCCGGTATTTTCGGGACCGGAACGGTTTCGGGACGGTCCGGGACAAAACGGGACATTTTTTGGTAAATATAAATAATAAAAAATATATTTAGAAAATATTTTCTTGTATTTTTTGATATTTATTTGCAAATTTATTATCAAAATTTTATAAATTTTGCATTGTTTATCAATAATTTAGTAAGTTTAGGTATATTTGGTTAATTAATTTATGGGATAAAAATTAATTTACAAATTAAAATCTCATAAATCTAATATTAATTTTAAAAAATCCATATTTCGGGACAAACGGGACGGGACGGGACAAAAATCTACGGTGCCGCTCCTGTCCTTTTTTCGTTCGGTCCGGGACCGGTTCGGGACAAAATTTGTCCGTCCCAAATGGTCCGGGACTCTTTTAGAACTGGACCGGAATGGTCCGGTTCAGCCAAACGGGAACCGGGATTTGTGCCCACCCCTACATAAAACTCACAAAAAGATGTCATTTTAGTATGTGACTTTGACTTCGGTCCATTTCGGTTCGGTTCGGCTCTGTCCTACCCGAACCGAGAACCGAACCAAACCAATTCGGTTGCTTTTTCTATTTTTCGGTTCGGTCTTCTTTGGTTTCGGTTCTTCGGTTCTTTTTTCGGATTTTTTCGGTTTGGTTTTGAATTTTCGGTTCCGAAATGCCACCCCTAATTCTTAGCTGTAACACCCCCAAAATTTCCCGAGGTACTACAGTGCCGTGAATCCCGTGTGGGACCCACAAGGCTAGTTTAGGAAATAGATAATTTAGGGAAATTACAATAAAATGATAAGTCCACTATTACATCTCAAGAGATCAAAGGTTTTAAGAAGAAAAACAATCCAAAGTTCGATTATTACACAACAGAGGTTTTGAAATCAAATTTAATTTAAACAGTGGCAAGAGATTGTTCCAACACCGTTCAAGTCCGACCAGGACCCCTCGGGAATATCCCGCACAAGATTAACAAATTTACGGCATGACAAATCATGCCAGATAGCTAGGGTCAGATAATGCATACCAATAATAATTACTAGCAACGATATACACCATTTTACCAAGTACAGAGCCATATAACCAACATAGAATATTTCACCACACGACCGACGTCGTCTTTTTCTTTTATCACATAAATCCTAAGGTCGCAACCAAGGGTCACGAAAGTATCCACACGAGAATATCCCGGAACATAGGTGACCAATTCGGGTCTTATCCCCTAACACATTTCCATACGGGTACCATACAGGTTTTATCCCCAACACATCAGCCCATTTATAACACGTTTTAGAGAAAGACAACCGTCGGCATTTATCAATAATGGCACATACATAAATACAACAATACGACAATATTAGCATTTCTCGAGCAAGATTTCACTTGCCTGTGATCCGACGGTAGGTGCTTTATGATAACCGAAATCTCCACGCCCGCTTGAGCTTAACCTAATCACGTAATATCCGATTAACGCCTCGTACGGATCATGATGAATAAAGTTAGTCTCCCTTTCCCGACCGGATTCCTACGTAGTCTTAATTACCAATAATTAGTATCGTTTTTCTAAGTTCGTAAGCATTACGTTCCACTTATCATTCAATTCTACGGTTAACGTTAAATATGTCAATTCGTTCAACAAGATCATCCTTACCATTATTCGGTTGGCAACAATCGAACATATCATAACCGAATCTCATACTCCTAATCCAAGTCTCTATTACGAGTACTACAATCGATAAACTATTATTTAACGCAATGATCCTGGCTAACGACTTTCAGTGACATTAATATCATTGAATTAATTCCCTTATTAACGTTTAGCGTTGATTATCATTTTGCAAGAGTAAGTTACGACTAGTTTATTGAACGGTGTAGAATCCCTACGAAATCCTTCTACAATTGATTCGTCGATTATATATGGTCCCAATGTAATTTAAGATGGAAATTCTTGCATGTGATTGTTACAACGAGTTGTATGAAAATGAAATATACGAACAATGATAACTCCGATTCTACAAGTTCGTCCGTTTAGGTCGTCTACGAGATTTTAGCAAAATCTACCCAAATACCCGTAATCTAACGAGTAATAATCAATAATATTGAATAGATTACTTCAAGGATTGATAGACTTACCTTAGAAGATGAAGAATAATGAAGAGAGTTGACGAATCCACAAGAACTATAAGGAGGAACAAAAAGTGGCTTGAATGACTTGGATAATCTTCACCGGAGCTCAAGAAACCACTTCCTTAATGTTAATTCAAGTATATGAGAGGCTACAAACTGAGTATAAGTCTAGGAAATGCTCCAAGAGTGTCTTCTTGCAAGGTTGGGGTCGTGCAAATGAAGGGGGAAGTGTTATTTTATAACACTCGGTTTGGATAACGTACGTTAACGATACAGAGATTACACACGTAAAGCTACTTACGTACGTAATACTTAAAGACTAACGTACGTAAGGTCCGCCCAGAGGTCACTGCCTGAAATGTGCCCAAGTGTTACGTACGTAAGCCGTTGTTACGTACGTAAAGCTCCAGTCGGTAGCGTATGTTAGGTTTGGGGAATAGCGTACGTTATCAAGGGTTGACTCGTTTGTCCTCTAGCCCGCCGAAAGTAGCTTCCTCCACGTCAAAAGAAAGATTCTGGTCGGGAGACCTACTCGTCCGTTACGTACGTAATATAGCTACTTTAACGTACGTAACACCTTAATTCTAGCATACGTTAGGCATATACTATAGCGTGCGTTAGATATTCAGTTCTTTAGCCACATAACACATTTTAACCATCTTGGGGCGACCGTCCTTTCCACTCGTCAACAATTATCGGGGAACAAGACGTTGGCCACCGTCATATTCGCACCGACGATCGTCCAACGGCGTCAAGGCGTGTCACCTCCGTTTCATCCACATTGCACAATTGTATAGCACTTAATGGAATACATAAATAGAAATGACGTCACATTACAAAAATTCACACAGTACAAAGTAATAAAGCATGAAATACCGGTGGTATTACATATCACCCCCCTTAAAAATAGTTTCGTCCCGAAACTTAAGAAAATAACTCGGGATGACTCTCTTTCATGCTCGACTCGGTTTCCCAAGTCGCTTCTTCCATGCCGTGGTGCGACCACTGAACTTTCACGAGGGGTATGGCTTTATTTCATAACATCTTCATACGTCGATCCAAAATGGCGATCGGTACCTCTCTAAAGGTAGCGTCATCGGAAATTTCCACTTCTTCGAAATTAAGCTTGTGATTCGGATTATAGACATACTTCTTTAACTGGGAGACGTGAAAAACGTTAGGCACTCCATCCAAATACGGCGGTAGAGCTAATCGATACGCGAGCTTCCCTACCCGATCCAATATCTCAAACGGACCAATAAATCTCTGGCTCAACGTGCCCTTTTGGCCGAAACGCCGGATACCCCGCATAGGTGATACTTTGACCCACACATGATCCCCGACCGTAAATTCTAACGGTCACTTTCGGTTTTCGGCATAATATTTCTGCCAGTTTTGTGCGGCTAGCATGTGTTTTCGAAGAATAGAGATCTTCTTAATGGATTCCTGGATCAGATCTAACTCGGTGACTGCGGTGTCAGAAGCATCATCCCAGCATAACGACGACTTGCATCTTCGCCCATACAGGGCCTCGAACGGGGCCATGCCTATGTTTGCATGCCAGCTGTTGTTGTTCGAGAACTCCACTAGTCCCAAATGTCTAGCCCAATCCTTACCCCAATCGAGCACACATGCCCTCAACATATCTTCCAAGGTTTGAATCGTACGTTCGGTCTGTCCATCCGTCTGAGGGTGATAAGCCGTGCTAAAATGTATTTGGGTCCCCATAGCTTTATGGACGGCTTTCCAAAAACGAGACATGTATTTGGTGTCCTTGTCCGAAATGATGGATGAGGGAACGCCATGCAGCCTTACGATCTCTCTGATGAAAATAACGGCTAATTGCTCTGTCCCGGTTGTCTCTTGAATAGGAATGAAATGTGCTGATTTCGTCAACCGATCCACAATGACCCAAATTGTATCTTTTTCCACCCACCGCCGTTGGTAGCTTAGTGATAAAATCCATCGATATGCTTTCCCATTTCCACTATGGGATATGTTGTGTCAAGATTTAACACCTTCCGACCGGCGATCGCCTCCGAGGCCGAGCGACCGACTTACAGGCCGAGCGACCGAGTCACTGCCGAGCGACCAAGGCAAGCCTGCCGATCGGCGACCAGGCGACCGAGCCTTAGCCCAGTGGACATGCGAATCCCGGTGCCGAGCGATCGACATCAAGGCGATCGCCTCTCAGTACTCGGCGACCGACCCTTGGCGATCGACCGTCTCTCGGCACCTGACGACCTACCCATGGCGACCGACCCTTGGCGACCTCCATCCACTGGCCGATGACGACCTCCGAAGACCATCCAGGTCGATCACCACCGACGGACATCCAGTCGGCAAAGGCCGAGCCTCAAGACTGGCCCCACGTGCAAAGGCCGGGACAAGATCCGCGAATCCCGGGCCATTGACCACAATCAGCGAGATTCCCTCCACCGGTAGACGGGCAGCGAAGCTTGTCGGTAGGGCCACATGTTGATCGACTCCGGACACGTGATGGCCCCTTATTGGACCGCCAGTGGCGCCACCAATGCATTGGACTTTATTCGACAAACAAGATCTTCCTTGGACTTTAGCTTTGTGACCCGAGAGATCGCCCCATTAAAGTATTGGCCGGCAGACGATCGGCGGAATATTAAAATGGCCGGCAGGCGATCGGCAGCAAAAGGACAGGACCCGGCTGTCCCTATATAAGCAAGGCAGCCTGCACTTGTATTTTCCCGGGGGCAATCTCACGATTCAAGCACTCAATACAGAAACAATATACAGCTCTTGGCTAACATCCAACTCTTGGCAACAGCTTTCTTTCGGTCTTACTTCTCCCGGCCTTTTCTCCTCGAGCAGATTACCGGCGGGACGAAGAACACCTAGCTTCGCTCAAGAGCCGGATCAACAGAGTCTTTTTACACTCATTGTATTTAGATTTCTCTAATTAATACTTGTATCCACGAATATTTGTATTAATAACATCTCGCGAGAGCATTCAAGCCCGGGCCTAACAAACCCGGCAAATCTTGTATTATTTACCTTCTCTCGGAAGTGCTCCCGCATTTGTTTGTTGTCCGTCTTCCAGCAGTATTAATCTTCGGATAAATATTTTGGGCAACAACAATTGGCGCTAGAAGGAGGGCATCCACCCTCGATTTTTATACCTACCGTCCCGAAGAACACTCACTTTGTTCTCGGGCGTATACTTGAAGTGACACTCACCGCACTTCAAAGAAATCCTTGAATCATGTCTTCGCATCCGCGTCGAAGAAAGCCGCCCGGCGGCGGCCCGATTCCATCCCGATCCGAGCGCGGCCCGATGGTGGAAGGTAGCCGCCGCGGCGGAGGCGCTCGACCACGTCCGGGAAGGCGGCTCGAGCCTCTCGCTCGATCGGTTCCGAACCAAGGAACAGATCGAAGGGCCCCTAGCCGTCCTTCAGGAGCGACAGAGTGCTCTCGACGCGCCTCCAGCTGCCGCCCCCCCGGTCTCTCGCCGGAAGATCAAGCGGAAGCTTAAGGCACTACTGGCCGAGCAAGCGCCAGGAGGCTCTCGCCCGCGAGAAGAGGCGCTCGGCAGCCGGGGCACGTCTGTCTTCGATCGCCTGGGCAGCGACCCGACCTGGCGACCGGGGCAGTCCGGCCCCAGCTACGAGGCGACGGAGTTGGTGTCCGTCACCAGGAGCTCGGCCTACCCGGCTCCCACAAGACGATCCAGCCGCCTGGCTCCCGCTCGCCAAATTCCCGAGGTCGGCAGCAGTGGGGTCCGGAGATCGGTACACGATCGCCTCGGCCCCCGCTCCCAAAGCCGATCCGCAAGCAGCCGAGCCGCGGCGATCGCCGCAATGCAACGTCAGATTGACGACATGAAGGTGCTCCTGCAATCCGGGGCAAGCGCCACCAGGACGATCGCCCCGCCGAGCGAGCCGCTCGCGATCGATATCGAGCTCGCCCCGGTGCAGCACACGATCGCCCCTCCTAAGACACCCGTGTACCAAGGGCGATCGGACCCCCAGGCACACCTGCACAAGTTCAACATCTACATGACCGGGTGTGGGGCATCGGACGCGACGAGGTGCCGAATGTTCCCTCTGACACTAGACGACCTCGCCCACCGGTGGTACACCTCATTGCCACCTCGGTCCATAGGCTCCTTTAACGAGCTGGCGCACGTCTTCACGGAATACTTCGCCACGAGGGCCGCTCGGCCAGAAGGTCCCCATCGCATGTGGCGGATCAGGCAAGGAGAACAGGAGTCCGACTCGGACTACATCGACCGGGTTGACATGATCATCCTCAACGGCGAGCCCGTAAGCGATGAGACCGCCCTCTACGCGGTCCTAGGGGGTTTTCAGGGTTTCTCGCCTATGTTCAGGCATCTCACGAAGACCCTACCGACGACCCACGCAGCCTTCCGGGCCAGAGCCGCAGATTTCCTGTCCAGGCAAAGGCTTCTCCTTGGCCTAGGAGTAGAACGATCGGCACCCGCGCGACGACCTCCAGTCTCCCAGCCCGATCGCTACTACCCAGCAGAGCCGGAGGACTCGATCACCGCCTACAGTCCATTCTAACATGAGCGACTAGCCGCCGCCCGATCGCCAATTTCGACCTACGAATGAAGCGATCGGCCGCCGAGCGACGATCGCCAGTTTTCCGGCCAGATCGCAACATCATCAGCAGCCCGGTGGACACGATCGCCATCTACAGTCCAGCATATAACATGACGGACTAAGGCCTAAGATCGCCTCCACCGCGCATCATAAAGCCATGGCCCTGGCAGTCGATGGAACCGGCTGCTTCGGCCATGCAAGGTCCCTTTCGGCCGAGATCGCCCGCCTTCGTTTAAATACGAGGCCGGCGTAGTCGGAGGGCCCTCCAACATTAATCAGTGGACTCATTCCACAAACCCGTCTCAACGTACACCGTCGAGGTCGGCCATCTCCATGGCTGGCCGAGGTGGAAGCAGAGCTAACAAGCCGCGGGCGTGGAGTTGATTCATCCGACGCTGCCCCGCGCAAGGACTCCTCTAGACCGAGACCGCACGCCTTTCGTTTAAAAACAAGGCGAGGCGCAGCTGCAGAGGACCCTCATAATAAAGTGAGTCACGAGGCACTCATTGTCTTTGTGCACCAAGACACGGTCATGGGGTCGGTCCATCGATCTCCGCGACTGTGCACGATCCCTCAAACAAGCGAAACCACCAAGTTTCCGTGGGGGATCGGCCAATGTTGTTTTTTGCAGGTACAAGACCGAAAGATAGCTAAGCCAATCGACCATGATTAAGCCCAAGTCCGAGTCCTAAGTCGGCTCAGATCGCCCGTCCTCATCCAGACGCGATCACCAGCAAGAGCCACCTCGCCCCATGTCTTCAACATAGGAGCAAGCTGGGGGGCAATTCGAGCAGATTACCGGCGGGACGAAGAACACCTAGCTTCGCTCAAGAGCCGGATCAACAGAGTCTTTTTACACTCATTGTATTTAGATTTCTCTAATTAATACTTGTATCCACGAATATTTGTATTAATAACATCTCGCGAGAGCATTCAAGCCCGGGCCTAACAAACCCGGCAAATCTTGTATTATTTACCTTCTCTCGGAAGTGCTCCCGCATTTGTTTGTTGTCCGTCTTCCAGCAGTATTAATCTTCGGATAAATATTTTGGGCAACAACAGGATAGGTAGGGGTTGCATGATTCCGGCTAGTCTGCGGTGTTCAATCTTCACTTGTTGGCACTGTAACACCCCCAATCCACTCAGGGATATTACACGCCGTAGACCCTCTCCTCGAGGATCTACCAGGCTGGTAACAACATTTAATATCTCGACAATGCCTTCAAGGCTAAAATGACTCAGTAGACCGATTTGGTCTTTCAATAAAATATACAACTCGATTACAAACACATACCCACGCAGGGGTCAAAATACAATAAACTCCCGTACAACGGGGAAAAGATCTTGCGGCGGAAAGAAAATACAACTAGACCAATACGACATCAACGGATCCTCGTGTGATTAGTATCGTTCATCTTTCATCATCCTTCGTGCCGACCGTGCCATGCTCCAAAACCCGAATGCAAAAATAGACATCCACCCCGAATACTGGGGTTAGCAAACTCCTTTGTTTTGCTAGTGCAAGTACAAGTGCAAAAATACGAGCCATACAATACAAGTTCCAAGAACAATAATAATCGGGAATCCTCGAAGATCCAAACGTAAAGAAAAGTACTTCCGAGGCAAGAGTTTGGGTAAACATTTCCAAAACCGAAAGATCGCAAATAAGGGAAACAATTTACAAAAGCATTTAAAATGCCATCGAGAGTTTTAATAGAAAACAATTTAGGATTATAAAATCCTTCTCTTTCCAAAAGATCAATAGGTCATGACCCAAATGTTTTGTTTTCGCAAATAGGAAATCACCAACAATTTACAGGGTCAGAGCCCAACATCACGTGTCCTCAACGGACGTAAAATCAACGAAACATAATCATGCACGCGCATCGCCTAGGACCGGGACGATACCACCGACGTCCCACCCGTGGCCTCGAAGGACCCTCTCGGTGGCTAGCGAAACAAATCACACACATCTCACGGTTGGATCAATCGCTTGTTGCATCTGGCCACATGATCGCATGCCATGTGCCACCGTAGATTATCTCGAGCTCTCACGGTTGGATCAATCACTTGTTGCATCCTCGACCACATGATCACGTGCCATGTGTCACAGTAGACATTCAACCTTATCATCACATTCACACAAATAACATATCACATCAAGGATATTCAAACAATTTACCAGAGCATCAAACACTTAGCAAAACACCACGTCAAACCACAATGCACCGAAATGAAACAATATACGTCCACACGCAAATACCAAGTGCAACATCAACGCCAAACATATCCATAGAGTTCACATAATCATTCTCAAACCACACCATTCACAAAACACACGCGTTTTGAAAGCAAGCCTTTAACAAGGCTAAACCGAATCTTTTGAAAACTCATTTCAAACAATCAAACAACCACATAAAGACGATCACCAATTATCATATTCACAAAACAAGAATAGTATGGACAAGGTACTTGCCTCGAAATCGGCACGCAAGTATTCCGACGAACACGGCTCAACCGGAAAGCTTGAAACGCCCGATGTTTTCGAAAAGGAAAACGACAACGAGCGGAAGGGTTCAACTTGGTTTCTTCGCAAGAAACTCGACCCTAACAACATATAATCCATAAATCAACAATCATACGAGGAAGGATAATTGTAGAACGCCCGAAAACCCCTCTATGACATTTTATCGAACACCTTCAAGGCGTCGATAAAATACTCAATAAAACGACAAATCCGTGGCAATCCAACCGTGGAATAACAAGGAATTAGATATAATATAGCTTAACAATCATCAATCCATCAATATTCTGAGTTAAAACGGATTAAACGGACAAATCGAACAAAATCCCCAAAACTATATTTTAGGAAAACTTGCCTTGATTCGGTCGATCGGAGCAAGTTATGGAAGGATTAATCGATGATATGATCTTCAAAACTTCATGGATTTAACCCTAACAACATCCCTCCATGATTACACCATCTCCAAAGCGGAATGGAAGAAGAGAAGTGAGAAAATCTTTGAAGAAAACGCTGCCGGGCCTTTTATAGGTATTGCCGGCCGGGTTACGACGTAACCGGCCATGGCTTACGTCGTAATCGCCATGGCGAACTCTGCTGGAAAATGCCGGGCGTTACGTGCGTTACGGCCATGGCCTTACGTGCGTAACCGGCATTACGTGCGTAATGGCCGATCATTACCGCACGCGTTACTCGGCGGTGGCTGGCCCGATCATGCCCGGCCATGACTCGGCGGGACCAACTCCGACGGCCCGAACGACCCGAAACCCGAACCCGAGTACGAATCGAAGATACGGTTACGAAGTACTCGAAAAGACGAATCCGAGCACTAATAGAACATACGATTCCGACTACCGAAGGCTCGAAACTCGACAACGGAAAGTAATTACCCCAAACTTTGGGAAATTACGAAAATGGCCCAAAACGCCCCAAAATCACGATACGTGATCGAAACACCAAGCCAAAGCTCGCAACATGAATAATAAAATTAAATGTACTTACGAGAAAGTTCAAACAACGATTTGGACGAGATTCGCAAGAATCGAACTCAAGTACGGAAAACCGCTAAAAGCACGGAACTCAACAAAACGACACGAAGCGAACTCGGATGACAAAAAGTGCAGAATTAATCATTCTCGGAATGACGAAACGGTCATGAGCGAGTCGTCAAAACGGACTTCGCCGAAAAAAGAAATTAGGAAATCAAAATCACGGGTATTACATTCTACCCTCCTTAAAAGAAGTTTCGTCCGAAACTTAAAATAAGTAGGAGAAGCAATATCATTGTCAGAAAACTCGACGAGATACCCAAAACCGAAAACTCGCGCCGGCGAAACATTGCAAGAAATGTAACGGAACATACGGCGTGAAAACACGCTCCACGGCGACTAACACAACATCACCGTTAGGGATATAATAAAACCAACAAATGACAAGCGTCATCAAATGGATAATATAGTCAAGTCAATTATCCGAACAATCACAAAATACAACGAAATCAATATGATTGACCGACCCAACAGTACATCAATCAAAACACGAGCCAATCGTTGAACAAATACGGAATTCCACCGTCCAAGGGTTGGAAGATCGAAAACGAGACCAATTTCCTGAACTTAAGGGAATTAGGAAGGAGTCTGAATGCTCAACAATCACGAAACGAGATCAACAAAAACCGAACAATCAAACGATCGAACCACAAAGATCGAGACAACAAAAATCGAACGATCATGTTCGAATCACGAAGAACAATAAAAATTCAAACAACTCCAAGGTTCACATCTCGACTCAAGACAATATATGATCCGGTGAAAACAACAACGTATGCATTCGCATAGGATCCACATGAAAGGGAATAGAAATTGAAAAGTCACAACGACAAACGAGTTATTCCGAAATGATGCCACACTCGTTCGATAAACAAAAACAAGGGGCAGGACAAGCTCAGAAATGTCAACGAACATAAATGAGTCGACAAAGTAGAATATACAGAAGTTCAAAATCTGATCCACTTCGAATAAAAGAACTAGTAGAACCAAAAGATGTTACATCCGAACAAGGTTCACAAGTATCGAACCGGACTCGGAAGAGTCACAGCGATAAACAGAAAAACAAGATCACAGCTCGTTCGAACGATGAAACCGAAATACAGAACAAGTTCAGAAAGTGTCAACGAACACGAGCGAGTCGATAGACTGAGAAAGAGGAAATGCAGGAGTCCAAAATAATACGGGTATTATATTCGACCCCTTCTAAAAGAAGTGTCGTTTCGAAACTCACAACACGACATCAAGGTGACAACACAACAAGCAACCGACGAAACATCTTTCAAAGGCCTCTCAAGGCCGATTCCGATATTGTCTTTGAGCGCGAACTCCAAAAGTCTCGGTAGACAATTCGCAAAAGCGAATTCGGTGACCCTCGAGTCCACACTTGAAATGTGTTCTTGACGAGAAGGACAATTTACACGTGTATGCCCGGAACATCACGGTTGAAATGCCCTGCTCGGCACACCGAAAATACAAATGCTAGATACAATGGGTCATAACGTCGCAAAACAACATAGCGGAGATGCCAACTCAAAGACAACAAGGAATCATAATACATATCATATACAACGATTACCATCGTAAAGTAATACACACACAAACACTATCATAGCAGACGGTATCGTTCGGCGACCTCAACGGCCCGAACGATAACCAGCACATAATTACAACCATCATGAAACAGTCACACATGTACACAAACGTACAAACTCAAGCTTCAACAGCTCACACCCGTGCGACAACACGCAAATCACTACGAGGCGACAAACAGTAAATACCAGTTCACACCTCTCACAGAGGGCTAGTACAACAAATGCGTGGCAACGCCTCGACGTTCATGCCACCAATTCGATCATACTCGGGAGCAAACACCGTAACGAAAGTTCGAAAACCATACACGCAGTTCCGGTCCGCAAACAGGAATGATAGGTTTTAAAAACAAAAACCACCTTTTGAAAACAGTTTGGAAACAACAGTTGATCTTGAGTATCATTTTACAAAAAGTAGTACAAACACCATTATCGAGACTTTGAAAGTCATCTTGCGTTTGAACAAAAATGAGGACACCTTTCTTTTAGTGAAAAACTTTCAAAAATATTCGACCCTTGGGTCTAAGCAACTGCATTTGAAAATATCTCAAAATATTTTTGGTCCTCAACCGGAAAATTTTTGAAATGTATTGCGGCATTAGAAAACACCTTGAAAACACCGCAAGAAAATAATTCGTTTTAAAAGTACGTCTCGAATTTTAATTTTCTAAGATACTCAAGGTTTTCAAAAATAATTCAATGGGCTAGAATGCCCAAAAATTTCACGTAATTACAAGGAACAATATAGCGCCGTGGGTCCCGCGCCGGAACTCACCAGGCTAAAAACAATTTACAAAAACGCCAAAAAGGCCGATGACGGTAATATTTCAAAAACTCACGAAAGCCATTTACAAAATACTAAATACCGTCATAAGAATTTCGCCAAAGCGATCAAGGCCATAATGCCAAAAACTCGGTTAAAGGAATCGGTTTTCGAAATCAAACTCAATTGGCAAAAGGCCGAAAGCCATTTGAAAGAACTCACGCAGCGGATAAAAGAAATACAGTTCAACATGCACAATCCAGCAACATTACTCCTCATATGAACGAAATATGAGAGTCAAATAACCGCATATCACGAAATCAAAATCCATAAGAGGATTCCGTCACTTAACAAATAATCATAAAAATAGCTCGTGTCACACGAGGCACAACACCAAGAAGGGAGACTTACATTCACAGGTCGCACGAAGATGATGATCGCCCCACGATACTAATCACGACCAACCAACTCAGACGACGCGTCGCGACACGACTTAGTCAGACAAAATCCGACGAGACAAAAACTCAATAGACACCACAGACCCGATATGTAACACCCCCAATCCACTCAGGGATATTACACGCCGTAGACCCTCTCCTCGAGGATCTACCAGGCTGGTAACAACATTTAACATCTCGACAATGCCTTCAAGGCTAAAATGACTCAGTAGACCGATTTGGTCTTTCAATAAAATATACAACTCGATTACAAACACATACCCACGCAGGGGTCAAAATCTGATAAACTCCGTACAACGGGAAAAGATCTGCGGCGGAAAAGAAAATACAACTAGACCAATACGACATCAACGGATCCTCGTGTGATTAGTATCGTTCATCTTTCATCATCCTTCGTGCCGACCACGTGCCATGCTCCAAAACACGAATGCAAAATAGACATCCACCCCGAATACTCGGGGTTAGCAAACTCCTTTGTTTTGCTAGTGCAAGTACAAGTGCAAAAATACGAGCCATACAATACAAGTTCCAAGAACAATAATAATCGGGAATCCTCGAAGATCCAAACGTAAAGAAAAGTACTTCCGAGGCAAGAGTTTGGGTAAACATTTCCAAAACCGAAAGATCGCAAATAAGGGAAACAATTTACAAAAGCAGTTTAAAATGCCATCGAGAGTTTTAATAGAAAACAATTTAGGATTATAAAATCCTTCTCTTTCCAAAAGATCAATAGGGTCATGACCCAAATGTTTTGTTTTCGCAAATAGGAAATCACCAACAATTTACGAGTCGAGCCCAACATCACGTGTCCTCAACGGACGTAAAATCAACGAAACATAATCATGCACGCGCATCGCCTAGACGGGACGATACCACCGACGTCCCACCCGTGGCCTCGAAGGACCCTCTCGAGTGGCTAGCGAAACAAATCACACACATCTCACGGTTGGATCAATCGCTTGTTGCATCCTGGCCACATGATCGCATGCCATGTGCCACCGTAGATTATCTCGTGCTCTCACGGTTGGATCAATCACTTGTTGCATCCTCGACCACAAGATCACCTGCCAAGTTTCACCCTAGACCATCAACCCAATCCACACAATCACACAAATCAAATATCACAACAAGGATATTCAAACAATTTACCCAGCATCAAACACTTAGCAAAACACCACGTCAAACCACAATGCACCGAAATGAAACAATATACGTCCACACGCAAATACCAAGTGCAACATCAACGCCAAACATATCCATAGAGTTCACATAATCATTCTCAAACCACACCATTCACAAAACACACGCGTTTTGAAAGCAAGCCTTTAACAAGGCTAAACCGAATCTTTGAAAACTCATTTCAAACAATCAAACAACCACATAAAGACGATCACCAATTATCATATTCACAAAACAAGAATAGTATGGACAAGGTACTTGCCTCGAAATCGGCACGCAAGTATTCCGCGAACACGGCTCAACCGGAAAGCTTCGAAACGCCCGATGTTTTCGAAAAGGAAAACGACAACGAACGGAAGGGTTCAACTTGGTTTCTTCGCAAGAAACTCGACCCTAACAACATATAATCCATAAATCAACAATCATACGAGGAAGGATAATTGTATAACGCCGAAAACCCTTCTATGACATTTTATCGAACACCTTCAAGGCGTCGATAAAATACTCAATAAAACGACAAATCCGTGGCAATCCAACCGTGGAATAACAAGGAATTAGATATAATATAGCTTAACAATCATCAATCCATCAATATTCTGAGTTAAAACGGATTAAACGGACAAATCGAACAAAATCCCCAAAACTATATTTTAGGAAAACTTGCCTTGATTCGGTCGATCGGAGCAAGTTATGGAAGGATTAATCGATGATATGATCTTCAAAACTTCATGGATTTAACCCCTAACAACATCCCTCCATGATTACACCATCTCCAGCCGCGGAATGGAAGAAGAGAAGTGAGAAAATGCTGAAGAAAACGCGCTGGCCTTTTATAGCCGATTGCCGGTTACGACGTAATCGGCCACGGCTTACGACGTAACGGCCATGGCGAACTCTCTGCTGGAAAATGCCGGGCGTTACGTGCGTTACGGCCATGGCCTTACGTGACGAACGGCATTACGTGCGTAATGGCCGATCATTACCGCACGTTACTCGGCGGTGGCTGGCGATCATGCCCGGCCATGACTGGCCGGGACCAACTCCGACGGCCCGAACGACCCGAGCCGAACACGAGTACGAATCGAAGATACGGTTACGAAGTACTCGAAAAGACGAATCCGAGCACTAATAGAACATACGATTCCGACTACCCGAAGGCTCGAAACTCGACAACGGAAAGTAATTACCCCAAACTTTGGGAAATTACGAAAATGGCCCAAAACGCCCCAAAATCACGATACGTGATCGAAACACCAAGCCAAAGCTCGCAACATGAATAATAACATTAAATGAACTTACGAGAAAGTTCGAAACAACAGTTTCGGACGAGATTCGCAAGAATCGAACTCAAGTACGGAAAAACCGCTAAAAAGCACGGAACTCAACAAAACGACACCGAAACGAACTCGGATGACAAAAAGTGCAGAATTAATCATTCTCAGAATGACGAAACGGTCATGAGCGAGTCGTCAAAACGGACTTCCGCCGAAAAAAAGAAATTACCGGAAATCAAAATCACGGGTATTACAGGCACATCATACATCGGGCGACGAATATAGCAACTTCCCATTTCATTTTCTTTCACCAAAAACTCCGTCGGAGATCTTTGTATATTTTGCTCGCTCCTGGGTGAATAGAGTAGGAAGTGGGGTGCGCCTCCTTCAATATAGTTTGTTTCAGCCCGTCATTCGGCGGAATACAGATCCTGTTCTTGAACCTCACCAAGTCACCCTAAATTTTATAGTCGGAAAAATCCCCTCCCTCGATTCTTGCACCAATCGCACGTAACTCGGGATCCTCCATCTGTGCTAGAGGTATCTCGTCTAGTAAGGACGAATGTATATTGATTGAGCACAATTGTCCTTGCCTACGTTGTATCCATACTTCTGTATTGCTTCTCCTGAGGTCTTGCTGCAGTTCGGGTTGAACTATTATCTCGATACCATCACTTCTTATGTAGTTTTCCGACTAAGAGCGTCGGCCACCACATTGGCTTTTCCAGGGTGATAAGAGATTTCCAAATCGTAGTCCTTGATTAATTCCAACCAGCGCCTTTGTCTCATGTTTAATTCTCTCTGAGTGAAGATATATTTCAAACTCTTATGATCCGTGAAAACCTTGCAAGTAACTCCGTAAAGGTAATACCTCTAAATCTTGAGGGCGTGCACCACTACGGCTAGCTCTAGTCGTGCGTCAGGTAATTCACTTCGTACGACTTGATTGTCGGGATGCGTATGCAATGACTCTGCCGTTACGCATGAAGACACATCCCGGTCCGTGCTTAGACGCATCCGTGTATATAATGAATCCTTCCGTTCCCTGCAGTAACACTAGCACTGGAGTAGTAGTTATCCTACTCTTGAGCTCGTCGAAGCTCTTCTGACAGTCTGATGTCCATACAAATTTGGTGCTTTTTCTCAGTAGGTTCGTTAACGGTCGAGCGATACAAGAAAAAGCCTCGATGAATCTTCGATAGTAGCCCCCCAATCCTAGGAAACTCCTTACCTCCTTGACGTTCTTCGACGGTTCCCAACTCATTATTGTCTCGATCTTTTGTGGGTCGACTTTGACGCCTTCTGCTGAGACAACATGTTCGAGAAAAGTTACCTCCGACATCCAGAATTCGCACTTGGAAAGTTTCTCATAAAGTTGGTGTTACCTTAACACGCTCAGCACTTGCCTCAAATGCTCCTCGTGTTCCTTTCGGCTTCGGGAATAGATCAGGATGTCGTCGATAAAAACCACCACGCACTTATCGAGGAAATCAATCAAAACTCTGTTCATAAGTTCCATAAAAACGGCTGGGGCATTAGTCAACCCGAATGATACCACAATGTACTCGTAATGTCCATACCTCGATCGAAATGCAGTCTTAGGTATATCTTCCTCCCGAATTCTCAATTGGTGATATCCGGACCGTAAATCGATCTTTGAAAACACAACTGCCCCTTGTAATTGATCTAAGAGCTCATCAATTCTCGGTATTGGGTAACGATTCTTGATAGTAACCTTATTTAGCTCCCTGTAGTCGATGCACAAGCGTAGAGAGTTTTCTTTCTTCTTGACGAAAAGTACCAGTGCGCCCCACGGTGAGGTGCTCGGGCGGATCAACTCCTTCTCCAATAAATCTTCGCGTTTTATCTTTAATTCCTTCATCTCGGCCGGTGCCATCCTGTAAGGAGCTTTGGAAATAGGTCTCGTCCCCGGCTCGAGTTCAATTGAAAGGTCAACTTCTCGGTGCGGTGGCAGCCCCGTTAGTTCATCGAGAAAGACGTCTGGAAACTCATTCATCACCGGAATGTTTGCGATAATCAGTTGTGAGGTGTCCTACTGAAGAACATAACACCAATAGTACTCCTCTCGAGAGCTGCAGGAGACTTCCGATGCGAGAAGGCTGAGAGACCCTTTCGTACTAAAGTGTTCTCGTCCTCTGATGACATGTGTGGTACCGTCATGAGTCGTAATAGAAATAGTCAAGTGATAGGTGTCCAAAATCGTTCTGTGCAATGGAATCCAGTCCATTCCTAATATGATATCTTCATTCTGGAGTAGAAAGACCATAAGATTAACAGTCTAACTATGATCGTTGATGTGGATCTGACAGTCTCGAACCTTTAGATCGCCGCCTATTCTACTACCCTCGGGTAGCTTAACAGTAAAGGACTCACAAGGTACACAAACAAGATTTAAACGTTCAACAGATTCCACAGATATAAACGAATGTGTGGCTCTTGTATCAAATAATACATGCACCGACTGAGAGTTAACAAGAAGAGTACCTGAGATAGCTGGCGCGGACTGACTATCCGTAGCCTTCAACTCAAATACACGGGACGACACTGACTCCGAAAAGGATGAAGTACCACCGCCGCACCCACGGCCTCGACCGGCACCGTATGGCGGTGGTTGAGTCTGATGGGATAGACCTCGGTAGTTGGAAACGGTAGGTGTCCTGGGAGATTGCACAGAGCCTTGTTGACTCGGTTGAGAAATTGAGTTCTGAGTGTGATTGGCCCGCCAGCAGTAACGAGACATGTGTCTACTCTTTCCACAAGTGAAACATTTAGTAGCCATCTTCTGGCACCGATCCTTAGTATGTCCGGACACGCCACAATTGAACCAGTCCCTATGGTATGGCTGATCGGATGCACCCTTCTGTTGGTACGATGCTGCTGACTTAAAAGAAGATGCGGGTCCTGAGTTCGTTTTGTTGTTGCTCCCTGACTGAGCCGATGTCTTTTGCTTCTTTGAGTTATGTCCGAGATCGGTATTAACAATAGTACCGGCATAAGCTGTGACCACGTCTTCGTATGCCCTCAGGGTTATGCAGTGGAATCCGGCGGCATACCGTTGTACGTATTCTGGCAACCTCTGTGTAAGGTGGCATATTCGTTGATCTTCTGATGGAACCATCTGCGAGATGTAACTTAGCTCGGTTCGGTAGGCCCGAATGATCTCTGGTACTGGCATGTTCTGAGGTCAGGCACTGAAAAAGTCACGTGCACGAGCGGTCTGGGCTGATCTGGGACAGTACTCACTCCGCAGCAGTCGGGCAAATTTGGTCCACCCGACCTCTCGGTCCTCTAGCCTGTAAGTCCTCCCCTAACGTGCGGCAGTGTCACGGAGTTGATTAATCCCGAGTGGCACCTTTTGGTTCTCTGGGCATCCGATCACTTCGAAAGCAGTCTCCATTTCGGAAATCCAGTCGTCCACGTGCTTCTCCCCTGCCCCGTCAAATAATGGAGGCCTAGCCTTTAGCATCTCTCCCAACCATCGGTCTCTTCCTGCGTTTTCTTCCATTGATAACCGGTATCCGTTCTGCCTCGTTGACCTGAGCAATCCCCATGGCGGTAGCTTGGGCAATGGCCTGAACAAAAGCCGGGTCCATGCCTCCTGGGTTGTTATTTTGGCGTTCCGCCTCCTGATTGTTTTGATTAATTGGTGGCGGCTGGTCCCCAACAGGATGGGTCTCGGCAGTGTTCCTGTCCTCATTGTGGTTTGCGGCGGAACCTTGAACATCATTCACCATCCTCCTAGCTCCTCGGCGTGCCATTACTGATAGTATTAATCTAAATCCAGTTTCATACACAGTTTACAATTAAATGCAGTACTTAGACAGAAAACACACACGTCACTTACTTCGTATTTCCATGAGGAGTTACGGTCACTTGGGGTGTTGGACTGGATTAACTTTGAAATTTAGGAGAATTTTATTTAAACCAGGAGTTACGCTCTGATACCATTTTCTGTAACACCCCCCAAATTTCCTGAGGTACTACAGTGCCATGAATCCCGTGTGGGACCCACAAGGCTAGTTTAGGAAATAGATAATTTAAGGAAATTATAATAAAACGATAAGTCCACTGTTACATCTCAAGAGATCAAAGGTTTTAAGAAGAAAAACAATCCAAAGTTAGATTATTACACAACAGAGGTTTTGAAATAAATTTAATTTAAACAGTGGCAAGAGATTGTTCCAACACCGTTCAAGTCTGACCGGACCCCTCGGGAATATCTTGCACAAGATTAGCAAATTTACCTGGCACGACAAATCATGCCAGATAGCTAGGGTCAGAGAATGCATACCAATAACAATTACTAGCAACGATATACACCATTTTACCAAGTACAGATCCATATAACCAACAGAGAATATTTTACCACACGACCGACGTCGTCTTTCTCTTTTATCACATAAACCCCAAGGTCACAACCAAGAGTCACGAAAGTATCCACACGGGAATACCCCGGAACATAGGTGCCCAATTCGGGTCTTATCTCCTAACACATTTCCATACGGGTACCATACAGGTTTTATCCCCAACACATCAGCCCATTTATAACACGTTTTAGAGAAAGACAACCGTCGGCATTTATCAATAATGACACATACATAAATACAACATTACGACAATATTAGCATTTCTCGAGCAAGATTTCACTTGCCTGTGATCCGACGGTAGGTGCTTTATGATAACCGAAATCTCCACGCCCGCTTGAGCTTAACCTAATCACGTAATATCCGATTAATGCCTCGTACGGATCATGATGAATAAAGTTAGTCTCCCTTTCCCGACCGAATTCCTACGTAGTCTTAATTACCAACAATTAGTATCATTTTTCTAAGTTCGTAAGCATTACGTTCCACTTATCATTCAATTCTACGGTTAACGTTAAATACGTCAATTCGTTCAACAAGATCATCCTTACCATTATTCGGTTGGCAACAATCGAACATATCATAACCAAATCTCATACTCCTAATCTAAGTCTCTATTACGAGTACTACAATCGATAAACTATTATTTAACGCAATGATCCTGGCTAACGACTTTCAGTAACATTAATATCATCAAATTAATTCCCTTATTAACGTTTAACATTGATTATCATTTTGCAAGAGTAAGTTACGACTAGTTTATCGAATGGTGAAGAATCCCTATGAAATCCTTCTACAATTGATTCGTCGATTATATATGGTCCCAATGTAATTTAAGATGGAAATTCTTGCATGTGATTGTTACAACGAGTTGTATGAAAATGAAATATACGAACAATGATAACTCCGATTCTACAAGTTCGTCCGTTTAGGTCATCTACGAGATTTTAGTAAAATCTACCCAAATACCCGTAATCTAACGACTAATAATCAATAATATTGAAGAGATTACTTCAAGAATGGATAGACTTACCTTAGAAGATGAAGAATAATGAAGAGAGTTGACGAATCCACAAGAACTATAAGGAGGAACAAAAAGTGGCTTGAATGACTTGGATAATCTTCACCGGAGCTCAAGAAACCACTTCCTAAATGTTAATTCAAGTATATGAGAGGCTGGAAACTGAGGATAAGGCTAGGAAATGCTCCAAGAGTGTCTTCTTTCAAGGTTGGGGTCGTGCAAATGAAGAGGGGAAGTGTTATTTTATAACACTCGGTTTGGTTAACATACGTTAACGATACGGAGATTACGTACGTAAAGCTACTTATGTACGTAATACTTAAAGACTAACGCACGTAAGGTCCGCCCAAAGGTCACTGCCTGAAATGTGCCCAAGTGTTACGTACGTAAGCCGTTGTTACGTACGTAAAGCTCCAGTCGGTAGCGTACGTTAGGTTTGAGGAATAGCGTACGTTATCAAGGGTTGACTCGTTTGTCCTCTAGCCCGCCGAAAGTAGCTTCCTCCGCGTCAAAAGAAAGATTCTGGTCGGGAGACCTACTCGCCCGTTACGTACGTAATATAGCTACCTTAACGTACATAACACCTTAATTCTAGCGTACGTTAGGCATATACTATAGCGTGCGTTAGATATTCAGTTCTTTAGCCACATAACACATTTTAACCATCTCGGGGCGACCGTCCTTTCCACTCGTCAACAATTATCAGGGAACAAGACGTTGGCCACCGTCATATTCGCACCGACGATCGTCCAACGGAGTCAAGGCGTGTCACCTCCGTTTCATCCACGTTGCACAATTGTATAGCACTCAATGGAATACATAAATAGAAATGACGTCACATTACAAAAATTCACACAGTACAAAGTAATAAAGCATGAAATACCGGTGGTATTACATTAGCCCAAGTCCACACCATCCAGCTTACCAGGCTACTGCACCTAGCCCAACAGACATTGAGCAGGCCATGTATACCCTCGGGCTCACTCCACCGGATGCAAATTGGTAGATGGACACCGGGGCCACCTCCCACATGACTTCCGCACAAGGTAACCTCTCGTCTTATTTTAATATGAGCAAAAATTATGGAATTATTGTCGGTAATGGTCATTCAATCCTAATTCATGGTTATGGTCACACAAAATTATCATCCCCGAACCCCCCTGTCACCTTGAATAATGTTCTTCAGGCTCCTAAAATTGTGAAAAACTTGGTGTCAGTTAGAAAATTTACTACTGATAACTCAGTTTCTGTGGAATTTGATTTTTTTGGGTTTTCTGTGAAGGATTTTCAGACGGGGATACGTCTAATGAGGTGTGAAAGTCGAGGCGACCTTTATCCTATCACCACAAATGAAGCCAACTCACCATCTATCTTTGCCGCTTTATCACCTTCTTTGTGGCATGATCGTTTGGGACATCCGGGAGATCTTGTTCTTGCCTCCCTACGGCATAATAATTTCATTAAGTGTACTAGAACTCGGAATAATGATGTTTGTTCCTCATGTCCTCTTGGAAAACATGTTAAATTGCCTTTTGTTTCTTCTAATTCTAGTACTTTTATGCCTTTTGATATTATCTGTAGTGATCTTTGGACTTCTCCGGTTTTGAGCTCAATGGGCCATCGATATTATATTTTATTTTTAGATGATTTCTCTAATTTTTTGTGGACATTTCCATTATCAAAAAAATCTCAAGTTTTTACAACATTTACATCATTTAGAGCTTTCATCCGCACTCAATTTGAACGGGAGGTAAAAAACATTCAGTGTGATAATGGGAGAGAATTTGATAATGGGCCTTTTTGGGATTTTTGTAAACTTAATGGGATTTATTTTCGCATTTCATATCCCCACACGTCTCCACAAAATGGGAAAGCCGAAAGAAAAATTCGTTCCATTAATAACATAGTTCAGACCCTTCTATGTCATGCTTCCCTACCTCCCACATTTTGGCATCATGCCTTGCAAATGGCGACTTATCTCCTAAATATTCTTCCCATTAAGAAAATGGCCTACCAATCTCCTCCACAAGTTCTTTATCAAAAGGATCCGTCTTACTCTCATCTCCGGGTATTTGGGTGTTTATGCTATCCTCTATTTCCTTTCACTACCATAAATAAGTTACAACCCCGTTCTACACCGTGTGTGTTTTTACATCGTGGTTACAAATGTTATGATTTATCGTCCAATAAAATCATTATTAGTCGCCACGTAATTTTCGATGAGACTCAATTCCCGTTTGCCAAGTTACATACTCCAGATCACACACATGATTTTTTAGATGATGGTTTGTCACCTTATGTGATCCAACAGTTGGTTTCTCACTCCAACCAACCTATGGAAATTTGCCCAATCTTGCGGCCAACTACAGAACAACCAAGCTTCCAATCCACTCCTCCCTCTTCAACTGGGCCAACCCAATCAGGCCCATATCCCACACCTAACACCTCCTCCCATCCCTCTAATCCAATTCCACCGCAGACCAATCCCTCTCCTCCCCTTAGGCCGGTTACACGTAGTCAAAGGGGTATTTTTAAACCAAAACGTCATTTTAATCTTCAGACTACGGTTTCTAAATCCCCTTTACCACGTAACCCCGTGTATGCCCTTCATGACTTGAATTGGAAAATGGCTATGGATGATGAATATAATGCTCTTATTAAAAATAAGACGTGGGTGTTGGTGCCTCGTCCATCTGATGTTAATGTGATTCGGTCTATGAGGATTTTTAGTCATAAAGAAAAATCTGACGGTTCATTTGAAAGGCATAAGGCCCGTCTTGTAGGTGATGGTGCAGGTCAACAGGTTGGCGTGGATTGCGGAGAGACTTTCAGTCCGGTGGTTAAACCAGCAACCATTCGCACTGTTCTCAGTATAGCTCTCTCCAAATCATGGCCCATTCACCAACTTGATGTGAAAAATGCTTTCTTGCATGGAGAACTCAAGGAAACTGTATACATGCATCAACCAATGGGCTTCAAGGATCCAGATCGTCCTTTTCATGTCTGCTTATTGAAGAAGTCTCTTTATGGACTTAAGCAAGCCCCTTGAACTTGGTATAAAAGATTTGCTGATTACTTATCCACGATTGGGTTCATTCATAGCACATCAGACCACTCTCTATTTATTTTCCGGCAAGGTACTAGTATGGCCTACATTCTTTTATATGTAGATGATATTATCTTGGGCATTGTTGTGACTCGCCATGCGGGTGGATTATTTTTATCACAGAGAAAGTATGCCGCCGAAATTGTTGATCGGGCGGGCATGTCATCTTGTAAGCCATCCCCTACTCCGGTTGACACTAAACCAAATCTTAGTGCTAATTCTAGCACTCCGTATGAGGATCCATCTCACTATCGGAGTCTTGCAGGGGCTCTTCAATATCTCACATTCACGAGACCTGACATCACATATGCTCTGCAACAAGTTTGTTTATTCATGCATGACCCCCGGGAGGAACATATGCATGCACTCAAACGCATTGTCCGCTACATCTAGGGAACTCTTAATCATGGGTTACATCTATACCCATATACGACATCCACTCTCATCTATTATACTGATGCAGATTGGGGTGGTTGTCCGGATACAAGACGGTCCACATCGGGCTATTGTTGTAATACCCGGTTGTAATTCAGTAATGATCATTCAGTATGTATCATTCAGTAAATTTCACTCATTAATGATCATTTGTCACTCACATTCAATCATGGTATTCGTCGTTCAGAGTAATTGTATCGTGTATCAATCGTCGTTCATTACTATCATAATTGGAGTTCCGTGCCGTGTTTATCATCTTTGTCATTTTTCATTGTGGGCTGTGCGTGAGGAGTAGCGCACGCTACGTACTCTTTCTAGCGCACGCTAATTGAGTACAGGTAGCGCACGCTACCACTCAGCATTAGCGCACGCTAATGTTACCCTGGATGCAGTCCAGAAGGTACTGGACTGCAGGTGAGTTATAAGTAGCGCACGCTACGAGTGGTAAGTAGCGCGCGCTAGTGGGTTGCTGTAGCGCGCGCTACGGACGGATCAGGTTGAGTCCAGTGGCTACTGGACTGCACTGGATTAATTCATAGAGCACGCTAAATATTGGTTGTAGCGCACGCTACCGAGGTCAGATCAGAGGACAGACGGTTTCTGGATTCCAGTACTGGGCATCTAATAATTCGTTAGCGCACGCTAACCATGGGTATTAACGCACGCTAATGGTATGGTTGTAGCGCACGCTACAAAAGGTACGTAGCGCACGCTACCGTGTTCGAACAGTGGGTACTAGACTACCCAAAGCACCCGTTAGCGCACGCTATGAGTGAAGCTAGCGCGCGCTAAACCGGGATTGCTATAAATAGGACAGTTCAGCCCTTAATCCGTCATTTATCATTTCTCTTCGTTTCTTGGCGGTTTCGGGCGATTCCGGCGATTTGGAGAGTGTTCTTCGAGGAGTAATCATCAAACATCATCTTCAAGCTTATCTTTTGGATAAATCATCATTTCAACATCCTCATCACATCGAATCTAAGGTATTAATCTCTTGGATCTAGAATTTCGGATTTTTGGGTTTTTCCTTCCGATTTCTTCGTGTAAGCTTGGATTATCATTGGAATATGTTAGATATGGATTATATACCTTGGATAAATATATTTCTATGGATTTAATAGCTATTTTCGGAATTATTTCAAGAACCCTTGGGGTTGACTTCGGTTAATTGGGGATTTTCCGATTGATGTGGTTGTAATCTTGAATTGTGGATTCCTATTGAATTATTGATATCATTGAAGTGTTTTGTTAGTTCGAAATACTCATTTTGGTGTTGGTTTCGATATATTCGGGATTGGATATTTTCGAAGTTGTGTGGTTGGTTACGTATTCGTTAGAATGCCCCTATGAGTTTGATTATCGTTGTATCGACCTTTGGGTTAGTCGTATTTTGTTGCTTGATACGTGTATTGAACGGTTGTTGGTACTTATTGTTATTCAAGGTTGTTCGAGCGACCGGTATCTCGATTAGGTCGTTGTTCGTGGAAGGACATTGTCATCGGTATTGTGTAAGTTAACTCTTACTCGGTTAAAAGGATACTCATTCCTTTTGTTGTTGATTGCTCATAATCATAACTCATTCATCATGGTATTAATCATATTGAGACTTGTAATTATCGAATAATCATTTCATTCACGAGGAACGACGGTTCCAAATCATTTCATTGGGTTATCAATCAAGCCACTATTATTTTCATCTCGGTGAGTCATCTTGGCCTTGTCGAATTATTATTCATTGGTATTCATTGTGGTCATTCTCGTTCACATGGCCTTCTGGGTTCATATTGCGTGGCCAGGTGTGGATGTGTGGAATTTTTAGTCGGGCACACGATGGTCATGTTTTGGGTTCACCGATACATTGGACCGTGCACACGGTGACGCTTACCTCCGTGAGACTAATTAGGTACAAGGACGGGTGTGTCCGGTCATTCATCTTGTACACTTGCACAGAACATTACGGGCGTACTATGATACTCCTCTTCAGCGTAATTCATAACTAAGGATATTTCATAACTTCAGTTAATTCATAATTGTGTAATTTCAACCCTTGAGGATTGTTGTTCTGTGTAACTGACCCCATTGGGGGATTTTTGTTTTCAGGTCACGGCAAGGCAAAGGCACGGGAAGAGCATGTTGACGGCGAGAAGTCCCAGTGATACTAGTAGGGGGCCCCAGTCATTCCGTTTGTTTCAGTCATTTCAGTCATTTCAGTTATTCTGTCATTTGTATTTTCCGCTGCAAATTCCGTTTGAGATGTTTAACTGCTCAGGGTGGTGTATTTTATCTCCATATAAAATATACTAGTGTTCGGTTTTGTCCTGGTGTGTTGTACTTAAACTCCTCATCGGAGTACTTGATAATATAATGTGGTTTGGTACTACAATTATATTATTTAATTCATCATTTTCATTTGCCTGGTGGGTCTCAGTCGGGGATTCATGGCACTGTAATATCCGCCTAGTTTGGGGTGTTACAGAGTTGGTATCGGAGCGTGGTTTTGAATACTACCCTCCAAGTCATGTCTCATTTGAAATCATCGTCATCGGACTAGTATCATTGGACTTTCGCGTCACGTGTGACCTGTGCAAATGCCGAGCCAATCAGACCAAGAACTGTAAGATTTCTAATGCCATGGTATAATTTATGGCAAGAATCATTCATTCATAATTCATCAGTTTACAATCCTCAACCATCATTTTCATTTGACCAGGACGGTCATGTTAACTCGTTAATAACTCAATTCATTTCATTGTTCAGTTGTTGATCAGGAAGATCGAATCATTAATCATGTTAACTTGTTCATTCAGTAATTTCATCAGATAATCATGTCACGTCAGTTAATCATTCATGTAATCACTGTGTTAGAGCGCGTATGCTCATTTTCATCATCTCATGTCATAATCATAATGTGATATTCATGCGGGAAATATAATCATCATGTGACTTTCCTACTTCAGTATG
This sequence comes from Orobanche coerulescens, assembly GCA_033398695.1. Taxonomy (NCBI): domain Eukaryota; kingdom Viridiplantae; phylum Streptophyta; class Magnoliopsida; order Lamiales; family Orobanchaceae; genus Orobanche; species Orobanche coerulescens. The sequence continues at coordinate 60,918,555 of CM065819.1, forward strand.
GAGAGAGCAAGAAGAGGACGTGGAGGACGAGGCCGTGGAGCGGGCCGAATCCCGAGAGCTGGTGTGAATACACGTGCAAACGCGAGAAATAATACTAATTCATCGAGCAGCGACGCTGCCACTCATTCACCTGGACGCGATCATTCACTAACGGGGAGTCGTACCCGGGACACGGCTCAGTCAGAAGGTGTCCGGGTTGACCCACTCGCTTTTATGCAGGGCATGATGGCCCAAATGACCCAGATGGCACAACTGATGGAGACGATGCATAACTCCGTCAATCAAAATCAACAGGCTCCTCCGCCGCCACCTCAGAGGCAAGAGAGGAATGTGAGCAATATCATCGGCGACATCTCTCGCCAGAGGCCACCTACCTTTGAGGGCTCGTCTGAGCCGGCGGATATTATTCATTGGCTCGAGCATTTCGAGAAGTTGTTTGCTATGGTAGAGTGTCCCGAAGGACACAAAGTTTCTGTTGCGGCTTACTACCTGGGTAAGAGCGCACATTCTTGGTGGTTGTCGTTGAAGCCCACCGAAGGATCATGTACTTGGGATCAGTTCAAAACTCTCATGATGGAGAGGTATTATCCGGCCCCGCTCAGAGAGGCCAAACTGTCAGAATTACTCACCCCCGACCCCTCAGCAGACGAGGATGTTCTCGCCATTGCCGAGAAATTTCAGGAACTTCTTCCGTTCGCCTCATCTGTCATTCATTCCGAGGCAGATAAGATTAAGTATTTCAGCAAGAGGCTGAAACCCCGTATGAGACTACAGTTGCTTAATCATAATTGCACCACGTTGGTTGAATTCATTGAGAAAGCTCTTACCAATGAGCTTACTGCTAAAGAGATTGCTAAGCAGCAACCTTCGTCTGCTAGCAAGAAATCGAAGAATCGTAATCAGTCTGAAGGCGGTCAGACAACCTTCAAGAAACCCCGTGCAGGCTCTGCTTTTTCTGAGCGACCTCCTGTGTCGTCTAAACCCGCGGAATCTCAGTCTCGAGTGGCCAGTTCGGCCATCACCTGTTTTAACTGTGGGGATCTTGGTCATCTCAGTACCAAGTGTCCGAGACAGACTATCACATGTCATAATTGTGGGATTGCTGGGCATAAGGCCCGTTTTTGCCGTAGGGACTCCAAACCTACTCAGAAGTCATCTCAGGCCCCTAAGCGGCCACTGCCGTAATCAGGCCACTCAATCAGCGTCGTTTAAAATGACAGGAGCGACTAAAGGTGGAGCCTATAGCCAGCAGACGGGAGCGTCCGGTGCCGGGACTAGCAAGCCCCGGATTTATGAGATGAAGAAGACCGATGATCCAGAGGCCCGAATGATCTCAGGTACACTCGATATTCTATCTCAACCTGTGTATACCCTTTTTGATACTGGTGCATCGCATTCATTCATTTCCGAGTCATGTTTGAGTAGACTACATCTGGGTAGTGCTACTAATTGTGAGCCTTATGTCATTGGCCTACCTGATGGTAGACGAATTATCGGTAATCGTGAGATTCAGAATTGTCCGATTCAGTTTCATGGTCGTGTATGGCCAGCAGACCTAATCGTAGTAGATTTTCCGAGGGACGACGTCATTTTGGGTATTGATTGGATGGATCGTCATGATGCCATCATTAGTGTCCGTAAGCTTATGATCACTATCATTTCAGACGATGGGGTTGAATGTGTGTTTCAGGGAGGTAATACCGGCTGTTCTGGTAAGGTCATTAATTTGATGAAAGCAGTGCGATTACTCAGTCAGGGATGTGTTGGTTATTGGTGCTACATGACCAAAACCGAGAAATCATCAGTAATGTTGTCGGATATTCCGGTAGTAAAGGAATATGCCGACGTTTTTCCAGACGAGTTACCTGGTTTGCCTCCACAGAGAGATGTGGAATTCACGATTGAGTTGGAGCCTGGTACGTCTCCGATATCGAAGGCACCGTACCGGATGGCCCCGACCGAAATGCAGGAATTAAAGAACCAACTTGGGGAGTTGTTCGAGAAGGGTTATATTCGACCGAGTGCGTCCCCTTGGGGAGCACCAGTGTTATTTGTCAAGAAGAAGGATGGTTCTTTTCGCTTGTGTATCGATTATCGGGAGTTGAACAGGGTGACAATCAAGAATAAGTATCCCTTACCCCGTATTGATGATCTCTTAGATCAACTTCAGGGAGCTTCAGTATTTTCCAAGATCGACTTAAGATCTGGATATCATCAGTTGCGGATTCGAGAGTCGGATATCGCGAGGACGGTGTTTCGAACACGCTATGGTCATTATGAGTTCGTAGTTATGCCGTTCGGGCTAACTAATGCACCTGCGGTATTCATGGAGTTAATGAATCGGGTTTTCATCGAATTTTTAGATTAGTTTGTTGTTGTCTTCATCGATGACATTTTGATTTATTCTCGTGACCGAGAGGAACACGAGGTTCATCTTCATCAGGTTCTCGACGTGTTGAGACGAGAACAACTTTATGGGAAGTTTTCCAAATGTGAGTTCTGGATGTCCGAAGTGACGTTTCTCGGACACGTAATTTCTTCAGACGGAGTTCGTGTCGATCCTCAGAAGACGGAGGCTATTCGTGATTGGCTACCTCCGAAGAATGTTAAGGAAATCCGAAGTTTCCTCGGATTAGCGGGTTATTATCGGCGATTTGTGGAGGGATTTTCTAGAATCGCTCAACCCTTGACGAACCTTTTGCGTAAGGATAATAAATACATGTGGTCCGACGCGTGTCAACGGAGTTTTGAGGAACTCAAGAGACGCTTAATGTCAGCACCTGTACTTTCCTTGCCGCAGGGTACGGAAGGATTTGTGGTTTATAGTGATGCGTCCGGACAGGGTCTCGGATGTGTGCTCATGCAGAACGGAAAGGTTATTGCCTATGCTTCACGGCAATTGAGACCTTACGAGGTTAATTATCCGACACACGACCTGGAGCTAGCAGCCGTGGTGTTCGCTTTGAAGATTTGGCGTCATTATCTTTATGGCGTTACCTGTCAGATATTCACCGATCATAAGAGTTTAAAGTATATATTTACACAGAAGGAGTTAAATATGCGATAGAGGCGGTGGTTAGAACTAATCAAAGATTATGATATTGAGATCCTTTACCACCCGGGCAAGGCGAACGTTGTCGCCGATGCCTTGAGTTGTAAGTCCGTTCAGGAGCAGATGCTTGCTCGTTTAACAGTCCAGAAGGAGCTTCAGCAGGAATTCCTTAGACCCGAGATCGAGGTCTGGCTTCAGCGAGTTCAGGGACAACTTTGTATGTTAGAGATTTCATCGTCACTCGAGGAGGCAATCCGAGAGAATCAGAGTTCAGACCCTTCATTGTTGCGCATCCGTGAGGATGTGACTCAGGGGAAAGCCCCTGGATTTGTGGTCCACGAGGATGGACTTTTGAGGTTTAAGAATCGGTTGTGCGTACCGGCGAATGACGAGTTGAAAAACTCGATTTTGAAAGAAGCTCATGCTACCCCTTATTCTGTTCATCTGGGGTCTAGCAAGATGTACAAAGACTTGAAATGTAATTCTTGGTGGAGTAATATGAAGCGAGAAGTCGCAGAATTTGTTTCGAGATGCTTAACTCACAACAAGTTAAGATTGAACATCGGCGGCGTGGGTATCTTGAAACCTCTTCCTATTCCCGAATGGAAGTGGGAAGACATTTCTATGGATTTCATCACGAGTTTGCCGACGAGTCGTCGTGGCATGAATACGATCTGGGTGATCGTGGACCGCTTAACTAAATCAGCTCATTTCCTTGAGATCAAGGATACTTGGGGTCCCGAGAGACTTGCCCAGTTATTCATCAAAGAGATAGTGAGACTGCACGGTACTCCTAAAAGTATCGTTTCCGATCGTGACGGACGGTTTGTGTTGCATTTTTGGAAATCAGTTCATCGAGCTATGGGAACTCAGCTTAATCTCAGTACCGCTTTTCATCCTCAGTCCGACGGGCAATCAGAGAGGACTATTCAGACATTAGAGGACATGTTGAGGGCATGCGTCCTCGATTGGAAAGACGATTGGGAAGCCCAACTTCCATTGATCGAGTTTACGTATAATAATAGTTGGCATGCTTCGATTAAGATGGCACCTTACGAGGCCTTGTATGGTCGTCGTTTTCGATCTCCGTTGTGTTGGGACGACCTATCAGAATCAATCGGCACTGAGCCCGATATGCTTATAGCCGCCCGTGAGAAGGTAGCTTTGATCAGGAGTCATTTGTTGACCACTCAGAGTCGACAGAAATCATATGCAGATAACCGTCGTCGACCATTAGAGTTCGAGGCAGGTGACCACGTGTTGGTCAAGGTATCCCCGAGTCGTGGGATCTTCCGATTTGGGAAAATGGGTAAGTTGAGTCCGAGATTCATTGGACCGTTTGAGATTCTGGATCGAGTAGGCGAGTTAGCTTACCGATTGGCTTTACCTCCGGCATTGAGCCGAATTCATAATGTGTTTCACGTCTCTCAGTTGCGGAAGTATGTTGCCGACCCGAGTCACATACTTCAGTTTGACGAAATCGAGATCGCCGATGACCATTCATATGAGGAGCGTCCTATACGAGTTTTAGAGCGGCGAATCAAACAGTTGAGGAATAAGACGATTCCTTTGGTTAAGATTCAGTGGTCTAGGCACGGAGTCGAAGAGGCTACTTGGGAAACCGAGGATAGTATGCGGGAGAGTTATCCCGAGTTGTTTGACCCTTAGTTTCGGGGACGAAACTCTTTTAAGGGGGGGTGTATATAATACCCGGTTGTAATTCAGCAATTATCATTCAGTATGTATCATTCAGTAAATTTCACTCATTAATGATCATTTGTCACTCACATTCAATCATGGTATTCGTCGTTCAGAGTAATTGTATCGTGTATCAATCGTCGTTCATCACTATCATAATTGGAGTTCCGTGCAGTGTTTATCATCTTTGTCATTTTTCATTGTGAGCTGTGCGTGAGGAGTAGCGCACGCTACGTACTCTTTCTAGCGCACGCTAATTGAGTACAGGTAGCGCACGCTACCACTCAGCATTAGCGCACGCTAATGTTACCCTGGCTCCAGTCCAGAAGGTACTGGACTGCAGTGAGTTATAAGTAGCGCATGCTACGAGTGGTAAGTAGCGCGCGCTAGTGGGTTGCTGTAGCGCGCGCTAAGGACGGATCAGGTTGAGTCCAGTGGCTACCGGATCGCATCGATTAATTCATAGCGCACGCTATGAGTGATATTTAGCGACGCAAGCGGTGTAGTAGCGCACGCTAAATATTGGTTGTAGCGCACGCTACAGGAGTCGAATCGAGAGGATGAGCGGTTTACGGATTCCGATCGGGCATATAATAATTCGTTAGCGCACGCTAACCATGGGTATTAACGCACGCTAATGGTATGGTTGTAGCGCACGCTACAAAATGCGTAAGCGCACGCTACCGTGTTCGGACTGTGGGTACTGGACTATCCAAAACACCGTTAGCGCACGCTATGAGCCGAAGCTAGCGCGCGCTAAACTGGGATTGCTATAAATAGGACAGTTCAGCCCTTAATCCGTCATTTATCATTTCTCTTCGTTTCTTCGGCGGTTTCGGGCGATTCCGGGCGATTTGGAGAGTGTTCTTCGGGGAGTAATCATCAAACATCATCTTCAAGCTGATCTTTTGGATAAATCATCATTTCAACATCCTCATCACATCGAATCTAAGGTATTAATCTCTTGGATCTAGAATTTCGGATATTTGGATTTTTCCTTCCGATTTCTTCGTGTAAGCTTGGATTATCATTGGAATATGTTAGATATAGATTATCTACCTTGGATAAATATATTTCTACGGATTTAATGGCTATTTTCGGAATTATTTCAAGAACCCTTGGGGTTGACTTCGGTTAATTGGGGATTTTCCAATTGATGTGGTTGTAATCTTGAATTGTGGATCCCTATTGGATTGTTGATATCATTGAAGTGTTTTGTTAGTTCTAAATACTCATTTTGGTGTTGGTTTCGATATATTCGGGATTGGATATTTTCGAAGTTGTGTGGTTGGTTACGTATTCGTTAGAATGCCTCTATGAGTTTGATTATCGTTGTATCGACCTTTGGGTTAGTCGTGTTTTGTTGCTTGATACGTGTATTGAATGGTTGTTGGTACTTATTGTTATTCAAGGTTGTTCGAGCGACCGGTATCTCGATTAGGACGTTGTTCGTGGAAGGACATTGTCATCGGTATTGTGTAAGTTAACTCTTACTCGGTTAAAAGGATACTCATTCCTTTTGTTGTTGATTGCTCATAATCATAACTCATTCATCATGGTATTAATCATATTGAGACTTGTAATTATCGAATAATCATTTCATTCATGAGGAACGACGGTTCCAAATCATTTCATTGGGTTATCAATCAAGCCACTATTATTTTCATCTCGGTGAGTCATCTTGGCCTTGTCGAATTATTATTCATTGGTATTCATTGTGGTCATTCTCGTTCACATGGCCTTCTGGGTTCTTATTGCGTGGCCGGGTGTGGCTGTGTGGAATTTTTAGTCGGGCACACGATGGTCATGTTTTGGGTTCACCGATACATTGGACCGTGCACACGGTAATGCTTACCTCCGTGAGACTAATTAGGTACAAGGACGGGTGTGTCCGGTCATTCGTCTTGTACACTTGCACAGAATATTACGGGCGTACTATGATACTCATCTTCAGCGTAATTCATAACTAAGGATATTTCATAACTTCAGTTAATTCATGATTGTGTAATTTCAACCCTTGAGGATTGTTGTTCTCAGAATCGATTCGTTGGGGGATTTTTGTTTTCAGGTCACGGCAAGGCAAAGGCACGGGAAGAGCATGTTGATGGCGAGAAGTCCCAGTGATACTAGTAGGGGGCCCCAGTCATTCCGTTTGTTTCAGTCATTTCAGTCATTTCAGTTATTCTGTCATTTGTATTTTCCGCTGCAAATTCCGTTTGAGATGTTTAACTACTCAGGGTGGTTTATTTTATCTCCATATAAAATATACTAGTGTTCGGTTTTGTCCTGGTGTGTTGTACTTAAACTCCTCATCGGAGTACTTGATAATATAATATGGTTCGGTACTACAATTATATTATTTAATTCATCATTTTCATTTGCCTGGTGGGTCCCAGTCGTGGATTCACGGCACTGTAATATCCGCCTAGTTTGGGGTGTTACAATTGTGTCTTTCTTGGTGATAGGTCGGCAAAACGCCAACCAACTTTGTCATGGTCGAGTGCGGAGGCCGAATACAGAGGTGTTGCGAATGTATTTTCTGAGTCATGTTGGTCACAGAACTTCTGGAGCTCCATTGTCCTATTCAAAAAGCTATATTAGTGTATTGTTGTTGTGAAATCGAAATAATAGAGAGAGAAAATTTAGAGAGAGAATATAGAGAATGATTCTCAGGTATATTTTTCATTAATAAATGAAGTCCTATTTATAGGAAAACTTCAGATGGCACAATCGTAATTACATATTTACATCAGGGGTATAGTAGTCATTCACACTATATAAAAACAAAAGGGTAATTGAAATGTCACTTTCAAGGCTTTATTATAACACTCCCCCTTGAATGACTATTTACATAAATATCTGCTGAACTAGTTTGAAGAAAAAACCCAATGGGAGAAAAACTTTCAAACTGTTTGTATTGGAGCTTGTGGCAATCATATCATGTTGCATCATAATGTTGGTAGGAAATCTCCGTTGGATAAAAACTTCACAGAATCGGTGATCTCGTAAATTTGCTCCCCTTATCTCGATAGTTCTTGTATGAATATTCTTGTGCCGTCTCGGAAACCTCGTGGGATAAAAACGAGTGAATCATCATGTATATCATTCGTTGGAGTATCCATGTGTTGCCTCATTAAAACCTTGTCAATAAAACCCAAAGAGGAAAACTTGATCGAAGGAAAAGAGTACAACTACCCCTTCCGTTTTCAAACTTTGAGGAATAATCTTGATCTTTGTAGTGTTCCTCATTATGCCATGAATATGCCTCGTTAAAACCTTATTAGGGAAAACCCAATAGAAAAATCCTAATGAAGGAAAAAGAGTACATTATTCATACTAATACGCCATTCCAAATTTGCCTCGTTAAAAACCTTGCTAGGAAAACCCATTGGGACAAAACCTCACCAAGGGAAAAAGAGTGCAACGCGTATTTTATAAATATGCCCTGTGCATTTTAATAATCCTCCAGGATTAGTATGAGTATCATCTTCGGCAATTTGTAATATCGAACTCATATTCTTTGCGATATATTCCAAATTTCTTTTGGAGATTCCATATTTGTTGTGATTAGGTCGCCTCGTTAAAAACCTTCCGGGAAAACCCGGTGGGATAAAACCTCGATCAAGGAAAAGAGTACTGATATAATTTTCGTTCACAACGTTTTGAGTGATCGCACGCACCGATAATATGTTCAAAATCTCCTTATGAGTCACTTTCAGTAAGCCCATATATTTCATTTTATTATAAGGGTATATATTTCAATTTTGATGGATTTCAATATCCTCATTTTCACAAATCATGGATTTTAATATCCTCATTTCCAGATCCATATTTCACAGTCATGGATATCCTCATATCATTTATCGATATCCTCTTTCCAGTCATTGATATCCTCATTTTCACAAATCATGGATTTTAATATCCTCATTTCCAATATCCATATTTCACAGTCATGGATATCCTCATATCATTTATCGATATCCTTTTTTTTAATCATTGATATCTTCATTTTATTCATAGCGCTATATTGTGTCGACACTTTTTAATATTTATTTCCCCATGGCAATATAACTTGCCGAGATATCTCATTATCAATCACCCATTGGGATTATGTCTATATACTTCTCAAAAGTATATGCCTCCTTTTATCATTTGCTTTGATTCATATTCGGGGAATTATTATGTATTTATCAAAGCAATTGTAGTTGGTACCAAAGATTAATAATCTGTCATGCATCTTTGAACTTCAAGTTCATATTTGAGTTGTGAGGATATATTGTGATGCATTTCACATATTTCCAACTACCAATACTCCCCCTCATGCTAAGAGATCTCTTGAGCACCAAACTCGTATGCCAGTATCTCAGTATTTATCTTCAGTCATGGGAGTTTATATATTATGTTCTCGATATTTGCTGGAGGACTTCAAATAATATGCTAATTGATATCCCACTTGTATGCGCATATCTTGATCCTTTCTCGGATCTATTCAAATTTATTTGGGATATATTACTAGCTTTATCTGATTTGGAATATGTGCTCAAACCGTGAGCAAATTATCTCGTAAATTTCTGATTACGAGTCATATAAACATGTGACTATCTAGTGGATCCATAATATCTAGTAGTTCACATGTAGAGGGAGTGGGCCCATACTCCCCCTTAATATATTCCAAATTTATTAGGGATTCATTCCCAATATTGGCTAGTATTGATATTAATCGAGAACAAATATTTGAAGACGATGTGTCTATATCACCATATAGATATTTTATCGGCATATCACATCATCTTTTGGTGCCATTATTGCACATCATTTTCAACATGGAGTCGCCGCTCCCACATGTCATATTATGTTAATTATTCAAATATATAGAGCCGTAGTTCATACGCTTCATGACGCAGAGTCAAATCTCATACGCGTAATTCCAATCTATAAATAGATTATCATTGTATTCACAAAATTCACCCATACCGAGGGTCTGAATATCATAATGGATTCAATGCTTTCGAATCTTCGTAAATATTATCCATCTCTTCCAGTGAAAATCATAAAAAGAATTTATCGAGCTCGACTCGAAAGATTAAGGGTGCTAATGAGAAATGGCATCCCAGAAGATATTCGATGGTTGATCGAAGCACAAGTTCGACTATCTGGCGAATTTTCAAATTCATTTAAGTACATGCCAGGTACAGGTAAGAGTAGTTTTGCAAAGAAACGCAGAGCAAAAAGATTAGGTGGGTGCTATAAATGTGCTCGGTGGACATGTGACACACGATGCAAATCTGTGGGGTTTGTATCCAAAAATCGAGAAGATAAAATAGCATTTATTAAGGATGGATTGAGTAAGGAATCTATGGATCATGATATTCAACAGATTCTTGATGCACATCCAAGTGGATACGTTCATCGTGAACTAATGGCTTTGTGGATGCAATTCAAGGATGAACGGAAACGTTATAGTCATGAAAAATTAATCTCAAAAGATCCAGTTTGTAAGTCCGTTCTGTCAAAATTGGTATAAGGTAAATAGCAAAATAATGCAAGTTGTTGAATATTGTTTTCCAATATTTAAATTTCTCAGCTGCCGATCGGTAACGTCATTTTCATTGAAAAATATAATATCATATCTTTCGTTTTCTTTTGCAATTTTGTCAAAAGTAATGTCTTATATGCCGCTCCTTTTTCAATGAAAACAGTGAAGTCATTTGTCATTTAGAAAGAAGTTTCTTCTTTAAATTTGGGATCCACAAATAAAAGTCTAGTGTAGAAAAATGGAGTTCTCAGGATCCTCATATAGATCTCATCCATTTAAAACTATATGTATTTTAGGTGGATCCAAACTGATAGGTCATATCCAGCATGTAGATATGGCATATCAATTCGTAAAAGAATTAGGAAAGCACAAAATCAATATATTGTATGGTGGGAGTAATCATAGATTTTTGGGTTATCTTTAGATCGCACAAAATGAGAGAATAAGTGTAACAAGTGCCTTACACTTTCCCACAGTCAGAACCAGTAGTATAGGAGGTTCAACTGGGTTGATGCTTCAAGCACAGTCTGTTCATAATAGTTTGATGTATGTGGTGAATAATAGTGATGCCTTTATTGTTCTCTCAGGTGGCTATGGCACACTTAATGAGATATTCAACATCACGTCATGGGCTGAGCGGGACTTCCATACCAAACCTATAGGTTTGTTGAATATTAATAATTTCTTCAGCGATTTGCTTGCCTTTCTGGATCAAGGAGTAGATCACAAGTTTATATCTCACCATCACGAGATATAATAATATGTCTTGACATCATTCGATCTACTTATAAAGTTTCAGGCATATATTTCAGTTAAGAATTTGGAAGTCAAAGCTCATCAGCCACAGGCTATTGGCGCCAAACGGAAAAGAAGTTTAGATCATTTAGATCTTTCATTATAAACCCTTATGCCAGGGGGTGGCAGTTACTGAGTTTTATACTTTCGAGACGCACTTTTCCTTTTGTGGGTTTCATATGTATTTTCTTTTTCGCTTCATATTGTCAGTGTTTATTGCTTTCAAATTAGTTTCGATATTTCACTTCGATTGTTGTGTGCTTCTTCAAAGAATAATAAGACCATCATTTGCTTTTATGCAAATACAATATTTTCACAAATATGTGATATATGTTTCATGAATATTGTCAATCAATATAATTTCAATGATCCAATCATGTGATATAATCAACATGAGATTTATTGAAGAATTATTTTAGGTGATAGTTTTCCATATCACTTGTCAATGATCCCACCATGCATTTTGCATGGAATTTTCTTTAATTAATCGGTGATAACTTACAGTATCACTTGCTCAATTTTCTCCATTCATATTTAATAATTATAGAGATCGGATATTATTTCCATCAATCGCTTCTTCTTCGAGAGCAGGATCATTGATCAACTACTTGAGTAGGATTTATTTCTTTCAACCGCTTCTTCAGAGCGGGATTTAGATAATTGATCAACTATTTCTCCAGAGTAGGATTTATTTTTATCAACTTCTTCTTCGAGTTATGATTTAGATAATCGATCAACTACTTCTTTCAAAGTGTGTCTGCAGCAGTTTTCTAGTTATTATAACTTTCTGTCAGAGGCTCAGATCAATGATCCCTACGGTGGAAACCTCATCCTTGATATACCAAGAACTTCCAGTCCAAAATTTATCCCGATCCAACGGTTAACAAAAATTTTTTTTTTCCAGTTTCTGCAGCAGACTTCGACAGCTTATAACTTTTGATTGAGAGCTCGAATTGACAATCCCTCCGGTGAAAGGTTAGATTAATATATATAGATGCACCAGAAAAAATTGTAGCTCGATCCAACGGTTCAAGAAAAAGTTATCGCATTATCACCATCATTCGTTTGACCAGTACACCATCAAATCTGCTCTAACACAAAACTGCTTTCTGCTACCTCTTATGATGTCTTCTCCGGTGGCGAACTCCGCCAGGCAAATGGCGCAGTCGGAGAGTTTCTCCGCCCGATCCGACAGCTCTTCTTCTCCGACGGTCTTTTTCGGCAGCGAATTCAGAACTTTCTTTTTGAGGCTTTGTTGTAATAATTTGATTTCTGATACAGAGGATCATCTATAAGATGCAACTGTAGAGCATACTCTCGTCATATTACTCATTTGGTTAGAGTCGTGCTGATAACGTGTTGTGAAATCGAAATAATAGAGAGAGAAAATTTAGAGAGAGAATATAGAGAATGATTCCCAGGTATATTTTTCATTAATAAATGAAGTCCTATTTATAGGAAAACTTCAGATGGCACAATCGTAATTACATATTTACATCAGGGGTATAATAGTCATTCACACTATATAAAAACAAAAGGGTAATTGAAATGTCACTTTCAAGGCTTTATTATAACAATTGTGATAATGTTAGTGCGATATATCTATCTGGCAACCCGGTTCAACATCAACGCACTAAACATCACTACGCCATAGATGACCTACGACAACAGATTTTGTTAGTGTTGCGCTCAAAAATATTGTAGTAGCTCTAAAAATTTTACCTGCTGCAACATTGCTTTTTTAATGTTGCTGTATATGTTTACAAAGTGTTGCCTTAGTAGCAAAGTGTTACATGCGATAACATTTTATGACACAGTGTTGCCGTAGATGTAAAATTAAAATTAAATAATCTTTTACTTGAGAACTAATTAATTTTGATTGAAGTGGAGTATGACATTTATTCAGAAGTAATACTTTTTAATCAGATTTGATATGAACAAATTAAAAAAACTATAATATTTATAAAATTATAAAATTAAAAATTATAATACATACATATTATTTTATGAATTATTTTATATTAAATGTGCAATATATTGAATATTAATATATTTTGTTATATATTAATATGAAAAATTATATTACATTATATATTAAAAATTATAATACATACATATTATTTTATGAATTATATTATATCAAATGTGGAATATATTGAATATTAAGATATTTTTTTATATATTAATATTAAAAATTATATTACATTATATATTAAAAATTATAATACATACATATTATTTTATGAATTATATTATATCAAATGTGGAATATATTGAATATTAAGATATTTTGTTATATATTAATATTAAAAATTATATTGCATTATATATTAAAAATTATAATACATACATATTATTTTATGAATTATATTATATTAAATGTGCAATATATTGAATATTAATATATTTTGTTATATATTAATATTAAAAATTATATTACATTATATATTAAAAATTATAATACATACATATTATTTTATGAATTATATTATATTAAATGTGCAATATATTGAATATTAATATATTTTATTATATATTAATATTAAAAATTATATTACATTATATATTAAAAATTATAATACATACATATTATTTTATGAATTATATTAAATCAAATGTGGAATAAATTGAATATTAATATATTTGGTTATATATTCATATTAATAATAATATTACATTATCTTTTATAAATTATAATACATACATATTATTTTATGAATTATATTATATCAAATGTGGAATATATTAAATATTAAGATATTTTGTTATATATTAATATTAAAAATTATATTACATTATATATTAAAAATTATAATACATACATATTATTTTATGAATTATATTATATTAAATGTGCAATATATTGAATATTAATATATTTTGTTATATATTAATATTAAAAATTATATTACATTATATATAAAAATTATAATACATACATATTATTTTATGAATTATATTATATCAAATGTGGAATATATTGAATATAAAGATATTTTGTTATATATTAATATTAAAAATTATATTACATTATATATTAAAAATTACAATACATACATATTATTTTATGAATTATATTATATTAAATGTGCAATATATTTAATATTAATATATTTTGTTATATATTAATATTAAAAATTATATTACATTATATATTAAAAATTATAATACATATATATTATTTTATGAATTATATTATATCAAATGTGGAATATATTGACTATTAATATATTTTGTTATATATTAATATTAAAAATTATATTACATTTTATATTAAAAATTATAATATATACATATTATTTTATGAATTATATTATATCAAATGTGGAATATATTGAATATTAATATATTTTGTTATATATTAATATTAAAAATTATATTACATTATATATTAAAAATTATAATACATACATATTATTTTATGAATTATATTATATTAAATGTGCAATATATTGAATATTAATATATTTTGTTATATATTAATATTAAAAATTATATTACATTATATATTAAAAATTATAATACATACATATTATTTTATGAATTATATTATATCAAATGTGGAATATATTGAATATTAATATATTTTGTTATATATTAATATTAAAAATTATATTACATTATATATTAAAAATTATAATATATATATATTATTTTATGAATTACATTATATCAAATGTGGAATATATTGAATATTAATATAATTTGTTATATATTAATATTAAAAATTATATTACATTATATATTAAAATATTTTGTTAAATATTAATATATTTTGAAAATAATTCTGAAAATATTAACATACATATACATATAATATATATATATATATATTTTATATATATATATATATATGTACATATATATGGTTTATTGTACACTTATATAATATAAATCAATATTATAACAACAAATGACTTTGGCTCACTGGTTTGATACCCACCTCCATCTCATTGAGGTCACATGTTCAAATCCCGTGAGTAGCGAAAATGCACATTTATACATATTATGTGCGGGTCGCGTGGGGGCCGGTGGCTGGCGGGTTTGGGCGGGCGGGGCGGGTGTGGACTGGGAGGAATATAATATATTTTTTTAAAAAAATAATATATTAAAAAAATAATTTTGTTCCGGGAAATCCTTCCCGTATTGGTGTCTTACCTAATACTAGTTGTAGGGGGATAAGAGTTATGGTAGGTTCTAGACTCTTCCATAAGTAGTTGGATACTGTTAGATGTCTTACCTTAACTAGGAATCCTATGTATGGAAAGACTCTCTTTGTAATGCCTATATAAAGGCCCTCTATTCATTGTTATCAATACAATTGATTCTTTTTACTTTTCTCCTCAAACACGTTATCGACCGTAGCTCGAACGAAAGAAAAAAATCGGCAACAGCCGCTGACTCGCCGCCACGGCCGCGTCGGCCTCCGCCGCCCGACACCGCCGCCTGGGCCCGCCACCGCGAGATCTCGCACTGCCAGCCGCTTCCAGCTCGCCTGGCCGCCAGCCTCCGCCGGACTGCGCTCGCCCGCGCCCGCTCGCCGCCTCCCGCTGACTCCTCGGCTGCTTCCACTGCCAACGCCGCAAGCTCCGCCACGGACGCCCAAAGACCTCCGCAACCGGACCACCGCCACCGGACCGCCTCCGTCGGACCGCCGCGGCCAGAGCGCGGACTGCGCCACCAACCGCCAAGATGTCGTCACGCCGCCAAAGACTGCGCCGCCGCCGCCGAGCGCCGCCGACCACCTCCGACCGCCGCCGACCAGCTCCAGCCGAGTCCGACCTGGGCCCGACTCTGACCAAAACCCGAACATCAACTTATCTTCTAAGCGCAAAATTGCGCCTCGGTTTCACGTCGTCGATCGAGTACCAACCGGTAGATCGAAGCACAAGACAGATTCAAGACGTACCTAATTTTATAATCGAGGTAACTATCCGACTCGTCCCTTTTCAATTCTCTCCTTTTTGGGAATTTTCTTTTGGGGACACGGGTTTTGGGTTCTTTATCTCCCACGCTACTTTGCGGTGGATGAGACCGCGAGAGAAGTCGGTATCTCTGCGTGTCGAAGAAAACGTGTGACGGTCTGGGGAGTCACGGAATTGTTGAAAAGTCGATACTTGTGGTTGTTGCATACACCACGTATCCGGGTGCGATCGATATCGCCGTTTTTTGTCGACTTTACTAAACAACAATTAAGGGAAGTAAATCGAGTAACGGTTATGTTACACGCTTTTAAAAGCATCGATTATGACCGTTTACATTGTCATCAAAATCCAACAAGACTAACTTCCTCTTGTTTATATCTTGTAGATGGCACAAAGCTCCAATGTTCATCCGGAGTTCGACATCCTTGACCATCTTGGTAAGGAGTACCATAGGTGGGTCTCGACGTCGCTTGGCGTTCGTCGGTAAGAGATTTACTACCACCATCTTTCCTCTAACGAGCCTAACGCTCAAGAACCGAGCGAGGAAACCAAGGCTAATGCACTGATGTACTTGCGTAGACATATACATCCGTTGTTGAAAAAGTGTTATATGAACTTACAAACCCCTAAAGAACTATGGGACACACTCGAACAACGATTTAATAATGTGCATGATCGCCGCTTCGAATTGCAACTTCGGTGGGAGCAAATCCGATTTTGGATTATGCGAATGTGGAAGCCTATAATCAAGTGTCCTCGATCTTCGCGCTGATCTTGGTTTTGTGGTGTCAAGAAGTCGATCAAGATTTGATCGAGAAGACTCTTAACACGTTTCCCGTGGGAGCAAGTGTAATTGCTCATCACCGCGCGTTGCCTATGAGGAAGGGAGAATTAAGAACTTTAGTGACCTTATCTCCCACCTCGCGAAAAAAGAAAGGCACCATGAGATTATTCTCAATAGCAATGCGCGCCAGCTGGTACGAAGCCGATCCCGGAAGTGAATCAGGCTACCCACAGGAAAGCACCACGACAAAATAGAAAAGGCAACGCTACTCGGTTTTGCAAGCACCACGGATGCATGACTCGAGCAAGCAAGGAAAAGACGAGGTCGCTGCTCCAACGTGTGGAAGAGGCAAGGTGGCTCGCCACGGGACCTAGTGGAACCCAACCACGTGGGCCGCCTCCCGCCTCCGGGAATGGAACCACTCCAAAGGAAGGCCGAATTGCTATACTTGCGGATCGAAGAAGCATACTTACCGCAATTGCAAAGCGCCAAAGAACATCCAAGCTTACTACAAGCACTATAAACAATATTTGGCTCAAGAGTCGAATTACATGGAAGTAGACAATGAGAATACGGAGGTGAACCATATTGAGATCCAGACTGAGATCCCTCCTCTCACCATTGCGGACAAAGACCAACATATGGATGTTGCCGACTTTGACTAGTTTTACGCTTTGGTTATGTTGTGTCTTGTTTCTAGTTTCCGAGAACTACTTTGGATTTTCATGAATGTAATAAAGTTGGCTATAATGAATAAAATTCTTTTAATTCTTTGTGATTGTGCAAAGATGAATTTTATTTTTCCCCTCGAAAGCATGTTTGGTTTATCACAAAAATAATTGCTAGCAACGAATTGCTTGGTTAAAATAAAAATTTGATACATTGGTAGGATTTCATCAAAACTTTTGATCAAGACTAGGCGCATCCTCCTTGGTATTTGTTTATGCTTTGAGAGTTCAAACGGAATCAGTGGTTTTAAACAAATTTTTGTCAGACTGACATTCCTACTTTCTCTGCAAGTCTACCAAGTTGGAGTTACCGAAAGGATCATTAGTAGAGATATAAATCGTAAACCAAGACGCGTTTTAAAGTATCTAAACGCTCCTATGGCCATATTTCCATAGTATTGTATCAAAAATAATGCCTTTGAAAAAGGTTTAAACCTTGCTCTTTCACTCAACAATAGGGAAATACCAAAATAGCAAATTAAAACGAGCACTGAGATCTGAGTTTAATGATCCAGAAAGTGCACGACCTATGGATAGAAAGATACGGAAGTCTAGTTTCCAGAACAACTGACCGTTCGTCCATAGCCTTCTTAACGAAGAAGTTATTGCTGTTTTAGTGAACAAAGGTCAAGCTGCGCGGAAATTATTTCAAATGATTGTGCTAACTTTGATCCTAACCAACTTGGTCGAATTTCCCCAAACTCGATGTAAATGAGTTTTCGCTATGTCTCTAAACATAAGACTAATTGAGTTTCATGTCTTATTGTAGATGTCTCGTGGCGAAATTGAGTGCCTTGCTGATAGTGGAACAACCCACACTATTCTTGAATAGGCAATTATTCAAGGATATTGTGCCATACATATCCTCGGTGACAACAATGATTGGTTCCTCACTCTTTCAAACATCGATTCTTTTTACCTCTAAGTTGGCTTATCGAGCTTGTCTAAGTTTTAGCTCAAGATAAGAAGCTCACCCCCACTTCCGGCCGATACTCCCTTGATCACGCCGCTACACCTTTCTCCGGCTTCCTTTTCCGACCGCCACCTCCTCCGGCCGTCTCTCCGTCAACCCGCGACCCGCCTCACAGATCTACTTTCGCCATTCCCAGCTGCATACACCAGTGCTTTCATCCCATGTTCTCCGGCGACTGAAACTTGTCCTCTCATGACAAGTAAAAAACGGGCGTCGCGGACGCCCGAAAAGTCATCCTCGATGACCCATGCCAATGTTCAAGATATCCGCTGCAACCCAAAGATCATCGCGGCCATTTCGCCATCGACTTCGCCTTCGCGTTCACCTTCACCGACAGTTCCTTCACATACAACGCCCGACAGGAGTTCGATTTGCAAATGTTTACCTCCTTCTAGTCTCACCGGAAATGTTGTCCCGTTGCTTCTTCAAACCTCCGACATCATCTCTACAAAGCTTGCGCCGTCGCCCTCATCCCTGGCGGCGGATGACAATAGGATTACAGACAAGAAGATGGACGGAGGAGAGCCGTCCATCTTAGGGCCAGTTCCATCGGGCGGCGATTTCAATGGGCCAACCTTTACTTAATGAAGTCCACCAAGGAATTAGAGGTTAGCCCAACTTCTTTTTGATTAATCATCATGGGCTGCTCTCATTTGGCCCACCTCATATATGCAATCCGGCCCAATCATATCTTCTAGCCCTCCAAAATTAACCTTAACAATAAAACTTCCCAGCCCATTTTTATTAATTCCAACCGGCCCGGATCCCCCTCCACTTTTTTAACCCAATCATATACTCCCAAACCCCATCAGCCCAACACTTCTAAAATTCAACCCAATACCCTTTATAAATATTTCAAGACTATACCTAAAATTCAACCAGGCCCAATCACATTAAGCCAGCCCATCATTGATTCCCAAACCCCAGCCCAACCAACCACCAGCCCATTTAACCCCCCTAATCTGCCAAACCCCTCTGTCCCAGCAGAAACCTTTCTAACCCAGCCCAACCCTAACCCCAACCCACCTTCCCAGCCAAACCTTATCAACCAAACACCACTGCCAGCCATTTTCAACATTCATGCCAACGTGAATTCGGCCGAACCAACCTGCCAGGACAATCCACCTAGAATAATGAAGAATTCGGCCGAACCTTCCTGCCAGGCCCCCCCAGTTGCGACCGATCAGACACGAACAAAGCCATCTTACGCCCAAACGGTCAACAATCAATACGGGTTAATGCAACCTAGTGCCATCAACCAATTCGGTACGACATCAAGATCATATAACTTCGACGGAGCGAAGGTATGTCCATTTGGTACTCTCTCCTCCGTAAACGAGAAAACGCGTGTTTCCTTTTCTCCTATTGATATGATTACCCTAGCTGCGTCGTGGGAACGCACTTTGATTCTTAAATTTTCACATGCTATTCCCACCCCTCGAGATGTGTCTTCGGGATTGACTGACATGAAACTGAGGGGTAAATTTAGTTGGAGTTGGTTGAACTATTGTCATGTAGCAGTTAGGTTTGAGAATGATGAGGACTTTCGACGTATTTGGTTAGGTTTTACCTGGAATTTTTCTGGATGTCCTGCACGAGTATTTAAGTGGTCACCTAGTTTCTCGATTAGGACAGATACGTCTATTTGTCCGGTCTGGATTAGACTTCCGGGTCTACCTCTTCATTTATTTCATCCACGTGCTTTATACACGATTGCCAAGGCTGTTGGCAATCCAATTTTAGTTGATGCCCCGACGGCCACACACTCACGGCTTTCAGTCGCCCGTGTGTGCGTCGAGATTGACCTTCTGGCACCCAGAGTGCCTGAGATCGAGGTTGAGTTTGGCGATCAGGTTATTACGCAGCGCATTATTTACGAGAGAGTGCCATTATATTGCTCTCTCTGCTCTCACGTGGGACACGAGCCGTCCAGTTGCTACATAGTTGGCAACAAAGAACGACCTCCACCTCCCCTGCGTAAGAAACCTCAGGCTGCCCCTTCTCGTCTGAAGAAGATGCAGCCGGCTCCTCCTAAAGCCACTAAGGCTAGTACTTCCCAGGCAGCCCCTAAAGGCAAGGAGCCTGTCGTTTGGCAAGTACTTGCCAAAAAAGGGCCCAAGGAGACGGGATTGATTCCCAAGGGCACAGCTGCCATCGGCCAAAGACTCTTACTTTGCTTCTTTGGACTCCTCTGCTAGAGAGGAGGAGGATTTAGTTGGCACTGACGATATCATTAGTGTGTGTGATAAAAATAGTGTGTCGGGTAGCGACTGTAGAGGTCTCGAGATTCATGACGATCATGCTTTAGAGGAGGACACTGAGTCCTCTTCCGTCCCCCTCTCTTCTAGACTCTTTGAGTCTACCTCCACCCGCCATGACAGTCACGGCCTCATCGATGACGGATCGCTGCTCACCCGAGTCCTTGGCTTTGGTGGTTTTCGAGCCTCCTCCTCCCCTTTCTTTTTTTCCCTCTCTCTCTCAGTCTGAGTGCGGCCTTAAACGCGCTCAATTTGAGATGTCAGATTCCAGTCTCCCTTCCTTGGCTATGGTGCCTCTCCCGTCGGCACCAAAACCACCGGTTAAGAGACGTTTGATGTCTTCTACTGCTGCCCCTGGTGTCACGACTAGGGGCAAAGCTGCCTCTGACTCCTCGATTTCCACACGAGGAAGAGCAGCCTCTCGCGGATCCTATTCCTCCTCTAAGGGGCGATCTTCATCGCCCCTGAGAGGGGAAACACCTGCCCGGCAGGATACTCCTCGGAGACGGGGCCGCTCCAGTCAGCGTCCTAGGTCTCCGTCTGAGTTGGTTGTTTAGTTTATGTCGATACCCATTCTTACATGGAACGCCCGTGGTCTGGCTAACACCGGAGCACAGAAGCGCATTCGACATCTCAACCGTGTGCATAGGTTTGCTTTTATTGGCATTTTAGAACCCATGGGTTCCAATGCTAATTTTGATTTTTATATTCGCTCTTTGGGTTATGCGTCGGGACTTTATAATCGGTCTAACAAAATTTGGTTCTTTTCTTCCCCCCACTTTCAGCATCAAGTTTTGTTGGATACCGATCAAGTCCTTCATCTTTCTATTTCTTCTTCCCTTCTTCCTCAGATGATTTACGTCACTTTTGTCTATGCCAGCACTAACCGTGCTGGTCGTTACGCCCTTTGGGACACCCTCCGTGAGATTGCTTTGGAAGTAGAGGGGTTGCCGTGGCTTGTCAGCGGTGACTTCAACATCTTCTTGCATTCACATGAGCGCGAGGGTAGTACCACTGACCGTTCTCCAGAGATTCTGGACTTCGCACAGGCTATTGCTGACTGTGAGTTGATTGACGCGGGCTGTGAGGGCGATATTTTCACATGGGAGCGCAATGGTTTGAGGGAAAGGCTAGATCGTGCTTTATTTAATGAAGCATGGTCGAACGTGTTTGCGGTCTCTACCATTACTCACCTGCCTCGACTTCGGTCTGACCATGCGCCTCTTCTTATCCAGTGTCGCTTCTCCGCGACTCGTCACAAGTCGTCATTCCGTTTCCAGAGTATGTGGGTCCGGCATCACACATTCCTGGATACTGTTAGGGAGGTCTGGCTGACACCGACTGGTTTATTTGGCATGTGTAACCTACAGGCTAAGCTCCTTAGGGTTAAGCGTAGTCTGAAACAGTGGAACTGGTCTGTTTTTGGAAATCTTCATACGAAGTTGGATGAGGCCTTGAGGGCTGCTGACGAGGCCGAGCGGCGATATGATTCGGACCCCACTCCGGAGAATAGAACCGCTATGCACCGATTTCGTGCTGAGTACCATCTTCGACTCTCTATGGAGGAAGATTTCTGGAAACAGAAGGCCGCTGTTCGTTGGGTTACTGAGGGCGAGCGCAACACCCGATTTTTTCAGGGTTTTGCGAAGCAGAAGCGTTGTCAGTCGCATATTCACAGCATTGAGGATGGTGGTTCGACGATCACTGTAGAGTCGGACATCAGATCATCCGCTGTGAATTTCTTTAAGACTCTGCTGACATCCGATGGCGATGTCCTCGTCCCCCCGGATGGCACTTGTTTTCCCTCTATCCCCTCTTCTTTTGATTCTGATAGTTTGTGTATCCCACCCTCTCCCCTTGAGATTCGTGCTTCGGTTTTTGATATCGATCCTCACAGCGCCACGGGCCTGACGGGTTCTCGTCTTTGTTTTTTCAGCATTGTTGGGAGATTGTATCTTCTGACGTGGAGGAGGCTGTGCTCGAGTTTTTTGAGGGTCATCCTATGCCTCCGGCTTTCACGGCGACTATGGTCGTCTTGATCCCGAAGAAGCCTGTTCCGAGCGGTTGGTCGACACCGGCCTATTAGTACGTGTAATGTGACCAATAAGATTATCACGAAATCCTTAACGCTCGGCTTGCTCCTCTCCTCCCTCTTATTATCTCTCCAAACCAGTGGATTTGTTCACGGGCGGGTTATTACTGATAATATCCTCTTGGCCCAAGAACTGATTCACGACCTCGACGTCGCGGACATCCATGGCGTCCCGAACCTTGCGCTAAAGCTTGATATGGCAAAGGCGTATGATAGGTTCACCGCATTTTTACGTGAGGTCTGGTGAGGATGGGTTTCGGCTAGATGGATTTTGTTCATCCGTCATTGCGTCGAGAGTTGCACGTTCTCCATTTTGGTGAACGGCAGTCCGGTCGGCTATTTTGCCTCTAGCCGGGGTTTGCGTCAGGGCGACCCTATTTCTCCGTCGCTCTTCGTGCTTGCCGCTGATTATTTATCGCGCTGCTTGGATCGTTTCATTCGAGATCATCCTTTGATGAGGTATAGGACGGCTGGACGGCCTTTCCCCGTCTCGCACTTATCCTACGCCGATGACATCATTATATTCACACGGGCTGTGGATGATGGTCTTGTTGATCTTATGCGTCTCCTGGAACACTACTCTATGGCTTCGGGCCAGATGGTTAGTATCCAGAAGAGCACTTTTATTCTCGCTCCCAAGCATGCGCCTCGTTGGCATCAGAGAGTTTACGATCTTACTGGTTTTCGCCAGGGCGACCTCCCCATCACCTATCTAGGTGTGCCCCTTTACAAAGGCTTTAAAAGACGCGAGCTCTTTGCTGGGGTGAAGCAACGGATGTTGGATAGGATCTCTGGTTGGTCCCATCGCCACCTTGCTTTTGGGGGCCGTTTGGCTCTTATTAAGAGCACTCTCTGCACGATTCCTCTTCACTTGCTTCAGGTTTTGGATCCCCCACAGTACATCATCCAGGAACTCGAGCAGATCATTGCGAGATACTTCTGGGGTGCTGTTGGTCCAAAGAGGAAGATGCATTGGGTCAGTTGGCGGCAGATTTGTCGTCCGGTCTCTGAGGGAGGTCTCGGGATTAGGAGCCTTTCGGATATGGTGAGAGCTTTTAGTTATAAGCTCTGGTGGCGCCTTCGCGCGGGCACGTCTCTGTGGCGCAATTTATGCTCCGCAACCGCTCACGGCCTTTATACGCCTATGCGTCTTGCTCTTAAAGCTCGTGCCATCCACCCTTGGCGCCGTATCCTCCGCGTCGGTATTGAGGCCAGGAGTTCATTCACTGGACTCTTGGTCGTGGGAGGTCACTTTTGGGACGATACTTGGATTGGGGATAGGCCGATTTCTTCTTATTGTCGGGTTTCGTAGACCCCATCTTAGGATTAATGAACTATGGGTTGATGGGTCTTGGGACTGGATAGGTTGGAGACTATTGTTGGAGAGGAGCTAGGATTTACCCTCGGTTCATCCAGAGATCTCCGCGATTCCCATCGCCGAGGAGGATTCGGATAGTATGTCTGGACTCTTACCTCTTCGGGTGCGTTCTCATTATCGTCGGCTTGGTCTCACATCGGGGTGAGGGGTCAGGCTAATCTTATTTACGGGGCCATATGGATTTTTACTCACACCGACCATTTCGGTTTTTATTTGGCGACTTCTCATGCGTCGGATCCGTGATGACATCCTACAGAGGAGGGGCGTTTCATTGGCTTCTAGATGTTTATGCTGCTCGTATACCCTTACCCAGACCTACCATACCGAGACCATTGCCCACCTTTTCTTGGAGAGTGATGTGGCCCGTGACGTGTGGGAGTATTTTGGTGCTTGGACTCATTTATCCCTACCCCATTCTCAGAATATTTTTGAGCTCCTGAGTTTTTTCGCACACGGCACACACTTTAGGCACGCGACTTTCATTATTCCTTGTCTGATCCTATGGTTCATCTGGACAGAAAGGAATAGTGCAAAGCATAGGGCGATTACTTTTGTTTCCTCTCATGTTATTGTGCAGGTGGAGCGCCATGTTGCTTTATTAGCTGCTGCGGGGCTTATTGGCTCTGAGTTCTGGGCGGGTTGCTCGCCTCCTGATCGCTTCCAGCGAGCTACATCTTCCCCCGCTCAGACTCGTCGCCCCGTCCCGGTGGTTTGGCTTCGACCCGAGTCCCCTTGGATCAAGCTGAACACGGATGGTTCGTTTGATAGAGACACACAGATTGCAGGGGGGGAGGTCTGATTAGAGATCATCACGGAGAGCTCCTTCTTGCTTTCCATTCCTCTTTTCAGGCCTCTTCGAGTTTTGATGCAGAGGTCCAGACGTTGGCAATTGGATTGATTCTAGCCTCCCAGAGATCGAGACATGTTTCGATTGAGCTTGATGCTGCTGCTGTAGTGACCCTGCTAGCATCTGGCCATCGAGGCTCGTGGCAGGTTCGTCACACTCTTATGCGTATCCGACACATTCTCAGAGATATTCAGTTCAGAGTCACTCATATTTTCCGGGAGGGCAACAGGCCGGCCGACTATCTTTCTGAGCTTGGCATGTCGTCCCTCGGCATTCAGACTTATACTTATGATACTGCTCCTCCGTTACTTCTCTCCCTTATACGGATGGATCAGCTTGGTTATCCGTCTTTTAGATTTAGATAGTTTTTATTTTTGATCGATCGCTTGTTTGCCTATTGGTCCGCACATTTGCCCACGGTTTTAGTGGTGCACCTTGTACCGCTCTAGCGGGCCATAGACACTTTAGTTTTTAGATCCCGGATTATGGCCCACTTTTGGTCATAATTCGGAGTTGAGTTATTTGGTCTACGGGTCCGCACACTAGCCCACGATTTGTGGTGCACTTTGTATTTGTTTAGCGGGCCGTAGATTTCTCCGATGTTTGTACCCGAATTTGGGGCTGATACTTTGTATTTTTTGATTTTATTATCTACAGGTTGGTGGGTCCCGCCTCAACCCCCCGTCCACTTTGGACGTTTTTCTTTTTTTTTTTTAAAAAAAAAAAAAAAACAATGATTGGTTCCTCCCAAGTAATTCAAGGGAGGGGACCTGCTCATTTCTTGCTACCTAACGGTACGCATATTAATGTCACAAATGCTCTCTATGCCCCAAGAGCAAACCGAACCTTGCTAAGTTTTAGGGACATCCGTGCCAACGGTTATCACCTTGATACACATTGTGAGAATGGAACAGAATTTTTGTGTGTTACTCTGGCAGAATGCGGAAGACGCCGCGTTCTCGAGAAACTTATGAGTCTAAGTAGTGGTTTATACCAGACTACAATAAGGGTTATTGAATCTATCTTTGTGAGTCACGAAATGTGTGATTAAGCATACCAACTATGGCATGACCGACTCGGTCACCACGACGCGACATGATGATTCGCATTTTGAAAAACTCACATGGTCATCCGTTTTTCAAGTCCAGAAAACGATTGGAAGCACCACTCGATATCGGCATTGATGTGAGTGAGCTTGATACCGTATCAACGGGACTAAAGATCGCACACCCTAATAAGGTTGACGGTGCATCTCTCGTAAATCCCGAGGCTTCCGTGGCAATTTCTAATGCCCATAAATCGTTTTGTAAAGCCTGTTCACTAGCAAAGTTGATACCCTCTCCGTCCTTTGCTAAAGACTCAACACAAAATATTCGCTTCTTACAAAGAATTCAAGGGGACATATGTGGACCTATTCAACCAGAGTGCGGACCATTTAGATATTTTATGGTTCTGGTTGATGCATCGACGCGATGGTCACACGTCGCTCTGCTATCCACAAGAAACGCTGCATTTGCTAAACTCCTAGCACAAATTATCAAGTTACGGGCTAACCACCCCGACTTCCCAATCTCGTCATTAAGATTGGACAATCTTTGGAGAGTTTACGTCAAAGTCTTTGACGACTATTGCATGTCGATTGGGATTGATGTTGAACATCCCGTCCCCCACGTTCATTCGCAGACTGGCCTTGCCGAGGCTAGGAGTAAGCGGTGCCAGCTTATCGCCCGAGCCTTGGTATTGCGCACCAACTTGCCGATTTCTGCATGGGGTTATGCAAGTGTGCATGCGGCTATACTTATTCGCCGACCCACCGCCAATCAACCGTTTAGTGCGTACGGTTGGTAAATCGGATATGAGCCTGATATTTCACACTTACGCATTTTTGGTTGTGCGGTATATGTGCCAATTACGCCTCCACAGCGTACTAAAATGGGTCCGCAAAGACGATTAGGTATATATGTTGGCTATGAATCGCCTAAAATTATCCGCTATTTGGAACCTTTGACAGGAGATCTGTTCACTGCACGATTTGCGATTGTCACTTTGATGAGACAAACTTCCCGTCGTTAGGGGAGAGAGGAATCGAACGATTCCATTGAACGCCAGAAATTGTGCGGTGTGCTCCTCCTTGCCTCATCAAGATCCCCGCACAGCTCAATCCGAGCTAGAAGTGCAACGTATTCTCGCCTTGAGAAAGTTGCGGATTCGATGCCCGACGGCTTTACCGATCTGCGAAAGTGACAAGATCTACCATTCCCATGCGAATGTTCTGCAAGGTTAGAAGTCCCAGTTATAGGGCAAGGTTCAGCCGCCCAAAGGAATGATGCCACCGGCGTCAACCTTAGTGGTGGGACGGCCGCTTGGTGCTCTTATCCCCGCTCGAAAGAGGGGGAGGCCAGTGGGTAGAAAGGATACCGAACCTCGAAAGAGAAGAGGAACGGAGGCACAAAATCCTCTCATCATCGACACGGTGACTCCGTCACACGAGATTATCTCGACTACGGATATGTCCTCGAATCAACAATGGAACAATCGACGGACGCGTCGGAAACTTTGTTGATGTCGAAAATAAAGAAATCTCGATGCAATGTACGCAGTGAATACGCATTTATTGGACAGTCGCCCACGCTAGTCGACGATGCTTTTGCCTACTCCGTC
This sequence comes from Orobanche coerulescens, assembly GCA_033398695.1. Taxonomy (NCBI): domain Eukaryota; kingdom Viridiplantae; phylum Streptophyta; class Magnoliopsida; order Lamiales; family Orobanchaceae; genus Orobanche; species Orobanche coerulescens. Next base: position 60,946,282 of record CM065819.1, read on the forward strand.
GCTCAAGAAATTATTGAAGACGACGACGCCGAGCCGCTCGTTGCCGAGTGTCAACAACGAGCCGATTGGCCGAAATGGAAAGATGCAATGCAGCCGAACTAGACTCAATGGCTAAACGTGAGGTATTTGGCCGATCGAGCCAATACCCGTGGGCGTTAAACCATTGGACATAAATGGGTCTTTGTTCGTAAACGCAATGATAAGGATGAGGTCATGCGTTACAAAGCGAGACTAGTTGCCCAAGGCTTCTCGCAACGCCCGGCATTGACTACGAGGAGACGTATTCTCCCGTTATGGACATCATCACTTTTCGCTACTTAGTCGGTTTGGTAGTGTCCGAAAATCGAACATGCGGCTTATGGATGTGGTTACGGCGTATCTTTATGGGGATCTAGATACGGATATCTATATGAAAGTCCCAAGGGATTTCATGGCCCAAATCAAGTAGCTCTAAACCACGGAGCGCGTACGCTGTGAAATTGCGCTGCTTCACCGTATGGCTTGAAACAATCCTAAGGATGTGGTACAACCGCCTAAGTGAATACTTGGTTGGGAAGGGATACAAGAACGGTGACATCCGTCCATGCATATTCGTGAAAAGAGCAGATGCAGGATTCGTGATTGTAGCCGTCTATGTAGATGACATGAATGTCATCGGTACCATAGATGAAGTCAATGAAACGGCCCGCTACCTTAAATCCGAATTCGAGATGAAAGATCCGGGAGGACTCGATTCCGCTTGGGCTTAGAGCTAGAACATCGAGATGATGGTATACTCATTCATCACCGCCTATGTCCACAAAATGCTCGGGCGATTTAGCATGGACAAGGCACATCCTCTTGCTACCCCCATGATTGGTCGAAGTCGGAAATGAACAAGGATCCGTTTCGTCCTAAAGAGGAGGATGAAGAGGTCCTTGGAGCGTAAACACCGTACCTTAGCGCAATCGGTGCGTTGTTGTATACGGCTCAATGTACTCGTCCCGGACATCGCATTCTCTGTGAATCATTAGCGAGATTTAGCTCCGCTCCCACGATAAGGCATTGGAATGGAGTAAAACACATCTTTCGATACTTGAAAGGCTCCAGTGACCTTGGATTGTTCTTTCCCTACGCAAAAGAGAGTGATATTCCGAAAGGAATTGTTGAGGTGAAGACGATGCATACCGACCGTCGATCTTCCTCTGATATTGCAGCTAAGCATGGTAGCTTGACTACCAGAAGTGCTAATGCAAGCAAGCTTACCCCTTATGCAGAGAATCCTAACGACACGTTAGTTAGATTTGCTGATGCCGGTTATCTCTCTGACCCGCATAAAGGACGTTCCCAAACTGGTTATGTGTTCACCATTGGGAATACGGCGATATCTTGGCGATCTACCAAGCAGACCCTAGTTGCTACTTCCTCGAACCATGCAGAGATAATTGCATTGCACGAATCCGTAAGGGAGTGCATTTGGCTCCGGTCAGTCATAGACCATATACGAGGAACGTGTGGATTAGATCCCACTACAGCAACTCCTACTTGCATCTTTGAGGACAATGCGGCATGCATTGAGCAGATGAAGTTAGGTTTCATAAAGGGTGACAATACCAAGCATATTGCGCCGAAGTTCTTCTATAATCAGCAGCAGCAGAAATTGCTGAATATCGAAGTGAAACAAGTGAGTTCCGATGAGAATATCGCAGACTTGTTCACTAAGTCTCTGCCGAAATCTACATTTGAGAAACATGTGAGGAGCATCGGAATGTATCGATTATCCGAGCTCAACTAAAGATGGCTCGATGGAATGAGCTGTCATGTATACCTCAGGGGGAGTATACTTCACATGATTCTGACATTCGTAGTTGGTGCGTTGCGCTCTTTTTCCTCACCAAAGTCTTTATTTTTCCCACGGGGTTTTATTTGACTTGGAAAGGTTTTTTACCGAGGCAACACATTGTGCACCATGTTAGTATTAGCGTCGACACGGGGGAGTGTTAGGGAAATTCTTCCCGTATTGGTGTCTTACCTAATACTAGTTGTAGGGGGATAAGAGTTATGGTAGGTTCTAGACTCTTCCATAAGTAGTTGGATACTGTTAGATGTCTTACCTTAACTAGGAATCCTATGTATAGAAAGACTCTCTTTGTAATGCCTATATAAAGGCCCCTCTATTCATTGTTATCAATACAATTGATTGCTGTCTTTACTTTTCTCCTCAAACAAATTTCAATTTATTAAAAAAATTATTTAAAAAAATAAATAAATTTAGTAGTGCCCCCTACTTTTACAGAAAATTGGCCTCTGCTGCAACACTTGTTTAATGTTGCTGTAGACTATAGGTGACGATGCCTTGCAGTCTTATGGTAACAAAAGGAGTGGTGTTGCAGTAGGTGACATAAGTGTTGCTATAGGGACCTACGGCAGCGGTAAAAAGTGCAACACCAAAAAAGTGTTGGCGTTTTGATTTTCTTGTCTACAGCAACGATTTTTTTGGTTCTTGCAACATTTTGTAGGAGTTGCCGTAGGCCATCTATGGCGTAGTGCATATTGAGATGGATATTCACTTTGTTCCCGAAAAAGTGGCTAAAGGGCATGTTGGCGTACTTCATGTTCCATCACGCTACCAGATTGCCGATATATTTACAAAAGGTCTTCCCTTAGTTCTCTTTGAAGATTTTCGAGACAGCCTCAGCATACGACAACCTCCCTTTTCGACTGCGGGGGTGTGATAGAATTAGTCAAAAATATTTATTTAGTCAATATCTTGTAATATTCTGTTGACTATATTGTAGACTATATTGTCACTAGATTAGTTAATCCTAGGCTTAATTTACGCAAGTATGTTTGTATATATGACAACTTGTCATCACTATCAATCAAGGAATTATTTTCCAATAGTGATGGCAAAGTTTGTATATGTTTTATGGTAAAGATTTAGTCGTATGTGTCATATGTATATCTATATGTATATGATTTTAACTCATAGGGTTAGAGTTGGGGTTGAGAAGAATTCTTGTGACAAGGGGCGGATTCAGGGGTTAAGCGAGGCTAGAATCACGGTTAGACTCCTAAAAATCAATAGAAATTTTTTTGTTAGCCTCAGGTATTTATAAAAAGAACTAAAAGAAATTTTTTAAATTCCGGCTAATTTCCACTGTTAAATATTTGATCACTGGGTAATTTAAACTTCTGGTTCTGCCACTGCCTGTGACGATATGACCGGTAACTAATTGAGAGAATTGTGTGGGAGAGATTGGAAAGAAAAAGAACGTCATAGGATTTGTAATTATCTTAATTAAATTATTATTTATTTATTTATTCTAACGACTGTTAATTTATTTAATTGTATTTAGTTATTTAAACTACCTTAATTATCTACTAATAATTAACTTGATTAATCTTGTTTACTTTAATCATGCTTTATTATATTTAATGATAATCAATTTGTTGGATTTCATTCAGGTACAACTATAAAATGAGGAGATTTCTAATAGGTCATTATACTACGATGCAATATCGCGAAATTCTAACGGGTTATTGAGTTAAACTCAGAAAAATTAATTCCTTTGGACCAATGCCTTTTAATATGTTCGGAAATAAATATTCCTTCAATCTCTTAATACTAGTCCTGTTTGGAAATAAAATTTGTCCCATAATACATGTCATTTTTTATTTTCCATGCAAATCTGTAAAAGAATTTCCAAGAATATCCTTAATTTATTATGGGCTCCCTAACTTCAACATATACAATCACATTAATTAATATAGCTGGTTTATTTAATTAATGTTCTTAAGAAGGGCTAATATCAAATTAGCTAATTATTATTAAATTTTCTTAATATTTGTGTAATTTTGAAACTGGACTCGTATTACGGGATGGGTGGAGTAATTCAAAGTAATGTGATGCATTAAATATGTCATTTTATATTCTAGTTTTTTGCATAACTATTAAATATCTTAATATTAACCAAACAAATTTAAATTTAATTGAATATATGAAATTAAAATAGTAGGTTGTACTTGTTGCAGTATATGTGCTCAACCTTCAAAACTGTTGGGTTAAATAGACAGATACAATTCGGTAGCTGCTCTTATAGAATGAATGTATGATTCTATGTTGTTCCCGTTTTCTTTGGAACTTCACTTTGCTTTTTGGGTAACCGTGTTTTTTCAAAACCTTTTTATTTTATTTAAGTTATATTTATCATACTAAACCACACCCCCTACATTCGTAAAATATCCATAATAATATTATAATAAAATTAATAGTAAAGCACACGGTACAACACTCATAAGACACAGTGTGTTTGAGGGTGTGGTTCAGGAGGGTTGCCCTATCATTTCTCTGCATAGATTTATATCCCCTTCTCCGTAGAGGGATGATTACATGCTGTAAATAAGCTATTAATTTAATAAAAGTTGTACGTTTTTGTGGGGTTGGTATGCTGACGCAGTAGGATTATGCGTGGAACGGATCGACAAGCATCTAAACCCAAACGAGAAATACAAACGTAAAACTCGGAAACTAAGAGACAACTCTTAAAACTCACAAGGAGGATTTATATTGATTGATAAAAACTGAATATTTGAATAATGCAACCTAATGATCTATCTCTCTCTCTCTCTCTCTCTATATATATATATATATAGTGTAACTTTATTTTCAGAACCCTGTTAAGTGCGAGAACTGCGAGAACCACTTTTTGTACTCCTAATAATACATAATGTACATCATGTCAATGCATACAACCCCTACTGATCATAACCCTACTATATAGTAAGGGTTATATATATAGTAGGGGTTATCATCAGTAGGGGCTATTATAGTAGGGGTTATCATCAGTAGGGGTTATTTCCCGTAATAAAAATTATATTTTACTATAATACCCTTTTGAATTAATAATATTTTTTAATATTTAAAAAAAATTATTGGTTTAGAGAGATTCAGCTTCTCGCACTTAAGAGAGTTCTGAAAATAAAGCTCCCCTATATATATATATATATATATATATATATAGATCAAACAAGTGAGAAACCAACATGTGAATACACAAAATACATATGGAAATATAAATGAAAAGTCTAGCCACAAAGCATGACTTTGAATGAGCCACAAATCATGACTTTGAATGAGAAACATATGAAAAAGGAATAAGGAAGAAAGTGGCTGACTTTCCAAGCTAGAAAACGTGGCTGGAAGAAATGTAAGAAGAACACAGCTCACAAAAGTCAGATCTGGACAGTAGGTGTTTGGCGCGGTTTCGAATTTTGATTTCCAACTTTTAGATTCACACTTGATTAATACGGTCAAACATGAGTTTTTCTGTTTATGCCCTTTTGTTCCTCGAATTGGCTTGCGAGATGTTCTACATCAGTCTCCTCCACCTCTGAAGAACTCGACCCCGAGTTCTCTTCTGAAAAGGGAACGTCATCCGGGTAGTAGTCATAAATGTATGCGACGTTAAAAGTGTTCGATATGTGGAAGGAGTCGGGAAGTGTGACTACGTAGGCGTTATCGTTGATCTTTCTTGAAATCTTGAATAGACCATATTTCCGGGGTTGGAGCTTCTTATAAGTACCCACGGGGAAATGTTCTTTTCGTAAGAAAACCATTACGTCATCGCCTACCTTGAAAGTTTTACGGCGACGGTGTAGATCGGCGGCGGTTTTATTCTTTGTTCCCGTAAATTCAAGTTTGTGCTTAACTTCTTCTTTAATGGTTTGGAAATCTTTAGCCATGTTTTTTCCTGCAATACTAGTACCTGGGAGGTGTGGTAGTTTGACTAGATCCACGACATGTTTCGGAATTGACGTGTAGACGAAGGAGAACGGTGAGCGACCGGTTGCGGAATGTTGTGCACTATTATATGCAAACTCAATTTGTGGGAAATCAAGATCCCATTGCTTTGGTTTGTCCCTACATACACTTCGAAGCATATTGCCTAGGGTACGATTAGTTACCTCAGTTTGGCCATCTGATTGCGGGTGAGCGGTGCTGCTCTTATTCAACTTGGTTCCAAATAAGCGCCAAAGGGTGATCCAGAAATGGCTTAGAAACTTGGTGTCGCGATCGGAGGTGATGGTTTTTGGAACCCCATGAAGACGGACCACTTCTTTAAAGAATAGCTTGGCTATATTGCTTGCGTCGGCTGTCTTTTTGCAAGCGATAAAGTGTGTCATTTTTGAGAATCAGTCGACTACCACGAAGATTGAGTCGACTCCTCGTTGTGTGCGAGGTAATCCTAAAACAATGTCCATCGAGAGATCTAGCCATATGTCATCGGGGATTGGTAGAGGTAAATAAAGACCGGTGTTTTGGGCTTGACCTTTCGCTACTTGACAAATGTAACACTTGCGAACAATTGCCTCCACATCACGCTTGAGTTGAGGCCAATGATAACGATCGATGACGCTAGTGATGGTTTTGTCGCGGCCGAGGTGACCACTTAATCCTCCTCCATGCAAGTCGCGGATAAGTTTTTCACGCAGTGAAGAATTGGGAATGCATAGTTGGTTACCTTTGAAGAGGTAGCCATCACAGATATAGTAATCTTCCGTTGGTGTGCCCGTGTTTCATCTTTCCCAAATTTTCTGGAAATCGTCGTCTTCTTTGTATTGGTCCTTCAATTCTTCAAACCCGATAACTTCGTGGGCAAGCGTGATCATGAGTGTGGCGCGTCTACTTAAGGCATCGGCCACGCGGTTAAGGACTCCAGATTTGTGCTTGATGATGAAAGGGAACTTTTGGAGATAACTCACCCAACGTGCATGCATTTTACTTACCGTCTTTTGACTGTTGATGAACTTAAGGGCTTGATGGTCGGTGAAGAGCACAAATTCCTTTTGCACGAGGTAGTGTTCCCATTGCTTCAAAGCTCGGAACACGGCATAGAATTCTTGGTCATAAGTACTCCACTCTTGCCGGTCATCGCTTAGCTTTTCACTAAAGAAGGCGATGGGTCGTTTTTCTTGGGAGAGGACAGCTCCTACTCCTATTCCACTTGCATCACATTCGACTTCAAAAACTTTGTCGAAGTCGCGTAGGGCAAGTACTGGTGTAGAACTCAACTTCTGTTTGATCTCGGCAAAGCTTTTATCTTGGTCGGGCCCCCATTAAAACTTTCCTTTCTTGAGGCATTCGGTCATTGTTGCGGTGATGGTGCTGAAATCCCGTACGAAACGTCGATAGAATGTTGCTAGGCCATGGAAGCTTCGAACATCGGACACGGTCTTTGGAGTCGGCCATTCCTTGATTGCATGGACTTTATCTTCGTCTACCTTTATTCCGGCTTCTCCAACAATAAAACCCAGAAATAATAGCTTGTTGGTGCAGAAAGTACATTTCTTGAGATTTACGTACAACTTATTCTCTTGAAGTACGGTCAAGATTTGTCGGATATGATTGAGGTGATCGGATTTGTTTCGACTATAGATTAGGATATCGTCGAAGTAGACAACTACGAATGAGCCGATGAAGGGGCGGAGGACTTGGTTCATTGTTCTCATGAACGTGCTAGGAGCGTTGGAGGTGCCAATTGACATGACTAACCATTCGTAAAGTCCGAATGGCGTTTTGAATGCAGTTTTTCATTCATCACCGGGTCAGATCCGGATTTGGTGATAGCCGCTACGAAGATCGATTTTGTAGAATAACTTGGAGCCGGCTAATTCATCTAGCATGTCTTCAAGACGTGGAATGGGAAACCGGTATTTGATGGTGATCTTGTTGATGGCACGACTGTCGATACACATCCTCCACTGATTGCCTTTCTTTGGGACGAGAGGAACGGGAACCGCACAAGGGCTTAGGTTTTCGCGGATAAAACCTTTCCTTAGTAGGTCTTCGACCTGTTCCCTTAAAATCTCGTTTTCTTTTGGGCTCATACGGTAGTGAGGGAGATTCGAAGGTTGGCACCCGGTATTAAGTCTATTTAGTGTTGTATGTCTCTCATGGGCGGTAGTTCCGGCGGGAGGTCCTCGGAAATTAAATCCGTGAAGTCTTTGAGTATCTCTTTAACTTCTTCCGGGACTTCTTCATCTACTTTGTCGATGCTCATTAGACCTTTGACAACAATAGGGCAGAAAAGTTGGGTTTCCTTGAAATTGTTTTCAAGGAGGTGTTCGTCGGCGGTGATGAATAGGACGTTGGCGGCTTTCTTGTCCGGTACTTTGGGAAAGTTTGCCACGGGTGACATAGCGATTTTACAGTCGGCCCAGCGGAAAATCAACACGTTGTCTCTTTCTTTGTACGTAACGTCGTTGTCATATTGCCACGGCCGGCCGAGTAGGATGTGGCACGCGTCCATGTCAAGGACATCACAAAGGGGGTCAACCTCGACGTGCATCTTGACGGGCAAGTAGCAGGTCCTACTGAATACCAAGATAGAATTCTTTCTCCCATTAGTGAGCGGGTTATATGTCCTATGCGGTTATTGGCAGAAGAGATCATAAGTCTTTGGCCAAAGCATTGGAGCTAGTTGTATTGGATACACGAGAGCTCGATGATCTCGATTTGCATTAACGCATGCATAGCGTCAAGAATAGATAGGGTTTGACTGACCGTGACCCTATATCTTTATCGGGACATTTGAAAGAAGGGTTTATACGTATACTGGTATTCACGAAAGAATAGTTCTTGAATGATCCCAAATCATTCGTTCTCTGTTGGGATACAGTGTAGGCTACCAGACTGGATAGGTGGTGCTACTACTCTTTGGTTCCTCCCATTGCTGACTGAGACGGACCTACCGAGTCGCGCAATAGGATTGACGACGGAATGAATTATACTTATTATCTCATTATGAATATTAGATATTGGATATCTAATTTGGGACATTGGATGTCTGAATCGATTTATTGGATAAATTGATTTACGGCCAAATGAATTAAATATATTACTGGGTGATTAATTTAATTCATGAATATAATTATTTCTTGGAGAAATTAATTATGTTATTATGTATTTGATATGATTATTTAATTGGATTAACTAATCGATATAAATACATCGGAACGGAATCGGAGTTTATCTGTTTGGACTCACGGGAGTCTGAAATGGACCGAAGTCGCCCGGCTCCTTCTAGATGGCCGCCCCTCTTTCTTTCCTTTTTCCTTGGTCATAGTCTCCACATGTTGGTGGAAGACTTATGTTTTGTCAAGGGGACAAAATATTACCTTGGGTAATTTTGTCAAACGGTGATTGATTTGAGGGGATTTGATGGAGAATAAATTGAGAAGACCACATCTCCTTGCAAGACACTTAACTCACGGTTTTGTTAGGATAAGGAGAGAGGAAAATGTTTTTTCCAAGGCTTCATACTATTCATCATCATTTTCATAACATTCATAAGTTTTTCTTGGAGAAAAATATTTGTGAGTTAGAGAGATACTAGATTAAACACTTAGAGTGTTGTAATCTTGAGTTGCATAGCTTCAATAATCTTGTTCTAGCCGTATCCTTAGAGGATAATGAGGTTTAGTCGTTCCGGTCGTTTCTCCGGTGCGTGGCAAGTAGAGACGCGGTCTTTCGGCGTTGGATCATCCAAGAGCTTGGAGCGGATTAGATTCGTGGAGAACAACTAAAGCTTGGCGAATAGCTCAAGAGAAGGAATCCATTTAATCAACGGACTACAAGGGCGAGTTTTTACTATCTCTTGTGATTTCGTTTATATATTCGTATATACGTAGCTCGATCGATCCTCGTAGGGATTCAGATCGAATTAATTTTCGTTTTACCACTTCCGCTGGGTCTTCGTTTTAGGCATCGAATCCCAACACTTACCCCATAATAGAAAAAGAATTCCTTGAAGTAAGCATCCCTTCAGGTTCTACAATCCAAACCATGGGTCTGTGTAAAAAGGTGAGGATTAATTTTGAGCACTTAAATCTCGATGCTAATCTCCACATCATCGAGATGAAGGATTTTGATGTGATCTTGGGAATGGATTGGCTCACTGCCAACCATGCAGTCATTAAGTGTTGAGAAAAGGAGATATTAATCCAAAAATCTGAAAAAGTAGAATATACGCTCTATGGAACGAAATTAGTAACTTCTCCCCGCCTAATTTCAGCCATGAAAGCCAAAAAGCTGCTTCGCAAAGGAAATTGCACTATCTTCCTGGTAAACATGGTAACGGCAGATTCTAGCAGTCCGAAGGTCGACGAGATACTTGTAGTATGAGATTACCAAGATATTTTCCCTGAAGATCTACCAGGACTACCGTCGGATCGACAATTGAAGTTCACAATTGATCTTGTGCCTGGAGCCACCCCAGTCTCTAAAGCACCCTACAGAATGGCACCGAAGGAGCTGCGGGAGCTGAAAGTGAAGTTACAAGAACTCCTAGATAAAGGGTTTATCAGACCCAGCGTTTCACCATGGGGAGCCCCAGTCCTGTTCGTGAAAAAGAAAGACGACACCCTATGGATGTGCATTGATTACCGAGAGCTGAATAAACTAACCATCAAGAATAAATATCCGCTACCTAGGATCGAATATTTATTCGATCAACTCAGAGGTGCTACCGTGTTCTCAAAGATTGATTTGAGATCAGGATATCACCCGGTGAAAATTAAAGAAGGCGATATTCCAAAAACAGCGTTCAGGACGAGATATGGGCACTATGAATTCGTAGTACTTCCATTCGGACTCAGCAATGCGCCCGCAGTCTTCATGGACCTAATGAATCGGGTTTTTCAGCAGTACCTGGACCAGTTTGTGATTGTCATTATTGACGATATATTGGTATACTCGAAGAATGAAGAACAACATGCGAAACATCTCCGAATCACATTGGAGGTCCTACGAAAGGAAAAACTTTATGCCAAATTCAGGAAATGCGATTTTGGCTAGATAAAGTTGTTTTCCTGGGATATACCGTTTCAGCTCAAGGAATAGAAGTCGATTTAGCACAGGTGGAAGCTGTAAATCAATGTAAAACCCTAATTAATGTCAATGAAGTACGAACTTTTCTAGGTTTGGCAGGTTACTATCGAAGATTTATTGAAGGGTTTGCAAAAATTGCAAGGCCGTTGACTCAATTAACAAGAAAACAGGTGAAGTTTACATGGACGAAAGAATGTGAGAACAGTTTCCAGAAGCTGAAGCAGAAGCTGACAACCGCTCCAGTCCTCAAAATTCCCGAAGTATCAGAAGGGTTCGTGGTCTACAGCGACGCCTCGAAGCAATGATTAAGGTGTGTAGTGATGCACCACGGTAAGGTCGTTGCATATGCATTCCGACAGTTGAAACCGTATGAACAAAACTACCCTACTCATGACTTGGAATTGGCAGCATTAGTTTATGCTCTCAAGACTTGGCGTCACTATCTATAATGGAGTAGATGTGAGATCTACACTGATAACAAAAGTCTAAAATATATCTTTAAGCATAAGGAGCTAAACATGCGACAACGAAGATGGCTCGAATTAGTGAAGGACTATGATTGCACTATACTCTACCATCCAGGAAAGGCGAACATGGTGGACGACGCTTTAAGTTGACAAGATAATGCAATCTGTCGTACATGACAAAACAGGAGCAACTGATGAAGGACTTCGCTAAGATGAATATAGAGGTAATAGTTCCACCAAATTCTACCACTGCCAGAATAACATCATTGATGGTGAAACCTACTCTAAGAGGAAGGATCGTGGAAAACCAAGCCACATACTTGTTCCTGGAGGAATTGAAGAAGAAGATCAAGAAGGAAAGGCGAAAGATTTTTCTTTGGATGATATGGGCACACTAATGTTCGGGAACAGACTATGCGCGCCAGAGGACGAAGCAATCAAAAGAGAAATATTAGAAGAAGCGCACTACGCGCCTTATGCAGTTCATTTGGGATGCACAAAGATATACCAAGACCTGAAGAAGTTATTTTGGTGGAAAGGTATGAAGAAAAATATCGGAGATTTCGTACAAAAGTGTTTAACCTGTCAACAGGTAAAGGCGGAACACCAGCGACCCTCGGGATTATTAAAGCCACTTTATATTCCTGAGTGGAAGTGGGAATACATAACTATGGATTTTGTCGTTGGATTATCGAGATCAACGCGAGGAAACGAGGCAATATGGGTGATCGTCGACAGACTAACAAATTCAGCTCACTCGCCAATAAGAATGACCTTCAGTCTGGATAAGTTGGCTCATATATATAGGTGAAATTGTTCGCTTACACGGAGTCCAAGTTTCAATAGTGTCAGACAGAGACACTCGGTTCACGTCAAAATTTGGCAAAGTCTTCAGAGTGCCATGGGTACCAAATTAAAGTTCAGCACATCATTCCATCCACAAACCGACGGACAATCCAAAAGGACTATTCAAATATTTGAAGATATGTTAAGAGCGTGTACTCTCGACTTTGGAGGAAGCTGGGAAAGATTCTTGCCGTTAGTTGAATTCGCATACAACAACAGTTATCAAGCCTCGATCGGAATGGCACCTTATGAAGCACTTTATGGAAGGAGATGCAGATCTCCCCTATTTTGGGATGAAGTAGGAGAAAAGAAGATTTTGGGTCCTGAGTTGGTAGAAGAAACGATCAAGATCGTGATGAAAATAAAAGAAAAGATTAAAGTCGCCCAAGATAGACAAAAAGCTTACGCAAATAGTCGACGAAAGGATCAGAAGTTAAAACATTCTTGAAAGTGTCACCCCTTAAAGGAATCTTCCGTTTTGGAAAAAGGGGAAGTTACGACCTAGATTTATCGGACCCTCTGAAGTGCTTGAACAAATATGAGATTCAGCCTATAGATTAGCCTTACCTCCGACCCTAGAAGGAGTACATAATGTATTCCATATATCTCTTCTACGCAAGTACATATTCGACCCTACCCATATAGTTAATGAGGAAGAGGTAGAACTTGACCCAAAACTAACTTATGAAGAAAACCCATAGCCATACTCGATAGGAAAGTCCATAAGCTTAGGAATCGAGAAGTTGTGTTGATAAAGGTTCAATGGAGCAGACATGGAGAAGGAGAAGCTATGTGGGAACGGGAAGACAAAATCTTAGAAAAATTTCCACACCTCGCTAACTACGGTAACTTCTGAAATTTTGAGGACGAAATTTATTTTAAGAGAGTAGATTGTAACACCCCGAAACTCTACCCGTGCTCATTCTTTTTCCTCTAAAATTTCATTATGCACATAATTACTAAAATACCCTCATAATTAATTCACTTAAAAACCTAGTATTTTTAGAGCACTTATGTGGATAAGATTAGGATAAATTTTAGAGGAAATACACTTCTTTAGCCACGTTGCCATAGTCAATGACAATATTTATCAATGGACTTAGTTTGTACAAATTCTAGCCGAAAATGACATGGTTTGACCAATATACCCTTACTTTTCAATAAAACTAACCCACCCTATATCTCTCCTTATCTTTTCTGAGTTTATGGGTTACGACGTATGTATTTCGTACCGTCTCGTTACCATGTGTTGTTTACCTTTTGTGTTATTGTATCGTAACTTCGTATCTTATTTACCATGTCGGAATATTGCACACGAGGTACCAGTAAGCGGATACGATATTTGTTTTTCGTTACATTACCCGATTAATAATTGATCATTTATTATTTGTTTTTCGTTACGTTTTCGTTACCAATATAGTAACATGTTAAGTTTAAATGGTACACGCGGTAAGAAGTTACAATTTCTTACCAATATATCAGAGTGTAAACAGTGACACCCTTATAAATTCGTAGCTGGAAATAGTTACTGTTACACTAATACGAAGTCATTAATTCGTAACTTCGTACTAGTTACACTTGGTAAGAAGTTACAATTTCTTACCAATATACCAGAGTGTAAACAGTGACACCCTTACTAATTCGTAGCTGGAAATAGTTATGGTTACACTAATATGAAGTCATTAATTCATAACTTCATACTAGTTACACTTGGTAAGAAGTTACAATTTCTTACCAATATACCAGAGTGTAAACAGTGACACCCTTACTAATTCGTAGCTGGAAATAATTACGGTTACACTAATACGAAGTCATTAATTCGTAACTTCGTACTAGTTACACTTGGTAAGAAGTTACAATTTTTTACCAGTCGTAACAGTTATGAATTCATAACATGTATACCAAATCTCCAATACGAAAATTTCAAATCGGCATAAATGTGTTATGAAATTCGAATTTCGTAACTTCATACTGATATGAAATGATAAAATCTTAACAGAAAATCAAGGCATATTGATACGAAATGACAATATTGTAACATGGTAACCCAGTACGAAATGAATAAATCATACCAACTGTAAATTCGTAACCACATATGCAAACTTGCCAAAAACTAGATCTAAAACACCAATACATACAAATTGATCTGAATCACTCCCAATATACCATGAATCACCAGAAATTATATGAAAACTTGTAAATCATAAAAAACAAATACAAAAATAACATTATTTCAAGATAGATCTAGGATTTTTCTAGAGAGAGAAAGTTGGAGAAAGAGAAATAAAATCGAATGAGAGAGTAGGGAAGATTCGGAGCTGCTGGCGGTCGTCGGAGCTGCTGGCGGTCGTAGGGAAGATTCAGAGTAGGGAAGATTCGGAAAGAACTGGAACTCCGGCGAAGTCGACTCCGGAAATAGCTAGGTTCCGACGAGATATGAAGATGGTTGTTAGAGCCATGGTGGTCACCTGAGAACATGGCCGACGACGGTGATGGGTGGCGCGGCCATTCGATGGGAAGGGAGAGATTGAGAGAGAGGAGAGAGGAGAGAGAAGAGAGAGACGTGGGGGTGGGGGGGGGGGAATGAGAGAGACGTGGGGGGGGGGGAGAGAAAGAAAGAGAGAGAGAGAAATAGAGAGACGTGTGTGTGGGGGGGGGGGGGGGGGGGACTGGGAGAGAGAGAGGCAGGGGGGAAAGAAATAAGGGGGTGAGGGTAAATTGGTCCGAATTTGCTCTTTTTGGATACAATTTGTACAAATTAAGTTGCATGACAAATATTAAAATTTACTAAGCAATATGGCTAGATTATGTCTTCTCTCTAAATTTTATTTCAACTTGCTATAATTTTCCTACTTGTTTTAAGTGTAGTTAAGTTGTTTAGTAATTTAAAATATTTTCAGCTGTTAAATATGAATTAATTGGGCCTTAATATACTTGAAATTAATTTATTTAGAACACCTAAAAATGAAAAGGAATGAGTAGAAATTGATTGAAAATGGTGGAAAGAAGTAGGGAATTCTAGAGCACTTATTTGTAGCCAAGTTAATTAAACAAATAAAATAATATGTGGCTAAAATTATTTGCTTAATAATTAAGAAGTGATTAAATAAAGAAATGTTTAAAAACTTATAGAAAATAAGAAATTATAGAAATTTATAGAGATTTCAAGACTTCTCTAGAACCTTCAACTCTTAATCCTAGCCATACACCTATCTTGATCAAAGGCTAAGAAATGAGGAAAATAGCTTAATCTCCACCTTACATTTAATGGACACTTCTAGGACTTGGATGAGAGACATTTTCTGATGCTACTAGAGAACATTAGGCTCTTAACACCTAGCAAACTACTACTAATATAAAAGGAGACGTGAGCTTCGAAGTCCACACACAACTTTACTCAAAAAAAAAACATGTATATACATATATTCAAGTTTCAACCTTGAGCTTCTAAGAGGAATAGGAGGAGAGTTCTAGCCAACAACCTTCAAGTAAGCTTTATACCTTGTTATTTTAGTAATTATCTTAGTAATAGCATAATAGAATTCTAAGATATGGAAGAAAATAGGCTAGACGATTGAAAACAAGCACAAATTGAGTAGTTTAGTTGTTATCTATTCTTTACTCCATATCTTATAAGTTTTGCTCCAATTTTCTCCTCTGATATGATCTAAAGCATGTTTATAAACTGATAATTGATGTTCTGGTAGTAGATAGAATGTATTAGAATGGATTAGAATGAATTATTGGTGATATATCAACCATAAGATGATTAGAAATGCTTTCTGGATAACTTTCTAATCTTGATACGTTTATGCTGAACAATTTAACTAAAAATTCTAACCAAATATATTTGAAAATTAGACTTGTTAAAGAACTTGTTTTTAAAATTTCATAGATATCGGAGTTACAGTTGATTTATGGTGAATTTCTAAAGATGAGTTAGGTTTTCGGTCTGAAAAACTGGAACAGTAGGGTTTTGCTTCAAGCGGTGGATAATCGGGGATGTTTTTCCAAAATACCGAATTATTATGATTAAATTAGGTGAAGACATAGACTCGTGGTTAAAATTTCACATGATTTTGTCTTATATTTGATTTTATATGAATGTTAAAGTTAAGGTGTCAGAAACTAAAAACAGTGTGTTTATCATAAAACTGCTAATGATCCGCATGGACATTCAGAAATATAAAAAAATTGTGATAAATTACATTGAGTTGAAAACCTATGGTTAAAATTTCAGAATATTTGGACGAGTAGTTTATTTTATATTAATTTTCAAAGCTGATGTATCGAATCTGGAAAAAAAATCTCAAATTCTGTAAAAAAAAAAAGAGGGTATAATTTTGAAAGGGTCCATTTAACTCTTTTAAGTCGATACTTCTTTAGATCTTATTCTTTGATAGTTTTGAATGTTCAAATAAAATATAAAACTAGTATAATAGTAAAATATTAGTACTACTTACTTAGAAAATGACTTTAGGAGTATATTTAGTTAAGTACATAAGTATTAATTTTCTAACTTTAATATGCTAATATAAATATTATTTTACTTACTTTACATTTTATTTTGTAGGTACTACACCTGGGATTTACTTGACTCTTCATGGAGTTGTGGTTAATCAAATAATTATGATTGCACTTATTAAATTTTGTTATGTTCAAATATATGGTTATTCTACATGTCCGGTAACCACCCCGGCCTCATATAGTCCGGTAATCACCTTGGCACCTCATATTGTCCGGTCGCTCCGGCATCAAGTGTCCAGTCGCTCTGGCCAATCATATACTTGATTTATACCAATGCTATATATTATGTGACATGATGATATTTAATTTGTGCAATTATTTAAGTAGTCTCCACTAAGTGTATTATATGCACTTATTCCTCTCATTTCTATTTTTTTAGATGATGACAACAGCAGAATGGAAGAATAATCTGGGAAATGCTGTGGCCGTATTCAGGACTACCTCTTTGAAGTTTTATTTTACTACTACTTTTAAATAAAAAGGGTTTGTAATATTAAGGCCATTATAGCCAAGACAATGTATTTTCCGCTGCACTATTATTATAAGATTATATTTAATGATTAATATAGCGTTCCTCAGTATTTTCACTGGTTTAAAAGAGGGGGCGTTACACTTTGTTTCCATGACTCCGTATGGTTGAGTTATTCACGTTGTGAGTTTTGGTTTGATAATCCGACGTTGTATCGTGATTTTCGGACGTTTGAGCCGTTTTGTAATTTCCTATAAGTTTAGGGAATTTTATCTTCTTTGTCGTATTTCAGATTCTCCGGTAGTCGGAATTGTATTTTTTTCAGCACTTAGCTTCGTCGTCGTGAATATTACGTGTTTACGCTTCTGGGTTCTGTCCTTGTGTTGCATCCCGACTTCATGCCATCCTGTGCAGCAAACTGCATTCAGCAGTGTTAAACTGCTGCATGAATAATGTACGTTATTCATGCTTTATTGCGTGCGCTATCGATGCCTACATAATGTACGTTACACCCTAGTGATAACGTACGTTATGGTCCCCAGTATTTTGGACAGTGGGCTCTGCCAACTTTTTGCCAGGTCCTTACATACGTTAACTAGCGGGTGTTACGTACGTAAGATCCTTGTAGCGTACACTAACTGTCTAATGTAGCGTACGCTATCGGCCTCAGTAAATTGGGCATATTGTTCTGCCGAGCCACACGTACGCTAACATCCAAGTGTTACGTACGTATTGAGCATAGCGTACGTTAACATCAGCATGTTAACGTACGTAACGAGTGGGCAGGTTTTATAAACCTGAGTTGACCTGCATCGTGTCATTTCTTCTTTCTCCCTTCCTAGTCCGAGTGCTGAGTTCCCCAGGCGATTTCAATCGGCTTTTCGAGATTTGTCCGTAGAGTTCCTTGAGAGATCGATTATTGTGCTTCAAGTGAAGTTTATCATCATCGTAATCATCTTCCTCCATCCGAATCTAAGGTATTTGGCTTAGAACCCTACCTTTATCCATTTTGGGTTTTTTTCGAGATTTGTCGAGATTTAACTCGAATTGTTTGTTTATGTTGTGATATTTCTTATCGATTATTATTGTTGAGTGATTCCCAATCCGTTTCCGTCGTGTTTAATCTGTGGATTGTTGATTTGGTGAGGTTTTGTGAAAACACTCGCCCGTATTCGTCTTCCGTGTGTGTTTATGATTGTTAATCGGGGTTGTGGTCATATTCCATTCGATTATTGTTATAATTTAGGACTGAGTTGTGTTAATCTCTTGTTTAGGAATGGTCTTGTTCCCTCCGGGTCATTCCTAGTCATTGTTCGTTCCTGTTTCGTCGAAGATGTATCAAAGGCAAGTACTTTACATTTGTTTGCAAATTATAGTATTTGGATTATGGCTTCCCTTGTATGTTGTGGATGTGTATGTGTATGTTCACCCAGGGACGGTCCGACAGGGCTACTGGGGATATGTAGTGCCTTGTGTATGCGTATCGCGAACTGGGGTTAACCACCCAGGGATGGTCCGACGGGGCCTCTGCGGGGTGCGGTGGCTGTGAGTCTCGTACCAACGGTTAACCTTTGAAATGTTTTGTTGGAGAAATGTATTTTGTGCTCGTGCACCATAATATTCTGGAATATAAATCTTTTCTAAAATGATTTTGGTGCATATTTCATCTGATTAGAATGGTAGTTCAAATTGATTGTACTTGCACTAGCAGTCATCGCTAACCCCTTAAATGGGGGAAATACTTTTGTATTTCAGGTACAGGTCTTAGAGGCGAACGAGCATGTAGGCAGTACGAGGATGACGGGCAAGAGTGATTCTGTTCAATGATCGTTCGTGATGTCATGTCTTTTATATTTTATTAATCATGTTGTTCCTTCAGTACTCGAGTACTTCTTTTATGTGAACATTGTAATTGTTGAGTACCTGATTTGGGGTTGGTTTAACGTTGCATTGTATTGTCAAGTTCGGTTTACTTATTTTGTATGTCTTGAATTGAGAAGTCGTTCGTATGTTGATGATGTCTATCAGTGTTGTCATGTCGAGTTTGTATGTTAGCCTGGTGGATTCCAAGGGGTGGGGTCCACGGTGCTGTATTATGCTCTGAACGTCTTAGGGGTGTTACAGAATATGGTATCAGAGCTTAGGTTTATGGATACCTAGGATGTCGGTTATTTGGGTCTAGTTGAGTGTCGTTTTTGAAAAGTATCACTATTACGCCATCATCTCAGTACGCCGGTGCTCGTAAGTTTTTCCTAACTTGACTCGTTATGTTATCCTGTGTTGTTCCTTTCTTAATATCGTGATGTGTTTTGCGTTTGAATTGTACTCACCCGTTACTTCTTCATAATGCCTGCTGGTAGAGGACGCGGACGCGGTCGCGGACGCGGTAGGGGACGTGGCGCAGCCGGTGGGGCATCCATGTCCAATAGCTCAGGGTCTGGTTCGGCAATGCCTTCCTTGTCGAACAGTATTCAGCCTAGTTCCGAGGGCCAGCAGGATCAGTCAGCTAGCTTTAGCAATGCTCATGATAACATTAGAGTGGCGAATATTCTACAACAAGTAGCGAATCAGATGACACTACTGACTTAGGCCGCTCTGGTCAACCAAGCTAATGCTAATCTGGTTCCGCCTAATGGTTCTGGTACCGACAAGCTACTTCAGGACGTGATTCATATTCTTTCTCCGCAGTTCAATGGTACTTCCGACCCTTCTGGTTGGGAGAGTTGATTATTCGAGATGGAGAAGGTGTTCAAGGCGGCTAATTGCTCCGAGGAGAGGGAAGTACCAATCACTGAGTACTTCCCCGCCAAGGAGGCGGCAACGTGGTGGCAAGCTGTGAAACCGCGTGACCGGGCAGCTTCGTGGGATGAGTTCCAAGAATTGATGGAGGATGAATATTTTCCGTGGCCAGTGAAAGGGGGAAGGATTCGAGCCTTCTTTGAAGCAAAATCCAAGGATGTTCCCATTTCACAGGCGATCAAGGACTACAATCAGCAGCTACATTATGTAAGGAATCAGGTCCGAGATGAGTAGATAATATCCACCACTTCGACATGCGGATGAAGCCTAGGGTTCGCCACTACATGTCAGGCCTTGGGTGTACAACTTTGAAGGACTATCAGAACAAGGCGATGGCCTACGAGATGTCTTTCTCTGCGACAGAGACGGCAAAAGAGGGTAAGAAGCAGAAGACTTCCGGTCAGTTTTCGGGAGGTAAGTTTGGCAGGCATCAGAAGGCTCAGTCTGGTCGCGAGCCTTCGGGAATCAGTCCCCGTCATTTGGGTGAGGAAACGGTTCCAAGTTGTTAGGAATACCTATTAGATTTTGATAATGTCATCCATATATTAAATTGATTATTCAATTATATGTTTAAGTACTTGGCAAAATATAAAGAAGAACCAAATGAGTATCTTCTATAGGCCATAAATTTTTAGGCTTAGTGATCAGTTGTAAAATCGACTAAGTACAGAACAGAGAACTTTATTTCAAAAAGTTCAGATAAGAGAAGATCAGAGAAGTTCATTCCAGATCAGAAGACTTCAAGTCAGAGAACTTCAAGTCAGAGAACTTCAAGTCAGAGAACTTAAAATCAGAGAACTCAAGGACAGAGAACTTCACTTCAGATCAGATAAGATCATCTTAGAGAAGTTTAGATCAGAGAAGTTCATAGCAGAGAACTTACTTCAGAGGACTTAACATCAGAAAACTTTATATCAAAGAAGGTTGACTGCACTTAAGGCAGCTTTGACCAAGTTATTTCAGACAGGTTCTCAGTTCAGCCAAGCCACTCAGTTCACGTCACCAAGCATTGAAAAGTCAACAATCACGAAAAGTAACATGCAGATGTAGGGAGACAAACTTGAAAGATTCCCGGAAAGCAAGGAATTAAATATTTATCAAGATCCGCACTCTGAAGACTTTATACTTATTCTAATCAAGAATAACGGTGCTAAAGCAAAGAAAGTCTTTCAAACAGTCAGATTTGGAAAGGGAATCAAGCCTTTCAATGGATTGATAAGATAAACAAATAAGTCCACTCTCCAACAGATGGATTTGTTACAGTAGTGCAACGGCTATGAAGGAAGCTCAAAGAATCGTACTATAAATATCCGAAGATATTAATTGAGCTAAGTACGATGCGAACAATATTCTCAAGTGAACAAAGCAGTCAAAGCAAATCACAGTGAAAAAATAGCATCATGAAGAGCAAAGCTTAAGCAAGTCATATTCGAAGAAGCTCTTTAGTTGGAGAAGACAAAAACTCTTGTCTTTAAAGTTCGAGTTTGGGGTACTTCTGTAAATGAGGTTTTCAGAAGTTTCGTAACTGATAAGGCATCCACGGGTTCTTGATTGGAAGGTGATAGACAGCTCGAGAAGTTGTTGAGGCATCCACGGGTTTTCAATCAGGAGGTGCTAGATAGTAAAAGGAGTTGCAACGACCACGGGTTTCCACTGGTTGGAAGCTGTGGAAATAGGGAAAATTCATTGTAACATTTATCACTGGTTGCCAGTTATAGTAAATTTATCTCCAACTGGTTTGGAGAGAAGTGGATTAGTAGAAAACTACCCCACCTCTGAGACCACTATAAGTGCATGCGTGTTTTACTGCATTAAACATCATATCTACCTGCTGCATACTTATTAAACCATTCCATTAATTAGTTATCTGCAGAGAGAATTTAGTTATCTGTTATCGTCATCAGCTGTTTTCTGCATACTTGTCTGCAGATGACTTTAAGTCATCTTCATCTTTCAGTTGAGAAACTCACCTGACTTCAGGAAAAGAGTTTTAATAAGTCTATTCAACCCCCCTCTAGAATTATTCCTGACGACTTGTGACCTACAAGTGGTATCAGAGAGGTTGGTTCAAGTTTGACAGAACCAGATCCATATTGTTGGGATTCGGTGCCTAAAAAACGAAGGCCGCAGAAGCGGTAAAATGAAAATTAATTCGATCCGAATCCCTACGAGGATAGAACGATCTACGTATATACGAATATTAAATGAAACACAAGAGATACAAGAAGCATAACCTTGTAGTCCGTTGATTTGAATGGTGTCCTTCTCTTGAGCTATTCCCTAAGCTTTAGTTGATTTCCCTACGATCTAATCGCTCCAAGCTCTTGGATGATCCAATCGTTCCAAGCTCTTGGATGATCCAACGCCGAAAGAACCACATTTCTACTTGCCACGCGCCGGAAAAACGAACGGAATGACGATCACCTTGCTATCCTCCAAGGATACGGATAGAGCTAGGATGATGAAGCTTTCGATTGTGATTATAACACTCCAAGTGTATAATTCACTATCTCTCAATTGATTTCTCGATTTTTCTCCAAGAACAACCAAGAACAAAATGAAGAAGAAGATGAAGACTTTGAAAGGAACTCTAAGTTCTTTCTCTTACTCTCCTACGTATGAAATGAATGGTGTAATGAGAGTGATGAAGTCTTCTCATCTTATTCAACTTCCACCCACATGTTACAACTCATGCACATGAGAATAAAGCCCCACCATGTCATTATCTTCCATTTAAAATGGAAACAACAAGACAAAAGGAAGTTTGGTGGAAACGGGGGGGGGGGGGAGGGGGGAATCTAGAAGGGCATTGAAGAGTTCGGTTCGTTCCGGACTCCTGTGAGTCCAAACAGATAAACTCCGATTCCATTTGGATGTATTTATATTAATTAATTAATCCAGTTAATTAATCATATCAAATACATAATAACATAATTAATTTCTCCAAGAAATAATTATATTTATGAATTAAATTTATCACCCAGTAATTTATTTAATTCATTAGGCCGTAAGTTAATTTATCCAATAAATCAACTTAGACATCCAATGTCCCAATGAATTAGATATCCAATATCTAATATTCATAATGAGAGAATTAGCTTGATTCATTCCGCCGTCAATCCTATTGCGCGAGTCAGTAGGTCCATCTTAGTCAGCAATGGGAGGAACCAAAGAGTAGTAACACCACCTAGCCAGCCTGGCGGCCTACGCCGTACCCCAACTGAGAACGAATGATTGGGATCATTCAAGAACTATTCTGTCGTGAATACCAGTATATGTATAAACCCTTATTTCAAATGTCCCGATCAAGTTATAGGGTCACGGTAAGTCAAACCCTATTTGTACTTGACACTATGCATGTGTTAATGCAAATCGAGATCATCGAGCTCTCGTGTATCCAATACAACTAGCTCCAATGCTTTGGCCAAAGACTTATGATCTCATCTGCCAATAACCGCATATGACATATGACCCGTTCACTAACAGGAGAAAGAATTCTATCTTGGTATTCAGTAGGACCTGCTACTTGCCCGTCAAGACGCACGTCGAGGTTGACCCTCGCCTCCCGGTTTACAGGGTTGAACTACTCTAATGAAATTCTTAACGTTACAAGCACGTCCCTACTAAATCCTTAAGTCGAAGGTTCACGAATACCTATCACAACCTTTCGATTACGTCATTGACTGTCCTGGATTGAAATCCGTGTGACGAATTGAGGGTGAGTCGGTTCGAGTATATTAATCCAATTAGCATACCTATAACGTGTTCTCCCACTAACCAATAGTGTACGATAGACATTCTCCACGTCAAAGAACACGTCATACAAGTCTTCACATAAACTTAACGCCCAGTCAAGTTTCATCAACTTGCGAACGATTAAGTATTTGAGCTATAAACCTTTCCAGTGCCGATCCCCTTATCCAATAAGGAGTGGAATGTTTTGCTCTCAAATACACGGACTAGTTTCTCTCTCTCTCTCTCTCTCTCTCTCTCTATATATATATATATATATATATATATATATATATTTACGAGTCAGGAATGCCAGTAACTCCAGTAAATAAAGAAACAAACAATTGCCTTATGTTAATGATTTACATAATAACAAGTACAATGCCCTCACTCAACATCCTCTGAGTGGCATTCGAGGGCATACTCCTAACAATCTCCCACTTGCACTCAATGCCACTCACTAAGGTATCTAATACCCATGTTCTCCAGATGACGCTCCAAGCTAATCTGAGAAAGTGGCTTGGTCAGTGGATCAACGATGTTGTCGGCTGATTCTACTCTATGCAGCACAATGTAACCCTTTGCAAACAAATTCTCTCACGAGATCATACTCTCTCCCAATATGTTTTGTACCATTACGAAACCTCGGCTCCTAGGCCTGTGCTACCGCTCTATTGTTACCGTATAAAAAAATGAAAACAGGCAGCGTAACACAGGGTGTCACGTGAAGTCTACCCAGTAACTTCTTAACCTTCCTTTGGAGGCCTCTGAGGCCGCTTTATACTTAGCCTAATAGGTGGAATCAGCAGTCGCGCTATACTTGGTACAATGCCAAGATACTTCTCCTCTATTAAGAGTAAATTGTAGCCAGAAGTAGACATAGAGTCGTCTTTCTGTCCTTAGAAGTCTGAATCAGTGAAGCCCATCATTCATTTCTCCACCACCATATGTAAGAACCAGATCTCTAGTCCTTCTAAAGTACTTGAGAATGTTCTTTACGGCGGTCTAATTTTCCCTAATTGGGTTAGCCCGAAACCTACTTACCATGCTCCCAGCATGCACAATGTCAGGTCTCGTACACAATAAAGCATATATAAGGCTACCCACTGCCGAAGCATATGGTATATTACTCATTTCCTTTCATAGTTCCTTACTATGAGGAGACATATTCAAGGTGAATTTTATTTCATGTCGCATCGGTAGGAAACCTCTTTCAGAATAATCCATCTTAAATCGCTTTAAGACTTTATCTATATAGAGGGCTTGGGAAAGACCGACCATTTTCTTCGCTCTATCCCAATAGAGTCGAATCCCAAGAATATAGGTTTATTCTCCCAAGTCTTTCATGGAGAAATTTCTCGAAAACCAAGCTTTCACAGAACTGAGCATTCCCTCATCATTTTATATTAGTAGAATGTCATCTACATATAGCACTAAGAATGCGATCTTGCTTCCACTAACCCTCTTGTATACACAAGGTTCCTCTTCATTTTGTACGAAGTCAAACTCTTTGACTGCCTCATCAAACGAAGGTCCCAACTACATGAAGACTGCTACAGTCTATTTCTTGCTAGGTCATTGGTCGCGGGTCGGTCTCTTGGTTATCACTTGGAACCTCATGGAGACCCAGCTCCTCCAGTGCACATGGCCATACCTCTCAGGTAAATGAGACACCCTACTAGACCTACGAGGTGGTTGTACTTGTATTTCAGAAGGTTTGGTTCTAATTTCTTGCATAGGTGTCTCCCAAGGAGTTTCACTGTATTCTTCCAAAGAAATATTTCTACCTGCTCGACCTTCATGAATGAACTTATCTTCAAGGAAGTGTGCAAGGAAAGCAACAAAGATCTTTCAATCTTTGGGCATGTAAAATAGATAACCCATCATCCCAGATGGGAATCCAATGAAACGTCCCTTCGCGGACCTCGCTTCCAACTTTTCCACCTTAGTCTTCTTGACATAAGTGGGACATCCCCAAATCCTAACGTGATTAAGACTTGGTTTTCTGCCCTCCCACATCTCATGTAGAGTTTTAGGAACGGATTTGGAAGGACATCTGTTTAAGATATACGCAGTATTCAGGAGTGCATACTCCTACAGGTAAATCGGTAGGTCAGTATAGCCCAGCATGGAACGGACCATGTTCAACAAGGTCCGGTTCCTTCTTTATGACACACCATTTAACTGAGGAGTACCTAGAGGTGTTAGTTGTGATACTATTCCATGTTCCTTTATGAACTCGTCAAACTCCGAACTCATATACTCACCACCTCGGTCCGACTGAAGTGCTTTGATATGATTTCCAGTTTGTTTCTCGACTAGGGCCTTAAATTCCTGTATTTTTTCAAAGGCCTCGGATTTACATTTCATTAAGTATACATAACCATACCTAATATGATCATATGTAAACGTAATGAGATACTGATATCCATCACGTGCTGCTTCCAAAGCACCACATACGTCTGTATGGATTAATCCTAGTTTATCAGTGGCTCTTTCAAAAGTCCATGTGAATGGGGACTTAGTCATTTTGACTTTAAGGCAAGATTCACAAGTAGGAAAGGGATCCGATCCCAATGGACCAATAAGTCCATACTTTTCCATTATGTAAACCTTGGTCTGACCAACATGACCAAGTCTAAGATGCCATTTCAAAATTTGATTAGTTTCATCCCTACCATGCTTCATAGTCATAGTATTCACAACGACTTTGTTACTGAGGTTTAGATGATACAGTCTATTTAACATTGCAGCAGTTCCCACTAGTTTATTTCTAAAATAAATTTTGTAGGAACCATCACTAATGAAAAATGAAAAGCCTTTTCGATCCATGACCGGAATGGATACAATATTTTTTTATGCCCCTTGGGCAAAACAAGTACATCATCTAAAGTCAGAACAAAACCGGATTCTAAACCCAAAATAAGTGATCCTATGTCAGTTTCCTTGACACTATGCTCGCTTCCGACAGGAATCATCACTTCCACAGCTCCAAGATTCATACTTTGTTCCAGATCCTGATTCACAGTACAAATATGAGAACTAGTACCAGAATCCAGTATCCAAGAAGTAGAAAATAGTTTAGCACAACAATTTGTTTCCAAAACTAAAAGTTCTGTACCTGAAATGCCATGAAGAATGGGACAGTCTCAGCCCAGTGGCCCAGCTCACCGCATTTGAGACAAGCGTCCTTCTCCTTGCTCTTCGGAACCATCGGGGCCTTGCCCTTACCCTTGAGGTCCTTGACTTGTGGTTCCGTCCGCTTCTTGATCTTTTTCTTCTTATTCTTGGACCTCCGAGATCCAGAAGAAATCACAAGGGCATACTCCTTCATAGTCTTCATTTGAGACTAAGCGGTTACTAGTTTGTTCATTAGCCCTACTAAGTTACACGCAATCTCATTGCAGTTGAAGTTCATAACAAACTGTGAGAAGGAATCAGGGAGAGACTGTAGGATAAGGTCGGTCTGAAGAGAAGTATCTATATTAAAATCAAGAGCCTCCAATCTCTCGATCATGGATATCATTTTGAGGACGTGGTCCCCAACCTTCTCACCTTCCTTCATCCTTACACCCAACAGTTGCTTGGATATCTCATATCTAGCAGTTCGACTGTGCTCACCATAAAGCTCAGTTAAGTGAGATAGAATCTGCCTAGTAGAAGTCATTTTCTCATGATCTCTCTGAAGCTCATTAGACATAGAAGCCATCATGTAAGCACGGACTTTTACGTCATCATTAACCCACTTATCGTGGTTTTCAATCTCTTCATGATTGGCTCTTGTCCGCACTGGAGGCGCTGGAATGTCCGTCTCCAAGACGTATCCCAGTGCCTCTATACTGAGGACTATCATCAGATTGCATAGCCAATCCACAAAGATAGGTCCGATCAAGGTGTTCTTTTCGAGTAGAATTGCGAGTGGGTTCATTGTCATATTCAGAGTTATGTCTGCATCAAGTATGATAGATTAATTAGTGACTCGTTCAAATATGATCTGAGTATAGCATTAAGGTCTATTTTATTCTTATTACCCAGCTCCCACTATTTTTATTGGAATAACACACTCCCATGTGAAATCCGGAAGTATCGTTCGCTCTACTTCATAGTGGTGATCGTGTTCCTTATAAATCTTAATAGAGGGCAACCGAACAGGTTTCCAGTCTATTAATTTTCATAAAGTGGCGTCCAACACCAACCCATCTAATGGATGATACGATCTTCTTTTTCCCCTTGTTAACTCCCCTCAACCTATACGGTTTATATGGTTTGTGAACAAGTTAAGTTTATACCATCGACGCAAATCAGTTTCACAATTGAATCTTATCCGGCAACCTATCAGGTTTCTAGGGATAAAATTTGCTCCAACCGAAGGCATCCAATGCCCTCCCGGTAATTTATCCATCCTCCCCTAATGACTACCCCAATAACTCGGAAGCATAGCACATCCGGTTTGGATTTCAATTTCCCGAAAGCTCGATGGAGGGAAGGAAAACCTTGAAACCTTATAAACTTAATAATTTGTTGTGGGAGAATTTTTGCGATTAACGTTACACTTTGAACATTAATCCATTTAAGCGTGTTTGTGCATTCATACAACATGAACAATCATTCACATCCTAGTTGCTACCAACATGTAGTTCATGGACCGTTCCTAGAAACAAAAACTCCGTAATCTAATTACAAGTCTTCGTCTTGAATCTTCGTCTTCTCGAAACGGATCTTCCTCCGGTCTTTGTCATTACATATAAATTTTAAATTGAAAAATTGCATCCTAGATACAAATGTTTCTAGTAAAATAAATAGGCTCAAAACGGCCTTTACAACCCAATCGAATAAAACCGAACGATTTAAAACTAAGTCCATGAACCACATCCCCATTCAAAAGCATTCATCCAATAAATACTATGTAAACAGATAACGTAGAGATACATAGATCCAATCAATATATAAACAACAAATAGAATCGATCCAATCAATTCACACAACCGGTAATATGAAAACGTTCAAAATAATTCGGTCGATCACAAGTATTCAAATAAATCAATTTTCCCTCTTAAAATGAAATACCATATATCATTTTAATCATATTGAATCTAATTTAAAATGTGGGAAATCAGTTTTAAGGAATACACGAAGAAAACGAGTCCGAAACGGGTTGGACCGCGCCCAAAACATGTGGGGTAGCAAGCAGAGATGTCCAGCAGCCCTGGGCCGCGGCCCCCTGAGCCCTAGGCCGCGGACCCCAGTCCAGATTCATCACAAGGGCTGCAACAACCCTGGGCCGCGGCCCCCTTCATTCGGTCCACTCCCGGGCCGTTCAACGGCAATTCGGGGCTCGATTTTCGACCGGATATCCAATATCTATATTTTTCATTCATATCTTCAATATAAATCACATTTACCAGAAATTAAAGATTTATATTTAGATATAAACTTACGAAAAATACAACTACAACGAACGAAAAACATACACAACGATTATGACTATAAATGATTCCAAATCATTCACCATCCAATCAAGCATTCCAATTGAAAATATCGTATATATGATCGCAAGACCTACGCTCCGATACCACTGTTGGGATTCGGTGCCTAAAAAACAAAGGCCCAGTGGAAGCGGTAAAATGAAAATTAATTCGATCCAAATCCCTATGAGGATCGATCGAGCTACGTATATACGAATATTAAACGAAACACAAGAGATACAAGAAGCATACCCTTGTAGTCCGTTGATTTGAATGGTGTCCTTCTCTTGAGCTATTCCCCAAGCTTTAGTTGATTTCCCTACGATCCAATTGCTCTAAGCTCTTAGATGATCCAACGCCGAAAGAACCGCGTCTCTACTTGCCACACGCTGGAAAAACGAACGGAACGACGATCACCTTGCTATCCTCCAAGGATACGGCTAGAGGTAGGATGATGAAGCTTTAGATTGTGATTATAACACTCCAAGTGTATAATTCACTATCTCTCAATTGATTTCTCGATTTTTCTCTAAGAACAATCAAGAACAAAATGAAGAAGAAGATGAAGACTTTGAAAGGAACTCTAAGGTATTTCTCTTACTCTCTCACGTATGAAATGAATGATGTGAAGTCTTCTCATCTTATTCAACTTCCACCCACATGTTACAACTCATGCACATGAGAATAAAGCCCCACCATGTCATTATCTTCCATTTAAAATGGAAACAATAAGACAAATGAAGTTTGGTGGAAATTGGGGGGGAGGGGGGGGGCATCTAGAAGGGAATTGAAGAGTTCAGTTCGTTCTGGACTCCTGTGAGTCCAAACAGATAAACTCCGATTCTGTTCCGTTATATTTATATCAATTAATTAATCATATCAAATACATAATAACATAATTAATTTCTCCAAGAGATAATTATATTTATGAATTAAATTAATCACCCAGTAATTTATTTCATTCATTAGGCCGTAAATTAATTTATTCAATAAATCAATTTAGACATCCAATGTCCCAATGAATTAGATATCCAATATCTAATATTCATAATGAGAGAATTAGCTCAATTCATTCCGTCGTCAATCCTATTGCGCGACTCGGTAGGTCCGTCTCAGTCAACAATGGGAGGAACCAAAGAGTACTAGCACCACCTAGCCAGTCTGGCGGCCTACACCGTACCTCAATTGAGAACGAATGATTGGGATCATTCAAGAACCATTCTGTCGTGAATACCAGTATACGTATAAACCCTTCTTTCAAATGTCCCGATCAAGTTATAGGGTCACGGTCAATCAAACCCTATTTGTACTTGATGCTATGCATGCGTTAATGCAAATCGAGATCATCGAGCTCTCGTGTATCCAATACAACTAGATCCAATGCTTTGGCCAAAGACTTATGATCTCATCTGCCAATAACCGCATAAGACATATTACCCGTCCACTAACAGGAGAAAGAATTCTATCTTGGTATTCAGTAGGACCTGCTACTTGCCCGTCAAGACGCACGTCGAGGTTGACCCCCGCATCCCGGTTTACAGGGTCGAACTACTCTAATGAAAATCTTAACGTCACAAGCACATCCCTACTAAATCTTCAAGTCGAAGGTTCACGAATACCTATCACAACCTTTCGATTACGTCATTGACTGTCCTGGATTGAAATCCGTGTGATGAAACGAGGGTGTGTCGGTTCGAGTATACTAATCCAATTAGCATACCTATAACGTGTACTCCCACTAACCATTAGCATTCGACAGGCACTCTCCATGTCAAAGAACACGTCATACAAGTCTTCAATAAACTTAACGCCTAGTCAAGTTTCATCGACTTGCGAACGATTAAGTATTTGATCTATAAAACTTTCCAGTGCCGATCCCCTTACCCAATAAAGAGTTGAATGTTTTGCTCTCAAATACACGGACTAGTTTATATAAATATACATATATATATATATATATATATATATTTACGAGTCAGGAATGCCAGTAAATCCAGTAAATAAAGAAACAAACAATTGCCTTATGATAATGATTTATATAATAACAAGTATAATGCCCTCACTCAACATCCTCTGAGTGGCATTCGAGGGCATACTCCATATATTAGAGGACATATATTTTAAATCTCTCATTTAGAATGGAACACATGCAACACATGCACTCTAGGTTACCTGTATTTTCCGTTGATGAATATGACCTTTGGAAGATAAGAATGCAGGCACACTTATCATCTATTCATGACGACATGTGGTGCATCATAGAAGATGGTCCTTTCATTTTTGAGAAGGACAACTCCCCTGAAGAAATTGCAGCTGGGAAGCCATAGAAGATTCCCAAGAAGAGGACGGAGCTGACCCCTGAAGAAAGAGAGCTAGCCAATCTTGACAACTCGGCCAGATATGTTCTGTACCAGACTATTGACAAATCAACCATGGTCAAGATCAAGAATTGTAAAAATGTCAAAGAAATTTGGGACACATTAGCTGTAATGTGTGAGGGAACCGAGCTGATAAAGGAAAATAAGTTGTCAATTGCTACTCAAAAATTTGACAACTTCAAAATGAAGAATGGTGAATCAATTGACCATGTGGACATAAGATTCACTGAGAACATTAATGAGATCAACTCCCTCGGGAAAACATATGGAAACAGGGAGATGGCCCTAAAAGTTCTAAGATCCCTCAACCCCGAATGGAGAATGAGGGCTGTGGCAATGAGAGAATCCAACTACATTGTCTCAATAAGATAAAGATTCAAGATCTGTTCTCTGATCTAAAGGCTTATGAGTTCGAGCTTGCATGTTCATCATCAATTTAGCCAGCAGAGAAGGGAATATCATTTGTAGTAGAGACCCCTGCCAAGATCCTATCTGAAGTTAAACCTCCTAATCCTCTATATTTCGAGGAAGAGATGGCATTCATAATGCAAAGATTCAGCAACTTCCGGAAAAACTACTCCAAGTATAAGAAGAACTACAAAGACAACCCAAGAAGAAATCAAAAGGCTGGAAACTGGAAGGTTGAATGCTACAACTGTCATAAGACATGACATATACATTTTGACTGTCTTGATCTTCTTAAGAAGGATGAAATCAAGAAGGACGTGAGCAGAAAAGAGGACAAGAGGAAGGCCCTTATCATTGAAGATCAGATCGAAGAGAGAGTAGAATCAAGCAGTGGATTCTTTTCTAATGATGATGAATACAGCTATCTGATGGCCAACCTAGCTGATGAAGAGGTAA
The DNA here is from genome assembly GCA_033398695.1 of Orobanche coerulescens. NCBI lineage: Eukaryota > Viridiplantae > Streptophyta > Magnoliopsida > Lamiales > Orobanchaceae > Orobanche > Orobanche coerulescens. The sequence goes on from CM065819.1 coordinate 60,978,699, forward strand.
CTTCTAAACCTCAAAATACTGAAGGTTTCATCCCTGAAGTATCTGAAGACATGGATATTCATAAATCTGTTAATCAATTACTGAAATATTTTGAAACCTTAAAATCAGCTCACCAGACTGTCACAACTGAGAATGAACCGCTGAAATATGAGAGAGTCCAACTGAAAAATGATTTTGACAAGCTCAGTCAAGAGTCAGCAAAATTTAAAAATCTTATAGCTGAGCTTGAAAAACGATCTGAAAAGTCTTCAAAAAACTCAGCTGAAAATACTGCAGCTAAGATACATAAGCTGACTGTTTTAAATAGTGAAAAGTCAGCTGCACTTGCTCATGTTAAAGCTGATCAAGCCAAGGTAAAACAGTTGAATAGTACACAGGCTAAAGAGATAACATCTCTAAAGGCATCTGTAACCCTGGATGAAATGTGTATGAACAAAAGGCCACTTTATTCCAGATCAGGCCTTGGAGATAACCCCAACACTCCATCTAGTTCAAAAACTACTTTCATCAAGGGAGAAACACTTTCCCCGACTGCTAAGCCTACCTATAAAACCGTATTTCAAGATAGGCAGCAGCCAAGTAAAAGGTTTAGGCTGCAGCCAAGGTATACAAAGCAGCTACCTAGACCAGAGACTAGGCAATGGCCAAGGCATAAGCAGCAACCGAGATATTATGCCAATTATTATCAGAGTCTCCCTTAAAACAGATTTCAAAATGGGAGAGGCAAATGGAAACCTCAAGGTTATCCAAGTTTTCAAAATGAACAGGTGTGGAGACCCCAACGATTTCATAAATGGTCTCAGCCAAGATTTAGAAATGGCCCACACCACAGATTTACGCAGCATATCCAGTATACAATCCTACCTGGGGATATATGCCTATATCACACACACCTTTTAGGGGCAATCAACATAACTTTCATAATCCAAGGAGAAATCAATTCTCCAGGAAATATACTAACCCTCGAGGACCCACACAGACTTGGGTACCTAAATCTCTGCTTGTTTGATTGCAAAAAATGTGGAAGGACTACTACCACATCTCCTCAAACTCAAACATGGGAGGAGAAGAATAGTTTGTAGATTCTGGATGCTCAAGGCACATGACTGGGAATAAGAAGGTGCTATCAAATTATATCAAAGAAAGAGGCCCAGATGTAACCTTTGGAGATAGCTCTAGAGGACAGACAAAAGGATTTGGAGAGCTGCACAGAGAAAATATAACAATATCTAAAGTTCACTATGCCAAAGGGCTCAAATACAACCTGTTGAGAATAAGCCAATTTTGTGATGAGAAGAACCTAGTAGTCTTCACCATTTGAAAATGCACGGTGATTGATATTATATCAGGAGAAGTGAAGCTACAAGGATTCAGAAGGATAGATGTCTACATGATAGAGTGGAATACAGGCACTCCCAACACCTATTTTCTATCTAAGACAATTGCTGAAAATGGATGGTTGTGGCACAAAAGACTGTCACCTGAACTTTAAAGCCATCAACAAGATTATCTCTCAAAAGCTGGTCAGAGGATTTCCAGAAGAAGTATTCAAGAAGGAAGCTCTCTGTGATGCATGTCAGAAAGGGAAGCAAACCAGAGCATCATTCAAACCAATTCAGCCTACCACTCTCACCACTAGAATTCTAGATCTACTTCATATGGATCTCTTTGGCCCCATCAAGCCAAGGACACTGAGTGGAAGGAAGCATGATCTAGTAGTAGTAGATGACTACTCAAGGTACACATGGATTGTTCTTCTCTATAAAAAGAGTGAAACACCGACAAAGTTACCTGAGCTGCTAAGGAAGATCCAGAATGAGAAATCCCTCTCAATCATCAAGATCAGATCAGATAGAGAAGGAAAATTTCTCAACAAGGCAATCACTGAGTACAGTTATCAGAATGGGATCCAACATGAAGTCTCTGCAGCCAGAACTACACAGCAGAATGGGGTTGCTGAAAGAAGGAACAAAACCTTGAAGGAAGCTGCCAGGTCCATGATTGCTAAAGCTGACCTGCCAAAGAGGTTCTGGGCTGAAGCTGTCAACACAACATGCCACACTCAGAACAGGAGTATGATAGTAGGGAGACATGACAAAACTCCCTATGAGGTTTGGAATGACAGAACACCAACTGTTGCATATTTTCATATTTTTGGTTGCAAGTGTTTCATCCACAACAATGGTAAAACCCAACCGAATGCCTTTGATGCTAAAACTGATGATGGTCTCTTTATGGGATACTCACAAATAAGCAAGGCATACAGAGTATTTAACAAAAGAACCTTTGTTGTGGAAGAAACACCTCATGTTGTGTTTGATGAGTCTACTGCTAAGTATAAGAAACATGTAGAATCATTTGAGAATAAGCTCAAATATGCCACCTTAGAAGAAGTCATCATTCATGACACAAGAATAATGGACTCACCTGCAGATCAGCCTGAAGACTCAACTGCAAATCAGATAGGAGCCCAAAACCTTCCTGATCCAGATGCAGCTGATGAAGACCTATCTGTAGATGATAAATACCCATCTGCAAATTAGAAAGGATCCCCACCTGCAGATGACAAGACCGTAGCTGATCCAGTTGTAGACCAAGGAGGTCAGAACCAAGCTGATGCAGAGAGAGAAGAAGTTCACCAAAACAACTCTACCAGGGGAACAAACCCTGAAGAATAAGATATCCCCAAATGGCTCAGAGATCATCCCATTCAACAAATCATTGGAAACCTAACTAATGGAGTCAGAACCAGACAATCCACAGTACCAGCAGGAATGGCAATGTTCTCATGTTTCATGTCTCAAAAGGAACTCAAGACAATAGAGCAAACACTGGAGTACTACTCATGGATCAATGCAATGCAAGAAGAGCTGAACCAGATGGAGAGAAACAATGTCTGGGAACTAACAGACAGACCAGATCACAAGAAGGTTATAGGCACTAAATGGGTGTACAAAAACAAGTGTGATGAAGATGGAGATGTTGTTAGGAATAAAGCCATATTAGTTGCTAAAGGACATGCACAATGTAAAGGAATAGATTTTGATGAAACTTATGCACCTGTTGCAAGATTGGAAGCCATCAGACTATGCCTTGCATATGCAGTATTCAAGGATTTTGAAGTCTACCAAATGGACGTGAAAAGTGCCTTTCTCAATGGAATTCTAGAAGAAGAAGTCTATATGGAGCAACCCTCCATATTTGTCAAAGGAGACAAAGTATACAATCTTCTAAAAGCTTTATATGGACTCAAGCAGGCACCAAGAGCATGGTATGAGACACTATATGTGTTTCTTGAGAAGAATGGTTTCAGCAAAGGCAAGGTTGATAAGACCCTATTCAGAGTAGAGCATGAAGACCACATATTATTAGTACAAATATATGTGGATGACATCATATTTGGCTCAACCAACCCGGAGCTATGTGAGAAATTCTCAAATCTCATGCAAGAAGAATTTGAGATGAGTATGATGGGCAAGCTTAACTTCTTTCTTAGTTTTCAAGTCAAGCAGATGAATAATGGATTTTTCAGAAATCAAGCCAAATATACAAGAGACTTAATCAAGAGATTTGGAATGGATTCAGCCAAACCAACAAGAATACCAATGAGCACAAGCCTAGACCTAGATGCAGATGAAGGAGGCATATCAGTGGATTCAACCCACTACAGAGGACTTATTGGATCATTGCTATACCTCACTGCAAGCAGACCAGATATATCTTATGCCGTAGGAGTATGTGCAAGATTTCAATCCAAGCCAAAGCAGTCTCACCAGGAAGCAGCTAAGAGGATTATCAGATACCTTAAGTCTACAATCAATGTTGGACTATGGTATCCTAAAGACGACAACTTTGAGCTATCAGGATACTCACATACAAACTTTATAGGATGCAAGATTAATAGGAAAATCACTAGTGGAACGTGCCAATTCCTAGGAACCATATTAATATCCTGGTTTAGCAAGAAGCAGGTATCTAACTCAATATCAACCACAGAGTCAGAATACCTAGATGAAGGTAGCTGTTGTGCACAGATTCTATGGATCAGACAACTAAGGGACTACAATATCATTGCAAACGAAGTCCCAATATGGTGTGACAACAATAGTGCAATCACAATAACCAACAATCCAGTATTGCACTCAAGGACAAAGCACATCGACGTTAAACATCATTTCATCAGAGATCATGTGCTTAACAAGAGAGTCAGAGTAGAAAGAGTCAGCATAGAATACCAAATTGCTGACATATTCACTAAACCTTTGCCAGAAGAAAGGTTTTTGGAGCTAAGCAGGGAACTTGGTCTACTAGATTGGGAATCTAGTACAGACGAAAAAGATACCTGATGATCAGATCAGGCGAGCAAGGAAGAGCTACCTGATCAGAGCAGACAAGGAACCCATCTGATCAGACTAGACGATAATGCGAAGGACAGACGAAGAAGCCTGGATGACCTCAGGCAACACATCCTACCTGATGCAGAAAGCTAACTGATGCAGATCAGACAAGGAAAAGTTAGCTGACCACAGGCGACACAAGCTACCTAATGAAGAACAGACAAGAAGTCAAACAGTAAATCAGCTAAGTTTCTAGACTGACTCAATTATTATACTATTTTTTTTATACATGTGGACAAACACACGTTCACACTACCTACACGACGTCCAATTAAATTCAACCGTCATTCCTTAAACCGATAAAAATCGTACCACCGGTTGATTATTTTATTACTAAAAATTCAAAGCGTCCTTTCAACTTGTTATTTAAGCCGGCGAATATCATTCCACAACCTTTACCATCTTCAAGCTTTTAGAACCCTAATTTTTCAGAAGTAAAACACTTTGAATCTACACTACACTCAACGAAAAACTTTCTTTTGCAGAAATGGAAGCCTACTTCGAAGGAGTTAACCTAAAGCTCGTGAAGGACCAGATCATTTTCAGTATTGTGGTCGATTTTGAAGGATTGCTGGCGACAAACCAAACAGGGAAATGGCGACCATTATAAGCATGATGAATAAAAATGGAATCTATCGTTTTATCGACATCGCCCCCAAGCAGCTGTACAACGAAGATGTTATCTGCTTTTACAGGGAGGCCCATGTGACAGAGCACTGCATTTCGAGCATGATTCTTGGAGAGAAAGTCGATATAACTCCCCAGACAATCGCAGATGCCTTTAACTTGGAAAACTGAGGCATCACAGTCGAGGCTCTCAAACAAAGCTCGACTGAGACATGTTTCGAGATTAAGCTTGCCATGGAGTCTTCAAAGGTCAATCTCACGGCGAAAAAGAATGACCTGAAGAAGGAATATATATATATATATATATATATGTCATTGACATCACTAACAAGATAGTTATGGGGATGGCTAGAAGTTATGACCAACTATCTTCATCGAAATATGTGGTGTTGGGTGCTCTCATCCAGTCAAAACGAATCAACTGGCTTGATTACATCCACATGCAGTTGGTTCAGGAAGTAAAGAAAGTGAGCTGGGACGAAGATGAGAAAAAGTTCAGATAAAAGCTTTCTTTCGGAACTCAAATCAGCTGGATTCTGGAGCATCTTGGAAAAGCCAAAGGAAAGGCGGACCCTTTTCAGCAAAAGACTTGGTCATCTGGACCATGAGACCATGAAGACCATTGGAGATAAGAAGGGAGATGCTGCAAGAATAATCAAGGAAATGTCCTCTGGACCACCTGAGTATAGAGGCCCCTCGGATACAGAATCAGAAAAGTCTGAGGGAACTGCAGCTAAGATCGCTCCAAAGTCACCTGCAGGTAAGAAGCCCTCTGCAGATGACTCCGATGATGACAACACTGCTCTGGCCACACGGTTCAAAAGAAAGTCACCTGAACCAGAGGTGGTTGTCCACATTCAAGCTTCACCAGAAAAGAGGCAGAGAGGCCTGGTGAACTACTCCTCTGATAAATAAGAGGAGGTGCAACATGATAGCCCACCTGCACCAACCGAAGACCCATCTGCTCAGATGCAGATAGTCATCTCCCCTGCACCTGCCCTAGCTGAAGATCAGCCCGACCAACCTGAGCTGATGACAGACAACATTCCCCCCTCTCTCTTCCAAGCATTACAGAGGAAGAAGAAGCAGAGGAGATAATTGAGATTCCTGCTACTAATTATTCATTCAACCTGAAGACCAACAACCCCCAAGGACTCTCAGCAGCACAACTGAAGTTCTTAAGAAAAGAAGTGTTCAAGTATTCCTTCATCAACATATACGAAGAATTGAGAGAGTTTAGGATGTACACTTTTTCCGAACTTAAAACTCTCGTTTGATAAGACCTCCTAGGAGCATCCTATAGCTGTATAACAACTCATCATGTTATTTTGCCACGAAACTAATGTGCAGGTTCTACTTGAGGAGGATTGGTTCATGCTCCACTTCAAACAGAACATGGACCAATTCATCCTCCAAATAATGAAGGAGGGTCTGGAGTGTAAAATATTTGAAGAGGAGGCTGATAGGAGAAAGTAGGAAGTTGAGAAAGTTGAAGTTGAATATGTGACTGGAGAAGCATAAAAAGGAGCTGCAGTTGAAGAAGTTGAAGATATTGAGAAAGAAGCTGCAGTTGAACATGGAGGAGGTGAAAATGTTGAACAAGAAAAATGAATTGAAAAAGAAGAAGAGGGAGAAGTTGAAAAAACAGAAGTTGGAGAAGGAGATGATAAAGAAGAAGAAAAAGAAAAATAAAAAGAAGTAGAAGAAAAAGAAGAAGATAAAGAAGAAGAAAAAGAAAAAGACAAAGGAGATGAGAAGAAAGATGATAGAGCTGATGGTGCACCTGATCAGGAATCTAGCTCACATTAGCCCGATGAAGATGACAAATCGGGGACCCCAGACAAAACCCCATCTGATCAGCCACCAGCAGACAAGAGTCTGCAATCAGATAGGTCAACTGCCAAGAGACCTGCCGCAGTTGGAGACTCAGGTGAAAATTCACCACAAGCAATACCTATAATTCCTGTATCACCTGAGCTAACCGAGCTGATCAGACGGCTTGTCGACGGGACAGTTGCCAAATTATTAGCAACTGAGGTGAAGCCAGATCTCCAGTCCCTCAACCTAAAGATGGATGCTCTGATCGATAAGAAGGACCCTTCTCCAACACCTACGAATTCCAGGATGCCTCTTGGCATGCCTGATTTTATGACAAGGGTGGAGGAGCATCTAGCAGCTATTGTTTGTAATATCCGTACTTTTTATTGACTGTTTGACCTTGTCGTTCTTCTTATTTTGTCGTTCTGTAAACACTTTGAGATGTTTTCGTTGCTGATTGAGAGTTTCGTACCTTTTTGGATCATGATCGTGTTATTTGGACCCTTCGGCAGTATTCTGGGCCAGGGAGATAGCACACACTAGGCCTAGGCTAACTCACGCTATTTCGAATTGAGTAGCGCACGCTAGCTTTGATCCTTATCCCGTGCTAGCGTTCGGAGCATGGCAGAGGGAGTAGCTAATTCTGCCCTCTGGACTAGCAGTTAGCGCACGCTAGGAGTTTGCTAGCGCACGCTATTCGTGTTTAATAGAGTACACTCGCTAACGAGATGGGTCGGCAGAGGCAGTGAGGTATTCATACTTTCTAGATTATCAGGTAACGTACGCTAGGCAGCGGCTAGCGCACGCTATATGTGTTGCGTAGCGCGCGCTAGGGCTCTGTAGTAACGCACGCTCTCGGGGTGGGACATTGAACTGGGACTTTGGCAGGACACCAGTTAGCACATGCTAAGGATGTTCCGTAACGTGTGCTAACATCTCAGTACGGTAGCCACTGGACTATCGAGTGACCCCGTTAGCGCACACTAGCTTCGATTTCTAATGCGCGCTAACCTGGCAGACTATTTAAGGAGTAGTCAACCCCTGCACCTCTCATTTCTCATATTTTTCACTTCTTGCGATGGGAAAGCTCAGATTAGGCGATTTGGGGCGATTTGAGGTGGTCCTTCTTCAACAATAATCATCTTGAGTTGGATAACAAAGATTTCACAACATTTAATCCATTTTCATCTTTCAAATCAAGGTAAAAATCCTTAGAACCCTAATTTTGGGAATTTTGGGGATTTTCATTTATCCATTTTGGAGCTTAAAAACCTTGAGATTATGATGTATCTACCCAGTATCCAAGTTTCCACTACAATTATATGGATTGTTTTGTACCTTGTTCGGACGTGAGAGGGTTTGGGTGATTTTCCAACGTCTAGATGTTTACCCTTATAGTTTCACGAATCATAGGCGGGTTTAGGGGGTTTCTTCATGTGATCTGAGTATGAATTATTGATTATCATATTCCTTGTGAATCGTTTAGGTGTCGGAAATACGTTCTTGGACCTACCGAAATTATACTCTTTTCCTTCCGATTTCTCGATGTCTCAAAGGCAAGTATATGTTTATGATTGTATGTTCTCGACTTTGAAAGTAAGATATATGATTGGCATGATTGTTTATATCCACTATGGGACGGGCCGATGGGTCCTCTGAGGGTTTTGTAGCCTCTGGTGCGATTCCGCGGATATTTTGGGTTTACCACTCTGGGACGGACCGAGGGGTCCTCTGAGGGTTCCGTAGCCTCCGGTGCGGTTCCACGGTTAATCATGTATCTATTGATGTGATGTTATGAGATTTAGTTATTCCTAAATACTAGTCTTGAATTGATGAGATGATGATTACATTTACTTTATTGTCGAGGAGTATTGTGTTTCATATTCGATATACTTGCACTAGCTATTCGACGGCTAACCCCTTTATGGGTGAAATAACCTTTCATGTATTTCAGGATCCAGGAGAGCGGATAGGCATGTACCGGGTCGACATGAAGATGATGGGCAAGTGTGGTGCTTTGTCTTGTCTCTTGTTGTGTTTTGTTTTTCCTCCATTCAGCGTTGTTGTACTTGAATGGTTTTTGAATATTCGAGTACTATTTTCAGTTTCCTTGATGTTTCGGCCTGTGTTGCTGAGGTATTGAATTGTGATGTGTTGTATTTGAATATGTTTGATGTGGTTTGAATACCATTTGTATTGTCCTTCATTCCATTGTAATGGACCTTCTCGGTCAAAGTTCATAGTTCCGCATATAAATATCCTTGTAGGTCCCATGGCGGGGCTCACGGTGCTGTAATATACCCTGAATAACTTGGGGGTGTTACAGAATATGGTATCAGAGCTTAGGTTTATGGATACCTTAGGCTGTCGGTCTTTTGGGTCGATTGAGTCATCGTTTGTTTACAGTATCACTACTTCGCCATCATCACAGTGCGGCTGGTGCTTGTAAGACCTCTTACTCTCCTGATGTTTCCTTAATCGCTTTACTTTTGAATTGGTATTTTGGGAATCGGTCACTTCAATGACGTGCGATTTGAATTGTACTTACGTGATTTGTGTATCCTTCAGAATGTCTGCTAATAGAGGACAGAGATGAGGCCGTGGTTGTGGACGCGGATGAAGACGTGGCGCGACCGCTTCCCTCAATTCCGTTGCGGGGTCGACCACCCCTAGTTTATCAAACTTAGTACATCCTGATACCGAGGGTCATCACGACCAGTCGACCGGACAAGGGAATAACGCAGATTTTGGAGTTACAAATGTCCTTCAATAATTGGCTAACCAGATGACTATCCTTGCCCAAGCCGTTCAACTGAACAACCCGAACCCGACATCAGATGCCTTGCTTCAGAATGTAATCCGTATGCACCCTCCGCAGTTCAGCGGTGCTACAGACCCGATGGGTTGGGAGAATTGGTTGGCAGAGTTAGAGAAAGTGTTTGAAGCGGTTGATTTTCCAGAAGTGAGGAAGGTATCAATTGCTCAGTAATTCCTTACCAAGGAGGCCGCGACTTGGTGGAACGTTATCAAGCCACATGATCATGTTTCTACGTGGGTAGAGTTTAAAGAGCTACTGGAGGCCGATTTTTGTCCTTGGACAGTGCAAGAAGGCAGAATCCGGGCCTTTTTCGAGGCAAAGTCGTAGAATATTCCAGTCTCCCAGGCGATAGTGGAATACAATCAACAACTGATCCACGTGAAGAATCAAGTGTGAGAGGAGCGTTACAAGATCCGCTACTTTGACATGCGTATGAATATGGATTTACGGTGTTACATGGCCGGGTTTGCGTGTACTACTTTGAAGGAATACTAAGATAGGGCTTTGGCCTATGACATGTTGAGCCCCCGTGATGATGCCACAGAAGAATCGAAGAAGCAGAAGATCGTTGGTAACTTTTCCAGCTCTAAAGGTGGAAACTTCTAGAGACCTCAGATGACTAATCGTTCTATCAGACAGTCATCACGATTTGCTAGAGGAAAGAGGAGTTTTCATTCTGCTCCGGGCACCTCAACACGCCCAGTAACTTGTTTTAATCGTGGTCGCCCAGGCCACGTTAATATGGAGTGCAATTTCCCACCGCTGAAGTGTCACACTTGTGGACAGATGGGACATAGGGCAGCTTATTGCCCCAAGCAAGATCACACTGTGGACACTCGGGCTTCTGCCCCGGCGTCTTTAGATCAGAGTCTGAATCAACGGCAACCAGTCGGACAATCGCAACAGAGTTACAGAAGAGGTCGGGGACGGAGTCAGAATGCTAGAGGGGGAGATTCTAGCGTCAGTTCGGCACATCCACAAGTCTATGAGATGCGTCGAGCAGACGAACCCGATGCGGTGATGGCCTCAGGTACTGTTCATATCCTATCCCATCCAGTTCGTGTACTTTTTGATACGGGTGCTACACATTCTTTCATCTCCTTAGAGTGTGTACGCCATTTGAATATAACTTGTATGACTGCTTGCGATCCTTTCATTGTGAAACTACCTAGCGGGGATAGAATCGTGGGGAACCGGGAGATTAGAGACTTTCCATTGAATATAGAAGGTATGGATTGGTTTTCGAATTTGATTATGGTTGATATGGAAGGCGAGGATGTGATCCTCGACGAGGATTGGGTTGACGGTCACCAAGCAATTATGAATTACCGTACTAAGGTTATCACTATGATGATCGAAGACGGATCCGAGTACTCATTTTTGGGACGTAAGTCGGGCCAACCTAAGTTGCTTATCAACGCCATGAAGGCCTAAAACTTTTGAATAAAGGTTGCATGGGCTATTGGGTTAAGGATGACGTAAAAGTCCGTGCATACATGATGGCTTCTATGTCTAATGAGCTTCAGAGAGCTCATGAGAAAATGACTTCTGCTAGGCAGATTCTATCTCACTTAACCGAACTTTATGGTGAGCACAACAGAACTGCTAGATATGAGATATCTAAGCAACTGTTCGGTGCCAGGATGAAGGAAGGTGAGAATGTTGGGGAACATGTCCTCAAAATAATATCCATGATCGAGAGATTGGAGGCTCTTGATTTTAAAATGTACAATTCTCTCCAAATCGACCTTATCCTACAGTCTCTCCCTGAATCCTTCTCACAGTTTGTTATGAACTTCAACTGCAATGAGATTGCATGTAACTTAGATGGGCTAACGAATAAACTTGTTACTGCTCAGTCTTAGATGAAGACTCCGCGGATGAAGGAGTCTGCCCTTGTGATTTCTTCTGGATCTCGGAAGTCCAAGAACAAGAAGAAAAAGACCAAGAAGCAGATGGGACCACAAGTCGAGGATCATAAGGGTAAGGGCAAGGCCCCAATGGTTCTGAAGAGCAAGAAGAAGGATGCTTGTCTCAAGTGCGGTGAGATGAGCCACTGGGCAAGAGACTGTCCGATTCTTCATGGCACTTCAGGTACATATATTTTAGTTTTGGAAACAAATTGTTCTGCTACTATATTTTCTACTTCCTGGTTACTGAATTCTGGTGCTAGTTCTCATATTTGTACGTGAATCAGGATCTAGAACTAAGTAGGAAGCTTGGAGATGGAGAAGTTATGATCACAGTCGAAAGCGGGCATTGTGTCGAGGCAATCGACATAGGATCACTTCTTTTGGGTTTAGAATCCGGTTTTGTTTTGACTTTAGAAGATGTACTTGTTTTTTCCCAAGGGGCATAAAAACATTGTATCCATTCAGGTCATGGACCGGAAAGGCTTTTCATTTTTCATTGGTGATGGTTCCTGCAAAATTTATTTCAGAAATAAACTAGTGGGTACTGCTACATTGTTAAATGGATTGTATAATCTAAATCTCAGCAACAAAGTAGTTGTGAATACTATGACTAGAAAACGTGATAGGGATGAAACCAATCAAGTTTTGAAATGACATCTAAGACTTGGTCATGTTGGTCAGACCAAGATTTACAAAATGGAAAAAGATGGACTTATGGGTCTATTGGGATCGGATCCCTTTCCTACTTGTGAATCTTGCCTTAAAGGCAAAATGACTAAGTCCCCCTTCACAGGGAATTTTGAAAGAGCCGCTGATAAATTGGGATTAATCTATACCGACGTATGTGGTGCTTTGGAAGCAGCACGTGATGGATATCAGTACTTCATTACGTTTACAGATGATCATACTAGGTATGGTTGTGTATACTTAATGAAACATAAATCCGAGGACTTTGAGAAATTCCAGGAATTTAAGGACATAGTCGAGAAACAAACTGGTAATCATATCAAAGCACTTCGGTTAGACCGAGGTGGCGAGTATATGAGTACAGAGTTTGACAAGTTCCTTAAGGAACATGGATTAGTATAACAACTAACAACTCCAGGTACTCCTCAGTTAAATGGTGTGTCAGAAAGAAGGAATCAGGCCTTGTTGGACAGGGTCCATTTCCATACCGGGCTATACTGACTTACTGATTTACCTGGGGAGGTATACACTCCTGACTGCTGCAAATATCTTGAACAAATGTCGTTCCTAATCTATTTCTAAAACTCCACATGAGATGTGGGAGGGCAGGAAACCAAGTCTTAATGACATTAAGATTTGGGGATGTCCCGCCTATGTCTATAAGACCAAGGTGAACAAGTAGGAAGCTAGGTCCGTGCGGAGACTTTTCATTGGATTCCCATCTGAGACGATGGGATATCTATTCTACATGCCCAAAGATCAAAAGATTGTTGTTGCTTTGCATGCACACTTCCTGGAAGAAGAGTTCATTCAGGAAGGCGGAGCATGTAGAAATATTTCTTTGGAAGAATACAATGAAACTCCTCAGGAGACACCTGCACAAGAAAAATGGAACCAAACCTTCTATAATACAAGTACAACCACCTCGTAGGTCAAGTAGGGTGTCTCAATTACCTGAGAGGTATAGTTTTATGCACTTGGAGGAACTGGGTTTCCTCGAGGTTCCAAGTGATAAACCAGAGGCCGACCCGCGATAAATGACCTAGCAATGGTGGATGTAGACTTCATGAAATGGACTGTAGCAGTCTTCATGCAGTTGGGACCTTCATTTTGATGAGACGGTCAAAGAGTTTGACTTCATGCAAAATGAAGAGGAATCTTGTGTATACAAGAGGGTTAGTGGGAGCAAGATCGCATTATTAGTACTATATGTAGATGACATTCTACTAATAGGAAATGATGTGGGAATGCTCAGTTCTGTGAAAGCTTGGCTTTCGAGTAATTTCTCCATGAAAGACTTGGGAGAAGCAACCTATATTCTTGGAATTCGACTCTACCGGGATAGAGCGAAGAGAACAATAGGTCTTTCCAAAGCCCTCTATATATATAAAATCTTAAAGCGATTTAAGATGGATGATTCTAAAAGAGGGTTCCTAGCAACGCGACACGGAATAAAACTCTCCTTGAAGATGTGTCCTCAAAGTGAGGAACAACGAAAGGAAATAAGTAATATACCATATGCTTCGGCCATGGGTAGCCTTATGTATGCTATGTTGTGTATGAGACCTGACATTGCGCATGCTGGGAGCGTGGTAAGTAGGTTTCGGGCTAACCCAGTTCGGGAACATTAGACTGTCATAAAAACGTTCTCAAGTACTTTAGAAGGACTAGAGATCTGGTTCTTATATATGGTGGTGGAGAACTGAATGTGATGGGATTCACTGTATTGGACTTCCAAGGACAGAAAGACGATTCTATGTCTACTTCTGGCTACATTTACTCTTAATGGAGGAGCAGTATCATAGCATAGTGCCAAGTATAGCGCGACTGCTGATCCCACAAGTTAGGCTGAGTATAAAGCGGCCTCGGAGGCCTCCAAAGGAAGGGTTAAGAAGTTACTAGGTAAACTTCTCGTGACACCTTGTGCTGTGCTGCCAGAGCGGTAGCACAAGCCTAGGAGCCGAGGTTGCACAAAAGTACCAAACATATTGAGAGAGTATCATCTCGTAAGAGCATTTGTTCGCAAAGAGATACATTATGTTGCATAGAGTAGAGTCAGCCGATTACGTCGCTGATCCAGTGACCAAGCCACTTTCTCATATTAGCTTAGAGCGTCATCTGGAGAACATGGGTATTAGATACCATAGTGTGTGGCATTGAGTGCAAGTGGGAGATTGTTGAGAGTATGTCATTGAATGCCACTCAGAGGATGATTGAGTGAGGGCATTGTACTTGTAATTATGTAAATCACTAATTTAAGGCAATGGATGTTTCTTTATTTACTGGTAGTTACTGGCATTCCTAACTCGTAAATATACATATAGAAACTAGTTCGTGTATTTGAGAGCAAAACGTTCCACTCCTTATTGGATAAGGGGGTCAGCATTGGAAAGTTTTATAGCTCAAATACTTAATCGTTCGCAAGTCGATGAAACTTGACTAGGCGTTAAGTTTATTTGAAGACTTGTATGACGTGTTCTTTGACATGGAGAGTGCCTGTCGAATGCTAATGGTTAGTGGGAGTACACGTTATAGGTATGCTAATTGGATTAGTATACTCGAACCGACACACCCTCGTTTCATCACACGGATTTCACTCCGGGACAGTCAATGACGGAATTGAAAGGTTGTGATAGATATTCGTGAACATTCGACTTGAGGATTTAGTAGGGATGTGCTTGTGATGTCAAGATTTTCATTAGAGTAGTTCGACCTTGTAAACCGGAAGGCGGGGGTCAACCTCGACGTGCATCTTGACGGGTAAGTAGCAGGTCCTACTGAATACCAAGATAGAATTCTTTCTCCCGTTAGTGAGCGGGTTATATGTCCTATGCGGTTATTGGCAGATGAGATCATAAGTCTTTGGCCAAAGCATTGGTGCTAGTTGTATTAGATACACGACAACTCGATGATCTCGATTTGCATTAACACATGTATAGCGACAAGTACAGATAGGGTTTGACTGACCGTGACCCTATAACTTGATCGGGATATTTGAAAGAAGGGTTTATACATTTATTGGTATTCACGACAGAATGGTTCTTGAATGATCCCATCATTCGTTCTCAGTTGGGGTACAGTGTAGGCCACCAGGCTGGCTAGGTGGTGCTACTACTCTTTGGTTCCTCCCATTGTTGACTGAGACGAACCTACCGAGTCGCGCAATAGGATTGACGACGGAATGAATCGAGCTTATTCTCTCATTATTAATATTAGATATTGGATATCTAATTTATTGGACATTGAATGTCTAATTAAATTTGGGACATTGGATGTCTAAATCGATTTATTAGATAAATTGATTTACGGCCAAATGAATTAAATAAATTACTGGGTGATTAATTTAATTCATAAATATAATTATTTCTTGGAGAAATTAATTATATTATTATGTATTTGATATGTTTAATTAATTGGATTAATTAATTGATATAAATACATAGGAATGGAATTGGAGTTTATCTGTTTGGACTCGCGGGAGTCCGAAATGGACCGAACTCCTCCTGCCATTAATGATGGCCGGACCCCCCAAATCACCTCCATGTAAAGTCTTCTCTTGTCTACATCTTGGTAGGTGGTGAATCAAAACTTTGGGAGACATGATATCTTTTGATATTATTAATGAGGTGTAGTTGTCTTGTGGAATATTGAAAAAATGTGAAGACTTGATTCTTTTCATCACTTGGTGCATTAGACCATACGGTTCAAGCAAGAGAGAAAAGAGAGAGAAAAGGTTTTCTCCAAGTCTTCTTCCTATTCTTCATATTCCTCAAAACCATCTTGTGTTTTTCTTGGAGAAAATTAAGACATAAATTGAGAGATATATATTATACACTTAGAGTGTAATAATAAAAAGCTTCATCACTTGATTCTAGCCGTAACCTTAGAGGTTAATCGAGTGTTGTCATTCCGGTCATTTTTCCGGCGCGTGGCAAGTAGAGACGCGGTGGTTTCGGCGTTGGATCGTTCAAGGGCTTAGAGCGGATTGGATTCGTAGAGATCAAGCAAAGCTTGGGGAATAGCTCAAGATAAGGTTACCATTTAATCAACGGACTTCAAGGGTTAGTTTCTTAGAACTCTTGCCCTTTGTTTATATATTCGTATATACATAGCTCGATCGATCCTCGTAGGGATTCGGATCGAATTAATTTTTATTTTACTGCTTCCGCTGGGCCTTCGTTTTAGGCACTGAATCCCAACAGGTAGTTGCCTATGCTTCGAGGCAACTAAAACCACATGAGCTGAACTGACCTACTCATGATTTGGAATTAGCAGCAGTAGTTCATGCCTTGAACATTTGGAGGCATTACCTGTATGGAGGTAAGTGTGAAATTTATACAGACCACAAAAGTCTGAAATATATTTTCACACAAAACGAATTGAATATGAGGCAACCCAAATGGCTAGAGTTGGTCAAGGACCACGATTGTACAATTCATTACCATCCTGGTAAAGCAAACATAGTTGCTGATGTGCTGAGTCGTAAGGCGAGAGAAGACCTAGCATGTATGTTGACCAAAGAGGAAAGCTTAGTCAAGGAATTTGCAAGAATGAACCATAAAATATCTACACCATCGAAGCCCATTGAGTCATTATTGGCTAGTTTGGTGGTACAACCAACCTTGAGGAAGCAGATCAAAGAAGGTCAAGGACAAGATGATTTTTTTGCCAAAATGAAATAGCATACTCTTTCAAGTGAGGATAAGGATTCAGCGTGTCCGATGATGGCACGATGTACTATGGAGGGAGGATTTTGTGCCCAATATTGTTAAGCTGAAAGAAGCAATATTGAAAGATGTACAGCACACCCTAGAAGTACAAAGATGTACCAAGACCTTAAGGGGACATTTGGTGGGAAGGTTTGAAGAGAGATGTGGCAGACTTTGTCAGAAAGTGTGTAGTTAGTCAACAAGTGAAGGCAGAACACCAATGACCCTTTGGATTACTTAAATCGCTTCATATTTCAGAATGGAAATGGGAACATATTACAAAAGATTTTGTGGTAGGTTTGCCTCGAACGGAAAGAGGGAACCACGCTATTTGGGTTGTCGTGGACCGACTCAAGAAGTCAGCTCATTTCATCCCGGTTAAGATGAATTTTCGAATGGATCAGTATGCTCAACTTTGCATGAGTGAGATTATAAAGTTGCATGAAGTGTCAGTATCTATAGTATCAGATAGGGATACTCATTTCACGTCGTGTTTTAGGTTTGCAAGAAGCTTTGGAAACGCAGTTGAATTTTAGTACTGCTTATCACCCTCAGACTAACGGTCAGTCTGAGAGGACTATTCAGATTCTTGAGGATATGTTGCGAGCATCCGTGTTTGACATGGGAAATAATTGGAACAACTTCTGCCTTTGGTAGAATTTGCTTACAACAACAGTTGTCATTCAACGAATGGTATGGCGTCGTATGAAGCCTTATATGGTATGTAGTGTCGATCACCACTGTATTGGGACGAAGTAGGTGAAAGGAAAATATTGGGTCCCGAGATGATTAAACAGACAGTATGTGTGATGGATAAGATTCGAGAGAGGATCAATATAGCACGAGATCGTCAGAAGTTTTATGCCGAAAAGCGTAGGAAAGATCTCAAATTCAGTGTTGGCGACAAGGTATTCCTGAAGGTATCTCCCACCAAGGGAATTATTCGTTTTGGTCTGAGGAGAAAGTTGAGACCGAGATATATTTGACCATTCAAAATTCTGGAACGAATTGGAGAGTTAGATTACCGTTTGCCTTTAGCCCGAGAACTTTCAGCTGTGCACAATGTTTCTCATGTATCGTTGTTGAGGAAATATGTGCACGATCCAAGCCACGTCATTAGCTCTGATGTAACCGAGCTGATCGGTCACCAAGAACCGGGTTAATCTTAGAAGTTTAGCTAAGAAAACCCAAAATGTATGAAGTATTGTCTTTCTTTCTCTCTCTCTAAAATATGCTATATTCTCAGAATGTGTGTCGGTTTTGAGTAACCCCCTCTCTCCCTTTTATAGGAGGGGGGTGCCTTACTGTCTAAGATTTTCCCTGATTTCCAGAGAAAATCCCAGATATCCAGGGATTCAGGCTGCGATTTTCCATCCCTTGATTTTCGGGATTACAAGGCATGGGCTCTCAATCCCTGGATCTCAGGGATTCTGTTAGGTGAGTCAGAATCTTCTTTCCCAAGAGTTCGACCTTCCTGAGCTCGGTGGTTTTAGGTCGGCTCATATTATAAAAGATTACTTAGGTCGGGTCATTCCTACTCAAATCCGTAGGTCGAGAGACCTTTTAGGTCGGCAACTTTTTATTAGATATCATAGGTCAGCGGGGCCTCCGAGGTCGGCGCCCTTCTAACAAATGTCACAGCTCAGCGGGGCCCCCGAGGTCGGCGACCTTCTAAAGGTCCTTGAGGTTGGCATCCCCTTATCTAAGAACCTAGGTCGGACTTTTATTGGTCCATATTTTAAACTGGGTTTTCAGGGAGCGTACATTCGGCATCCTATCAACCAGTCCCCCCTACTCTAGTCGAGTTGTAAGACCGAGTAGAGTAAGATTTGTTTATAATCGGACGACCTTGACGCAATAATCCTTGGGACTCCCGTTCCCAGATAACGAGGCTCTTCGGACTTCGTGCGCTATAATAACCTGTCTTTTCCTTTCTCCGCCTCCCAAACGTCGCGTCGATGGTCAATGCCAGGTGTCGACCTGCTATAGGTCGGATAAGGCGGTGCCAAATCCCAGCCGTTCTTTCGAATAGGGCATCGGACGCTCCAGATCGTCCCTATCCTTCTTGGTTTTCGCCCCTCCCTCCTATAAAAGGAGGTCTTCTTCTTCCTTTGTCATTTCCGCATTTTTATATCCTCAACCTCTGGTGCGAAAATTCTCAGGCGACACTAGCGATCACAGCTATCTGTCTCCGGCGATGCGCTTGCTCTACCTTTCTCCGGCGATCTTCCACCCAATCCCATGGGTATGTTCATCTAAACATCTCTTTAGTTTTTGATTTGTTTTACAGATATTTTCCTTTTCTTCTTTCTCCCTTTTCTTCCTTTTATTATGTCGTCTACTTCGGATTCTCAAAATATTTCCGGTGAATCGGCCGTGAACTCTTTTTTAGAAGGTCTTTCCTCTTCTGATGGGGATTCAGGGGTAGGTCGGGGCGAGCTACTGGTTCCTCCCTCTGTCTTAGGGATGAGCCCTTAGGTGATGTAGACTGGTCCGAGCTAGGTGACATCCCTCCTCCGCATCCCCTAATCATTGTAGATCCTCCTTCCCCTCCTCCTATGGACGAGGTAACTGTGACCGGCCTCTTAGCCGATCCATATCAGACGGTTGTAGGAGCGACTCGAGTTCTCCCTCCTCATCCTCTATCGAGGACTAGCCCGGCAGCGTTGGCTAGTTTTATAAGATTTCTTAGACTTCCCCCGGGGTGGGAATTTGTCACACCTCAGGCTAGTGACACCCCTGATCATCCTCCCCCGGGGCATATTACCTGGTTCGTAGATCAGGTGAGCAGTGGTCTTCGCTTTCCACCCTATCCCTTCCTTGTCTCTCTCTCCGTTAAATACAATCTTCCCCTCAACCAGTTTTCTCCTAAATCTTTTCGCTACATGGTTGGTTTTCTCGTGTTGTGTCATTACAGACATGAGGAACCCGACCTGGGCTTTTTCTATTTTTGTTTTGGACTAAAGAGTTTTAAAGGCTCTTTTTACTTGACTTCCCGAAACAACGCCCATTTCTTCACCCACCTCCCTTCCAATGTGAAGGACTGGAGGTCCCGCTTCTTTTTCCTCCGGCTCCCTACAGCTGATTCTTGGGGTTTTCCTACGGAATGGACGCAGGCTACTCCGAGCCAGGATCCTATTCCTAGGCGCAATTCCATCCGGCCGCGTGGGTCGAGAGTTCGGAATGGAATGCCATTCCCTATAATGCTTTCCACCGACGCAATTCCATGATGTCTGTTCCATTGCGGGCTGAGCTCGAATCCTTACCCGGCTATCCCCGACATCGGTAGGTTTTATCTGCTTTTTTCCATCTTTGTTATTTTGTTTTTTAGCTATTTCCGACCGCTTGTATTGTTTTTCGTAGATCGGTTCATGCGGACTCACAATCGGATGCCTCCAAGCCTACCGAACCAAAGGAAAGAGAAGGTTCCTAAGTCGACGAATCCCCCAAAGAGAGGGCGAGGGCTCATCCAAAATTAAACTAAGCTCCTTCTCGCCCCAAACTGGGTAACTCTCCTCCGACTCGGCTCCTACCTTGACCACCTGGACGAAGCCCCGCGAGCTCGCCTCAGCCTTCAGTCACTCGAGGGCCCCTTCTCCTAGCTCCCCTGCTTCCAAACGGCCAAGACCGCGGGTCCCCCAGGTCCGGCTATGGAGACTCTTCTCCGTTGCAAGGAGTTTGAGAGATTTCTTCCCTATTTCAGCTCCATGGTCCCGGCTAAGGATAAGCTGGGATTACGAGATGCCGCGGAGGACCCTTGCTTTGATGCCATGATGATGTATTTTGGGAAGGTATTAACCTATTTTGCCTTCCCCCCTTTTTGATTATTTTCACCTTTATTATTACCTCTCTGCCGACCTGATATAACTTGCTTTCTTGTGCAGTTCTTCACCACCTTCGTGACCTTCGCAGAGGATCATAAGCTCGGCGCTACGTCTTCCTCCCAGCTCACCCAGATGCAAGCCAACCTGGAGGCCGCCCTGTCGGCTAATTCCGATCTCTCGGCTCAGCTTTTGGAGAGGGAGTATCGCTTAGATGGTGCCCTTAAGAAAAGTTCTGAGCGGGAGGCGGTTTTGGAACGGGCTCAGATGGCCAATGTTCAGCTGAACCAAGAGCTGAAATTTTGGAAGACCCTGTCTACAGCTGAAACGGAGAAGGTGGGCCAGCTCGAGGCTCAGTTGTCGGAAGCTAGGGCCGAATCCGAGAGGATAGCTCAACTTGAGGCCCGGGCTAAGGCTGAGTTGGAGAAGGTCACCTAACTCGAAGCTCAAGCTAAAGCGGAATCAGAAAAGGTGACCCAGCTGGAAGCTCAACTAGCCGAGGCTAGATCCGAGGGATAGTCTTATGAGCGCGGGGCGACGGATGGACGACGTCGATTTCTGACCAGTGACGTTGGTCACTCTTTCCTGGAGGCCTACCGTTCCGCCCTCCTGGCCCGGTATCACAATTCTACCGCTTTCCTGGTTAAGCTAGCCCCTGCCGCGACACAATATTTTGATTTTGCTCTAACTCGTGCTCGTGAGCAGCTAGCTTCTTTGGGTTTTACGAGCGAGCTGGACCGGGATGCTGCATTGGACGGGGCTCCCATTCCTTCGGGCTGGTCCCGGGACGTGGAAGAATCTCCGGAGGCGGCCTGGTGGAAGGACGCCCTTGAGGAGTCCATAAAGAAATCTGGCCTGGATTTGGAGCTGCCTTCTACTCCTCCTAGCTCACCTGTTAAGGCCAGCACTCCTAATCCCGAGGTGGTTGGGACCGACCGTGATGCTTCTCCTCCGTTGCCTCCTCCGTCTTCAGAGCCTGTAGTTTAGTGTAGACATGTATATATATTTTCTTCTGTTTCTTCTTCCCTTTTTTTTTTATTGTACTGGCACAGCTGTTTTGAACGACAACTTTTTGAGTTGAATATACTTGGGGTTTGTATAATGGTGATGTGCTTTGTAACCTTGATGTATCTTTGAACTATTTTATAGTTCGGTGTTGATTGTAACCTTGATGTATCTTGTGCCTGTTTGATTTGATATGATTACTTTCCAACATGGC
The DNA here is from genome assembly GCA_033398695.1 of Orobanche coerulescens. Lineage (NCBI taxonomy): Eukaryota > Viridiplantae > Streptophyta > Magnoliopsida > Lamiales > Orobanchaceae > Orobanche > Orobanche coerulescens. Next base: position 61,000,708 of record CM065819.1, read on the forward strand.
CCGGCCTTTTTCTTAGTATAGTCCCGACTATTAAATTTCGAAAGATCTTAAATGTAACCCGACCACTTTGACTTAATTTTTTCACCGATCTTTAGTGTAGGTTGGGTATTTCCCTTAGTCATAGCTTCATAGGGCGGTTCACCCTTACTCGGATCTGAAGGCGTTTCGCCTGATCAGATCTCAGAGGGCGGTTCACCCTTACTCGGATCTGAAGGCGTTACCGATCGATGTCGAGGGCGGTTCACCCTTACTCGGATCCAAGGCGTTTCGCCGATCGATGTCGAGGGCGGTTCACCCTTACTGGATCGAAGGCGTTCGCCGATCGATGTCGAGGGCGGTTCACCCTTACTCGGATCTCAAGGCGTTACCGATCGATGTCGAGGGCGGTTCACCCTTACTCGGATCTGAAGGCGTTTCGCCGATCGATGTCGAGGGTGGTTCACCCTTACTCGGATCTCAAGGCGTTTGAGTGATCGATGTCATTTCTAGTTTTACTTGATCAACACATTCAGAGAGAGATATTTTTGTAATAGACTTTTATTAAAACAACATAAGCTTTTTTCCACACCTCTTCACACAAAATACTTTTTAAGTGACATATGTTCCAAGGTATTTTTATCAGGTGCCCATCCATATCTTCGAGCTAATAAGCTCACCCCGCATAAATTCGGATTACCTTGTAAGGGCCTTCCCAGTTCGGCTCCAACTTTCCTGTTTTTCTGAGGGCATCAGCTCGCCTAAGCACCAAATCACCGACCTGGAACTGTCTCTTCCTGACTCTTTTGTCATGAGCTGCTTTTGTCAGGATTTTGTATCTTTCAGTTCGTGCTGCCGCCGCTTCCCTTCTTTCTTCTATGGTATCTAACGCCTCCTTCATTATTTCCTCGTTCTCCACCTCGTTGAACCATCGAACCCAGTGGGACATTTCTCCGACTTTTGCGGGGATGACGGCTTCGGACCCGTATACCATGCTGAAGGGTGTTTCTCCTGTTGACGATCTAGGTGTGGTCCTGTATGACCATAGTACCGAGCTAAGTTCATCCACCCATCCTCCTCCAACTTTGTCTAAGCGGGTTTTTATCCCCTGCAAGATTGTTCTGTTAGTTACCTCCACTTGCCCATTAGTTTGCGGGTGAGCAACCGCAATAACCTTTGCCTCGATATGCATACCCTCGCACCAGATCGGGTTCTCTTCCCATTGAATTGGGTTCCGTTATCTGAGATGAGTATCTGGGGCGCTCCGTACCTGCAGCAAATGTTGTTAAACAGAAAACTTATGATTCTTTGCTCGGTTATGGTGGCCACGGGCTCGGCCTCTACCCACTTGTTGAAGTAGTCTATGGCTACTACTAAGAACTTTCTTCCTCCCGAGCCAGGTGTAAACTGCCCCATGATATCAATTCCCCATTTAGCGAATGGACAGGGTGCTCCCATGGTGATCATATCCTCGTCTGGGATGTGAATTAAGGGTGCGTGCACTTGACATTTTTGGCATCGCCTAACCATTTCCACTGCTCTCTTGCTCATGGTCGGCAAAAAAAAACCAGCCCTTAGCGTTTTGCTAATCAGCGCTCTTCCTTTGGTATGGTCTCCGCAGCACCCTTCATGGATTTCTTCCAATATACTCCGCCCTTATTCTTCCGAAATGCATCGTAGGTATGGACCGAGGTAGGACCTCTTGTATATCTCATCATTAATGCAACAGAACCTCGCTGCTCTTCGCACAATTTTCATTCTTTCTTGCCTCTCCTTGGGTAGTTCTGCCCTTCTTAGGTATGCCAACAAAGGAGTTCACCAATCTGCCATCTCGTTCACCTCCATCACCTGTTTCATGATGCTACTCCGGCCGCTCCTAATCCATCGTCGCGAGCGGCAATCCACTAAGGAGCTTCCCATTTTGCTAGGTAATCACCAGATTTTCCGCCCTAGGGATATGGATTAACTTCCATTCCCCTAGTTTTTAGCGACCTCTTTCACTTCCTCCACATACTTCTTCATCCGATCTTCATTTATCTCAAATTTTCCTTCTACTGTTGTGTGACCGGTTGGGAATCGAGTAAGCAATGAGTCGTCGCGCGCCCAAGTCTATTCCCACCGCATTCCCTTAACTGTGGCTTCATATTCGGCCTCGTTGTTAGATGCCCTGAAATCGAATTTTATGGCATACTCTAATTGCTCACCTTCCGGGGTAGTAAGGATTATCCCTGCCCCAGAACCACTGGTTGTTGCCGATCCATCCACATGTAACAGCCACTGTCCTTCTGGTGGCGATGGCATGGCCCCCTCTTGGATAAAGTCTGCTGGGGCCTGAGCTTTAATCGCCGTTCTCGGCTCATACTCCATGTCGTACTCCCCCATTTCTACCGCCCACTTCACTGCAGACTGACACATTAGGTCGCCCTAATATCTCTCTTAAGGGCAAGTTGGTTCGCAGTCTTATCCGGTGGGCTAGGAAATAGGGCCTCAGTCGCCTGGCTGTAACCACTAACGCCAGCGCCCTTTTTTCTAGGTCGGAGTAATTCCGCTGTGCTCCTTGCAAAATTCGGCTTGTATAATAAATGGGCTTTTGCTTATTCATCTCTTCTCTTAGCAAGACCGAGCTAACCGCTCCTTCTCCCACGGATAAGTAGAGGACAAGATCCTCTCCTGGTACTGGTTTGGTGAGCAGGGGCAGCTCGACCAAATACTCTTTCAATTTTCCAAATGCTGTTTGCGCTTCTGGGGTCCATTCGAACTTGTTCCCTTTTCTTAAGAGTTTAAAAAATGGGAATCCCTTCTCGGTCGAGCGTGATATGAAACGGCTCAGCCCTGCTATTCTTCCTGTTAGTATACGGATATCCTTGATATTTTTTGGAGGATTCATTTGCAGCACTGCCTTGACCTTCTCCGGGTTGACCTCGATTCCTTGTTCTGTGACCACATATCCCAGGAATTTTCCCGATTTGACTCCAAAAGAACATTTTGATGGGTTGAGCTTCATTCCGTAAGCGCGCAGGTTTTCGAACGTCTCTTCTAGGTCTCTAATATGCTCTCCTGCCTTCACACTTTTCACTAGCATGTCATCCACGTATACCTCCATGTTTCTGCCGATTTGGGATCTAAAGATTCTGTCGACCATCCTGTGATATGTAGCTCCTGCATTTTTTAACCCAAAAGGCATGCGTACATAACAAAAAGTTCCCTTTGAAACCACAAAACTAACCCTCTTCGTCCTAAAGTGCGAGAGGAATCTGATGATATCCCTGGGAAGCGTCCATCATACTGAGTAACTCGCACCCCGAGGTTGAATCCACTAGCTGATCTATGCGGGGTAACGGGTGTTTTTTCCAGAGTCGCTTCTCCACCCGCAGCTGCTAGTTCCTCTTCTAGATTTCTGGGTATTAACTCCCCTATTCTTTTCTGGTTCATTTCTTCCGCCATCACAAACCTCACGTCTCAACTCAAAGTGACTCGATGTCACACATCCCATGACGGGCGCCACTTGATGTAACCGAGCTGATCGGTCACCAAGAACCGGGTTAATCTTAGAAGTTTAGCTAAGAAAACCCAAAATGTATGAAGTATTGTCTTTCTTTCTCTCTCTAAAATATGCTATATTCTCAGAATGTGTGTCGGTTTTGAGAAACCCCCTCTCTCCCTTTTATAGGAGGGGGGTGCCTTACTGTCTAAGATTTTCCCGATTTCGGAGAAAATCCCGGATATCCAGGGATTCAGGCTGCGATTTTCCATCCCTGGATTTCCGGGATTGCAAGGCATGGGCTCTCAATCCCTGGATCTCAGGGATTCTGTCAGGTGAGTCAGATTCTTCTTTCCCAAGAGTTCGACCTTCCTGAGCTCGGTGGTTTTAGGTCGGCTCATATTATAAAAGATTACTTAGGTCGGGTCATTCCTACTCAAATCCGTAGGTCGAGAGACCTTTTAGGTCGGCAACCTTTTATCAGATATCATAGGTCAGCGGGGCCTCCGAGGTCGGCGCCCTTCTAACAAATGTCACAGCTCAGCGGGGCCTCCGAGGTCGGCGACCTTCTAAAGGTCCTTGAGGTTGGCATCCCCTTATCTAAGAACCTAGGTCGGACTTTTATTGGTCCATATTTTAAACCGGGTTTTCAGGGAGCGTACATTCGGCGTCCTATCAAGCTCTACTGCCGTGGAGGTGAACAAAGATCTTACTTATGCAAAAACAACCAGAAGTTATTCTTGGCCGATTTGTCCGACAGTTGAGGAACAAAGATGAGGTGTTTGTCAAAATCCAATAGCGTAACCACAGTAAAGAATGGGCCACTTGGGAGCGCAAAGAGGAACTTCAAGCTCGTTATCCAAATTCTTCAATCGAACTATGTCATTTATTTTCGAGGACGAAATTTTTTCTAAGAGGGATATGATGCAATATCCGCCGTTTTCATAATATAATATTAGTATTTATAATAATATTACTAATGCATTTTCATTTCAATTAGTCTCATTACATTACCGAGTGAGTAATTGTTGTACAATTATTTTCACTTCACGTACAAGTCCATTCATTTAATCTAATTTAGAGGATAATGAATATATTTACGACATCTCATAAGTTCTAAGCCCGAGTCAATTTTATCAATTTAATTTAAGAAGCATTTAATATTAGTGATTGTTATTAATATTTGTTGTTACCCAAAATATTATTCGGAGATGATATGCTGGAATGGACGAGTAACAAACAAAATGCGAGAGCACGTCCGTGGGGAAGTAAATTATACAAGATTTGCCGGGGTTGTTAATCCCGGGCTTGAATGCTCTCGCGAGATATTATTAATACGAATACTTGGGAGTACAAATATTAATGTTAGAGTACAATTACAATGAGTGTAAAGACCCTAGTTATCTAGCTCTTGAGTGCTGATGATTGCCGGAAGAAGCAGAGTTTAGGCTCTGTGAGTTCTTGTAACAATGATGGAGTGCTGTGTTGACTGTGAGAAATCGACGGTCTCTCACTGTGTGAATTAGCTAAACTCTCATGTGGAAATAATTTCTGAACCCCTGATCCTGTTGCTGGAGGTTTCCTATTTATAGGAGTCGAGGTAGCCGGGCGATCGCCTCTGCTGTATTATAATAAGCGGGCAATCGTCTTTAGCACATGAGTTGGTCTCTTTAAAGTCCGCAACTGCTACTGACAGCCAGCTGTGCGAACCAGTGAGAAGATACCATGTGCCTCATGTCGCTGTCTTGGGGGGTCCACTTTGGACCTTTCGGCGGGTCTGTCGGTAGGTGAGGTTTGTCCTTGTCGTTGACAGCTGTTGATTGACTGGAATCAAAGGCCTTTTCCTATGGCGCCTTTTCCAGATCGGCACGTGGGTCTTTACTCCGAGATCCGGTCCTGGTATATACGACGAATGATGGCCTTATACGTGGCATAGGACGGTCGTCCTTGGTCGGGCTAGGTGTCAAGAGGCGGTCGCCCCGGATGTCAATCGCTCGGACCTGAACTCAGTCTGGACTCTTCGCTTGGCAAGTTGCCTTGGTTCATTTGACGCTGACTCGGTCGCTCGGCCCTTATGACGATTGCCGTCGAGATGTGTTAATCGCGACACAACAATATTATTATAATTATTAAAGATATTCTTAATGATAATAATAATAATATTTATAATATAGAACAATATTAATATTATTATTGGATATCATTATCAATTATTTAAAGTTTAATAGAATAAGTTTAATAGAATTTTAATTAAAATTCTTTCCTTTTACCCCAATAAGCCTAGCACAAATTATGAACTACCTTCTAACCCTAACTTAGGAGTACAAATATCCAAATTCTGCAGTACAAAATACCATACACAATAAAATACAATACTTTTATTTCTACCCAGCATCCGTCCCTCAAAATCTTCTGCCAATCCTGTTCTCCAACTAAAGGTACATCTTCTGTCTTCTTCATCTGTGTGTTTTTCTTTTCAATCCACTGATTCTATTCTTTTTTCGAATCAAAACCCATCTCAACTCTCGAGACCACAACCGATACATATTCTTTAGCCGGAAATCAAGCAAGTCCAGAAATTTTAAAACCTTTACCTGTGCACCGTCGCCGTGAGCCACCGCCATCAACCCAGCAATCCTTCAAGCCATTCCAACCAAACCTATAGAACCTAATCCAGGCGAACCCAAAGCCCGAATCAGACTGGAAACTGACCAGGTGAACCTTACTATTTTTTTTGTCGGAACTGCCGCATACTGCGAATTGTCGCCGCGACACCTGAGCCGAACCACCATCGATTTACAGCCTTTGTCCGCCACACCTTTCGCCCTCTTGGGTCATTGATTGTGGGCCAGTGTGAGTTCTCTGATTGTGTGGTGTGTGAATTAGTGTGTGTGAACGATATGTGAAAGAAAGAGAGAAATTGGAGCAGATTTCTTGTTGTGTGTGCGTGTGTTCTTAGATTACAGTGTGTGAGGGTGAGTTTCTGCAAGTTTTTTAAGAGAGGGTGAGACATATCGGCAGGGGAGAGTTGAGAGTGATGAGGTTATGTAGTCCGAAATCTAGGGCAAGGATTTTATACTTCTTTAGTTTTATGTTAAATCCCAATTGAGCCCTCAATTTTCAATTTCACCCGAGATGTCTTTTAATTATTACAATTGCCCCCAAACAACTTATAATACCTTCAAATTCAACCATATTTTGATCCAAGTCATTTATAGTTAAATTTTCAATTAATTAATAAACAACTTTAATTTATGCATTAGATTTTATTTCCGGTTGTTACATAATAATAAATTATAATAATTATAATAACTATTATTTTTATATGTACATATTAACAAGGATTTACGGGCTTAGGACTTCGAGCATCTTCATTCAAATCCAGTAGCATCATTTTATCAGGTGTGAATTTTCACTATCACTTTAATTGCTTTCCTTGGACTACTATGTGATATTCTGTTTATGTTTAAAATTGAGGATACATGTTGTAAATCAGGCTCACCTGTGTACGTGTAAAGAGGCTATTTTAAGATATAGATTGTGTAGGGGTGCACAACCGCAATATTCACATGCATGCTAGATTCATGTTATATGTGATAAATATATTAATAGAATAATCATTTAATTACTTTCCATGAATTTGTATATTATTGTGACATGTGATTCCCACGAGCTGAATGAAGCTCACCCCCAACTATATTGATCTCGTAGGTTAAGCCGAGCCGGATGGACGAAGAAGAAAGCCAAGAGGGCATATGATGATAGTTTTTATTAAACGATGTCTTTTATGTCTTATGCTCTGAAGCATTTATTTTATTTGGGGAAATTATTGATTGGTAATAATAGTTTTTAAAATTCTTCCACCACAATTATGACCTCTTAATTATGACATGTCATTGCCTTAATTAATAGGTATTTATTTTAGTCAGTGTAGCGACTCGACTTTGTAGGCGAGAATTTTAATATTCTCAAAGAAATTTATTTTTCGACAAAATTCACCTTTTTAGTTATTTTCCCTATAATTATTGCTAGAAAGACGGGGCATTACAAATCGATACCGAAATTTAACATTTTACTCCCTCATCTCTCTACCTAGTTTCTCACTTAGGAATTACCATCCCAAATAATCTGTACCAACATCCAATTTTGTGTTCCTATCTCTCTACCCACTATCTCTTTCTCTCTAAAATTACCAGCTTAAGTAATCGGTACGAACATTCAACTTTTTACCCCCTCCTCTTTCTACCTCATTTCTCTCTTTGGAATTACCACCTCAAGTAATCGATACATTCAACTTTTTACTCACTCATCTCTCTACTCACCTTTCTCACTCTCGAATCACCATACAACTAATTAATCTCTCCACAACTCCATAATAGTATTTAAGAAAATAATTATTCAGACAATATCATTACCTATGTCCATAATATTATTACTTGACTCGATAATAATATTACTTACCGTGATAATTATAGTGAAATGTATGAACCAAAATCACATATTCATCCAGTTAATTTATGAAAATTAAACCACTTGTTCAACCAGAAACACGAAAAAGGATCAACCAAGTAACTAATCTCTACCACAATTCCACAATAGTGGTTTAAAAATTAGTTATTCAAATAATATCATTACATATAATGCTAATATCGCGATAATCATAGTAAAATCTACAAACCATAATCACATATTCATCCGATGACATACACAACCACTACACCATAAGTGCTCATATGCAACGCTTCCTATTGTTGCATTATGCCCCATTTTCTGTTGCCTTAGGCCAGAAATTTATATATCCAACACTTTGTGAGTGTTGCATCTGATCGCGTGGCATTTGACCTCTAATCTAACACTTTTCCTTTCTAATGCAACAGAGGGAAAGTGTTGCATTATGTACATAGTGCAACACAAAATAAAATATATGCAACAGAAAATAGTGTTGGCTTAGAGGAGAATACAGTTTAGAAAAATGGGGCCCATAACCAATGAAACGTCAGCAATGGGCCCTTTTGCCACGTTATTAGTGGGTCCCACTTCATCCACGTCAGCGGTGGGTCCCACCAGACACAATGCAACACTATTATTATATCCAACAGTAACATGGTTGTTATATACAACACTAATTTGAGAATATCCAACAATAACTGAAAGATAAATGCAACACTTTAAATAAAAATTTCGAAATAACCATTTCGTACATACATCATTCTATACAAATAAAATATCATCCAATATTCACACCCTGCCATTCAGTACCAAATACCAACATCCCAACAAACAGTCGACGCAAAATACCAACTTATACTAACAATTCGACACGCAACACCATAACTAGACCAAATTACCAAGTCTAATTCAAGAGTACCAAGTGACCAAAGTTCTAAATACTAGACATTATTAAATATCTCAATTTCTACGCAGCAGGAGCAGGATCTTGTTCTTCGGACCTTTTACCTCTCCTTCCCACTAGCTAGTTGTTGCCATGTTCCTTCTATTTAGTGACCATCGCATCTGCCTTGGCTTGATGTCCAGAATTAAGCATCTGCTGAATATTGGTTTACAGGAAAATTAAACATATCAATATTTGAAATGAAATATACAGTCGGGTTTATTTTTAGTTACTAAATAACACTTACTAAATATCGTATGTCTTATCCATACCATATATAACCAAGTGTGAGACTACATCATCACTAGTCTGGGAATCCAAATTTTTGCATCGAGTACAAGGACATCGAGTTTTAGAGGGGTTTCCTAGACTTTCCAAACTTACTGCTACAAAATTTCTTACTCCTTCCCTGAAAGGAGCAGTTGGCTTACAAACAAAATTATACATATTACAAAGCTGGCATAAGACAACATCCAACTATGTAACTACTATTTACGCTTAGAGTGAAAACCTTGGCAGATTCACCCAAGCTTTATCCATCGAATATGAATTATTAGTACACCGAGAACGCTACAAGAGTTAAATAATATTAGCACAATTTGAAGAGTTAATAATTCAGTACATCTCATTGTACAATAACTGCTAGCCCAGAGCATTGAACTAGAAGGTCCTCTGCAGACGACCTCTAAAAATAATGTCCTGAAAAAACAACATTGAAATAATGAGATAAAAATATACAATATTAAGATAAATACCTTTGATGTGTAGAAAGGGTACAATTCTGAGTCCATCTGAGAAAAGGTGGAAAAAAAGGCCTGGAAGTAGTCATGAGGAAGACATAAAAAGCAAAATAATTTATCAAGACCAATACTTAAGCAGATTACTGCATCATAAATTTTTGGTAAATTAACAAAAATGAAGCAGTAGTTGGTGCGCCTTTCGCCTTTAAAAACTATGCTATCATCTACCTTTCTGTATCTTTTCAGGAAAAACCACTAGCATTAGCCAATAGTTTAAGGACAAATCCTCTGTTTTCATGTGTGCATCTAGAAAATACAATTACTAGCAATCTAGCATATATATCTGAAAAGACATGCAAATTATGGAGAAAGCATTGCACAAATTAAAACCCACTCTTTAACCCGCTGATGCATAAACACGAACAGAGGAGCTTCCTTATCATCCTTCGACAATCTGTAAGCGATTAGTTAATCATTGTCTCTGACTAATGATAACGAATCAGTTGGCTCCCCCAGAAAACCTATTATGCAGTTGTATATCTGTAACCAATCATAAAGTCTTAGAGCATCAAAATTAAATAATATGGCAAAATAGACATGATACTAGAAACTCCAACGACTTGCAACATTAATGCATCAGTGTAATCGCTGCAGTTACCTCAGCTACCAAAAGTGTTTCATCAGCCCCCAGTGAACATGCAGTGCTTAAAAGCCTGAGTCAAATATTCAAGCTTTCCATTCTTGGGCACATTAACAGTAAATGGGGATGGCTTAGTACTGACATCTGCTTTTACCACGGCCAGTCATTGTCCGCATAGATGACGACGGCAGAGGTAAAGACAGGTACATGAATGGGTCAAAGGTAACAGACACTTTTCTACAAATTGGACATACTAATGTGGACCGGTATTGGCCCTGCAATAATAGCAATCCACCGGATGTTAGCTGAAGTATAAAAGATAATAGAAAAACAACAAAAACTACCACACAATTTCCTTAACTTTCTCCGAGATGTAAAAGCCACAGAGCAAGTTCAATAACTTTGGTAATTAAAGTAACATAATTTGATTCATAGAAAAATTTGGAAGATTGGTCTAATTTGATTGAATATTGAATAATGAAACCTGGTGAAGATAAGGACATTTTCAGATAATTGAGACGCAGAAAAGAATAAACATTGACAACTTATCTCAACTATATAGACAAGAGCTTTTAGATATTTCTACTTTGGAATGATCAAGGGAAAAGGATAACAAGAAACATCTCTAGAAAGTAAACCAAAGAGAAAGGAAACCACTTACATAAATGAACACAAGACTCGCATAATTCTAGAAAATGACACTCACTTGGCAAACATCAACAATTATCGAGTCATTACGAGCCAGATGATTCCTCCAATATTCATCAACTACTTCTTCATCTGGGCGGTCGTCATAGTCCTTAGATTTAACATAAGGTTTGCATCTCACACGATTCAGATCCTCATGGAGACCATCTAAGAGAAATGCCAAGAGCTCCTACAATAATTAAATATGGCCCTCCACTTTAAACAGATGGCACACTGAATCTCAGACAGATTTGGACAAGAGGAGAATATTTATTCACTTAGAGAACATACATACTTGAGAATCATGCTGATTAAAATCATTGACTATGGAGCAAAATGAGCGAGCTTCATTTTAAATGTTCTTGGTGCCAGAGGTGTTACTCCAGAGCCCATAATTTCTTTAAAATATCTCCAAAAGATGAAGCAATTTCACCCTCAAAAAGCGTATATTCTTTTTGTTGAGGAATAATGTTATATTGAACCCAACTTAAATCATACGACATAACAAGAAGAATGACCGATCCTAATTTCTATAACACAGAACTCTGCAAAAGATCCACCAAATAATCTATACAACTGGAGCACTTACTAAGTCAGTCATACACAAGCTCTCTTATATATCTTTCTTTTCAAGAAGCTCAGAATCATCATTAAAAATAATAAAAGGTATAAATGGAAAATACATGAAAAGAAATCAAATTTATGGCATACTATGAATAACATTTCGAGGCAATCCGAATGACCGAAAAGGCAATAGTCTTTTGTGAACTGCAAAAGAGAAAACCCATGGATGGAAGTGAAAATGTACAACTACTCAAAGAGCATGGCTGTTATAATGTCCCAAGTATGAGAAACGTACTTTCATGCCCAACGGGTTCTCTGGGTTTATTTCTCTCTTGCAATCTCCAAGAAAGTAGTCAACAAGCTTTGGCGTGTGCGCTAGACACTGTAGAGCACTGTTCATGAAGCAAGTATTCCCCAGGTTTTGTAGCCCAGATAAGCCCAAAGTACCAGCTTCAAATGAATTCCCCAGAAACTTAGAAGAACTGCTTCCGGCAGAACTTGAACTATTGTTCGTAGCAACGTTCATATGAAGTACCATTAGCATATGTTCCAACATCATCTTTTCTAGCTCCTCTACTTCCAAAAGAATCTGACAACCCATAAACTTACAACTCAAGGAGCAACTGCATTAATAAACAGAAGCGAACAAGTTAATTACATAATATAAAGAAATGACAAAGTTCAAGAATACATTATCGCGAATCAGAAACATCAGACTCAGGAACAAGCAAATCGAACTCGAATTTCAGTGAATCAGTGTCGACTTCAGTCTCAAACACGGTGGACTCCATCGGGATAGAATCATATACCAACACCAACCGGAAATCACCATCGTGTGTTTCTTCAACGAAGGAATAAAGGAAAGAAAACCGATTCCATTCATGTGAAGTAGTGCGAGATCGAGTATAGGGTTTTTGAGAGGGAGAGAGAGACGATTTGTATTCCAACTCAAGAACAGGAAATAGGGTTTGAGAATGAGATGTGAATCGGGTGTTGTGTTGGATCAGATTAGGTGTGAGGTTTAATTATGGACCCAATCAAGTTAATGGGTTTATGGGCTAATTAATCAGGTTCAGAGATATTAAGTGTATTAGTTGAGTGGTAATTATTGTAAATATTAAAGCTGTATGAACTTTTAATATTTTAGTGGCCCATGAACTTACGAAAAATGAAACGAGCAACTTAGAGTGGGACACCTGAAAAGATGAGTGACATAGACTAGGAGTTGGGACGGAGGGAGTATTTCTTATTATATTTTGAAGAGTTGAATGTATAAATTTAATTTTTTATTTTAATTTTAAATTATAATTTTCAAAAGAAAAAAATATGTATTCATATAATATATTTTATTTATTATAATTTTAAGGAATTAATTTCTTTTTTAATATTTTTAAATTTATTAATTTTAATCCAAAATTTTTTTAAGTAAAAAACTATATGTGCTCTTATAAAAATCCGATATAAAATAATTAAACAAATTCAAATAATTTATTTTGTTTTAGTGTAAAATTTAAATTTGACGATATTTTTTTAAAAATACTTAAAATATTTTTCGTAACTGTTAAGATGATTTAATCTATTGCAACGCTTTAAGTTCACATATAATCCAACACTTTAGCTTGGTGTTGCATTAACGTCTTTTGCAACAGTGCATTCTGGTCTAATGCAACACTAATTGAGTAGTATTGCAAAAGACCAAAGATCAGAGGGCTATTGCAATACATTTTCTTGCAACACTAGAGATATGCGTTGCAAATGAGCACTTATGGCGTAGTGGACTTTTAGATAAATATGCAGGTGGGGTTAGGGGACAGGGTGGTCTGAGACCGATCTATCCCACATACCCATGCCACGGGATATGGGAGTTCTTAAGTCCGTGCAAAGTCTGGATCTTCAACGACATCCCTTCAGGCTCTGAGACCAGTCTATCTCATATATGCATACCGACTGATTTCACCCTTGTAGTAAATACAAAACATAAGACCTCTACTGTAACACCCCGAGATATTCGGAATAATTACAGCGCCGTAAACCCTTTTAGTAAGGATTTACAAAGCTAAATAAAAGAAATGTAAGTATAAGACATCAATACCACAAAAATCCAAGTTTACAAAACCGATTCAACTGGTTCAATGAGTAATCAATACAACCACATCGAAGTGGAATTAATAAGACACGCGTACTCGAGTACTGAAATCAAACCAAGAAAATAAATCACCAACAACAACAAACATCACTGGACTCCTTCGTCGTCACATCGGTACTGTGGCTGTTTCCCTGCTCCTCGGCTACCTGAACATCAAAACAAATATCCACCCCCGAAGGGGTTAGCAAAACGATGCTAGTACAAGTATCATTTAAACAATTCGAATATGCATCAACAATACATAACAAGATACACCACACGAACTTCCGCTACCGGAATCCGACAATGCGAATCCAAAAGATTCCATTAACACAGCAAGGGTATTCCAATGATCCAGCGCTCTCAGCATAGATCCCAAGATGATCCCGTCGGACCAACACGAGGTGGAAATAACCCGTCCAATGATCCAGCGCCCTCAGCCTAGATCCCCAGATGATCCCGTCGGATCAACACGAGGTGGACATCCGATCCAGCGCCCTCAGCATAGATCGCACAACAACACAAACACAACTCACGCATACATATATGCCAAATCGCCATGTCCATCAACATGAACATACAAACACTAGATAACGAAAATCATGACAATTCAACGAAATAAATCTCATGTTCGACAACATGAATAACCACACGCATGCTCAAAATACCAATATTAACATATTATGATACTTGCCTCGAAGATGGCAAGAACGAAACACTTCAATGATCTCAACACACTCGAAGGCCGCCTCTTTCGATCAACGTAGCAAGCTCGAACCTTAAGAAAAGAAATGATATACAAATCATCTCAAGTCGAACGATTGCCTAACAATTCGGTCTACGACAAAAAGCTCAAAATATGCAATCTGCCTGAACCACTTAGCGTACGCTACGTACTCCACGTAGCGTGCGCTACGCCTGCCTGTTAGCGTACACTATCGTCTAAGCCTAGCGTACGCTAGCCATGGACTGACAGTTCTCTCTGATCAGCCGACTGACTCAGCTGATATCATAACGTACGTTACGTACTAAACGTAGCGTGCGTTAACTTATCCCCGATAGCGCACGCTAACTTCCGTATGTTAGCGTGCGCTAACCGTGCATGTCAGATTACTACTGGCAGAAAACTTGATCTAATGGTGATGAACTCATGAATTCTATGGTGATAATACATGTCATCCCCGTGCATATCATGCTCATAAGGTTTGTGAAAGTTCTATATGGATTAAACGACTACGAGATACATGGTTACGTATAATCATTACTACACCATAATTCATCTACATCTTGAGAAAGTATCCTAAGTTTTCTTCGTCCTACGTTACAAAACGCATGATTCCAAAGTGTACAACATAACAACTTGATAAACTCCACCTACTGGTCATGATCGGTAAGAAATGCTTAGGAGTCCATATACAAAAAGGTTCAAAGGATTATACGAAGAATATGTGCCGAAATGTCAAAAATATCCTTCTAACACGTGATGATTCGACTATTAACGAATTAACTGACTTAGATAAGCATGATCAAATGTCCTTCAGAATACTACTAATATTGGCGAAGAATCACCTACCTCAAAGTAGCGAAGGACACGAAGGAACTTGAAGAAAATCCAACACCGAGAGCTTGAATACCAATCCTCAATGATCTACAATCTTCAAACTCGAGCTAGGAGGATGATATGAGAGGTTTGAGGAGGGAGGAAGTAACTCTCTGAGCTCAAAAATTCGGATTTGGGAAAGTGGAAAATATCTGAAAAATGAAAAAGTATGTTGTCCTATATATAGGAAATGGTTATTAGCGCGCGCTAGTCCCTATCCATAGCGTGCGCTAACGGCCATAGGAAGCTTACTGACTTCACTGTACTCAGCCTTTAGCGTGCGCTACCCTCATGTGAGTAGCGTGCGCTAACGCGTTGACTTGGCTTTTTACCGAAAGCCGTCCAGGTTCATCCCGACACAATCCGACAAGGGTCCCCGGCCTGATCTCACCTACCACACGTCTCAATCATATTGACCCCGCATAGCGTGCGCTAAGGTTCCTCCACAGCGTGCGCTATGGATCCAACTTAGCGTACGCTATACCTAATCGGTAGCGTGCGCTACATGCGCAAAATCACAAATTTAAGTCACACTCGTGAAATCATATACTTAACAATACCGGACTAAGAAATATGGAGAATAACACTCAGATCAAAGTGCAACAATTACAATATTACAAGTTCTAAATACACATCAGAAATCTCGGGTATTACATCTACAACCATAAATACATCACTTTAGGCCAAGCCAAACTGGTTAAACATAGAAAGTCGGTACATATCTAACTATGTTAAATTTTAGCACAAATCAAGCGCCTTCATCTAGTGAGAGATAAACTTTTGTCCCTAGAAAGTACAAATGCCTATCATAACTCATAAGGTCTTCATTTCCAACTTGAGAAAATTGAAAAAGAAAAGCCAATTGATGCAATCAAAAGGACATGGTGGTCGTTTACCTAGAATGAGTTTTTTCCCTCTGAGCTTTTTGTGGTTGTCATCACATCGGGAACATTGGGGTAAACACTAAGTGATTTTTAAATGCATCCTACAGCCTGATCCTACAACAATCTTCATGCAGTGCTCCAAAGGACAACTATCTACAGTATATCAAGATACCACTTACAACAAAGAGAACTGTTGGCTACAGCAAAGTCGTTATAGGTATTTTGCTTAGGAAAAGCAAAATACAAAACCAACAATTATATACTTATACCTTTAAACCATTATGAAATAAGTTATTTCTTATTAAAGTATTCACGATTTCAAAGGTGCATTTAATGCTGATAGGACAACATTAAATACGTCCGAAAAGACTATTGACTAAAGAGAATTTAATGAAGGCCGAAAGGAATGTCTGAAGCATTAAATGGTAAGACACTTCAATTCAAACATTCACCAAGCCGCCAATCTAAAATGTCCACATATCACCAACCGGCCAACAGCTAAATTTATAATAGATATATTTCAAGGTTATAAATAGCTCAATCGAGAAGACTTGCTAACTTACTGATTGATCAAATGAACTGGGATCTGAAGCACTTATTATCTTCACGAGCAATCCATTTCTTCAAGCCTACAACTTCTATCTTGATTAAAGAAATATTCGGTCCTCAACTAAGAACAGCACACTAAAACCAGGATCTTAAAGCCTACGGTTGTTGTTTGGGATACTTGAAATATCAAACCTATGTGTTGAGTACATTAGCTCTGTATAGACTAATCGGAACCTTTTCTGACCTATGTGGTACAAGGGGAGTTTCGGATGAAGCTTCAATCTGTGTGAGAAGAAGTTAGTTCAAAAAAGCCTACATTCAATTTGTGTGAATGGCGTAAAGCTACAGCCAGGTGTATTAATTTGTGTGAACATTACAATGACCAATTTAATTAAAATCATTTAGTTATGTACTCCTTGATTTTAATAAACATTTACTTCTATGTGGAGGACCCGTGGACGTAGAGAACATTGCCTCAAACCACATTAAAATCCTATGTTATTACTTCCTCCATTTACTATTTTATTACTGGTTGTGATTGTTGTATACTTATTCTGAAAACCATATAAGTATCAAGCTACAAGAGACCATTTAGTTGCTGTACTTAAACCAACATGCATTAGACTTCCGATACGCATATTAAACTTCTTAAAATAGTACTACTTGTCAACCCCCCTTGTAAGCTATTATTAAAGTATACTGTGACCAATAATTGGTATCAGAGCGGTTGGTTCTACAAGGAATTAGTCGATTTTTAACTTGAACCAGATCCCAAATCACAAGCTTTCAAAAATTGCATTCCTTTATCTCTAGCACTGATCTTATATTTATTGCCATGGATTCATATATGATCAATAAAGTTACTATGTTTTCGATTAATGAATTTGATGATTGAAGAATCAAGATGGAAGCATACCTGACTGCCATGCACAAAGAGAAAAGGCCGAAGAGTCCTTTGCCAAGACTACAACACTTGCTGATGTATCCGACAGGAGACACAACTCTGCCCCCAGCACCTCCAAGGCTATTGGGGATGACGATGATGACATGATGTGACAAGATGAGATGGCGCTGCTCGTGCAGAAATTCCAGAAGTTCATCAAGAAGTCCAGAAAGGCTACCTATAGACCGAAAACCTTTAACAAGGTGAGTACAGAGTCACCGTCTTCTAGAGACTCTAACTTATTCTATAACTGCAGGAAGCCAGGACACTATGCAAATGGATTTCCTAATCCTAAGGTAAAAAAGCTACCGGAGGCTGAGCAACAGGAAATAGATGAAAGTGACATGTCTGTAGAAGCAAGCTAAAGGCACTGACTGGGGAATTAGACGCACCACCTGCTGCAACCAAGACAGAGGAGTGGCCTACGAGCTATCACAAACCATGACTCCTCCAGTGATGAGATTGAGGATAAAGCATATATGCTTTATGGCAAAAGAAGAAAAAGATGACGAAAGTAATGGTAAGGTAAGCTCAACCTCAACTAATCCGTCAATGCAGCGCATACTTTTGAAAACATGATGAATGAGTTTAGAACTATTCAACAAGCCCATGAGATGCTAAAAGAAGAAAATCTACAGCTCTCACTTTCCAATCTGGAGCTGAAGGATGAAACTGACTTGTTAAAAATTAATCATGAAAATATGTCTTTGGATTGCGAAAATAGCAAAGTCACTCATTAGAAACTCATGGAGAAAAATCATCAACTTATAAATAAGTAAGGTAAAATCTTATAATCAAAGTAAGACAAACGATTATGCTCCACTGGAAGCCAAGATACAGCTTCTTGAGAAACGAGAGGGAGAAATCGAGACCATTCTCAAATTATTTGAGAAATCATCCAGGAGGATGGAAGATATCCTTAGCACTGGACAACATGTCCATGATAAACATGGCTTAGGATACATCTCATTCTCAAATAGTGGCAAAACCACGGTATTTGTCAAAGGGGTGGAACTTGTACCTGTAATACCCGAGATTTTTGTTTCCAATTATTTTGAATTATTTGCCTTTTGTGTCGATTATTTTGTTCCATTGATGCTTATTCGGAATTTCTCTTTATTATGGGTGGTATGATAGCCATGTCGTGGTGTTCGTCGGATACGACTTGATGTTGTGTAGGTCGTGCAGGTCATGTATATGCATGTGTGACATGGCACTCCATTGTATTTTCACCTCTTTGAGGGCGTTGTGACCCCTTGTTATCGTCTCCTCTCAAGTTGGCTATGTTCTGGGTGCTTTCGGAGTCGTGTCGGGCTCGATATTGGTCCCTTAGTGTAGCACACGAGCAGTCCACACGAGCAGATGCTCGTACGTGATGCTCGTGCGCATCCAGTGCACCAGACAGTGTAGTCTGGCCAACGACAGGGACGCACGAGCAAGCCGCACGAGCAGGTGCTCGTGCGTGCTGCTTGTGCATGTTGTTTGATGTTGGGCAGTGGCCTAACGCACGACCAGACGCACGAACATTGGTCATGCGTGATGGTCGTGCGTCCTTGTTAGTATAAAATGGGGCAGACGGGTTTTCTCACCTCAATTCGAGGCACTGGTCGATTCTACTCCATCCTAATGTGTTTTGGGAAGGCTCTATGTGATCATATCAACGTCTAATCCATCCTCTTTGTTGAATCATGGTAATTTCTTGAATTTTCTTCCGGTTGACTTTTTGGAGATTTGTTCTTGATTTCGATCCTAGTCCGATTTTGATGAATCGGCTGGTGTAGTATGATGTTATTAATCGTGTTCTATGGATTGTATATCCATATCTCGAGTTTGTTTAACTCGATTGACGATTCGAGTATTCTTGGGAATTATTGAACATTTAATGTTCGATTAGATGTTCCAATGAGTTTTCCTTAATAGTATAGCGGGATTTCAGTTATTGTTGGTCTTGAACCTCATTGTGATCATGTTTTCGTTGTTTCTTGTGGAGGTTGTAGGTTTCGGGGCTGCTTTGAGTGAGCCGTGTTCGTCAGAGTTTCGTTAACGATTATCGAGGCAAGTATTCCTGTCTATACGATTTATATCTTGCGAATTGAAGTTGAGTAATATAATTATAACAATTTGATTATCCTAGTTGATTATGCATTTTGTGGATTGCCGTCGTGGATGTCTAGTTATGTGTTGATTGTATTCAATCGTCCCTTGTTGTGGTATTATATAGATTGTGATGATCTAGTTAGTTTATTATACTTTTGATATGTACCGTGACGAGTTGGAATTGATGAATATATTATGTGTTTGATTGTTTCGGTCGTGATTACTTGTTGACAGTAAAGTTGTGTTCATTGGATAATACACTTAGGTGTGTATTATGATATATTGAGAACCATTGTGTTGATGATGCGTTGTTTATGCACCTTGTGGCATAATTGAACGTGTACCATTCGTGGTGGCTGATGTGATGTTAATTGTGTGTATATGTGGAAAGCCATGCTGGGCCAATATTATCCAACCTAGGGATGTCTGACAGGGCGTATAGGGTTTCGTGCCTTGAGGGGCGAAACACGGAAAATCATCGGATCGTACATACGAGTGAGAAAGGTTGTAATGTTCACCCAGGGATGTCCTATAGGGCGTATGGGGGTTCGTACCTTGAGGGGCGGATCGCGAACGTGAGGTCATCCACATGGGGATGTCCGACGGGGCATATAGGGTTTCGTGCCTTGAGGGGCGGAACACGGGTAATCATTGATTATTGTTGAAATGAGTGTTGAGCTGAGATTATCCACATAGGGATGTCCGACGAGGCATATAGGGTTTCGTACCTTGAGGGGCGAAATGCAGATAATCATCGATCGCAGTGAAACTATTTTTGGGTTGGTGAACCTAACGATTTATGGATTGATATGGAGGTTATTTTGGAAAACTAATTTATTTTGAAGTCAAGTGCTTCGAAAGGTTGTTTCATGGAAGATGGATTAGGGCCGAGAACTAATGGATTGAAATTGTTGTAACTAAGGACGCGACGTCCAAAAAGGTTTTCCATTTTATAAAATTTTGTAATGTGAGACGAGATTCGGGTTGAGACCCTAATATTTTGAAAAAGGTTTGCAATTTCGGACTTGAGGTCCTAAGAGGGTTCTTTAATTTCAACGTCGCCTGAGGTGATGATTCGTTTTTAAAGAACTGAGTTTGTTTTCTAGATATTAAAATCTCTCGGGAATGTTTTGACAATTGATTGACGTACTTGATTCGTGATTACTTTTACTTGATACATTTCGTATACTATTATACTTGCACTAATAAAATAGTGGAGTTTTACTAGCCCCCGACTAATCGAGGGGTGGATGTCTATTTTGCGTCCAGGTACAGGAAGGTTCGGGGAGCAGTCACCGGATCGGTACGAGAAGTGATGAGCTACGATACTAATCAAGAGTTGAGAATTTGGTCGAGTTATGTTGTATCGGCCGAGTTATAGTCAGACTTCCGCTATTTTGTATCTTTACCCATGCATGGGTATTCATTGTATATGATTGTATTTTTCTGTTTTTGTCAGTCGTAAGACCTCATCGGTCCATGTAGTTGTTTATAATCGACCTTAACAATCCGTATCAGTGTATCATTTGCCCCGACCGTGCAAACACTTGGTCGTTTTGTGATGTTCAGCCTGGTAGATCCTCGTGGGAAGGATCTACGGTGTGTAATATTCCCATACGGTTTTGGGGGTGTTACATTTATGGTATCAGAGCTTAGGTTGTGGAAACCTAGGCTGTCGGGTTGAGTCGAGTCGTGATTTATCCAGTAGTGTGTTGTTGTGTCATTCGAGTTGTCGGGTGACAAGTTGAGTTGTGCGTAGTCACAACGTGTCGGATGTGCTGTTGGTTGAGATTAGTATCATGGGCAACCGTCATCTTCGTGCGACCTGTGGATGTAAGTCTCCTCTTTTATGTGCGATATTTGTGGTTCATAGTTTTGTTTATACGGTGTTGTGAGATGGAATCCATGTTTGACATTTGTGGTATATTATGTGTGTAAAGATTGAGATATATTGACGGATTGAATTCTGAGTGATGTAATGTGTTTCAAATTGCTGAATGTTGATGTGTTTTACAAATTATGTTAGTAATAAACTTCGTTGAGAACCGAGGCAGGTTATGCCGACTTTTGTTTGCATTTGGTGTTATGAAGTTGTCTTGTTGAAACTAATTATTTTGAATGCCGGATAAGCATATGTTTGAGGGTTGAAAGCTTTTGGTTAATTGTGGTTATTTATTCCTAATGTGTCCTTATTATAGTTTTACTCGTTGAGTGTGTATGTCTGTAAACAGTTTCTAAAAATTTATCGACTTGAGTATGTTGTGGAAAAATCAATTTTCAAAATGTTTTGACAGTGCGGTTAAATGGTGGCTTTGTGTGGATTTTGAAAAATGATTTAAATTTTTGGTAAGCCGACCTCGTATTTTCGAGAGAGACCTTGAAAGAAGTGTTTCGAGGCATTTTGATTATTTTGTAAAAATATTACCGTCGGGAATTTTCTTTGTCGTGGATGGGAGAATTTTTGAAAATGATTTTTAATGTATTGGTCTTATTTTCAAATGACTCGAGTATACGATTTTAAAAAAAACCTTTCACACCATAAAAATTTTGTATTTTAAAATAAAGATGTGATTTTCATTTTCAAAAATTGAAGTGAAAGCTGAAAAATATGACTCGGCTTAGACTTTAAAATTTGGATTTGGAAAGATTTTCTGAATTGAGTGAGTTAACACACGTTAACTGTAGGTCAAGTGCGCGTTAAGTTACAGTGTGTGTATGATCTGGATTATCGCTTAATGCGATAGACTAGAGTTGGGACTAATGTGATTGTGTGTGAGGCCAAGTTGCCTTGATATACTTGTTGTGTTGGCATTCTCGCCAGCGAATTTCGGTTGTACACCTAAATGTTGTGAGTACATGGGTTTATTTTCTTGTAACTTCTATGATGTTATTCCGAATTGATCGTGGATTTGTGGAAATGGTTAGCGCGAGTATGAGTGGTTTCCCACTCGGGGATGGTTCGGCGGAACCTCTGGGAGTACAGGTTACTTGTGCGATGATATTTGTGTGTTTGGTGTTATGTGGTAACATGTGGTTGCCCTGTGTGTTGCTAATGATAATGATGATAAATGGTGAAATGGTTATATTGAGGAAACTATTTTCGAGGAATTTAATATCCCAAAATATTGTTTGGCAAATGATTTCAGAACGAAATGATTATGATATATATGATTTATGATCTTGATAAAACAACCGAGGTATTAAAAGTATTTTCAATTTTTTTTTTGGAAAATCAAACTAATTCAAGAATTTGTAAATGATATTATTCAGACTGATACCTCGTGGAGTTTTAAAGTAATAATATTACGAATGATTGACTACAATAATGTGTAGCTTGTTACGACCGTGTTTGTATCAGTAGTGTCGTAAGTTTTATGTGGATATGGTTATGTGATTTGTCTATGACTATAAGTTATAAATGTTGCGGCGGTAGTTCTTGTATTCGTGTAATTGCACGGAATGGATATTTTTGTCGTGTTGTTATTTGTTGCCATGTGGTGCTGAGTTGGTATTTCGGTATGTTGTTTTGCGATGTCATCTTTTATTGTATCTGGCGGTTGTATGTTCGGTATGCCGATGAAACGAGATTGTGGTCGTGGTAGTAGCCATGAACGTGATAAGTTAACTCGTTCGTTATCGAGCACCGATCAGCCCAGTGCATATGGTCATGAAGACCATTCGCATGATCAAAACAAGTAGCTGGAGAGAATATCGATGGTAGCGGAGATCCAGCGTTTGAGATGGTTAACGTTGATGGAGTTTACGTCCGTGGCAAGAAAACAGAATCCTTCTCGAGATTCATCGTGAGGTGAAGGAACTGGAGTTCCTAAACCTCGACTCTCGTGTTGGTCGTTTGTGGGACCTTCGCCA
Organism: Orobanche coerulescens; assembly: GCA_033398695.1. Lineage (NCBI taxonomy): Eukaryota > Viridiplantae > Streptophyta > Magnoliopsida > Lamiales > Orobanchaceae > Orobanche > Orobanche coerulescens. The sequence goes on from CM065819.1 coordinate 61,024,256, forward strand.
TCGATCGCAGGATCAAAGGATTCCAAATCAGTATCATTGACTTTCAGTAGTGCGCCGAGGTCTCATTGGAACCATGTTTGTGCAAATTGTAAGAAGCCTCCGGTGACTTGCTATAATGGTGGACACGAAGTGCATCGAGTCCAATACTGGGAGGGATTATTTGGTGCATGTCGGACTCAGGCTTCAACACTGATGTCGAGATCGACTAGTAGAGATCCTTGACAATTGTTTTCTTGCTACTTGTTTGTTTTCTTCTTGTTGGCCTTCGTTTTAAGTTTTGGGATGAAACTTATTTTTAGTGGGGTAGAGTGTAGTACCCGAGATTTTTGTTTCCGATTATTTTGAATTATTTACCGTTTTTGTTGATTATTTTGTTCTGTTGATGATTATTCGGATTTTCTCTTTATTATGGGCGGTATGATGGACCGTGTCGTGGTGTTCGTCGGATACGACTTGATGTTGTGTAGGTCGTACAAGTCGTGTATATGCATGTGTGACATGGCATATTGTACTCCGTTGTCTTTTCGCCTCTTTGAGGGCATTGTGACCCCTTGTTATCGTCCCCTCTCGAGTTGGTTATGTTCTGGGTGCTTTCAGATCCGTGTCAGGCTCGATATTGGTCCCTTCGTGTAGCACAAGAGCAGTCCACACGTGCAGATGCTCGTGCGTGATGCTCGTGCGCATCCAGTGCACCAGACAGTGTAGTTTGGCCAAGGAGAGGGACGCACGAGTAAGCCGCACGAGCAGTTGCTCGTGCGTGCTGCTCGTGCGTGTTGTTTGATGTTGGGCAGTGGCCTAATGCATGAACAGACGCACGAGCATTGGTCGTGCGTCCCTGTTAGTATAAAACGGGACAGACGGGTTTTCTCACCTCATTTCACCCATTTCTTCACTTCTTCTCGCGGCGGGCGATCAGGTGAACTAGGGTTCGAGGCATTGGTCGATTCTACTCCATCCTAATGTGTTTTGGGAAGGCTCTAGGTGATCTTATCAACGTCTAATCCTTCCTCTTTGTTGAATCGAGGTAATTTCTTGATTTTTCTTCGGGTTAACTTTTTGGAGATTTGTTCTTGATTTCGATCCTAGTCCGATTTTGATGAATCGGTTGGTGTAGTATGATGTTATTAATCGTGTTCTATGGGTTGTATATCCACATCTTGATTTTGTTTAACTCGATTGACGATTCGAGTGTTCTTGGGAATTATTGAACATTTAATGTTCGATTAAATGTTCCAATGAGTTTTCCTCGATAGTTTGGCGGGATTTCCGTTGTTGTTGGTCTTGAACCTCGTTGTGATCATGTTTTCGTTGTGTCTTGAGGAGGTTGTAGGTTTCGGGGCTACTACGGGTGAGCCGTATTCGTCGGAGTTTCGTTAACGATTATCGAGGCAAGTATTCCTGTCTATATGGTTTTATATCTTGCGAATTGAAGTTGAGTAAAATAATTATAACAATTTGGTTGTCCTAGTTGATTATGCATTTTGTGAATTGCTATCGTGGATGTCTAGTTATGTGTTGATTGTATTTGATCGTCCTTCTTGTGGTATTGTATCGATTGTAATGATCTAGTTAGTTTATTATACTTTTGATATGTACTGTGATGACTTGGGATTGATGAATATATTATGTGTTTGATTGTTCCGGTCGTGAATACATGTTGACTGCAAAGTTGTGTTCATTGGATAATACACTTAGGTGTGTATTATAATATATTGAGAATCATTGTGTTGATGATGTGTTGTTTGTGCACCTTGTGGCATGATTGAACGTGTACCATTCATGATGGCTGATGTGATATTAATTGTGTGTATATGTGGAAAGCCACGCTGGGCCGAGATTATCCAACCTAGGGATGTCCGACGGGGCGTATAACGTTTCGTGCCTTGAGGGGCGAAACACAGATAATCGTCAGATCGTACATATGAGTGAGAAAGGTTGTAATGTTCACCCAGGGATGTTCGACAGGGCGTATGGGGATTCGTACATTGAGGGGCGGATTGCGAACGTGAGGTTATCCACCTAGGGATGTCCGACGGGGCATATAGGGTTTCATGCCTTGAGGGGCGGAACACGGGTAATAATTGATTATTTCGGAAATGAATGTTGAGCTGAGATTATCCACCTAGGGATGTCCGACGAGGCATATAGGGTTTCATACCTTGAGGGGCGAAACATGGATAGTCATCAATCACAGTGAAACTATTTTTAGGTTGGTGAACCCTAACGATTTATGGACTGATATGGAAGTTATTTTGGAAAACTAATATGTTTTAAAGTCAAGTGTTTCTAAAGGTTGTTTCATGGAAGATGGCTTAGGGCCGAGAACCAATGGATGGAAATGGTTTTGTAACTAAGTACGCGACGTCCAAAAAGGGTTTCCATTTCATAAACTTTTATAATGTGAGATAAGATTCGGGTTGAGACCCCAATATTTTGAAAAAGGTTGACAATTTCGGACTTGAGGTCCTAAGAGGGTTCTTTACTTTCAACGTCGCCCGAGGTGATGATTCATTTTTAAAGAATTGAGTTTGTTTTCTAGACATTAAAATCTCTCGGGAATGTTTTTGTAACACCCCCAATCCGTTTAGGGACATTACCCCAGTAGATCCCTTCCACAAGGATCTACGAGGCAAGAAACCACAAAACAAACCCACATGTGGTCAATTCGACCAAAACATAAAACCATATACCGATTAGGTCTCTCAAAATACAACATAGAAGTACATCTAATAAACCAAAATACAACTCGTTCACAAATTACACAAGGTAGTAACACAATCCCTGAGTCTAGTCTTTTCAAAATCATTAGCTTTAAAATGGATCATGTGAATTACTCCAGAAATCACTTTAAGAGATTATTTAGAGACTTTGGGGGTCTCTGTGTAAAATTATGAAATATGAATATTTTCCTTTTCAAAAAGGTTTTCTTTCAAAATCAGGTAACTGATTTTATTCTCAACCCAAACCTCAAAGACCAAAACCATATCCACCAATATAACCGGGATCAAGATTCAAACATTCACATTTCAGAGATATCAAATTAACAGTCAAATCGTCTCCGTGGCCCCGAAGGTCCAATCCGGATTAGCTCATCGAAAACAACTCAAACACACCCATAAGTTATCTTGACATTGTACTCGCAAGTAACGATTCTCGGAGCCTTCTCCAGACTTACCCGATTAGATAACTTTATGGTCAAATCATAACGTCTGGCCGTACTCGCAAGCACGCGCCTCCAGAGTCCTCGACGGACCCTACCCGGATAACATCATTCAAGCACACCCATAAGTTATCATGACATCGCACTCGCAAGTGCCGATTCTTGGAGCCCTCCCAAGACCTACCCGAATTGATAACTTTATGGTCACAACGTAACGTCTGGACATACTCGCAAGCATGCGCCTCCGGAGGCCTCGATGGACCCTACCCGGATAACATCTCAATTCGCTAAGACACACAACAACAACAAAGGCATGATATTCACTACAACCGCAACTATGTAACACATAAGTTAAAGCAACATAACTTCCACAAGGGCACAACATTCACAGCATACCATCATTCAGGAAAAAGGCTAACGAGCGAATAATACAAGTATTACGCGATTCCTCAATTCTTCGGTTAACTACTCATTTCTAGTATCCGTTTAGAAACACAAAATCATATGAAATGGTTGTTATTATTCTTCACGAAAATTAAGTTTACGTTCGTAATTACTTATCATAGAAATCACGTTTTCGTTTGAAATTAAGTTATGGTTAAATATACCATCACTAACAAGTCCACGTTACATTCACGACACATCACATTCTCAAAATATAAAGAATATAGACGAGATACTCGCCTCAAGTCCAAAGCACGCAGAGCAACAGGAAAGCTCAACCGGAAACCTTCGAATCCTCCAACTAGGTTGAAAACACAAGAACAACATAATTACTACGAAGTCGATCGCAAGGAGGATGGAATATACGAAATTCCCAACAAGAATTCGTAGAAACAAAAGATAGAAAACTTAGGGTTCAATACTTCCCCAGAACATCAAGAACATCACCCGAACCCGAACACGACAAGAATACGAATCAAAATGCCGGAATATAATCAATACATCTGAATAAGGATACACAATGCCACTATTCACGAAGAACGACTCAAATCATAAAGATTTTAAAAAATAAATAGAAAAGGGTTTCAAGAAATTTACCTCGAATCAATGATGAAGAACACGGATTGATGATGTTAATCAACACTAAGAACTCACGGAATATGAAGGCTTGGTGTTACAAGACTCCAAAATCGCCCCCTTGAAGAACTCCCGTCGCCTGGCCGAACAAAATGAACAAGTGAAAATGAGGACTGCCATCCGCCTACGCTTTTAAAACATTGGGTCAGCAGTAATAAAGAAGAGGAGTACGGCCGTAACATTAGTCCTATTACGGCCATAAGTAGTGGGGTGTTACGTCCGTAACACCCAGCTTGGGAAGGCTGCTGTCCGAAGGTTCGGAATAACGACACTTCCTGATGATAAATCTAAGCACTAAAAAGAAACACACTTCCGACTGTCCGAAGGTTCGGAATAACGACAACGAAAGTAATTACCCCAAACTTCGGGAAATTAGAAAACGGCCCAAAACGTCTGCAAATCACAATATGACATCAAATAACCAAACCGAAGCTTGTAACACGCATAACAAAGCACAACAGACTTAAAAGATGTGTGCCCCATATACAGTAGAAGTATCTTAACTTAGTATAGTTTATACAATATGATGTGATCCTGAATCCATATCACATTTAAGAATCCTAAATTCAACCTCGTATATCCTCCTTCAAATCATGAAGTACAATACTGGGCATGAATCTGAAGCCGATGAATTTGACGTGCTGTATCCATACGCTCATTTTCGTAAACACCATGTCTTATTTGTTCTGCCTCTCAGGTTTGCAACTAGGTGTTCTCGTGGGCCTTTACTTGGATTTGACCACCCGGAGCCCACTTTCTCCATACAGAGGTAACACTGCACCTAGTCCTTATATAAGTCTAATGGTCCTTATAACACTGCACCCTAATGTGTTTGTATTTTTGTTTAATCATGTTTATTTGTAGACTACAATTGTTGTTGAAGATGACAGAAGGGAGCAAGTCAAAAAACCAAGCAATGGACCGAATTGGCTTCTAGGTAGATCTGGAAAATGCAGAAAAATAATGAAAGATCAGCAGCCAAAACTTTTTAGTTTCGGTACTGCAGCTACTGATATTGATGATTTGAAAAAGTTTATAAGGGAGTAAATCAAGAAGAGGGATCAACGTTGTGGAGCAAGAAAGAACAGACAAGGAAGATTATGCTCACAAGTCCTTAGCATATGAAAATAGCATCATGGAAAAGGTGGTTCATGACAATGAGTGCGAGGACGACGATCGCAAGCTGAGGAAAATGAACTTCATGATGATTGATGATCAGTACTTTTATTTTGTATATGCGTAATTGATTGGTTGGATATTTTGACTTGAAAGACAGTTTCATGTAGAATTATGGTGTAGGTCGATTATGTGTTTTGACTTTAGGCTTAAGTACTAGATATAAGATGATGTCGTGGTACACATCGGTTTTGTTTCGGCTTTATTGACATGTTTTGTTGGATTTGCCATTTGAGAAATTTGAAATGTGATTTCTGGTTTGATATGCTTTTGTGAATGGTATATTGAAATTTCAAACAGGATATTGCAATCCGGACTAATAAAAAAGTGTTGCAGATTAGTGTTGCAAATAAAATTTAAAAGTATTACAATAGGGATGTAAATGTTGCTAAAAAGTGTTGCATTAGTCTATTGTAACACCTTAAAAATGTTACTAAAACAGATCAAAGTGTTATAAAAAAGTGCTATTGTAATACTACAAAATGTGTTGCAATAAGTACACATAATGTTGCAATAGAGAGCATAGGCAACGCTAGTAAATGCAATGCCGAATTTTGGCCAAAACGTTACATAAACATCTACTGTAATATTTTTCGGGTCTAAGAATACACTTTTGTGGGCTTGCAATAGGTCATATATGGTGTAGTGATGGCTATGTCGATTCCAGTTTTGAGACAGACCAAGATGATTCAAAATCGCAGTCTGGATTTATATTTTGTTTGAATTGTGGTGCTATTAGCTGGAAGAGTTCCAAACAACCAACCACGGCTGATTCTATAATGGAAGCTGAGTATATAGCCACTTCAGAAGCAGCTAAAGAAGCTGTTTGGATAAGGAAGTTCATTGGTGAACTAGATGTGGTTCCTAGCATTGTTGATCCAGTAAATTTGCACTGTGATAACAATGGAGCTATTGCACAAGCTAGAGAACTAAGATCACAACAAGCATCCGAACACGTACTTAGAAAGTTTCACCTCATTCGAGATATTGTCACTCGTGGCGATATGAGGATATGCAAAGTTCACATGGAAAATAACATAGCAGATCTTTTAACCAAGCCGCTTTCTCAAGCAAAGAATGATGGTCATATAAAGGCTATGGGTCTTCAGTTTATGTCTGTATAGGACTGAGACCAAGTGGGAGATTGTTAGTATAATACTCTAAGTCTACTATTTAATAATAATATTGAGACATTTATTATTATATAATATTGATTTTATTATTGAATTAATATTCTGCTTACGATCATCAAGTATGTCACTTGATAGTAAAGCTCGTTAAAGTATTAAAGAATATTTATTCTAGATATCCCTAGTAATATGATTACTAGTATGATAGTGATACGAGCTATGTTTTACTAGTTATGAACATGAGATGTTATATCACGTCATAGATACATGTAGAGACATCATATTGGATATGACCTAACAAAGAGAATATATCTGGATTAAATCATTATAATTCCTCTGATTGTTATATATTATTTAAGTCCTTATTACCTAAAGACACTATAGTTTCCTACATAATGAGTGTCGTATTTTAACACAATACCAACGTCTTTTGTAACAAGGGACCATACAGTTTGTGATTGGATATGGTACGATTTATACAGAGGAAAGTAGTTTGTCCAGATGGGACTTGTCCCTCCTATAAAACTCCACGGGCCCTTGATAAGTTAAATTGTTTAAATGCATGGCCATGCTCAAATTGATCAATAAATAGTTATTGATAAATATTTTGAATTGGACAATTGTAACTTGAGATCAAGAATATTAATTAAGCTATACAAGGTCGACATATCCATGCCTTATGCTTAATTAGGATATCGCCCGATGAGAGGATTAAATATTATACAGTAACGGGATTTCGTTCATGCGGTCGAATTAATTCTTTTAATGCGGGTGATCATAATGTATAGTTAGAGGCCGCTTATGATTTATGAGTCGTAAAAATATTTTTATACTCATTGCCGTATTAATTAGAACCTGCAGGGTCACACACTTAAACGAGCAGAGTAGCTATTTTTTTCCGGTTAATTATGGTTGGTGAAAAGGTTGGTGAACCCTTTGCCATTTTGCGGACTATATAAGAGTGTCTTGTGATAGCCCTCACATAATACTAAATCACAAGTGAAGACATAGTTGTGTAGAGAGAATCAAAAATCTGATTTTGATATTTTTCTCTCTCAAAGTCTTAAAGATAATATTCAAGAGTTTAATAATCAAAAGAATCAAGAACATATCTTCATATCTTTGAAGATTGATTCTTTGACCAAGAAAGTATTTAGAATACTCCTCTAATCTTCACCTAATCTTGTGAGTTTGATATTTAATAACATATTGAATAGATTCATAGTTGTTATTTTAGATCAAAGTTCAAGAACATTTGAATAATATTCTTAGTGTTCTTGTTCTTACCATAATCAAGAACGTACCTATATTCAAATTGATTTAAGTGAAATCTTTGTTGAATCGGAGCTAGCAATCCGTTAGATGCTCAAGACTTGTTCGTTGTGTGGATACTGTAGAGGATGCTCGCTTCTTGCAACGTCTCTAAAAAACTCGATAAAAAAAACACGCTACAAGAGGTAACAATCTTGTTCTTCGTACTTTGATAATATACTTGGATCCTCGGAGGGTTTTTACATATTATATTTGACATCCGCTACACTTTTTCTATATATAATGAGATCATAAATCTTATTAGTTCCATAAAAACCCAACAGTTGTATCATCAATAAGCACCATAATAAAGCCGCATGCGAGGTATGGAACAATAAAACTCCTATGGTTGCATATTATCATATTTTTTGCTGCAGTTTCTACGTTCTTAACCATGGGAATGATCATATCAAGACCTTAGATGAGAAACCTGATGACGGTATATTTGTTGGATACTCCTCTGTCAGCAAGGCTTTCAGGATTTTTAACAAAAGGAAACTGACTATAGAAGAGCCAGGCTATGTTGTCTTTGATAAACCTCATTGTGATCCTACAAGAGTAGACAACCTAACCAAAGCAGTCTAGACATTAATTATTGTGGAAATCCCACAGCCTCAGGATATAATGTAATCTCTCTAGAAATAAACCTCGGCAGCTATAAGAACAAATGATGTAGTTGAAGCTGATGTTGTGGAAGCCGAGTCTAAACCTACAGACCAATAGGACACAACTAGGGATGCGGAATAGAACCCAAAAATAGGTGGTTAAGAGATCTCCCACATGAGTTAGTAATCGATGATAAGAATACAAAGTACACAAAGAACTGTATTATGTGCACAAGGAAACATAATCTGGACCTGACATGTCCTAATTCCCTTTATTAAAGTCTAAAGCCGAACTCCAAACACTTACCATGTGCATACTAGTTGCATTCTTAGCTCAATTATAACATGTCTTGACTAATGAAGCTTTTAACAATTGTCATTGGATTACGTCTATGGAGAAATAGTTGAATAGTTTCTAAAGAAACAATGTTTGATACTTAGTTCCCAGGCCAACCCATCAAGCTATAATTGGAACAAAATAGGTATTTCAAAACAACAAGGACTAGAATGGTCTAATTATAATAAACAACGCCATACTGATTACCCAAGGCTATAGATAGGAAGAAGACATAGACTATGATGAAACATTTGCCCCTGTAGCCAGATTAGAAGACATCGGGATATTCTTAGTGTTTGCAGCTCACAAGAACTTTATCATATATCAAATAGACATTGAGAGTGCATTCTTTAATGGTGACGTAGCTGAAGAAGTGTACGTCGAACAACCTCCAAGGTTTGCAACATGGAGGACGGTGATCTAGTCTACATGAAGGAAAGCAATGTATGGACTTAAGCAATCACCTAGAGCCTGGTATGAAACCCTGTCACTTGATCTTATCAGCAGCGGATTGAGAAAGGTGTTGTCGAAAAGACACTTTTCAAGATCTAGGAAGGTGATGACCTTCTTATGGTTCAAATTTATGTGGATGATATTATTTTTAGTTCAACTAACCTTGATCCGTGTAAGAAGTTCTCTCATCACATGCAAAGTAAATTTAAAATGAGTATGATTGGAGAACTTAGTTATTTCTTAGGGTTGCAGTTCAAATAATTGCCTACGGGTATATATTCGAGCAACGAGGAGAAATACAGTAAGGAGCAGCCCAACAAATTAGGATGAATACCTCAAAGGCATCATCGACCCCCATGAGCACTTCCACACAGATAAGTGCTCATGATGCTGGAAATCCACTGGACCAATCACTCTATAGGAAGCTAATAGGCTCACTCTTATACCTAACAACCATCAGACCCGATATTCAATTTGCTGTAAGAGTGTGTGCGTGATATCAGGTTGCACCTAAAGAGTCACGCTTCACCAAAGCCAAAGGAGTCCTTAAGTACGTCAAAGGAACAATCAATGTAGGATTGTGGTATTCTAAGGAAGGAGGATTTGATTTGGTAGGCTACAACGACTCAGATATCGAAGGCTGTGAGTAAGATGGCAAGAGTACAAGTAGAACTTGTCACTTTCTTGGATCAAGACTCGTGTCATGGTTCAGTAAGAAACAATTGGCCAATTCCCTTTTCTACAGTTGAATCATAATATTATGCTGCTGGAAGCTGCTATATGCAGATCCTTTGCATGCAGCAATAGATACAAGACTACAACACCGAGGCTAAAGAAACTCCCATCATGTGTGACATCACGTGTGCAATCAGAATTACGCACAATCTTGTATTGCACTCAAGGATCAAGCACATTGATATGAAACCTCATTTCATCATAAATCATAAAGATGTCCGTATTGAAAAGGTCTATACATACATTCAGATTGCCGACATCTTCACAAAGCCTCTCAGCACACGATGTTTTATATGTTTAGTTAGGAATTGTGAATGCTACAGCTCGATTAAAACCCCCAAAAGTTTTTGTTATGTTACTAGTCAATTGAGGAGGAATTTTGTAAGACCCATGAATACAGTGTCCACACTTGTTAATTGTACACAAAGACTTAAAATTCATATCCTTACTTAGGAAGAAGAGAGTACAATTATCTTCCAACAACTGTAGTGTGCATTAATCAATGGGGAACACAATATGACTCTTGAATACAGTATTAATAACCAATTGCTGTAAGAATTGAATCATGTATGTACCAATTAAGATGGAATGTTGTATTTTTTTTGAATACAACATATGTACCATAGGATTTCAATTAATATTTTAATCGTATCCAATTCCATGAACTTAATCTTTTCAAAATAGTTTTATGTCCATGTGCACTATATGTATTTAAAATAAGTTCTCATTGTACATCAAAACGACATCTGGACTTTAAAGCCTTGAAATCCATTGTTTTAAAATAATTCAAACTGCCTAATTGTACGCTAGTGGAGGTTGTACCGTGTTAGAGGTGGGACCAGCATTAAATTCAAAATTGACGGACAAGACGTACTAGTTACGTCCGGATTCATCCTGTACATTTATTCAAACATCATTCCCATCCCCTAGATATGACCGTTCACTGTAACCTAGCCTCTCACTCAGCACCTATAAAAGGGCCAGTATGCTGACCTAAAGACTCTTTACTTTCTTTACAATAGCACGAGCCTACAGCATACAACCTAAATACTTAGAGATTTTTCTGCGAATTTCTTGCTTCTGTTCTTAATATCTATCTCTAAAAATGACTTCCTCTCAGACATCCTCTCTCTCTCTCTCTCTCTCTCTGAAAAAGAAGAAAACCATCATCGATGGTCGATTTTTGCAAGGACTGTGCTCCACAAATGTGTTCTATTAAAGATGAAGATATGACAGGGATGAACATCATCATTTCCCTTGTCAATCACTAGGGTTTGTACAGGACCGGAAGCCTTCACCCTAAGAATTATGATGAAGCCATAGTTAAGAATTCAACTTGGATGATTTTTTCAAGTATGCTTCTAAGAAAAAAGGTGCTCCTCTGACTGGAAAAACTGAATAAGCTCCACTCTGATGGCCTCACTTTGGAGGATCTGGAACTGTTTGGGGATGATAGTATGATTTAGTGATACTGGAAGTTATTTACTGGGGACTTGATCGCTGGAGATGCATACCCCTCATGCCATAAGAAGAGTTTTACCCTTCCATACTTCTATCAACATGAGTTTTGCTGTCGGGTTGTTGAAATCGGACTGGTGCATTCGAAATGTGCATAAATCTTCGATTCAGAATGATGATGGCCATCATGAGTGGTCATAAGGTGAACTGGTGTCATATTGTGATGAAGCGCCTACAGTAGGAGGCCGTGAAACCAGAGCGGGCTATAAAATCCTTGGGCCTCATGCTCAATTATATTCTCACAAGCTATGGAATCCAGCAATTTGCCTGCAGCTAAGAAGATCTTTGCAGGGAAGTTCATGGGTGGCTCAAAACCCATCCTTTATAACAAGGCATCAATCACTCATAGGTCGGACCTCAACTCTCTGCCCATGTTGAATGACTGACATGATGTAAGTGGTTATTCATCTAAGGCCAAAGCTAGTGACAGCGAGAAAAAGAAGAAGCCTATTAGCAAGAAGAGAGCAATTCCTGACAGCAACTTGCCTACAACTGTCGAGAAAAAGAAGAAAAAGTCCAAGACTTAGAAGGAGTCTGCCAAGACGGAAGTTGTCCACACAGCACCTCATATGGCTACAATAGGCTCTGAGGTTCCGCCTGTAATACCCGGATAATTATTGTGTATTTTACCTATATTCGAAACTTGTAGCATTTGATTATGTGGTATTAATAATCAAAGTGTGATTTCCCGTATTCGTATTCCTACGTTCATGAGTTTCCAATACATACATACATGCATCTGCATGTCATAACATACACTAGCTGTTGAGCATAACGTACGTTAAGAGCTGCAGATAACTTACGTTATAGTTGAAGTATAGCGTACGTAAGCAGCAGTCAAAGGAAGATCAGAAAAGGTCGGCGTGTGGAGCCAGGAGGAGATAATGTTGGATTTTCCCTGCGTGAACCTGGATGGCTTTTTAATAAAGCAGGTCAACGAGGGTTAAAGTACGTTATATATGAGTGATAATGCATGCTGTGCTCATATGATTACGTACGTAAAGGTTGTGGATAACGTACGTAAGAGAAGACTAGAAACGAGACAGTGAGCTACTGTCGGACGTTAACATACACAAATGATGTCAAATAGCGTACGTTAAGACTATAATGTACGTAAGGCTTTGAGGCTAACATATATAAAGTTCAGAACTTTATAAATAGGGCACCACCTCATTTCATTTCTCAGTTTACATTTCGTCCTTTACCTAATTTCCTAGACTTAGAGAGTTACCCTCTCGACCTTAACCCTTCATATCAGCCTCTAAACATAATCATTGAAGGCAAGGAGCTTTGGGGATTGGTGTTCAAGCATTCAACGTTGAGTTCGTCGAGTGCTTTCATCATTTTCTTCCGTATAAGGTATGTGACAATTCACCAATCTGGATTTCATATTCTAGTTGTCGAATATGAACATGCTACTGAAGTTGTTGAGTTTGTTACTGAGATTATCAAGTTTATTATGAACAATATGATCGAACAACGCATATAGGGGAACTAGATGGATTGAACTTAGGATTTATTCCTTGTAGAAGAAGATGATGATCTTGTTGAACCTAGTAACGAGTTTTATGTGGTGATTATGGTATTCTTCAAGATAATTCCGAAATCATGTTGCGTTAGATTGATGATGGGTATGGTTAGGATCCTTGTAGGACGGACCATGAGGTATAATTGAAGAATTCAATTGAAAGATGTGTTTAGACTTGATTGAAACATTATGAGATTATTGTTCGGATAAGAATTCTAGTGATGATTTGACTGGTATGGCTTGGGGCGAATTAGTGTGTTTATCATAATCGGATAGATTAAGTCTTTTCATGTTCGTATAATGTTTAGAAGGGATCATCCGGAACCATTAGTTATATTAGTGTTATTGTATAATTATGTTTCGGATATTGGGAATTGATCGAGAGAGAGTTTTTCGAGCGGGTTGAAGGTTATTGGAAGTATCGATCCTTGTCGTCATTTCTGAGCCAAGTATCTTAATTTGATTTTGGTTTAATGTTGATGATTTTGATCATGCATATTGTCATTCCTGTTGTTGAACATGAGATCATCCAAGTTGATTTGTGATAATGTCGTTCATGTTATTGATTTATATGTTGTTCATGTTGATGAACATATTGATTTGCATAGGGGTATGCATAGTGGTATTGTTTATGTTGTATTGACCCAATGGGATCATGTGATCTATGCTGAGGGTGCTGGATCAGATGTCCACCTCATGTTGATCCGACGGGATCATCTTGGGATCTATGCTGAGGGCGCTGGATCATTGGACGGATTTTCCACCTCGTATTTGGTCCGAGGGGATCATCTTGGGATCTATGCTGAGGGAGCTGGATCATTGGATTACCTTATGTTTTGTTAATGGAATCGTGTGGATTCACATCGTTAGATTCCGGTAGAAGAAGTCTGAGTTTTATGTTTTTGCTATGCATTGTTGTTGCATATCTGATTTTGTATAATTATGGTACTCGTACTAGCGTCGTTTTGCTAACCCTGCGGGGTGGACATTTGTTTGATGTTCAGGTAGCCAAGGAGCGGGGAAGCAACCACAGTGTCGGCATGATGACTAAGGGGCACAGTGATATTATCCGTCTGAATTGTTTTGGTATTCTAGTTTTGTGTTAAGTACTCGAGTACGTGTGTTCTTTATGGTGACTTGAGAATTTATATTAAATGGTTTGTTTTGGGTGATTAAATCGGTTACTAAATACACAACTATCGGTGGTATTATTCGTATTGATTTGTATTTATTTTAATCTAGCCTTGTAAATTCTTGTATAAAGGGTATATGGCGCTGTAATTATTCCGAATATCTAGGGGTGTTACAGAATATGGTATCGGAGCTAAGATTTATGGATATCTTGGCAGTTGGTTTCGTTGAGTCTATTTATATCATTTAATTTATCGGCCGCTCATGACATCACTGTACAGCCAGCGTCGTCATGTGAACTGTGGTTGTAAGTTTCCTAATCTCAGATACTATCCTTTTAATTTTTGCGCATTTTGTGGATATTGACAAAATTTTAGAAGATTTTGCTCTGGGTATTAAGTATTTGTGCTTACAATATGTTGAGAGGAGGATGTGGATGCGAACGTGGTCGTGGACGCGGACCCGGTCATGGACGCGGATGTGGCAATGCTAGACGGGAAGATTCATCGTCTGCCCCAGATTTGTTGTCTAATCAACCTGATTTCAGGTCTGGAGAACAATAGGAATCAGTTAACAATGACCGAGCACGAACTGGGGAGGCAGATGCAAATCCTAACATGCCTGAAGTGCTCCAGCAAGTGGTCACTCAGATGACCCAATTTGCTCAGGTGGTTGACCGCATGCAAATGACGATGGGCCAAAAGCGTGGCAAAGTAAATCGAAGGGACAAGTGGCTTTCAGAAGTGGTCAAATTACACCTACCAAAATTTGACGGTTCTTCAGAGATGCCTACATGGGACCACTGGCTGAAAGAACTGGAGAAGGTGTTTGCGGGAATTAATTGTCCCAATGACTGAAAAGTTCTGATCGCTCAGTATTTTCTGACTGGGGAAGCTTTTGACTGGTGGGAAGCCATTCGACCAGAGGATCATAATGCTGACTGGACAGAATTCAAATTAATGATGGAAGCACAATATTGTCCTCGTCCAGTTAGAGAGTCTAGAGTCCGAGAGTATTTCTCACCACAAAATATGGAGGCATCTGTAAAATATATGATTAAGACTTTTAATCATCAGCTGACCTTTATACGACATCTGGTGAAAACCGAGACAGAAAATATTTTTCACTTCGACATGAGGATGAAGCTGGAGATCCAACTGTATATGTTGGGATTCGAATGTTCTACTCTCCAACAGTATCAGGATAAAGCCCTAGCTTATGATATGAAAGAGGCAGGAGTGGAAAAATTTGTTGAATTGAAGAAGCAGAGAGTGTCTGGCAACTTTACTGAGAGCAAGAGTAGTGGGTTCCGCAAGGGCCAGTCCTCATTCTATTCATCCAAGAGGCCTCCGTATCCTTCCCGAGGTGGAAAGAAGTTTAGAACGGCATCAACGGTTACAGATGCGGTGAAGAAGTGTTATAACTATGGACGACCAGGACATGTTCGACGTGATTGTTCTGCTCCTTCTGTGACCTGTTTTGAATGTGGGCAATAAGGGCATCGTGCGACATTTTTTGCGGGAATGTGACTAGAACGTTTGGATCTCGTACTCCAGTGCAAGTTCCGAAAGAGACGAGTGTGGACCTGACACAGAAGAGTGGTCTACAACAACAGAATCTTGGAATAATAGAAGCATCCAGTGCTAGGTCCGTTCCTCCGCGCCTTTATGAGATGAGGAGGTCAGATGATCAGAACACTGTTGTTGCATCAGGTATGATTCAGATTCTTTTTCAACCAGTTAGTGTCTTATTCTATTCAGGAGCTACACATTCTTTCATATCTCTGAACTGTGTTAATCGTTTGAAAATCTCGTGTTTACATGATTGTGAACCTTATGTTGTGAGTCTGCCTAGTGGAGAGAGAATTGTGGGAAATCTAGAAGCTAGAAATGTTTCTATGTCGAGAGAAGGGAGGAATTGGCCATCAAATCTTATTGTGGTCGATATCTATGGTGACAATTTAATTCTTGGAGACGATTGGCTCAATCGCTATGGGGCTATTTTGAATTATTGGAAGAGAGTTATCTCGATTATTGTTGATGACGGATTTGAACATTTATTCAAATGATGGAGGCCAGGAAGCTCAGGGAAAGTGATCAAATCCATAAAAGTGATTAAATTGCTGAAATAGGGTTGTGCCGGGTTCTGTTGTTATGCCATGAAGCAGGAAGAAGGAGTATAGCTCTCATCTATTCCAGTTGTGAACAAATTCTCAGATGTATTCCCTGACGAACTACCTGGATTACCTCCGCGTAGAGCTGTAGAGTTTGACATTTAATTGGAACTAGGAGCCCAACCTATTTCTAGAGCACCATACCATATGGCGCCAACAGAGATGTTTGAGTTAAAGAAACAACTTGAAGAATTGTTGCAAAAGGGTTACATTCAACCTAGCGTTTCTCCTTGGGGTGTGCCCGTTCTTTTTGTTCGAAAGAAAGACGGATCACTCCGATTGTGTATAGATTACAGGGAGCTAAACAAGGCGATGATGCTAAACAAGGCGACGATCAAGAATAGATATCCATTACCTCATATTGATGATTTGTTTGATCAATTGCAGGGAGCGATGGTATTCTCAAAGATCAATTTGATATCAGGATACCATCAGTTGAGGATTAAGGAATCTGATATACCGAAGTCTACATTTGGATCTCAGTATGGGCACTATGAGTTTATAGTAATGCCATTTGGTCTTACCAATGCTCTGCAATTGATGAATCGAGTATTCTTAGAATACTTGGATAAATTCATGGTCGTTTTCATTGACGACATCTTGATTTATTCAAAGAATCCAGAAGAGCATGCAGAACATTTGCATGTTGTTTTGAATATTTTTAGAAATGAACAGCTTTAGTAAAACTTTCCAAATGTGTGTTCTGGCTTAAGGAAGTAACGTTCCTTGGGCACGTGATATCAGCCGACGGAGTCCATGTAGACCCGAAGAAAGTTGAGGCAATCTTGGAGTGGGAATCTCCTAAGAACGTGAAGGAAGTCCGGAGTTTCTTAGGACTTGCTGGGTATTATCGTCGTTTTGTGGAGGGATTTTCCAATATCGCTCGTCCGCTTACTCAGTTGCTACAAAAGACTCAAAAATTCGCGTGGAATGAGAAATGTCAGATTAGTTTTGCTGAACTCAAGAGGAGACTGACAACGGCGCCAATATTAGCACTACCAGATGGAACTGAAGGGTTCATAGTTTACAGCGATGCTTCAAATCAGGGTCTGGGTTGTATGTTGATGCAGAAGGATAGGGTGATTGCCTATGCTTCTCGATAGTTGAAACCATATTAGGTTAACTACCCGACACATAATTTAGAGTTAGCATCCATTGTCTCTACTCTAAAAATATGGCGACATTATTTGTACGGGACTCACTGTTAGATCTTCATAAATCATAAGAGTCTCAAATATATTTTCAGTCAGAAGGAATTAAACATGATATAGAGGAGATGGCTGTAATTGATTAAAGATTATGACTTGGAAATTCTTTATCACCCAGGCAAAGCTAATGTGGTAGATGATGTACTAAGCCGTAAACCTACTTCTAATCGAATGTTGGAAATGCTTACGTCCCAGTCCAGCATTCAACGAGAATTGATTCAATTAAAGTATGGTTGCAAGGAGTCAAAGGATAACTGTGTGTGATGGAATTAACTTCGTCGTTAATCAAAGAAATCAAATCTAAGCAATTGGATGATCCTTTGATGATTCAGTTATGTGATGAAGTGAGCAAGGGAAAGGCCCCACGATTTATAATTTATGAAGACGGAGTTTTGAGATTTCAAAGTCGACTTTGTATTCCTGATATTGATGCTTTGAAACAAACAATCATGAAGGAAGTTCACAGTACACCCTATTCTATTCACCCAGGCACTAGTAAGATGCATAAGGATCTGAAGCAGAATTTTTGGTGGGGCAACATGAAGAAATATGTGGCGGAATATGTCTCAAAGTGTTTAACTTGTCAGCAGGTTAAGATCGAACATCAGCGACCCGCCAGAATGTTCAAGCCACTTCCGATTCCTGAATGGAAGTGGGAAGATATATCAATAGACTTTATCACCAGTATGTAGAAGATCAGAACAGGGATGAATATGATTTGGGTGATAGTTGATCATATAACCATGTCGGCTCATTTCCTAGGCATTAAGGATACTTGGGGACAAGAGAGATTGGCACGAGTGTTTATTTTGGAAGTATAGCGTACATAAGTAGCAGTCAAAGAAGGATCAAATAAGGTCGGCATGTGGATCTAGGAGGAGATAATGTCGGATTTTCCCCACATGAACCGGGATGGCTTTTAATAAAGCAAGTCAATGAGGCTTAACGTACATTATATATGAGTGATAGTGCGTTATGTTCATACGATTACATACGTAAACGTTGTGGATAACGTACGTAAGAGAAGACCAGAAACGAGACAGTGAGCTACTGTCGGACGTTAACTTATGCAAATGATGTCAAATAGTGCACGTTAAGACTATAAGGTACGTAAGGCTTCGAGGCTAACGTACGTAAAGTTCAGAACTTTATAAATAGGACGCCACCTCATTTCATTTCTCAGTTTACACTTCGTCCTTCACCTGATTTCCGAGACTTAGAGAGTTACTCTCTCGATCTTAACCCTTCATATCAGCCTCTAAACATAATCATTGAAGGCAAGGAGCTTTGGGGATTGTTGTTCAAGCATTCGACGTTGAGTTCATCGAGTGTTTTAATCATTTTCTTCCGTATAAGGTATGTGATGATTCACCAATCTGGATTTCATGTTCTAGTTGTCGAATATGAACATGCTACTGAAGTTGTTGAGTTTGTTACTGAGATCATCAAGTTTATTATGAACAATACGATCGAACAATGCATATAGGGGAACTAGATGGATTGAACTTAGGATTTATTCCTTGTAGAAGAAGATGATGATCATGTTGAACCTAGTAATGTGTTTTATGTGATGATTATGGTGTTCTTCAAGTTAATTCCGAAATCATGTTGCATTGGATTGGTGATGGGTATGGTTAGGATCATTGTAGGACGTACTATCATGAGGTATAATTGAAGAATTCAATTGAAATATGTGTTTAGACTTGATGGAAACATTATGAGATTATTGTTCGGATAAGAATTGTAGTGATGATTCGACCGATATGGCTTAGGGCAGATTAGTGTGTTTATCATAATTGGATATATTATGTCTTTTTGTGTTCGTATAATGTTTAGAAGCGATTATCCGGAACCGTTAGTTATATTGGTGTCATTGTATAATTAAGGTTCGGATATTGGGAATTGATTGAGGGAAAGTTCTTCGAGCGGGTTGAAGGTTATTGGAAGTATCGATCGTTGTCGTCATTTTTGAGGAAAGTATCTTGATTTGATTTTGGTTTAACATTGATGATTTTGATCATGCATATTGTCATTCATGTTATTGAACATGAGATCATCTAAGTTGATTTGTCATAATGTCGTTCATGTTATTGATTCATATGTTGTTCATGTTGATGAACATATTGATTTGCATAGGGGTATGCATAGTTGTATTATATATGATGTATTGATCTGATGGGATCGTGTGATCTATGCTGAGGGTGCTGGATCAGTTGTCCACCTCGTGTTGATCCGACGGGATCATCTTGGGATCTATGCTGAGGGCACTGGATCATTGGACGGGTTTTCCACCTCGTGTTGGTCCGATGGGATCATCTTGGGATCTATGTTGAGGGCGTTGGATCATTGTATTACCTTGTGTTGTGTTATTGGAATCATGTGGATTCGCATCGCTAGATTCCGGTAAAGGAAGTCCTTGTTTTATGTTTTTGCTATGCATTGTTGTTGCATATCCGATTTTGTATAATTACGGTACTTGTACTAGCACCGTTTTGCTAACCCCTGCAGGGGTGGACATTTGTTTGATGTTCAGTTATCCGAGGAGCGGTGAAGCAACCACAGTGTTGGCATGATGACGAATGGGCATAGTGATATTATCCGTCTGAATTGTTTTGGTATTCTGGTTTAGTGTTAAGTACTCAAGTACGTGTGTTCTTTATGGTGATTTGAGAATTTATATTAAATGGTCTGTTTTGGGTGATTAAACCGGTTACTAAATTACGCAACTATCGGTGGTATTATTCGTATTGATCTGTATTTCTTTTAATTTAGCCTTGTAAATTCTTGTATAAAGGGTTTACGGCGCTGTAATTATTCCGAATATCTCGGGGTGTTACACCGCCCACTGTATCTGACCCTACAGTGGATATCTCATCGGGACATGTTCCCATGGAAGAGATACTGGATGATCCCACAGCAGTTACGGATCCAGTTGTGGCTATGACGGATGCCCTTTGGAGGCGACAATCACCTCTCCTAACATGTCCCCCATCCCTATTAGGAGTCCCTCTCCCAATAGGGAACCCCATCCTGTTAGGCATCCATCTCCTCAACAGTCTCACATACCTGTCGAGGATCCAAGCCAAGCATTAGAACCCTCTAATGCTCGGAGTCCTTCCAATCAGGCTTTAATCAATCAGATCATCCTCAAAGTCTAGATTGAGGCTGCAATTGAGCATTTCAAAAATTGAAAGAACTACAGGGTTTCCGACTATGACACCTTGTATAATCAGGAAGACTAGTAAGATGAGGACCATCCTTTTCGTGCTACAGATGACAGACAACAACAATGTCGAGGTCCTGATTAGATGGGATGATCCCTTTTGCCACGAGCTGATAGTCAAATACTAATGTGGAGAAGAAAAATTTCTGACTGAAAGGAAAGCAACCTTCTCACAAAGGAACTCAGAGCTCAAGCCATCACTCTGATCCTGATTCTGATGGCAATGATGAGGCCATGTAGACAGGATTGTGGATGAGCTGCGAGGAGGCTCATGAGAAGGAGTATTATAAGATTCAGGCCACCCAGGGCCAGGGACTTCAAGGCAATCCTTAAAAAGCCTAAGTCCCCCACTTAGCAAGAAAAAACTGTCAGTCAACAGGAGAAATCAGTCCATCCAATAACTGATGATGTTGCCACATCTGCCCAACAAACGAAGGGTACAACTCCTCCAACCAAAGAATGAGAAGCCCCAGCCATCCAACAGGACGATTCAGTCCCTCATAAGGAGCCAAAAATAGCTGAGAGAGTAGGAGGATTCAGTCCCTCCTATTCAATAGGCTACAGAAGCCGAATGAAGGCAAGAGAAATCAGTCCCTTCAGTCTCGCAGACAGATGCTTCAGCTGAGATGACAGTGGCTTAAGCCCCAGAACACATAGTACCTTATTTTTTTGCAAGTTCTGCAACATCTGAACCCAATGAGGACTTCCTCCTCGATGACAGCCCGCCAAAGCCCAAGCATAATGTGGTCATCATCCAGGAAAGAGAACTCTCATCCATTCTGCTTGCCCATCCCAACTCTCCATGCACCAAAGCTAAAATCACCCAACTGCAAGCCCTATGCCTTCAAACAATCTTCCTACAAGATGGTGTCAAAGGCCTATATGACGCAGAAAAAGAACTTGACTGGATGATAGGCACCGACTTGGATAAGTTCAATGATCTGAGAAGGGCCGTGTAAGATATCAGCGACGCATTCAGACTTCTGTTGAATGCCATCTACAAAGCCCTTCATCAGCTCAAAGAACATCAGGTGTGGGTCTTGAAAAAGGAGCAGCAAAAGCTAGGTGTTAATGAAGATAATGTTAGGAATATGCCCTCGAATGCCACTCACATGATGTATGAGAGAGTGCATTTTACTTGTTATTATGTAAATTCTTATTAGAAGGAAATGATTTGTTTCTATATTTACTAGAAGTCACTGGCATTAGTGACGCGTAAATATATATAGAGAAACTAGTCCATGTATTTGAGAAAAAAATATTCCACTCCTTATTAGATAAGGGGATCGGTACTGGAAAAGTTTATGGCTTAAGTACTTAATCGTTCGCAAGTAGATAAAACTTGACTGGGCGTTAAGTTTATATGAAGACTTGTGTGACGTGTTCTTTGACTTGGAGAGTGCTTGTCGTCACTAGTGGTTAGTGGGAGCATACGTTGTAGGTATGTTAATGGATTAGTATACTCGAACCGACTCATCCTCGATTCGTCACACGGATTTCACTCTGGGACAGTCAATGACTGAATAGAAAGGTTGTTATAGGTATTTCACTACACCAGAATCACGATTTTGTGATCACAAAATCACAATGGCAAAAATAAATACAAAGGACGTAATAAAATCACCAAATAAAGTTTTTTTGTGATCAAAAAATCACAAAACAGTGACAAAACCTCATTTATAGGATTTTACAATACCACTTTCCATGGTAGTCACAAATACATTTATGACTGTCATTAGCAGTCACGAATTTCCACTTTTGTGACAGTCATTAGCAGTCACAAATTTCAACTTTCGTGACTTCCATGGACAGTCACAAATATCATTTTTCATGGCTATCTTGTGATTGTTTTTAGAAGTCACAAATTGTTGAAAAAATACAAAAAAAAAATAGTAAAACTCCATTTTTCTCTAAATGCAATATAATTATTTTCACAATGAATTCATAATACAATCCAAATATATTTCTCAAAGTATTCACATAACACTCCAATTAATTTTTACAAGAAAAATCACAATGTAATCCCTTGACCTGAAAAGAAAAAATCATACTTTTCTGTGGAACACAGTATCCAATCTTCTAGTGTCTTAAAAACAAAAAACCATACTTCTTTCTTGAATACGAGATGCTCGTGCTTTGTACTCGAAGCCTCTTATGAATCTATATCCATAGTCATTGTTGATAACATTTTTCCTCCTTCAGCATGAGAAGTTACTTGCCTCCACCCCATTTTCACAACACTGAAAAGCAGTTTTTCAAAATTAATGACCCGAAACGAGAAGGTAAAACATAAGCAAACTGCTTTCATATTTTAATAAAATTTACAATAGAGTAAAACAACCTGATTTAGGGTCAAAGTTCTAGTCTTATCACTGCAAATAGTTGTTGCAGATCCCATAGTTTCACAGGCTGAAAGCCTACGCATCTACACCAGTTTAACAATTTCATGGTAATATTATCATATAATAAGGAAACTACAACACAATTAAATAAACAAAAATTCTTCGAAAATTGAAGTTTACATATCAAAGCCTTGTCAACCATCATTTTCTTCATGGAGTATGCTAGGCTATTGGAGATTCAACAGAAATCAAAATCAAAGAGGGTAGAGTGTACAACGACAATAAAACACAAAGTAATTTGTTTGTAAGGATACATTTGAAATACTTACGTTAAGGTTACAGCTAAAGGAAGCCCTTCGGGGACTGCAATCATGCTGAAAGAATAGTTGCACAATTTTTTAACTGAGAAATGCAATCCGAGAAATAACTAACATAAAGATAAATGAAAAATCAGCAAATGACAGCAGATGAAAGCCATTTACATCCATACTCTGATGAATACAGCTAAAAAAGTTGTCTCCAAAATTGAGTCGACATGAGTTCATATTTTGATCACATAGCAAATATAGAAAAGTCGCAGTGCAGAAATAATCATGGTTTACACTCATGAGTTCATTTTTCCCTGCTTGGTCAGTCGATAACCCTGCACAAGGACCAAGAAAGCATCCAATCATCCTTCGTTAAAACATATAACAAAGACCCGCAAAACAAGTTTGCCATACACCTTTTTTAGTTATTTTTATCAAGTACGAGAAAAGATGAGGGAGTTAATATAACCATTAATCAGAACAAATTGACAAAGAGAAAGTGCTTCAAGAGAAGATACAACAATAATATTTATTAGAAGACCAAATTTTCAATATGATCAGGTGAAAAGAAAACCAAAACCTATATTCAACATATAACAATATTCAGAAATATTCAACATATAACAATAACCTGTCTTGTGATTCGTGACATTTGTGGGCACGTCAATATTCAGCCGCCAGTGCAAAAAGAGCTTGGTATTTGATGTTTCTACAAAAGACATAAAAACATGGCAGGAATGAAATAGAGATGTGTAGGAATCAAAGTACTGGGGTAGATATAAATAGCAAATAAGTCTCTTCAATGAACTGGCATCTCGCTCTAACTAAGTTGCCGTTATATAGAAATGAAGAGTGACAGCTCAGTTTAACCGAAACAGAAGAACACCAGTCAAATAGTAAATCAAGGAATCAAGGATAACAAAGACTACAATGAGATCAACACAGTGTCAAATGCAGCAAAATGGGCCGGAAAGAAGCACAAATGATGATACTCGAAATGAATCAAAAGTTATCTGACAGAAAATAGAAACCATAAATAATTACATAACACTACAAGTGTTGATTGAAAGGAGTCAAAAGAAAAGAACACATTACATACAAAATGACCGAACCGACTGCACATATTGACATACACAAACAACACCACATCCAGTAGTGAAATACTATAAGAATCTTGCATAGCATAACAACAACAGTAATTTAAGAACAAAGAAAGTTGAATTGAAGAAAAATATAGATTATCAATAAACTACAAATGATGCTCCAGGGCTGTAAAATTCTCATCACGATGAAAGTAAAACCAATCTCGACACAAAAAAAAGAAACAAATATGGTCAAAAATGAGGCAACATTCTGTCATGTCCAAGGAAAAATAAGGGGATTCCTTATATTTGAGAATAAACGAGCTGAAATGAAACAAACGCTCAGAATAATCAACCAATCAACAGAAATGATGCTGCCATACTGTTAAAATGAACTCATCTACACAGAAAATAACAAAAACACATATAGTAGACTTAGAATATAGTACAATGGTGCCATAATAACGGTAGACGCAGAAAATAGATTAAAAAACGAACGCAAAAACGACCATAGAAAAACCAATTTCAACCAGCAGCAACAGAAATAACCAAACCGCTTATAGAATCGAACAACTCCAGGAAATAGGAACCTTCTTCTTTCGTATAGTTATAGTAATTCCAGTGCATTTTCTATCACTATTTCTATGTTGCCACTTACTATAATTGCGAAATTAAGAAGTAACCATGTTCAGAATCCATCTAATTAATTAATATTCAACTGAAATCGAGTTTATGCCAAGTTTGTTAGCTCAAATACAATCCAATAGATTACGTTTTTTAACAGCTAAATAAAGCTTAAAGTAAAAGGAGAATTTACATAGCTTATCAAGCTGAGATTAAACTTAGGCAAAACCTGGGTATCATCGGCTAACTAATAAGCAAAATTTCAGGCATTTCTTATAACTCGCAGCCAAATATCCACACACACACACACACACCAAAAAAAAAACTGATAGATTTATTAAGCAACTAGCAGACGATTAAACTAACTGGAAGCTGGATATTTTTATCAATTTAATTACTTACTGTCGACTTGCCGGCGCCGAGATATCCTGTGATAATGGTGATGCCCAACCCTAGATTCTGGCAACTGTCACAGCATCGCCCAACACCTATCAGCTGCGCCACTCGCCTCTTTACTGCGGCGGGTCTGCATATTTGTGTGTCGATTTAATTTTAGGTAATATTTGGTGGAGTGTGTAACACCCCGATATTTTCGGAATAATTACAGCGCCGTAAATCCTTTGTATAAGAATTTACAAGGCTAATTTGAGAAATACGGAAATAATACTAAAGTGTAATTAATGAAAACGAAATTCAAAACACGTTCGACAATTCAAATGAGTCCAATATTACAAAACATCCGCAAAACATTAACAACATAAGCGTACTCGAGTACTGAAAAATAACCAGAAAACAAGACAACAAAATCCACATCACTGAGCCACTTCATCGTCATGTCGATACTGTGGTTGCTTCCCCGCTCCTTGGCTAACTGAACATCAAAACAAATGTCCATCCCCGAAGGGGATAGCAAAACGATGCTAGTATAAGTATCATAATACATAAATCAACGATGCATCATAAAACATACAAAACGGACTCCCGTCACTGGAATCCAACGATGCGAATCCTCACGATTCCATCAACACAATACAGGGTAATCCAATGATCCAGCACCCTCAGTATAGATCTCCATGATGATCCCGTCGGACCAACGCATGGTGGAAAACCCGTCCAATGATCCAGCGCCCTCAGCATAGATCCCCATGATGATCCCGTCGGACCAACGCATGGTGGACATTCGATCCAGCGCCTTCAGTATAGATCCTCATGACCCCCTCGGATCATTTACAATATAGACCATGCAATCATGCATGCACATATGCAATTCAATATGTTCATCAATGCGAATAATTAATAACGAATACCACGACAAATCAAAGAAAATAATCTCTTACTCGACAACATAAACAAAACCGTATGCATGATCAAAGTTCCAATATAAACCAAACTCAACATACGATACTTGCCTCAAAGATGGAAAGGACTAAATACTCCCACGAATGTCACACGTCCGTAGGCCGCCGTTGCTTGATCGATCACTATGCAAGGTTCGGACCTTGATCAAAAGAGATAACAAGGAACTCAACATTATACTCAAAACTAACGTATGATCACCGAATATCTTATATTAGAATAGTGAAATAGTGACGTAAGTCCGGTTCGCGGTTAGTATACTTAGATGAAAGCTGAACCGGAAAATAATGATACACTTCATGTGGGTTGAATGATCATTTCGGAGGCATAGTGCCGATGTTTATGGATTCAAGGATATACAAGTTATTAAAGATTTCGGGTTTAAATATGGGCTTCATTCCAAATTCTCATATGTTTGGATATTACGATTTTACCACAAATGTGACTCAAGATAGCAAGCATTCCCAAGTACTACGCAAGGAAAACGATACTACGGTCATCCGGGTTGAGTTCAATGACATGGCCGATTCATCATCCGCATGAACATGAAGAATATTGTCAAAACAAATACCTCTAGCAAACATGAATTTCATCGGTGGAACATCATAGGAATTCATAGAATCTAACTAAAATCATGCTCATGATTCCAACGAGGTAAGGATACTACATCCTAAGGTTTTTATCCACCCAGGCTAGATCAACACTCTTAGTAATGAAAGAAAAACAAGATATAACTGGGTTTCAATCTTCAAAATTATGTTGCTGGATTAATAAGTTCATTAGCTAGCCTAAGGATTTCCGAAGGAGGCTCAAAATATAGCTGAGAACGTAAATTTCGGCTTGGTAAACCATAACATACCTTATTCGGAAAGAAAGGTTGAAATATCTTGATGAACTCCACGTCCAAGAGCTAGAACACCAATCCTTACAGCTCCTTTGTCTTCAATGGTGATTTTAGGAGGCTGGTATGTAGGATTTGGATGGAGGGAGTGACTCTCAACATCCCAAAAATCGGGTGTGGGAATAGGTGTAAACTGAAAAATGAAGTTAGGTGCTGTCTTATTTATAGAAAAAGGTTATTAGCGCGCGCTACTCTCCTAAATTAGCATGCGCTAACGGGCTAGCAGTCTAGTGTCTCTGACGGGTCTCGGCATAGCGTATGCTAAACAACCTTACGTGCGCTAAAATCAACGATTAGCGTGCGCTAACAACTATTTTTAGCGTGCGCTAATGACTGAACGAAAGTTCATTGACCTCACTGTACTAGACTTAGAGTGCGCTAACCTCAAACCATTTGCGTCCGCTAAACACCATTGACTCGACTTTCCCAGAAAGCCGTCCAGGTTCATCCTGACATAATCCCAATGAAATCCGCGGTCTGATCTCACCTACCAACCTGTCTCAATCACGCTGACTACATGTAGCGCGCGCTATAACTCATACGTAGCGTGCGCTAGCTAACTCAATTAGCGTGCGCTAATGCTAAGATGTTAGCGTGCGCTACAAGTGCACAAAAATGCAAGTATGAACAACATGCATGGAATCATACGCTCAAGAACATAGGATCATGAAATACGGAGGAAAATAATCAGATAAAAATGCAATAAATACAATATCACAAGGTTCAAATACACATCAGAAACCTCGGGTATTACATCCTCACTCCCTAAAAAGAAATTTCATCCCGAAACTTAAGATGAAAACAACTCTGGATATCTGGCCTTCATACTGTCCTCCGTTTCTCAAGTGGCCTCTTCAACTCCGTGTCATGACCATTGTACTTTAACCAAGGGTATTGGTTTATTCCTCAATTGTTTAATCCGACTCTCAAGTATCTTGATTGGTTTCTCCTCGAACGAGCCATCATTAGATATCATGATATCGCTGAAATCAATGATATGACTGGGATCTAGTACATAATTCTGTAACTGGGATACATGAAACACATTGTCAACGTGACTCAGCGATGGCGGTAAGGCCAACCTGTATGCTAAATCCCCAACTCTCTCGAGGATCTCAAATGGTCCGATATATCTCGGACTTAGCTTACCTTTCCTCCCAAAACGGAAAATTCCCCGGGTCAGAGAAACCTTTAATAATACATGGTCCCCAATCTAAAATTCCAGCGGGCGACGACGCTGCATAAGACTTCTGTCAACTCTGGGCAGTCAACAGCCTTTCACGAATCAGAGCTATCTTCTCTTGAGTCTGAACTATCAACTCTGGTTCCGTCCCAATCAAGTCAGAAGAATCATCCCAACGCAGGGGCGATCTACATCTTCTCCCGTACAACGCTTCGAACGGTGCCATCTTAATGGAAGCATGCCAACTATTGTTGTAGGTGAATTCAATCAAGGGCAAATGAACCTCCTAGTCGGTTGACCAATCTAAGGCACAAGCTATAAGCATGTCTTCTACTGTCTGAATAGTCCTTTAGAACTGACCCGTACGTTTGAGGATGATAAGCCGTGCTAAAGTTCAGCTCGGTTCCCAAAGCCCTGTGAACTGCCTTCCAAAAGTGTGACATGAAGCGACCATCTCGATCCGAAATAATGGTCTTCGGTGTACCATGCAATCGGACTATCTCTGAAATAAATACTCGTGCCAATTTCTCGGGCCCCCACGTGTCTTTAATTCCTAGGAAATGAGCCGACTTGGTTAGTCGATCAACTACAACCCAAATCATGTTCATTCCCGTCTTGGTCCTTGGCATATTGGTGATGAAATCCATCAATATATCCTCCCACTTCCACTCAGGGATCGGAAGTGGCTTCAACATTCCGGCAGGTCGCTGATGTTCAATCTTAAACTGCTGACAAGTCAAACACTTTGAAACGTATTCTCCTATGTCCTTCTTCATATTTCCCCACCAGAAGTTTTGTTTTAGATCCTTATACATCTTACTGGTGCCCAGGTGAATAGAATAGGGCGTGCTGTGAGCTTCCTTCAGAATCCTCTACCTCAAAACATCATCATCGG
Source organism: Orobanche coerulescens (assembly GCA_033398695.1). Classification (NCBI taxonomy): domain Eukaryota; kingdom Viridiplantae; phylum Streptophyta; class Magnoliopsida; order Lamiales; family Orobanchaceae; genus Orobanche; species Orobanche coerulescens. The sequence goes on from CM065819.1 coordinate 61,053,715, forward strand.
GAACGCAAAGTCGACCCTGAAATATCAGAACTCCATCATCTTGTATCACGAATCCTGGGGCCTTCCCTTTCCTTACTTCGTCACATAACCGAAGAATCATAGAATCGTTCAACTGCTTAGATTTGATTTCCTCGACTAGTGACGAAGTTAGTTCCATCACGTATAGTTGCCCTTGGATTCCTGGTGACCATACTTCAATCCCTTCGCGGATCAGTTCTCGTTGAATGCTGGTTTGGGACGTAAGCATTTCCAACATTTGAAGAGAAACCGGTTTGCAGCTCAGTGCATCGGCTACCACGTTCGCTTTGCGTGAATGATAGAGAATTTCCAGGTCGTAATCCTTAATTAGTTCTTGCCACCTTTTCTGCCTCATGTTTAATTCCTTCTGACTGAAAATATATTTGAGGCTCTTATGATCTGTAAAGATCTGACAATGAGTGCCGTATAAATAATGTCGCCAAATTTTCAAAGCAAAGACCACAACGGCTAATTCCAGATCATGAGTCGGGTAATTTACTTCGTACGGTTTCAACTGTCGAGAGGCATAGGCAATCACCCTATCCTTTTGCATCAACACACATCCCAGACCCTGATTTGAACGGTTCCATCTGGTAATGCTAGTATAGGTGCTGTCGTCGTCTTCTCTTAAGTTCATCAAAACTTGCTTGGCATTTCTCATTCCACACGAATTTCTGAGTCTTCTGCAACAGTTGACTAAGCGGATGAGTGATTTTGGAAAATCCTTCACCAAAATGGCGATAATATCCAGCAAGTCCTAAGAAACTTCGGATTTCTTTCACATTATTAGGAGATTCCCATTCCAAGATTGCCTTGACTTTCTTCGGGTCTACCTGAACCCCATTAGCTGATATCACATGCCCAAGGAAAGTCACTTCCTTAGGCCAGAATTTGCATTTAGAAAGTTTCGCATAAAGCTGTTCATTCCTCAAGGTGCTCAAAACAACACGCAAATGCTCAACATGCTCCTCTTGGTCTTTCGAATAGATCAAGATGTCAGCAATTAAAACGACCACGAACTTATCTATGTATTCTAAGTATACCCGATTCATCAATTGCATAAATACCGCAGGAGCATTGGTAAGTCCGAACGACATTACCACAAATTCATAGTGCCCGTACCAGGATCTGAAAGCAGATTTCGGTATGTCCGATTCCTTAATTCTCAACTGATGGTATCCTGATCGCAAATCAATCTTAGAGAATACTCTGGCCCCCTGCAGTTGGTCAAACAAGTCGTCGACCCGAGATATAGGAAACTTGTTCTTGATCGTCACCTTGTTTAGCTCCCTGTAATCAATACATAATTGGAGGGATCCATCTTTCTTACGGACAAAGAGGACGGGTGCTCCCCAAGGAGATATGCTTTGGTTAAATGTACCCCTTCTGCAATAATTACTCAAGCTACTTCTTTAGTTCATACATCTCGATTGGCACCATACGGTATGGTGCTCTAGAAATAGGTACAACTCTAGGCTCTAATTCGATATTAAACTCTACTTCCCTCTGCGGAGGTAACCCGAGTAGTTCGTTAGGGAATACGTCTCAGAATTCATTTACCACTGGAATAGATGCGAGCTCAACTCCTTCTTCTTTCTTCATGGCATAACACCAAAATCCGTAACAACCATGCTTCAGAATTTCACTGCTTTCATAGCTTTGATCAATTTTCCCGAGCTTCCCAGTTTCCATCCCTTGAATAATTGTTCAGATCCGTCACCAGCAATGATAGAAATGGCTCTCTTCCGGTAATTTAAAATAGCCCCATAACGGTTGAACCAATCATCTCCGAGAATTAGATCGTCACCATGGATGTCGATTACAATATGATTTGATGGCCAATCTCTCTCTCCTATAGACACTGGAAAGTCTCTAGTTTCTAGGGTTCCCACAATTTTCTCTCCGCTCGGTAATCCCACAACATAAGGCTCACAATCATACAAGCATGAGATTTTCAAACAATTAACACAATTCAAATATATGAAAGAATGCATAGCTCCTGAATCGAATAAGACACTAACTGGTTGCAAAAGGATCTGAATCATACCTGATGCAACAGCAGTGTTCTGATTGTCTGACTTCCTAATCTCGTACAGGCACGGAGGAACAGACCCAGCACTGGACGCCTCTCTCTTCCCAACATTCTGCTGCTGGAACCCACTTTGCTGCGTCTGGTTCACACTTGTCTCCTTCAGAACCGGTGCAGGAGTGCGAGTACCAAAAGATCTAGTCGCATTTCCACAAAATGTTGCGCGATGTCCTTCCTGTCCACACTCGAAGCAGGTCACATCAGGTGCGTAATAATCACGTCGAACATGCCCTGTTTTGCCACAGTTATAACATTTCTTCGCTGCGTCTGAAGCTGTTGATGCTGCCCGGAACTTCTTTCCACCTCGATAAGGATGCGGAGGTCTTCTAGATGAATGAAATGAGGACTGGCCCTTGCGGGGCCCACTACTCTTTTTCTCCGTGAAGTTGCAGACACTTTCTGCTTCTTTGCTTCCATTGATTTCTCCACTGCCGCCTCTTTCATGTCGTAGGCCAGTGCTTTGTCCTGATACTATCGCAAGGTGGTACATTCAAATCCGGACATATATGGATGAATCTCTGGATTCATCCGCATGTCGAAATGGAATATCCTCTTCGCCTCGGTCCTGACCAAGTGGCCCACATAAGTCAGCTGGTGATTAAAAGTCTTAATCACATCTCTCACAGATGCCTCTAAATTTTTTGGTGAGAAAAAAAACTCCCGAACTTGGGACTCTCTAACTGGGCGAGGACAATAATGTGCTTCCATCATTAATTTTAATTCCGTCCAGTCAGTATTATGATCCTCAGGTTGAATGGCCTCCCACTAGTCGAAAGCCTCCCCAGTCAGGAGATACTGGGCAATCGGAACCTTTCGATTGCTGGGACAGTTAATCCCTGCAAAGATCTTTTCTAACTCCTTCGGCCAGTGATCCCAAGTAATTGTCCCAGCAGAACCGTCAAATTTTGGAGGGTGCAATTTGACCACCTCAATAAGCCATTTATCTCCCCGATTATCCTCGTTATGCTGCTGTCCCATCGCTGTCTGCATGCGATCAATTACCTGAGCAAACTAGTTTATCTGAGCAACCACCTGTTGAAGCATTCCCGGCCTGTTAGGATTTGCGTTATCATTTGCTGATCCCTGCTGTCCTGCAGAATGGGAATCGGTTTGACTAGCCGATAATTCTGGGGTAGATGCTGAATCCTCCTGTCTCGCATTGCCACGTCCGCATCCACGACCTCCCCTCAACATACTGTAAACACAAATACTCAATATCCAGGGCAAAATTTCTAAAAGAAAGTCCGTCAAAATTCACAAAACAGGAATTAAATAAAACGATAGTATTGGAGATTAGTAGACTTACAACCACGATCCACACGACGATGCTGGCTCAGCAGTGATGTTACAAACGACCCATAAATCAAATAACATAAACATACCCAACTAAACCCGACTGCCAATATATCCATGAATCTTATCTCCGATACCATATTCTGTAACACCCCAATATTTTCGGAATAAATACAACGCCGTAAATCCTTTGTATAAGAATTTCCAAGGCTAATTTGAGAAATACGGAAATAATACTAAAGTGTCATAAATGAAAAAGAAATTCAAAACCCGTTCGACAATTCAAATGAGTCCAATATTACAAGACAGCCCCAAAACATCAAAAACATAAGCGTAATCGAGTACTGAAAAATAACCAGAAAACAAGACAACAAAATCAACATCACTGAGCCACTTCATCGTCATATCGGTACTGTGGTTGCTTCCCCGCTCCTCGGCTACCTGAACATCAAAACAAATATCCACCCCTGAAGGGGTTAGCAAAACGATGCTAGTAAAAGTATCATAATACATAAATCAACGATGCATCATAAAACATAGAAAACGGACTCCTGTCACCGGAATCCAACGATACGAATCCTCACGATTCCATCAACACAATACAGGGTAATCCAACGATCCAGCGCCCTCAGTATAGATCCCCATGATGATCCCGTCGGACCAACGCATGGTGGAAAACCCGTCCAACGATCCAGCACCCTCAGCACAGATACCCATGATGATCCCGTCAGACCAACGCATGGTGGACATTCGATCCAGCGCCCTCAGCATAGATCCTCATGACCCCCTCGGATCATTTACAATATAGACCATGCAATCATGCATGTACATATGCAATTCAATATGTTCATCAGTACGAACAATTAATAACGAATACCACGACAAATCAAAGAAAATAATCTCTTACTCGACAACATAAATAAAACCGTATGCATGATCAAAGTTCCAATATAAACCAAACTCAACATACGATATTTGCCTTAAAGATGGCAAGTACTAAATACTCCTACGAATGTCACACGTCCGCAGGCCGCCGTCGCTTGATCGATCACTATGCAAGGTTCGGACCTTGATCAAAAGAGATAACAAGGAACTCAACATTCTACTCAAAACTAACATATAATCACCGAATATCTTATATTAGAATCGTGAAATAGTGACGTAAGGCCGGTTCGTGGTTAGTATACTTAGTTGAAAGCTGAACTGGAAAATAATGTTACACTTCATGTGGGTTGAATGATCATTTCGGAGGCGTAGTGCCGATGTTTATGGATTCAAGGATATACAAGTTATTTAAGATTTCGAGTTTAAATATGGGCTTCAATTCCAAATTCTCATATGTTCGGGTATTACGATTTTACCACAAATGTGACTCAAGATAGCAATCATGCCCAAGTACTACACAAGGAAAATGATACTACGGTGATCCGGGTTGAGTTCAATGACATGGCTGATTCATCATCCGCATGAACATGAAGAATATTGTCAAAACAAATACCTCTAGCAAACATGAATTTCATCGGTGGAACATCATAGGAATTCATAGAATCTAACTAAAATCATGCTCATGATTCCAACGAAGTAAGGATACTACATCCTAAGGTTTTTATCCACCTAGGCTAGATCAACACTCTTAGTAATGAAAGAAAAACAAGATATAACTGGGCTTCAATCTTCAAAATTATATTACTGGATTCATAAGTTCATTAGCTAGCCTAAGGATTTCCGAAGCAGGCTCAAAATATAGCTGAGAACGTAAATTTGGGCTTGGTAAACCATAACATACCTTATTCGGAAAGAAAGGTTGAAATATCTTGATGAACTCCACGTCCAAGAGCTAGAACACCAATCCTCAAAGCTCCTTTGTCTTCAATGGTGATGTTAGGAGGCTGGTATGTCGGATTTGGATGGAGGGAGTGACTCTCAACGTCCCAAAAATTGGGTGTGGGAAGAGGTGTAAACCGAAAAATGAAGTTAGGTGCTGTCTTATTTATAGAAAAAGGTTATTAACACGCGCTACTCTCCTAAATTAGCGTGTGCTAACGAGCTAGCAGTCTACTGTCTCTGACGGGTCTCGGCATAGTGTACGCTAAACAGCCTTACGTGCGCTAAAATCAACGATTAGCATACGCTAACAACTATTTTTAGCGTGCGCTAACGACTGAACGAAAGTTCACTGAACTCACTGTACTAGACTTAGCGTGCGCTAACCTCAAACCATTTGCGTGTGCTAAACACCATTGACTCGACTTTCCCAGAAAGCTGTCCAGGTTCATCCCGACACAATCCCAATGAAATCTTCGGTCTGATCTCGCCTACCAACCTGTCTCAATCACGCTGACTACATGTAGTGCGCGCTAAAATTCATACGTAGCGTGCGCTAGCTAACTCTATTAGCGTGCGCTAATGCTAAGATGTTAGCGTGCGCTACAAGTACACAAAAATGCAAGTATGAACAACATGCATGAAATCATACGCTCAACAACACAGGATCATGAAATACGGAGGAAAATACTCAGATCAAAATGCAATAAATACAATATCACAAGGTTCAAATACACATCAGAAATCTCGGGTATTACAGTGTGTTGATTTCGGTGTATGTGTGTGTTTTAGTTTTAGGGAAAGAGAGAGAGGGGAGAGGTTAGAGGGGAGAGAGCCGACGGTGAGAATAGATAGTGGGAGAGAGAACCCACTTGTTTGAGAGAATAAATAAAAAGGAAAGAGAAAGAGAAATGTTTATGACTGTTTAAGACAGTCACATCACTTGTGACCGTCATTAACAGTCACAAACATTTAGATTTATCACTGTTTGGTCTTTGTGACTGTTATTGGCAGTCATAAAGTTGTGACTGTCATTGACAGTCACAAATCTAGCGAGTTTCAATGTCATAAAATTCTATTTCTGGTGTAGTGTTTGTAAACCTTCGACTTGAGGATTTAGTAGGGATGTGCTTGTGACGTTAAGAATTTCACTAGAGTAGTTCCACCCAAAAAAACCAAGAGGTGGGGATGAACCTCGACGTGTGTCTTAACAGACAAGTAGCAGGTTCTAATAAGTACCAAGATAGGATAATTTCTCTTGTAAGTGAACATGTATATGTCCTATGTGGTTATTGGCAGATGAGATCATAAGTCTTTGGCCAAAGCATTGGAGCTAGTTGTATTAGATACACGAGAGATCGGTGATCTCGATTTGCATTAACTCAAACATAGCTTAAAATACATATAGGGTTTGACTGATCTTAACCCTCTAACTTGGTCGGGACATTTGAAAGAAGGATTTATACGTTTACTGGTATTCACGACCTAATGATTTTTGAATGATCCCTAGCATTCGTTCTCAGTAAGGTTACAGTATAGGCCGCGGGACTGTCTAGGTGGTGATATAACTCTTTTGTTCCTCCCATTGCTCACTGAGACGGACTTACCGAGTCGCTCATTAGGGAGATCACAGAGTAATTTGAACTGGATCCCTTATTGTGAATTTTAGACATTGGATGTTGTATTTAATTTATTGGATAAATTAAATCAATCTGGTGAATTAAATAAATTACTGGGTAATTAATTTAATTCATGAATAATTATTTCTTGGGAAATAATATCTTAATATAATTAATTAATTGTATTTGAGACGAACCAAGGTGTATCAGTCGGACTGGATACACGACGGCTCATTTTACGGACCGAAACGAACTAAATCCTTCTTAATCATGGTGTAGACCGCCCATCTCCTTGTAGGTCCCTTGTTGGTGAATTTGTCCTCATATTTGCATGTGTTGAGGAGGCTTCCTCACACTTGAGGACAAATGGGGTGATGAGATGTAATCTTATCAATTTCACACTTAGGTGGGAGGTTTGGTTTTTTTGTGTGAACTTTATTATAAAACAAAGTTCATCCTCCTCCACTAAGACATGTAAAAATCGGCCAAAACTTGTTAGAATAGAGAGAGTTTATTTTGATGAAGTTCTTACATTCTTAGAGAGAGAAAGAAAATCAAGAACAAAACTTATATCACTTAGAGTGATCACAAACTTGAGAGATCATTTCCTACTACTCTTTTCTAGCCGTATCCTTAGAGGATAATTGAGTGGTTGTTGTTGCGATCATCTCCCGGCAAATAGAGACGCGGTGATTTTAGCATTTGGATCATTGAGGACTTATCAAATCAGGATTTGCGGTCACCGGCATATACTTCAACATTCAATCAAAGGACTTCAAGGGTATGTTTTCATATCTTAACTCTTGTACTTTTATATTCGTATATATGATGCATGATCGGTCTTTTTAAGGGTTCGGTAAATTTTGTTTGGCTTCGGCTGCGCCTTCATTTTAGGCATTGAATCCCAACAGTGGTATCAGAGGTCTTGCGATCATATATACTATATTTAGCATTTGGAATGCTTAATTGGATGTTTTTATGATTTAGAATCATAATTGTTAATCATTGATTTTTAAATGTTCATCTAAAAATTATTTTTCATGATTTTATGTTACAATATAAATCTATTTTTCTTTTGAAAAACTGATTTAAATGTGTAATATAAAAATTAAAAATACTTTTTTTGGATTCGGGATGAAAAACTAGCCGGATTTATGATACTGCAGTCCGACTTTGTGAAGGACCATGGTCCATGATTTCAGACCTCAATCCAAAAGTCGCAGGCCTGTCCCGAGCCGTGTGTTTTCGACTCTATTTTTATATTTCGTTTGGTAAATTAATTTCTCGTAAATTAAATTGGATTTAATTTGACTAAGATATAATTACGGTAATTTTATTTTTAATGGAATTAATTTAATGAAATATTTTTTTGTCCGGAACAAGTTAAAATTAACGGTTGTGTGAATTAACTGGATTAGTTCTTATGAATGAATTAATTTTATATTGATTGGATCAATATTTAGATTAATTATTTATACCATTAATTTTAATGTGATTGTTGTATTATTATTTGAATGGTGATGTAGTTCATGGACCTAGTTTCTGAATCGTTTTGTTTTATTCGATTTGGCTGTAAAGGCTGCTCTGATCCTATTTATTTTACTAGAAAAAAATTGTATAGAGGATGTAATTTTTCAATGTAAAATTTATATGTAATGACGGAGACCGTTTTTTTCTAGTGGATGTAATTTTTCAATGTAAATTTTATATGTAATGACGGATAAGGGAGATCCATTCGAGAAGATGAAGATTCAAGACTCAAGACATGTAATTAAATTACAATGTTTTTTGTTCTTAGGAACCGTCCATGAACTGCATGTTGGTAGCAACTAGGTTGTGAATGTTTTATTCATACGGTATAAACGTCGACAAACGCGCTTAAATGAATTAATGCGCAAAGTGTAACATTAATCGTAAAAATTCTCTCACGACAAAATATTAAGTTTAAAACGTTTCAAGGTTTTCCTTCTCTCCATTGAGCTCTCGGAAAATTGAAATCCAAACCAGATGTGCTATTCTTTCAAGTTATCTGGGTAGTCATTCGGAGAGGGTCGATAAGTTTCTAGAGTATATTGGATGCCTTCGGTTGGAGCAAATTTTATCCCTAGAAACTTGTTTGGTTGCCAGATAAGATTCAATTGTGAAACTGATCAGTGTCGATGGTATAAACTTAACTTGTTCACGAACTATAGAAACCGTATAGGCTGAGGGGAGTGAACAAGGGGAAAAAGAAGGTCGAATCATCCGTTAGATGGGTTGGTGTTGGACACCACTTTATGAAGATTAATAGACTAGAAACCTGTTCGGTTACCCTTTATTAAAATTTATAAAGAACTCGATCACCACTATGAAGTTCAACGAACTAATACTTCCCGATTTCATAAGGGAGTGTGCTATTTTGATAAAAGTAGTGGGAGATGCGTTAAATGAATAGAAAAGTCCTTAATTCTAAACTCAGATCATAATCAAACAAGTCACTAATCAATCCATCATACTTAATTCAGACAAATAAAATATCAACTCTCATAATAACAATTAACCCACTCGCAATTCTACTCCAGAACAACAATATAACCGGACCAAACTTTATGGACAGTCTCTGCAATCTAATGATTGTCCTTAGTATGGAGGCGCTGGGATACGTCTTGGAGACATACATTCCGGCAGATCTGGTGCAGACCAGGGCCAGTCAGGAAGATGTTGAAATCCACGAAAAGTGGGTTAAGTATAACATTAGAGTGTGTGAATATATAATGGGCTTTATGTCTAATGAGCTTCAGAGAGCTCATGAGAAAATGAGATCTGCTAGGCAGATCTTATCTCACTTAATCGATCTTTATGGTGAGCACAGTCGAACTGCAAGATATGAGATATCTAAGCAGCTATTTGGTGCCAAGATGAAGGAAGGTTAGAAAGTCGGGGACCACGTCCTCAAAATTATCTCTATGATTGAGAGATTGGAGACTCTTGATTTTAGGATGCATGTTTCTCTCCAAACTCACCTTATCCTGCAATCTATTCCTGATTCTTTCTCTCAGATTGTTATGAACTTCAACTGAAATGAAATTGCTTGCAAATTAGGAGGGCTTATGAACAAACTTATGACCGATCAGTCTCAGATGAAGACTCCACGGCTGAAGGAATCTGCCCTTGTGATTTTTTCTGGATCTCGGAGGTCCAAGAATAAGCATAAAAAAGACCAAGAAGCAGATGGGCTCACAAAATAAGGCTTTCAAAGGTAAGAAGACAGATGCATGTCTCAAAAGCGGTGAGCTAGGCCACTGGCAAGAGACTGTCCGATCCTTCATGGTGCTTCAGGTACGGAACTTTTAGTTTTGGAAATGAATTGTTCTGCTGTCGTATTTATACATCTTGGATAACTGATTCAGGTGTTAGTTCTCACATTTGTACCATGAATCAGGATCTGTAATAAAGTAGGAAGTTTGGAGCTGGGGAAGTGATGGTTACTATTGGAAGCGGGCATAGTGTCACAGCAACTGATATAAGATCACTTCTTTTGGATTTGGAATCCAGATTTGTTTTAACATTAGATGATGCACTTGTTTTTCCCAGAGGGCATAAAAATATTATATCCATCATGATCATGGATCGGAAAGGTTTTTGCATTGGTAATAGTACTTGCAAAATTTAATTTGGAAATAAATTAGTAGGCATTGCTACATTATTAAATGGACTGTATCATCTAAACCTAAGTAACAAATTCGTTGTGAACACTATGGCTAGGAAGCATGGTAGGGATGAAACTAATCAATCTTTGAAATGGCATCTTAGACTTGGTCATGTTGGTCATACCAAAGTTTACAAAATGGAAAATAATGTGTAGAGTGAATAATTCCACTAGAAGGGGGGTTGAATAGTAGAGTTGATAGAGTTTATATATTTTTTGGAAATAATAAACGATCATACGAAAAATAAGTGACACAAAGATATATAGAGGTTCATCGATGTGCTTACGTCATCTCTCCGCTTCATTTTCTATTAGCTCAAGAAAAACAACACACAACTTTGTCTCGTCTTCTATAGGTCCGACCACAACCATTACACTGCTTGTCTTCTATTGGTCCAACCACAACCAATCACTTAGAAATATTTTTCGTTCTAGTATTCTATATGAACTAGAAAAACCATACTTACATTCGTTGGAGTTTAATCCTAATAATGTCGGATCAATGATCCTAATAACACCGGATTAAAAGTCTTTGAATCGTTTTTCTCAAGCTTTGTGAACGAGCAATGCAACACTCACAAAAAATGAAGATGATATGAAGTATATGAAATATTACAATATGCAAACAACACTCATATCTTTCTTGTCACAACTTAAATGGAAAAATATAGCAATTTAATCAGAGCTCAATGTAATGCAAGTTTGCTTGAAGTTGTATGTTCATCCATACCAAATGTGATGGTATTTATAGGCTTTTCAACCCTTGGAGCCATTACAGAATAGTACAATTAGCATGCGCTAATATTCCTTTATAGCATGCGCTACGCTTGGTCAACTATGGCAGTAACGTTTATCAAAAGCGTTCAACAACAGCAATTTTGAATCTGGCATGCGCTAGTATGGTCCTTAGCGTGCTCTATCTAGTCATTTAGATCATTTTGTGACTGAGCGTGATTTACACGTTCTAGAAGGTCAATCCAACGGATCTTTGTCTAACGGTAGAATTTTCAATATTTAGCATGCGTTAAATATAGTAGGTAGCATGCGCTAAAGTTCTGCATGTAGCGTGCGTTAAGCTTCAATGTAGCGTGCACTAACTATTGCTTTATTTGAAGTCCAGAGCTTATTATCTTGTATAGACTACTAGGTAGCGTGCACAAATAGCGTCTGTAGCGTGTGTTACCTTTTGTTCATAACATATGTTAACTTCATAGTAGCATGCGTTAACTGTTGCTTCGATTGAAGTCCAGAGCTCACTGACCTTACTGCCTTGACTACACTCAGAACAGGTAGCGTGCGCTATTAGTATTAATAGTATGTGTTAATCTTCACATCGGAGGGCAGATAGCGTGCGTTAGGCTGTTTCCGAATAAATCCAAAACCTTGTGTAGCGTGCACTAGACAAAGAGCATAGCGTGCGCTAATGTCTCTTGTTTTTGAAACTTTTTAATTTATGAAGAAATGTTCGCCGTTTATCGAGCCTTTTGATTTACTTTTTAAATGTTTTGATAAGATGCATCATCAAAATATATTTGTTCCAACAAGATGGACTTACGGGCCCATTGGGATTGGATCCCTTTCCAAATTCTGAATCTTGCCTCAAGGGCAAAATGACTAAGTCCCCCTTCACAGGAACTTTTGAAAGAGCTACTGATTAACTTGGATTAGTCCATACTAACGTGTGTGGTGCTTTAGAAGCAGCCCGTGATGGATATCAGTATTTCATTACGTTCACGGCTGATCATGCAAGGTATGGTTATGTGTACTCAATGAAACAAAAATCCGAGGCTTTTGAGAAATTCCAAGAATTTAAAGCCCTAGTCGAAAAACAAACTGGTAATCATATCAAAGCACTTAGGTCAGACCAAGGTGGCGAGAATATGAGTATAGAGTTTGATGAGTTCCCAAAGGAACACGGAATAGTGTCACACCTTACACCTCCAGGAACTCCTCAGTTAAATGGTGTGTCGGAAAGAAGGAACCGAACCTTGTTGGACATGGTTCGTTCAATGCTTAGCTACACCGACTTACCAATTTACCTGTGGGGTTATGCACTCCTTACTGATACTTATATCTTGAAAATATATCCTTCTAAGTTCGTTCCTAAGACTCCATATGATATGTGTGAGGGTAGGAAACCAAGTCTTAATCATATTAAGATTTGGGGATGTCCCGCCTATGTCAAGAAGACTAAGGTGGATAAGCTGGAAGCAAGGTCCATGGAGGGACGTTTCATTGTATTTCCAGCTAGTACGATGGGTTACCTATCCTACATGCCCGAAGATTGAAAGATCATTGTAGCTTTGCAAGCACACTTCCTGGAAGATGAGTTCATTCAGGAAGGTGGAGCAGGTAGAAGTATTTCTTTGGAAGAATTCCATGAAACTCCTCAGGAGACACCTGTACAAGAAGTTGGAACCAAACCTTATGAAACACTATGTATAATCACCTCATAGGTCTGTTAGCGTGTCTCAATTACCTTAGAGGTATGGCTTTATGCACTTGGAGGAACTAGGTCTCTATGAGGTTCCAAGTGATAGCCAAGAAACCAACCTCGCGACCTATGACAAAGCATTGGTGGATGTAGACTCCGCGAAATGGTGGAAAGCTATGGTATCTGATATAGACTCGATGCATGTCGATCAGGTGTGGACTCTAGTAGACCTCACCAAGGACATAGTCAACATTGGGAACAAGTGGATCTGCAAAAGAAATACTGATGGGGATGGCAAGGTTGACACCTATAAGCCAGACATGTGGCAAAGGGTTATACCCAAAAAGAAGGGATCGATTACCATGATACCTTCTCGCCTATAGCTATGATGAAGTCTATTCGTATGATGCTTGCTATAGTTGTCTATCACAATTATGAAATATGGCAGATGGACGTAAAGATGGATTTTCTTAATGGATCTATTGAAAAGGAGATCTATATGGATCAACCTAAAGATTTTATGTCCTATATTGATATTTATAAGGTGTGCAAACTTCAGCATTCAATTAATGAACTAATGCAGGCTTCGCGTAGTTGGAACCTTGATTTTGATGAGGCTGTCAAAGAGTTTGACTACGTGCAAAATGAAGAGGAACCTTATGTATATAAGAGGGTAAGTGGGAGCGAAATCGCATTCTTAGTACTATATGTAGATCACATTCTACTAATATTAAACGATGTGGGAATTCTCAGTTCTGTGAAAGCTTGGCTTTCTAGTAGGTTCTCCATGAAAGACTTGGGAGAAGCTACCTATATTCTTGGGATTCGACTCTACCGGGATAGAGTGAAGAGAATGATAGGTCTTTCCCAAGCCCTCTATATAGTAAGATCTAAAAGCGATTTAAGATGGATGATTATAAAAGAGGTTTCCTTCCGATGGGATATGGAATAAAACTCACCTCAAAGGTGTGTCCTCAGAGTGAGGAACAATGAAAGGAATGAGTAATATACCATATGCATCGATTGTGGGTAGCCTTATGTATGTTATGATGTGTACGATACATGATATTGCACACGTTGTGAGCGTAGTAAGTAGGTTTCAGGCAAACCCAAGAAAGGAACATTGGACCTCCGTAAAGAACGTTCTCAAGTACTTAAGAAGGACTAGAGATCTGGTTCTTATGTATGGTGGTGTAGAACTAAATGTGATAGGCTTAACTGATTCAGACTTCCAAGGACAGAAATATGACTCTATGTCTACTTGTGGCTACATGTTTACTCTTGGAGGAGTTGTATCTTGGCAAGGTGCCAAGCAAAGTGCGACTGCTGATTCTACCTATCAGGCTGAGTATCAAGTGGCCTCTAAGGCCTCTAAGGAAGGGTTTTAGATTAAGAAGTTTCTGGGTGAACTTCAAGTGACACCATGTGTTGAGCTGCCTGTTCCGATTTTGCGCAATAACGACGGAGCTGTAGCACAGGCCAAGGAGTCGAGGTTTCACAACTGTATAAAATACATTGAGAGTGTAATACCCGGTTGTAATTCAGTCATTATCATTCAGTAATTCCATTCGGTAATTGTCACTATGTAATTTTTCACTCGTTATAATCATTCATCCGTGTTCACCGTTCGGAATAACTTCGAGTTGTGTATCGATATTGTTCATTGTTTCAACCTTACTCAGAAATCGAGACAAGAGTATTATCTTCATCGTGGAAATTGATTAATTAGTCGATGTTGACGTTGGAGTTCATGTCATTTCTAATCTTCTCATTGTTCGAATTGTGTTTTGTTGGGCGAACCTTTGTAATCATTGTTTGGAACCACCGTTTTGGGGTTTCCGTACTTCCATTTCGTGTTATTGTTTCCCACATATTGATTCCTATTGCTTTTATTTTCTTCCCGGATTTTTTTTCATCATTTTAAGACCCTAGGGGGGTGTGGGCCGCGACACAAGGAGTGTGCGCCGTGGCACACACATTGCCCAGTTTTTGGCCGAGCAGCTTGTACTGTGGGCCGCGGCACATGCCGGCAGGGCCGCGGCACACTGCCGAGTCACTGCCGCGGCACACTCGTCCGGGCCGAGGTACACTCGATTGCAACTTATCGGCCAACCCTTCTGTACCGTGAGCCGCGGCACATGCCGACGGGGCCGCGGCACACTGCCGTGGCACACTCGTCCGAGCCGCGGCACACTGCCGATCACTAGGGGCATTTTAGGCCCTGTGCCGCGGCACACTTCGACCGGGCCGTGGCACACAGGGCAGTCAACTCTATAATTGTGTTTTTTCAGCGAGATTCACTCATTTCTTCTCATTTCATCCACCATACGAGAGAGAGAGGCTTGAGGGGGGGATTTTCCTTCATCTATCACTTGAGTGTGTGATTTTATTCATCTCCTTTCGATCGTAAAGCCCGGATAATCGATCTAACGCGTGTTCTTCGGATCAAAGTGCTTGGATCTTCAAGAGGTAATTTCTTCAACATCTTGGATTTCGATTTTGTTTTGAAATATGATGTTTTGGATGTTAAGATCATGTTGTATGAAGTGATATACGCATGATTATGGATATGTTTGATTATTCATTGGATTATTGAAGGATTATTCAAGAACACTTTGAATATTGAGTTGGATTTGGGGGTTTTCGATTAATTGTTGTTGAGATCACGATTTTGGATATTCGTAATGGATTATTGATCGTATTGAAGATGTTTAGTTGGTTTGAAACACTTCTTGGGGATTTGATGTTGGTATTATTGAGTTTGGTTATAAACAACCGAAGTTTGGCCACAAAGTGTTCAATATAATTCCCCAATGAACTTGGTTTAATCGTATCGACGTTTTGAGCTCGTTATATTCGTGTTTGATTCGTATATTGAACGGATTGTTGATAATTGTATTATTCAAGGTTGTTCGAGCAACCGACATCTCAATTAGGACGTTGTTCGTGGAAGGATAATTGTCACCGGTGTTGAGTAAGTTAATCTTACTCGGTTAAAAGGATATTCATTCCTTTTGATATTGTTCATTCATAATCATAACTCATTCATCATTGTATTAACCGTATCAAAACTTGTCATTGTCAATTAATCACTTCAGTCACAAGGAACGACGGTTCCAATCATTTCATTGAGCTGTCATTCATTTCACTATCATTTCATCTCAGTGAGTCATTATTCATTTTCGATGTCACTTTTGTTATATCGTGGCATTCGGGGTCATACTGGCATGCCGGTTGGTATGTGTAGGATTTTCATGTCGGGCACATATAAGTTGTGTGTTGGTTGTTGGCGTCACATTGGACTGTGCACACGAGTCGATTGCTTCGTGAGACTGATTAAGTAGAAGACCACACGTGTATTCGATCGATACTCGTTGGTGGCTTGTGCACGGACACATTTCCATCTCGGGCGTAGTGTGGCGCCACCCTTTGAGCCGTACTGTTGGTTGATTCATACAGCATGTTTGATTGCGTATGTTTTCAACAAGATTGGGTTATAATATAACCGATTCATTTTTGATCGAACTTGTGGTTTATACAACATATATATGATTGTATTTATTCAACTCTTGAGAATTGTTGTTCTGTGTAACTGACCCCGTTTGGGGATTTTGTTTTCAGGTCATGGCAAGGCAAAAGCACGGGAGTAGCATGTTGACGGCGAGGAGTCCCGGTGATACTAGTAGGGGGCCCCGTTCTTTTCAGTCATTCATGTTGTTGTCATTTATTTTCCGCTGCAGATTTTCATTTGGATACTCCGTTTCATTCAGTGTTGTGTATTTTATATTCATATAAAATACACTAGTATTTGGTATTGTCCTGGTGTGTTGTACTTAAACTCCTCATCGGAGTAGTTGGTAATATAATGTGGTTCGGTACTACAATTATATTATTTATTTCATCAGTTTTCATTCGCCTGGTGGGTCCCAGTCGGGGATCCACGGCACTGTAATATCCGCCTAGTTTGGGGTGTTACAGAGTTGGTATCGGAGCGTGGTTTTGAATACTACCTTCCGAGTCATGTCTCATTTGAAATCATCGTCATGAGACTAGTATCATTGGACTTTCGCGTCACGTGTGACCTGTGTAAATGCCGAGCCAATCAGACCGAAAGAACTGTAAGATTTCTAACACCATGGTATAAATTCTGCCAATAATCGTTCATTCATCATTCATCAATTAAAAATCCTCAAACATCATCATTCATTATGATTAGGACGATCATGTTAACTCACTAATCACTCAATTCATTTCATTACTCAGTTGATGATCAGGACGATCATGTTAACTCATTAATTACTCAATTCATTTCATTACTCACTTGTCGATCTGGATGATCATATTATTAATCTTGTTAAATTGTTCAAGATAATCATTTCAAGAATTTCATCAGATAATCATGTCACTTCAGTAAATCATTCATGTAATCACTATGTTAGAGCATGTATGCTCATTTTCATCATCTCATGACATAATCATAACGTGATATTCATGCGGGAAATATAATCATTATGCGACCTTCCTACTTCAATATGGAGAGAGCTGTCAGGGGATGCACGGGGAGAGGCCGCGGTGCGGGCCGAAACCCGGGAAATAATCACTCGCTGTCGGGAAATCGTACCCAGGACTCGGCTCGATCAGAAGATGTTCGGGTTGATCCACTCACATTTATGCAGGCCATGATGACCCATATGCAATTGCTAAATCATCATTGCGCCACTCTGGCCGAATTAATCGAGAGAACTCTCCCGTATGAGCCTGCTACTAAGGAAATTGCTGAACAACAACTTTTATCTGTCAGCAAGAAATCAACAAAGCGTAATCAGTCCGAAGGCGGTCAGTCAACCTTCAAGAAGCCTCGTGCGGGACCTATCGTTTCTGAGTGACCTTCTACGGTGCATAATCGTGCGGGATCTCAGTCCCGAGCGGCCAGTTCGGCCATCATCTGTTTCAACTATGGAACGCCGGGTCATTACAGCACTAAGTGTCTGAAACCGTCTATCACGTGCCATAATTGTGGGAATTCTGGGCATAAGGCCCGTTTTTGCCGAAAGGACTCCAAGTCAGCTCCGACGGCATCTCAGGCCCCGAAGCAATCAGCGATTCAGAATCAGACTACTCTGTCAGCGTCGTTTAAGACGATGGAAGCAAATGAAGTCGGAGCTCATAGTTATCAGATGGGAGTGTCCGGTTCGGGGGCCGGCAAGTCCCGAATTCATGTGATGAAGAGGATCGACAATCTGGTGGCCCGAATGACCTCAGGTATACTCGTAATTTTATCTCAAGCTGTGTGTACCTTTTGATACTGGTGCACCGCATTCATTCATTTTCGAATAATGTTTGAATAGACTTAATTTAGATAGTCCTATTGCTTGTGGACCTCATACCATCGGTCTACCTGGTGATGGAAGAATTTTCGGAAATCATAACGAATTAAGCTTAATGACCGCGATTGGTTGGTGGACCTAATCGTGGTGGACTTACCTAAGGATGATGTAATATTGGGTGTTAATTAGATGGATTGTCACGATGCCATCAGTAGTGTTCGTAAGTGTATGGTCACTATCTTTTCCGTTGTTGGATGTCGAATGTGTGCTTCAAGGAGGTGATCCCCATTGTTCCGGAAGAATCATTAATATGATGGAAACAGTGAAATTACTCAATCGACGTGTTTAATAATTCATCGTATCATTTTCATCGATTGGCCATTCTAAGGCAATCGAGTTGTTCAATCATTCATTGTATCATTGTCATCGATTGGCCATTCTAAGGCAATCGAGGTGTTCAGTCATTCATGATATCATTGTCATCGATTGGCTGTTCATAGGCGATCGAGATATTCAATCATTCATTATATCATTGTCATCGATTGGCCGTTCATAGGCAATCGAGATATTCAATCATTCATTATATCATTGTCACATATTGGTCGTTCTTAGACAGTCAAGGTGTTCAACCATTCATCGTATCGTTGTCATTGATTGGCCATTCCCAGGCAATCGAGGTGTTCAATCATTCGTGGTATCATTGTTATCGCTTGACGATGTACTCCCAGACGAGCTACCTGTTTTACCTCCACCGAGGGATTTGGAATTCACGATAGGGTTAGAGCCTGGTACGTCCCCATTATCAAAGGCACCGTACCGGATGGCCCCGACCGAAATGCGAGAATTGAGGAATCAATTAGAGGATTTAACCGAGAAGGGTTATATCCGACCGGGTGCGTCCACATAGGGAGCACCAGTGTTGTTTTTCAAGAAGGAGGATGGTTCATTTCGTGTGTGTATTAATTATAGGGAGTTAATAGGGTGACGATAAAGAATAAGTATCCCTTACCCCGTATTGATGATCTCTTAGATAAACTTCAGGGAGCTTCAGTGTTTTCCAAGATCGACCTAAGATCTGGACATCAGTTGCGAATTCGAGAGTCGGATATCGCAAGCACAGTGTTTCATACACGCTATGGTCATTATGAGTTCGTAGTTATGCCGTTCGGGCTAACTATTGCATCTGCGGTATTCATGGAATCAATGAATCGGAATTTCATCGACTGTTGGATCAGTTCGTGGCTATCTTTATTGATGACATTTTTATTTATTCTCGTGATCGAGAGGAACACGAGGTGCATCTTCATCAGGTTCTCGACGTGTTAAGACGAGAGCAACTTTATGGAAAGTTTTCCAAATGTGAGTTCTGGATGTCCGAAGTGACTTTTCTCGGGCATGTAATTTCATCAGACGGAGTTCGTGTCGACCCTTAGAAGACGGAGACTATCCGAGATTGGCAACCTCCGAAGAATGTTAAGGAAATCCGAAGTTTCCTCGAATTAGCTGGTTAATTATCCGACCCACGACATGGAACTAGCAGCCGTGGTTTTCACGTTGGAAATTTGGCGTCATTACCTTTATGGAGTCACCTGTCAGTTATTCACCAATCACAAGAGTTGAAGTATATATTTATTCAGAAGGAGTTAAAAATGCGACAAAGGCGGTGGTTGGAACTAATCAAAGATTATGATATCGAGATCCTTTACTACCCGGGCAAGGCGACCGTTGTCGCCGACGCCTTGAGTCGTAAGTCCGTTCAGGAGCAGATGCTTGCCCGTATGAGCTCCAAAGAAGAATTCCTTAGACCCGAGATCGAGGTCCGGCTTCGAGTTCTGTGGACTTTGTATGCTGGAGATTTCATCACCACTGGAAGAGGCAATAAGAGAGAATCAGGGTTCAGACCCATCACTGTTGCGCATCCGTGAGGATGTGGCACAGGGGAAAGCCCCTGGATTCGTGGTCCACGAGGATGGACTTTTGAGATTTAAGAATCGGTTGTGCGTACCGGCTAATGACGAGTTGAAAAACTCAATTTTAATAGAAGCTCATGCTATCCCTTATTATGTTCATCCGTGGTCTAGCAAGATGTACAAGGACTTGAAACAAAATTACTGGTGGAGTAATATGAAGCGAGAGGTCGCGGAATTAGTTTCGAGATGCTTAACCTGTCAGCAAGTCAAGATAGAACATCAGCGACCGGCGGATATGCTGAAACCTCTCCCTATTCCAGAATGGGAGTGGGAGGATATTTCAATGGACTTCATCACGAGTTTGCCGACGAGTCATCGTGGCATGAACACAATCTGGGTAATTGTGGATTGCTTAACTAAATCAGCTCAATTCCTTGAGATTAAGGATACGGGGGGTCCCGAGAGACATGCCCAGTTAATTATCAAAGAGATAGTGAGACTGCATGGTACTCCTAAGAGTATCATTTCTGATTGTGACGGGCGATTCGTGTCTCATTTTTTGAAATCAGTTCATTGTGCTATGGGAACTCAGCTTAATCTCAGTACAACTTTTCATCCTCAGTCCGACGGACAATCAGAGAGGACTATTCAGACTTTGGAGGACGTTGAGGGCATGTGGCCTCGATTGGAAAGACGATTGGGAAGCCCAACTACCGTTGATCGAGTTCACGTACAATAATAGTTAGCATTCTTCGATTAAGATGGCACCTTACGAGGCCTTGTACGGTCGTCGTTGTCGATCTCCTTTGTGTTGGGATGACTTATCAGAATCAATCGGCACCGAGCCCGATATGCTTATAGCCGCCCGTGAGAAGGTAGATTTGATCAAGAGTCGTTTGTTGACCGCTCAGAGTCGACAGAAATCTTATGCAGACAATCGTCGTCGACCTTTAGAGTTCGAGACAAGTGACCACGTGTTGGTCAAGGTATCCCCGAGTCGAGGTATCTTCCGTTTCGGAAAGCGGGGAAAGTTGAGTCCAAGATTTATTGGACCGTTTGAGATTTTGGAACGAGTAGGCGAACTAGCTTATCGATTGGCCTTACCTCCGGCGTTGAGCCGAATTCATAATGTGTTTCATGTCTCTCAGCTATGGAAGTATGTTGCCGACCCGAGTCACATACTCCAGTTCGATGAAATCGAGATCGCGGATGATCATTCGTATGAGGAGCGTCCCATACGAGTCTTAGAGCGGCGAATCAAACAGTTGAGGAATAAGGCGATTCCTTTGGTTAAAATTCAGTGGTCTAGACACAGAGTCGAAGAGGCTACTTGGGAAACCGAGGATAGTATGCGGGAGAGTTATCTCGAGTTGTTTGACCCTTAGTTTTGGGGACGAAACTCTTTTAAGGGGGGTGTATGTAATACCCGGTTGTAATTCAGTCATTATCATTCAGTAATTCCATTCGGTAATTGTCACTATGTAATTTTTTACTCGTTATAATCATTCATCCGTGTTCACCGTTCGGAATAACTTCGAGTTGTGTATCGATATTGTTCATTGTTTCAACCTTACTCGGAAATCGAGACAAGAGTATTATCTTGATCGTGGAAATTGATTCATTAGTTGATGTTGACGTTGGAGTTCATGTCATTTCTAATCTTCTCATTGTTCGAATTTTGTTTTGTTGGGCGAACCTTTGTAATCATTGTTTGGAACCACCGTTTTGGGGTTTCCGTACTTCCATTTCGTGTTATTGTTTCCCAAATATTGATTCCTATTGCTTTTATTCTCTTCCCGGATTTTTTTCATCATTTTAAGACCCTAGGGGGGTGTGGGCCGCGACACAAGGAGTGTGCGCCGCGGCACACATATTGCCCAGTTTTTGGCCAAGCACAGATCGTGGGCCGCAAAGACACCGCCGAAGTCACCGCTGCCACACTCGTCCGGGCCGCGGCACACTCGTGTTGCAACTTATCGGCCAACCCTTCTGTACCGTGAGCCGCGGCACATGCCGACGGGGCCGCGACACACTGCCGAGTCACTGTCGCGGCACACTCGTCCGGGCCGCGGCACACTGCCGATCACTGGGGGCATTTTAGGCCCGGTGCCGCGGCACACTTCGACCGGGCCTTCGACACACAGGGCAATCAACTCTATAATTTTGTTTTTTCAGCGAGATTCACTCATTTCTTCTCATTTCATCCACCATACAAGAGAAAGAGGCTTGAGGGGGGGATTTTCCTTCGTCTATCACTTGAGTGTGTGATTTTATTCATCTCCTTTCGATCGTAAAGCCCGGATAATCGATCTAACACGTGTTCTTCGGATCAAAGTGCTTGGATCTTCAAGAGGTAATTTCTTCAACATCTTGGATTTCGATTTTGTTTTGAAATATGATGTTTTGGATGTTAAGATCATGTTGTATGAAGTGATATACGCATGATTATGGATATGTTTGATTATTCATTGGATTATTGAAGGATTATTCAAGAACACTTTGAATATTGAGTTGGATTTGGGGGTTTTCGATTAATTGTTGTTGAAATCACGATTTTGGATATTCATAATGGATTATTGATCGTATTGAAGATGTTTAGTTGGTTTGAAACACTTCTTGGGGATTTGATGTTGGTATTTTTGAGGTTTGGTTATAAAAAACCGAAGTTTGGCCATAAAGTGTTCAATATAATGCCCCAATAAACTTGGTTTAATCGTATCGACGTTTTGAGCTCGTTATATTCGTGTTTGATTCGTATATTGAACGGATTGTTGATAATTGTATTATTCAAGGTTGTTCGAGCGACCGACATCTCAATTAGGACGTTGTTCGTGGAAGGATAATTGTCACCGGTGTTGAGTAAGTTAATTCTTACTCGGTTAAAAGGATATTCATTCCTTTTGATGTTGTTCATTCATAATCATAACTCATTCATCATTGTATTAACCGTATCAAAACTTGTCATTGTCAATTAATCACTTCAGTCACAAGGAACAACGGTTCCAATCATTTCATTGAGCTGTCATTCATTTCACTATCATTTCATCTCGGTGAGTCATTATTCATTTTCGATGTCACTTTTGTTATATCGTGGCATTCCGGGTCATACTGGCGTGCCGGTTGGTATGTGTATGATTTTCATGTCGGGCATATTTAAGTCGTGTGTTGGTTGTTGGCCTCACATTGGACTGTGCACACGAGTCGATTGCTTCGTGAGACTGATTAGGTACAAGACCACACGTGTATTCGATCGATACTCGTTGGTGGCTTGTGCACGGACATATTTCCATCCCGGGCATAGTGTGGCGCCACCATTTGAGCCGTACTGTTGGTTGATTCATACAGCATGTTTGATTGCGTATGTTTTCAACAAGATTGGGTTATAATCTAACCGATTCATTTTTGATCGAACTTGTGGTTTATACAACATATATATGATTGTGTTTATTCAACTCTTGAGGATTGTTGTTCTGTGTAATTGACCCCGTTTGGGGATTTTGTTTTCAGGTCATGGCAAGGCAAAAGCACGGGAGTAGCATGTTGACGGCGAGGAGTCCCGGTGATACTAGTAGGGAGGCCCGTTCTTTTCAGTCATTCATGTTGTTGTCATTTATTTTCCGCTGCAGATTTTCATTTGGATACTCCGTTTCATTCAGTTTTGTGTATTTTATCTTCATATAAAATACACTAGTATTCGGTATTATCCTGGTGTGTTGTACTTAAACTCCTCATCGGAGTAGTTGGTAATATAATGTGGTTCGGTACTACAATTATATTATTTATTTCATCAGTTTTCATTCGCCTGGTGGGTCCCAGTCGGGGATCCACGGCACTGTAATATCCACCTAGTTTGGGGTGTTACAGAGAGAAAGTATCATCTCGTGAGAGAATTTGTTCGCAAAGGATACATTGTGCTACATAGAGTAGAGTCATAAGACAATGTGGTTGATCCATTGACCAAGCCACTTTCTCAGATAAGCTTGGAGCATCATCTCTAGAACTTCATTTAGATACCATAGTGTGTGGAATTGAGTGCAAGTGGAAGATTGTTAGGAATATATCCTTGAATGCCACTCAGGGGATGTAGGAGAGAGAGCATTGTACTTCTTATTATGTAAATTCTTATCAGAAGGCAATTATTTGTTTCTTTATTTACTAGAAGTCACTGGCATTCCGGATTCGTATATATATAGAGAAACCAGTCCATGCATTTGAGAGAAGGGATCGGCACTGAAAAAGTTTATGGCTCAAATACTTAATTGTTCGCAAGTCGATGAAACTTGACTGGGCATTAAGTTAATGTGAAGACTTGTATGACGTGTGCTTTGACTTGGAGAGTGCCTGTCGTCACTAATGTTTAGTGAGAGCACACGTTGTAGGTATGCTAATGGGATCAGTATACTCGAACCGCCTCACCCTCGATTCATCACACGGATTTCACTCAGGGATAGTTAATGACGGAATCGAAAGGTTGTGATAGGTACTCGTGAATCTTCGACTTGAGGATTTAGTAGGGATGTGCTTATGATAAGATTTTCACTAGAGTAGTTCAAGCCATAAAACCGAAAGGTGTGGATTGTAACACCCCAATACATTCAGGGCATATTACAGCACCGTGGACCCAACCCTTTGAGTCCACAAGGCTAACACACATCTCGACCATCCAACCATCTACAAACACTACTACATAAATACACCGATACTAAATAAAGAAAACGATAACAAACAGTCTATCTTACAATATTAACTCAACGATCAAATGTCATCCCAAAAAATGGGTCCGAAAATAATACAAAATAAAATGAAGGAAGTACTTGATCACTGAAGCAATTAATATAATAAATAAAACCCAAACGACTGGACATGACTCAATCAACCAACTGAACAGTGTAACTCATGCCCATCATCCTCATACTGACTGCGTGCTCGCTTGTCCCTTGGACCTGTACTTGAAATAGAAAAGTATTTCCCCTATTTAAGGCATTAGCGCCAACTGCTAGTGCAAGTACAATACGATTTGAACTACCATTCTATAAACATGATATATGCACCAAAAACATTTTCTAAAACATTTATATACCGGAATATTAAGGTGCACATGCACAAAACATAGTTCTCAAAGAAAACATTTCAAAGATTAACCGTTGGTACGCGACTCACGGCCACCGCACCCCGCAGAGGCCCCATCGGACCCTCCCTAGGTGGTAAACCCCAGTTCATGATATGCACACACACGGAACTACGTATCCTGAGAGGCCCCGTCGGACCAATCCCTGGGTGAACATACGCATTCACATCCACACATACACGCAAAGCCATAAATCAATGCTAAAATACGTAAACAAATGTAAAGTACTTGTCTTTAAGACATTGTGATCGAAACAGAAGATCTACGAGGACTGGGAATGACCCGGAGTGACAACGTCCATTCCTAGATGAAAGGTTAATACGAATCATTCCTAAACGACATTAATAACCGAACGGAGTATGCCCACAACCCCGATTACCAATCATAACAATACACGTACGATCAACACGGGCGAGGTTTTTCACAAAACCTCCCCAAATTGACAACTCACGGACTTAACTCGACGAAAACGGCTTGGGAATCACCCAATAACAATAATCGATAAGAAGTATTGCAATAGAAATGAACAATTCGAGTTTGAATGGACAATTCCCAAAAAAACCACCAAAATTGACAAAATTAGGGTTCTAAGCCAAAATACCTTGAATTCGGACGGAGGGAGATGGATTATGATGATGATAACTTCGTTTGGGGCACAATAATCGATCTATTGAGGAACTCCATGTTGGGATCCAGTGCCTAAAACGAAGGCATTGGGGAAGCAACATATGAATCTAATTCGATCCGAATTCCTTAAGATGATCGATCAAGCTACGTATATACAAATATTAAAACAAAACAAAGGAAGATTCTAAATCATACCCTCGTAGTCTGTTGATTAGATGGTGTACTCCATGTATGCGATTCCCCAAGCATTAGGTGATCTTGCCCACGAATCCAATTCGTCAAGCTCTTGAATGATCCAACGCCGAAAACACTGTGTCTCTACTTGCCACGCGCCGGAGAAACAGACGAAACGACGACCACCTAATTAACCTCCAAGGTTACAACTAGAAAAGGATGATAGGAGCTTGCTAATTAAGATTACAACACTCTAAGTGTTTAATCTATATCTCTCAAAAATCTCTCGATTTTTCTCCAAGAAAACTCAAGAAAAATGAAGAAGAAGAAGAAGACTTGGAGAAGGATTCTCTCTCTCTCTCTTTTTACCAAATGAACCGTGTATTTTTCAAGTAGAGGGAGAGAAGTGAAGTCTTCACTTTTTTCTTCAACCCCCAAGTCTAAATCACCAACCAAGATATCACATATGATATTGTCCCCTCAAAGTGTAATGTCTTCCACCAATTAAGGTGGAGACAAAGACCAAGGGAGGTGAGTAGATGGCGGGCGGCCATCTAGAAGACCCGGACGGGTTTGGTTCGTTTCGGTCTCCCGAGAGTCCAAATAGATAAACCCCAATCCATCCCGATATATTTATATCAATTAATTAATCATATCAAATATAAAATAATATAATTAATTTCTCCAAGAAATAATTATATTCATGAATTAAATTAATCACCCAATAATTTATTTAATTCATTAGGCCGTAAATTAATTTAGACATCCAATGTCCCAAAATTAATTAGACATCCAATATCCAATAAATTAGATATCCAATATATAATATTAATAAAGAGAGAATAAGCTCGATTCATTCTGTCGTCAATCCTATTGCAGGACTCGGTAGGTCCGTCTCAGTTAGCAATGGGAGGAACCAAAGAGTAGTAGCACCACCTAGCCAGCATGGCGGCCTACACTGTACCCCAACTGAGAATGAATGATTGGGATCATTCAAAAACTATTCTGTCGTGAATACCAGTATACGTATAAACCCTTCTTTCAAATGTCCCGATCAAGTTATAGGGTCACGGTCAGTCAAACCGTATCAGTACTTGACACTATGCATGATTTAATGCAAATCGAGATCACTAAGCTCTCGTGTATCCAATACAACTAGCTCCAATACTTTGACCAAAGACTTATGATCTCATTTGCCAATAACCACATAGGACATATAACCCATTCACTAACAGGAGAAAGAATTCTATCTTGGTATTCAGTAGAACCTGCTACTTGCCATCAAGACGCACATCGAGGTTGACCCCCACCTTCCGGTTTTCTGGGTTGAACTACTCTAATGAAAATCTTAACGTCACAAGCACATCCCTACTAAATCCTCAAGTCGAAGGTTCACGAATACCTATCACAACCTTTCGATTCCGCCATTGACTGTCTCAGAGTGAAATCCGTGTGACGAGTCGAGAGTGAGTCGGTTCGAGTATACTAATATCATTAGCATACCTATGACGTGTGCTCCCACTAAACATTAGTGTTATACATGCATTCTTTATGTCAAATAACACATTCTAAAAGTCTTCACATAAACTTAACGCCCAGTCAAGTATCATCGACTTCCGAATGATTAAGTATTTGAGCCATAAACCTTTCCAATGTCGATCCCCTAATCCAATAAGGAGTGGAATGTTTTTCTCTCAAATACATGGACTAGTTTATATATATATATATATATATATATATATATATTTACGAGTCAGAAATGTCAGTGACTACCAGTAAATAAAGAAACATATAGTTGTCTTCTGATAATGATTTACATAATAACAAGTACAATGCCCTCACTCTTACATCCTCTGAGTGTCATTCGATGGCATACTCCTAACAATCTCCCACTTGCACTCAATGCCATCCACTATGGTATCTAATACCCATGTTATCCAGATGACGCTCTAAGCTAATCTGAGAAAGTGGCTTGGTCAGTGGATCAGCAACGTTGTCGGCTG
This sequence comes from Orobanche coerulescens, assembly GCA_033398695.1. Classification (NCBI taxonomy): domain Eukaryota; kingdom Viridiplantae; phylum Streptophyta; class Magnoliopsida; order Lamiales; family Orobanchaceae; genus Orobanche; species Orobanche coerulescens. The sequence continues at coordinate 61,081,849 of CM065819.1, forward strand.
AGTCTACTCTATGCAGCCCAATGTATCCCTTTGCAAACAAATTCTCTCACGATATGATACTCGCTCTCAGTATGTTTTGTACCATTATGAAACCTCGGCTCCTAGGCCTATGCTAGCGCTATATTGTTAACGTATAAAAACAAAAACAGGCAGCCCAGCACATGGTGTCACGTGAAGTTTACCCAGTAACTTCTTAACTCTTCCTTTGGAGGCCTCCGAGGCCGATTTATACTCAGCCTAATAGGTGGAATCAGTAGTAGCGCTATGCTTGGCACTATGCCAAGATACTGCTCCTCCATTAAGAGTAAAATGTATCCAGAAGTAGACATAGAGTCGTCTTTCTGTACTTGGAAGTCTGATCAGTAAAGCCCATCTCATTCAGTTCTCCAACGCCATACATAAGAACCAGATCTCTAGTCCTTCTTAAGTACTTGAGAAGATTCTTTATAGCAGTCCAATGTTCCCTACCTGGATTTGCCCGAAACCTACTTACCACGCTCACAGCATGCGCAATGTCAGGTCTCGTACACAACATTGTATACATAAGGCTACCCACGGCTGATGCATATGGTATATTACTCATTTTCTTTCGTTGTTCCTCACTTTGAGGACACATCTTCAAGGAGAGTTTTATTCCATGTCAGATCGGTAGGAACCCTCTCATAGAATAATCTATCTTAAATCGCTTTAAGATCTTATCTATATAGAGGGCTTGGGAAAGACCTACCATTCTCTTCACTCTATCCCACTAGAGTCGAATCCCAAGAATATCGGTTTCTTCTCCCAAGTCTTTCATGGAGAACCTACTCGTAATCCAAGCTTTTACAGAACTGAGCATAATCACATCGTTTTCCTATTAGTAGAAAGTCATCTACATATAGTACTAAGAATGTGATCTTACTCCCACTAACTCTCTTGTATACGCAAGGTTCCCCTTCATTTTGAATGAAGTCAAACTCTTTGATTGCCTCGTCAAAACGAAGGTCCCAACTACATGAAGACTCCATGTACCATATCACGGAGTCTACATCCACCATCGCTTGGTCATAGGTCGCGGGGTCAGTCTCTTGGCTATCACCTGGAACCTCATGGAGACCCAGTTCCTCCAGGTGCACAAGGCCATACCTCTCAGGTAATTTAGACACCCTACTAGACCTACGAAGTGGTTGTACTTGTGTTTTAGAAGGTTTGGTTCCAACTTCTTATACAGGTGTCACCTGAGGAGTTTCATTGTATTCTTCCAAAGAAATACTTCTACCTGCTCCGCCTTCCTGAATGAACTCATCTTCCAGGAAGTGTGCTTGCAAAGCAACAATGATCTTTCGATCTTTGGGTATGTAGAATAAATAACCCATCGTCCGAGATGGGAATCCAAGTAAATGTCCCTTCATGGATCTTGCTTCCAATTTCTCCACCTTAGTCTTCTTGACATAGGCGGGACATCCCCAAATTCTAATGTGATTAAGACTTGGTTTCCTGCCCTTCCACATCTCATGTGGAGTTTTAGGAATGGACTTGGAAGGACATCTGTTCAAGAAATAACTATACCTAGTATGATCATCCATAAACGTAACGAAATACTGATATCCGTCACGTGCTGCTTCCAAAGCACCACATATGTCGGTATGGACTAATCCAAGTTTATCAGTGGCTCTTACAAAAGTCTCTGTGAAGGGGGACTTAGTCATTTTGCACTTAAGGCAAGATTCACAAGTTGGAAAAGGATCTGATCCCAATGGACCCATATGTCCATCCTTTTCCATTTTGTAAACCTTGGTCTGACCAACATGACCAAGTCTAAGATGCTATTTCAAAAGTTGATTAGTTTCATTCCTACCATGCTTCCTAGTCATAGTATTCACAACGACTTTGTTACTAAGGTTTAGAAGATGCAGTCCATTTAACAATGTGGCAGTGCCTACAAGTTTATTTCTAAAAGAAATTTTGCAGGAACCATCACCAATCAAAAATGAAAAGCCTTTCTGATCCATGACCGGAATGGATATAATGTTTTTATGGCTCTTTGGCAATCCAAGTACATCATCTAATTTCAAAACAAAGTCGGATTCCGAAATCCAAAAGAAGTGATCCTATGTCAGTTGCTTTGATATTATGCCCGCTTCCGACAGTAATCATCACTTCCCCAACTCCAAGCTTCCTACTTTATTCCAGATCCTGATTCACGGTACAAATGTGAGAACTAGCACCTGAATCTAGTATCGAAGAAGTAGAAAATACAATAGCAAAATAATTTGTTTCTAAAACTAAAAGTTCTGTACCTGAAGTGCCATGATGAATTGAGCATTCTCTAGACCAGTGGCCCAGCTCACCACATTTGAGACATTCGTCCTTCTTCTTCTTGCTCTTTGGAACCATTGGGGCCTTGCCCTTACCTTTAAGATCCTTTATATGTGGTCCCGTCTGCTTCTTGGTCTTTTTCTTCTTATTCTTGGACCTCCGAGGTCCAGAAGAAATCACAAAGGCAGACTCGTTCACCCGCAGAGTCTTCATATGAGACTGAGCGGTTACGAGTTTGTTCATCAACCCTGCTAAATTGCAAGAAATCCCATTGCAGTTGAAATTCATAACAAACTGTGAGAAGGAATCAGGAAGAGACTGTAGGATATGGTCGGTCTGAAGAGAAGTATCCATCTTAAAATCAAGAGCCTCCAATCTCTCAATCATAGAGATCATTTTGAGTACGTGGTCCTTAACCTTCTCACCTTCCTTCATCCTAGCACAGAAAGGCTATTTAGATATCTCATATCTAGCAGTTCGACTGTGCTCACCATAAAGCATGGTTAAGTGAGATAAAATCTGCCTAGCAGAAGTCATTTTCTCATGAGCTCTCTAATGCTCATTGGACATAGAAGCCATCATATAAGCACGGACTTTAATGTCATCCTTAACCCACTTTTCGTGGTTTTCAATTTCTTTCTGATTGGCTCTAGTCCGCACCGGAGGCGCCGAAATGTACGCCTCCAAGACGTACCCCAATGCCTTTATACTGAGGACTATCATCAGGTTGTGGAGCCAGTCCACAAAGTTAGGGCCAGTTAAGATGTTCTTTTCGAGTAGTATAGTGAGTGTGTTCATTGTCATATTGAGAGTTATGTTTGTCTGCATTAAGAATTAGTGACTCGTTCAATTATAGTATTAGTATAGAAGTAAGGTCTTTTCTATTCTTTTACCTAGCTCCCACTATTTTTATCGGAATAACGCACTCCCATGTGAAAGCCGGAAGTATTGTTCGCATTACTTCATAGTGGTGATCGAGTTCTTTACAAATTTTAATAGAGAGCAACCGAACATGTTTCTAGTCTATTAATTTTCATAAAGTGGTGTCCAGCACCAACCCATCTAATGGATGATTCGATCTTCTTTTTCCCCTTGTTCTCTCCCCTCAACCTAGACGGTTTCTATGGTTCGTGAACAAGTTATGTTTATACCGTCGACGCAAATCAGTTTCACAATTGAATCTTATCCGGCAACCGAACAGGTTTCTAGGGATAGAATTTGCTCCAACCGAAGGCATCCAATGCGCTCTCGGTAATTTATCGATCCTCCCCTAACGACTACCTCGATAACTCGGAAGAATAGCACATCCGGTTTGGATTTCAATTTTCCAAAAGCTCGATGGAGGGAAGGAAAACCTTGAAACCTTTTAAACTTAATAATTTGTCGTGGGAGAATTTTCGCGATTAATGTTGCACTTTGCACATTAATTCATTTAAGCGCGTTTGTAGCATTCATACCATATGAATAAACATTCACAACCTAGTTACTACCAACATGTAGTTCATGGACCGTTCCAAGAACAAAAAAACATCGTAATCTAATTACATGTCTTCGGTCTTGAATCTTCGTATTCTCGAACGGATCTTCCTCCGGTCTTCGTCATTACATATAAATTTTACATTTGAAAAATTTCATCATAGATACAAATATTTCTAGTAAAATAAATAGGCTCAAAACGGCCTTTACAACCCAATCGAATAAAACCAAATGATGCAAAACTAGGTCCATGAACCACATCACCATTCAAAAAAATGCATAAAATATATTAAATAAATGGCATTCATAATTAATATAAATATTGATCCAATCAATATAAATTAATCCATCCAAATGAATTAATCCAATTAATTCAAACAACCGTTAATTTTAACTTGTTCCAGACGAGAAAATATTTCATTAAATTAATTCCCATAAGAATAAAATTACCATCATTATATCTTAGTCAAATTAAATCTAATTTAATTTGTGGGAAATTAATCATCGAACGAAATATAAAAATAGAGTCGAAAAACACGGTTGGGCCAAGCTCGGGCACGCCTTGCCGCGAGTAGCGGCTTTGGATCGCGATCCACCGCTCGGCGCGGGTGGCAGCCGAGCATGGCCGAACCGCAGGGCCGGACCGTGATCCACTGCCTGGGACCGCAAGGCAGCACCCGACCAACTCCAAGCTGCCGGGCCCATTTACGTTTTCTGCTCGTTTTTTTGCCCCGATTCCAAAATAATATTTTTCTAATCTTTATATTAAATATTAAATGAGTTTTTCAAAAGAAAAATAGATTTATATTGTAACATAAAATCATAAAAAATTACTTTTTAGATGAACAATAGAAAATCAACGATTAGTACGATTATGATTTCAAATCATAAGAACATCCAATAAGGCATTCCAAATACTAAATATCGCATATACAATTGCAAGACCTCGCTCCGATACCACTGTTGGGATCTGGTGCCTAAAACATAGGCGCAGCGACAGCAACATACGAATCTAATTCGATCTGAATCCCTTAAGAGGATCGATCAAGCTATGTATATACGAATATTAAAACGATACAAATGAAGATTCCAAATCATATCCTCGTAGTCCGTTGATTAGATGGTGTACTCCACGTATGCGATTCCCCAAGCTTTAGGTGATCTTTCCCCCGAATCCGATTCGTCAAGCTCTTGAATGTTCCAACGCCGAAAACAACGCTTCTCTACTTGCCATACGCCGGAGAAACGAACGGAACGACGACCACCCAATTAACCTCCAAGGTTACGGCTAGAAAAGGATTATATGAGCTTGCTAATTAAGATTAAAACACTCAAGTGTTAATCTATATCTCTCAAAAATCTCTCGATTTTTCTCCAAGAAAACTCAAAAAAAATGAAGAAGAAGAAGACTTGAAGAAGGATTTTCTCTATCTCTTTTTGCCAAATGAATCGTGTATTTTTCTAGTGGAGGGAGAGAAGTGAAGTCTTCACTTTTTTCCTTCAACCCCCAAGTCTAAATTACCAACCAAGATATCACATATGATATTGTCCCCTCAAAGTGTAATGTCTTCCACCAATTAAGGTGGGGACAAAGACCACGGGAGGTGAGTATGTGGCGGGGGCATCTAGAAGACCCGTATGGGCTTAGTTCGTTTCGTTCTCCCGAGAGTCCAAACAGATAAACCCCAATCCATCCCGATGTATTTAAATCAAATAATTAATCCAATTAATTAATCATATCAAATACAAAATAATATAATTAATTTCTCCAAGAAATATTTATATTCATGAATTAAATTAATCACCCAATAATTTATTTAATTCTAAATTAATTTATCCAATAAATTAATTTAGACATCCAATGTCCCAAAATTAATTAGACATCCAATGTCCAATAAATTAGATATCCAATATCTAATATTTATAAAGAGAGAATAAGCCCGATTCATTCCGTCGTCAATCCTATTACGCGACTCGGTAGGTCCATCTCAGTTAGCAATGGGAGGAACCAAAGAGTAGTAGCACCACCTAGCCAGTCTAGCGGCTTACATTGTACCCCAACTGAGAACGAATGATATGGATTTTTCAAAAACCATTCTGTTGTGAATACTAGTATGTATAAACCCTTCTTTCAAACATCCCGATCAAGTTATAGGGTCACAGTCAGTCAAACTCTATTTGTACTTGACACTATGCATGAGTTAATGCAAATCGAGATCACTGAGCTCTCGTGTATCCAATACAACTAGCTCCAATGCTTTGGCCAAAGACTTATGATCTCATTTGCCAATAATCGCATAGGACATACAACCCGTTCACTAACAGGAGAAAGAATTCTATCTTGGTATTCAGTAGAACCTGCTACTTGCCCGTCAAGACGCACGTCGAGGTTGACCCCCACCTTCCGGTTTTCTGGGTCGAACTACTCTAATGAAAATCTAAACGTCACAAGCACATCCCTGCTAAATCCTCAAGTCGAAGGTTCACAAATACTTATCACAACCTTTCGATTCCGTCATTGACTGTCCCAGAGTGAAATCCGAACGAATCGAGGGTGAGTCGGTTCGAGTATACTAATCTCATTAGCATACCTGTAACGTGTACTCCCACTAACCATTAGTATTCGACATGCACTCTTCAAGTCAAAGAACACGTCATACAAGTCTTCACATAAACTTAATGCCCAGTCAAGTTTCATTGACTTGCGAATGATTAAGTATTTGAGCCATAAACCTTTCCAGTGCCGATCCCCTTATCCAATAAGGAGTGGAATGTTTTGCTCTCAAATACACGGACTAGTTTCTATTTATATATTTACGAGTCAGGATTGCCAGTGTAAATAAAGAAACATACAGTTGCCTTTTGATAATGATTTACATAATTACAAGTACAATGCCCTCACTCTTACATCCTCTGAGTGGCATTCGAGGGCATACTCCTAACACTCCACTGATTGCTCTTCACAAATCGCTCCAAAACACTCAAAGGAATTCAAATCACGGACAAGGGAGAAAGCCAAATCGTTGAAGGCATTAACGTACGTTATGGCTAAGAGTTAATGTATGTTAACATTACAGGCATACGTACGTAAGAGAGGATGCATAACGCAGCAGTTCAGTACTGCTGAATGCAGTCCACTGCCCAAGAAAGCACGAAACTGAAAAAAATGACAAAAGATAGAATCCAAGGACACAGTTACGAAGTATTCGCGACGAGAAACCTAAGCGCTAAAAGAAATCACTATTCCGACTATCCTTAGTCTCGGATACGATAATGGAAGTAATTCCCCTAAACTTTTGGGAAATTACAAAACGGCCCAAATGTCCGAAAATCATGATACGATATCGAAATGCTGAACTGAAGTCCACAACATGAATAATTCTACCTTACGGACTTGTAACAAAGAAACAATATATTCGTATAAGTTTTATCAGAATCGAACGTACATGCGACGAACATCATAACATAAAGCAAAATATGTAAAAACACCTCTGAAACTCGTCCAAATGGAAAAACACCAAGAACAAAATAGATTCAAAACGTCGAAATGGTTACAAGCTAGTCTTTAAAAATATACATGCGCCAAAAATAGAAACTGCTAATAGAAAGTACGAATATTACATTCTCCCCCTCTAAAAAGAAGTTTTGTCCCGAAATTTAAGGATAAAGAAGCTCGGGGTATCTTGCACGTATATCCTCCTCTAATTCCCATGTCGCTTCCTCCACTCCATGTCTCGACCATTGCACCTTAACAAAAGGGATGGTTTTATGCCTTAACTCTTTATCCCAACATTCCAAAATCCTCACTGGCCTCTCCTCAAACTTAACATCCTTATCGATTTCCACATCCCCAAAATCGATAATGTGAGTCGGGCCTGGAACATACTTTTTCAACTGAGAAAGGTGAAATACACTATGCACATGGCTCAACGACGTGGGTAATGCCAAATGGTAGGCCAACTCACCAACTCTCTCCAATATCTCGAAAGGTCCAATATACCTTGGACTAAGCTTCCCCTTTTTCCCAAAACAGAAAACTCCCTTCGACAGAGACACTCTCGACAAGACATGATCCCCTACCTCAAGTTCCAAGGGTCGACGCCTAACATCTGCGTAGGACTTCTGTCGACTCTGGCCAATCAACAATCTTTCTCGAATCGACTCGACTTTCTTTTTTGTCTCCAGCACAAGATCAGGCTCAATGCCAACTAAATCGGATGGCTCATTCCAGCATATCGGTGATCTACAATGTCGATCGTAAAGCACTTCATATGGTGCCATTTTGAGCGAGACGTGCCAGCTATTATTGTAAGTGAACTCGATCAAAGCCAAATGTTCCTCCCAATCGTTACTCCAATATAATGCACACACGCGTAACATATCCATGAACGTCTGAATGGTATGCTCGGATTGTCCATCGGTCTGAGGGTGGAAGGAAGTGCTCAAACGCAAATGTGTCCGCAATGCTCTATGTACCGCCTGCCAGAAATGCGATACAAACCGGCCATCCCTGTCTGAAATAATAGTTTTCGGCGCACCATGAAGCCTCACGATCTACGCAATAAATATACAGGCCAATTTTTCTGGACCCCAAGTGTCCTTGATGCCCATAAAATGTGCTGACTTAGTTAGCCGATCCACGATCGCCATACCATATTCATTCCCGTCTTCATCCTCGGCAAATTCGTGACAAAATCGATAAAGATGTCCTCCCACTTCCATTCCGGTACGTAAGTGGTTTCAACAACCCGGCTGGTCGCTGATGTTCGATTTTGACTTGCTGGCAAGTCAAACACTTTGCCACAAACTGCACCACCTCATTCTTCATGTCATTCCACCAAAAGTTCTTCCTCAAATCCTTATACATCTTACTCGAGCCCAAAAGAACTGAGTAAGGTGACGCATGAGCCTCTTGCAAATGCCCTGCCTCAATTCTAAGTCGTTCGGTACACACAACCGACCTTGGAATTGTTAGGAGTATGCCCTCTAATGCCACTCAGGGGATTTATGAGTGAGGGCATTGTACTTGTTATTATGTAAATCATTATCATTAGGCAGTTGTTTGTTTCTTTATTTAATGGCAGTTACTGGCATTCCTGACTCGTATATATATATATATATATATATATATATATATATATATATATATATATATATATATATATATATATATATATATATATATATAGAAACTAGTCCGTGTATTTGAGAGCAAAACATTCCACTCCTTATTGGATAAGGGTATAGGCACTGTAAAGGTTTATAGCTCAAATACTTAATCGTTCGCAAGTCGATGAAACTTGATTGGGCGTTAAGTTTATGTGAAGACTTGTATGACGTGGAGAGTGCCTGTCGAACACTAATGGTTGGTGGGAGTACACGTTATAGGTATGCTAAATGGATTAGTATACTCGAACTGAGTCACCCTCGATTCGTCACATGGATTTCACTCTGGGACAGTCAATGACGGAATCGAAAGGTTGTGATAGGTATTCGTGAACCTTCGACTTGAGGTTTTGGTAGGGATGTGCTTGTGACGTTAAGATTTTCATTAGAGTAGTTCGACCCAGAAAACCGGAAGGTGGGGGTCAACCTCGACGTGCGTCTTGACGGGCAAGTAGGAGGTCCTACTAATACCAAGATAGAATTCTTTTTCCTGTTAGTGAACGGGTTATATGTCCTATGCGGTTATTGGCAGATGAGATCATAAGTCTTTGGCCAAAGCATTGGAGCTAGTTGTATTGGATACACGATAGCTCGATGATCCCGATTTGCATTAACTCATGTATAGCGTCAAGTAAATATAGGGTTTGACTGACCGTGACCCTATAACTTGATCGGGACATTTGAAAGAAGGGTTTATACGTATACTGGTATTCACGACAGAATGGTTCTTGAATGATCACAATCATTCGTTCTTAGTTGGGGTACAGTGTAAGCCGCCAGGCTGGCTAGGTGGTGCTACTACTACTCTTTGGTTCCTCCCATTGCTAACTAAGATGGACCTACCGAGTCACCCAATAGGATTGATGATGGAATGAATCGAGCTTATTCTCTCATTATGAATATTAGATATTGGATATCTAATTAATTGGGACATTGGATGTCTAAATTAATTTATTGGAAAAATTAAGTTACAGCCTAATGAATTAAAAAAAATACTGGGTGATTAATTTAATTCATGAATATAATTATTTTTTGGAGAAATTAATTATGTTATTATGTATTTGATATGATTAATTAATTGGATCAATTAATTGATATAAATGCATCAGAACGGAATTGGAGTTTATCTGTTTGGACTCATAGGAGTCCGAAACGAACCGAACTCGTCCGATTTTTCCATGATGGCCACCCCCTTCCACCAACCTTCCCCTTGGTCTTTTGTTTCCATTTTATAATGGATGACAATGACTTGTGGGGTAATATTTCATGTGGATGAGTTGTAGCTGTGGGTTGAATGTGTATGAAGAATGAGGAGAAGACACTCAAAAACTTCACTTGGTGTTTCATCCATGAGATTGGTAGAGAGTGAGAGAGAAAAACATTTTCTCAAGGTCATCTTTTTCTTCTTCTTCATTTCCTCTTGTTTTTCTTAGAGAAAATTCAAGACATAAATTGAGAGATATAGATTGAACACTTAGAGTGTTATAATCTTGATTAGCAAGCTCTTATAATCTTGGTATAGCCGTATCCTTGGAGTATATTGAGGTTTAGTTGTTTCGGTCGTTTCTCCGGCGCGTGGCAAGTAGAGACGCGGTGCTTTAGGCGTTGGATCATTCAAGAGCTTGGAGCGGATTGGATTCGTGGAAAGCATTTAAAGATTGGGGAATCGCTCAAGAGAAGAACACCATTTAATCACGGACTATAAGGGTATGATTTCGAATCTTCCTTTGTTTATTTTATATTCGTATATACGTAGCTTGATCGACCCTCGTAGGGATTCGGATCGAATTAATTTTCGTTTTACTGCTTCCGCTGGGCCTTTGTTTTAGGCACCAAATCCCAACAGTGGTATCGGAGCGTAGGTCTTGCGGTCATATATATGATATTGGCATTTGGAATGCTTGATTGGATGGTGTAAGATTTGGAATCATAATCGTATTAATCGTTGATTTTCTATTGTTCATCTAAAAATTATTTTTTCATGATTTTATGTTACAATATAAATCTATTTTTCTTTTGAAAAACTGATTTAATATGTAATATAAAGATTATAAAAATATTATTTTTGAAATCGGGGCAAAAAAACAAGCCGAAAACATAAACGAACCGGCAGCTTGAGCGCCGCCGCGTGGCGGAGCCGGATCGCGATCCGTCCTCGCCTGCCGGCAGCTCGCCGCTGCCGGCAGTGATCGCGATCCAGTCGGTCTGCTGATACGGCGCCTTTGTCAAGGCGGCTTGCTTGGCCCGGCCGTGTTTTTCGACACCATTTTTTTATATTTCGTTCGGAAATAAATTTCCCACCAATTAAATTGGATTTAATTGGACTAAGATATAATTATGGTAATTTTATTCTTAGGGGAATTAATTTAATGAAATATTTTCTCGTCCGTAACAAGTTAAAATTAACGGTTGTTTGAATTAATTAGATTAATTCGTTTGGATGGATTAATTTATATTGATTGGATCAATATTTAGATTAATTATGAATGTCGTTTATTTAATGTGTTTGATGCATTATTTTCTTAATGGAGATGTGGTTCATGGACTTAGTTTTGAGTCGGTCGGTTTTATTCGATTGGGTTGTAAAGGTCGTTTTGAGCCTATTTATTTTACTAGAAATATTTGTATCTAGTATGCAATTTTTCAATGTAAAATTTACGGAGTTTTTGATTCTAGGAATGGTCCATGAACTACATGTCGGTAGCAACTAGGTTGTGAATGTTTATTCATATGGTATGAATGCTACAAACGCGCTTAAATGAATTAATGTGCAAAGTGCAATATTAATCACGAAAATTCTCCCACGACAAATTATCAAGTTTAAAAGGTTTCAAGGTTTTCCTTCCCTCCATCGAGCTTTTGGAAAATTGAAATCCAAACAGGATGTGCTATTCTTCCAAGTTATCGAGGTAGTCGTTAGGGGAGGATCGATAAATTACCGAGAGCGCATTGGATGCCTTCGGTTGAAGTAAATTTTATCCCTAGAAACTTGTTCGGTTGTCGGATAAGATTCAATTGTGAAACTAATTTGCGATGATGGTACAAACTTAACTTGTTCACAAACCATAGAAACCGTATAGGTTGAGAGGAGTGAACAAGGGGAAAAAGAAGATCGAATAATCCATTATATGGGTTGGTGTTGGACACCACTTTATGAAAATTAATAGACTAGAAACCTGTTCGGTTGCCTCTATTAAGATTTATAAAAAACTCGATCACCACTATGAAGTAGATCGAACGATACTTCCGGATTTCACATGGGAGTGTGTTATTCCGATAAAAATAGTGGGAGCTGGGTTAAAGAATAGAAAAGACCTTAATTCTATACTCAGATCATAATTTAACGAGTTACTAATTAATCTGTCGTACTTAATGCAGACATAACTCTCAATATGACAATGAACCCACTCGCAATTATACTCGAAAAGAACACCTTAATCGGAACTAACTTCGTGGATTGGCTCCGCAATCTGATGATAGTCCTCAGTATAAAGGCACTGGGATACGTCTTGAAGACGGACATTCCGGCGCCTCCAGTGCGGACAAGAGCCAATCAGGAAGAGATTGAAAACCATGAAAAGTGAGTTAAGGATGATGTGAAAGTCCGTGCTTATATGATGGCTTCCATGTCTAATGAGCTTCAGAGAGCTCATGAGAAAATAACTTCTGCTAGGCAGATTTTATCTCACTTAACCGATCTTTATGGTGAGCACAGTCGAACTGCTAGATATGAGATATACAAGCAACTGTTCGGTGCAAAGATAAAGGAAGGTGAGAAGGTTGGGGACCACGTCCTCAAAATGATATTTGTGGTCGAGATATTGGAGGCTCTTTATTTTAAGATGGATATTTCTCTGCAGACCGACCTTATCCAACAGTCTCTCCCTGATACCTTCTCATAGTTTGTAATGAATTTCAACTGCATTGAGATTGCATGCAACTTAGCAGGGTTGATGAACAAACTCGGGACTGCTCAGTCTCAGATGAAGACTCTGCGGAGGAAGGAGTCTGTCCTTGTGATTTCTTCTGGACCTTAGAGGTACAGAGGTCGAAGAGAAAGACTAAGAAGCAGACGGGACCACAAGTCAAGGACCTTAAAGGTAAGGGCAAGGCCCCGACGGTTCCAAAGAGCAAGAAGAAGGATGCTTGTCTCAAATGCGGTGAGCTGGGCTACTGGGCTAGAGACTATGATTCTTCATGGCACTTCAGGTACAGAACTTTTAGTTTTGGAAACAAATTGTTCTGCTACTATATTTTTTACTTCTTGGATACTGGATTCTGGTGTTAGTTCTCATATTTGTACCGTGAATCAGGATCTAGAACAAAGTAGCAAGCTTGGAGCTTGGGAAGTGATGATTACTGTCGGAATCGGGCATAGTGTTGAAGCAACTGACATAAGATCACTTCTTTTGGGTTTAGAATCCGGCTTTGTTTGAACTTTAGAAGATGTACTTATTTTGCCCAAGGGGCATAAGAACATTGTATCCATTCCGGTCATGGATCGAAAAGGCTTTTCATTTTTCATTGGTGATGGTTCCTGCAAAATTGATTTTAGAAATAAACTCGTGGGCACTGCTATATTGTTAAATGGACTGTATCATCTAAACCTTAGTAACAAAGTCGTTGTGAATACTATGACTAGGAAGCGTGGTAGGGATGAAACTAATCAAGTTTTGAAAAAGCATCTTAGACTTGGTCATGTTGGTCAAACCAAGGTTTATGTCATCTTATACTTAATGAAACATAAATCCGAGGCCTTTGATAAATTCCAGGAATTTAAGGCCCTAGTCGAAAAAAAAACTGGTAATCATATTAAAGCACTTCGGTCGGACCGAGATGGCGAGTATATGAGTGCGGGGTTTGATGAGTTCCTAAAGGAACATGGAATAGTATCACAACTTACACCTCCAGGTACTTCTCAGTTAAATGGTGTGTCAGAAAGAAGGAACCGGACCTTATTGAATATGGTCCGTTCCATGTTGGGCTATACTGACTTACCGATTTACCTGTGGGGGTATGCACTCCTGACTACTACTTATATCTTGAACACATGTCCTTCCAAATCCATTCGTAAAACTCCACATGAGATGTGGGAGGGCAGGAAACCAAGTCTTAATCACATTAGGATTTGGGGATGTCCTGCCTATGTCAAGAAGACTAAGGTGGAAAAGTTCGAAGCGAGGTCCGTAAAGGGATGTTTCTGTTGGGATTCGGTGATTAAAATCGAATTACGCAGCGGAAAATAAACCGGTCCAACCAGATAAAACCAAACCCCAAAAACGGACTGATCAAGCATCATATAAACAAATATAAATAACAAGGAAGAGAATCAAAGAATACTTACCCTCGTAGTCCTTTGATGATATAATCTTCGATGGAAAAACCCGAACAAGCTTTCTCCGGTTACCGACACGAACACGAATCCATTTCGTTGTAGCTTGTTGAATGATCCAACACCGAAATTGCCGAATGTCTCTACGTTATTACGCGTCGGATATTGATCGGAAAAATAAAATATCAATTCGTTCTCAAAGAACACGGCTGGTAATTGATACGGTATTTTTCTTCTCTTCTCTTCTTCCTTTTCTTTCTCTCAAAGATGAACAAGAAAAAGAAAATAAATTTTTCTCTCCCCTCCCTTAAGAACTCACGGCTGAATCATACTCCTTGTGGTGAGTAATAGTGTTGTTTTATAACATGATTGAAAAGATACTAAAGATCAATATTATCATGTTATCTTTTGTCTTCATGTATAAAAACAACTCAAACTCACCCCACACCACATCATGACAACTAAAGGAAGTATCATGCAAGGTGGGAGGAAAATGAGGGGGGCGGCCCACTAGATTTTAGGTGAGAAAATGAGCCGAGCCACTCAGTTCATGTACCAGACGTTCGCGTGTCTAGTCCGTTAAATACACTTCGTTTTATCCCAAATGTATTTATACTTAATTAATTAATCGAATTAATTAATTTAATCAAATACAAAATTATAATAATATATTTCCAAGAAATAATTATTTACGAATTAAATTAATTACTCGGTAATTAATTTCAATTCACTAGACTGCATGATTTATCAAATAAATCAAATTATATATCTAATATCCAATATTAATGAAGAGATAATAAATACATATTCATCCATCCAATATCCTTGTGCGCGACTCCGTAGGTCCGTCTTATTCGGCAATGGGAGGAACCAAGGAGTACGGGTAACACTTAGCCAGTCTAGTGCTTCGTACCGTAACCCAACTAAGAACGAATGATCGGATCATTCCAAAACCATTATGTCGTGAATACCATATACGTATAAACCCTTCAATCATATGTCCCGGTGAAGTACTAGGGTCACAGTAAAGTCAAACCCTACTATAACTTGACTCTATGCTTTCTATTAATGCAAACTGAGATCATCGAGCTCTTGTGTATCAAATACAACTAGCTCTAAATGCTTTGGCCAAAGACTTATAATCTCATTTGCTATTAACCGCATAGGACATTTACCTGCTCACTTACAGGGGAAAGAATTCTATCTTGGTATTCAGTAGAGACTGCTACTTGCCCATTAAGTTGCATTTTGAGGTTGACCCCACCCACTGGCGATTGGATCGAACTACTCTAATGACTGACTCAATGTCACAAGCACATATCCTACTGAAACCTCAAGTCAAAGGTCCATGTATACCTATCACAACCTTTCGATCCAGTCATTGACAAACCCTGAGTGATATCATGTGACCGAATCGAGGTGAGTCGTGTTCGAGTACACTAATCTCATTAGCATACCTATAATGTGTGCTCCCACTAACTCTTAGTGAAGACCGGCACTCTACATGTTAAAGTACACGTTATACAAGTCTTGTCTAAACTTATTGTCCAGTTAAGTTTTATCGACTTGTGAACGAGTTAAGCATTCGAGCTCTAAACACTTCCAATGCCTATCTCCTTATCTCCATAATGAGTAGAATGATTGCTCTCAAATGCAAGGACTATTATTCTATATACCAAATCACAATGCCAGTGATATACAATAATATAGAAATAATTATTGCCTTATTAAATATTCATAATTACAATACAAATACTCTCACTCTCTCATCCTCTGAGTGGCATTCGAGGGCATATCCCTAACAATATCCCACTTGCACTCAATGCCACAAACTATGGTATCTAATACCCATACTCTCCAGATGTCTCTCTAAGACCTTCTGAGATAGTGGCTTGGTAAGTGGATCAGCAACGTTATTTGCTGTGTCTACTCTCTGCAGTATAACATTTCCTTCCTGAACCATTTCTCTCACAAAATGATATTTTCTCGCAATATGTTTGGTATTGTGGTGAGCCCTAGGCTCCTTAGCCTGTGCAACAGCTCCGTCGTTGTCACAAAACAGCATCACGGGCTTCTCCGCATTAGGAACCACTTAAAGTTCCTCGGTGAACTTCTTAATCCAAAAAGCTTCTTTAGCAGCCTCCGTGGCTTCTTGATATTCGGCTTGACATGTAGAGATAGCAGTCGAACTTTGATTGGCACTTCTCCAAGAAACTGCTCCACCATTTAGAGTGAAGATATACCCTGATGTGGACATCTGAGCATCCATGTCCCCTGAAAAATCTGAGTCTGTATAGCCTATCACTCTAATTTCTCCACCGCCGTATGTAAGAACCAAGTCTTTAGTCCTCCTTAGGTACTTAAGAATGTTCTTTACAGCAGTCCAATGTTCCTGCCCTGGATTTGACTGAAACCGACTTACTACGCTCACGGCATAGGCAATGTCCGGTCTAGTGCAAATCATAGCGTACATGAGGCTACCTACTGCCGAAGCATAGGGAACCTTACTCATTTCCTTTCTGTCTTCCTCACTTTGAGGACACATCTCTAAGGAAAGTTTTGCACCATGTTGCATAGGAAGGAACCCTCTTTTAGAATCTTCCATCCTAAATCGCTTCAGGATCTTTTCTCTATAGAGGGCTTGGGAAAGACCTAACATTCTTTTCGCTCTATCCCGGTAGAGACGAATACCTAGAATATAGGTAGCTTCTCCCAAGTCTTTCATTGAGAACTCTTTAGAAAGCCAAGCTTTCACAGAACTGAGCATTCCTACGTCGTTTCCTATAAGTAGAATGTCATCTACATATAGTATTAAGAACGCAATTTTGCTCCCACTAACCTTCTTGTAAATACAGGGCTCCTCTTTGTTTTGGACAAAATCAAACTCTTTGACTGTCTCGTTAAAACGAAGATTCCAACTCCGTGAAGCTTGCTTCAGTCCATAAATGGCATGCTGAAGTTTGCATACTTTGTGAATATTGGTTTGAGATATGAATACCTTAGGCTGTTCCATGTAAATCTCCTCCTCGAGGAATCCATTTAGGAATGCCGTTTTCACATCCATTTGCCATATTTCATAATCTAAGTGGGCTGCTATTGCAAGCATCATGCGAATAGACTTAATCATAGCTACAGGCGAGAAGGTCTCGAAGTAATCGATTCCTTCTCTTTGGGAATAACCCTTTGCCACAAGCTTGGCCTTATAGGTATCAACCTTGCCATCTCCATCAGCCTTTCTTTTATAGATCCATTTGTTTCCAATAGGCACTATGCCTTTAGGACGATCTACTAAAGTCCAGACCTGATTAGTATGCATTGAGTCTATCTCAGCTTCCGTAGCTTCTTGCCACTTGGTGGAGTCAACATCTACCATCGCTTGGTCGTATGTAGAAGGATCATTCTCTTGACTATTTTCTGTCATCTCATGGACACCCAGTTCCTCTTGATGAAGATAGCCATATCTCTGAGATAATTGAGAAATTCTACTAGACTTGCGAGGTTGTGTTTGTATTTCAGAAGGTTGGGTTCTAATATCTTGCATAGGTGTCTCATTTGGTGTTTCTTTTATTTCTTCCAAAGAAATATTTCTACCTGCCCCTCCTTCCTGAATAAACTGATCTTCCAGGAAGTGTGCTTATATAGCAACGATGATCCTATGATCTTCGTGCAAGTAGAATAGATATCCCACGGAATCCCCTGGATATCCTATGAAACGACCATTGACAGACCTAGTTTCCAATTTCTCTACTTTAGTCTTCTTGACATAAGCAGGGCATCCCCAAATCCTAATGTGATTAAGATTTGGTTTCCTACCTCTCCACATCTCATGTGGAGTCTTAGGAACGGATTTGGAAGGACATCTGTTCAAGATACGCACAGCAGTAAGGAGCGCGTAACCCCATAGATAAATCGGTAGATCAGTATAGTTAAGCATGGAGTGAACCATCTCCAACAAGGTTCGGTTCCTTCTTTCTGATACACCATTTAATTGTGGAGTAGCTGGAGGATCGAACTGTGACACTATTCCTAGTTCTTTTAAGAACTCATCAAATTCGGTACTCATGTACTCACCACCCCGGTCTGAACGAAGAGTCTTAACACGATTACCTGTTTGATTTTCAACTAGGGCTTTAAATTCCTTGAATTTATCAAAAGCTTCAGACTTATGTTTCATTAAGTAGACGAATACATACCTGGTATCGTCATCAGTGAATGTAATGAAATACTGAAAGCCGTCTCGTGCCACTTCAAAAGGGCCACAGACGTCGGTATGGATCAATCCAAGTTTTTCAGCAGCTCTTTCAAAAGTCCTTGCGAAGGGTAACTTAGTCATTTTGCCTTGAAGACAAGATTCACAAGTTGGATAGGGATCTGATCCCAATGGACCCGTAAGCCCATCTTTCTCCATTTTATGAACCTTGGTCTGACCGATATGACCAAGTCTAAGATGCCACTTAAGTGCTTGGTTCGTTTCATCCCTACCACGCTTCCTAGTTATAGTGTTTACAGCCGTTTTATTCTTTAGATTTAAATGGTATAAACCATTTAATAATGTAGCAGTACCAACCAATTTATTTCTAAAATAAATACGATAGGACCCATCTCCAATAAAGAAGTGAAATCCCTTTCGGTCCATGACCGGAATTGATATAATATTTTTGTGCCCCTTGGGCAAAACAAGTACATCATCTAAAGTAAGAATAAAACTAGATTCTAAATCCACATAAGGGATCCGATATCAGAAGCCTCGACACTATGCCCACTTCCGACGGTGACCATCACCTCCCCTGAATCCAGCTTCCTACTTCGTTCCAGATCCTGATTCATTGTACAAATGTGAGAACTCGCACCGGAATCAAGTATCCAAGAAGTGGAATATACAGTTACAGAACAATTTGTTTCTAAAACCAGGAGTTCCGTACCTGAGGGCGCATTTCGGTCAAGCTTTGTACAGTACCTCTTCCAGTGGCCTAGCTCACTGCAGTTGAGGCATACATCCGTTTTCTTGGCCCCCTTGCTCTTTTGAACCATTGGGGCCTTGCCCTTTCCCTTGTCGATCTTGGCTATTGGACCTAACTGCTTCTTGTTCTTTTTCTTCTTATTCTTGGACTTCCAAGTCCCAGAAGAAATCACAAGTGCAACTTCCTTTCCCTTTGTCTTCATCTGAGACTGGGCAGTCGTCAGTTTGTTCATTAGCCCAGCTAAGATGCATGCAATCTCATTGCAGTTGAAGTTAATGACAAATTGTGAAAAGGAGTCAGGAAGTGACTGCAGGATAAGGTCAGTTTGGAGAGATGCATGCATCTGAAAATCAAGAGCTTCCAACCTCTCAATCATCGAGATCATCTTGAGGACATGGTCCCCAACCCTCTCTCCTTCCTTCATCCTGGCCCCGAATAATTGCTTCGATATGTCATATCTAGCAGTTCGGCTATGCTCTCCATAGAGCTCAGCCAGGTGCGATAAGATGGCTCTCGAAGACGTCATCTTTTCATGGGCTCGTTGAAGCTCATTGGTCATTGAGCCTAACATGTACCCTCGCACTCTTATGTCGTCTTTTACCCATTTCTCATGGGCATCGACATCTTCCTGATTGGATCGGGTTCTTGCAGGAGCCGCTGGGATGTCCGCCTCTAAGACGTATCCCAGCATTTCCATAGTTAGGACAATCCTCAAGTTCCGAAGCCAGTCCACATAGTTCGGACCAGTCAGGACGTTCTTTTCAAGTAATATAGCGAGTGGGTTCATTATCATATTGAGAGTTTTGTTAACTACAGAGAATAATTTAAGATTCGTTAGTGATTGTTTAATCATGATCCGAGTAAAGAATTTAAGGACTTTCTTTATTCATGACTCGGCTCCCACTATTTTATCGGCATTTACACACTCCCATATTAAATTCGGAAGTCTTGGGTGACTTCATAGTGGTGATCGATTTCTTTACAAAGTTTAATAGAGGTCAACCCATACAGTTTCTATTCTATTATTCTTTTTAAAGTGGTGTCTAACACCAACCCATCTAATGGATGATTCGATCTTCTTTTACCCCTAGTTCACTTGCCCTCAACCCATTCGGTTTCTATGGCTCGCTGAACTATCTAAGTTTAAACCGTCAACTCCTATTAGTCTTGTAATATCCGGAATTTCTACTACTGATGTTTAATATTATTTTATCCGAGTTACATTGTACAGCGTGGAATCTGTACAGTAGAGATAAAATAAATAAAGGACTGAGATATCAGTATCGGTATAATTGTCGTATTTGGTCGACAATTACATTTGAGGATATTGTGTATCAGGTTGTCGTACTTTTGATATTGGGTATATCGTATGATGATATTATTGGATTCAGTGTTTGTGTTCAGTGTGTCTTATGTTCGCTTTTGGTATGTCGAGATGTTGGACAAGAACTGCGGAAAATGGCTAAGTATAGCCTTATTAGCGCACGCTGATATTCATGCATAACGCACGCTATCGTGCAGGATTAGCGCACGCTACGTTTATAGGTTAGCGTACGCTAGTGCGCATGAATCGGAAGGAATCTGCGTGTGGACCTTGCTTTGGCGCACGTTCGGTAAGTCAACGGTTGTTGTCACGAAGTATTAGCGCACGCTAAAATATTAGGCTTAGCGCACGCTAACTATGTATCAGTCAACAAGGAATCTTATCCTTGCCAGATGCTGTCGGAATGTGGGGGCGAGTGGTAGGTGAACACTGTAGCTAGTCAACTTCGGATAGCGCACGCTAAGATAAATGACTTGCGTACGCTAAGCAGGATGTTTTACGTACGTTAATGCATGGGCATTACGTCGTAAGTTAGTTCTGAAGCAAGGCAGTAGCCTTTGGGCTTCGATAGCGCACGCTAGCAAAGTCATTTAGCGCACGCTAAGGCGGTAGCGCACGCTAAACATGAGATGTTAGCGCACGCTAATAATGAATAGTATAAAAAGGGACAGAAGGGTGTTATGAAGCATTTCGTCCATTCCTTCCTTATGTAGAGAGAGAGTTTTTAGAGAGAGGTTTGAGGTCCCAACCACTGAGAGATGATGATCTTTAACAAGATTAAGATGGAGAGCATGGATTCAAGCCTCGTTCTTCAAGTTATTCATGATTCTTGGATTGGAGTCTAGTGTTCTTATTCTTGGTTCATCCAATCCAGGTAATTTTCGTATCCTCTTGATGATGGTTCGTTTTTCTTGGATGATTTCATGTAAGGAGCATGTTGTATAATCATATGATGATGTTATATGAGATTCAGTGGAATTTTGATAAGAGTTTCGGATGTTAGTTAAGATTCTTCTTACTATAAGGATGGTGATTCGTTTAACCCGATCTAAGATGGATTTCTGAATCTTGTTAATTATATTGATAGATTTAGAGGAGTTAAATCATGATACGAGGTTGAATTCCGGATTGAATATGATATGATCCTTGTTATCGAGTCGGTTTGATTGTTGATGTTATTATTGATATATGGACATTGATATGATCCTTGTGATAGTTATGGTGTCGTTTATCTTCAAGAGATATGGAGATTTATGTCTCCCTTCATTCGGATTCGTAGTTGCAAGATGCTAGTCGATGCTTGGAATGCATGCCACTGTACAGCATTAGCGCACGCTAAGCTTACTGGCTAGCGCACGCTAATGGGAGCAACTTAGCGCACGCTACGTTAGGTGATTAACGTGCGTTAAGTAGGCAGACAGTGCAGTATTTTTGTGTTTTGATTAGGAATTCGTGATGGTTTGACTTGGTTGGTTCTGACTGTGTTTATTCGAGGTTGTGTTGAACCGTTGAGTTCGATTGGTTAGTATTGTCAGTTGTTGATTGTTATCGGATATGTGTTATTTGATTTCTTCGATAGGTTGAGATTGCTGATCGGTGATTATAACCGGATATTGCGGTCGTGTTCGAGTATGTCCATTGTATTGCTTTTGATCGGGGCTGAGGAGCTCGTAGACAAAGGCAATGTGTTCGGCAGCAGCTTCGTGGTATCGGTATCGAGGCAAGTTATTACTTGCTCAGTTATAATATTTAATGAATGATTTCGGTTTCATTTCGTTTATAATGCATATAGCGATGATTATTATTGTGAACTCTGGGTATTTGGATTGGATAGCGTTCTTTCGATTTTGGGAGGTAAATCATAATGTATATGCTTTATCTCAGTTATTGGTAACTTCGAGTATCGAGGTTACATTATAATAAAGACGAAGATATGAGTATCTATAGTTCATTGTACGTTTGGATCGCCGAGCATTGAGGATAATCGTCGGTGATGATTGGACATCGAGGTGGCTCCCGAAGGACTCGGGGCAAGTATTCCATATTGATTATGGTTTAGTGTTATTTATTTTGGTCTCGTACATTTTCTTTCATGTTGTTGAACATGAAGCAGTCCTAGTATATTGTCATGTTGTCGTGCATGTTATGTTGTTCATGTGGATGAACGTGTTGATTTGCATATGTGTATGCATATTGTGTTGTTTATGTTGTGTAAATAATCCGATGGGATTATGAGGATCTATGCTGAGGGCGCTGGATCGAATGTCCACCATGCGTTGGTTCGACGGGATCATCATGGGGATCTATCTCGAGGGCGCTGGATCGTTGGATGGAGTTTTCCACCATGCGTTGGTTCGACGGGATCATCATGGGGATCTATGCTGAGGGCGCTGGATCGTTGGATTACCAGTATTGTGTTGATGGAATCTGGTGAATTCGCATCATTGATTTTATCATGTGTTGTTGTTCACATGTGCATTGTTAGTTATCCACCTTATGTTGATCTGATAGGATCAACAAAGGGATCTATGCTGAGGGCGCTGGATCGTCGGATTTCCATTGAGTATACATGATTGTTATTGTTGTGATCATATTGACGTGGTCATATGAGTATGCATTTGTAGGTCTTGTGTTAGGACCTTGTCCGTATTGCATTGTTCTGATCTCGGATTAGACTGGTATGATTGTCATGGCACCTCATATCTCGAGGTATGTTCCGTATTTTCCTTTGGTATTTGTCTTGATGGACGATCGGTTATCCTCTTGGGATTTGATGATGTTATTCGATGGATCGTATTGGTCAGAAATGGTATATTTCCGTATCGTGAGTTGGTTATGATAGTTTGAGAACCTTGAGTATTGTTGAGGTACAATACTTATATTATGTTCGAGTTTATTGGTAAATCGAGTACAGGATGTGAAATGTGATAATGGCTACTCTGATGAGAATCACTTGAGTAAGCAAAGTTATGGCGGTAAGATTACATTGGTCGTATTCTTATGTTGTATTCTCATTGGTATGTTATTATTAATGTGATGTGACGGTTATCATTGTTGGATATTATGGCTGACCCCGTCGTGGGATTTCTTTTAGGTTCTCGGAGTATCGAGCTTGTAGCGGTCGTGAAGAGATGAGCTTCCTGAGGATCTTGTCTAGGACATGTTACGTACATTGAGTTTCTTGATTGGTTCTTGTTTTCATTGCTAGAGTATCGTTTTGGTTGGTCTTTTTCCATTGCGTGAGTATTTTGAGATGCTCTTTTGGTATCTCGTAACCGAGGTTACTTTGGAAATCGTTTTCTAAACTTTTAAGTATCTTTGTTTGGCCTTGCGATTTCAAATGAGTTTCTGACGGTTTTTGATAAATGGATTTTATAAGTCTTTGTGAATTTTTAAAGTTAGTACCGTCGTTGGCCTCTTGGGCATTTGTAAATGTTTGTGAAAATTTCTTTTTAGCCTTGTGGGTTCCATCTCGGGGCCAGTGGCTGTAATATTTCCGGTCAAATGCGGGGTGTTACGAATATGGTATCGGAGCTTAGGTTGAGAAAACCTAGGCATTTGGGTCGAGTTGGGTCGTGTTTTTGTTGCGTCATTCGAGTTGTCGATTGACAAATACTAGAGCCGTGAGTCTTTGTTGTTCACTCGGGCTTGTGCGTTATCGGATTTGCAAGATCGCATCGGGCTTGTTATAACTTTTCCAAATGGTGTTTACGTGATATATTGTGTTCTTGAGTTGCACTGAGTTTGCAAAACGTGAGTTTTGAAAATACCTGTGTCGAGTATTTTCTTGAGTCTAGACATGTGCCAGTATCACGGGGAATCGTCGGCTTCACGATCTGTAAGTATTCGGATTTTTGAATTTCATTGAGATTTACTGCCGTTCTAAGTTGATATGTTTTGAGATTCAGCAGATATTATGCATTTCAATATAAGGTGACAGAGTTGGGATAGGATTGATGATCTTGAGAAGTTATGGTTTAGGAAATCAATATGTCGGTTAGATTTCGGAACAGAATTATGCATTTGGGAGAAATGCTGTGGATTGTTGAGAAGAACATGTAGTCATGATAGATCATTTTGTGATACATGAAACTGTTTTTGAGCATTTGAAAATGACACTTTTCAAAATGAATGTCTTACGGATGTTTTACGGAAAATGATTTTGGGCCGAGACCCAATTGATTTTGAAATGGTTTTATAACTCAGGACTTGGGTTCGAAAGAGGGTTTTCTACTTTTTAAACTTCTTGTAATGTGGAATGAGATACGGGCTGAGACCCTAATGTTTCAAAAGACTTTCATGTTTTCTAAAACTCCCGAGATTTGCAAAATACTTTACCAATCGTTTACCTATGTTATTTCCGCCTTTCGAGGCTTTGGTTTACTTGTTCAAATGGAACCTCTCGGGAAGTCTTTCGCCGTGTTTGATTTGCTTGATTTGTTTCAACGTTTTGTCATATCATATTGGAGGTGATCCAGGATGGGTAAATGGTTGACGATATGAGTCATGTGTGGAAAAGGAGTTTAGTCGGAATTTATACATTGAGATTTTGGAACTCGATCGTGTGGTTTTCCGATGGAATATCAGTGGATATTGGTGACGAACCGAATTGGTATACAGGAGTATGGATATAGTCGAGCATTTGCATACTTTTCATTTTAAAACTTCGAAATCGTGTGGATTCGAAGAAAACTGTTATCAAATACTTGGCACCATCGAGCCAAGTTAATTTTTCGAAAATTGATTTTGTGGCCTTACCAAAATTTATGTTTTTAGTTTTGAAATTTTTGAAAGAACTTTCGAAAATTTGTATTCTTGTGAGACTTTATGATTTCAAACTGGTTTTGAAAATGTGATTGATATACATACGCATTTAGTGCATAATGCATATCGTGGTGAAGTTCGAATAAGACTCACGAATCGATGGTACATCAGTATGGTACGATGAAAGAGATTCGAACGTTAGTATGGTAGTTTGGTTATCCACGGATGATCAGTTGATTTATCGGATAAGAGAAATATGTTGCGTGTTGTAGATTCATGCACATAATATTATCTTGGAAACTGGGGATTTTGTGAAACTGGGACATATGTGCTATGTGATTCCATTGGTACGGTAGTAGCGCGATTTTACCACAGTGATTCTGGAATGATTTCCTTGTAAGTGGAAATTTGGGGATGGTGACCACATGCTGGTTGTTTTGGATATTGAGTGGTCGTTCCCACTCCTTGTATGAATTGGGTATGTTCGTCAGTTTTTGATTGGTTGTTCATATGCCGAGGGGTATGTTCGCCAGTCGGAGATGTTTATTGAGATCCACTGTATGTGATCGGTGTGTCGTTTTGAGAATTTTGCTTTTTTCGTATATCTGTTTCTGTGGTTCTGTGTTGATAGTGTTGGAGTTTACCGTGTGAAGGTATTCTCGATTTCCGTTGATCGTTCGTTGGTCGTATTGGAGTTTATCACGTTGATGATATTCTCGATTGTGTTTTGACCTCTGGTTGGTCATATTAGAAATTATCATGTCGATGATAAATTCGATTGATTGTTGATCATTGTTGGTGATCATCTGAGCGTTCGGATTTTGTGTTGATGTTTCGGGATTCGTGTCATTGTTTTGGGCGGTTGTTTCGCAGATGTATTGTGTATTATTTGTCTTATCGGAATTGGGACTGATTGTGTAATGAGGCAGACAGGATTTTGATTCGGGCAGATTGTTTCATCCGTAGATGATATTTTTTTTTTGTTGAGACTCAGGGAATTGTGATCGTAAGCGTATTGAGATTGTACAGTGAGAACGCTGGCTAGTATCTCCGGAGATCGTCGACCTGCGTATTTGGAAGTATGCTCTTTTGGATATTCGGTAATGATGATGATTAATCGTTGTCGTGATGGTTTTGGGATATTTTGAGTTGAACGGTATGTTTGTTCGTTTTATGATGGATTGCAAGTTTCGAGGACGAAACTTATTTTAAGGGGTGTAGAATGTAATATCCGGAATTTCTACTACTGATGTTTAATATTATTTTATCCGAGTTATATTGTACAGCGTGGAATCTGTACAGTAGAGATAAAATAAATAAAGGACTGAGATATCAGTATCGGTATAATTGTCGTATTTGGTCGACAATTACATTTGAGGATATTGTGTATCAGGTTGTCGTACTTTTGATATTGGGTATATCGTATGATGATATTATTGGATTCAGTGTTTGTGTTCAGTGTGTCTTATGTTCGCTTTTGGTATGTCGAGACGTTGGACAAGAACTGCGGAAAATGGCTAAGTATAGCCTTATTAGCGCACGCTGATATTCATGCATAACGCACGCTATCGTGCAGGATTAGCGCACGCTACGTTTATAGGTTAGCGTACGCTAGTGCGCATGAATCGGAAGGAATACGCATGTGGACCCGGGCCGCTTTGCGCACGTTCGTAAGTCAACGGTTGTTGTCACGAAGTATTAGCGCACGCTAAAATATTAGGCTTAGCGCACGCTAACTATGTATCGATCAACAAGGAATCTTATCCTTGCGATGTCGGAATGTGGGGGCGAGTGGTAGGTGAACACCGTAGCTAGTCAACTTCGGATAGCGCACGCTAAGATAAATGACTTGCGACGCTAAGCGAGGATGTTTTACGTTAATGCATGGGCATTACGTCGTAAGTTAGTTTCTGAAGCAAGGCGGTAGCCTTTGGGCTTCGATAGCGCACGCTAACAAAGTCATTTAGCGCACGCTAAAGCGGTAGCGCACGCTAAACATGAGATGTTAGCGCACGCTAATAATGAATATTATAAAAAGGGACGAGAAGGGTGTTATGAAGCATTTCGTCCATTCCTTCCTTGTAACCGAGAGAGAGTTTTTAGAGAGAGGTTTGAGGTCCCAAACACTGAGAGATGATGATCTTTAACAAGATTAAGATGGAGAGCATGGATTCAAGCCTCGTTCTTCAAGTTATTCATGATTCTTGGAATGGAGTCTAGTGTTCTTATTCTTGGTTCATCCAATCCAGGTAATTTTCGTATCCTCTTGATGATGGTTCGTTTTTCTTGGATGATTTCATGTAAGGAGCATGTTGTATAATCATATGATGATGTTATATGAGATTCAGTAGAATTTTGATAAGAGTTTCGGATGTTAGTTAAGATTCTTCTTACTATAAGGATGGTGATTCGTTTAACCCGATCTAAGATGGATTTCTGAATCTTGTTAATTATATTGATCGATTTAGAGGAGTTAAATCATGATACGAGGTTGAATTCCGGATTGAATATGATATGATCCTTGTTATCGAGTCGGTTTGATTGTTGATGTTATTATTGATATATGGACATTGATATGATCCTTGTGATAGTTATGGTGTCGTTTATCTTCAAGAGATATGGAGATTTATGTCTCCCTTCATTCGGATTCGTATATGCAAGATGCTAGACGATGCTTGTAATGCATGCCATCAGACAAAGATTAGCGCACGCTAAGCTTACTGGCTAGCGCACGCTAACGGGAGCAACTTAGCGAACGCTACGTTAGGTGATTAACGTGCGCTAAGTAGGCATACAGAGCAGGATATTTGTGTTTTGATTAGGAATTCGTGATGGTTTGACTTGGTTGGTTCCGACTGTGTTTATTCGAGGTTGTGTTGAACCGTTGAGTTCGATTGGTTAGTATTGTCAGTTGTTGATTGTTATCGGATATGTGTTATTTGATTTCTTCGATAGGTTGAGATTGCTGATCGGTGATTATAACCGGATATTGCGGTCGTGTTCGAGTATGTCCATTGTATTGCTTTTGATCGGGGCTGAGGAGCTCGTAGACAAAGGCAATGTGTTCGGCAGCAGCTTCGTGGTATCGGTATCGAGGCAAGTTATTACTTGCTCAGTTATAATATTTAATGAATGATTTCGGTTTCATTTCGTTTATAATGCATATAGCGATGATTATTATTGTGAACTCTGGGTATTTGGATTGGATAGCGTTCTTTCGATTTTGGGAGGTAAATCATAATGTATATGCTTTATCTCAGTTATTGGTAACTTCGAGTATCGAGGTTACATTATAATAAAGACGAAGATATGAGTATCTATAGTTCATTATACGTTTGGATCGCCGAGCATTGAGGATAATCGTCGGTGATGATTGGACATCGAGGTGGCTCCCGAAGGACTCGGGGCAAGTATTCCATATTGATTATGGTTTAGTGTTATTTATTTTGGTCTCGTACATTTTCTTTCATGTTGTTGAACATGAAGCAGTCCTAGTATATTGTCATGTTGTCGTGCATGTTATGTTGTTCATGTGGATGAACGTGTTGATTTGCATATGTGTATGCATATTGTGTTGTTTATGTTGTGTAAATAATCCGATGGGATTATGAGGATCTATGCTGAGGGCGCTGGATCGAATGTCCACCATGCGTTGGTTCGACGGGATCATCAAGGGGATCTATGCTGAGGGCGCTGGATCGTTGGACAGGTTTTCCACCATGCGTTGGTTCGACGGGATCATCATGGGGATCTATGCTGAGGGCGCTGGATCGTTGGATTACCAGTATTGTGTTGATGGAATCTGGTGAATTCGCATCATTGATTTTATCATGTGTTGTTGTTCACATGTGCATTGTTAGTTATCCACCTTATGTTGATCTGATAGGATCAACAAAGGGATCTATCTTGAGAAGCTGGATCGTCGGATTTCCATTGAGTATACATGATTGTTATTGTTGTGATCATATTGACGTGGTCATATGAGTATGCATTTGTAGGTCTTGTGTTAGGACCTTGTCCGTATTGCATTGTTCTGATCTCGGATTAGACTGGTATGATTGTCGTGGCACCTCATATCTCGAGGTATGTTCCGTATTTTCCTTTGGTATTTGTCTTGATGGACGATCGGTTATCCTCTCGGGATTTGATGATGTTATTCGATGGATCGTATTGGTCAGAAATGGTATATTTCCGTATCGTGAGTTGGTTATGATAGTTTGAGAACCTTGAGTATTGTTGAGGTACAAGACTTATATTATGTTCGAGTTTTTTGGTAAATCGAGTAAAGTATGTGAAATGTGATAATGGCTACTCTGATGAGAATCACTTGAGTAAGCAAAGTTATGGCGGTAAGATTACATTGGTCGTATTCTTATGTTGTATTCTCATTGGTATGTTATTATTAATGTGATGTGACGGTTATCATTGTTGGATATTATGGCTGACCCCGTCGTGGGATTTCTTTTAGGTTCTCGGAGTATCGAGCTTGTAGCGGTCGTGAAGAGATGAGCTTCCGGAGGATCTTGGCTAGGACATGTTACGTACATTGAGTTTCTTGATTGGTTCTTGTTTTCCGCTGCTAGAGTATCGTTTTGGTTGGTCTTTTTCCGCTGCGTGAGTATTTTGAGACGCTCTTTTGGTATCTGGTAACTGAGGTTACTTTGGAAATCGTTTTCTAAACTTTTAAGTATCGGCTGTTTGGCCTTGCGATTTCAAATGAGTTTTACGACGGTTTTTGATAAATGGATTTTATAAGTCTTTGTGAATTTTTAAAGTTAGTACCGTCGTTGGTCTCTTGGGCATTTGTAAATGTTTGTGAAAATTTCTTTTTAGCCTTGTGGGTTCCATCTCGGGGCCCACGGCGCTGTAATATTTCCGGTCAAATCTGGGGGTGTTACAAGTCTGACAACTGAATCTTACGCGGCAACCCATACGGTTTATAGGGGTTTGATTTGTCACAACCAAAGGCATCTAATGCACTCTAGGAATTTATAAACTTTCCCTAAAAATATTACCCTGACATACTCGGAAGAATAATATTCCGGTTTAGATTTCAATTTTCCATGAGTTTGACGGAGGGTAGGAAACCTCGTAACCTTTATAACTTAGTGTTTGTAAGTGGGAGTATTAACGTGATTATATGTTACACTTTGCGCATTAATCCGTTTATAAGCGCGGTTTGTCGGTTTGTTTGTTTGTCATACAATATGAAAACATACGCAACCTAAAACTAACAACATGCAGTTCATGGACCGTTTCTAGAACAAAAACATCGTAATCTAATTACATGTCTTCGGTCTTGAATCTTCGTCTACTCGAGCGGATCTTCCTCCGGTCTTCGTCATTACATATGAATTTTACATTTGAAAAATTGCATCCTATACAAATTTTCTAGTAAAATAAATAGGCTCAAAACGGCCTTTACAACCCAATCGAACAAAACAAACGATTCAAAACTAGGTCCATGAACTACATCCCCATTCTAAATTAATGCAACAATTACATTAAAATAAATGGCAATAATGATTAATCTAAAATTGATCTAATCAACAAAAATTAATCCAACAATAAGAATTAATCCAATTAATTCACTTAACCGTTAATTTTAATTTGCTCCGGACAAAATAAATATTTCATTAAATTAATTCCCTTAAAATAAAATTACCATAATTATATTTTAGTCAAATTACATCCAATTTAATTTGCGGAAAATTAATTTACCGAACAAAATATAAAACGGAGTCGGAAAACACAAGGCTCGGGCCAAGCCCTGACAGGTGTGCCATTATTGACCCAGCCTGGCACCAGCTGTCCGCCAATTTTCCGGCTCATTTTTTCGTCCGAATTCAAAATAATATTTTTCTAATTTTTATATTACACTATTAAATCAGTTTTTCAAAAGAAAAATAGATTTATATTGTAACATAAAATCATGAAAAATAATTTTTAGATGAACAATTAAACATCAACAATTAAAACGATCATGATTCTAAATCATAAAAAATAATCAAGTATTCCAAATGTAAATATCGAATATACGATTGCATAGACCTCGCTCCGATACCACTGTTGGGATTCGGTGATTAAAATCGAATTACGCAGCGGAAAATAAACCGGTCCAACCGGATAAAATCAAACCCCAAAAACGGACCGATCAAGCATCATATAAACGAATATAAATAACGAGGAAGAGAATCAAAGAATACTTACCCTCGTAGTCCTTTGATGATATAATCTTTGAAGGAAAAACCCGAACAAGCTTTCTCCGGTTACTGACACGAACACGAATCCAATTCGTTGTAGCTTGTTGAATGATCCAACACCGAAATTGCCGAATGTCTCTACGTTATTACGCGTCGGATATTGATCGGAAAAATAAAATATCAATTCGTTCTCAAAGAACACGGCTAGAAATTGATACGGTATTTTTCTTCTCTTCTCTTCTTCCTTTTCTTTCTCTCAAAAATGAACAAGAAAAAGAAAATAAATTTTTCTCTCCCCTCCCTTAAGAACTCACGGCTGAATCATACTCCTTGTGGTGAGTAATAGTGTTGTTTTATAACATGATTGAAAAGATACTAAAAATCAATATTATCATGTTATCTTTTGTCTTCATGTACAAAAACAACTCAAACTCACCCCACACCACATCATGACAACTAAAGGAAGTATCATGCAAGGTGGGAGGAAAATGAGGGGGGAGGCCGACTAGATTTTAGGTGAGAAAACGAGCCGAGCCACTCGGTTCATGTACCGGACGTTCGCGTGTCTAGTCCGTTAAATACACTTCGTTTTATCCCAAATGTATTTATACTTAATTAATAAATCGAATTAATTAATTTTATCAAATACAAAATTATAATAATATATTTTCAAGAAATAATTATTTATGAATTAAATTAATTACCCGGTAATTAATTTCAATTCACTAGACCGCATGATTCATCAAATAAATCAAATTAGAAATCTAATATCCAATATTAATGAAGAGATAATAAATACATATTTATCCATCCAATATCCTTGTGCGCGAATCCGTAGGTTCGTCTTAGTCGGCAATGGGAGGAACCAAGGAGTACGGGTGACACTTAGCCAGTCTAGTGCTTCGTACCGTAACCCAACTAAGAACGAATGATCGGATCATTCCAAAACCATTATGTCGTGAATACCGTATACGTATAAACCCTTCAATCATATGTCCCGATCAAGTATTAGGGTCACGGTAAAGTCAAACCCGACTGTAACTTGACTCTATGCTTTCTATTAATGCAAACTGAGATCATCGAGCTCTCGTGTATCAAATACAACTAGCTCTAAATGCTTTGGCCAAAGACTTATAATCTCATTTGCTATTAACCGCATAGGACATTTACCTTCTCACTTACAGGAGAAAGAATTCTATCTTGGTATTAAGTAGAGACTACTACTTGCCCATTAAGTTGCATTTCGAGGTTGACCCCACCCACCGGCGATTGGATCGAACTACTCTAATGACTGACTCAATGTCACAAGCACATCTCCTACTGAAACCTCAAGTCAAAGGTCCACGTATACCTATCACAACCTTTCGATCCAGTCATTGACAAACCCTGAGTGATATCCATGTGACCGAATCGAGGTGAGTCGTGTTCGAGTACACTAATCTCATTAGCATACCTATAATGTGTGCTCCCACTAACTCTTAGTGAAGACCGGCACTCTACATGTTAAAGTACACGTTATACAATTCTTGTCTAAACTTATTGCCCAGTTAAGTTTTATCGACTTGCGAACGAGTTAAGCATTCGAGCTCTAAACACTTCCAGTGCCTATCTCCTTATCTCCATAAGGAGTAGAATGTTTGCTCTCAAATGCAAGGACTATTATTCTATATACCAAATCACAATGCCAGTGATATACAATAATATAGAAATAATAATTGCCTTTTTAAATATTCATAATTATAATACAAATACTCTCACTCTTTCATCCTCTGAGTGGCATTCGAGGGCATATCCCTAACAGTTTCATTCGATTCCCATCTGGGACGATCTACATGCCCGAAGATCGTAAGATCATTGTTGCTTTGCAAGCACACTTCCTGGAAGATGAGTTCATTCAGGAATACAGAGAAGGTAGAAGTATTTCTTTGGAAGAATATAATGAAACCCCTCAGGAGACACCTGTGCAAGAAATTGGAACCGAACCTTATGAAGCACAAGTACAACCACCTCATAGGTCTAGTAGGGTGTCTCATTTACCTGAGAGGTCTGGCCTTGTGCACCTGGAGGAGCTGGGTATCCATGAGGTTCCACGTGACAGCCAAGAGACCGACCCAATGACATATGACCAAACGATGGTAGATGTAGACTCCGCGAAATGGCGTGACTCTATGGAAGCTGAGATAGACTCGATGCATGTCAATCAGGTCTGGACTCTAGTACACTGCCCCAAGGTCATATTGCCTATTGGGAACAAGTGGATCTACAAGAGAAAGACTGATGGTGATGGCAAGGTTGACGCCATTAAGGCCAGGCTTGTGGCAAAGGGTTATACCCAGATGGAAGGGATCGATTACCATGATACCTTCTCACCCATAGCTATGATCAATTCTATTCGCATGATGCTTGCTATAGCTGCCTACCATGATTATGAGATATGGAAAATGGACGTAAAGACGGCTTTCATTAATGGATTCCTCGAGGAGGAAATTTATATGGAGCAGCCTAAAGGCTTTGTGTCCGAGGTCGATATTCAGAAAGTATGCAAGCTTCAGCGTTCCATTTATGGACTGAAACGAGCTTCGCGTAGTTGGAACCTTCATTTTGACGAGGCAGTCAAAGAGTTTGACTTCGTGCAAAATGAAGAGGAACCTTGTGTATACAAGAGGGTTAGTGGGAGCAAGATCGCATTATTAGTACTATATGTAGATGTCATTCTACTAATAGGAAATGATGTGGGAATGCTCAGTTCTGTGAAATCTTGGCTTTCGAGTAATTTCTCCATGAAAGACATGGGAGAAGAAACCTATATTCTTAGTATTCGGCTCTACCAGGATAGAGCGAAGAGAACAATTGGTCTTTCCCAAGCCCTCTATATAGATAAGATCTTAAAGCGATTTAAGATGGACGATTCTAAAGAGGGTTCCTACCGATGCGACATGGAATAAAACTCTCCTTGAAGATGTGTCCTCAAAGTGAGGAACAACGAAAGGAAATGAGTAATATACCATATGCGTCGGCCGTGGGTAGCCTTATGTAGGCTATGTTGTGTACGATACCTGACATTGCGCATGCTGTGAGCGTGGTAAGTAGGTTTCAGGAAAATCCAGGTAGGGAACAATGAACAGCCGTAAAGAACATTCTGAAGTACTTGAGAAGGACTAGAGATATGGTTCTAATGTATGGCGGTGGAGAACTGAATATAGTGGGATTCAGTGATTCGGACTTCCAAGGACAGAAGGACAATTCGATATCTACTTCTGGCTACATATTTACTCTTAATGGAGGAGCAGTATCTTGGCGTAATGCCAAGCAAAGCGCGACTGCTGATTCCACCTGTCAGGCTGAGTATCAAGCAGCCTCGGAGGCTTCTAAGGAAGGGTTCTGGATTAAGAAGTTTCTGGGAGAACTTCAAATGATACCATGTGCTGAGCTGCTTGTTCCGCTGTACTGCGACAACGATTGAGCTGTATCGCAGGCCAAAGAGCCGAGGTTTCACAACAGCACCAAACACATTGAGAGAAAGTATTATCTCATAAGAGAATTTGTTCGAAAGGGATACATTGTGCTGCATAGAGTAGACTCAACCGAAAACATCGCTGATTCACTAACCAAGCCACTTCCTCAGATTAGCTTGGAGTGTCATCTGGAGAACATAGGTATTAGATACCATAATGTGTGACATTGAGTGCAAGTGGGAGATTGTTAAGAGTATGTCCTCGAATGCCACTCGGGGGATGTATGAGTGAGGGCATTGTACTTGTTATTATGTAAATCACTATCATAAAGCAATTGTTTGTTTCTTTATTTACTAGAAGTTACTGGCATTCATGACTCGTAAATGTATATATAGAAACTAGTCTGTGTATTTGAGAGCAAAACATTCCACTCCGTATTGGATAAGGGGATCGGCACTAGAAAGGTTTATGGCTCAAATACTTAATCATTCGCAAGTCGATGAAACTTGATTGGGCTTTAAGTTTATGGGAAGAATTG
The DNA here is from genome assembly GCA_033398695.1 of Orobanche coerulescens. Classification (NCBI taxonomy): domain Eukaryota; kingdom Viridiplantae; phylum Streptophyta; class Magnoliopsida; order Lamiales; family Orobanchaceae; genus Orobanche; species Orobanche coerulescens. The sequence goes on from CM065819.1 coordinate 61,117,366, forward strand.
TATGACGTGTTCTTTGACTTGAAGAACGCCTGTCGAACACTAATGGTTAGTGGGAGCACACATTATAGGTATGCTAATGAGATTAGTATACTTGAACCGACTCACCCTCGATTCATCACACGGATATCACTCCGGGATAGTCAATGATGGAATTGAAAGGTTGTGATAGGTATTCGTGAACCTTCGACTTGATGTTTTGGTAGGGATGTGCTTGTGATGTTAATATTTTCATTAGAGTAGTTCGACCCAAAAAACAGGAAGGTAGGAGTCAACCTCGACGTGCCTCTTGACGGGCAAGTAGTAGGTCCTACTAAATACCAAGATAGAATTCTTTCTCCTGTTAGTGAACGGGTTATATGTCCTATGCGGTTATTGGCATATGAGATAATAAGTCTTTGGCCAAATCATTGGATCTAGTTGTTTTGGATACACGAGAGCTCGATGATTCGGATTTGCATTAACTCATGTATAGTCTTAAGTAAATATAGGGTTTGACTGACCGTGACCCTATAACTTGATCGGGACATTTCAAATAAGGGTTTATACGTATACTAGTTTTCACGAGAGGATGGTTCTTGAATGATCCCAATCATTCGATCTCAGTTGGGGTACAGTGTAGGCCGCTAGGCTGGCTAGGTGGTGCTACTACTCTTTGGTTCCTCCCATTGCTAACTGAGACGGACCTACCAAGTCGCGCAATAGGATTGACGATGGATTGAATTGAGCTTATTATCTCATTATGAATATTATATATTGGATATCTAATTAATTGGGACATTGGATGTCTAAATTAATTTATTGGAAAAATTAATTTACAGCCTAATGAATTAAAAAAATACTGGGTGATTAATTTAATTCATGAATATAATTATTTATTGGAGAAATTAATTATGTTATTATGTATTTGATATGATTAATTAATTTGATTAATTAATTGATATAAATACATCGGAACGGAATTGGAGTTTATCTGTTTGGACTCACAGGAGTCCGAAACGAACCGAACTCGTCCGATTTTTCCATGATGGCCGCCCCCTTCCACCAACCTTCCCCTTGGTCTTTTGTTTCCATTTTATAATGGATGACAATGACTTGTGGGATAATATCTCATGTGGATGAGTTGTAGATGTGGGTTGAATGTGTATAAAGAATGAGTAGAAGACTTACTCAAAAAACTTCACTTGTTGTTTCATGTAACACCCCCAAAACCATATAGGAATATTACACGTCGTAGACCCTTTCCACAAGGATCTACCAGGCTAAACATCCATAAACAACCAAATGTTTGCCCGACCAGGGTCAAACAACAAAATAATACAGACCGTTATGGTCACTTACACGTGAATACACAAACCGATGAGGTCACACAACCCCAATCAACACAACTGACTTAAACAACATTACCCACACAGGGGTCGAAATACAATACAGCGGAAGACTGAAATCAACTCTGACAACACAACAAAAATCAAACAACTCTCAACTCATGATTAGTATCGCAGCTCATCATCCTCTTGTGCCACCCCCCGATTTCTCGGGGGTTAGTAAAACTCCACTGTTTTACTAGTGCAAGTATCAAATCATACGAAATATAACAAGCAAGTAATAATCGTGAATCAAATATGACAATCAAGTATCAAAATATCCCCGGGAGGTTTTCACAAGGAAAGGTAAGCTATGAAGAATTCGAAAATAAGATTATCACCTCGGGAATTTTAGAATTTCAAAACCTTTCGAAAATCTTAGGGTCTTAACCCAAATCTCAAAATTGTATTTCAACAATTTACAGTACGAAAATATTTCCATAAATCTCATGGGGCTCGACCCAACATTCTTTCTTAAAACTTTCTTACATAGAGTTTGATTTACAAAACATGATTCGTGACACCGTGATCCCCTGTCACGTGTCTCCGTAGGTTCAACAACCCGCACGGACTTAACCAATCACAACAATCACAAAAATCAATCGTGCTCATGACTCCGTGATCGCTTGCCACGAGTCTCCGTAGGTTCAACAACCCACACGGATTGAGCAAACACAACAATCACAATAATCAATCATGCTCATGACTCCGTGATCGCTTGCCACGAGTCTCCGTAGGTTCAACAACCCACACGGATTGATCAAACCTAACAATCACAAAAAACAGTCCCGACCCCGTGAACCTGTGTCACGTGTCACCGAAGGTTCCATCGAACCCGCACGGTTGGACGTACTGTGTCCTGATTCAATGGACCTGTGCCATGAATCATCGTAGGCCTCATCAGACCCGCACGATTGGACCTCAACACCACACACTAAGTTCTGATCCCATGGACCTGTGCCATGAATCCTCGTAGGCCCCATCGAACCCGCACGAGTGAACTTAGCGTTCCAGCACATCACATTCACATTCACATTACATACAACAATGAGCACAGATAGTCAATCACGTTGATCACCACAAAATTGTACGTCACACGCACAAAACACAATCTCAACACTCTCAACAACTATCATCAATCAACGACGTACAACCAACATAACACACGTTCGGTACACAATGCATTGCACAACAGCTAACACATATACCAATATAACACTATTATCACAAAGCCTTCAAATTTCGGAAAACACAAACAACTCAAACGGAACATATTTGAGAAGGCAAGCAAAATCATCATAAATCTCATACGTGATTACTAGTCGCAAGATACAAGTCGTATAGTAAGATACTTGCCTTAATAACCGCTACCAAACGCTCCGAAGAACACGGTTCGACCGGGAAGCTCGGACCCTGAAGAAGACAACGAACGGAAGGGTTACGACTCGAGTTCTTCACTAGAATTCGACCCTAACAACATATAATCAATAAATCATCGATCATACGAGGAAGAATAATCGAAGAACGCCCGAAAACCCCTCTATGACATTTTACGGGACACCTTCAAGGCGTCGATCAAGAACTCGACCAAAACAACGAATCGATATGATCCAACCATGGAATAACAAGGGAAATGATACAATACATCTAAATAATCATCAATCCATCACAATCCTAAGTTAAATCGGATTAAACGGACGAAATCGAACAAAATACCCAAAATACCCAAAATTAGATTTCTAGAAAATCTGACGTGATTCGCTCGATCAAAGGATGTTATAGGATGGATGATTGATGATATGAACTCCAAGACTTCAGGGATTTATTGACCAACAACATCTCTCCATGATAAGAACAACCCCAGCCGCGGAAGAGAAGGAGAAGAAGGAGAAAATGGCGAAAAAAAATGACTGCTGGGCCTTAAATAGGCTGACACAGTGTGCCGCGGCCCAGCCGAAGTGTGCCGCGGCATAGGGCCAAATCTGCCGGCAGTGACTCGACAGTGTGTCGCGGCCCTGCCGTCATGTGCCGTGGCACAAGGTACAGACGGGTCGGCTGAAGATGTGCGTGCCGCGGCTCGGCCAAGTGTGCCGCGGCCCTTCCGGCAGGCTGCTCGGCCATAACTGGAACATTTGAGTGACTTAGCTATTTCGACCATAAATCCCTCGTCCGGACTTCGATTGACACACCGTTTGAACCATTGGAAAGCTAACTCGATGCTTTATAATATTGCAAAGATTCAGAATTTTTGTAGTTTCCAAAAATTAATGGTGATTTAACAAAATCGAACTCATACGTGGAAAAGTCGTTTAATAACACTGAACTCAAGAAAACGACACCGAAACCCAAACCCGAATACGAATCGAAGATACGGCCATGAAGTACTCGCAAGGACGAATCTGAGAGAAACCAGTCCATGCATTCCGGATTCGTAAATATATATAGAGAAACCAGTCCATGCATTTGAGAGAAGGGATCGGCACTGAAAAAGTTTATGGCTCAAATACTTAATTGTTCGCAAGTCGATGAAACTTGACTGGGCATTAAGTTAATGTGAAGACTTGTATGACGTGTGCTTTGACTTGGAGAGTGCCTGTCGTCACTAATGTTTAGTGAGAGCACACGTTGTAGGTATGCTAATGGGATCAGTATACTCGAACCGCCTCACCCTCGATTCATCACACGGATTTCACTCAGGGATAGTTAATGACGGAATCGAAAGGTTGTGATAGGTACTCGTGAATCTTAGACTTGAGGGTTTAGTAGGGATATGCTTATGATAAGATTTTCACTAGAGTAGTTCAACCCATAAAACCGAAAGGTGGGGATTGTAAAACCCCAATACATTCAGGGCATATTACAGCACCGTGGACCCAACCCTTTGAGTCCACAAGGCTAACACACATCTTGACCATCCAACCATCTACAAACACTACTACATAAATGCACCGATACTAAATAAAGAAAATGATAACAAACAGTCTATCTTACAATATTAACTCAACGATCAAACGTCATCCCAAAAAATGGGTACGAAAATAATACAAAATAAAATGAAGGAAGTACTTGAGTACTGAAGCAATTAATACAATAAATAAAACCCAAATGACTGGACATGACTCAATCGACCAACTGAACAGTGTCACTCATGCCCATCATCCTCATACTAACTGCGTGCTCGCTTGTCCCTTGGACCTGTACTTGAAATAGAAAAGTATTTCCCCTATTTAAGGGGTTAGCGCCAACTGCTAGTGCAAGTACAATACGATTTGAACTACCATTCTATAAACATGATATATGCACCAAAAACATTTTCTAAAACATTTATATTCCGGAATATTAAGGTGCACATGCACAAAACATAGTTCTCAAATAAAACATTTCAAAGATTAGCCGTTGGTACGAGACTCACGACCACCGCACCCCGCAGAGGCCCCATCGGACCCTCCCTGGGTGGTAAACCCCAGTTCATGATATGCACACACACGGAACTACGTATCCTGAGAGGCCCCGTCGGACCAATCCCTGGGTGAACATACGCATTCACATCCACACATACACGCAAAGCCATAAATCAATGCTAGAATACGTAAACAAATGTAAAGTACTTGTATTTAAGACATTGTGATCGAAACAGGAGATCTACGAGGACTGGGAATGACCCGGAGTGACAACGTCCATTCCTAGATGAAAGGTTAATACGAATCATTCCTAAACGACATTAATAACCGAACGGAGTACGCCCACAACCCCGATTACCAATCATAACAATACACGTACGATCAACACGGGCGAGGTTTTTCACAAAACCTCCCCAAATTGACAACTCACGGACTTAACTCGACGAAAACGGATTGGGAATCACCCAATAACAATAATCGATAAGAAGTATTGCAATAGAAATGAACAATTCGAGTTTGAATGGACAATTCCCAAAAAAACCACCAAAATTGACAAAATTAGGGTTCTAAGCCAAAATACCTTGAATTCGGACGGAGAGAGATGGATTATGATGATGATAACTTCGTTTGGGGCACAATAATCGATCTATTGAGGAACTCCATGTTGGGATCCGGTGCCTAAAACGAAGGCATTGGGGAAGCAACATATGAATCTAATTCGATCCGAATTCCTTAAGAGGATCGATCAAGCTACGTATATACAAATATTAAAACAAAACAAAGGAAGATTCGAAATCATACCCTCGTAGTCTGTTGATTAGATGGTGTACTCCATGTATGCGATTCCCCAAGCATTAGGTGATCTTCCCCACGAATCCAATTCGTCAAGCTCTTGAATGATCCAATGCCGAAAACACTGTGTCTCTACTTGCCACGCGCCGGAGAAACGGACGGAACGACGACCACCTAATAAAACCTCCAAAGTTACAGCTAGAAAAGGATGATAGGAGCTTGCTAATTAAGATTACAACACTTTAAGTGTTTAATCTATATCTCTCAAAATCTCTCGATTTTTCTCCAAGAAAACTCAAGAAAAGTGAAGAAGAAGACTTGGAGAAGGATTCTTTCTCTCTCTTTTTACCAAATGAACCGTGTATTTTCCAAGTAGAGGGAGAGAAGTGAAGTCTTCACTTTTTTCTTCAACCCCCAAGTCTAAATCACCAACCAAGATATCACATATGATATTGTCCCCTCAAAGTGTAATGTCTTCCACCAATTAAGGTGGAGACAAAGACCAAGGGAGGTGAGTAGATGGCGGGCAGCCATCTAGAAGACCCGGACGGGTTTGGTTCGTTTCGGTCTCCCGAGAGTCCAAACAGATAAACCCCAATCCATCCTGATATATTTATATCAATTAATTAATCATATCAAATATAAAATAATATAATTAATTTCTCCAAGAAATAATTATATTCATGAATTAAATTAATCACCCAATAATTTATTTAATTCATTAGGCTGTAAATTAATTTATCCGAAAAATTAATTTAGACATCCAATGTCCCAAAATTAATTAGACATCCAATATCCAATAAATTAGATATCCAATATATAATATTAATAAAGAGAGAATAAGCTCGATTCATTCTGTCGTCAATCCTATTGCAGGACTCGGTAGGTCCGTCTCAGTTAGCAATGGGAGGAACCAAAGAGTAGTAGCACCACCTAGCCAGCCTGGCGGCCTACACTGTACCCCAACTGAGAATGAATGATTGAGATCATTCAAAAACCACTCTGTCGTGAATACCAGTATACGTATAAACCCTTCTTTCAAATGTCCCGATAAAGTTATAGGGTCACGGTCAGTCAAACCATATCTGTACTTGACACTATGCATGAGTTAATGCAAATCGAGATCACTGAGCTCTCGTGTATCCAATACAACTAGCTCCAATGCTTTGACCAAAGACTTATGATCTCATTTGCCAATAACCACATAGGACATATAACCCATTCACTAAGAGGAGAAATAATTCTATCTTGATATTCAGTAGAACCTGCTACTTGCCATCAAGACGCACATCGAGGTTGACCCCCACTTTCCGGTTTTCTGGGTTGAACTACTCTAATGAAAATCTTAACGTCACAAGCACATCCCTACTAAATCCTCAAGTCGAAGGTTCACGAATACCTATCACAACCTTTCGATTCCGTCATTGACTGTCTCAGAGTGAAATCCGTGTGACGAGTCGAGAGTGAGTCGGTTCGAGTATACTAATATCATTAGCATACCTATGACGTGTGCTCCCACTAAACATTAGTGTTAGACATGCATTCTTTATGTCAAATAACACATTCTTAAAGTCTTCACATAAACTTAACGCCCAGTCAAGTATATTCGACTTCCGAACGATTAAGTATTTGAGCCATAAACCTTTCCAGTGTCGATCCCCTAATCCAATAAGGAGTGGAATGTTTTTCTCTCAAATACGTGGACTAGTTTATATTTATATATATATATATATATATTTACGAGTCAGAAATGTCAGTGACTACCAGTAAATAAAGAAACATATAGTTGTCTTCTGATAATGATTTACATAATAACAAGTACAATGCCCTCACTCTTACATCCTCTGAGTGTCATTCGATGGCATACTCCTAACAGTCTCCCACTTGCACTCAATGCCATCCACTATGGTATCTAATACCCATGTTATCCAGATGACGCTCTATGCTAATCTGAGAAAGTGGCTTGGTCAGTGGATCAGCGACGTTGTCAGCTGAGTCTACTCTATGCATCCCAATGTATCCCTTTGCAAACAAATTCTCTCACGATATGATACTCGCTCTCAGTATGTTTTATACGATTATGAAACCTCGGCTCCTAGGCCTATGCTAGAGCTCTATTGTTATCGTATAAAAACAAAAACAGGAAGCCCAGCACATGGTGTCACGTGAAGTTTACCCAGTAACTTCTTAACCCTTCCTTTGGTGGCCTCCGAGGCCGATTTATACTCAGCCTAATAGGTGGAATCAGTAGTAGTGCTATGCTTGGCACTATGACAAGATACTGCTCCTCCATTAAGAGTAAAATGTATCCAGAAGTAGACATAGAGTCGTCTTTCTGTACTTGGAAGTCTGATCAGTAAAGCCCATCACATTCAGTTCTCCAACGCCATACATAAGAACCAGATCTCTAGTCCTTCTTAAGTACTTGAGAAGATTCTTTATAGCAGTCCAATGTTCCCTACCTGGATTTGCCTGAAACCTACTTACCACACTCACAGCATGCGCAATGTCAGGTCTCGTACACAACATTGTATACATAAGGCTACCCACGGCTGACGCATATGGTATATTACTCATTTTCTTTCGTTGTTCCTCACTTTGAGGACACATCTTCAAGGAGAGTTTTATTCCATGTCGCATCGGTAGGAACCCTCTCATAGAATAATCTATCTTAAATCGCTTTAAGATCTTATCTATATAGAGGGCTTGGGAAAGACCTACCATTCTCTTCACTCTATCCCACTAGAGTCGAATCCCAAGAATATCGGTTTCTTCTCCCAAGTCTTTCATGGAGAACCTACTCGAAATCCAAGCTTTTACAGAACTGAGCATTCTCACATCGTTTTCCTATTAGTAGAAAGTCATCTACATATAGTACTAAGAATGTGATCTTACTCCCACTAACTCTCTTGTATACGCAAGGTTCCCCTTCATTTTGAATGAAGTCAAACTCTTTGATTGCCTCGTCAAAACGAAGGTCCCAACTACATGAAGACTGCTACAGTCCATATCACGGAGTCTACATCCACCATCGCTTGGTCATAGGTCGCGGGGTCAGTCTCTTGGCTATCACCTGGAACCTCATGGAGACCCAGTTCCTACAGGTGCACAAGGCCATACCTCTCAGGTAATTTAGACACCCTACTAGACCTACAAAGTGGTTGTACTTGTGTTTTAGAAGGTTTGGTTCCAACTTCTTATACAGGTGTCTCCTGAGGAGTTTCATTGTATTCTTCCAAAGAAATACTTCTACCTGCTCCGCCTTCCTGAATGAACTCATCTTCCAAGAAGTGTGCTTGCAAAGCAACAATGATCTTTCGATCTTTGGGTATGTAGAATAAATAACCCATCATCCGAGATGGGAATCCAAGTAAATGTCCCTTCATGGATCTTGCTTCCAATTTCTCCACCTTAGTCTTCTTGACATAGGCGGGACATCCCCAAATTCTAATGTGATTAAGACTTGGTTTCCTGCCCTTCCACATCTCATGTGGAGTTTTAGGAATGGACTTGGAAGGACATTTGTTCAAGACATAAGCAATAGTCAGGAGTGCATAACCCTATAGGTAAATCGGTAAGTCGGTGTAACTAAGCATGGAACGAACCGTGTCCAACAAGATTCGGTTCCTTCTTCCCGACACACCAGTTAACTGAGGAGTTCCTGGAGGTGTTAGTTGTGATACTATTCCATGCTCCTTAAGGAACTCATCAAATTATGTACTCATATACTCGCCACCTCGGTCCGACCGAAGTGCTTTGATATGATTACTAGTTTGTTTTTCGACTAGGGCCTTAAATTCCTGGAATTTCTAAAAGGCCTTGGATTTATGTTTCATCAAGTATAGATAACTATACCTAGTATGATCATCCATAAACGTAACGAAATACTGATATCCGTCACGTGCTGCTTCCAAAGCACCACATATGTCGGTATGGACTAATCCAAGTTTATCAGTGGCTCTTTCAAAAGTCTCTGTGAAGGGGGACTTAGTCATTTTGCACTTAAGGCAAGATTCACAAGTTGGAAAAGGATCTGATCCCAATGGACCCATATGTCCATCCTTTTCCATTTTGTAAACCTTGGTCTGACCAACATGACCAAGTCTAAGATGCTATTTCAAAAGTTGATTAGTGTCATCCCTACCATGCTTCCTAGTCATAGTATTCACAACGACTTTGTTACTAAGGTTTAGAAGATGCAGTCCATTTAACAATGTGGCAGTGCCTACAAGTTTATTTCTAAAAGAAATTTTGCAGGAACCTTCACCAATGAAAAATGAAAAGCCTTTCTGATCCATGACCGGAATGGATATAATGTTTTTATGCCTCTTTGGCAAAACAAGTACATCATCTAATTTCAAAACAAAGTCGGATTCCGAAATCCAAAAGAAGTGATCCTATGTCAGTTGCTTTGACATTATGCCCGCTTCCGACAGTAATCATCACTTACCCAACTCCAAGCTTCCTACTTTATTCCAGATCCTGGTTCACGGTACAAATGTGAGAACTAGCACCTGAATCTAGTATCGAAGAAGTAGAAAATACAATAGCAGAACAATTTATTTCCAAAACTAAAAGTTCTGTACCTGAAGTGCCATGAAGAATTGAACAGTCTCTAGACCAGTGGCCCAGCTCACCACATTTGAGACATTCGTCCTTCTTCTTCTTGCTCTTTGGAACCATTGGGGCCTTGCCCTTACCTTTAAGATCCTTTATATGTGGTCCCGTCTGCTTCTTGGTCTTTTTCTTCTTATTCTTGGACCTTCGAGGTCCAGAAGAAATCACAAAGGCAGACTCCCTCACCCGCAGAGTCTTCATATGAGACTGAGCAGTTACGAGTTTGTTCATCAACCCTACTAAATTGCAAGAAATCTCATTGCAGTTGAAATTCATAACAAACTGTGAGAAGGAATCAGGAAGAGACTGTAGGATATGGTCGGTCTGAAGAGAAGTATCCATCTTAAAATCAAGAGCCTCCAATCTCTCAATCATAGAGATCATTTTGAGTACGTGGTCCTTAACCTTCTCACCTTCCTTCATCCTAGCACTGAAAGGCTATTTAGATATCTCATATCTAGCAGTTCGACTGTGCTCACCATAAAGCTCGGTTAAGTGAGATAAAATCTGCCTAGCAGAAGTCATTTTCTCATGAGCTCTCTAATGCTCATTGGACATAGAAGCCATCATATAAGCACGGACTTTAATGTCATCCTTAACCCACTTTTCGTGGTTTTCAATTTTTTTCTGATTGGCTCTAGTCCGCACCGGAGGCGCCGAAATGTACGCCTCCAAGACGTACCCCAGTGCCTTTATACTGAGGACTATCATCAGGTTGTGGATCCAGTCCACAAAGTTAGGGCCAGTTAAGATGTTCTTTTCGAGTAGTATAGTGAGTGTGTTCATTGTCATATTGAGAGTTATGTTTGTCTGCATTAAGAATTAGTGACTCGTTCAATTATAGTCTTAGTATAGAAGTAAGGTCTTTTCTATTCTTTTACCCAGCTCCCACTATTTTTATCGGAATAACGCACTCCCATGTGAAAGCCGGAAGTATTGTTCGCATTACTTCATAGTGGTGATCGAGTTCTTTACAAATTTTAATAGAGAGCAACCGAACATGTTTCTAGTCTATTAATTTTCATAAAGTGGTGTCCAGCACCAACCCATCTAATGGATGATTCGATCTTCTCTTTCCCCTTGTTCACTCCCCTCAACCTATACAGTTTCTATGGTTCGTGAACAAGTTATGTTTATACCGTCGACGCAAATCAGATTCACAATTGAATCTTATCCGGCAACCGAACAGGTTTCTAGGGATAAAATTTGCTCCAACCGAAGGCATCCAATGTGCTCTCGGTAATTTATCGATCCTCCCCTAACGACTACCTCGATAACTTGGAAGAATAGCACATCCGGTTTGGATTTCAATTTTCCAAAAGCTCGATGGAGGGAAGGAAAACCTTGAAACCTTTTAAACTTGATAATTTGTCGTGGGAGAATTTTCGTGATTAATATTGCACTTTGCACATTAATTCATTTAAGCGCGTTTGTAGCATTCATACCATATGAATAAACATTCACAACCTAGTTGCTACCAACATGTAGTTCATGGACCGTTCTAAGAACAAAAAAATATCGTAATCTAATTACATGTCTTCGGTCTTGAATCTTCGTATTCTCGAACGGATCTTCCTCCGGTCTTCGTCATTACATATAAATTTTACATTTGAAAAATTTCATCATAGATACAAATATTTATAGTAAAATAAATAGGCTCAAAACGGCCTTTACAACCCAATCGAATAAAACCAAATGATGCAAAACTAGGTCCATGAACCACATCACCATTCAAAAATAATGCATAAAATATATTAAATAAATGGCATTCATAATTAATATAAATATTGATCCAATCAATATAAATTAATCCATCCAAACGAATTAATCCAATTAATTCAAACAACCGTTAATTTTAACTTGTTCCAGACGAGAAAATATTTCATTAAATTAATTCCCATAAGAATAAAATAACCATCATTATATCTTAGTCAAATTAAATCTAATTTAATTTGTGGGAAATTAATCATCGAACGAAATATAAAAATAGAGTCGAAAAACACGGTTGGGCCAAGCCCGGGGCACTGCCCAGCAGGCTGCCGAGTAGGGCTGGCCTGGATCGCGATCCACTGCCTGGCAGCGGCTGGCAGGCTGCCGAGCATGGCTGAACCGCAGGGCTGGACCGTGATCCGCACAGGACCGCAAGGCGACACCAACTCAAGCCGGGCCCATTTACGTTTTATTTCGTTTTTGCCCCGATTCCAAAATAATATTTTTTTAATCTTTATATTAAATATTAAATCAGTTTTTCAAAAGAAAAATAGATTTATATTGTAACATAAAATCATAAAAAATTAATTTTTAGATGAACAATAGAAAATCAACGATTAGTACGATTATGATTTCAAATCATAAGAACATCCAATAAGGCATTCCAAATACTAAATATCGCATATACAATTGCAAGACCTCGCTCCGATACCACTGTTGGGATCTGGTGCCTAAAACATAGGCGCAGCGGCAGCAACATACGAATCTAATTCGATCTGAATCCCTTAAGAGGATCGATCAAGCTACGTATATCATGGTTCTAAAAAACGCCAGGCGCTAGGCGTTCGGATTGCTAACGCCTAGCGCCCAGAGGATTACTCGGGGATTAATCGGGGATTAATCAGACTAGGCGGATTTATTTTTTATTATTATTTTAATCATTTTTATATACAAAAAATTATATATATATGTAAAATAATTAAAAATAATTAAAATTTAACGATTTAAACAGATATATAATCAATTATATATTAAATTTAAAATACTCATATAGATATTAATGAGTCCATAGTATTCATAATATCTCAGTTTAGGAATTTGTAGTACTATTAGAACCAAATAAAAAAACAAAAAACTATAACCGCCTAGGCATCCGCCTAGTCGTGCACGTAGCTAGGAAATTTGAAAGGTTGATATAGGTATAAAGTAGTCCATAGTATCTTAGATTGCCTTTATAGGTCCTCGCAGCCAGCCTAGACGATCGATTCATTACCCAAACGCCTAGTACAAGCGCCTAGGCCATAATCGGAACGGCAAAGGACCTTCTAGGGATTAATAGGGGGATTAATCGGTCTAGGCGGGGATTTTTAGAACACTGACGTATATACGAATATTAAAACGATACAAAGGAAGATTCGAAATCATATCCTTGTAGTCCGTTGATTAGATGGTGTACTCCACGTATGCGATTCCCCAAGCTTTAGGTGATCTTTCCCCCGAATCCGATTCGTCAAGCTCTTGAATGTTCCAACGCCGAAAACAACGCTTCTCTACTTGCCATGCGCCGGAGAAACGAACGGAACGACGACCACCCAATTAACCTCCAAGGTTACGGCTAGAAAAGGATTATATGAGCTTGCTAATTAAGATTAAAACACTCAAGTGTTTAATCTATATCTCTCAAAAATTTCTCGATTTTTCTCCAAGAAAACTCAAAAAAAAAAAGAAGAAGAACAAGACTTGAAGAAGGATTTTCTCTGTCTCTTTTTGCCAAATGAATCGTGTATTTTTCTAGTGGAGGGAGAGAAGTGAAGTCTTCACTTTTTTCCTTCAACCCCCAAGTCTAAATTACCAACCAAGATATCACATATGATATTGTCCCCTCAAAGTGTAATGTCTTCCACCAATTAAGGTGTGGACAAAGATCAAGGGAGGTGAGTAGGTGGCGGGGGCATCTAGAAGACCCGTATGGGCTTAGTTCGTTTCGTTCTCCCGAGAATCCAAACAGATAAACCCCAATCCATCCCGATGTATTTAAATCAAATAATTAATCCAATTAATTAATCATATCAAATACAAAATAATATAATTAATTTCTCCAAGAAATATTTATATTCATGAATTAAATTAATCACCCAATAATTTATTTAATTCATTAGGTCGTAAATTAATTTATCCAATAAATTAATTTAGACATCCAATGTCCCAAAATTAATTAGACATCCAATGTCCAATAAATTAGATATCCAATATCTAATATTTATAAAGAGAGAATAAGACCGATTCATTCCGTCGTCAATCCTATTACGCGACTCGGTAGGTCCATCTCAGTTAGCAATGGGAGGAACCAAAGAGTAGTAGCACCACCTAGCCAGTCTGGCGGCTTACATTGTACCCCAACTGAGAACGAATGATAGGGATCTTTCAAAAACCATTCTGTTGTGAATACTAGTATGTATAAACCCTTCTTTCAAACATCCCGATCAAGTTATAGGGTCACAGTCAGTCAAACTCTATTTGTACTTGACACTATGCATGAGTTAATGCAAATCGAGATCACTGAGCTCTCGTGTATCCAATACAACTAGCTCCAATGCTTTGGACAAAGACTTATAATCTCATTTGCCAATAATCGAATAGGACATATAACCCATTCACTAACAGGAGAAAGAATTCTATCTTGGTATTCAGTAGAACCTGCTACTTTCCCGTCAAGACACACGTCGAGGTTGACCCCCACCTTCCGGTTTTCTGGGTCGAACTACTCTAATGAAAATCTAAATGTCACAAGCACATCCCTACTAAATCCTCAACTCGAAGGTTCACAAATACTTATCACAACCTTTCAATTCTGTCATTGACTGTCCCAGAGTGAAATCCGAATGAATCGAGGGTGAGTCGGTTCGAGTATACTAATCTCATTAGCATACTTGTAACGTGTACTCCCACTAACCATTAGTATTCGACATGCACTCTTCAAGTCAAAGAACACGTCATACAAGTCTTCACATAAACTTAACGCCCAGTCAAGTTTCATCGACTTGCGAATGATTAAGTATTTGAGCCATAAACCTTTCCAGTGCCGATCCCCTTATCCAATAAGGAGTGGAATGTTTTGCTCTCAAATACACGGACTAGTTTCTATTTATATATTTACGAGTCAGGATTGCCACTGTAAATAAAGAAACATACAGTTGCCTTCTGATAATGATTTACATAATTACAAGTACAATGCCCTCACTCTTACATCCTCTGAGTGGCATTCGAGGGCATACTCCTAACACTCCACTGATTGCTCTTCACAAATCGCTCCAAAACACTCAAAGGAATTCAAATCACGGACAAGGGAGAAAGCCAAATCGTTGAAGGCGTTAACGTACGTTATGGCTAAGAGTTAATGTATGTTAACATTACAGGCATACGTACGTAAGAGAGGATGCATAACGCAGCAGATTGATCTTTGCTGAATGCGATCATTTGCCAAAGCACGAAAAAAATGACAAAAGATAGAATCCGAGGACACAGTTACGAAGTATTCGCGACGAGAAACCTAAGCGCTAAAAGAAAGCACTATTCCAACCATCCTAAGTCTCGGATACGATAATGGAAGTAATTCCCCTAAACTTTTGGGAACTTACAAAACGGCCCAAATGTCCGAAAATCATGATACGATATCGAAATGCTGAACTGAAGTCCACAACATGAATAATTCTACCTTACGGACTTGTAACAAAGAAACAATATATTCATATAAGTTTTATGAGAATCGAACGTACATGCGACGAACATCATAACATAAAGCAAAATATGTAAAAACACCTCTGAAACTCGACCAAATGGAAAAACACCAAGAACAAAATAGATTCAAAACATCGAAATGGTTACAAGCTAGTCTTTAAAAATATACATGCGCCAAAAATAGAAACTGCTAATAGAAAGTACGGATATTACATTCTCCTCCTCTAAAAAGAAGTTTTGTCCCGAAATTTAAGGATAAAAAAGCTGGGGGTATCTTGCACGTATATCCTCCTCTAATTCCCATGTTGCTTCCTCCACTCCATGTCTCGACCATTGCACCTTAACAAAAGGGATGGTTTTATGCCTTAACTCTTTATTCCAACATTCCAAAATCCTCACTGGCCTCTCCTCAAACTTAACATCCTTATCGATTTCCACATCCCTAAAATCGATAACGTGAGTCGGGACTGGAACATACTTTTTCAACTGAGAAAGGTGAAATACACTATGCATATGGCTCAACGACGTGGGTAATGCCAAATGGTAGGCCAACTCACCAACTCTCTCCAATATCTCGAAAGGTCCAATATACCTTGGGCTAAGCTTCCCCTTTTTCCCAAAACGGAAAACTCCCTTCGACAGAGACACTCTCGACAAGATGTGATCCCCTACCTCAAATTCCAAGGGTCGACGCCTAACATCTGCGTAGGACTTCTGTCGACTCTGGCCAATCAACAATCTTTCTCGAATCAACTCGACTTTCCTTTTTGTCTCCAGCACAAGATCAGGCTCAATGCCAACTAAATCGGATGGCTCATTCCAGCATATTGGTGATCTACAATGTCGATCGTAAAGCACTTCATATGGTGCCATTTTGACCGAGACGTGCCAGCTATTATTGTAAGTGAACTCGATCAAAGCCAAATGTTCCTCCCAATCGTTACTCCAATATAATGCACACACGCGTAACATATCCATGAACGTCTGAATGGTACGCTCAAATTGTCCATCGGTCTGAGGGTGGAAGGAAGTGCTCAAACGCAAATGTGTCTGCAATGCTCTATGTACCGCCTGAAATAATAGTTTTCGGCGCACCATGAAGCCTCACGATCTACGCAATAAATATACAAGCCAATTTTTCTGGACCCCAAGTGTCCTTGATGCCCATAAAATGTGCTGACTTAGTTAGCCGATCCACGATCGCCATACCATATTCATTCCCGTCTTCATCCTCGGCAAATTCGTGACAAAATCGATAAAGATGTCCTCCCATTTCCATTCCGGTACGTAAGTGGTTTCAACAACCTGGCTGGTCGCTGATGTTCGATTTTGACTTGCTGGCAAGTCAAACACTTTGCCACAAACTGCACCACCTCATTCTTCATGTCATTCCACCAAAAGTTCTTCCTCAAATCCTTATACATCTTACTCGAGCCCAAAAGAACTGAGTAAGGTGACGCATGAGCCTCTTGCAAATGCCCTGCCTCAATTCTAAGTCGTTCGGTACACACAACCGACCTTGGAATTGTTAGGAGTATGCCCTCTAATGCCACTCAGGGGATTTATGAGTGAGGGCATTGTACTTGTTATTATGTAAATCATTATCATTAGGCAGTTGTTTGTTTCTTTATTTACTGGCAGTTACTGGCATTCCTGACTCGTAAATATATATATATATATATATATATATATATATATATAGAAACTAGTCCATGTATTTGAGAGCAAAACATTCCACTCCTTATTGGATAAGGGTATAGGCACTGTAAAGGTTTATAGCTCAAATACTTAATCGTTCGCAAGTCGATGAAACTTGATTTGGCGTTAAGTTTATGTGAAGACTTGTATGACGTGTTTTTGACATGGAGATTGCCTGTCGAACACTAATGGTTGGTGGGAGTACACGTTATAGGTATGCTAAATGGATTAGTATACTCGAACTGAGTCACCCTCGATTCGTCACATGGATTTCACTTTGGGACAGTCAATGATGGAATCGAAAGGTTGTGATAGGTATTCGTGAACCTTCGACTTGAGGTTTTGCTAGGGATGTGCTTGTGACGTTAAGATTTTCATTAGAGTAGTTCGACCCAGAAAACCGGAAGGTGGGGGTCAACCTCGACGTGCGTCTTGACGGGCAAGTAGGAGGTCCTACTAATACCAAGATAGAATTCTTTTTCCTGTTAGTGAACGGGTTATATGTCCTATGCGGTTATTGGCAGATGAGATCATAAGTCTTTGGCCAAAGCATTGGAGCTAGTTGTATTGGATACACGAGAGCTCGATGATCCCGATTTGCATTAACTCATGTATAACGTCAAGTAAATATAGGGTTTGACTGACCGTGACCCTATAACTTGATCGGGACATTTGAAAGAAGGGTTTATACGTATACTGGTATTTACGACAGAATGGTTCTTGAATGATCACAATCATTCGTTCTTAGTTGGGGTACAGCGTAAGCCGCCAGGCTGGCTAGGTGGTGCTACTACTACTCTTTGGTTCCTCCCATTGCTAACTAAGATGGACCTACCGAGTCACCCAATAAGATTGATGACGGAATGAATCGAGCTTATTCTCTCATTATGAATATTAGATATTGGATATCTAATTAATTCGGATATTTGATGTCTAAATTTATTTATTAGATAAATTAATTTACAGCCTAATGAATTAAATAAATTACTGGGTGATTAATTTAATTCATGAATATAATTATTTTTTGGAGAAATTAATTATGTTATTATGTATTTGATATGATTAATTAATTGGATTAATTAATTGATATAAATGCATCGGAACGGAATTGGAGTTTATTTGTTTGGACTCATAGGAGTCCGAAACGAACCGAACTCGTCCGATTTTTCCATGATGGCCACCGCCCTTCCACCAACCTTCCCCTTGGTCTTTTGTTTCCATTTTATAATGGATGACAATGACTTGTGGGGTAATATTTCATGTGGATGAGTTGTAGCTGTGGGTTGAATGTGTATGAAGAATGAGGAGAAGACACTCAAAAACTTCACTTGGTGTTTCATCCATGAGATTGGTAGAGAGTGAGAGAGAAAAACATTTTCTCAAGGTCGTCTTCTTCTTCTTCTTCTTCATTTCCTCTTGTTTTTCTTAGAGAAAATTCAAGATATAAATTGAGAGATATAGATTGAACACTTAGAGTGTTATAATCTTGATTAGCAAGCTCCTATAATCTTGTTCTAGCTGTATCCTTGGAGTATATTGAGGTTTAGTTGTTTCGGTCGTTTCTCCGGCGCGTGGCAAGTAGAGACGCGGTGCTTTAGGCGTTGGATCATTCAAGAGCTTGGAGCGGATTGGATTCGTGGAAAGCATTTAAAGATTGGGGAATCGCTCAAGAGAAGAACACCATTTAATCAACGGACTATAAGGGTATGATTTCGAATCTTCCTTTGTTTATTTTATATTCGTATATACGTAGCTTGATCGACCCTCGTAGGGATTCGGATCGAATTAATTTTCGTTTTATTGCTTCCGCTGGGCCTTCGTTTTAGGCACCAAATCCCAACAGTGGTATCGGAGCGTAGGTCTTGTGGTCATATATATGATATTGGCATTTGGAATGCTTGATTGGATGGTGTAAGATTTGGAATCATAATCGTATTAATCGTTGATTTTCTATTGTTCATCTAAAAATTATTTTTTATGATTTTATGTTACAATATAAATATATTTTTCTTTTGAAAAACTGATTTAATATGTAATATAAAGATTAGAAAAACATTATTTTTGGAATCGGGGCGAAAAACGAGCCAAAAACGTAAACGGACCGGCAGCTTGGAGCTTACCGGGCGCTGCCTCGCGGTCCCAGGCAGCGGATCGCGATCCGTCCCTGTCCGGCCACCTTTCGGCGGCTGCGGCAGCCACAGCGATGGATCGCGATCAGGCAGTCTGCTCGGCAACTTCTTTGGCGACTTGCCAGGTTCTGCTTGGCCTACCGTGTTTTTCGACACCGTTTTTTTATATTTCGTTCGGAAATCAATTTCCCACAAATTAAATTGGATTTAATATGACTAAGATATAATTATGGTAATTTTATTCTTAGGGGAATTAATTTAATGAAATATTTTCTCGTCCGGAACAAGTTAAAATTAATGGTTGTTTGAATTAATTAGATTAATTCGTTTGGATGGATTAATTTATATTGATTGGATCAATATTTAGAGTAATTATGAATGTCGTTTATTTAATGTGTTTGATGCATTATTTTTTTAATGGTGATGTGGTTCATGGACTTAGTTTTGAGTCAATCGGTTTTATTCGATTGGGTTGTAAAGGTCGTTTTGAGCCTATTTATTTTACTAGAAATATTTGTATCTAGTATGCAATTTTTCAATGTAAAATTTATATGTAATAACGAACACCGAAGGAAGATCCGTTCGAGAAGACGAAGATTCGAAACCGAAGACTTGTAATTAGATTACGGAGTTTTTGATTCTAGGAATAGTCCATGAACTACATGTTGGTAGCAACTAGGTTGTGAATGTTTATTCATATTGTATGAATGCAAAACGCGCTTAAATGAATTAATATGCAAAGTGTAACATTAATCGCGAAAATTCTCCCACGACAAATTATTAAGTTTATAAGGTTTCAAGGTTTTCCTTCCCTCAATCGGGCTTTTGGAAAATTGAAATCCAAACCGGATATGCTATGCTTCCGAATTATCGGGGTAGTCGTTGGGGGAGGATGGATAAATTACCGGGAGCGTATTGGATGCCTTCGGTTGAAGTAAATTTTATCCCTAGAAACCTGTTCGGTTGTCGGATAAGATTCAATTGTGAAACTAATTTACGATGATGGTACAAACTTAACTTGTTCACAAACCATAGAAACCATATAGGTTGAGAGGAGTGAAGAAGGGGAAAAAGAAGATCGAATAATCCATTAGATGGGTTGGTGTTGGACACCACTTTATGAAAATTAATAGACTAGAAACCTGTTCGGTTGCCTCTATTAAGATTTATAAAAAAATCGATCACCACTATGAAGTAGATCGAACGATACTTCCGGATTTCACATGGGAGTGTGTTATTCCGATAAAAATAGTGGGAGCTGGGTTAAAGAATAGAAAAGACCTTAATTCTATACTCAGATCATAATTTAACGAGTCACTAATTAATCTGTCGTACTTAATGCAGACATAACTCTCAATATGACAATGAACCCACTCGCAATTATACTCGAAAAGAACACCTTAATCGGAACTAACTTCGTGGATTGGCTCCGCAATCTGATGATAGTCCTCAGTATAAAGGCACTGGGATACGTCTTGAAGACGGACATTCCGGCGCCTCCAGTGCGGACAAGAGCCAATCAGGAAGAGATTGAAAACCACGAAAAGTGAGTTAAGGATGACGTGAAAGTCCGTGCTTATATGATGGCTTCCATGTCTAATGAGCTTCAGAGAGCTCATGAGAAAATAACTTCTGCTAGGCAGATTTTATCTCATTTAACCGATCTTTATGGTGAGCACAGTCGAACTGCTAGATATGAGATATCCAAGCAACTGTTCGGTGCAAAGATGAAGGAAGGTGAGAAGGTTGGGGACCACGTCCTCAAAATGATATTTATGATCGAGATATTGGAGGCTCTTTATTTTAAGATGGATATTTCTCTGCAGACCGACCTTATCCAACAGTCTCTCCCTGATTCCTTCTCATAGTTTGTAATGAATTTCAAGTGCATTGAGATTGCATGCAACTTAGCAGGGTTGATGAACAAACTCGGGACTGCTCAGTCTCAGATGAAGACTCTGCAGATGAAGGAGTCTGTCCTTGTGATTTCTTCTGGACCTTAGAGGTACAGAGGTCGAAGAAAAAGACTAAGAAGCAGACGAGACCACAAGTCAAGGACCTTAAAGGTAAGGGCAAGGCCCCGATGGTTCCAAAGAGCAAGAAGAAGGATGCTTGTCTCAAATGCGGTGAGCTGGGCCACTGGGCTAGAGACTATGATTCTTCATGGCACTTCAGGTACAGAACTTTTAGTTTTGGAAACAAATTGTTCTGCTACTATATTTTCTACTTCTTGGATACTGGATTCTGGTGTTAGTTCTCATATTTGTACCGTGAATCAGGATCTAGAACAAAGTAGGAAGCTTGGAGATTGGGAAGTGATGATTACTGTCGGAATCGGGCATAGTGTTGAAGCAACTGACATAAGATCACTTCTTTTGGGTTTAGAATCTGGCTTTGTTTGAACTTTAGAAGATGTACTTATTTTGCCCAAGGGGCATAAGAACATTGTATCCATTCCAGTCACGGATCGAAAAGGCTTTTCATTTTTCATTGGTGATGGTTCCTTCAAAATTGATTTTAGAAATAAACTCGTGGGCACTGCTACATTGTTAAATGGACTGTATCATCTAAACCTTAGTAACAAAGTCATTGTGAATACTATGACTAGGAATCGTGGTAGGGATGAAACTAATCAAGTTTTGAAAAAGCATATTAGACTTGGTCATGTTGGTCAGACCAAGGTTTATGTCATCTTATACTTAATGAAACATAAATCCGAGGCCTTTGATAAATTCCAGGAATTTAAGGCCCTAGTCGAAAAACAAACTGGTAATCATATTAAAGCACTTCGGTCGGACCGAGATGGCGAGTATATGAGTGCGGGGTTTGATGAGTTCCTAAAGGAACATGGAATAGTATCACAACTTACACCTCCAGGTACTTCTCAGTTAAATGGTGTGTCAGAAAGAAGGAACCGGACCTTATTGAATATGGTCCGTTCCATGTTGGGCTATACTGACTTACCGATTTGCCTATGGGGGTATGCACTCTTGACTGCTACTTATATCTTGAACATATGTCCTTCCAAATCCATTCGTAAAACTCCACATGAGATGTGGGAGGGCAGGAAACGAAGTCTTAATCACATTAGGATTTGGGGATGTCCTGCCTATGTCAAGAAGACTAAGGTGGAAAAGTTCGAAGCGAGGTCCGTAAAGGGATGTTTCTGTTGGGATTTGGTGATTAAAATCGAATTACGCAGCAGAAAATAAACCGATCCAACCAGATAAAACCAGGGGATATCCAGGGGATTCCGTGGGATATCTAGATAAAACCGGTCCAACCAGATAAAACCAAACCCCAAGAACGGACCGATCAAGCATCATATAAACGAATATAAATAACAAGGAAGAGAATCAAAGAATACTTACCCTCGTAGTCCTTTGATGATATAATCTTCGATGGAAAAACCCGAACAAGCTTTCTCCGGTTACCGACACGAACACGAATCCATTTCGTTGTAGCTTGTTGAATGATCCAACACGGAAATTGCCGAATGTCTCTACGTTATTACGCGTCGGATATTGATCAGAAAAATAAAATATCAATTCGTTCTCAAAGAACACGGCTGGGAATTGATACGGTATTTTTCTTCTCTTCTCTTCTTCCTTTTCTTTCTCTCAAAGATGAACAAGAAAAAGAAAATAAATTTTTCTCTCCCCTCCCTTAAGAACTCATGGCTGAATCATACTCCTTGTGGTGAGTAATAGTGTTGTTTTATAACTTGATTGAAAAGATACTAAAGATCAATATTATCATGTTATCTTTTGTCTTCATGTACAAAAACAACTTAAACTCACCCCACACCACATCATGACAACTAAAGAAAGTATCATGCAAGGTGGGAGGAAAATGAGGGGGGCGGCCCACTAGATTTTAGGTGAGAAAACGAGCCGAGCCACTCAGTTCATGTACCGGATGTTCGCGTGTCTAGTCAGTTAAATACACTTCATTTTATCCCAAATGTATTTATACTTAATTAATTAATCGAATTAATTAATTTTATCAAATACAAAATTATAATAATATATTTCCAAGAAATAATTATTTACGAATTAAATTAATTACCCGGTAATTAATTTCAATTCACTAGACTGCATGATTTATCAAATAAATCAAATTAGATATCTAATATCCAATATTAATGAAGAGATAATAAATACATATTTATCCATCCAATATCCTTGTGCGCGACTCCGTAGGTCCGTCTTAGTCGGCAATGGGAGGAACCAAGGAGTACGGATAACACTTAGCCAGTCTAGTGCTTCGTACCGTAACCCAACTAAGAACGAATGATCGGATCATTCCAAAACCATTATGTCGTGAATACCATATACGTATAAACCCTTCAATCATATGTCCCGATCAAGTACTAGGGTCACAGTAAAGTCAAACCCTACTGTAACTTGACTCTATGCTTTCTATTAATGCAAACTGAGATCAGCGAGCTCTTGTGTATCAAATACAACTAGCTCTAAATGCTTTGACCAAAGACTTATAATCTCATTTGCTATTAACCGCATAGGACATTTACCTGCTCACTTACAGGGGAAAGAATTCTACCCTGGTATTCAGTAGAGACTGCTACTTGTCCATTAAGTTGCATTTCGAGGTTGACCCCACCCACCGGCGATTGGATCGAACTACTCTAATGACTGACTCAATGTCACAAGCACATCTCCTACTGAAACCTCAAGTCAAAGGTCCACGTATACCTATCACAACCTTTCGATCCAGTCATTGACAAACCCTGAGTGATATCCATGTGACCGAATCGAGGTGAGTCGTGTTCGAGTACACTAATCTCATTAGCATACCTATAACGTGTGCTCCCACTAACTCTTAGTGAAGACCGGCACTCTACATGTTGAAGTACACGTTATACAAGTCTTGTCTAAACTAATTGCCCAGTTAAGTTTTATCGACTTGCGAACGAGTTAAGCATTCGAGCTCTAAACACTTCCAGTGCCTATCTCCTTATCTCCATAATGAGTAGAATGATTGCTCTCAAATGCAAGGACTATTATTCTATATACCAAATCACAATGCCAGTAATATACAATAATATAGAAATAATTATTGCCTTATTAAATATTCATAATTACAATACAAATACTCTCACTCTCTCATCCTCTGAGTGGCAATCGAGGGCATATCCCTAACAATCTCCCACTTGCACTCAATGCCACAAACTATGGTATCAAATACCCATACTCTCTAGATGTCTCTCTAAGACCTTCTGAGATAGTGGCTTGGTAAGTGGATCAGCAACGTTATTTGCTGTGTCTACTCTCTGCAGTATAAAATTTCCTTCCTGAACCATTTCTCTCACAAAATGATATTTTCTTGCAATATATTTGGTATTGCGGTGAACCCTAGGCTCCTTAGCCTGTGCAACAGCTCCGTCGTTGTCACAAAACAGCATCACGGGCTTCTCCGCATTAGGAACCACTTGAAGTTCCTCGGTGAACTTCTTAATCCAAAAAGCTTCTTTAGCAGCCTCTGTGGCTTCTTGATATTCGGCTTCACATGTAGAGATAGCAGTCGAACTTTGCTTGGCACTTCTCCAAGAAACTGCTCCACCATTTAGAGTGAAGATATACCCTGATGTAGACATCTGAGCATCCATGTTCCCTGAAAAATCTGAGTCTGTATGGCCTATCACTCTAATTTCTCCACCGCCGTATATAAGAACCAAGTCTTTAGTCCTCCTTAGGTACTTAAGAATGTTCTTTACAACAGTCCAATGTTCCTGCCCTGGATTTGACTGAAACCGACTTACTACGCTCACAGCATAGGCAATGTCCGGTCTAGTGCAAATCATAGCGTACATGAGGCTACCTACTGCCGAAGCATAGGGAACCTTACTCATTTCCTTTCTGTCTTCCTCACTTTGAGGACACATCTCTAAGGAAAGTTTTGCACCATGTTGCATAGGAATAAACCCTCTTTTAGAATCTTCCATCCTAAATCGCTTCAGGATCTTTTCTCTATAGAGGGCTTGGGAAAGACCTAACATTCTTTTCGCTCTATCCCGGTAGAGACGAATACCCAGAATATAGGTAGCTTCTCCCAAGTCTTTCATTGAGAACTCTTTAGAAAGCCAAGCTTTCACAGAACTGAGCATTCCTACGCCGTTTCATATAAGTAGAATGTCATCTACATATAGTATTAAGAACGCAATTTTGCTCCCACTAACCTTCTTGTAAATACAGGGCTCCTCTTTGTTTCGGACAAAATCAAACTCTTTGACTGTCTCGTTAAAACGAAGATTCCAACTCCGTGAAGCTTGCTTCAGTCCATAAATGGCACGCTGAAGTTTGCATACTTTGTGAATATTGGTTTGAGATATGAATACCTTAGGCTGCTCCATGTAAATCTCCTCCTCGAGGAATCCATTTAGGAATGCCGTTTTCACATCCATTTGCCATATTTCATAATCTAAGTGGGCTGCTATGGCAAGCATCATGCGAATAGACTTAATCATAGCTACAGGCGAGAAGGTCTCGAAGTAATCGATTCCTTCTCTTTGGGAATAACCCTTTGCCACAAGCCTGGCCTTATAGGTATCAACCTTGCCATCTCCACCAGCCTTTCTTTTATAGATCCATTTGTTTCCAATAGGCACTATGCCTTTAGGACGATCTACTAAAGTCCAGACCTGATTAGTATGCATTGAGTCTATCTCAGCTTCCATAGCTTCTTGCCACTTGGTGGAGTCAACATCTACCATCGCTTGGTCGTTTGTAGAAGGATCATTCTCTTGACTATTTTCTGTCATCTCATGGACACCCAGTTCCTCTTGATGAAGATAGCCATACCTATGAGATAATTGAGAAATTCTACTAGACTTACCAGGTTGTGTTTGTATTTCAGAAGGTTGGGTTCTAATATCTTGCATAGGTGTCTCATTTGGTGTTTCTTTTATTTCTTCCAAAGAAATATTTTTACCTGCCCCTCCTTCCTGAATAAACTGATCTTCCAGGAAGTGTGCTTGTATAGCAACGATGATCCTATGATCTTCGTGCAAGTAGAATAGATATCCCACGGAATCCCCTGGATATCCTATGAAATGACCTTTCACAGACCTAGTGACCGGTTTCCCCTGCTTATGTCAAGCAGACTAAAGTAGAGAAGCAGGGCATCCCCAAATCCTAATGTGATTAAGATTTGGTTTCCTACCTCTCCACATATCATGTGGAGTCTTAGGAACAGATTTGGAAGGACATATGTTCAAGATACGCGCAGCAGTAAGGAGCTCGTAACCCCATAGATAAATCGGTAGATCAGTATAGTTAAGCATGGAGTGAACCATGTCCAACAAGGTTCGGTTCCTTCTTTCTGATACACCATTTAATTGTGGAGTAGCTAGAGGAGCGAACTGTGACACTATTCCTAGTTCTTTTAAGAACTCATCAAATTCGGTACTCATGTACTCACCACCCCGGTCTGAATGAAGAGTCTTAACACGGTTACCTGTTTGATTTTCAACTAGGGCTTTAAATTCCTTGAATTTATCAAAAGCTTCAGACTTATGTTTTATTAAGTAGACGAATCCATACCCGGTATGGTCATCAGTGAATGTAATGAAATACTGAAAGCCGTCTCGTGCCACTTCAAAAGGGCCACAGACGTCGGTATGGATCAATCCAAGTTTTTCAGCAGCTCTTTCAGAAGTCCTTGCGAAGGGTAACTTAGTCATTTTGCCTTGAAGGCAAGATTCACAAGTTGGATAGGGATCTGATCCCAATGGACCCGTAAGCCCATCTTTCTCCATTTTATGAACCTTGGTCTGACCGATATGACTAAGTCTAAGATGCCACTTAAGTGCTTGGTTCGTTTCATCCCTACCATGCTTCCTAGTTATAGTGTTCACAGTTGTTTTATTCTTTAGATTTAAATGGTATAAACCATTTAATAATGTAGCAGTACCAACCAATTTATTTCTAAAATAAATACGATAGGACCCATCTCCAATAAAGAAGTAAAATCCCTTTCGGTCCATGACCGGAATTGATACAATATTTTTGTGCCCCTGGGGCAAAACAAGTACATCATCTAAAGTAAGAATAAAACCAGATTCTAAATCCAACATAAGGGATCCGATATCAGAAGCCTCGACACTATACCCACTTCCGATGGTGACCATCACCTCCCCTGAATCCAGCTTCCTACTTCGTTCCAGATCCTGATTCATTGTACAAATGTGAGAACTCGCACCGGAATCAAGTATCCAAGATGTAGAATATACAGTTACAGAACAATTTGTTTCTAAAACCAGTAGTTCCGTACCTGAAGGCGCATTTCGGTCAAGCTTTGTACAGTACCTCTTCCAGTGGCCTAGCTCACTGCAGTTGAGGCATAGATCCGTTTTCTTGGCCCCCTTGCTCTTTTGAAACATTGGGGCCTTGCCCTTTCCCTTGTCGATCTTGTCTATTGGACCTAACTGCTTCTTGTTCTTTTTCTTCTTATTCTTGGACTTCCAAGTCCCAGAAGAAATCACAAGTGCAACTTCCTTTCCCTTTGTCTTCATCTGAGACTGGGCAGTCGTTAGTTTGTTCATTAGCCCAGCTAAGATGCATGCAATCTCATTGCAGTTGAAGTTAATGACAAATTGTGAAAAAGAGTCAAGAAGTGACTGCAGGATAAGGTCAGTTTGGAGATATGCATGCATCTGAAAATCAAGAGCTTCCAACCTCTCAATCATCGAGATCATCTTGAGGACATGGTCCCTAACCCTCTCTCCTTCCTTCATCCTGGCGCCGAATAATTGCTTCGATATGTCATATCTAGCAATTCGGCTATGCTCTCCATAGAGCTCAGCCAGGTGCGATAAGATGGCTCTCGAAGACGTCATCTTTTCATGGGCTCGTTGAAGCTCATTGGTCATTGAGCCTAACATGTACCCTCGCACTCTTATGTCGTCTTTTACACATTTCTCATGGGCATCGACATCTTCCTGATTGGATCGGGTTCTTGCAGGAGCCGCTGGGATGTCCGCCTCCAAGACGTATCCCAGCATTTCCATAGTTAGGACAATCCTCAAGTTCCGAAGCCAGTCCACATAGTTCGGACCAGTCAGGACGTTCTTTTCAAGTAATATAGCGAGTGGGTTCATTGTCATATTGAGAGTTTTGTTAACTACAGAGAATAATTTAAGATTCGTTAGTGATTGTTTAATCATGATCCGAGTAAAGAATTTAAGGACTTTCTTTATTCATGACTCGGCTCCCACTATTTTATCGGCATTTACACACTCCCATGTTAAATCCGGAAGTCTTGGGTGACTTCATAGTGGTGATCGATTTCTTTACAAAGTTTAATAGAGGTCAACCCATACAGTTTCTATTCTATTATTCTTTTTAAAGTGGTGTCTAACACCAACCCATCTAATGGATGATTCGATTTTCTTTTACCCCTAGTTCACTTGCCCTCAACCCATTCGGTTTCTATGGCTCGCTGAACTATCTAAGTTTAAACCGTCAACTCCTATTAGTCTGACAATTGAATCTTACGCGGCAACCCATACGGTTTATAGGGGTTTGATTTGTCACAACCAAAGGCATCTAATGCACTCTAGGAATTTATAAACTTTCCCTAAAAATATTACCCTAACATACTCGGAAGAATAATATTCCGGTTTACATTTCAATTTTCCATGAGTTTGACGGAGGGTAGGAAACCTCGTAACCTTTATAACTTAGTGTTTGTAAGTGGGAGTATTAACGTGATTATATGTTACACTTTGCACATTAATCCGTTTATAAGCGCGGTTTGTCGGTTTGTTTGTTTGTCATACAATATGAAAACATACACAACCTAAAACTAACAACATGCAGTTCATGGACCGTTTCTAGAACAAAAACATCGTAATCTAATTACATGTCTTCGGTCTTGAATCTTCGTCTACTCGAGCGGATCTTCCTCCGGTCTTCGTCATTACATATGAATTTTACATTTGAAAAATTGCATCCTATACAAATTTTCTAGTAAAATAAATAGGCTCAAAACGGCCTTTACAACCCAATCGAACAAAACAAACGATTCAAAACTAGGTCCATGAACTACATCCCCATTCTAAATTAATGCAACAATTACATTAAAATAAATGGCAATAATGATTAATCTAAAATTGATCTAATCAACAAAAATTAATCCAACAATAAGAATTAATCCAATTAATTCACTTAACCGTTAATTTTAATTTGCTCCGGACAAAATAAATATTTCATTAAATTAATTCCCTTAAAATAAAATTACCATAATTATATTTTAGTCAAATTACATCCAATTTAATTTGCGGAAAATTAATTTACCGAACAAAATATAAAAACGGAGTCGGAAAACACAAGGCTCGGGCCAAGCCCACGGCCCGACAGGGGCTGCCCAGCCCAGCCCATTGACCAAATTGACCCATTGACCCATCGGCCCGACCCATTGACCCAATGACCCGTAGCTCCAGCCGGTCCTACTAATTTTCCGGCTCATTTTTTTCGTCCCGAATCCAAAAATAATATTTTTTTAATTTTTATATTACACTATTAAATCAGTTTTTCAAAAGAAAAATAGATTTATATTATAACATAAAATCATGAAAAATAATTTTTAGATGAACAATTAAACATCAACAATTAAAACGATTATGATTCTAAATCATAAAAAATAATCAAGCATTCCAAATGTAAATATCGAATATACGATTGCATAGACCTCACTCCGATACCACTGTTGGGATTCGGTGATTAAAATCGAATTACGCAGCGGAAAATAAACCGGTCCAACCGGATAAAATCAAACCCCAAAAACGGACCGATCAAGCATCATATAAACGAATATAAATAAAGAGGAAGAGAATCAAAGAATACTTACCCTTGTAGTCCTTTGATGATATAATCTTCGAAGGAAAAACCCGAACAAGCTTTCTCCGGTTACCGACACGAACACGAATCCAATTCGTCGTAGCTTGTTGAATGATCCAACAGCGAAATTGCCGAATGTCTCTACGTTATTACGCGTCGGATATTGATCGGAAAAATAAAATATCAATTCGTTCTCAAAGAACACGGCTAGAAATTGATACGGTATTTTTCTTCTCTTCTCTTCTTCCTTTTCTTTCTCTCAAAAATGAACAAGAAAAAGAAAATAAATTTTTCTCTCCCCTCCCTTAAGAACTCACGGCTGAATCATACTCGTTGAGGTGAGTAATAGTATTGTTTTATAACATGATTGAAAAGATACTAAAAACCAATATTATCATGTTATCTTTTGTCTTCATGTACAAAAACAACTCAAACTCACCCCACATCACATCATGACAACTAAAGGAAGTATCATGCAAGGTGGGAGGAAAATGAGGGGGGAGGCCCGCTAGATTTTAGGTGAGAAAACGAGCCGAGCCACTCGGTTCATGTACCGGACGTTCGCGTGTCTAGTCCGTTAAATACACTTCGTTTTATCCCAAATGTATTTATACTTAATTAATTAATTGAATTAATTAATTTTATCAAATACAAAATTATAATAATATATTTCCAAGAAATAATTATTTATGAATTAAATTAATTACCCGGTAATTAATTTCAATTCACTAGACCGCATGATTTATCAAATAAATCAAATTAGATATCTAATATCCAATATTAATGAAGAGATAATAAATACATATTTATCCATCCAATATCCTTGTGCGCGAATCCGTAGGTTCGTCTTAGTCGGCAATGGGAGGAACCAAGGAGTACGGGTAACACTTAGCCAGTCTAGTGCTTCGTACCGTAACCCAACTAAGAACGAATGATCGGATCATTCCAAAACCATTATGTCGTGAATACCGTATACGTATAAACCCTTCAATCATATGTCCCGGTCAAGTATTAGGGTCACGGTAAAGTCAAACCCGAATGTAACTTGACTCTATGCTTTCTATTAATGCAAACTGAGATCATCGAGCTCTCGTGTATCAAATACAACTAGCTCTAAATGCTTTGGCCAAAGACTTATAATCTCATTTGCTATTAACCGCATAGGACATTTACCTTCTCACTTACAGGAGAAAGAATTCTATCTTGGTATTCAGTAGAGACTACTACTTGCCCATTAAGTTGCATTTCGAGGTTGACCCCACCCACCGGCGATTGGATCGAACTACTCTAATGACTGACTCAATGTCACAAGCACATCTCCTACTGAAACCTCAAGTCAAAGGTCCACGTATACCTATCACAACCTTTCGATCCAGTCATTGACAAACCCTGAGTGATATCCATGTGACCGAATTGAGGTGAGTCGTGTTCGAGTACACTAATCTCATTAGCATACCTATAACGTGTGCTACCACTAACTCTTAGTGAAGACCGACACTCTACATGTTAAAGTACACGTTATACAAGTCTTGTCTAAACTTATTGGCCAGTTAAGTTTTATCGACTTGCGAACGAGTTAAGGATTCGAGCTCTAAACACTTCCAGTGCCTATCTCCTTATCTCCATAAGGAGTAGAATGTTTGCTCTCAAATGCAAGGACTATTATTCTATATACCAAATCACAATGCCAGTGATATACAATAATATAGAAATAATTATTGCCTTATTAAATATTCATAATTATAATACAAATACTCTCACTCTCTCATCCTCTGAGTGGCATTCGAGGGCATATCCTTAATAGTTTCATTGGATTCCCATCTGGGATGATCTACATGCCCGAAGATTGTAAGATCATTGTTGCTTTGCAAGCACACTTCCTGGAAGATGAGTTCATTCAGGAATACAGAGCAGGTAGAAGTATTTCTTTGGAAGAATATAATGAAACCCCTTAGGAGACACCTGTGCAAGAAATTGGAACCGAACCTTATGAAGCACAAGTACAACCACCTCATAGGTCTAGTAGGGTGTCTCATTTACCTGAGAGGTCTGGCCTTGTGCACCTGGAGCAGCTGGGTATCCATGAGGTTCCAAGTGATAGCCAAGAGACCGACCCAATGACATATGACCAAATGATGGTAGATGTAGACTCCGCGAAATGGCGTGACTCTATGGAAGCTGAGATAGACTCGATGCCTGTCAATCAGGTCTGGACTCTAGTAGACTGCCCCAAGGGCATAGTGCATATTGAGAACAAGTGGATCTACAAGAGAAAGACTGATGGTGATGGCAAGGTTGAAACCAATAAGGCCAGGCTTATGGCAAAGGGTTATACCCAGAGGGAAGGGATCGATTACCATGATACCTTCTCACCCATAGCTATGATCAATTCTATTCGCATGATGCTTGCTATAGCTGCCTACCACGATTATGAGATATGGAAAATGGACGTAATGACGGCTTTCATTAATGGATTCCTCGAGGAGGAAATCTATATGGAGCAGCCTAAAGGCTTTGTGTCCGAGGTCGATATTCAGAAAGAGTGCAAGCTTCAGCGTTCCATTTACGGACTGAAACAAGCTTCGCATAGTTGGAGCCTTCATTTTGACGAGGCAGTCAAAGAGTTTGACTTCGTGCAAAATGAAGAGGAACCTTGTGTATACAAGAGGGTTAGTGCGAGCAAGATCGCATTATTAGTACTATATGTAGATGTCATTCTACTAATAGGAAATGATGTGGGAATGCTCAGTTCTGTGAAATCTTGGCTTTCGAGTAATTTCTCCATGAAAGACATGGGAGAAGAAACCTATATTCTTAGTATTCGGCTCTACCAGGATAGAGCGAAGAGAACAATTGGTCTTTCCCAAGCCCTCTATATAGATAAGATCTTAAAGCGATTTAAGATGGACGATTCTAAAGAGGGTTCCTACCGATGCGACATGGAATAAAACTCTCCTTGAAGATGTGTCCTCAAAGTAAGGAACAACGAAAGGAAATGAGTAATATACCATATGCGTCGGCCGTGGGTAGCCTTATGTAGGCTATGTTGTGTACGATACCTGACATTACGCATGCTGTGAGCGTGGTAAGTAGGTTTCAGGAAAACCCAGGTAGGGAACAATGAACAGCCGTAAAGAACATTCTGAAGTACTTGAGAAGGACTAGAGATATGGTTCTAATGTATGGCGGTGGAGAACTGAATGTGGTGGGATTCACTGATTCGGACTTCCAAGGACAGAAGGACAATTCGATATCTACTTCTGGCTACATATTTACTTTTAATGGAGGAGCAGTATCTTGGCGTAATGCCAAGCAAAGCGCGACTGCTGAT
The DNA here is from genome assembly GCA_033398695.1 of Orobanche coerulescens. NCBI lineage: Eukaryota > Viridiplantae > Streptophyta > Magnoliopsida > Lamiales > Orobanchaceae > Orobanche > Orobanche coerulescens. The sequence goes on from CM065819.1 coordinate 61,151,005, forward strand.
TCCACCTGTCAGGCTGAGTATCAAGCAGCCTCGGAGGCTTCTAAGGAAGGGTTCTGGATTAAGAAGTTTCTGGGAGAACTTCAAATGATACCATGTGCTGAGCTGCTTATTCCGCTGTACTGCGACAACGACGGAGCTGTATCGCAGGCCAAAGAGCCGAGGTTTCACAACAGCACCAAACACATTGAGAGAAAGTATCATCTCATAAGAGAATTTGTTCGAAAGGGATACATTGTGCTGCATAGAGTAGACTCAACCAAAAACATCGCTGATTCAATGACCAAGCCACTTCCTCATAATAGCTTGGAGCGTCATCTAGAGAACATAGGTATTAGATACCATAATGTGTGACATTGAGTGCAAGTGGGAGATTGTTAAGAGTATGTCCTCGAATGCCACTCGGGGGATGTATGAGTGAGGGCATTGTACTTGTTATTATGTAAATCACTATCATAAAGCAATTGTTTGTTTCTTTATTTACTAGCAGTTACTGGCATTCATGACTCATAAATGTATATATAGAAACTAGTCTGTGTATTTGAGAGCAAAACATTCCACTCCGTATTGGATAATGGGATCGGGACTAGAAAGGTTTATGGCTCAAATATTTAATCGTTCGCAAGTCGATGAAACTTGACTGGGCTTTAAGTTTAGGGGAAGACTTGTATGACGTGTTCTTTGACTTGAAGAGCGCCTGTCGAACACTAATGGTTAGTGGGAGCACACGTTATAGGTATGCTAATGAGATTAGTATACTTGAACCGACTCACCCTCGATTCGTCACACGGATTTCACTCCGGGATAGTCAATGATGGAATCGAAAGGTTGTGATAGGTATTCGTGAACCTCCGACTTGATGTTTTGGTAGGGATGTGCTTGTGACGTTAATATTTTCATTAGAGTAGTTCGACCCAAAAAACCGGAAGGTAGGAGTCAACCTCGACGTGCCTCTTGACGGGCAAGTAGTAGGTCCTAGTAAATACCAAGATAGAATTCTTTCTCCTGTTAGTGAACGGGTTATATGTCCTATGCGGTTATTGGCATATGAGATAATAAGTCTTTGGCCAAATCATTGGATCTAGTTGTATTGGATATACGAGAGCTCGATGATTCCGATTTGCATTAACTCATGTATAGTGTTAAGTAAATATAGGGTTTGACTAACCGTGACCCTATAACTTGATCGGGACATTTCAAATAAGGGTTTATACGTATACTAGTTTTCACGAGAGGATGGTTCTTGAATGATCCCAATCATTCGATCTCAGTTGGGGTACAGTGTAGGCCGCTAGGCTGGCTAGGTGGTGCTACTACTCTTTGGTTCCTCCCATTGCTAACTGAGACGGACCTACCAAGTCGCGCAATAGGATTGATGATGGATTGAATCGAGCTTATTATCTCATTATGAATATTAGATATTGGATATCTAATTAATTGGGACATTGGATGTCTAAATTAATTTACTGGAAAAATAAATTTACGGCCTAATGAATTAAAAAAAATACTGGGTGATTAATTTAATTCATGAATATAATTATTTATTGGAGAAATTAATTATGTTATTATGTATTTGATATGATTAATTAATTGGATTAATTAATTGATATAAATACATCGGAACGGAATTGGAGTTTATCTGTTTGGACTCACAGGAGTCCGAAACGAACCGAACTCGTCCGATTTTTCCATGATGGCCGCCCCCCTTCCACCAACCTTCCCCTTGGTCTTTTGTTTCCATTTTATAATGGATGACAATGACTTGTGTGGTAATATCTCATGTGGATGAGTTGTAGATGTGGGTTGAATGTGTATAAAGAATGAGTAGAAGACTTACTCAAAAAACTTCACTTGGTGTTTCATGTAACACCCCCAAAACCATATGGGAATATTACACGCCGTAGACCCTTTCCACAAGGATCTACCAGGCTAAACATCCATAAACAACCAAATGTTTGCCCGACCAGGGTCAAACAACAAAATAATACAGACCGTTATGGTCACTTACACGTGAATACACAAACCGATGAGATCACACAACCCCAATCAACACAACTGACTTAAACGAAATTACCCACACAGGGGTCGAAATACAATACAGCGGAAGACTGAAATCAACTCTGACAACACAACAAAAATCAAACAACTCTCAACTCATGATTAGTATCGCAGCTCGTCATCCTCTTGTGCCAATCCTGTGACTGCTCCCCTGAATCTGCATGTACCTGGACGCAAAACAGACATCCACCCCCCGATTTCTCGGGGGTTAGTAAAACTCCACTGTTTTACTAGTGCAAGTATCAAATCATACGAAATATAACAAGCAAGTAATAATCGTGAATCAAATATGACAATCAAGTATCAAAATATCCCCGGGAGGTTTTCACAAGGAAAGGTAAGCTATGAAGCATTCGAAAATAAGATTATCACCTCGGGAATTTTAGAATTTCAAAACCTTTCGAAAATCTTAGGGTCTTAACCAAAATCTCAAAATTGTATTTCAATAATTTACAGTACAAAAACATTTCCATAAATCTCATGGGGCTCGACCCAACATTCTTTCTTAAAACTTTCTTACATAGAGTTTGATTTACAAAACATGATTCGTGACACCGTGATCCCCTGTCACGTGTCTCCGTAGGTTCAACAACCCGCACGGACTTAACCAATCACAACAATCACAAAAATCAATCGTGCTCATGACTCCGTGATCGCTTGCCACGAGTCTCCGTAGGTTCAATAACCCACACGGATTGAGCAAACACAACAATCACAATAATCAATCATGCTCATGACTCCGTGATCGCTTGCCACGAGTCTCCGTAGGTTCAACAACCCACACGGATTGAGCAAACACAACAATCACAACAAACAGTCCCGACCCCGTGAACCTGTGTCACGTGTCACCGTAGGTTCCGTCGAACCCGCACGGTTGGACGTACTGTGTCCTGATTCAATGGACCTGTGCCATGAATCATCATAGGCCTCGTCAGACCCGCACGATTGGACCTCAGCACCACACACTAAGTTCTGATCCCATGGACCTGTGCCATGAATCCTCGTAGGCCCCGTCGAACCCGCACGAGTGAACTTAGCGTTCCAGCACATCACATTCACATTCACATTACATACAACAATGAGCACAGATAGTCAATCACGTTGATCACCACAAAATTGTACATCACACGCACAAAACACAATATCAACACTCTCAACAACTATCATCAATCAACGACGTACAACCAACATAACACACGTTCGGTACACAATGCATTGCACAACAGCTAACACATATACCAATATAACACTATTATCACAAAGCCTTCAAATTTCGGAAAACACAAACAACTCAAACGGAACATATTTGTGAAGGCAAGCAAAATCATCATAAATCTCATACGTATTACTAGTCGCAAGATACAAGTCGTATAGTAAGATACTTGCCTTAATAACCACTACCAAACGCTCGAAGAACACGGTTCGACCGGGAAGCTCGGACCCCGAAGAAGACAACGAACGGAAGGGTTCCGACTCGAGTTCTTCACTAGAATTCGACCCTAAAAACATATAATCAATAAATCATCGATCATACGAGGAAGAATAATCGAAGAACGCCCGAAAACCCCTCTATGACATTTTACCGGACACCTTCAAGGCGTCGATCAAGAACTCGACCAAAACAACGAATCGATATGTTCCAACCATGGAATAACAAGGGAAATGATACAATACATCTAAATAATCATCAATCAATCACAATCCTAAGTTAAATCGGATTAAACGGACGAAATCGAACAAAATACCCAAAATCCCCAAAATTAGATTTCTAGAAAATGTGACCTGATTCGCTCGATCAAAGGATGTTATAGGATGGATGATTGATGATATGAACTCCAAGACTTCAGGGATTTATTGACCAACAACATCTCTCCATGATAAGAACAACCCCAGCCGCGGAAGAGAAGGAGAAGAAGGAGAAAATGGCGAAAAAAAACGACTGCTGGGCCTTAAATAGGCTGACACAGTGTGCCGCGGCCCAGCCGAAGTGTGCCGCGGCATAGGGCCAAATCTGCCGGCAGTGACTCGACAGTGTGCCGCGGCCCTGCCGGCCTGTGCCGCGGCACAAGGTACAGATGGGTCGGCTGAAGATGTGCGTGCCGCGGCTCGGCCAAGTGTGCCGCGGCCCTTCCGGCAGGCTGCTCGGCCGTAACTGGAACATTTGAGTGACTTAGCTATTTCGACCATAACTCCCTCGTCCGGAGTCCGATTGACTCACCGTTTGAACCATTGGAAAGATAACTCTATTATTTATAATATTTCTAAGATTCAGAATTTTTGGAGTTTCCAAAATTTAATGGTGATTTAACAAAATCGAACTCATACGTGGAAAAGTCGTTTAATAACACTGAACTCAAGAAAACGACACCGAAACCCGAACCCGAATACGAATCGAAGATACGGCCACGAAGTACTCGCAAGGACGAATCTGAGAGCTAAGAGAACACACGATTCCGACCACCCGAAGGCTCGAAATTCAACAACGGAAGGTAATTACCCCAAACTTTGGGAAATTACGAAAATGGCCCAAAACGTCCGAAAATCATGATACGAGATCGAATAACCAAACCGAAGTTCACAACACGTCTAACAAAGTTAAACGGACTTACGGGAAACTCGAAATAGTAATTTCGGACGAGATTCACAAGAATCGAACTCGAGTGCGGAAAAGTCGTTAAGAAACACGGGATTCCACAAAACAATACCGAAACGAACTCGGGTGACAAAAAGTGCAGAATTAATCATTCTCAGAACGATGAAATGGTCCCATGCGAGTCGTCAAAACGGACCTCCGCCGAAAAAAAAGAGGATTACCGGAAATCCGAAATTGCGGATATTACATTCTACCCTCCTTAAAAGAAGTTTTGTCCCGAAACTTAAATGAAGTAGGGAGAAGCAATATCCCACCAGAAAAACTCAACGAGATACACCAGAACCGAAAAATCGCGCCCAACGGCGAAATGTTACAAGCAACACGAAAAAACATATAGCGTGAATACACGACTCACGACGACCATAACAACGCCACCGGCAATGATTCAAAACAATAATGAGCAATTAACGACGTATCACATGCATACATTTAATCAAAGAAACGCACGCGACAACAAGTCGCATCCGACCACAACGACTATGCGGTAGAAACAAATATAGTATTATGATAGAATTCACTCCGATTCTCGTCAACAAGAAAATGTCCGACGTCAAGACACAAACAATTCAAGATAACAGAAAACGAGAATACCGGACAATGCATTCTATCCTATTAAAAATAAGTTTCGTCCCGAAACTTAAAATAAAACATCATGGTAGAATACAAACAAAACCAAAAAGTCCACGCAACAAATATCAATTTCTACCCGAATTACAGCACGAAGTACGATACACAACTACATCACGGGACACCACCAGGCACTCCATGAGTAGGAACGAAAATCCAATTCCCGAAGATCTTGGCAATGTCTCACAATGCACCGCTCGGTGACCCACTTGGCCACACTCGAAACAATTGACTAACGGTGAACGACAATTCTTTATAGTACGAGATCAGGCAACAACAGTCAGACAACCCCGTTCGAACAACAACGATCGAACAACAACGATCAAATAACAATGATAGAACAACAACGATCAAATAACAATGATCGAACAATAATGATCAAATGACAACAGTCGAACAATGACTCCGAAGTCCCCACTTCAACTCCAGACATTAAAGGAACTGGTAGAAAGTGAAAGATGTTACTTCCAAACAAGGTTCACAAGAATCGAACCGAATTCGGAAAGGTCACGATGACAAACAGGTCGATCTGAAACAAGGTCACAACCAGTTCGAACGATGACAACTGAGACATCAAACAAGTTCAAAAAGTATCGACGAACACGTGCAAGTCGATAGAATTTAGAAGGAGAAACTGCAGAAGTCAAACATAGTACGGGTATTACATCCGACCTCTTATAAAAGAAATGTCGTCCCTGTAACTCACAACAACGGAAACAAGGTAACAACACAAAAAGCATCCGACAGGAAAATCTCCCAAGGGTCTCTCAGAGCCGATCCTGATATCCACGCTGAAGCGCGAACTCCGAAAGTCTCAGTAGCCAATTCGCAAAACTGAATTTGGTGTCCCTCGAGTTTGTACTTGAAACGCGTTACTGACGAGGAGGACAATTTACACGAGCATGCCCCGGCACATCACGGTTGAAACGCCTCGGCTCGGCATACCGAAAATACAATGGGGCATAATGTCGCAAAACAACATAGCGGAGATGCCAACTCAGCACAACAAAGAATCATAACACATATCATATACAACGATTACCATCGTAAAGTAATACACACACAAACACTACAACAATGACGGTATCGTTCGGCGGCCCTAACGGCCCGAACAATAACCAGCACACAATTACAAACATCATGAAACCATCACACATGTACACCAACATACAAACCCAAGCTTTAACAGCTCACACAGGTGCGATAACACGCAAGCCGCCACGAAATGACAACATTAAAGATCGTCATTACACCTCCCACAAAGGGCTAACAAAACATATGCGTGGCGAACGACTCAACGTTCACACCACCAATTCAAACACAATTCAGAGGGTTAACACCCTAACAGCAATACCAACATCATACACACCTTCTCCGACCACAAGCAGGAAATGATGGGTTTTAAAAATGAAAACCACCTTTTGAAAAAAACATTTTAGAAAAATACCGGTTGATCTTGAGTATCACCTTGCAAAAAGTACAAACGTGAAACATCGTTATCAAGACTTTGGAAAACCATTTCGCATTTGTTAAAAAAAATGAGGACACTATCTTTTAGTGAAAAAATTTTAGAGTATTCGACCCTTGGGTCTAAGTAAAAGTGTTTATAAAACATTGAAAATATCTCAAAACATTTTGGTCCTCGAGGTAGAAAAATTTTGAAACATATTGTGGCACCTTAGAAGTACCACGAGAAAACAATTCATTTTAAACGTACGTCTCGAAATTTATTTTCTAAGATACTCAAGGTTTTTGAAATAAAACTCAGTCTGTAAAATATTGAAAGCCATTACAAAAGAACTCACGCAGCGGAAAAAGGGATACAGTCCTAAATGCACAATCCAATTAAATACATCTCACAGCATCTAGTTTAAACATACAACAAAACCATTCCTCGGAGTTTCTCACGAACTCAATCGTGATACCTTATTCGAAACCCAACAAGGTTCTCAATTTTCACACCGTACCACCCTTCACCGTGGTTCAAAGGTAAACCAATAATAGGCCCAGTTTTATACATATACTATATGTCACACGTATTACATACAACTATATTCACAACACCGTGCAAATAAAATTATGCACCGCAATTAACTCATTTAGATAAAATCATGATACACAGGTACTTCGCATAAAAGGGGAGACATACGTCCACAGGCCGCACGGAGATGACGGTCGCCCATGATACTAATCTCATCCGACAACATATCCGACACGTTGTGACTACGCACAACTCAACTTGTCACCTGACGACTCGAACGACAAGACAACACATTACTCGACAAACCACAACTCGACTCGACCCGACAGCCTAGGTTTCCGCAACCTAAGCTCCGATACCATAAATGTAACACCCCCAAAACCATATTGGAATATTACATGCCGTAGACCCTTTCCACAAGGATCTACCAGGCTAAACATCCATAAACAACCAAATGCTTGCCCGACCAGGGTCAAACAATAAAATAATACAGACCGTTATGGTCACTTACACGTGAATACACAAACCGATGAGGTCACACAACCCCAACCAACACAACTGACTTAAACGACATTACCCACACAGGGGTCAAAATACAATACAGTGGAAGACTGAAATCAACTCTGACAACACAACAAAAATCAAACAACTCTCAACTCATGATTAGTATCGCAGCTCGTCATCCTCTTGTGCCAATCATGTGACTGCTCCCCTGAATCTGCATGTACCGGGCCTTAAGCAGGACATCCACCCCCCGATTTCTCGGGGGTTAGTAAAACTCCACTGTTTTACTAGTGCAAGAATCAAATCATACGAAATATAACAAGCAAGTAATAATCGTGAATCAAATATGACAATCAAGTATCAAAATATCCCCGAGAGGTTTTCACAAGGAAAGGTAAGCTATGAAGCATTCGAAAATAAGATTATCACCTCGGGAATTTTAGAATTTCAAAACCTTTCGAAAATCTTAGGGTCTTAGCCCAAATCTCAAAATTGTATTTCAACAATTTACATTACGAAAACATTTCCATAAATCTCATGGGGCTCGACCCAACATTCTTTCTTAAAACTTTCTTACATAGAGTTTGATTTACAAAACATGATTCGTGACACCGTGATCCCCTATCACGTGTCTCCGTAGGTTCAACAACCCACACGGACTTAACCAATCACAACAATCACAAAAATCAATCGTGCTCATGACTCCGTGATCGCTTGCCACGAGTCTCCGTAGGTTCAAAAACCCACACGGATTGAGGAAACACAACAATCACAATAATCAATCATGCTCATGACTCCGTGATCGCTTGCCACGAGTCTCCGTAGGTTCAACAACCCACACGGATTGAGCAAACACAACAATCACAACAAACAGTCCCGACCCCATGAACCTGTGTCATGTGTCACCGTAGGTTCCGTCGAACCCGCACGGTTGGACGTACTGTGTCCTGATTCAATGGACCTGTGCCATGAATCATCGTAGGCCTCGTCAGACCCGCACGATTGGACCTCAGCACCACACACTAAGTTCTGATCCCATGGACCTGTGCCATGAATCGTCGTAGGCCCCGTCGAACCCGCACGAGTGAACTTAGCGTTCCAGCACATCACATTCACATTCACATTACATACAACAATGAGCACAGATAGTCAATCACGTTGATCACCACAAAATTGTACGTCACACGCACAAAACACAATCTCAACACTCTCAACAACTATCATCAATCAACGACGTACAACCAACATAACACACGTTTGGTACACAATGCCTTGCACAGCAGCTAACACATATACCAATATAACACTATTATCACAAAGCCTTCAAATTTCGGAAAACACAAACAACTCAAACGGAACATATTTACGAAGGCAAGCAAAATCATCATAAATCTCATACGTGATTACTAGTCACAAGATACAAGTCGTATAGTAAGATACTTGCCTTAATAACCGCTACCAAACGCTCCGAAGAACACGGTTCTACCGAGAAGCTCGGACCCCGAAGAAGGCAACGAACGGAAGGGTTCCGACTCGAGTTCTTCACTAGAATTCGACCCTAACAACATATAATCAATAAATCATCAATCATACGAGGAAGAATAATCGAAGAACGCCCGAAAACCCCTCTATGACATTTTACCGGACACCTTCAAGGCGTCGATCAAGAACTCGACCAAAACAACGAATCGATACGATCCAACCATGGAATAACAAGGGAAATGATACAATACATCTAAATAATCATCAATCCATCACAATCCTATGTTAAATCGGATTAAACGGACGAAATCGAACAAAATACCCAAAATCCCCAAAATTAGATTTCTAGAAAATCTGACCTGATTCGCTCGATCAAAGGATGTTATAGGATGGATGATTGATGATATGAACTCCAAGACTTCATGGATTTATTGACCAACAACATCTCTCCATGATAAGAACAACCCCAGCCGCGGAAGAGAAGGATAAGAAGGAGAAAATGGCGAAAAAAAACGACTGTTGGGCCTTAAATAGGCTGACACAGTGTGCCGCGGCCCAGCCGAAGTGTGCCGCGGCATAGGGCCAAATCTGCCGGCAGTGACTCGGCAGTGTGCCGCGGCCCTGCCGGCATGTGCCGCGATGGGTCGGCCGAAGATGTGCGTGCCTCGGCTCGGCCAAATGTGCCGCGGCCCTTCCGGGAGGCTGCTCGGCCATAACTGGAACATGTGAGTGACTTAGCTATATCGACCATAACTCCCTCGTCCGGACTCCGATTGACTCACCGTTTGAACCATTGGAAAGATAACTCAATCCTTTATAATATTGCCAAGATTCAGAATTTTTGGAGTTTCAAAAAATTAATGGTGATTTAACAAAGTCGAACTCATACGTGGAAAAATCGTTTAATAACACTGAACTCAAGAAAACGACACTGAAACCCGAACCCGAATACGAATCGAAGATACTGCCACGAAGCACTCACTAGGACGAATCTGAGAGTTAAGAGAACAAACGATTCCGACCACCTGAAGGCTCGAAATTCGACAACGGAAGGTAATTACCCCAAACTTTGGGAAATTACGAAAATGGCCCAAAACGTCCGAAAATCACGATACGAGATCGAATAACCAAACTGAAGTTCACAACACGTCTAACAAAGTTAAACGAACTTACGGGAAACTCGAAATAGTAATTTCGGATGAGATTCACAAGAATCGAACACGAGTGCGGAAAAGTCATTAAGAAACACGGGATTCCACAAAACAATACCGAAACGAACTCGGGTGACAAAAAGTACAGAATTAATCATTCTCAGAACGATGAAACGGTCCCAAGCGATTCGTCAAAATGGACCTCCGCCGAAAAAAAAGAGGATTATCGGAAATCCGAAATTGCGGATATTACATTTCATATGTGAGATTGGTAGAGAGAGAGAGAAACATTTTCTCAAGGTCTTCTTCTACTTCTTCTTCATTTCTTATTACTTTTCTTGGAGAAAATTCAAGACATAAATTGAGAGATATAGATTGAACACTTAGAGTGTTATAATCTTGATTAGCAAGCTCCTATAATCTTGTTCTAGCCGTATCCTTGGAGGATAATGAGGTTTAATCGTTCTGGTCGTTTCTCCGGCGCGTGGCAAGTAGAGACGCGGTGCTTTCATCATTGGATCATTAAAGAGCTTGGAGCGGATTGGGTTAGAACGCTACTGAAACATACTGTTAGTGTGCGCTAACCACTAGTGTTAGTGGCACCGAAACAAGCTACCTGACCAAAACATATTGTTAGTGTGCGCTAACCACAAGTGTTAGCGTGCACTACTAATGCACCCTAGCGTGCGCTATGTTATCAAAGAGCACATGCTATGCTTTTTGGCTAGCACGCTCTAAGGTGCTATAGTTAGCGCACGCTAAGTATTGTAGTTAGCGCGCGCTAACGGGTGCTGCAGAAACAGTCCAGAGGCTACTGGACTGGGTTAGAACGTTGGTTAGCGCATGCTATTTGGTAACATAGTGCACGCTAGGGTGCATTAGTAGCGAACACTAACACTTGTGGTTAGTGCACACTAACAGTATGTTTTGGTCAGGCAGCTTGTTTCGGTGCCACGATAGCGCACACTAATCTTAAAGATTAGCGCACGCTAAACTGTCCAGTGTCATTTCCACTTCATTTCTTCTCCTCTCCACGGGTTTGAGTCAAGGGCAACTAGGGATCACGATCTTGGCCGATTTTGCTCAATCCAAAGGTGTTTTGGAGTATTCTAGGTGATTATAACATCATCAAATCCATTGTTCTTTGCCGGATCAAGGTGCTTTTCTTGAATCCCTAGAATTGACTTTTTGGGAGTTTTGTTATGGATTTCATTTTCAATACGATTTTGATAAATCGATTGTTGTTTAATGATGTTGTTAAACATATCCTGTGGATTGTATATCCATATTTCGGATTGGATTTCTGTTTTCGTGTTTTGTCGGGACGGATCGCATTCTTGGCCATTTCGGGGTAAACCCTTGAACTTTCGTAGTTTGTTCCTTGAATTCAGCGACTTTAGGTCGTGCTATGGTATTCATTTTCATTGTTGTTATTGTCCTTCGTAGTGTATTGTCGCAAGTGGGCGTTCGGCAAAGCCGGCGGGTTCGTAGTCGGTTCGTGCCAACCTTTTTCGGTCGATTCTCCACATTTGTGGTTATTAGAGGCAAGTACCTTGTTCTTACATTTCTTGTTTCGTGGATATGATGATCCGTGATCATCTAAATGTGTTTGTTTGGTTGTTTGAAATGAACTTTCAAAAGATTCGGTTAACCTCGTTAAAGGCTCTCTTTCAAAACCGTGTGTATTTTGTGATTGGTGTGTTTCGTAAACGATTATGTGAATTCTGTGAATACGCTTGGTGTTGTTGTTGTACTTTGATAATATAGATTCATATATTATCTCATTTCAGTGTGTTGTGATTTGATACTCGTGTCGTGCTGTGTGTTTGTTGCCTTTGGGTGAATTGTTTGGATATCCTTGGCGAGCTGTGTTATGTGTGTGAATGTGTGTATATGGGTGGGGTCTACGGTGACACATGACATGTGATCATGTGGTCAGGATGCAACAAGTGATTGATCCAACCGTGAGAGCCTCGGGATACCTACGGTGACACATGACGTGCGATCATGTGGTCAGGAGACAACAAGTGATTGATCCAACCGTGAGATGATGTGGCAAGTGATCACGGTGGTATATGGAACCTGCGGTGACATATGCCATGTGATCATATGGTCAGGATAAAACAAGTTATTGATCCAACTGTGAGATGATGTGGCATGTGTTCATGGTGTTATGTATATGTGCTTTGCTCACCTCGGGAGGGTCCGTCGAGGCCTCGAGGGAATCTATGACTTCAATCTGGATTCACGAGTTGGTGTTGTATTTGTGTGACCAAGATTTGTGTATCTTGGCTGATTATGTTGTGTTGATTTTATGTCCATCGAGGACACGTGACGTGGGTTTTTACCCTGTGAATTGTTGTTGGTTTTCTATTTGTGAAAACAAAACCTTTGGGCTGTGACCCCTGTTGATTTTGGAAAGAGAAGGATTTGAAAATCCTAAATTGTTTTCCGTTAAAACTCCTGAGGGCATTTTAAACCGTTTTACAAATTGTTCTCTTGATTTGTGATCTTTCGAATTTGGAAAGCTTTACCCAAATCTTGCCTCGGGAAGTATTTTCGTTATGTTTGAATCTTTGAGGATTCCTGGTTGTTATTATTCTTGGAATTTGAATTGTATGACTCGTATTTTGCACTTTGTACTTGCACTAGTAAAATAGTAGAATTTTGCTAACCCCCGAGGAATCGGGGGGTGGATGTTTATATTGCATTCAGGTTTTGGGGAGCGTAGCACACGGTACATAACATAACTCACTGATACAAAATATACCAACTCTGTCCAACCCAATCCATCGGATAATATCATCAAATCTCAACATGATAATCAATTGCCAATCAACAGACAAGTACCAAGAACAAAATTCAACAACAACATCATCGTAATTCGGTAATCCATCTCATAATCGTACTTATCAACTTGTTTATGTGATAATCATCAACTCAAGAACACCAATATTCAATCCAAAACGAAATTCGAAGTGAATATTAATTGTCTCTTCGAAGAAATGGGTTGATTCTCCCGGTTGATACCGTTTCCAATCACTCCTAAGTTCAATATTGTTAAAAACGATCAGCTCCATGATTCTCAAGCGTTTTGGAACCTCAAAACCTCCTTCAAAACTCTCTCTATCGGATGAAGGGAAGAAATGTCTGAAATGAATAATAATACCCAACTGCACATATATATACTGTACGTTATTAGCGTGCGCTAACGATTACCTTTAGCGTGCGCTAAACCAGTCCACCAGTATGTTAAGTTTCTGTCCAACAACTTTCGCATGCACTATTCTCACTAGATAGCCTACGTTACTTGCCATAACATGCAGTAACTGACTTTGTTAGCATGTTCTATCGTAGTCCAGAGGCTACTGCCTTACTTCGCACTATGATTTACGTATGCAAAACCCATGCCGTAGCGTACGTAATATCGATGTTGACTTGATACAGTAAAACACTCATTAGCCTACGCTATACTCCAAAGGTAGCGTGCGATACTCATGGTTGACTCGACAATCTGCACCTACTCCGAAGATGCCTGTGTCCCACTTGCCGAAAACACCCACAATTGCCGGGATTCCCTTTTGACTGATCTGAAATTAGCATGCGTTAAGCCCATGCTTAGCGTGCACCAATCGTCCATAGCAAACATCCATTGACCTCATCGAACATGCGCTGAAAGAAACTGGGTCCACGGATTCATTATGCACTGATCTGCATTAGCGTGCGCTAACCTTAGGCTTTAGCGTGTGCTAGTCTTTGCCTTTAGTGCACGCTAAGCCTGCACATTAGCGTGCACTATGTCCTTCAATTAGCGTACGTTAATCAGGCTATACTTATCCAATTCTAATTGTTCCTGTCCGTAGTCTCGAAATATTAGACACGTATACATGACATGCTGAATACATATGCTCCTTCCAATAATATTCTCATATAATATGCCTAACACACAATATCTTCAAATGCAATTGTCGACCAAGTACGACAATTATACTAGTACAGATGTCTCAGTCCTCCAATTATTTTATCCCTACTATACATATTCCACATTGTGCAGTATAACTCGGATAAAATAACATTAAACAACTATAGTTGAAATTCGAGATATTACAATTTATGGATCCAGGTCTGATGATTGTCTAGAAGATTTGAGTATGTGAAGACGATGAGATTCAATAAATCATTCCGATAAGATCTGAATGTAAATCATTTCGGTAAGATCTGTATGTTTTTAGCTCTACTAAGAACCCTTAAGATATGTTTCTAGAAACCGATTGATCCAATATTTTTCTTGATTTTTAAATTTATACATACGTATATATAACTACATATAATCTCCATTGTGCTTGTGTATTTCAGCAAAGAAAACTAGAACTCCAGTACTATGATGAATCAAGAGAAACCATGTCCTCGAAGAGGGGAAATGGAAGGTGAAAAATCAAAATCAAGCGAATTGAAAACACGACTAATCGTCAGGTTACTATTCCAGTTTTACTTATTTATCATCTTTGTAAATATATATATATATATATATATATATAGTTCAAAGCTTGATATTGAGAATCTGCAAATGTCACGCCCCCAACATCGGGAAGGACGAGGGCGCGACGCATCGGTCGATCAATCAATCAAAGCGCAACAATAAATAGCGGAAGCAAAATAATGATTAGATAGTAATTTAAGACAACGATCTTGACCCGATGTATTAAGATTCGTTGTGATAAAAGTTGACAAATACAATTACAATGATCATAAGTTTGCAGCGGAAAATTTTCAAGTACCGAATGAACCAAGTACGAAACATAATTAACTATTACAAGTTGGGATGACAACAAAAATTCTAAGTCTTGATGGCGGTCTTCTATTCAGTCTCTTCCTCAAAAACCTCTTCGTCTTCGGCTAGTTGCTCATTCTCTGGTTTTAAAAAGGAAAACAGTGGGATGAGACAAAAGGTCTCAGTGAGTTGGTGATCGTGTGCAAGTGTGGCTTACTTTCCTTTGAAAATATTTGGTGATGCATGATTGTACCAAATTATAAGAAATTAGAATTGATTACAAAATATGTTGTGATTTTATAAAAGAATAATCATTGTATAGTTGAAATATTATAATCCTGTCCCCGTGGACAAATGTCGAGTCAATCAATCAGTCAATCTAACTCCAAATCCTGCCGATGTGGACTTTGGATTCTAGGATCTCCTCATAACGTCTTAGACCGTTGTTAGTTTTTGGCCTTTGACTATCGCCACGACCTTTGGTTTGATAACCGTAGCCTTGGGCGTTTGTCGGACCGTCACTATAACATTGGCATTTGAGCTTTATCGCTCTCACGCTTGGTGACGTGCTGCCTTATCTCTTATCTGGGCTCGATATATCCTTAGGGTAGGTCTGTGCCCGGATCATATCATAATCGTGACTCTACCCAAATTCTACGACCCAGTCACCTTAGGATCACTCCATCCTTCGGCTTCAAGGGAATAGGATTCGACGATAGCTTTGCCTAGAACCGCAACAACGCTGCTCGATTCATGACTTAGACTAACCGCCCCTCATGCATATAAATAGAAAAAGGGACTCTAGAGGTACTCGTACGGACTCTAGTGGTGGCTCCCGCCCGAAGGTCGTAGTACTTAGCTCCGCACAGCACTTACTCCCGATTCTATTGAATAACAATTATTGTCATGATTAACGACGATTATACATATTATGAGATACCAATATGATTATTTGATAGTAAATGGACTTGAGACTCTAGAGGTGGCCCCTACAACTCAAGAGATGGCCCCCGGATTTTAGGTCGGCTCTCTGTTTCGTATGGGCTCAAGAGGTGGCCCCGTCCGCCGACGTGGCACTTTGCCCCAATAGGGTTAGAGGTGAACCCATCTGTGGCACTTTGTTCGTATGGAACTTAGCTACCGGATAGTCACAGTTATCAATTAGACACATTACACAAGTATGGCGTAACATTCGGTTAGTGAGGATAATAGTGACCTTTGATTAAGTATGGAATATGGTTACTTATATTTGTGGCACGGTAATACGGAATAGGACTTCGTATATAATTTGAAAATACTCTAAAAAATTTTATTAACAGTTTGATGGGTTCATGTCAGATATAATAAATGAGTAGGTTCGACGAAACGAAATGAGGGTTTTCTGAAAGAGGTTGAAAGGACGTTTTTACCCTTAGGTTCGAGCGTAAGCGTTTGGAATATGAAACGAAATCGGATGGTCGTGGATATTTATGAGGAAGTCAAAAATACTTCCTTGACTCCATATTTAAGGAAAAATTTGGAAATTTCCAATTTCGGGACTGAAATTTCCAGAAATTACGGTATCGCCCCAAAACTTAAGAAAATCGTTCCGATGCTTATAGAGCTATGAATTTAGCTCGGGTATTTAACGAAATTTTATAAGATGACTCGTGATGAACCTAGATTTCGAGATTTGTGAAAATTCCAAAAAAAAATTCGGACTGGTCCACAAGTTTTGAATTCTTGCATTTTGACCCCAAAATTGTTTTAAAATTACAATTTGACTAATAAGTTTAGATATCGAACCCTGGATCACTTGAAACTTTACGGATAGCCCATATATGATAAAATATGTACTTTTTAGGGTACGGAATGTTTTATTTTTTGTAAATTTCTGTTTAGTCACCAAACTATTAAAAATTACGATTTATGCCCTAAAGTTCCGTTTACTCGATTAAAATCTCGTTTTGACCACAAATAATTTATCTAAATTCCATATCTTAGTCATATAACACAAGTTCTAGATTTTTGATAGAGTTTATAAGAAATTTCGAAGAAGTCATGAAATTTCATTTTTTTTCACATAATCGAAATCCGACTACCAAATCGGATGTCATTTAAATTCACTAAATCGTATTGTATATTAATATAATCATATAATACATCTTTAAAACATGAATTCATATAATAAATTCAGATTAGTGCATGCTCTATATTTTTCATAATTTTAGCATCATAGTTCATAAAGAAAAACGATATATAATATTATTATAAATTTTATAGCATAAATTCTACATGATGTTTTTCAAAATGTTGTTACCCAAAATATTATTCGGAAGGGATTGCTGGATATGTCTATGGGTGAGTAACAAACAAAATGCGAGAGCACGTACGAGGAGTGTAAATAACACAAGATTTACCGGGTTTGTTAGGCCCGGGCTTGAATGCTCTCGCGAGATATTATTAATACGAATACTTTGGGAGTACAGATTTTAATGTAAGAGTACAATTACAATGAGTGTAAAGACCCTAGTTATCTAGCTCTTGAGTGCTGGTGATTGCCGGAAAAACCAGAGTAAATGCTCTGTGTGTTCTTGTAACAGATGAGATGTGATGCTCGATTCGGGCGATCGTCTTTCGGTCGAGAGTGAGAGTGGTTTTGAGTGTCTGGGAGCAGCCTGAGAGAAAATAAGAAGCCTTTTCAGAGAGTTCCGAGAGTTTTCCAAAAGTGTCCGAACCTCCTTCCAAATGCTGGAAGTCTCCTATTTATAGGAGTGGCTGGTAGCTGGGCGATCGCCTTTACTGTATTATAATAAGCGGGCAATCGTCTTTAGCACATGGGTTAGTCTCCTTAAAGTCCGCAGCAGCTGCTGGAAGTCGGATGTGTGAACTAATGAGAGGGCAACACGCGTCTTAAGTCGCTGTCTTGGGAGGTCCCACCTAGGACCTTTCGGCAGCTCTGTCGGTAGGTGAGACTGTCTTAGTCATTGACAGCTGTTGATGGGCTGGAGTCAGAGCTCCTTTTCCTACGGTGCCTTTTTCGGATCTACATGTGGGCCTCTATCCCGAGATTCGGTCTTCGCATACTTGACGGATGTTGGCTTTACACGAGGCATGAGGCAATCGCCTTGGTCGGGTGCCAAAGTCAATCGCTAGGTGCCGAGAGACGATCGCCCTGGATGTCGATCGCTAGGCACTTGGACTTGATATGGGATCTCCGTTTGGTAGGCGTGCCATGGTTCATTTGACGCTGACTCGGTCGCTCGGCCTCTATGCCGATCGCCGTCGAGGTGTGTTAATCGCGACACAACAATTGCCCCCCAGCTTGCTCCGATGTTGAAGGCATTGGGTGAGGTGGTGTTACGGGCGATCATTTTCTTGAGCGGACTGATTCTTGGTTCATCTCTTTGCGGTCTTCAATTTTGCATATTCCTCGAGGAAGGACGATCATCTCGGTCTTGAGGAACCGTGCACGATCGCGGAGTTCGATGGATCGACCTCTGCAACCATGTCTTGTGCACGAGCGACATTCCACTTGTAGGTTTGTCTGGCGACTCACTTTACTGTGAGGGTCCCCCGTAGGCTACGCCCGCCTCGTATTTAAATGAAGGGCGAGCGGTCTCGGTCTGGAGGAGTCCTTGCACTGGGCGTCGTCGGATTAATCGACTCCACGACCGCGGCTTGCTAGCACTTTTCTACCTCGGATCGTCATGTTAGATGGCGATCCTCGACGGTATACGTTGTGACGGGGGTAAAGACGCGTCACATTGTCCGGACCCACCATGTTAGATGATGGACTTTTGAGGGCAGGCGAGCATGTCCACATATATTTTTGGAGGATCCTTCGGCTATGCTTGCCTCGTATTTAAACGAAGGGCGAGCGATCGCAGCCCAAAAGAACCTTGCATGGATGAAGCTGTCAGTTCCATCGACCTCCAGGACCATGGCTGCACCCTTCTACCTCGGATCGTCATGTTAGATGGCGGTCCTTGACAGTATATGTTGTGCTGAGGGAGATGATCTCGTGCCTAGGTCCATCATGTTAGATGATGAACTTTAGAGGGCGAGCGAGTCCTTCATTTTTGGAGATGTTGCTTGGGTAGTAGCCTTTCAGTTGACATGGTGGAAACTGGGGAAAGAGCTCCGAAGTTTCCACCTCTTGATTGAAGCATAAAGATCTGGCCGCCAGGGTCGATCGGGGGGATCAACTAGTACAAGTCTTCTGGCTCGCCGTACTTGATTCTGGCGATCGGGTTGGAAGATTGATGATCGTCGTTCGGTCGCCGATCGCGACCCTTGATCCTTCTCGCCCGGGGCTCCGGCTAATTGACTAGACTGTCCAGCTTGCCCTCCTCGAACAATCTCCAGAGTTGTCTGAGGAGGTCGCGGCATTGGTCGGTGTTGTAGCCGGGACTCTTGTGGTAGGCACAAACTTTGTTGCAGTCCAGATGATTGTGGTCCCTTATCGCCTTTGGCTTGCTTAGCCGCTCGCTCCCCTGGATGGCGTAAAAAATATGGGCCAGAGATAGATTAAGGTGGTGGTAGAGATGGGCTTCCACATCCTAGAAGGTCCTGAAATCACCGGGTGGCTTGGCGACCGCCTTGTTGGACTTGACAATTGCCGTATCTGCCCCCTCGCCTTGGCAAAGGGCGAGCAACCTCCGCCTGGCCAAAAAGTCTGCGGCCTTGGCGGAGAAGATCACGTAGGTTGGGGGGATGTCCTTGGTAAGGTGCCTGAACAAGGGCGAAAGACTATTGAATCCCCCTAAGACCGAGTAGAGGGCAATCTCGTCGCTTACGGGCTCGCCGTTGAGGATTATCTCATCCACCCGGTCGATGTAGTCTTCGTCGGACTCATCTTCCCCCTGCCTGATTTTCATCATGTGGTGGGGACCTTCTGGTCGAGCGAACTTGGCGGCGAAGTACGATGTGAAGTCGCTCGCCAGTTGTTTAAAGGAACTGATGGATCGCGGTGGCAATGAGATGTACCACCTATGGGCCAGATTGCCCAGTGTTAACGACAACATTCGGCACCTGGTCGCATCTGATGCCCTGCATCCGGTCATGTAGATCCGGAACTTGCTCAGGTGAGTCTCGGGGTCCGATCTCCCCTCGTACAAAGGTGTTTGAAGAGGAGCGATCCTTGGCTGCACGGGGGCAAGTTCGATCTGGACCGCTAGTGGCTCACTCGGCCCGGCGATCTTTCTCTTGGCCCCTGCCCCAGTTTTTAGGAGCGCCTTCATGTAACACCCCCAAGTTATTCAGGGAATATTACAGCGCCGTAAGCCCCGCCGTGGGACCCACAAGGCTAAACATACGCGGAACTATAAATTTTGACCGAGAAGGTCTACACACAATGGAATGAAAAACAATACAAAGGTATTCAAAATATAACCAATGTATTCACCGACATCACAAAACGAACCAATACTTCGACAAACACAGGCCGGAACATCAAGGAAAATGGAAAACAATACTCGAGTATTCAATAGCCAATCCAGTACAACAACACTGAATGGAAAACTCAAAACATAACTGGAAGAAAGACGCAGTATCACACTTGCCCACCATCTTCATGCCGACCCGATACCTGCCTGTCCACTCTCCTGGAACCTGAAATACATAAAACGTATTTCCCCCTTAAAAGGGTTAGCCGTCGAATAGCTAGTTCAAGTATATCAAGTATGAAACACAATACTCCTCGACAATAAAGTAAATGTAACCGTCAATTCATCAATTTAAGACTAGTATTCCGGAATAACTAAATCTCATAGCGTCACATCAAGACGTATATGAATGCCGTAGAAACGGTTCGTTCATATCATCCGCCAATACATGTATGAATGCCGCAGAAACGGTTCGTTCATATCATGCCAACAATTCATATATGAATGCCGTAGAAACGGTTCGTTCATATCATGCCATCAATATATCTATGAATGCCGTAGAAACGGTTCGTTCATATCATACCATCAATATTTCTTACTTTCAAAGTTGAGAACGTATAATCATAAATATATACTTGCCTTTGAGACATCGAGAAATCGAACGGAAAAACGGTATGAGTTCGGTAGGTCCAAGAACGCGCTTCCGGCACCTAAACGATTCGCAAGGAATATGATAGTCAAATATCCATACTCAAATTACACGAAGAAATCCCCGAAACCCGTCTACGATTCATGAAAAATACACGGGTAAACAATAAGAGGTTGGAAAATCGCTCACACTCCCAAAAGTCCAAAAAATCGTAGGAAAAGCATATATACGGTATAGATACATCATAATCTCAAGGTTCTCAAGCTTCAAATCGGATAAATCGGACGAATCTACGAAAAACTCCAAAATCCAACATAATATTCAAAGTGTTCTTGAATAATCTTTCAATAATCCGATGAATAATCAAACATGCCCATAATCATGCGTATATCACTTCATACACCATGATTTTAACATCCAAAACATCATTACCCAATGTAAAATCGAAAACCAAAATGTTGAAGAAATTACCTCTTGAATATCCAAGCTCTATGATCCGAAGAATATGCGATAGATCGATGATCCGAGCTTCCCAACCGAATAAAATTGATAAAAATCCTACACTTAAGTGATAGATGATGATAAGATCCTCCCCTCAAGTTCTCTCTCTCGCAGGTGGAAGAAGGAAATGGAGGAAATGGGCTGCATCTCGCTCAAAAAGCCGAATTATACAGTTGACCGCATTGTGTGCCGCGGCTCAGCCGAAGTGTGCCGCGGCACAGGCCTAAAAATGGCTCCTGTGGTTCGGCGGTGCGGCCCGATCAAGGCAGCGCCGCGGCACCGAGTCTGATCGGTTTGGTCAGATGTCACACGAGTGTGCCGCGGCCCGGACAGGTGTGCCGCTGTTAGGAATATGCCCTCGAATGCCACTTAGGGGATGAGAGAGTAAGGGCATTGTACTTGTAATTATGGAATAATTAATAAAAAGGCAATATGATTCATTCATTGTTTATTGTATTTCAATTGCATTCTTGACTTGGTAAACATTGAAATGAAGTCCATGTAAATAAATCGAACATTCCATTCTCGTTATGGGATAAGAGAAAATGTACTGGAAGTGTTTAAAGTTTATTTACATAAATTGTTCGCAAGTCAATAAACTTAAAATGGGCATTAAGTTTTAATACGACTTGTATAACTGATGCTAGGACGTGTGCACGTCTTGATAGCATAGTTATAAGTATATTGGTGGGGCCAGTATACTCGAACACGACTCATACTCGATTCAGTCACACGGTATTCACTCTCGGAGAGTCGATGACAAATCGAAAGGTTGTGATAGTATATGTGGACCTTTGACTTGAGGGTTCAGTAGAAGATGTGCTTGTGACGTTTAGTTTGTCATTAGAGTAGTTAGACTCATTTGCTTAATTGCTGAGTCGACCTCGAAGTGAGGACTATACGGGCAGGTAGCAGTCTTTACTGTACGCCAATAAAGGATTCTATCTCTGTTACTGAGCAGGCGAACGTCCTATACGGTTAATGGCAAATAAGATCATAAGTCTTTGGCCAAAGCATTCTGATATAGTCGTATTAGATACACTATTAATCAGTCGGTCTTGATTTGCATTAACACATGTATAGAGTTTAGTCAACAGTAGGGTTTGACTTTACCGTGACCCGAAGACTTGACCGGGACATCTGATGAAGGGTTTATACGTATATAGTATTCACGACATAATGGTTCTGGAATGATCCCTTCATTCGTTCTCGATCGGGGTTTACTGATGCGGCCCGCTAAGTGGCTAAGTCCGCCCGCACTCATTGGTTCCTCCCAATGCCGGCTGAGACGGACCTACGGAGTCGCGCATCAGGAGTGTGGACGGATAAATGTGAATTTATTATCTCTTTATTAATATTAGATATTGGATATCTAATTATAATTTATTAGATAAATCAAATGGCGGTATTATGAATTAAAATTAAGTTACCGGGTAATTAATTTAATTCAAAAATTATATTTCTTAGAGAAATATTTTTGTATTTGATATAATTAATTATTAGATTAATTAATTAATATAAATACATTGATGGATAAAAGGAGTGTATTTAACGGAGTCATTTGACGAAAGTCCAGTACACGAGCCGAGTGGCTCGGCTCGTTTCTAGAAAACTTCCATGGGCCGCCCCCCTTCCCCACCTCACATGAATTAATTCAACCTTGCATGTTGTATGTCTTGTCATGTTTTGTAGTAATAATGTTGAGATTCTATTCTCACATGATTAATACATGATGTGATATTATTATATGGGATATAATGACCAACTCATCTATAAAGAATATGACTTGAAATCATACTTATTTATGCAAGTGTGCTGCTCCTTCCGTGAGAAAAATTGGAGTGAGATAGGGAGAAGTTTTTCTTCAAGTTTTCACTTTGAGTGAGAAAAATTAAGAAAGAAAAAGAGATATAAATTCCTATAGTAATTCCTAGCCGTGTTCTTGGAGAACGGATTGCTATTGAATTTTTCCGGGCAACTTCCGACGCGTGTGAAGTAGAGGCTTCGTATTTTCGGTGCATGGAACGAAGGGATTTCGTGCTCGGGACGGGGTTCGTGATCGTCATCCATATTTACGAAGATTTATTTCAAAGGCTTCAAGGGTATGATCTTTTATCTTCGTATTTAATTTTTTCGTATATACGTTACTTGATCGATCCTGTTTGGGATTCGTATTTATTTCCGCTGCGTATTTCGTTTTTTTTTTTCGGAATCCCAACAGTGGTATCGGAGCGAGATCAATGTTTCCGTATATACGATTATTTGTGCATTTTGAATGCTTTTGGATGATGATTATGATTTAGAATCATGTTTGGAATAATTGTAGATTTTAAATTGTTCGTTGTAGCATCACGTTTTTTTTTTGAAACGGGTCGAAAAACAAAGAAACGGGGCTGCCGGCAGGTGTCGGCGATCGCCTTGCCGCTGCCAGTGCCGAGCATGCTCGGCCATGATCGCTTGACCGCCGAGCGGTGGCTCGCCAGCGACCCTCGGGTTTTTTGGCCTGATTTTGAATCGGGCCGCGGGCTGGGCCTGAAACCGGATTGTCCGGGACTCCGTTTTAAGTTTATATTTCGTTGTAATTATTTCCCAAAATTTAAATGGAATTTTAATTTGACTAAATTAATATTTGGAATATTTTTTAGTTAAGGGAAATAAATTAAATGAAAATATTATTTTGGCTGGATTACTTCGAATGAATTTAAATGAGGATTATTAGTATTAATTGGATTAATACCATTAAAATTGAATGGATTAATTTTATATTGATTGGATTAATATATTAATTGATTATTTAATTTTAATGCCACTTTATATTAATTGGATTAATATAGTAGAAATTGAATAGATTAATTTATAGATTAATTAGATTAATTTATATTAAAATTAATTGTTTAATTTCGTTGCCATTACATATTGTATGGAATCCTTATGTGATGGTGATATAGCTCCTGGACTTAGTTTTTGATTTGTTCGATTCGATTGGGTTGTAAAGGCCGTTTTGAGCCTATTTATTTTTACTAGAAAATTTGTATAGGATGCAATTTTTCAATGATGTAATTATTATTTTGGCTATAACGAAGACCGAAGACAACCGACCGAGAAGACGAAGAATCGAAGACTGTTTTTTTTTTTGGGTCATTCGCTTGGCCCAGTACTTAGGAATTAGGTCCATGAGCTATATGTTGGTAGTAACTAGGTTACTGTTTTCTGTTTTTCATTTTGAATGATTGACAAACCAACAAACGCGTGTATAAATGAATTAATGTGCAAAGTGTAACATTTATCGCGAAATTCTCCCGACTACAAACACACTAAGTTATAAAGGTTACGAGGTTTCCTACCCTCCGTCAAACTCATGGAAAATTGAAATCTAAACCGGAATATTATTCTTCTGAGTATGTCGGGGTAATATTTTTGGGGAAAGTTGATAAATTCCTAGAGTGCATTAGATGCCTTTGGTTGTGACAAATCAAACCCCTATAAACCGTATGGGTTGCCGGGTAAGATTCAATTGTCAGACTAATAGGAGTTGACGGTTTAAACTTAGATAGTTCAGCGAGCCATAGAAACCGAATGGGTTGAGGGCAAGTGAACTAGGGGTAAAACAAGATCGAACCATCCATTAGATGGGTTGGTATTAGACACCACTTTATAAAGAATAATAGAATAGAAACCGTATGGGTTGCCCTCTATTAAACTTTGTAAAGAAATTGATCACCACTAAGAAGACGATCTAACCATGACTTCCGTATTATAACATGGGAGTGTATTGTTCCGATAAAATTAGTGGGAGCCGAGACAAGAATTATACAAGCCCTTAAATTCTATACTCGGTCATAATTAAACAAGTCAATTGAATCTTGTCTAAATCTTTGCAGAAAACGAAACTGAATCTCTCTAAAAATGGCTAAAAACCCACTTGCAATACTACTTGAAAAGAATCTCCTACCTGGACCCAATTTTGTTGACTGGTTGCGGAATCTAATGATTGTACTCAGTATGGAGTCTCTGGGATACGTCTTGGAGGCGGACATTCCACCAAATCCAATCCGGACCAGGGGTAATCAGGAAGATATTGATCTCCCTGAAAAATGGGTCAAGGATGACGTGCTAGTCTGTGGCTTTATGATGGGCTCAATGACTAATAAGCTGCAGAGAGCGCACGAGAAAATGACTTCTGCTAGGCAGATTCTCGCACACTTGACCGAATTTTATGGAGTGCACATTAAGACTGCTAGATATGAGATATAGAAGCAGTTGTTCAGTGCTAGGATGAAGGAAGGGGAGAAAGTGGGAGACCACGCCCTCAAAATGATCTCTATGATTGAGAGGCTCGAGGTGCTCAACTTTAATATGGATTTATCCCTTCAAATTGATCTCATTCTTCAATCTCTCCCTGACTCTTTCACGCAGTTTGTAATGAATTTCAATTGTAATGAAATTACATGCACATTAGCTGGGCTAATGAATAAACTGGTGACGGCGCAGTCTAACATGAAGACTAAACTGAGAGAGGCTGCTCTTGTGATTTCTTCTGGGCCTCGGAGGTCCAAAAACAAGAAGAAAAAGATCTACGAGCAGTACAAACCCAAGAAAGGGGTACAGAAAGGAAAGGGCAAGGCTCTAAAGGTTCAAAAGGTAGGCGGTCCAAAACCTATGGACAAGTGCCTTGAATGCGGTGAGCTGGGCCACTGGCGAAGGACTTGTCCTAAGATTAATGGCGCATCAGGTACGGAACTTTTTGTTTTTGAAACTAATTGTTCCGCTACTGTATATTCTGCTTCATGGATTCTGTATTCAGATGCCACTTCTCACATTAGTACTATGAATCAAGATCTAGAACGAAGTAGAAAACTTGAAGCTGGGGAAATAATGATCACTGTCGGAAGCGGACAAAGTGTCGAGGCAACCGATATTGGATCAATCCTACTGTGTTTAGAATTTGACATTAGATGAAGTACTTGTTTTGCCCAAGGGGCATAAAAACATTGTATCCATTCCAGTCTTGGACCGGAAAGGATTTTGTTTCTTCATTGGAAATGGTATTTGTAAAATTTATTTTCGAAATAAACTGGTTGGCACAGCTACATTGTTGAATGGTTTATATCATCTGAACATGCAAAATAAAACAGCAGTGAACACTATAACTAGTAAACATGGTAGGCAAGATACTAATCAAGCTTTTAAATGGCACCTTAGACTTTGTCATGTTGGTCAGACCAAGGTTCAGAAAATGGAGAAAGATGGACTTTTAAGTCCATTGGGTGTAGAATCCTATCCAACTTGTGAATCTTGCCTTAGAGGCAAAATGACTAAGTCCCCCTTCACAGGGACTTTTTGAAAGGGCTGCCGATAAACTTGGATTGGTACATACCGATGTTTGTGGTGCTTTAGAAGTAGCCCGAGATGGATATCAATATTTCATAACGTTCAGAGATGATCATACTAGGTATGGGATTGTGTACTTAATGAAACATAAATCCGAAGCCTTTACTAAATTCAAAGAATTTAAGGCCCTAGTTGAAAAACATACTGGATGTCATATCAAAGCACTTCGGTCGGACCGAGGTGGTGAATATATGAGCACAGAGTTTGATGAGTTCCTTAAGGAACATGGAATAGTTTCACAATTGACGCCGCCAGGAACCCCACAGTTGAATGGTGTTCCAGAAAGTAGAAATCGAACTTTGTTGGACATGGTTCGCTCTATGTTAAATTACACTGATTTACCTATTTACCTGTGGGGGTATGCCTTACTAACCGCAGTCTATATCCTTAATAGATGTCCTTCCAAATCCGTTCCTATCACTCCGCTGTAACACCCCCCAGATCCATCCGGGAATATTACACGCCGTGGGCCCCGCGCCGGAACCCACCAGGCTAAAAACCAATTACAAAAACGACAAGAAGGCCGATGACGGTAGTATTTTCCAAAACTCACAAAGTCATTTGAAAACACCAACTACCGTCAAGATAATCAAGGCCAAAAACTCGGTTAAGGGAATCGGTTTTCGAAATCAAACTCAGTTGGCATAAAACCGAAAGCCATTTGAAAGAACTCACACAGCGGATAAAAATACAGTCCAAGATACATATACATCAATAATGATATACACAAACAAAATACACGATTCCCCAACAATATGCCATAGCCAGTATCGTCCGGAATCCTCGCCTCACGACCGCAACCATCAAAGTTCTCAATACCTGAAAAACAAGTCCCACAACGGGGTCAGCAATAATGCCCGACAAATAACCGCAAGTACATAAACATAAACATTTACATGCCATGCATCATGAGAATAATAACCACAACAATAACCTTACCACTTCCGATTAATCCAACGATTCTCGTCAAAATTCCATTATCACGATAATACCATAAAAATCCCAATATCACAACAATACCATATAATACCTCAATACCGATACTTTCCCGTACACAATCCTCTGTGTACGCGATTACCACAAAACATACCTCTATCCGGACTTCCTTCCGAAATGTATACCATAGACCAAGAATATCCAAATGACATCAACAATATCCGAATACTACAATCTTCCCAAGATTGTCCAAGTATCTCAACAATCATCAATCGTGCATTCTAATCCTTTTAGAACATCACTGAACATTCGTCAATATGCAATACAACATAAAATACTTATAAAATGTAAATGGAATTACTCATCAAAACATTACAACCGAACAAGTAAACACTTGCCTGGATACCAACACGACAAAACCAACACCGAACTTATCGCCCTCGTCTACGAGCTCTTCAGCCCTGACTGGATGGAATCTATGGCCTTTCACCGCGGTAAATTGATTATACCTATTGGTTAATCAACCTAGAACAATAATCATATCAATAATTAAACCAACTTGGTAACAATGATCATAACATATTCAATCCGGAATTCAACCTCATATCAAGATTCATCTCATCTAAATCAACCACTATCATCACTATGATTTAGAATATCACCTTAAATCAGTTAAACGAATTATCAAATCATCATAGTCATCATATGGCCTCAAGAACATCAAGAACTCTATGATCCCATAATCATAATCAACATATTCAAAGCACCTCATTATCTTCCTTCAACATAAACCTCATACATCCTCAAGAATCGCAATAACAACATCATAATCATCTTCATACGAATCATTCATCAACTATAACATCAAAATTCCGAAATAAAAAGGAGAAATATCCAACATACCTCATAGAATATGGATAACACAAGAAATCACTTCAAGAATCAACAATAGTTCCATAACCAAGCTCTAATTCCATGATTCCAAGCTCACAATCATGTTAGAAGTGTTTAGAACACTCTTAGAAGTGAAGAGGGACGAGCTGGGGTGGGAGAAATGAGTTCCCTTCGTGAACAAATGAAAGACCAGCTCTTAATATATAAACTACGCATCTCGTTACGTACGTAAGTGTCCTTACTTAACGTACGTAACAACCTTAACGCATTTAATCCGGAATCCATAGCGACGTAACAAACTCACTGTCTCATTCCGTGAAGTCCATTACGACGTAACCCATACCATATAACGCACGTAATATACCGGTTGACTTGCTACAAGATAATGGTCGTGTTACGACGTAACACGCCCCGTATAACGACGTAACACGACGTTGACTCACTGTCAACATCCTCCGCCGAAAGTTGCCGACACGTGGTCCCACTCGCCACCAGACTCGGTCTGTCCGATGCCTTCGTTACGTACGTAATACCTTAGCCTTAACGTACGTAACCATGCCAATATTACGTACATAAACTCACCTTGTTAACGTACGTAACAATTCCATACTTAGCCAATTTCAGCAATTCCTGTCCAAAGTCACGACATACCAAATACGAGCATACGGCAAAATCAATACATATACTCAATTCAATAACATTATCAAACGTTCACAACGTCCTCGAGCATAATTAACCATCCACGATATCCAATATATAAACGAAAAATATATCCGAAAAATCGGGGTATTACACTCTACCCCCCTTAAAATAAGTTTCGTCCTCGAAACTTGCAATCACTCGCACAAACAACATTTCAACGGAAAATCCAAAATCACCAAGATAACCAAGAATTATCGAATAATCCGAACAACATACTTACAGGTCAGTGAAGACGAAGATCTCCCGTGATACTAGCATATGACACCATTTCAAAAATCTCGACACAACAAGAATGCCAAAACAGGAATAATCACAATTTGAAAACGATTGGTCTCCGCCAAGACCACAACAAGTTTAGAGCACTGTCGCGTTTTGTGGGATCTGTGACGCTGTGTCTCCTTACCTAAAGTGCATGAGCCGCTCCTTGTCACATGCACGTATCACTGGCGTTCCACTCCACATCGAAAGCCGCACATTGCACGTGCCTCGCACCGGCGTTCACTTCCCGATTGGAGCCGCACCTTGCACATGACCACGGCACCGGCGTTCACTCCCTGCCTCGTCGGTCTCGGGAACACCAACAATCCCCAAACCCACACATCACCACGACAGTACTCAAAAATCACACAGTACCAAAACAACACAAACATCACGCTACTACCACACCGGTAGAGCCACATAACACACATGCCCGGTTATCACAAAACCTTGGTCTCTAATACCATATTTGTAACACCCCCAGATCCATCCGGGAATATTACACGCCGTGGGCCCCGCGCCGGAACCCACCAGGCTAAAAACCAATTACAAAAACGACAAGAAGGCCGATGACGGTAGTATTTTCCAAAACTCACAAAATCATTTGAAAACACCAACTACCGTCAAGATAATCAAGGCCAAAAACTCGGTTAAGGGAATCGGTTTTCGAAATCAAACTCAGTTGGCATAAAACCGAAAGCCATTTGAAAGAACTCACACAGCGGATAAAAATACAGTCCAAGATACATATACATCAATAATGATATACACAAACAAAATACACGATTCCCCAACAATATGCCATAGCCAGTATCGTCCGGAATCCTCGCCTCACGACCGCAACCATCAAAGTTCTCAATACCTGAAAAACAAGTCCCACAACGGGGTCAACAATAATGCCCGACAAATAACCGCAAGTACATAAACATAAACATTTACATGCCATGCATCATGAGAATAATAACCACAACAATAACCTTACCACTTCCGATTAATCCAACGATTCTCGTCAAAATTCCATTATCACGATAATACCATAAAAATCCCAATATCACAACAATACCATATAATACCTCAATACCGATACTTTCCCGTACACAATCCTCTGTGTACGCGATTACCACAAAACATACCTCTATCCGGACTTCCTTCCGAAATGTATACCATAGACCAAGAATATCCAAATGACATCAACAATATCCGAATACTACAATCTTCCCAAGATTGTCCAAGTATCTCAACAATCATCAATCGTGCATTCTAATCCTTTTAGAACATCACTGAACATTCACAATATGCAATACAACATAAAATACTTATAAAATGTAAATTGAATTACTCATCAAAACATTACAACCGAACAAGTAAACACTTGCACGGATACCAACACGACAAAACCAACACCGAACTTATCGCCTCGTCTACGAGCTCTTCACCGATCGGACGGAATCTATGGCCTTTCACGCGGTAAAATGATTATACCTATTGGTTAATCAACCTAGAACAATAATCATATCAATAATCAAACCAACTTGGTAACAATGATCATAACATATTCAATCCTAATTCAACCTCATATCAAGATTCATCTCATCTAAATCAACCACTATCATCACTATGATTTAGAATATCACCTTAAATCGATTAAACGAATTATCAAATCATCATAGTCATCATATGGCCTCAAGAACATCAAGAACTCTATGATCCCATAATCATAATCAACATATTCAAAGCACCTCATTATCTTCCTTCAACATAAACCTCATACATCCTCAAGAATCGCAATAACAACATCATAATCATCTTCATACGAATCATTCATCAACTATAACATCAAAATTCGAAATAAAAAGGAGAAATATCCAACATACCTCATAGAATATGGATAACACAAGAAATCACTTCAAGAATCAACAATAGTTCCATAACCAAGCTCTAATTCCATGATTCCAAGCTCACAATCATGTTAGAAGTGTTTAGAACACTCTTAGAAGTGAAGAGGACGAGTGGGGTGGGAGAAATGAGTTCCCTTCGTGAACAAATGAAAGACCACTCTTAATATATAAACTACGCATCTCGTTACGTGCGTAAGTGTCCTTACTTAACGTGCGTAACAACCTTAACGTCGTAATCCGGAATCCATAGCGCACGTAACAAACTCACTGTCTCATTCCGTGAAGTCCATTACGACGTAACCCATACCATATAACGTCGTAATATACCGATTGACTTGCTACGATCTGATGGTCGTGTTACGTACGTAACACGTCCTGTATAACGTACGTAACACGTACGTTGACTCACCTGTCAACATCCTCCGCCGAAAGTTGCCGACACAGGGTCCCACCTGCCGACCAGGACTCGGTCATGTCCGATGCCTTCGTTACGTACGTAATACCTTAGCCTTAACGTACGTAACCATGCCAATATTACATATGTAAACTCACCTTTTTAACGTACGTAACAATTCCATACTTAGCCAATTTCAGCAATTCCTGTCCAAAGTCACGACATACCAAATACGAGCATACGGCAAAATCAATACATATACTCAATTCAATAACATTATCAAACGTTCACAACGTCCTCGAGCATAATTAACCATCCACGATATCCAATATATAAACGAAAAATATATCCGAAAAATCGGGGTATTACACTCTACCCCCCTTAAAATAAGTTTCGTCCTCGAAACTTGCAATCACTCGCACAAACAACATTTCAACGGAAAATCCAAAATCACCAAGATAACCAAGAATTATCGAATAATCCGAACAACATACTTACAGGTCAGTGAAGACGAAGATCTCCCGTGATACTAGCATATGACACCATTTCAAAAATCTCGACACAACAAGAATGCCAAAACAGGAATAATCACAATTTGAAAACGATTGGTCTCCGCCAAGACCACAACAAGTTTAGAGCACTGTCGCGTTTTGTGGGATCTGTGACGCTGTGTCTCCTTACCTAAAGCGCATGAGCCGCTCCTTGTCACATGCACGTATCACCGGCGTTCCACTCCACATCGAAAGCCGCACATTGCACGTGCCTCGCACCGGCGTTCACTCCCTGCCTCGTCGGTCTCGGGAACACCAACAATCCCCAAACCCACACATCACCACGACAGTACTCAAAAATCACACAGTACCAAAACAACACAAACATCACGCTACTACCACACCGGTAGAGCCACATAACACACATGCCCAGTTATCACAAAAGCTTGGTCTCTGATACCATATTTGTAACACCCCCAGATCCATCCGGGAATATTACACGCCGTGGGCCCCGTGCCGGAACCCACCAGGCTAAAAACCAATTACAAAAACGACAAGAAGGCCGATGACGGTAGTATTTTCCAAAACTCACAAAATCATTTGAAAACACCAACTACCGTCAAGATAATCAAGGCCAAAAACTCGGTTAAGGGAATCGGTTTTGAAATCAAACTTCGATTGGCATAAAGCGAAAGCCATTTGAAAGAACTCACACAATGGATAAAAATACGATCAAGATACATATACATCAATAATGATATACACAAACAAAATACACGATTCCCCAACAATATGCCATAGCCAGTATCGTCCGGAATCCTCGCCTCACGACCGCAACCATCAAAGTTCTCAATACCTGAAAAACAGCAATAATGCCCGACAAATAACCGCAAGTACATAAACATAAACATTTACATGCCATGCATCATGAGAATAATAACCACAACAATAACCTTACCACTTCCGATTAATCCAACGATTCTCGTCAAAATTCCATTATCACGATAATACCATAAAAATCCCAATATCACAACAATACCATATAATACCTCAATACCGATACTTTCCCGTACACAATCCTCTGTGTACGCGATTACCACAAAACATACCTCTATCCGGACTTCCTTACGAAATGTATACCATAGACCAAGAATATCCAAATGACATCAACAATATCCGAATATTACAATCTTCCCAAGATTGTCCAAGTATCTCAACAATCATCAATCGTGCATTCTAATCCTTTTAGAACATCACTGAACATTCGTCAATATGCAATACAACATAAAATACTTATAAAATGTAAATTGAATTACTCATCAAAACATTACAACCGAACAAGTAAACACTTGCCTGGATACCAACACGACAAAACCAACACCGAACTTATCGCCCTCGTCTACGAGCTCTTCAGCCCTGACTGGACGGAATCTATGGCCTTTCACCACGGTAAAATGATTATACCTATTGGTTAATCAACCTAGAACAATAATCATATCAATAATCAAACCAACTTGGTAACAATGATCATAACATATTCAATCCGGAATTCAACCTCATATCAAGATTCATCTCATCTAAATCAACCACTATCATCACTATGATTTAGAATATCACCTTAAATCAGTTAAACGAATTATCAAATCATCATAGTCATCATATGGCCTCAAGAACATCAAGAACTCTATGATCCCATAATCATAATCAACATATTCAAAGCACCTCATTATCTT
Organism: Orobanche coerulescens; assembly: GCA_033398695.1. Taxonomy (NCBI): domain Eukaryota; kingdom Viridiplantae; phylum Streptophyta; class Magnoliopsida; order Lamiales; family Orobanchaceae; genus Orobanche; species Orobanche coerulescens. The sequence continues at coordinate 61,185,442 of CM065819.1, forward strand.
CCTTCAACATAAACCTCATACATCCTCAAGAATCGCAATAACAACATCATAATCATCTTCATACGAATCATTCATCAACTATAACATCAAAATTCTGAAATAAAAAGGAGAAATATCCAACATACCTCATAGAATATGGTTAACACAAGAAATCACTTCAAGAATCAACAATAGTTCCATAACCAAGCTCTAATTCCATGATTCCAAGCTCACAATCATGTTAGAAGTGTTTAGAACACTCTTAGAAGTGAAGAGGGACGAGCTGGGATGGGAGAAATGAGTTCCCTTCGTGAACAAATGAAAGACCAGCTCTTAATATATAAACTACGCATCTCGTTACGTACGTAAGTGTCCTTACTTAACGTACGTAACAACCTTAACGTACGTAATCCGGAATCCAAAGCGTACGTAACAAACTCACTGTCTTATTCCGTGAAGTCCATTACGTACGTAACCCATACCATATAACGTACGTAATATACCAGTTGACTTGCTACAGTACAATGGTCGTGTTACGTATGTAACACGTCCTGTATAACGTACGTAACACGTATGTTGACTCACCTGTCAACATCCTCCGCCGAAAGTTGCCGACACAGGGTCCCACCTGCCGACCAGGACTCGGTCCTGTCCGATGCCTTCGTTACGTACGTAATACCTTAGCCTTAACGTACGTAACCATGCCAATATTACGTATGTAAACTCACCTTGTTAACGTACGTAACAATTCCATACTTAGCCAATTTCAGCAATTCCTGTCCAAAGTCACGACATACCAAATACGAGCATACGGCAAAATCAATACATATACTCAATTCAATAACATTATCAAACGTTCACAACGTCCTCGAGCATAATTAACCATCCACGATATCCAATATATAAACGAAAAATATATCCGAAAAATCGGGGTATTACACTCTACCCCCCTTAAAATAAGTTTCGTCCTCGAAACTTGCAATCACTCGCACAAACAACATTTCAACGGAAAATCCAAAATCACCAAGATAACCAAGAATTATCGAATAATCCGAACAACATACTTACAGGTCAGTGAAGACGAAGATCTCCCGTGATACTAGCATATGACACCATTTCAAAAATCTCGACACAACAAGAATGCCAAAACAGGAATAATCACAATTTGAAAACGATTGGTCTCCGCCAAGACCACAACAAGTTTAGAGCACTGTCGCGTTTTGTGGGATCTGTGACGCTGTGTCTCCTTACCTAAAGCGCATGAGCCGCTCCTTGTCACATGCACGTATCACCGGCGTTCCACTCCACATCGAAAGCCGCACATTGCACGTGCCTCGCACCGGCGTTCACTTCCCGATTGGAGCCGCACCTTGCACATGACCATGGCACCGGCGTTCACTCCCTGCCTCGTCGGTCTCGGGAACACCAACAATCCCCAAACCCACACATCACCACGACAGTACTCAAAAATCACACAGTACCAAAACAACACAAACATCACGCTACTACCACACCGGTAGAGCCACATAACACACATGCCCAGTTATCACAAAAGCTTGGTCTCTGATACCATATTTGTAACACCCCCAGATCCATCCGGGAATATTACACGCCGTGGGCCCCGTGCCGGAACCCACCAGGCTAAAAACCAATTACAAAAACGACAAGAAGGCCGATGACGGTAGTATTTTCCAAAACTCACAAAATCATTTGAAAACACCAACTACCGTCAAGATAATCAAGGCCAAAAACTCGGTTAAGGGAATCGGTTTTCGAAATCAAACTCAGTTGGCATAAAACCGAAAGCCATTTGAAAGAACTCACACAGCGGATAAAAATACAGTCCAAGATACATATACATCAATAATGATATACACAAACAAAATACACGATTCCCCAACAATATGTCATAGCCAGTATCGTCCGGAATCCTCGCCTCACGACCGCAACCATCAAAGTTCTCAATACCTGAAAAACAAGTCCCACAACGGGGTCAACAATAATGCCCGACAAATAACCGCAAGTACATAAACATAAACATTTACATGCCATGCATCATGAGAATAATAACCACAACAATAACCTTACCACTTCCGATTAATCCAACGATTCTCGTCAAAATTCCATTATCACGATAATACCATAAAAATCCCAATATCACAACAATACCATATAATACCTCAATACCGATACTTTCCCGTACACAATCCTCTGTGTACGCGATTACCACAAAACATACCTCTATCCGGACTTCCTTCCGAAATGTATACCATAGACCAAGAATATCCAAATGACATCAACAATATCCGAATACTACAATCTTCCCAAGATTGTCCAAGTATCTCAACAATCATCAATCGTGCATTCTAATCCTTTTAGAACATCACTGAACATTCGTCAATATGCAATACAATATAAAATACTTATAAAATGTAAATGGAATTACTCATCAAAACATTACAACCGAACAAGTAAACACTTGCACGGATACCAAAACGACAAAACCAACACCGAACTTATCGCCTCGTCTACGAGCTCTTCAGCCCTGACTGGACGGAATCTATGGCCTTTCACCGCGGTAAAATGATTATACCTATTGGTTAATCAACCTAGAACAATAATCATATCAATAATCAAACCAACTTGGTAACAATGATCATAACATATTCAATCCGGAATTCAACCTCATATCAAGATTCATCTCATCTAAATCAACCACTATCATCACTATGATTTAGAATATCACCTTAAATCAGTTAAACGAATTATCAAATCATCATAGTCATCATATGGCCTCAAGAACATCAAGAACTCTATGATCCCATAATCATAATCAACATATTCAAAGCACCTCATTATCTTCCTTCAACATAAACCTCATACATCCTCAAGAATCGCAATAACAACATCATAATCATCTTCATACGAATCATTCATCAACTATAACATCAAAATTCCGAAATAAAAAGGAGAAATATCCAACATACCTCATAGAATATGGATAACACAAGAAATCACTTCAAGAATCAACAATAGTTCCATAACCAAGCTCTAATTCCATGATTCCAAGCTCACAATCATGTTAGAAGTGTTTAGAACACTCTTAGAAGTGAAGAGGGACGAGCTGGGGTGGGAGAAATGAGTTCCCTTCGTGAACAAATGAAAGACCAGCTCTTAATATATAAACTACGCATCTCGTTACGTACGTAAGTGTCCTTACTTAACGTACGTAACAACCTTAACGTACGTAATCCGGAATCCATAGCGTACGTAACAAACTCACTGTCTCATTCCGTGAAGTCCATTACGTACGTAACCCATACCATATAACGTACGTAATATACCAGTTGACTTGCTACAGTACAATGGTCGTGTTACGTACGTAACACGTCCTGTATAACGTACGTAACACGTACGTTGACTCACCTGTCAACATCCTCCGCCGAAAGTTGCCCACACAGGGTCCCACCTGCCGACCAGGACTCGGTCATGTCCGATGCCTTCGTTACGTACGTAATACCTTAGCCTTAACGTACGTAACCATGCCAATATTACGTATGTAAACTCACCTTGTTAACGTACGTAACAATTCCATACTTAGCCAATTTCAGCAATTCCTGTCCAAAGTCACGACATACCAAATACGAGCATACGGCAAAATCAATACATATACTCAATTCAATAACATTATCAAACGTTCACAACGTCCTCGAGCATAATTAACCATCCACGATATCCAATATATAAACGAAAAATATATCCGAAAAATCGGGGTATTACACTCTACCCCCCTTAAAATAAGTTTCGTCCTCGAAACTTGCAATCACTCGCACAAACAACATTTCAACGGAAAATCCAAAATCACCAAGATAACCAAGAATTATCGAATAATCCGAACAACATACTTACAGGTCAGTGAAGACGAAGATCTCCCGTGATACTAGCATATGACACCATTTCAAAAATCTCGACACAACAAGAATGCCAAAACAGGAATAATCACAATTTGAAAACGATTGGTCTCCGCCAAGACCACAACAAGTTTAGAGCACTGTCGCGTTTTGTGGGATCTGTGACGCTGTGTCTCCTTACCTAAAGCGCATGAGCCGCTCCTTGTCACATGCACGTATCACCGGCATTCCACTCCACATCGAAAGCCGCACATTGCACGTGCCTCGCACCGGCGTTCACTTCCCGATTGGAGCCGCACCTTGCACATGACCACGGCACCGGCGTTCACTCCCTGCCTCGTCGGTCTCGGGAACACCAACAATCCCCAAACCCACACATCACCACGACAGTACTCAAAAATCACACAGTACCAAAACAACACAAACATCACGCTACTACCACACCGGTAGAGCCACATAACACACATGCCCAGTTATCACAAAAGCTTGGTCTCTGATACCATATTTGTAACACCCCCAGATCCATCCGGGAATATTACACGCCGTGGGCCCCGTGCCGGAACCCACCAGGCTAAAAACCAATTACAAAAACGACAAGAAGGCCGATGACGGTAGTATTTTCCAAAACTCACAAAATCATTTGAAAACACCAACTACCGTCAAGATAATCAAGGCCAAAAACTCGGTTAAGGGAATCGGTTTTGAAATCAAACTTCGATTGGCATAAAGCGGAAAGCCATTTGAAAGAACTCACACAATGGATAAAAATACGATCCAAGATACATATACATCAATAATGATATACACAAACAAAATACACGATTCCCAACAATATGCCATAGCCGTATCGTCCGAATCCTCGCCTCACGACCGCAACCATCAAAGTTCTCAATACGAAAAACAAGTCCTACAACGGTCAACAATAATGCCCGACAAATAACCGCAAGTACATAAACATAAACATTTACATGCCATGCATCATGAGAATAATAACCACAACAATAACCTTACCACTTCCGATTAATCCAACGATTCTCGTCAAAATTCCATTATCACGATAATACCATAAAAATCCCAATATCACAACAATACCATATAATACCTCAATACCGATACTTTCCCGTACACAATCCTCGTATGCGCGATTACCACAAAACATACCTCTATCCGGACTTCCTTCCGAAATGTATACCATAGACCAAGAATATCCAAATGACATCAACAATATCCGAATACTACAATCTTCCCAAGATTGTCCAAGTATCTCAACAATCATCAATCGTGCATTCTAATCCTTTTAGAACATCACTGAACATTCGTCAATATGCAATACAATATAAAATACTTATAAAATGTAAATGGAATTACTCATCAAAACATTACAACCGAACAAGTAAACACTTGCCTGGATACCAACACGACAAAACCAACACCGAACTTATCGCCCTCGTCTACGAGCTCTTCAGCCCTGACTGGACGGAATCTATGGCCTTTCACCGCGGTAAAATGATTATACCTATTGGTTAATCAACCTAGAACAATAATCATATCAATAATCAAACCAACTTGGTAACAATGATCATAACATATTCAATCCGGAATTCAACCTCATATCAAGATTCATCTCATCTAAATCAACCACTATCATCACTATGATTTAGAATATCACCTTAAATCAGTTAAACGAATTATCAAATCATCATAGTCATCATATGGCCTCAAGAACATCAAGAACTCTATGATCCCATAATCATAATCAACATATTCAAAGCACCTCATTATCTTCCTTCAACATAAACCTCACACATCCTCAAGAATCGCAATAACAACATCATAATCATCTTCATACGAATCATTCATCAACTATAACATCAAAATTCCGAAATAAAAAGGAGAAATATCCAACATACCTCATAGAATATGGATAACACAAGAAATCACTTCAAGAATCAACAATAGTTCCATAACCAAGCTCTAATTCCATGATTCCAAGCTCACAATCATGTTAGAAGTGTTTAGAACACTCTTAGAAGTGAAGAGGGACGAGCTGGGGTGGGAGAAATGAGTTCCCTTCGTGAACAAATGAAAGACCAGCTCTTAATATATAAACTACGCATCTCCTTACGTACGTAAGTGTCCTTACTTAACGTACGTAACAACCTTAACGTACGTAATCCGGAATCCATAGCGTACGTAACAAACTCACTGTCTCATTCCGTGAAGTCCATTACGTACGTAACCCATACCATATAACGTACGTAATATACCAGTTGACTTGCTACAGTACAATGGTCGTGTTACGTACGTAACACGTCCTGTATAACGTACGTAACACGTACGTTGACTCACCTGTCAACATCCTCCGCCGAAAGTTGCCCACACAGGGTCCCACCTGCCGACCAGGACTCGGTCATGTCCGATGCCTTCGTTACGTACGTAATACCTTAGCCTTAACGTACGTAACCATGCCAATATTACGTATGTAAACTCACCTTGTTAACGTACGTAACAATTCCATACTTAGCCAATTTCAGTAATTCCTGTCCAAAGTCACGACATACCAAATACGAGCATACGGCAAAATCAATACATATACTCAATTCAATAACATTATCAAACGTTCACAACGTCCTCGAGCATAATTAACCATCCACGATATCCAATATATAAACGAAAAATATATACGAAAAATCGGGGTATTACACTCTACCCCCCTTAAAATAAGTTTCGTCCTCGAAACTTGCAATCACTCGCACAAACAACATTTCAACGGAAAATCCAAAATCACCAAGATAACCAAGAATTATCGAATAATCCGAACAACATACTTACAGGTCAGTGAAGACGAAGATCTCCCGTGATACTAGCATATGACACCATTTCAAAAATCTCGACACAACAAGAATGCCAAAACAGGAATAATCACAATTTGAAAACGATTGGTCTCCGCCAAGACCACAACAAGTTTAGAGCACTGTCGCGTTTTGTGGGATCTGTGACGCTGTGTCTCCTTACCTAAAGCGCATGAGCCGCTCCTTGTCACATGCACCTATCACCGGCATTCCACTCCACATCGAAAGCCGCACATTGCACGTGCCTCGCACCGGCGTTCACTTCCCGATTGGAGCCGCACCTTGCACATGACCACGGCACCGGCGTTCACTCCCTTCCTCGTCGGTCTCGGGAACACCAACAATCCCCAAACCCACACATCACCACGACAGTACTCAAAAATCACACAGTACCAAAACAACACAAACATCACGCTACTACCACACCGGTAGAGCCACATAACACACATGCCCAGTTATCACAAAAGCTTGGTCTCTGATACCATATTTGTAACACCCCCAGATCCATCCGGGAATATTACACGCCGTGGGCCCCGTGCCGGAACCCACCAGGCTAAAAACCAATTACAAAAACGACAAGAAGGCCGATGACGGTAGTATTTTCCAAAACTCACAAAATCATTTGAAAACACCAACTACCGTCAAGATAATCAAGGCCAAAAACTCGGTTAAGGGAATCGGTTTTCGAAATCAAACTCAGTTGGCATAAAACCGAAAGCCATTTGAAAGAACTCACACAGCGGATAAAAATACAGTCCAAGATACATATACATCAATAATGATATACACAAACAAAATACACGATTCCCCAACAATATGCCATAGCGTATCGTCAGGAATCCTCGCCTCACGAACGCAACCATCAAATTTCTCAATACCTGAAAAACAAGTCCCACAACGGGGTAAACAATAATGCCCGACAAAAAACCGAAAGTACATAAACATAAACATATACATGGCATGCATCATGAGAATAATAACCACAACAATAACCTTACCACTTCCGATTAATCCAACGATTCGTCAAAATTCCATTATCACGATAATACCATAAAAATCCCAATATCACAACAATACCATATAATACCTCAATACCGATACTTTCCGTACACAATCCTCTCGTATGCGCGATTACCACAAAACATACCTCTATCAGGACTTCCTTCGAAATGTATACCATAGACCAAGAATATCCAAATGACATCAACAATATCCGAATACTACAATCTTCCCAAGATTGTCCAAGTATCTCAACAATCATCAATCGTGCATTCTAATCCTTTTAGAACATCACTGAACATTCGTCAATATGCAATACAATATAAAATACTTATAAAATGTAAATGGAATTACTCATCAAAACATTACAACCGAACAAGTAAACACTTGCCTGGATACCAACACGACAAAACCAACACCGAACTTATCGCCCTCGTCTACGAGCTCTTCAGCCCTGACTGGACGGAATCTATGGCCTTTCACCGCGGTAAAATGATTATACCTATTGGTTAATCAACCTAGAACAATAATCATATCAATAATCAAACCAACTTGGTAACAATGATCATAACATATTCAATCCGGAATTCAACCTCATATCAAGATTCATCTCATCTAAATCAACCACTATCATCACTATGATTTAGAATATCACCTTAAATCAGTTAAACGAATTATCAAATCATCATAGTCATCATATGGCCTCAAGAACATCAAGAACTCTATGATCCCATAATCATAATCAACATATTCAAAGCACCTCATTCTCTTCCTTCAATATAAACCTCATACATCCTCAAGAATCGCAATAACAACATCATAATCATCTTCATACGAATCATTCATCAACTATAACATCAAAATTCCGAAATAAAAAGGAGAAATATCCAACATACCTCATAGAATATGGATAACACAAGAAATCACTTCAAGAATCAACAATAGTTCCATAACCAAGCTCTAATTCCATGATTCCAAGCTCACAATCATGTTAGAAGTGTTTAGAACACTCTTAGAAGTGAAGAGGGACGAGCTGGGGTGGGAGAAATGAGTTCCCTTCGTGAACAAATGAAAGACCAGCTCTTAATATATAAACTACGCATCTCGTTACGTACGTAAGTGTCCTTACTTAACGTACGTAACAACCTTAACGTACGTAATCCGGAATCCATAGCGTACGTAACAAACTCACTGTCTCATTCCGTGAAGTCCATTACGTACGTAACCCATACCATATAACGTACGTAATATACCAGTTGACTTGCTACAGTACAATGGTCGTGTTACGTACGTAACACGTCCTGTATAACGTACGTAACATGTACGTTGACTCACCTGTCAACATCCTCCGCCGAAAGTTGCCGACACAGGGTCCCACCTGCCGACCAGGACTCGGTCCTGTCCGATGCCTTCGTTACGTACGTAATACCTTAGCCTTAACGTACGTAACCATGCCAATATTACGTACGTAAACTCACCTTGTTAACGTACGTAACAATTCCATACTTAGCCAATTTCAGCAATTCCTGTCCAAAGTCACGACATACCAAATACGAGCATACGGCAAAATCAATACATATACTCAATTCAATAACATTATCAAACGTTCACAACGTCCTCGAGCATAATTAACCATCCACGATATCCAATATATAAACGAAAAATATATCCGAAAAATCGGGGTATTACACTCTACCCCCCTTAAAATAAGTTTCGTCAACTTGCAATCACACGCACAAACAACATTTCAACGGAAAATCCAAAATCACCAAGATAACCAAGAATTATCGAATAATCCGAACAACATACTTACAGGTCAGTGAAGACGAAGATCTCCCGTGATACTAGCATATGACACCATTTCAAAAATCTCGACACAACAAGAATGCCAAAACAGGAATAATCACAATTTGAAAACGATTGGTCTCCGCCAAGACCACAACAAGTTTAGAGCACTGTCGCGTTTTGTGGGATCTGTGACGCTGTGTCTCCTTACCTAAAGCGCATGAGCCGCTCCTTGTCACATGCACGTATCACCGGCATTCCACTCCACATCGAAAGCCGCACATTGCACGTGCCTCGCACCGGCGTTCACTTCCCGATTGGAGCCGCACCTTGCACATGACCACGGCACCGGCGTTCACTCCCTGCCTCGTCGGTCTCGGGAACACCAACAATCCCCAAACCCACACATCACCACGACAGTACTCAAAAATCACACAGTACCAAAACAACACAAACATCACGCTACTACCACACCGGTAGAGCCACATAACACACATGCCCGGTTATCACAAAACCTTGGTCTCTGATACCATATTTGTAACACCCCCAGATCCATCCGGGAATATTACACGCCGTGGGCCCCTCGCCGGAACCCACCAGGCTAAAAACCAATTACAAAAATGACAAGAAGGCCGATGACGGTAGTATTTTCCAAAACTCACAAAATCATTTGAAAACACCAACTACCGTCAAGATAATCAAGGCCAAAAACTCGGTTAAGGGAATCGGTTTTCGAAATCAAACTCAGTTGGCATAAAACCGAAATCCATTTGAAAGAACTCACACAGCGGATAAAAATACAGTCCAAGATACATATACATCAATAATGATATACACAAACAAAATACACGATTCCCCAACAATATGCCATAGCCAGTATCGTCCGGAATCCTCGCCTCACGACCGCAACCATCAAAGTTCTCAATACCTGAAAAACAAGTCCCACAACGGGGTCAGCAATAATGCCCGACAAATAACCGCAAGTACATAAACATAAACATTTACATGCCATGCATCATGAGAATAATAACCACAACAATAACCTTACCACTTCCGATTAATCCAACGATTCTCGTCAAAATTCCATTATCACGATAATACCATAAAAATCCCAATATCACAACAATACCATATAATACCTCAATACCGATACTTTCCCGTACACAATCCTCTGTGTACGCGATTACCACAAAACATACCTCTATCCGGACTTCCTTCCGAAATGTATACCATAGACCAAGAATATCCAAATGAGATCAACAATATCCGAATACTACAATCTTCCCAAGATTGTCCAAGTATCTCAACAATCATCAATCGTGCATTCTAATCCGTTTAGAACATAACTGAACATTCGTCAATATGCAATACAACATAAAATACTTATAAAATGTAAATGGAATTACTCATCAAAACATTACAACCGAACAAGTAAACACTTGCCTGGATACCAACACGACAAAACCAACACCGAACTTATCGCCCTCGTCTACGAGCTCTTCAGCCATGACTGGACGGAATCTATGGCCTTTCACCGCGGTAAAATGATTATACCTATTGGTTAATCAACCTAGAACAATAATCATATCAATAATCAAACCAACTTGGTAACAGTGATCATAACATATTCAATCCGGAATTCAACCTCATATCAAGATTCATCTCATCTAAATCAACCACTATCATCACTATGATTTAGAATATCACCTTAAATCAGTTAAACGAATTATCAAATCATCATAGTCATCATATGGCCTCAAGAACATCAAGAACTCTATGATCCCATAATCATAATCAACATATTCAAAGCACCTCATTATCTTCCTTCAACATAAACCTCATACATCCTCAAGAATCGCAATAACAACATCATAATCATCTTCATACGAATCATTCATCAACTATAACATCAAAATTCGAAATAAAAGGAGAAATATCCAACATACCTCATAGAATATGGATAACACAAGAAATCACTTCAAGAATCAACAATAGTTCCATAACCAAGCTCTAATTCCATGATTCCAAGCTCACAATCATGTTAGAAGTGTTTAGAACACTCTTAGAAGTGAAGAGGGACGAGTGGGAGAAATGAGTTCCCTTCGTGAACAAATGAAAGACCAGCTCTTAATATATAAACTACGCATCTCGTTACGCACGTAAGTGTCCTTACTTAACGACGTAACAACCTTAACGCACGTAATCCGAAATCCATAGCGACGTAACAAACTCACTGTCTCATTCCGTGAAGTCCATTACGACGTAACCCATACCATATAACGCATTTAATATACCATGACTTGCTTACAAGATAATGGTCGTGTTACGCACGTAACACGTCTGTATAACGCACGTAACACGACGTTGACTCACTGTCAACATCCTCCGCCGAAAGTTGCCGACACAGGGTCCCACCTGCCGACCAGGACTCGGTCCTGTCCGATGCCTTCGTTACGTACGTAATACCTTAGCCTTAACGTACGTAACCATGCCAATATTACGTACGTAAACTCACCTTGTTAACGTACGTAACAATTCCATACTTAGCCAATTTCAGCAATTCCTGTCCAAAGTCACGACATACCAAATACGAGCATACGGCAAAATCAATACATATACTCAATTCAATAACATTATCAAACGTTCACAACGTCCTCGAGCATAATTAACCATCCACGATATCCAATATATAAACGAAAAATATATCCGAAAAATCGGGGTATTACATCCGCATGAGATGTGGAATGGTAAGAAACCAAGCCTTAATCACATAAGGATTTGGGGATATCCAGCCTATGTCAAGAAGGCTAAAGTGGACAAAATGGAAGTGAGGTCCATCAAAGGACGTTTCATTGGATACCCGGAGGACTCGATGGGTTATCTATTCTATATGCCAGAAGGCCATAGGGTCGTTGTGGCATTAAAAGCGCACTTCCTTGAGGATGAATTCATTCAGGAAGGTGGTTCGGGTAGAAATATCTCTTTGGAAGAGCATAATGAAAGTCCTAAGGAGACATCTGATCAGGGATCAGGAACCGAACCTATTGTAACACAACCTCCACTTCGAAGGTCTGATAAGGTGTGTAAGCTGCAACGAGCCATTTATGGGTTGAAGCAAGCTTCTCGGAGTTTAAACCTTCAATTTGACGAAGCAGTCAAGGACTTTGACTTCGTACGAAATGAGGAGGAACCGTGTGTTTACAAAAAGGTCAGTGGGAGCAACATTGCGTTCTTAGTACTATGTGTAGACGATATTCTACTTATAGGAAATAACGTAGCAATGCTCAGCACTGTGAAAGCTTGGCTTTCTAAAACGTTCTCCATGAAAGACTTGGGAGAAGCTTCCTATATTATAGGGATCCGTCTTTACAGAGATAGACCACGAAGAATGATAGGACTTTCCCAAGCCCTCTATATAGATAAAATCCTGAGAAGATTCAAGATGGATGAATCTAAAAGAGGGTTCCTTCCCATGCGACATGGAATTCATCTCACCACGAAAATGTGTCCTCAAAGTGAGGAAGACAAGAGAGATGAGTAAGGTACCCTATGCCTCGACAGTGGGTAGCCTCATGTACGCTATGTTGTGAACGAGACCGGACTTAGCCTACGCTGTGAGTATGGTAAGACGATTTCAAGCAAACTCAGGTAGGGAACACTGGACTTCCGTAAAGAACATTCTTAAGTACTTAAGAAGAACTAGAGATTTGGTTCTTACTTACGGTGGTGGAGAACTGAGGGTGATTGGATTCACCGATTCTGATTTTCAAGGAGACAATGACGACTCTAAGGCGACATCTGGGTATTTGTTTACTCTCAATGGAGGAGCAGTATCTTGGAGAAGCTCTAAGCAAACCGCTACTGCAGATTCCACCTGCCAAGCAGAGTATCCAGCTGCCTCAGAGGCTAGCAAAGAAGCATTTTGGATGCAGAAGTTTATGCAAGAACTTCAAGTGGTGCCTAATGCGGAGTTGCCTATATCACTATTCTGTGATAATGATGCAGCTGTCACCCAAGCCAAGGAGCCTAGGGCTTACCACAACACCAAGCATATAGAGAGAAAATACCACATCATTTGAGAGATGGTGGAAAAAGGATATGTTCATTGCAAAGAGTAGACTCAAAAAACAATGTCTCTGACCCGCTGACTAAGCCATTATCTCAGGCCGTCTTAGAAAGACATCTGAAGAATATGGGTATTGGATACCATGATGTGTGGCATTGAGTGCAAGTGGGAGATTGTTAGGAATATGCCCTCGAATGCCACTCAGGGGATGAGAGAGTAAGGGCATTGTACTTGTAATTATGGAATAATTAATAAAAAGGCAATACGATTCATTCATTGTTTATTGTATTTCAATTTCATTCTTGACTTGGTAAACATTGAAATGAAGTCCATGTAAATAAATCGAACATTCCATTCTCGTTATGGGATAAGATAAAATGTACTGGAAGTGTTTAAAGTTTATTTACATAAATTGTTCGCAAGTCAATAAACTTAAAATGGGCATTAAGTTTTAATACGACTTGTATAACGGATGCTAGGCCGTGTGCACGTCTTGATAACATAGTTATAAGTATATTGGTGGGGCCAGTATACTCGAACACGACTCATACTCGATTCAGTCACATGGTATTCACTCTCGGAGAGTCGATGACGAATCGAAAGGTTGTGATAGTATATGTGGACCTTTGACTTGAGGGTTCAGTAGAAGATGTGCTTGTGACGTTTAGTTTGTCATTAGAGTAGTTAGACTCATTTGCTTAATTGCTGAGTCGACCTCGAAGTGCGGACTATACGGGCAGGTAGCAGTCTTTACTGTACGCCAAGAAAGGATTCTATCTCTGTTAGTGAGCAGGCGAATGTCCTATACGGTTAATGGAAAATAAGATCATAAGTCTTTGGCCAAAGCATTCTGATATAGTCGTATTAGATACACTATTAATCAGTCGGTCTTGATTTGCATTAACACATGTATAGAGTTTAGTCAACAGTAGGGTTTGACTTTACCGTGACCCGAAGACTTGACCGGGACATCTGATGAAGGGTCTATACGTATATAGTATTCACGACATAATGGTTCTGGAATGATCCATTCATTCGTTCTCAGTCGGGGTTTACAGTGCGGCCCGCTAGGCTGGCTAAGTGCTGCCCGCACTCATTGTTTCCTCCCAATGCCGGCTGAGACGGACCTATGGAGTCGCGCATCAGGAGTGTTGACGGATAAATGTGAATTTATTATCTCTCTATTAATATTAGATATTGGATATCTAATTATGATTTATTAGATAAATCAAATGGCGGTATTATGAATTAAAATTAAGTTACCGGGTAATTAATTTAATTCAAAAATTATATTTCTTAGAGAAATATTTTTGTATTTGATATAATTAATTATTAGATTAATTAATTAATATAAATACATTGATGGTTAAAAGGAGTGTATTTAACGGAGTCATTTGACGAAAGTCCGGTACACGAGCCGAGTGGCTCGGCTCGTTTCTAGGATACTTCCATGGGCCGCCCTCCTTCCCCACCTCACATGAATTAATTCAACCTTGTATGTTGTATGTCTTGTCATGTTTTGTAGTAATAATGTTGAGATTCTATTCTCACATGATTAATACATGATGTGATATTATTATATGGGATATAATGACCAACTCATCTATAAAGAATATGACTTGAAATCATACTTATTTATGCAAGTGTGCTGCTCCTTCCGTGAGAAAAATTGGAGTGAGAGAGGGAGAAGTTTTTCTTCAAGTTTTCACTTTGAGTGAGAAAAATTAAGAAAGAAAAAGAGATATAAATTCCTATAGTAATTCCTAGCAATGTTCTTGGAGAACGGATTGCTATTGAATTTTTCCGGACAACTTCCGACGCGTGTGAAGTAGAGTCTTCGTATTCTCGGTGCTTGGAACGAAGGGATTTCGTGCTCGGGATGGGGTTCGTGATCGTCATCCATATTTACGAAGATTTATTTCAAAGGCTTCAAGGGTATGATCTTTTATCTTCGTATTTAATTTTTTCGTATATACGTTACTTGATCGATCCTGTTTGAAATTCGTATTTATTTCCGCTGTGTATTTCGTTTTTTTTTTTTTCGGAATCCCAACAGCCGCGGCCCTGCCGGCATGTGTCGCGGCACCAGGTACAGTCTACTCGGCCAAGTCTAGAAAATGTGTGTGCCGCGGCACACACTCCTTGTGCCACGGCCCACACCCCCCTCGGGTCCTAAAATGATGAACAATGACCCGGAGAGAGAATAAAAGCAATAGGACTCAATATCTGGGAAACAATAACACGAAATGGAAGTACGGAAATCCCAAAACGGTGATTCCAAGCAATAATTACAAGGGTTCGCCCAACAAAACACAATTTGAGCAATGAGGAGGTTTCAAATGACATGAATTTCAACCGGGTATTACATTCTCCCCCTCTAAAAAGAAGTTTCGTCCCGAAACTTAAGAAATAAATAGTTCGGGGTATTCCACCCGCATCTTCTCTTCCGTCTCCCAAGTCGACTCCTCGACTCCATGCCTCGACCATTGCACTTTAACCAGTGGAATGGTCTTCTGCCGAAGTTGTTTCTCGCGGCGCTCAAGGATCTTCATGGGTTTCTCCGGAAAGGTAATATCCTCGGCTACGTCAATCTCACTGTAGTCGATAATGTGGCTCAGATCCGGTACGTACTTCCTCAACTGAGACACATGAAAAACACTGTGGACGTGACTCAACGCTGGAGGCAAAGCCAAGCGATATGCTAAATCTCCAACTCTATCCAAAATCTCGAAGGGTCCGATGTACCTCGGACTATGTTTCCCCTTTTTCCCGAAGCGGAAAACTCCCCTGGTCGGCGACACCTTGAGCAAGACATGATCTCCCACCTCGAACTCCAAAGGTCGATGACGAGTATCAGCATAAGATTTCTGACGACTCTGGGCAGCTAGCAATCGATCCCGGATAATAGAAATATTTTCCTTAGTCTCCATCAACATATCCGGCTCCGTCCCAACTAGCTCAGAAGCCTCGTCCCAACATAATGGCGACCTACATCGCCTACCATAGAGTGCCTCGAAGGGTGCCATTTTGATCGACGCATGCCAACTATTATTGTAAGCAAACTCGATCAACGGTAAGTGAAGCTCCCAATCATTACTCCAATCCAAGGCACAAGCCCGTAACATATCTTCCAACGTCTGAATCGTCCTCTCTTTCTGACCGTCCGACTGAGGATGAAAGGAAGTGCTCAATATCAACTCCGTACCTAGAGCCTGATGAACGGCCTGCCAAAAATGCGATACGAAACGGCCGTCTCGATCAGAAACAATGATCTTGGGGGCACCGTGTAACCTCACGATCTCAGCAATAAAGGTTCGAGCCAATCTATCCGGTCCCCAAGTATCCTTAATACCCAAGAAGTGTGCAGACTTGGTCAACCGATCGATAATTACCAAAATCATATTCATTCCGGCCCGAGTTCTCGGCATGCCAGTGATGAAATCCATCGAGATGTCTTCCCACTTCCACTCGGGAATGGGAAGTGGCTTCAACAACCCCGCTGGTCGTTGATGTTCGATCTTGACTTGTTGACACGTCAAGCACCGTAGTACAAACTCCGTAACATCCTTCTTCATGTTATTCCACCAAAAATTGCGCTTCAAATCTTTGTACATCTTACTCGTCCCGGGGTGGATTGAGTAAGGCGTAGCATGAGCTTCTCGGAGAATTCTCTGTCTCAACTCTAAATCGTTTGGAACACAAAGCCTGCCCTGAAATCTCAGAATACTATCCTCGTGAACCATAAAGCCAGGAGCTTTTCCTTTAATTACATCTTCTTTCAGTTGAGAGATCATCGGCTCACTCCACTGCTTCCCTTTGATGTCATCAACTAAGGACGATGTAATATCGAGAGCACATAATTGTCCCTGAACTCGCTGAAGCCAAACTTCTATCCCTTGCTCAATTAAATCCTGATGAATTTTCGTCTGGGATGTAAGAACCTCGAGCATTTGAAGAGATGCTGATTTGCGGCTCAAAGCATCCGCAACGACATTGGCTTTTCCGGGGTGGTAAAGAATTTCCAAATCATAATCCTTTATCAATTCTAACCAACGCCTCTGTCTCATATTCAGCTCCTTCTGACTGAAAATATACTTCAGGCTCTTGTGATCGGTATAAATCCAGCACGGTGAACCATACAAATAATGCCGCCAAATCTTGAGTGCGAAGACAATTGCGGCCAACTCTAATCGTGAGTAGGATAATTCATCTCATAAGGTTTTAATTGTCGTGACGCAAAAGCTATTGTCTTATCATGCTGCATAAGAACACAGCCCAGGCCTTGACCCGAAGCGTCATTATAAACTGCAAAGCCCTCGCTACCATGTGGTAAAGTTAGAATCGGCGCTGAAGTCAATCGTCTCTTCAGTTCATCGAAACTCTGTTGTCTCTCATCCGTCCAAATAAACTTTTCGGTCTTCTGGAGCAATTTTGTAAGCGGTCGAGCGAGTTTCGAGAACCCCTCGACAAACTGACGGTAATACCCAGCAAGGCCCAAAAAGCTACGGACTTCCTTAACATTTTTAGGCGGTGCCCAATCTAGCACTGCCTCAATCTTCTGCGGGTCTACACGAACCCCTTCGGCCGAAATCACGTGACCGAGAAACATAACTTCTTCCAACCAAAACTCACATTTCGAGAATTTTGCATAGAGGTGCTCGGTTCTCAAAATGTCTAAAACTAAAGGCAAGTGTCGGGCATGTTCCTCCTTATCTCGAGAATAGATTAAGATGTCGTCAATAAAGACGACTACACACCTATCGAGGTACTCGATGAATATTTTATTCATTAACTGCATGAATACTGCCGGCGCATTAGTCAACCCAAAAGGCATAATTACAAATTCTTAATGCCCATATCTCGTCCGAAACGCCGTCTTCGGAACGTCGGACTCCCTCACCCTGAGTTGATAATACCCGAATCTTAAATCGATCTTCGAGAAAACCGCAGCCCCTTGCAATTGATCAAATAAATCGTCTATACGAGGCAAAGGATATTTGTTCTTGATGGTTACTTTGTTCAGCTCATGGTAGTCGATGCACAAACGTAGTGAACCATCCTTCTTTCTCACGAAGAGAACAGGCGCACCCCAAGGCCAAGCGGTCGGTCTGATGTACCCTTTTTCCAAAAGTTCTTCCAACTGAGTCTTCAATTCTTGCATCTCGGAAGGTGCCATTCGATAAGGTACTTTAGAAATTGGGGCCGCATCCGGCTCTAAGTCCACGGAAAAATCTATCTCTCGATCTGGCGGTAATCCCGGGAGGTCATCCGGAAAAACATCGGGATACTCATTAACAACCGGAATCGAAGAGAAATCGACTTCATTTCCTTCCATTTTCAAAGCATAACACCAATAGCCCGTACAACCTTTATTCAAAAGTTTTACGGTCTTTATGGCACTGATAAGTAATCTGGATTGGCCCGACTTACGTCCAAAAAATGAGTACTCGGATCCGTCTTTAGTCATCATGGTGATAATCTTGGTATGGTAATTCATAATCGCTTGGTGATTATCAAGACAATCCTCGCCGAGGATCACGTCCTCGCCTTCCATATCAACTACAATCAGATTCGATAACCACTCCATACCGGATATAATCACCGGAAAATCTCTAATCTCCCAATTCCCCACAATCCTATCCCCGCTAGGCAGTTTCACGATAAAGGGATCGCAAGCAGTCAAACAAGTTATATTCAAACGGTGTACACACTCTAAAGATATAAAAGAATGTATAGCACCCGTATCAAAAAGTACACGGACTGGATAAGATAAAATATGGATGGTACCTGAAGCCACTGCCGCGTCGGGTTCGTCTGTTCGACGCATCTCATAAACCTGTGGTTGCACCGAACCAACGCTAGAGTTTCCCCCTCCAGCGTTCTGACCCCGTCCCCGGCCCCTGCCAAAATTCTGTTGAGGTTGACTAAAAGATTGTCGCTGGTTTATACCTTGATCAAGTGGTGTTGGGGCAGAAGCCCGAGTGTCCAAAGTCTGATTTGGCTCGGAACAATAAACCGCTCTATGTCCCATCTGTCCGCACGTGTGACACTTCAATGGTGGAAAGTTGCATTCCGAATTAAAGTGGACTGGACGGCCACAATTATAGCAAGTCACCGTGCGATTTGTGGTACCCGGAGTGGGACGGTAACCCCTCTTTCCTTTATTAGAACGTGACGACTGTCCGGCAAAACGGCTAGTCGTCTATGACTTCTGAAAGTTGCCACCCTTAGAGCCAGAAAAATTTCCCGCGACTTTCTGCTTCTTCGGTTCTTCAATGGTATCGTTGTCGGGGCTCAACATATCATGGGCTAAAGCTCTGTCCTGATACTCTTTCAGTGTGGTACAAGCAAATCTGTCCATGTACCGCCGTAAGTCCAAATTCATCCGCATATCAAAATAACGGATCTTATCACGCTCGTTACGCACTTGATCCTTCACATGGATCAATTGTTGGTTGTACTCCACGATCGCCTGTGAAACGGGAATATCTTGTGGTTTAGCCTCGAAAAAGGCTCGGATTCGGCTCTCTCGCACCGGCCAAGGACAAAACTCGGCCTCCAAGATTTCCTTAAATTCATCCCACGTGGAAATACGATCCTGTGGCTTGATGACCTTCCACCAAGTAGCGGCCTCCTTAGTGAGGAAATACTGAGCAATCGGTACTTTCCTCACCTCGGGGCAATCAACCGCCTCGAAAATCTTCTCCAATTCTGCTAGCCAATCTTCCCAGCCTAACGGGTCTGTGGCACCGCCAAACTGTGGAGGGTACATACGGATTACATTCTGAAGCAAGGCATCCGTGTTTGGGTTCGGGTTATTCAGCTGAACAGTTTGGGCCAAAATAGTCATCTGAGTAGCCAGTTGTTGAAGTGTATTCGCCACTCCAGCGTCCGCGTTGTTCCCCTGACCGTCTGATTGGTCGTGCTGACTCTCGGTGTCGGGATGCACCGAGTTCGACAAACTGGGGTTGGTCGACCCCGCAACTGAACTGATGGAAACTGCCGCGCCACGACCTCTTCCTCGTCCCCGGCCACGACCACGGCCACGGCCCCTACTAGCTGACATACTGAAGAACACATAAGGTACGTAAGCACAATTCAATCGCACGTCATTAAGGTGGTCGATTCTCAAGAATACCAATAAAAGAAGCATAATGAGTAAGGAATCATCAGAAGAGTAAGAGGTCTTACTAGTACCGGTCGCACTGTGATGATGGCAGAGCAGTGATACTGTGGACTAATGACGATTCATTCGACCCAAAAGACCGACAGCCTAGGTATCCATAGACCTAAGCTCCGATACCATATTCTGTAACACCCCCAAGTTATTCAGGGAATATTACAGCGCCGTAACCCCCACCGTGGGACCCACAAGGCTAAACATACGCGGAACTATAAATTTTGACCGAGAAGGTCTAGACACAATGGAATGAAAAACATTACAAAGGTATTCAAAACATAACCAATGTATTCACCGACATCACAACACGAACCAATACTTCGACAAATACAGGCCGGAACATCAAGGAAAATGGAAAACAATACTCGAGTATTCAATAGCCAATCCAGTACAACAACACTGAATGGAAAACTCAAAACATAACTGGAAGAAAGACGCAGTATCACACTTGCCCACCATCTTCATGCCGACCCGATACCTGCCTGTCCGCTCTCCTGGAACCTGAAATACATAAAACGTATTTCCCCCTTAAAGGGGTTATCCGTCGAATAGCTAGTGCAAGTATATCAAGTATGAAACACAATACTCCTCGACAATAAAGTAAATGTAACCGTCAATTCATCAATTTAAGACTAGTATTCCGGAATAACTAAATCTCATAGCGTCACATCAAGACGTATATGAATGCCGTAGAAATGGTTCGTTCATATCATCCGTCAATACATGTATGAATGCCGCAGAAACGGTTCGTTCATATCATGCCATCAATATATCTATGAATGCCGTAGAAACGGTTCGTTCATATCATACCATCAATATTTCTTACATTCAAAGTTGAGAACGTATAATCATAAATATATACTTGCCTTTGAGACATCGAGAAATCGAACGGAAAAACGGTATGAGTTCGGTAGGTCCAAGAACGCGCTTCCGGCACCTAAACGATTCGCAAGGAATATGATAGTCAAATATCCATACTCAAATTACACGAAGAAATCCCCGAAACCCGTCTACGATTCACGAAAAATACACGGGTAAACAATAAGAGGTTGGAAAATCGCTCAAACTCCCAAAAGTCCGAAAAATCATAGGCAAAGCATGTATACGGTATAGATACATCATAATCTCAAGGTTCTCAAGCTTCAAATCGGATAAATCGGATGAATCTACAAAAAACTCCAAAATCCAACATAATATTCAAAGTGTTCTTGAATAATTTTTCAATAATCCGATGAATAATCAAACATGCCCATAATCATGCGTATATCACTTCATACACCATGATTTTAACATCCAAAACATCATTACCCAATGTAAAATCGAAAACCAAAATGTTGAAGAAATTACCTCTTGAATATCCAAGCTCTATGATCCGAAGAATATGCGATAGATCGATGATCCGAGCTTCCCAACCGAATGAAATTGATAAAAATCCTACACTTAAGTGATAGATGATGATAAGATCCTCCCCTCAAGTTCTCTCTCTCGCAGGTGGAAGAAGGAAATAGAGGAAATGGGTTGCATCTCGCTCAAAAAGCCGAATTATGCAGTTGACCGCATTGTGTGCCGCGGCTCAGCCGAAGTGTGCCGCGACACAGCCCTAAAAATGGCTCCCAGGGTTCGGCAGTGTGCCGCGGACCGGATGGCGTGCGCCGCGGCACCGGGTACAGTCGGTTTTTGGCTGTAGATGCCACATGAGTGTGCCGCGGCCCGGACAGGTGTGCCGTGGCAGTGACTCGGCAGTGTGCCGCGGCCCTACCGGCATGTGCCGTGGCACCAGGTACAGTCTACTCGGCCAGGTCTAGAAAATGTGTGTGCCGCGGCACACACTCCTTGTGCCGCGGCCCACACCCCCCTCGGGTCCTAAAATGATGAAAAATGACCCGGAGAGAGAATAAAAGCAATAGGACTCAATATCTGGGAAACAATAACACGAAATGGAAGTACGGAAATCCCAAAACGGTGATTCCAAGCAATAATTACAAGGGTTCGCCCAACAAAACACAATTTCAGCAATGAGGAGGTTTGAAATGACATGAATTTCAACCGGGTATTACACTTCATGCCATCGAGCTGGCGTTGCATTGCGGCCATCGCCATAGGTTGGTCGCTCGTGGTTTGGCCCTCAGAGCGGGAGCCGAGGCGATCGTGTACCGATCTCCTGGCTCCGCGGTAGGCGATGAGGTCGTCGCCGCCGATCTTGGTTCTTCGGTGAGGCAGAGCCAAGTGGCCGACCTGCCTTGTGGGAGTTGGGTATGTAGAACTCTTGGTGACGGATTCGGGATCCGTCGTCTCGTGGCTGGGGCTATAATGCCCCAGTCGCCATGATGGGTCGCTTCCTAGGCGGCTGAAAATGGAACCGTCCCGCCTCGCGAGTGCTTCTTCTCGTGAATCGGGGCTTCCTGACGATTGCTCGATAAGTAACCCCTTGAGCTTCCGTTTGCCCGCGCGGTGGATGGCTGATGGGGTTATAGCGGGCGCTTTGCATGCTCTCCGTCTCTCCCGTAGGATGGCCATGGCCTCCTCGATCTGTTCCGCGGTTTGGAACTGATCGAGCGAGAGGCTAGGGCCATCCCTCGGGGGCGGGATCGAGAGTCTCGCGCCGCCGCGACTACCCTCCACCGTAGGTTGGGGCTCGGAATGAGCTGGAATAAGGCATCCGGCGGATCGGAGAGTGGCTCTCTTCGATGTGGTGGCAGACGTCATGATGTCGAAGGCTTTATTTGAAGAATAGTGAGTGTTTCTTAAAGTATATGCTCCGGAGAACAGTGAGTGTTCTTCAAAACGGTCGGAAAGAAAAATGAAGGTAGACGCCCTCATTCTAGCGCCAATTGTTGTTACCCAAAATATTATTCGGAAGGGATTGTTGGATATGGCTATGGGTGAGTAACAAACAAATTGCGAGACCACGTACGTGGAGTGTAAATAACATAAGATTTGTCGGGTTTGTTAGGCCCGGGCTTGAATGCTCTCGCGAGATATTATTAATACGAATACTTTGGGAGTACAGATTTTAATGTAAGAGTACAATTACAATGAGTGTAAAGACCCTAGTTATCTAGCTCTTGAGTGCTGGTGATTGCCGGAAGAACCAGATTTAATGCTCTGTGTGTTCTTGTAACAGATGAGATGTGATGCTCGATTCGGCCGATCGTCTTTCGGTCGAGAGTGAGAGTGGTTTTGAGTGTCTGGGAGCAGCCTGAGAGAAAAGAAAAAGCCTTTTTAGAGAGTTCTGAGAGTTTTCCAAAAGTGTCCTAACCTCCTTCAAAATGCTGGAAGTCTCCTATTTATATGAGTGGCTGGTAGCTGGGCAATCGCCTTTACTGTATTATAATAAGCGGGCGATCGTCTTTAGCACATGGGTTGGTCTCCTTAAAGTCCGCAGCAGCTGCTGACAGCCGGATGTGCGAACCAATGAGAGGGCAACACGCGGCTTAAGTCGCTGTCTTGAGAGGTCCCACCTAGGACCTTTCGGCGGGCATATCGGTAGGTGAGATTGTCCTTGTCATTGACAGTTGTTGATGGGCTGGAGTCAGAGCTCCTTTTCCTATGGTGCCTTTTCCGGATCTGCACGTGGCCCTCTATCCCGAGATTTGGTCTTCGCAGACTTGACGGATGTTGGCTTTACACGTGGAATGAGGCGGTCGGCCTTGGTCGGGTGCCAAAGTCGATCGCTAGGTGCCCAGAGACGATCGCACTGGATGTCGATCGCTCGGCACTTGGACTTGATCTGGGATCTCTATTTGGTAGGTGTGTCGTGGTTCATTTGACGCTGACTCGGTCGCTCGGCCTCTATGTCGATCGCCGTCGAGGTGTGTTAATCGCGACACAACACAAAAATTTCTCAACATTATATATGAAGAACTTTCAGATTTAGAACATGCATCACAAGCAAAATAAGAGTTATTAATTTAAAATTTTGAAATAGTTTCACCCACCTCGATTCTTGCCAAAAGTAGTTGATTCTAGGTCCCGTAAGTGAAAAAACGATCTCCCCTCATACTCTATATGGTTCGGCCGATTTATGCATCCACGATATATGTTTTGTTTGCATGTTTTAAGATTTAGTTACATTAGGATGGTAGTAACTATAATTTACAAAAGGGAATGTGGGAAAAGAATTACCTATTTTTGCTTGAATTTTCTTCTTCTTCCTCCTTCTTCTCCCACTTTGGCCGTACCTCTCTCCCCCAATCTCCTTAGTGCAGATTTCTTTTTAGTGTTGAAAATATAAAGTGTGGCTAGGTGATGATGAGTGTATTTAAAGGTAGGGTAAATGAGGGTTTTGGGAAAATGTAGTGGTTTAGAAGACTTGAGACATGTGGCTAGGTGTGTTAAGATGGTGACTTACATGGGGTACATGAATACTCTAGATTCTCACTCTTCCTCTCCCTCTTTGGCCGCCACATGTGTGTATGTATAGGTTGTGTATTTTTTTTTTGTTAATTTAAGTGTTTAGTTATTGTTGGGAATGATTTAATTAGTTGGGTTGGGCTTTAAATTGCAACTTCAAGTGTTATAATTTTATTAAGTTGGGTTGAGTCCATTAGTGAGTCTACATGTAATTAGGTGTTGAAACAAAGCCCAATAGGTGAATCAATATACTATTTTAATTTTATTATTTGGTTTATTATATAAATTACGAAGTTAAAGTGTGAAATAAAATAAAATAGGTGTAGATTATGTTATAATATAAAACAAATATTGTTAAGATACATCATGATATAATAAGTTGTACATGTAATAAGCTATCGAATTTAGGGGGTTTTACATCCTCCCCTCCTTAGAAGAATTTGGTCCCCAAATTCCTTCTCGAATAACTCGGGATATGATTTCTTCATTTCTTCCTCAGCTTCCCACGTAACGTCTTCCTCTCTACTGTGATTTGTCCAGACGACTTTGACCAGCGGTATCCTCTTGTCTCTTAGTTCGCGTACTTGTTGATCCACGATTCTAATCGACTTCTCGTCATAAGTTAAATCTTCTTTGATTGGTGGTATGTCATGCGTGATGACATGTTCAGGATCTGGATGATATTTCTTCAATTTTGAGACATGAAATAAGTTGTGCATTCTGGAAAGATCGGTTGGTAGCTCGAGACGATATGCTAATTTCCCAATTCGTTCTAGGATTGTGAAAGTTCCGATATATCTGGGGCTAAGATTCCCTCCTCTCTTCGGGTTGATCAATCCCTTACGTGGTGACAAACGAAGGAATACTTTGTCTCCGGTGTCAAATTCGAAATCCTTCCTTCTCCGGTCTGTATAACTCTTCTGTCGGCTCTGAGCAGTGCGAATTCGATCCCGAATTATTCGAACCTTATCCATGGCATATTCTACTATATCAACTCTCGTTATCCAGTTTCGGTTCTGCTTACCCTTTGGTGTCCATCGGTCGTCAATCTCCCAATGTATTGGTGATCGACACTTTCTTCTGTATAATACTTCATATGGAGCCATCCCGATAGTTGCCTGATAGTTGTTGTTGTAAGCAAACTCAGCTAAGGGTAGGTGGTGACTCCAACTTTTTTGAAAATCTAGTGCACATGCCCGAAACATATCCTCAAGGACTTGTATCATTCGCTCGGATTGTCCATCCGTCT
Organism: Orobanche coerulescens; assembly: GCA_033398695.1. Lineage (NCBI taxonomy): Eukaryota > Viridiplantae > Streptophyta > Magnoliopsida > Lamiales > Orobanchaceae > Orobanche > Orobanche coerulescens. Next base: position 61,211,816 of record CM065819.1, read on the forward strand.
GAGGGTGTGCTGCAGTGCTGAAACTCAATGCCGTCCTAAGTTCTTGATGAAGGCTCTTCTAGAATCTGGAGACAAATCTGGGGTTATGGTGTGACACAATGTCTACAGGTACCCCATGTAATCTAACGATTTCTCGGATATATGTCCTTGCTAGCTTCTGCAGACTATCATTCTTTCTTACGGGTAGGAAGTGAGCTGACTTTGTAAGTTTATCCAGATTGTGTTATATCCTCCACTGGTTGTTGGTAGATCCATCACGAAGTCCATCGTGATTAGTCCCCATTTCCATTCGGGAATCTCGAGCGGTTGTAGCAACCCTGATGGTCTTTAGTGTTCATCCTTCACTTTTTGACAAGTTAAACACCTTGTTATGAATTCTGCTACCTGGTTCTTCATATTCACCCACCAGTAGTGTTTTTTTAGATCCTTATACATCTTATTATCACCTGGATGAATTGTATACCGAGAGCAGTGAGCCTCTGCTAAAATTTTCTTCTTGAGTTCGTCATTATCGAGAACACATATACGATGTTTGAATTTCAGTGTTCCATCTTCCGACATGCTAAACTCAGATTTCTAACCTTGTGTCTGTGCTTCTTGGATTTCCTTAAGTAAGTCCGGATTCATTGACAAATTAGCGCATAAAACATGTCTTAGCCTGCCTTGGTTTCCATTGGGTTATTTCTCTCAGGGCATTCCATTCTCTTATCATGAGTCTACCCACGCTCGCTTTTCTACTTAAGGCATCTGATACGACATTGGCCTTGCCCGGATGATGCTGAATGGTGAGGTTATAATCTTCAAGAAGTTCTATCCACCGTCTCTGTCTTAGATTCAACTCCTTCTGAGAGAACAAATATTTGAGACTCTTGTGGTCGGTAAAGATGGTGAATGTAGCTCCGTACAGGTAGTGTCTCCATTTCTTCAAAGCAAACACTATTGTTTCTAGTTGAAGGTCATGGGTTGGATAATTCATTGAATGGATTTTTAGCTTTCGTGATGCATAAGCCACAATCTTGCCTTTTTTCATCAGTTCTGTCCCTCGATTACGTACGCCATGTGTTGAGAATAGCATGTGCTATTGATACTTGTTACGTACGTTACGAAGCCTTGCTAACGTATGTAAAGTCCTTCAGGTAATCGGGCAGTGAGTCTGGGATGGCTCTTACGTACGTAATGGTCTACACCTTATGCACGCTAACCGGGTAACGTACGTTAAGATGGTGCCGCTAACGTACGTAAGCTTTAGTTTGCTATATAATCCCAAGGGTTTACCGTGTTCGTCATTTTTCACTCTTTCTTACCTCCCCCATGGCATTGGCGATCTGTGGACGATTGGAGGTCGATTTTGGAGTCTTGTAACTCCAAGTTTTCATCTTCCTTGAGTTCTTGGTGTTGATTAACATCATCAATTCGTGTTCTTCGTCTTCGATTAGAGGTAATCATCTTGTAAACCCTTCCTTTATATTTCGTGAATCTTTAAGATTCGGGTTGTTCTTCATGAATCGTGTTGTTGTATATCATCAATCGGTTGTATTGATTATCTCCCTATGATTTGATTCATGTCTCTTGTCATATGCAGGTTCGAGTAATGTTCTTAATGTTCTTAGGAAGTATTGAACCCCAAGTGTTCGATCTTTTGTTCTACAAATTCTTGTGTTTTGCATCTTCCTTGCGATCGACCTTATAGTGATTATGTTGTTCTTATGTTTTCGACCTAGTTGGAGGATTCGAGGGTTTTCGGTCGAGCTTTCCTGTTGCTTCGCGTGCTTTGGACTTGAGGCGAGTATCTCGTCTATATTCCTTATACCTTGAGAATGTGATTTGTCGTGAAGTTAATATGGACTTGTTAGTGATTCAATATTGAACCGTAACTTACTTTTAAATGAATATGTGATTTCTATGACAGTAATTACGAACGTAAACTCGAGTTTCATGAAGAATGATAGCAACCATTTCATGTCATTTTGGGCTAAAACGGATACTAGAAATGAGTAGTTACCCGAGGAATTATGGAATCGCGTAATACTTGTATTATTCGCTCGTTAGCCTTTTTCCTGAATGATGTTTTGATGTGAATGTTCTGCCTTTGTGGAAGTTATGTTGCGTTAACTTATGTGTTACGTGTTTGCGGTTGTAGTGAATATTGTGCCTTTGTTGTTGTTGTGTATCTTAGTGAATTGAGATGTTATCCGGGTAGGGACCCGTCGAGGCCTCCGGAGGCGCGTTACTTGCAAGTATGGCCAGATGTTACGTTGTGACCATAAGGTTATCAATTCGGGTAGGTCTGGGGAGGGCTCCGAGAATCGTCACTTGCGAGTGCGATATCATGATAACTTATGGGCGTGTTTGAATGATGTTATCCGGGTAGGGTTCCGTCGAGGCCTCCGGAGGCGCGTTACTTGCGAGTATGGCCAGACGTTAGGTTGTGACCATAAGGTTATCAATTTGGGTAGGTTTGGAGAGGGCTCCGAGAATCGTTACTTGCAAGTACGATGTCAAGATAACTTATGGGTGTGTTTGAGTTGCTTTCGATGAATTAATCCGGGTGCGACCTTCGGGGCCACGGAGACAACTTGACTGCTAATTTGATATCTCTGAAACGTGAATGTTTGAATCTTGGATCCCAGTTTTATTGGTGGATATGGTTTTGGTATTTGAGGTTTGGGTTGAGAATAAAATCATTTATATGATTCTGAAAGAAAACCCTTTTGAAAAGGAAAAATATTCATATTTCATAATTTTACACTGAGACTCCCGAAGTCTCTAAAAAATCTCTTAAAATGATTTCTGGAGGGATTCACATGATCCATTTTAAAGCAAATTATTTTGAAAAGGCTAGGCTCAGGGATCGTGTTACTACCTTGTCGAAAGATTATTTTCATAACAGTTGTATTCCTGATGTATAATTGTATAACTTGGTTACTTGCTAGCGATTTCCATTGCTAACCCCTCGTTGGGGGATTATGTTATGTTTTTTAGGCATTCCGATTTGAGAGAGAGCAACCACAGGATCGGCATGGATGATGATGTAAAGGAGCGATACTAGTCACAATTGTAGTCGGTTGTCCGTCAGTGATCTGTCGGTCCGAGTATTTATTTCTAATTCGTTGTCATCCTCAAGAGGATGGACACGTTGTGTAAATTGTGATCGAGTTGTATTTTGGTTTATCAGTTGTACTGCTATGTTGTATTTTGGGAGACCTAATCGGTCTACGGTTTTCTGTTTTGGTTGAATTAACCACGTGTGGGTTTGTTTTGTGGTTTCCTGCCCGATAGATCCTTGCGGAAAGGATCTACGGCGTATAATGTCCCTAAGCGGATTGGGGGTGTTACATAAATTGTATCAGATCTTAGGTTTGCGAAAACCTATGCAGTTGGGTCTAGTTGGGTCTTGTAGAGTCGTGTCTTGTCGTGTCACCCGGGTGAGCAATTGTGAACAAGCGTGATCATTATGGTCCATTGTGATCAATTGTGATTCGTTGTGATTAGTATCATGGCGCAACCATCATCTCTGTGTGGCCTGTGGACGTAAGTCTCTTATTTTATGCGAGGTATTGGTATTTCATGATTTTCTGTATGTACGGTGACTGTGGTGTGTAATTTTGTTTCTGTAGTACTGTGAAATGAAATCCGTGTTTGATACTCGTGGTATATCGTGTGTATATTGAGCTGAATGTATTGATGGTTAGACACCGATTGGTGCAATACGATGTGGAAACTGTGAATCTTGACGTGTTCCAGAGAATCTATCGACGGTAGAGTTCATGAGGAACTCAGATGGGTAGTTTTGATGTATGTTTGAACTTGGTGTTCACGAATTATGTTTGATTGAATTTGTGATCGCTTTGCCGAGTGGGCATGTGGTTACGAGTTCGATTATTTTTGGATAGTTGTAATTATGTTCGCTGCGTGTAGGTTTGAAAACGGTTTTCTTAATTGCAATTATGAGCCTGAGTATGTTTGTAAAGAACCGATTTTTGAAAATATTTCGATGGTGCGGTTAATCAACAGTTTTTCATGGATTTTGAAGACATTTAAACTTTGACGAGTTAGTCTTGTATTTTTAAATGACGCCTTCAGACGGTATCTGAAGTAGGCGTTTTAAAGTATTTTGGACATTGTAAAATATTACCGTCATTTTGATTATGATCGAAAGGGTTTTGGAAATTTTTTGCTAAGATTCAAAAGTTTCGCTTCGAAACAGAACGAAATGTTGATGATTTTAAATTTATTTTTTTACTAAGTTCTTTCCGCTTTACGAGGAACGACAAGTCATCTAAAATATTTTTCACACTTTTTCAAAATTTGCAAAATAAGAAATCCTTGATCCGTTTCACGAAGAAGCGATAATTACAAGCATTTTTGTTGTTTGAGAAAGAAATTCCAGTTTTTTTTAATATGTACGTTCGACAATTATGTTTGAAAGAAACGTGTGCTAACTAATATCATTACCCGTGTTGATGATGCTCGAATTGCGGTCATTAAACTGTTTTTTCGTGACTCTTGTTAGAAAGTTTGAACTTTGATAAATTTCAGAAAATTTAGTGTTTAACTCAGAGATTTTGACTTGAGATTTTCAAAAGTTCTACTGAATTGGGATGTATTGGAAAATAGATTAGTTTTTTGTCAACTTTAGTGTAGGAGTTATGACTATTTTATGAGAGTTTGGTTTTGTTTAAAAAACGATGGTAACAGTTGAGAACGGTTCGAAACTTGAATGATATTGTCGTATATGCGGTGATAGCTGCGCTTAATGCCTTGGGCATGTGTTGAATGTTTCGAGTGGTTTACCCATGTGCTTGGTTCGAATGTGTGATGAATTGATAAATGTTGACAGAAATATTCATTTTCGAATCTATGAGAACTATCAGATATGAGTTAATTGTGTGAACACTCTATGGTAACTCTTGTTAGAAAGAATATTTCTGTTCTTCGCAATGTGTCTTGTATGGACTTTCTTTTGTGATTGATGTTATGTGTTGTTATGTCTCGTTTTAACAAACGGTTATTCAGTTTAGTATGTCGAGACCCAGAGGTCGGGGCCATGGTAATCGGCCACGCAATCAGAATCATGTTGCCGGTAATGGCATTGGTATGGGTGTCGCTACTGTACTTCAGCAGGTGGCAAACCAGATGACTCATTTGACCCAGGCTGTTCAACGTAACACTGCTGTAACTGAGAATGTCGGGTCGACTCAGTGGCATAGAGAGGTGGTTCGTATGCGTCCTCCCCATTTTACAGGTGTAGGCGATAGGCTTTTCCAGTTGGAGAAGATTTTCAAGGCGGTTGGTTGTCCAGAGGAACGGAGGATTCCTATCGCTCAGTTCCTTCTCGATAGTGATGCTGCTTATTGGTGGGAGGCCATTGAGCCCCAGGATCATGCTCTTATTTGGGATGAGTTCAAGAAGTTGATGGAAGCAGAGTTCTGTCCGGAGCCGATCTGAGAGCAGAGTGTAATATCCGGATTTATTATTGTATATTTCATCTGTATTCGAACCCGATATTATTCGAATTTGTGATCTCGATAATTGGAGTATGATATTTCTCACATTGGTATCTTTGTACATAAGTATATCATCATGCATAAATTTCTCATGCGAACTCGTGATAGCGCACGCTAAGAATGTAGCTTAATGCGTGCTATCGGCTACAACTAGCGCACGCTACGAATGTAGGATTTGCGTGCGCTAGGCATTCAATTATTGAGCTAGGCAGCTAGCACATGCGCCAGCCGGGACATGGGTCCGGATAATATTCCTGCGGACGAACCTGGACATATCTGGAGTCAACGCTTATTAGCATGCGCTAAGAATTGTATGGTAGCGTGCGCTAATTAGCTAATATGCAGAAACTTTATTTAAAGGACAGCACTCCATTTCTACTTATTTCCCTTCATTGTTCTTCGTTCCTTGGAAGTCCAGAGAGCCTTTCCTACTCCTTAAACACATACAAATCCGCCTTACTTGATCATTAAATATTAAAGAGTGCTTACACTTGATCATTGAAGAAGAACTCACTTTGAAGTGACTCTCAAGCAACCGGAGCTGGATTCTACCTTTTTGGATCAGTGATTTATTCATTAAAGTTATGTTAATTCTATCTCCAACTTTAGATTCGTGTTATGAAGAATAAGATGATCATGCTAGCAAGATATTGAGTTCCATTGGTGAATTATTCAACAAACATCATGTTTAGAAGATTGGAATGTTTATGCTTATGATATTGTCGTTGGAACCTCATAGTTGGAATCTTAGTACGTCAAATAATGAGAGTAACATTCTGAAGTTGATTATCCGTATGATTTATGTTGTCATATTGATCATAAAATTGGAGGTGATATCACTTTTGGTTATAAGGACTTAAGGAAAGAAATCATCTTAGGAAATATCCTTTCGTATAAGTTGGAATTGCTAGTTCACCTTCAACATGAAGTCTGAATGTGAATAATCATAATAGAATCTAGTGCACCAACCATAGATCACCGAACTTCGCATGAGAATGATAATCGAGGTTGAACATAAGAGTGGTGATGATATTCTTTTCCTTGAAACTCAAAGATGATTGAATCCATAAGATCATTCATAAGTTTATGAATATGACATGTAGATGGATATCACACGTTAATCTCTGAGGAGTTCGTAAATTTCATCACCGTTAGAACTAGTCTGCTGCCCTACAGTGAACTGCCATGCACGCTTATCGTGCGCTAAGCTATGTGAATTAACCTACGCTATCGGGCATATTTAGCGTACGCTACGATTGAAACTTAGCGTGCGTTAAGTCATAAGGCGAGTCAGTCGGCTGATCAGTGAGGTACCAACCGCGCATGGTTAGCGTACGTTAGGCTGCATGTAATTGCATACGCTAACGAGTAGCCTTAACGTACGCTACATAGGATGCGTAGCGTGCGTTAAGCAAGTCAGACAGATTTCATTTTAAGAACTTCCTACCGTAATTTTGGATCGTTAGATCTTCGTTCGACTTGAGATGAATTCTATATTATTTCTTCTGTTAAGGTTCGAGCTTAACAACGTGATTGATCGAAGGGGACGACTTTCGAGTATTTTGATATTCGTGGAAGTTTTATTCTTGTCAACTAACCGAGGGAAGTACTCTAATTAGAATTGTTTATATTATGACAGTTATGTTGTGATTGTATTGTGTATATGTGTTGTGATTAAATGTCCACCATGCGTTGATCCGACGGGAATCATCATGGGAATCTATAGCTGTGTGCGCTGGATCGTTGGACAGGTATTTCCACCATGTGTTGGTCCGACGGGATCATCATGGGAATCTATAGCTGTGTGCGCTGGATCATTGGAATACCATCAGTATGTTGAGACTGTTACGATGTAATTTGTGTTGTTGTTATTTCTCGTTGGAGAAACTTGTTATGATTGTTGATTATATCAATGTTGTGTGATTATTGTACTTGTACTAGCATCATTGTGCTCTTCGGGGGTGAACATTTTGTTTATGTTTAGGATCCAGGAGAGCGGGGAAACAACCACTGGAGTTGCATGACGACAAGGGTGCAAAGTGATGTTCCGGCCGGGTTTATTTGTCTATTGTTTGTATCGTTTTTAATAAGTACTCGAGTACGTAGTCGTTTATGATGAATTTGAATTTGGTGATGTATTAATACTTTTCCATTGAACATTCGTATTTTCAGTATTGGTCAGACCTGTTGTACCTTATTTATGTTATTTTCATACATTAGTGTCCTTTTAGTTCTTCAGCCTTGTAAATTCTTATGTAAAGGATTTACGGCGCTGTAATATTCCTGAATATATCGGGAGTGCTATAGAATATGGTATCGGAGCCAAGATTATGGATATCTTGGCCATTGGGTTAAAATAGGGGTCATATACATCTTTTGAGGTAACCAGCCGTGAATAACATCAATGTACTGCCTACGTCTTCATGCGAACATTGGTTGTAAGTTCCTAAACTCTATCTCGTTCTTTACATGTTGTATTTCTTTATACTTGAACATTAGAACGATATTGTTTCCTGCATATTGAGTATTTATGCTTATAGTGTGTTGAGAGGCGGACGTGGACGTGGTCGCGGTCGTGGACGCAGACGAAGAAATGCCGAAAGAGAAGCTTCGCCTTCTAATCAGGCCAGCCACAGCTCGGGCGAGCCACAGATATCTATTAATAATGAACCAGAACCAGCCGTACCCGAAATGCTTCGTCAAGTGGTGAACCAGATGACTCAGTTCGCCCAGTTCGTGTACCGAATGCAGGTGGCGGTGGGATTACAGCAGTGAGAGAGACAACAAGGGATCCCAGACATGGGAAATCGAGGTGACCAATGGTTGCAAGAGGTGGCGAAGATGCAACCACCTAAATTCGACGGCTTTTATGAGACTCCCACATGGGATCATTGGTTGAAGGAATTGGAGAAAATTTTTGCTGGAATTAATTACCCAGACGACAGGAGATCCTCTATTGCTCAGTACTTTTTGATAGGGGAAGCATCTGAGTGGTGGGAAGCTATCCGACCTGCAGATCATGATGCTGATTGGACAGAATTTAAATTGATGATGGAAGCTCGATCGCCTCGTCCCGTGAGGGAAGCCAAAGTTCAGAGCTTTTCTCCGCTCACCGCCGACGAACTCGTATCCTGCATAATTAAGACATTTAACCAAAGAATGGCATTTGTTCGACATCCGGTCGAATGATGCGTAAATGATGATCCATTTTGATATGAGGATGAAACCAGAAATCCAGAGGTACATGTCCGATTTTGAATGTACCACTCTCCGTCAATACCAGGATAAGGCGTTGGCGTATGAAATCAAGGAAGCAGCAATGGAGAAGTTTACGGAGTTCAAGAAGCAGAAAGTTTCTGGTACTTTTACAGAGCACAAGAGCAGCGGGCCCCGCAAGGCCCAATCATCTTTTCATTCTTTCAAGAGACCTCCGCACCCATCTAAGAGCGGAAAGAATTTCGGAACAATGTCAGCCACGACGGATACAGCTAGGAGGTGCTTTAACTGTGGTCGCCCAGGCCACATTTGGCGTGATTGTTTGCGCACTCCAGTTACATATTTTGATTGCGGACAGGAAGGGAACCGTGCGACGTTTTGCAAGGATGCCACCAAGTTCAATGGAACCCGTATATCACAGCCAGTTCAGAAGAAAGATAGTATCCAACAGATGCAGCAAAGTGTTCAGATGCCTCAGAATTTTGGCCGCGGACGAGGCAGAGGACAATGGGACCAAAATGGGACATCGAGTGCCGGATCTGTTCCCCCATGTCTGTACGAGATGAGGAGGACCAACGATCAGGATGCTGCTGTTGCATCAGGTACTGTTCAGATCCTTTCCCATCCAGTTAGCGTTTTATTCGATACAGGAGCTACGCATTCATTTATATCCTCATCTTGTGTAAATCGTTTGAATATTTCTGGTTTTCATTACTGTGAACCTTATGTTGTTGGTTTACCGAGTGGAGAGAGGATTGTTGGAAACTTAGAAACTAGAGATTTCCCTGTATCATTTGGAGGAAGAGAGTGGCTCTCAAATCTGATTGTAATAGAAATGCAAGGAGACGACCTGATACTCGGAGACGATTGGATTAATCGATATAAAGCTATTGTAAACTACCGAAGGAGGAATATCTCGCTGATCGCTGATGATGGCTCCGAAATACTGTTTGAAGGATGGAAACCAGGAAGCTCAGGAAAGTTGATCAAGGTGATGAAGGCTGTCAAATTGTTGAAACAGGGCTGTACCGGATACTGGTGCTATGTAATGAAGAAAGAAGACGAAATTGTGGAACTTTAATCCATTCCTGTTGTGAACGAATTTCCAGATGTATTTCCTGACGAGTTACATGGACTACCTCCACGACGGGATGCAGAATTCACCATTGAGCTGGAACCCGGAGCTACACCAATTTCTGAGGCTCCGTATCGTATGGCACCTACTGAGATGTATGAACTGAAAAAGCAGCTGGAGGAGTTACTGGACAAAGGTTATATCCAGCCAAGCGTTTCGCCTTGGGGAGCGCCAGTTCTTTTTGTCCGGAAGAAGGATGGATCGCTTCGACTGTGTATTGACTATCGAGAGCTGAACAAGATGACGATTAAGAACAAGTATCCATTACCACGGATTGATGATTTGTTTGACCAGTTACAAGGAGCAACAATATTTTCTAAAATTGATCTGAGATCAGGATATCATCAGCTGAGGATTAAAGAATCTGATGTTCTGAAATCAGCGTTCAGAACTCACTACAGACACTATGAGTTTGTAGTGATGCCGTTTGGTCTCACTAATGCACCTGCTGTATTCATGCAATTGATGAACCGAGTGTTTATCGAATATTTGGATAAATTTGTGGTCGTGTTCATTGATGACATTCTGGTGTATTCTAAGAGCCCGGAAGAGCAGACACAGCATTTACGGATTGTATTAGAACTTTTGAGAAGTGAGCAATTGTACGCCAAACTTTCTAAGTGTGAATTCTGGCTAAAGGAAGTAATGTTCCTAGGCCATGTGGTATCAGCTGAAGGAGTCTGAGTAGATCCTCAGAAGATCGAAGCAGTTATGGATTGGAAGCCTCCAAAGAACGTGAAAGAAGTCCGGAGTTTCTTAGGACTTGCTGGATATTATCGTCGATTCGTGGAAGGGTTTTCTAAAATTTCCCGCCCACTTACTCGACTCCTACAGAAAACTCAAAAGTTTGATTGGAGTAAATCGTGTCAGAAAAGCTTTGATGAATTGAAGAAGAGATTGACGACAACACCGATTTTAACACTTCCACAGGGGACTGGAGGATTCATAGTTTACAGTGATGCTTCGAACCAAGGACTCGGATGCGTATTGATGCAGAATGATAAGTCGATCGCTTACGCATCACGACAGCTGAAACCTTATGAAGTAAATTACCCAACGCATGATTTAGAACTGGCAGCAGTAGTTTTTGCTTTGAAAATCTGGAGGCATTACCTATACGGGACTCACTGTCAGATCTTTATGGATCATAAAAGTCTCAAATACATCTTCAGTCAGAAAGAGTTGAACATGCGACAAAGAAGATGGTTAGAGATGATTAAGGACTACGACTTAGAGATTTTGTATCATCCAGGCAAAGCGAATGTAGTGGTAGATGCACTTAGCCGCAAGCCTACTTCTATTCAGATGCTGGAGATTCTAACCTCCCAACTCAGCCTTCAACGAGAGATGATTCGAGAAGGAATTGAAGTGTGGTTACAAACAGTCCAAGGACAACTGTGCGTGATGGAAATAACTTCATCATTAACTGAAGAGATCAAATTTATGCAGACAAATGATCCTTTAATGATTCGATTACGTAATGAAGTGATCAAGGGGAAGGCCCCCGGATTCGTAATTCATGATGATGGAGTTTTGAGATTTCAGAACTGACTCTGCGTTCCCGATGTCGATGTTCTGAAACAAATGATTATGAAGGAAGCTCACAGCTCGCCCTATTCTATCCACCCGGGCACCAGTAAGACGTATAAGGACTTGAATCAGAATTTCTGGTGGGGCAACATGAAGAAAGATGTAGCGGACTATATTTCGAAATGCTTGACTTGTCAGCAGGTTAAGATCGAGCATCAACGACCTGTCGTAATGTTGAAGCCGCTCCCGATTCCTGAATGGAAGAGGGAGGACATATCGATGGACTTTATCACTAGTATGCCGAGAACCAAGACAGGAATGAACATGATTTGGGTGATAGTTGACCGTTTAACCAAATCAGCTCATTTTCTAGGCATTAAGGACACGTGGGGACCAGAGAGGTTGGCACGAGTGTTTATTTCAGAGATAGTTCGACTGCATGGTACGCCGAAGACCATTATTTCTGATCGAGACGGCCGTTTTGTGTCTCACTTTTGGAAAGCAGTTCATAAGGCCTTGGGGACCGAATTGAACTTCAGCACAGCTTATCACCCGCAGACTGACGGAAAATCCGAGAGGACCATTCAAACGGTGGAAGACATGCTAAGGGCCTGTGCCTTAGATTGGTCAAACGATTGGGAAGTTCATCTACCGTTGATTAAATTTACCTACAACAATAGTTGGTATGGTTCCATTAAGATGGCACCGTTTGAGGCATTATACGGGAGGAGATGCAGATCGCCCCTATGTTGGGATGATTCATCAGACTTGATCGGGACAGAACCAGAGTTGATCGTACAGACACGAGAGAAGATAGTCTTGATTAGTGAAAGGCTGTTGACCGCCCAGGGTCGCCAGAAATCTTACGCAGACATACGCCGTCGCCCATTGGAGTTCAGTATTGGAGACCATGTACTTTTAAAGGTTTCTCCTACTAGGGGAATCTTTTGTTTTGGAAGGAAGGAAAGCTGAGTCCGAGATATATCGGACCATTCGAGACCCTTGAGAGAATTGGAGAGTTGGCATACAGATTAGCATTGCCTCCGTCGTTGAGCCATGTTCATAATGTGTTCCACGTATCCCAGTTACGGAGATATATACCGGATCCTAGTCATGTCATTGATTTCGGCGAGATCGAAGTCGCTCAGGATGGAACGTTTGAAGAAAGACCAGTCAAGATACTCGAGAGTCGAGTTAAGTAGTTGAGGAACAAACCAATCGTTTTGGTCGAAGTTCAATGGTCACGCCACGGAGTGGAAGAAATCACCTGGGAAACGGAAGATAGAATGAAGTCCAGATATCCAGAGTTATTTTCGTCTTGAGTTTCGGGATGAAACTCCTTTTTAGTAGGAGAATATGTAATATCCGGATTTATTATTGTGTATTTCATCTGTATTCGAACCTGGAATTATTCGGATTTGTGATCTCGATAATTGGAGTATGATATTTCTCACATTGGTATCTTTGTAGATAAATATATCGTCATGCATAAATTTCTCATGCGAACTCGTGATGGCGCACGCTAAGAATGTAGCTTAACGCGCGCTATCGGCTCTAACTAGCGCACGCTACGAATGTAGGATTTGCGTGCACTAGGCAGTCAATTATTGAGCTAGGCGGCTAGCACATGCGCCAGCCGGGACATAGGTCCGGATAAGATTCCCGCGGACGAACCTAGACAGATTTGGAGTCAACGCTAATTAGCGTGCGCTAAGAATTGTATGGTAGCGTGCACTAATTAGCTAATATGCAGAAACTTTATTTAAAGGACAACACTCCATTTCTACTTATTTCCCTTCATTGTTCTTCGTTCCTTGGAAGTCCAGAGAGCCTTTCCTACTCCTTAAACACATACAAATCCGCCTTACTTGATCATTAAATATTAAAGAGTGCTTACACTTGATCATTGAAGAAGAACTCACTTTGAAGTGACACTCAAGCAACCGGAGCTGGATTACCTTTTTGGATCAGTGATTTGTTCATTAAAGGTATGTTAATTCTATCTCAAACTTTAGATTCGTGTTATGAAGAATAAGATGATCATGCTAGCAAGATATTGAGTTCAATTGGTGAATTATTCAACAAACATCATGTTTAGAAGATTGGAATGTTTATGCTTATGATATTATCGTTGGAATCTCGTAGTTGGAATCCTAGTACGTCAAATGATGAGAGGAACATTCTGAAGTTGATTATCCGTATGATTTATGTTGTCATATTGATCATAAAATTGGAGGTGATATCACTTTTGGTTATAAGGACTTAAGGAAAGAAATCATCTTAGGAAGTATCCTTTCGTATAAGTTGGAATTGCTAGTTGGAAAGAAATCACCTTCAAGATGAAGTCTGAATGTGAATAATGATAATAGAATCTAGTGCACCAACCGGAGATCACCGAACTTCGCATGAGAATGATAATCGAGGTTGAACATAAGAGTGGTGATGATATTCTTTTCCTTGAAACTCAAAGATGATTGAATCCATAAGATCATTCATAAGTTTATGAATATGACATGTAGACGGATATCACACGTTAATCTCTGGGAAGTTCGTAAATTTCATCACCGTTAGAACTAGTCTGCTGCCTTACAATGAACTGCCATGCACGCTTAGCATGCGCTAAGCTATGTGAATTAATGTACGCTATCGGGCATATTTAGCGTACGCTACGATTGAAACTTAGCGTGTGTTAAGTCATCAGGCGAGTCAGTGGGCTGATCAGTGAGGTACTGACCACGTATGGTTAGCGTACGCTAGGCTGCGTGTAATTACGTATGCTAACGAGTAGCCTTAACATACGCTACATAGGATGCATAGTGTGCGTTAAGCAAGTCAGACATATTTCATTCTAAGAACTTCCTACCGTAATTTTGGATTGTTAGATGTTCGTTCGACTTGAGACGAATTCTATATTATTTCTTTTATTAAGGTTCGAGCTTAGCAACGTGATTGATCGAAGGGGACGACCTTCGAGTATTTTGATATTCGTGGAAGTTTTTTTCTTGTCAATGAACCGAGGCAAGTACTCTAATTAGAATTGTTTATATTATGACAGTTATGTTGTGATTGTATTGTGTATATGTAAAATCCCCTAAAACTCGATAGTTTACTATATGTATAATTGTTAAATCATAATGTACTCCAATAACAATTGTTTAATCTACATATAGTTTCATTTGTTTTACTCATTTATTCGTAAATTATTTTATGAACCAAATAATCAAATTAATTAAAATTTGAAGTGGGAACATAAAATTCCTAATGGGCCATGTGTATTAACACATATACACATAAACACACCATAAGACTCAAGCCCAAACTAAATAAAACTCCTAAGGCTTGGAATCACAATTTAAAGCCCAATCTAATCACCTAGCCCACTTTATTAAACAAATACTTAATATCTATATCTATATACACATAAAATACAAAAAAAAAAAATATATAATAACACACACACAGACACACACATAAGCCACATTCAAGAACACTTGGGGGGAGGGGAATCCTTGTCCCCCATGCAAGACTCAATGTATTACATCTTCTCTTCCCAAGTATTCCACCTCCCAACCCCATTAAACCCTTTTAAAAATCAAACACCCTCATTCCTTTCACTCTTACAAAAAAAAACAAAATCTGAAAATTTGAGAGAGTAAGGGAGAGAAGGCTGAAATCAAGAAGAAAAAAAAAAGGAAGAGAAGAAGAAGAAAAGAAGAGAAGAATAAAGGTTCAACTTAAGGAGGTAATTTCACTATCTATATGTAACTTCAATATATATATATATATATATATATATATATATATATATATATACCTAGATATATCTTACATACACTAACTTAAACCACATATTCATCATCCATGGTGTGGCATACATTGGTCAAAATAAAAAGAGAAGAGGCAAAGAAGAGGTTGGTGCAACTAGTTCAAAGACTTAGATCTCTTCACAACTTCAAGAACTAAAGTGGGTAAAACTATTCTTCTCACTTTAATATGCAATTTATCTTAAACAAAGATACATGTTCCTTCTATGAAGTTCATATAGTCCACTTTTCTCATACTAATAACATGTATAATGGTTTATAGCTTGTTGCATGCGAAATTAGCCAATTTGATGATTTAAGTGAAATGTCCCAAAATTTCTTATCAATTAAGTATGATTTTGTCTTCCTTTATATTCTGGAATTATGTTTGGAGAGGTATATTTGTGTTATATTATCATGCATGTGAATTTGCATGTTTAATTTGTGGCCTAGCAAAAATGGGATGATCAAAACGGACATAAAACAAGAATTAAGTGAAGATAAAGAAAATTATAAAATTATTACAAAAAAATATGTAATCTGACTTAAGGTCAGAAAATACAATATACTCACTTGTTAATAACCTACCCTTAAAATTTTATAAGAAACGTAAATCATTTTCTAAGTCAACGGGTTAAAATCGGCAAAACACGAAGATTGTGTAAATCCATCAAAATGGTGAAACTACTAAATAAAATCTGTATATTTCAGTTTGGAACATCAAAGTGGACATAATAACACGTTTAGCCTCTGTCCTAAAAATTTCATAGTAATCGGAATCCATTTCCGGTGTCTACGGACCAAATGTGTAAATTAAGACAAAATAAGGGGGTCAAATGATAAATTCCTCAAAAATTTGGAACCAAAGTAAAAAGTTCACCTTCTGGACTGAAGACATAACTTATATAGAAATAAATATTCTGACCTTAAAATTTCATAGAGAGCGGAAGTCGATTCAAGATTTGGGGCTAAAATGCAATAATTGGTAAAATTGGGGTCAATTAGTAAATTTCAATAAAAATGGAATTATTGGATAAATTTTCAGGTTTATGGACCATAATGTTAATTATCAAAGGATAAATATTATATCCGAAAAACCCTATAACAATAGGAGTAAATTTTGGGTTTTGGGGTCAAAACGACATTTTAAATAAATTTTGGGGCAAACTAAAAATTTTAGAAAATCAGTCAGAAACTGAAAATTCTGGAAAGTTCACTCAAACACCGAAGTTCCAAGTTCAACATGAACTATCCCATAAGTTTCGTCACCATCCGTGACGAAAACCAAACCTCATGGGTATAATAATCCGTTTCGCAAGAATTATGGGCGTAACCGTAAATTGGGAAAATTTAAAATAAAAATCAAAGATTGGAATTTATCAAGTCTGGAATCAATAATCACAATTATATTCCAAAGATATGTCAATAACGGAACCATAATTCATAAAAAACCTCGTGCCACAAATAAACTCCAAATCGCAATCGTATAATCAATTTACGCTAAGTATTGGATATATGACTCTGACCATATCATGTGCATTCACCGCAATATGACTAACGTATAATCACATATAACCGGGAACTAAGTGCCATACAAACAAAGTTCCACAGACAGATCCGCCTCTAATCTTATCGGGGCAAAGTGCCACGTCGGCAGACGGGGGCCACCTCTTGAGCCCATACGAAACCGAGAGCTGACCTAAAATCTGGGGGCCACCTCTTGAGTTGTAGGGGCCACCTCTAGAGTCCCAAATTTTTGTCAGGGATGGTTAGACCATTTCTTGGATCGAGCAGCACGGTTGCGGTTCATGAACAAGGCTACCGTCGTTTCCTATTCCCTTGAAGCCAATGGACGGAGTGTTCCGGAGGTGACTGGGACGTAGACTTAGGGTATAATCGCGATTATGGTATGATCTGGGCACTGACCCACAATTAAGGACATGCCGAGCCCAGATAAGAGATAAGGAACCACGTCACCAAGCGTGAGAGCGATAAGCTCAAAGGCCAAAGTTATAGTGACGGTCCGACAAACGCCCAAGGCTACGGTCATTAGACTAATGGTCGTGGCGATAGTCAAAGGCCAAACACTGATAACGGTCTAAGATGTTATAAGGAGGCTGAGGGACTTAGTCATATAGACGAGCTCCCGAAGCTAAATACTCACTAGGCGCTCGACGCCACCTATTGTCATACTTAACAGCAATCTACAGAGATTGACTGTTCACTCATAACTTAATTCATTGCATTATATTTTGAAACTTATATCATCCATAAATGATAAATTTTCAAAGGTGGGAGTAAAATAGTATATATTTCAAAATAATTATATACGTATAATTTCAGAAAATATACTCAACCCAACTCACTGAGAATCCATTATTCTCACCCCAATTTGTATTGTTTTTCTAAAACTCCACTAGATGAGGAGACCCAAGAAGATGACGAGACGAATGCTGATGACCAGTGACGATCATCGTTGAAGAACTGTCGAGACATAAGTATTTGAATGTTGAAATAAATGCTCCTTTTTATTCTTGTATCAATAAAGTATTCTGATCTCCGTTGTACTCTTTGAACTTTATGTAACTATTCCATTGTACTCATGAATGTTTATTCCATCGAATAACCAGACTTAGTTCACAGGGCTAAGATCTGGCATTTGAATGCTCTACTGTAATTCTATTATCACAAACGTTAATGAATTACGTTAGCTGTCGCGTTCTCGTCCAACCCCGGTGTGGGGGCGTGACAGATGTGGTATCGGAGCCCGCTTTGTGAGAAGGACACTTACAACGGGCTGACCAGGATAAGATTCTTCGGACTTAGATGGGAATTCCACCTAGGACGGAGTGAAATATAGGATTGACACCTAATGTAGATTTATCGAGTCAATTCTCATTAAAGATCTCTTTCGACTTATTGCTATTCACTTGGAATATGCATAGTCAAATTCAAAATTCCTAAGTCATTGGCCAAAGTACTTTATTAAGTACCCACAACATTTCCCGACTGAATTAACTCTTCTATTGAACTCTTGAAACGGATATAGGTTACTTCACTTATCCATTTCTCAAAGTCATGTCACTATTCATTCAAAATTGATGAAGTTCCTTTAAACTCTACTAAACTTCATTACTTCTTAAAATGGGGTATTATTGTTCGTTTGTCGTTAAAATCATATAAGCATTTATTGAATCATTTGTAACACCCCCAAATCCTATTGGGTTATTACAGTGCCGTGGACCCCACGCCAGGAGATCCACCAGGCGAACATGACTAAAATACATTAAATTAAACAACAAGGGAAAATCATAGTCCCTACCATGATATCCGACACAATATTCCGATAAGGAATTTCAACGACAAAAGTGGCCTACATGGCCAAAATGAAATACAACAGCATCCACGAACATGCATTGGGTAATACACGACAACAATCGACAAGTGAGTACACTCCAAGTGGCCCGACCAACAATGAACAACTCGGACTAGTATCGCTCGTATGCCTCGCCGCCATCTCCATGCCCCCGTGCCTCAACTCTCTCCTCGCAAGCACCTAAAACATGAAAACATGTTCCGCCCCAGGGTCGATCATCCAGATAATGAACATCAAATACATGTATAAGATGATATGCATCCAAAGGCGTAATGAAATGGTATAATGATGATAATAATACGAGATGCTCACAAACCAAGGTAAGAACCGAGCATTCGTGAAATACTATGCCCACGGCATACTATTAATAATTCGACAAGGTTAGAACATAAGTGCCCAACGGCGAATCATAATCACGAGAATACCACAATGAATTACACGACATGAACCAAACCGAGCAGATTAAATATGAATCACAATGCCGGAGGCTCCAATGAAATTAACAAGACAATCACAAGGCCTAAAAACAGCCAAAAGCTGTCAAATATCACAATCACATGAAGCCGAAACGGCCCAAGTTGTTATTGATTAGGGCGAAGCCACGGCATGAAAGCCGTATCACAATTAGGGCCGAAGCCACGGCATGAAAGCCGTATCACAATTAGGGCCGGCCACGGCATGAAAGCCGTATCACAATTAGGGCCGAAGCCAAGGCATGAAAGCCGTATCACAATTAGGGCGAAGCCACGGCATGAAAGCCGTATCACAATTAGGGCGAAGCCACGGCATGAAAGCCGTATCACAATTAGGGCGAAGCCACGGCATGAAAGCCGTATCACAATTAGGGCGGGCCACGGCATGAAAGCCGTATCACAATTAGGGCGAAGCCACGGCATGAAAGCCGTATCACAATTAGGGCGAAGCCACGCATGAAAGCCGTATCACAATTAGGGCGAAGCCACGGCATGAAAGCCGTATCACAATTAGGGATGGTATCTTTGTCTTGAGTCGGCCAAAGACCATCCTCGGCAGTCCCAACTCAACACCTCGATTGCCTTAGAACGGCTAACCGATGACAATGATGCGGATGATTCCATGAATGCTTGAGCGCTTGATTTCCTTATAATGGCTAATCGATATGAACGATATGATGAATGATTGAATACCTCGATTGCCTTAGAACGGTCAATCGATACAATGATATAGTGAATGATTGAATATTTCGATTTGTCTGCGAACGGCAATTCGATAACAATGATATGAAGGATGCCTCGGTACCTTTAATCGGTTACCGACGACGAAGGTGAGAAATGAATAAGCCAATGCCTTTAATCGGCGTGTACGGTTTTAATGACAATCCAAAAAGGAATAACAATAAATATTTGGCAAAATTGCCGAAAGGTATCGTATCGAACGATCTCTTAATATCAATGAATTCATGAAGAGACTAAGTCTCGGAATTATACAACACATTTATACACATATATGATGACATTAATCTCATTGACTAGTACAAGTATAAAACTTGCCTCAAACCGAAGGCGAGAAGGTACTTCCACGATCAACGTCCTTAATGAAATTATCGGCCGCTCGAACAACCTTGAACAACATAAATACCAACAATTCTCTTAATACACGAATCAAGCATGATCACAACCAACTCAAAAGTCGATACAACAATACCCGAAACTCATTGGGGCATTAAAACAACGCGTTGTAAACAATCTCCAATTGTTTACAACCAAAACTCAATTACATCCGAAACCAACTTCCAATGAATGATTCAAACCCACAAAACCCCATGAATACTATCAATAATCCAAAATGAATATCCGAAAACGTGATTATAACGACAATTAATCGAAAACCCCCAATTTCAACTCGATATTCAAAGTGTTCTTGAATAATCCCTCAATAATCCAATGAATCCTTATATAAACTCATAATCATATACATGTCCCTTCATATAACATGATTATAACGTCCAAAACATCATATCTCAACATATAATCGACATCCAAGGTGTTGAAGAATATTACCTTTGAAGATCCAAGTACTTTAATCCGAAGAACACGCGTTAAATTGATTATCCGGGCTTCACGATCGAAAGGAGATGAAGAAAATCAAACACCCAAATGATTTCTGAAGGAAAAACCTTCCCTCAAGCTTACTCTATCGGTTGAAGGTGAAGAAAAGGGGAAAAATGGCTGAAATGCTGAAAAAAAAAACGAATTTAAGGGAGTTGACTGCCTGCCGGACACGGCCCGTGCCGATCGGCACGGTCGTGTCGCATAGCTGGCCGACAGTTGGCCGACAGGGACTCGACCGTGTCCTGCATGACACGGTCGCGGCGCGGAGGGCCTCCCGACAGTGACCCGTCCGACAGCGACTCGGCATGACTCGACCGTGCCAGACGACACGGTCGGGCGTGTCGGCAGTCGCTTCTGGCTTATCCGGAAGGGTTCGACTCGGCCGTGCCAGACGACACGGTCGGGTCCTGAGGCAGACACTTCGGCACTTTCCAGACTAGTACGGCACGGGCCGTGTCGGACGCCACGGCCGAGTTCGTTCGGCGTTGATCGCCAAAACCGAAAAATGAGCGGTTGAGCTAAACGACCATAACTCTCTCGTCCGGACTCGATTGACTCACCGCTCGAACCATTGGAAAGCTAACTCGATGCTCTATAATATTGCAAGATTTAGAATTTTTGGAGTTACCAAAATTAATGGTGATCTAACAAAGTCGAACTCATAAGAGGAAAGTTGAAACAATGAACAATAACGATACACAACTCGAAGTTTTTCCGAGCGTGAACACGGTGAATGAATATGATTGATGAATGATTATAAATGAGTGAAAATCCACCGAGTGACAATCACCGAATGAAATTACTGAATGATAATGACTGAATTACAACCGGTATTACATACACCCCTAAAAGAGTTTCGTCCCCGAAACTAAGGGTCAAACAACTCGGGATAATTCTCCCGCATACTATCCTCGGTTTCCCAAGTAGCCTCTTCGACTCCGTGTCTAGACCACTGAATCTTGACCAAAGGAATCGACTTATTCCTCAACTGTTTGATTCGCCGCTCCAACACTCGTACAGGACGCTCCTCGTACGAATGATCATCCGTGATCTCGATTTCGTCGAACTGAAGTATGTGACTCGGGTTGGCAACATACTTCCGCAACTGAGAGACGTGAAACACATTATGAATTCGGCTCAATGCCGGAGGCAAAGCCAATCGATAAGATAACTCGCCTACTCGATCCAAAATTTCAAACGGTGCAATGAATCTCGGACTCAACTTCCCCCGTCTTCCGAAACGGAAAATACCTCGACTTGGTACCTCAACGATTAGAGGTATATCCGACGATGAACTCGCCGCTAACTATGATCTCAGAAGGTCACGAGAATGAAAGTGACTAAAATGAATGATGAATGATAATTGACTATAAATCCGACCAGGATTAAGAATGGCTCACCAAGGTGAATTAATAACGTCATGAGTGATAGTTCAAGTGAAATTATTGGAACCGTTGTTCCTCGTGAATTAAATGATTAATTTCATGATGACAAGTCTCAAAATGATTGATATATGATGAATGACTTAAGTGAATGAATGAACGACAATGAAATGAATGATTATCCTATTACCGAACAAGAATTAACTTGCTCAAAACCGGTGATGGATGTCATATTGTATCACGATTAAAGTAAACAATAGTCGAACTCGTAAATGCGAGATGAAGATGCTCTTCCAGCACGAAGACGACTAGAAAACAATCCCTTGGACGTCGGAGTCCGATGTTCCTCTGACAGCTCTTTCCATACCGAGGCAGGAAAGTCACGTGATAATTACAGATCTCGTATGAAGATCGCATTATGATTATGAGACGGAATGATAACAATGAGCATACACGCTCTAACACAATGAATGTATTAATAATGCGTAAAATGATCGTCCACATGACACCGGAATATGATGAGATCGCATGAAAGATCAAATGAGGTAACATGATTACCTGATGAAATTCCTGAAATGATTACCTTGAACAAGTTAACAAGGTTGAAAATTCAATCCACAAGATCAACTGAACAATGAGATGGTCTGGCTTATTAATGAATTGACTGAGCACTGAGTGAGGGATGAATGAACTAACTAAGCAATGATATTGAATAAGTGATTAATGATTAAGCGAGTAATGAGATAGGCGAGTGAAGAATGAATTAATTGAGTAATGAGATTGGTGAGTGATGAATGAATTAATTGAGCAATGAGATTATTTGGGTGATGAATGAATTAATCGAATAATGAGATTGAGTGAGTCTTGAATGAATTACTTGAGTAATGAGATTGGTCGAGTGGTGAATGAATTAATCGGCGATGAGATTAATCGAGTGATTAATGAATTAATCGAACAATGAGATTAATCGAGTGATGAATGAATTGGTGAACAATGAGATCGATGAGTGATTAATGAATTAATCGAACAATGAGATTAATCGAGTGATGAATGAATTGTGAACAATGAGATTGGAGTGATTAATGAATTAATCAACAATGAGATTAAGCGAGTGATGAATGAATTGATCGAACAATGAGATTGGTGAGTGATTAATGAATTAATCGAACAATGAGATTAATCGAGTGATGAATGAATTGATGAACAATGAGATTGGAGTGATTAATGAATTAATCAACAATGAGATTGACTAAGTGATGAAGGAATTAATCGAGTGATGAATGAATTAATTGAGTGATGAATGAATTAAGCGAGTGATGAATGATATTGATGAGTGATGAATGAATTAACCGAGTGATGAATGAATTATCGAGTAATGATATTGGTGAGTGATGAGCGAATTAAGCGAGTGATGAATGATATTGGTGAGTGATGAATGAATTAATTGAACGATGAGATTAACGAGTGATGAATGAATTAACATGATCGACAAGATCAAAATGGTGATTGAGGATTATTAACTGGTGAATGAGTTGATCCTTAGCACTTACACAGGTCACACGTGCTCCAAAACAATTAGTCATGAATCAATCGTAACACTAATATCACATATATGTTTCAACAAACATGAAAAATTAATAACATGATGAATATATGAACACAAAGAGAATCGAGTCCTTACACAGGTCATACGAAGCTTCGAGGTCTCGCGATACTAGTCTTCACTGACGACGACTCGATGAATGAATGACTCGTGCAGTCGCACTAATATTACGACTCACAAAACCTGACTGACTAGATTGTCATAACCTGACAATCCCACTACTACCACGACGGTAGGACCACATAACTCACATCTCAGGGTATTACACAACCCAAAGCTCCGATACCATTTCTGTAACACCCCCAAATCCTATTGGGTTATTACAGTGCCGTGGACCCCACGCCAGGAGATCCACCAGGCGAACATGACTAAAATACATTAAATTAAACAACAAGGGAAAATCATAGTCCCTACCATGATATCCGACACAATATTCCGATAAGGAATTTCAACGACAAAAGTGGCCTACATGGCCAAAATGAAATACAATAAAGATCCACGAACATCCGTCGGGTAATACAACACGACAACAATCGACAAGACCGGAGTACACTCCAACCGATCGACCAACAATGAACAACTCGGACTAGTATCGCTCGTATGCCTCGCCGCCATCGTCATGCCCTGTCGTCAACTCTCTCCTCGCAAGCACCTAAAACATGAAAACATGTTCCGCCCCCGGGTCAGTCATCCAGATAATGAACATCAAATACATGTATAACATGATATGCATCCAAAGGCGTAATGAAACGGTATAATGATGAAAATAATACGAGATGCACACAAACCAAGGTAAGAAACGAGCATTCGTGAAATACAATGCCCACGGCATAATATAATACTGCTCGACAGGTTAGAACATAAGTGCCCAACGGCGAATTATAATCACGAATACCACAATGAATTACACGACATGAACCAAACCAGAACAGGATTAAATATGATTCAAAATGACCGGAGGCTCCACTGAAATTAACATGACAATCACAAGGCCTAAAAACAGTAGAAAACTGTCAAATATCACAATCACATGAAGCCGAAACGACCAAGTCAAGTTATTGATTAGGGCCGAAGCCACGGCATGAAAGCCGTATCACAATTAGGGCGAAGCCACGGCATGAAAGCCGTATCACAATTAGGGCGAAGCCACGGCATGAAAGCCGTATCACAATTAGGGCCGAAGCCACGGCATGAAAGCCGTATCACAATTAGGGCGAAGCCACGGCATGAAAGCCGTATCACAATTAGGGCCGAAGCCACGGCATGAAAGCCGTATCACAATTAGGGCGAAGCCACGGCATGAAAGCCGTATCACAATTAGGGATGGTATCTTTGTCTTGAGTCGGCCACACCATCCTCGGCAGTCCCAACTCAACACCTCGATTGCCTTAGAACGGCTAACCGATGACAATGATGCGTGGATGATTCCATGAATGCTTGAGCGCTTCGATTTCCTTATAATGGCTAATCGATATGAACGATATGATGAATGATTGAATACCTCGATTGCCTTAGAACGGTCAATCGATACAATGATATAGTGAATGATTGAATATTTCGATTTGTCTGCGAACGGAAATTCGATAACAATGATATGAAGGATGCCTCGGTACCTTTAATCGGTTACCGACGACGAAGGTGAGAAATGAATAAGCCAATGCCTTTAATCGGCGTGTACAGGTTTAATGACAATCCAAAAAGGAATAACAATAAATATTTGGCAAAATTGCCGAAAGGTATCGTATCGAACGATCTCTTAATATCAATGAATTCATGAAGAGACTAAGTCTCGGAATGATACAACACATTTATACACATATATGATGACATTAATCTCATTGACTAGTACAAGTATAAAACTTGCCTCAAACCGAAGGCGAGAAGGTACTTCCACGATCAACGTCCTTAATGAAATTATCGGCCGCTCGAACAACCTTGAACAACATAAATACCAACAATTCTCTTAATACAAGAATCAAGCATGATCACAACCAACTCAAAAGTCGATACAACAATACCCGAAACTCATTGGGGCATTAAAACAAACGCGTTGTAAACAATCTCCAATTGTTTACAACCAAAACTCAATTACATCCGAAACCAACTTCCAATGAATGATTCAAACCCACAAAACCCCATGAATACTATCAATAATCCAAAATGAATATCCGAAAACGTGATTATAACGACAATTAATCGAAAACCCACAATTTCAACTCGATATTCAAAGTGTTCTTGAATAATCCCTCAATAATCCAATGAATCCTTATATAAACTCATAATCATATACATGTCCCTTCATATAACATGATTATAACGTCCAAAACATCATATCTCAACATATAATCGACATCCAAGGTGTTGAAGAATATTACCTTTGAAGATCCAAGTACTTTAATCCGAAGAACACGCGTTAAATTGATTATCCGGGCTTCACGATCGAAAGGAGATGAAGAAAATCAAACACCCAAATGATTTGTGAAGGAAAAACCTTCCCTCAAGCTTACTCTCTCGGTTGAAGGTGAAGAAAAGGGGAAAATGGTGAAATCTTTGAAAAAACGAATTTAAGGGAGTTGGCTGCTGCGGACACGGCCGTGCCCGATCGGCACGGCCGTGTCGCATACCGCCGGCGATTGGCAGCGAGGACTCGACCGTGTCTGCATGACACGGTCGTGGCGCGGAGGGCCTCCCGGCGATGACCCGTCCGACGGCGACTCGGCATGACTCGGCCGTGCGGGCGACACGGTCGGGCGTGTCGGCGATCGCTCGCTTATCGGAAGGGTTCGACTCGGCCGTGCTGAGCGACACGGTCGGGTCTCGAGGCGCACACCGGCACTTTCCGGACGAGTACGGCACGGGCCGTGTCGGACGACACGGCCGAGTTCGTTCGGCAGTGATCGGCCAAAACTGAAAAATGAGCGGTTGAGCTAAAACGACCATAACTCTCTCGTCCGGACTCCGATTGAGTCACCGTTCGAACCATTGGAAAGCTAACTCGATGCTCTATAATATTGCAAAGATTTAGAATTTTTGGATTTACCAAAAATTAATGGTGATCTAACAAAGTCGAACTCATAAGAGGAAAGTTGAAACAATGAACAATAACGATACACAACTCGAAGTTTTTCCGAACGGTGAACACGGTGAATGAATATGATTGATGAATGATTATAAATGAGTGAAAATCCACTGAGTGACAATCACCGAATGAAATTACTGAATGATAATGACTGAATTACAACCGGGTATTACATCATTAAGTTCACTGCCTTAATGATTATTCATGCTTAATAGAGGCTTATATTGGATATTAGATTTTACGAGGTACTGACTTAGTTTCATTTATTAATTAAGATGGACCCCTCAGACAAGAAGATTGTGACCCAGGGAATCGAAGATACGCCTACCCCGCCGACGACAATTACTGCAGATCAGCTTCGACAGGCCCTTAGTTAAATTAGGGGTGTTTCTAGACCCATTCTAAAAGCAGCTGTTTTGGGCGATTCGGGGGAGAGGGAGACCCAGAACTTGAGGTCCGTGATTGCACACATTTTTCAAGATTTAACGGCGTATCATAATCTGAGGGACGAGCTCTTTCAGTTATTGGAGAAGAAAAGGCAAGAAAAGGAGGAGTTGGAAGAGAGGGCACATCGCCTGGAAACTCAATCGCTAGTAGAGAATCGGACAATTTCCCAGCTTCGCAGAACCAAATTCTTCCAGATGCACAAGATCAAGATGCTGGAGAAAACGATCCATTCCACACGTCGCGAGCATGAAGAGTTCCAGATGGTGGCCAGGAAGAAATTAGCTATGGTGATGCGACTATTTCCATACTCCACGACTGAGGTAGGGGTGGCATCACATACTCTACCGACGGACCCTACACATTTCGAGGAAGATCCGGAGGAGGACTTTGAGCAGAACCCCGAGGAGGAGCCGATGGAGCCAGGAGAGGATTGAGGATGTTGTTTCTACGATCTCGTCATGATGTTTAATTGATTATGATAATGATGTGATGTACTTAATGTTTTGTCTATGGTATTTTGGACGACGATTAAGTAGGTTAAGTTTCTAATTATCTTTATCAGAAAAGGTAGTTTTCTATGTCACAGCAAACTATTAGAATGCATTAATTATTATTATGAAATTTTCATATTCTACGATAATAATGATTGAAAATAATGTGTGCACATTCAAATTCCCTATATTTACAACTCGAACTAAGCTAACTATAAAAAATCATTAGCCGCTACAGATGGCTGATAGACGTAGAGGACGCCCGCGAGTTAACCGTGATGGACAACAAGACCAATGCAATAACGAAGGAGGAGCTGCAAATGACGCCATAGCACAAGCACTAACCCAACTGACAAACTTCCTGCAACAACAAGCTGACAACAATCGGACTACGGGAGGCACACAAGACCGCATGTTGGAGAGATTCTTACGTTTCAGTCTGCCAACGTTTGATGGAGAACCAGATGACATCAAGGCAGAATTATGGGTAGAAAGGATGGAGAGCATATTCAATGCATCCCAGTACACCGATGATCAACGTATATCGTTGGCTACATTTCGACTCGAGGCTGCCGCGCATGATTGGTGGAAGATCGTTAATGCCCGCTGGATAAGAAAGGATCGTGCGAGAACTTGAGTCAATTTCTTAATTGATTTTCGGATCCAGTACGTCTCAGCAGCAACTAGAGAGGCTCATCGAGATGAATTTTATCATCTGAAGCAAGGATCTTTGACTGTAGCTCAGTATGAGTCGCAGTTCAACCGACTCTCCAAGTTCGCACCAGGACTAGTAAGTACAGAAGAGGATAAGTTGTACAAGTTTACCCGAGGATTGAGGTTTTCTCTGCAACAGAATCTGCTGCCAGTGAGAGTAACGACTATGGCGGAAGCAGTCGAAGCTGCAACCCGAATCGAAAGTGGGATGACATGTCTGGGACAGGCGAAGGAGCGCACCGCTGGGAAGTTTAAGATATCTGCACCAAACCTATCATCCAAACCACCCCAGAAATTCCAACGCAAGACTTCTGGACAGGACATCGAAAAGAGGCCTGTGAACAATCTACCGCCCTGTCCGCACTGTAATAAGATGGGGCATAAACCCGAGGACTGCTGGAAGAAACAAGGGAGGTGCCTGCGCTGTGGAGATAATCAGCATCAGACTAGAGAATGCCCGAAGTGGGAGACACCAGACAACAATCGGCAGAAAAATATGGCCAAGAAGGATGATCGCAAGGGCAAAGGGAAAGCACCAGCGAGAGTTTTTGCCTTAGCTGGACAAGAAGCTCCTAATGCGACGGACGTGGTGGAAGGTACATTTCTTGTGTCAAACCACTCTGCGCATGCATTATTAGATCCAGAATCATCACATTCTTTTGTTGCACCCCATTACGCACAAAAACTGAATGTATGTAAGGAATTACTGCCTGTAAGCTTAGAGGTGTCCACACCTATGGGTGCAAGCCAGGAAACGGATTCGGTATTTAGGAATTGTGAAGTTGTAGTTGAGGGTCAATGCTTCCCTGCTGTCCTAATACTTCTTCCCTATACTTGAGTATGACCTCATACTTGGGATGGATTGGCTATCTAAACACTTTACACAACTCGACTGCCATTCTAAAATAGTTCGATTCTGCAGACCCGATCACCCAGTAGTTGAACTACACGGGGATGCTAGAATTAACTCAGCCCCAATAATATCAGCCACGAAGGCGAGAAAGGTCACCTCGAAGGGAGCAACGGGATGTTTGGCTTTTGTCATTAACAAACCCAAGTGTAAAATGGAGATTGAAGCTACACCGGTAGTATCAGAGTACCGTGATGTTTTCCCCACGGAACTCACTTCTCTACCTCCAGATAGGGAAGTTGAATTTAGCATTGATCTCTTGCCAGGAAAGGCACCTGTGGTTAGAACGCCGTATCGAATGGCCCCACTGGAACTACAAGGACTGAAGATTAAATTGCTAGAGGTTGGATTTATCCAACTGAGCGTATCCCCTTGGGAAGCCCCAGTACTATTCGTAAAGAAGAAAGATGGCACGCTAAGATTGTGCATTGATTATCGAGAACTTAACAACATTACAGTTAAGAACAAGTATCCACTTCCTAAGATCGACGAACTATTCGACCAACTACAAGGAGCGACAGTTTACTCCAAGTTTGATCTTCAGCAAGGATACCATCAATTGAGGATCAAAGAGAATGACATACCGAAGACTGCCTTTCAAACTAGGTATGGTCATTATGAATTTGTGATAATGCCTTTCGGATTGACCAACGCACCGGCTGCATTTATGGATTTAATGCACCGCATATTCCGACCATATTTGGATCAATTCGTAGTGATATTTAATGACGACATACTCGTTTATTCCAAGTGGGATCCGGAGCATGAAACCTACGTGACGTTGGTGCTAGAGACGCTAAGGAAACTGAGGAAGAAATGAAGGAATCGTATTCCAAATTATTTGAGTAGGAATTTGGGGACCAAATTCTTTTAAGGAGGGGAGGATGTAAAATCCCCTAAAACTCGATAGTTTACTACATGTATAATTGTTAAATCATAATGTACTCCAATAACAATTGTTTAATCTACATCTAGTTTTATTTGTTTTACTCATTTATTCGTAAATTATTTTATGAACCAAATAATCAAATTAATTAAAATTTGAAGTGGGAACATAAAATTCCTAATGGGTCATGTTAACACATATACACATAAACACACCATAAGACTCAAGACCAAATTAAATAAAACTCCTAAGGCTTGGAATCACAATTTAAAGCCCAATCTAATCACCTATCCCACTTAATTAAACAAATACTTAATATCTATATCTATATACACCTAAAATACAAAAAAAAATATATAATAACACACACACACACACACACACACACACACACACACACACACACATAAAAGCCACGTACAAGAACACTTAGGGGGAGGGGAATCCTTGTCCCCCATGCAAGACTCAATGTCTTACATCTTTTCTTCCCAAGTATTCCACCTCCCAACCCCATTAAATCCTTTTAAAAATCAAACACCCTCATTCCTTTCACTCTTACAAAAAAATAAAATCTGAAAATTTGAGAGAGTAAGGGAGAGAAAGCTGAAATCAAGAAGAAAAAAAAAGGAAGAGAAGAAGAAGAAAAGAAGAGAAGAAGAAAGGTTCAACTTAAGGAGGTAGTTTCACTATCTATATGTAACTTCAATATATATATATATACCTAGATATATCTTACATACACTAACTTAAACCACATATTCATCATCCATGGTGTGGCATACATTGGTCAAAATAAAAAGAGAAGAGGCAAAGAAGAGGTTGGTGCAACTAGTTCAAAGACTTAGATCTCTTCACCACTTCAAGAACTAAAGTGGGTAAAACTATTCTTCTCACTTTAATATGCAATTTATCTTAAACAAAGATACATGTTCCTTCCATGAAGTTCATATAGTCCATTTTTCTCATACTAATAGCATGCATAATGGTTTATAGCTTGTTGCATGCAAAATTAGCCAATTTGATGATTTAAGTGAAATGTCCCAAAACTTCTTATCAATTAAGTATGATTTTGTCTTCCTTTATATTATGTAAATTATGTTTGGAGAGGTATATTTGTGTTATATGATCGTGCATGTGAAGTTGGATGTTTAATTTGTGGCCTAGCGAAAATGGGATGATCAAAACGGACACAAAACAAGAATTAGGTGAAGATAAAGAAAATTATTAAAATTATTACAAAAAAAGATGTAATCTGACTTAAGGCAGAAAATACAATATATTCACTTGTTAATGACCTACCCTTAAAATTTTATAAGAAACGTAAATCATTTTCTAAGTCAACGGGTTAAAATCGGCAAAACACGAAGATTGTGTAAATCCATCAAAATGGTGAAACTACTAAATAAAATTCGTATATTTCAGTTTGGAACATCAAAGTGGACATAATAACACGTTTAGCCTCTGTCTTAAAAATTTCTTAGTAATCGGAATCCATTTCTGGTGTCTACGGACCAAATGTGTAAATTAAGACAAAATAAGGGGGTCAAATGCTAAATTCCTCAAAAATTTGGAGCCAAAGTAAAAAGTTCACCTTCTGGACTGAAGACATAACTTATATAGAAATAAATATTCTGACCTTAAAATTTCGTTGAGAGCGGAATCGATTCAAGATTTGGGGCTAAAATGCAATAATTGGTAAAATTGGGGTCAATTAGTAAATTTCAATAAAAATGGAATTATAGGATAAATTTTCAGGTCTATGGACCAGAATGTTAATTATCAAAGGATAAATATTATATCCGAAAAACCCTATAACAATAGGAGTAAATTTTGGGTTTTGGGGTCAAAACGACATTTTAAATAAATTTTGGGGCAAAACTGAAAATTTTAGAAAATCAATCAGAAACTGAAAATTCTGGAAATTTCACTCAAACACCGAAGTTCCAAGTTCAACATGAACTCTCTTATAAGTTTCGTCACCATCCGTGACGAAAACCAAACCTCATGGGTATAATAATCCGTTTCGCAAGAATTATGGGCGTAACCGTAAATTAGGAAAATTTAAACTAAAAATCAAAGATTGGAATTTATCAAGTCTGGAATCAATAATCACAATTATATTCTAAAGATATGTCAATAACAGAACCATAATTCATAAAAAAACTCGTGCCACGAATAAACTCCAAATCGCAATCGTATAATCAATTTACGCTAAGTATTGGATATATGACTCTGACCATATCATGTGCATTCACCGCAATGTGACTAACGTATAATCACATCTAACCGGGAACTAAGTGCCATACAAACAAAGTGCCATAGACAGATCCGCCTCTAATCCTATCGGGGCAAAGTGCCACGTCGACAGACGGGGGCCACCTCTTGAGCCCATACGAAACCGAGAGCCGACCTGAAATCTGGGGGCCACATCTTGAGTTGTAGGGGCCACCTCTAGAGTCCCAAATTTTTGTCAGGGACGGTTAGACCATGTCTTGGATCGAGCAGCACGACTGCGGTTCATGAACAAGGCTACCGTCGTTTCCTATTCCCTTGAAGCCAATGGACGGAGTGTTCGGGAGGTGACTGGGTCATAGACTTAGGGTATAATCGCGATTATGGTATGATCTGGGAACTGACCCACAATTAAGGACATGCGGAGCCCAGATAAGAGATAAGGAAGCACGTCACCAAGCGTGAGAGCGATAAGCTCAAAGGCCAAAGTTATAGTGACGGTCCGACAAACGCCCAAGGCTACGGTCATTAAACTAAAGGTCGTGGCGATAGTCAAAGGCCAAACACTGATAACGGTCTAAGATGTTATAAGGAGGCCGAGGGACTTAGTCATATAGACGACCTCCTGAAGCTAAATACTCACTAGGCGCTCGACGCCACCTATTGTCATACTTAACAGCAATCTATGGAGATTGACTGTTCACTCATAACTTAATTCATTGCATTATATTTTGAAACTTATATCATCCATAAATGATAAATTTTCAAAGGTGGGAGTAAAATAGTATATATTTCAAAATAATTATATACGTATAATTTCAGAAAATATACTCAACCCAACTCACTGAGAATCCATTATTCTCACCCCAATTTGTATTGTTTTTCTAAAACCCCACTAGATGAGGAGACCCAAGAAGATGACGAGACGAATGCTGATGACCAGTGAAGATCGTCGTTGAAGAACTGTCGAGACATAAGTATTTGAATGTTGAAATAAATGCTCCTTTTTATTCTTGTATCAATAAAGTATTCTGATCTCCGCTGTACTCTTTATACTTTATGTAACTATTCCACTGTACTCATGAATGTTTATTCCATCGAATAACCAGACTTAGTTCACCGGGCTAAGATCTGGCATTTGAATGCTCTAATGTAATTCTATTATCACAAACGTTAATTAATTACGTTAGCTGTTGCGTTCTCGTCCAACCCGGTGTGGGGGCGTGACAGTATATGTGTTGTGATTAAATGTCCACCATGCGTTGATCCGACGGGAATCATCATGGGAATCTATAGCTGTGTGCGCTGGATCGTTGGATAGGTAGTTCCACCATGTGTTGGTCCAACAGGATCATCATGGGAATCTATAGATGTGTGCGCTAGATCATTGGAATACCATCAGTATGTTGAGACTGTTACGATGTAATTTGTGTTGTTGTTATTTCTCGTTGGAGAAACTTGTTATGATTGTTGATTATATCACTATTGTGTAATTATTGTACTTGTACTAGCATCGTTGTGCTAACCCCTTCGGGGGTGAACATTTTGTTTATGTTCAGGATTCAGGAGAGCGGAGAAACAACCACTGGAGTTGCATGACGACGAGGGTGCAGAGTGATGTTCCGGCCGGGTTTATTTGTCTGTTGTTTGTATTGTTTTTAATAAGTACTCGAGTACGTAGTCGTTTATGATGAATTTGAATTTGGTGACGTATTAATACTTTTCCATTGAACATTCGTATTTTCAGTATTGGTCAGAACTGTTGTACCTTATTTCTGTTATTTTCATACGTGGTATTTGTTAGTGTCCTTTTAGTTCTTCAGCCTTGTAAATTCTTATGTAAAGGATTTATGGCACTGTAATATTCCTGAATATATCGGGGGTGCTACACAGAGGATCCGAGATTTTTACCTAGACGAGCCACAGGATGTACCCGTGTCGCAGACTATTATTGATTATAGTCGACAGCTCGCTTACGTGAAGGGGCAAGTGAGGACCGAGGAGGACAAAATCCGTCATTTCGATATGCGGATGAAACCCGAGATCCGCCAGTACATGTCAGGTTTCACTTGTGCTACTTTGGGAGAATATCAGAATCGAGCCATGGCTTATGAGATAGCATCGTTATCTTCTGGGCCTTCGCATGAACGGAAGAGATAGAAGACATCTGGAGATTTTTCTGATAGTGTGGGAGTCGGTATTTCTTCTGGTCGAGTTTCGCGTGGTCCTTTATTTTCTTCGTTCGGTGGAACTAAGTGTTCCAAGTTGTCTTCTTTGACTCCTAGTCAGACTGGGAGGTGTTTCAATTTCAACATTGTAGGTCATGTGCAAGCTAATTGTTCTTCGCAGCCGATTACTTGTTATAACTGTGGACTTGAGGGCCACAGAGTTCAGTATTGTGAAATATTCCATGAAGTTTCCCAGAATCGTGCTTCGGCATCAGTATCAAGGTCGATTCATCGGGACCGCGGAGACTTTGTTGTCCGTGCTTTGTTGTTTGTGACTTCACCCCTTCCTTATTTTAAGTTTCGGGACAAAACTTCTTTTTAGAGGGGTAGAATGTAATACCCGTGATTTTCTCTTTTGGTAATTTTTCATTTTTGGCATTTTCTTCTGATTTCCAGAACTCGCTTGCGAGCGTTTTGACATTTGGATAATGTTTTGTTCTACGTATTTGGTCATCCGAGTTTATTCCAGGGCTGTTTTACCCGAATCCATGTTTTGAGCGACTTTTTCCGTTATTTGGTTCATTTCGTGTGATTGTGGTTCGAAACTACGGTTTCGTGTTTCCTATAAGTTTGTTGAGCTTCGTTATGTGTGTTGTGAGATTCGGTTGGGTTGTTTGATGTCATATTGTGATTTGCGGACGTTTTGGGCCGTTTCCTAATTTCCCAAAGTTTGGGGGTAATCACTTCCGTTGTCGTTTTCCGAACCTTAGGGTAGTCGGAATCATATTTTCTTTTAACGCTTGAGTTCTTCGTTGTGCACTCTTCGTATGCATGTCTTCGTCTTGTATTGTTGTTGTCGTTTCGCGGTTTCCTTGCGCTCGTACTCGACGGGCTGAACTTTAGCAGTTTTGGAACTGCTAAGTGACCTACGTATGCTATGCTATGAGCATAACGTTCGTTAACATCATATGCCTTATGTACGTTAAGCCTTGCTCATAACGTACGTAAGGGTCTTCACAGTTTCGGACAATGAGTTCTGTCCCTCGATTACATACGCCATGTGTTGAGAATAGCGTGCGCTATTGATACTTGTTACGTACGTTACGAAGCCTTGCTAACGTGCGTAAAGTCCTTTAGGTAATCGGGCAGTGAGCCTGGGATGGCTCTTATGTACGTAATAGTCTACACCTTACGTACGCTAATCGGGTAACGTACGTTAGGATGGTGCCCCTAACGTACGTAAGTGATGGCGAGGGACAAGAGTTGGGTTTCGAGTCTTTGGGGTCGATTCAAAACGAAAGTGGCTAAATGAGACGTGGGCTTTTAACCCGGAGACCGGCCCAGTGAATCCTCCCTTGGAACCGGCCCCTTTAGGGTTTTATTTGATGTCTTTTGTTTCCTGTTATTTACTATATAAAGACTTATTTGCTTGTTTAAGTTTCAGCGAAGTTTTAATAAAGATTATTATTTGGAGGTTATTCCAAGTTTCTAGGGTTGGTAATTAGGGTTTCAATCAAACATTGGTAATTGGTGTTTGATCTTTCTTAATCGTTGGTAATTGGCGATTAAGGTTTATCCAGGTTTAATTCTAACGTTGGTAATTGACGTTAGGGTTTGATCTTTCCGCTACGCTATCAAGTGGTATTCAGAGATAAGGAAATCTCAGGATGTTGGAACACGACGATCAACTGCAAACAATCCGTCGAACGGGGGCCACAGTTGATCCTCGCGATGTCGATATTGCACGGCTTCTTGAACAAGTTCGAGAACTTCAGCTAAATCCGTTTCAGAGGTACGAAAGGCAATACACGAATACACGGAGTGAGTCCGAAGTTCATGAAGAAGACGACGAGTATAATAAATTTTTTCATCCCTACAGTCACAGCAGTACGCCACCACAGCGTCGTCATCGTACACCACAACAAAAACAGGGTGTCGATCCACTTCGGTCGTTAGGGTTTCGCATGGAGATACCAGAATTTGCTGGAGGAGTACAACCGGAGGAGTTTATTGATTGGCTCCATACGGTGGAACGTGTTTTTGATTTGAGAGAGGTACCAGATTCTTTAAAAGTTAAATTAGTGGCAGTCAAGTTAAAAAAGCATGCATCACTTTGGTGGGAACATTTAAAACGTAAACGAGCACAAGAACGTAAACACAAAATTGACTCATGGGATAAGATGAAAAGGTTATTGCAAATTTTTTTTTATTAGTTAATCATAGAAAAGATTCATTTTTGGAGTATCACGCGTTGAAGCAAGGGACTTTAACGGTGGCCGAATATATCCTAGAGTTTGAAAGACTCTGTATGCGGTGTGGTACCGACGAAGAAGATTAACAAGTTATTGTGCGGTTTTTAGGGGGTCTATGGTCGGATATAGCAGATGCGGTACAGTTAACCCAATATTATTCGTTTGATGATGTTTGCAGGTTGGCATCTCGTGTTGAAAAACAACTCAAGACTCGTGGTCGGTTCACAACTTCACGGCCCATTCCAAGCCGGGGGTTGCCAACTGGGGCCGCAAGTTCTGCCACGCAACAGAAGGTGCCCGAACCAATTATCACAACACCGGCGTCAAACCCGAATCCGGGGGCAATACGATGTTATAAATGCCATGGGTTGGGTCACCTAAAGCAAGATTGTCCAAATACACAAATGGTTGTTTTTGTGAATGATAACGACGTCACTTCTGATGTTCGTAACGATGATGGTTCCGATGCTGAGCGTGAAGTTCTTTACCCAGACCATAGAGAGGCTTTGATTTCACAGCGGGTTCTTAGTGCTTCTATGGCCATCGACGAGGACGATACTAAGTGGTTACGTCACAATATTTTTCGCACCAAGTGTACAATGAAGGGTAAAGTATGTGATGTTGTTATTGATGGGGGTAGATGTGATAATATGATCGTGGTGTCTGCAGTTGAAAAGTTGGGGTTGCCCTTGCAGACCCACCCCGATCCGTACCAGTTAACATGGTTAAAGAAAGGTAATTTGTTGAAAGTTACACATCGTTGTTTAGTTTCATTTTCTATCGGGAATAAATATACTGATGAACTTTGATGTGAGGTTATCCCGATGGATGCCTGTCATATTCTTTTGGGACGACCTTAGTTGTATGATCGACGGGTTAAACATGATGGTTTTCGAAACACATATAGTTTTCGAAAGGATGGATTGCATATTACGTTGGCACCCTTTAATCCAAAGGAAACACAAACAGAGGCGTTGATCCTATCTAAATCATAGTTTTTGAGTTGTGCTATGTATTCTACACCACCTGTAATTTTCAGTTTGGTGGTTCTAGAAGAAAACCCAGCCGCACCAGCCCCACCGCCGCTTATTCAGCCTCTTTTGGCCGAGTTTAGTGACCTTTTCCCCGAAGATATCCCGTCTGGTTTGCCACAGGAACGTGACATTCAACATTGTATTGATTTTCAGCCGGGGACGAGCATTCCAAACAGACCGGTTTATAGGATGAACCCGAAAGAATATCAAGAACTCCATAAGCAAGTTTCTGAGTTACTTGACAAAGGTTTTATACGTGAAAGCAAAAGTCCATGTGCGGTTCCATCTATCTTGGTGCCTAAACCTGGAGGTAAGTATCGTATGTGTATTCATAATCGTGTTGTTAATAAAATAACGGTGAAGTATCGTTTTCCTATTCCACGTTTTGAGGACCTCATTGATCAACTACATGGGTCCCAAATCTTTTCAAAAATTGATCTTTGAAGTGGGTATCACCAAATTCGTATGCGACCGGGGGACGAATGGAAAACAGCTTTTAAAACTCGCGATGGGTTGTATGAGTGGATGGTCATGCCCTTCGGTTTATCTAATGCTCCGAGTACGTTTATGCGCCTCATGAACCATGTTTTTCGTGACTTGATAGGTTCTTGTGTCGTCGTTTATTTCGATGATATTCTCATTTTTAGTCAGAACTTGGAACAACATCAAGCGCATCTTCGTCTGGTATTTTCAATTTTACGCACCCAACAGTTGTTTGCAAACTCCAAAAAGTGCCATTTTCTTGCAAGTGAAGTTGTCTTTTTGGGTTATCTTATTTCTGGTGCGGGTATTCGAATGGATGAAAACAAGATTCCGGCAATCACTACTTGGCCGACTCCCTCTACATTACATGATATTTGCAGTTTTCATGGGCTTGCTTCCTTTTATCGGCGTTTTATTCGCAATTTTAGTTCCATTGTTGCACCGTTGACTGACTTACTCAAGCGATTGAAGTTTTCATGGACGCCTGAAGCTCAGCGAGCCTTTGATGAGCTTAAACGTTTAGTTACACAGGCGCTAATCCTTGCACTTCCAAATTTTGATAATGTTTTTCAAGTTGAATGTGATGCTTCCGGGATTGGTATTGGTGGCGTTTTAAGTCAGGGTGGGCATCCGATAGCTTATTTTAGTGAAAAATTGAATGACGTCAGACAACACTATAGTACTTATGATAAAGAGTTTTATGCTATCGTTCGAAGTCTTGAATACTGGCGCCATTACTTATTACCCAATGACTTTGTTTTGTTTTCTGATCATCAAGCGTTGAAGTATATACAGGGACAAGCAAAGTTGAATCCTCGAAATGCCAAGTGGGTTGAACTTTTACAGGCTTATTCTTTCACGATACGGCATAAAGCCGGTACCGCGAATTCTGTGGCTGATGCTCTTAGTCGTCGTCCATCGCTTCTTTCTAGTGTTACTATCCATGTTTCCGGGCTTGATTCGTGGAAGCATTTGTATGTTGATGATCCAGATTTTCGGGTGGCTTGGAGTAATACCAGTACGTCCGTTTGGGGGCTATTTACACGTCGTGAGGGGTTGTTGTTTAAAGGGACGCAGGTTTTTGTCCCGCAATCATCTTTTCGTGCTGCCATCATACTTGAAAGCCATACCGGTGGGTTATCCGGCCACTTCGGTTGGGATAAGACTGTTGCTTTAGTTTGTGAACATTATTATTGGCCAAGACTTGCCGCTGATGTTACTCATTTGTTGAAGCGATGTCGGGTATGTCATGTTGCAAAAATGACGCACACTAATCAGGGCCTCTATACTCCTTTTCCAGTACCGCAGGGACCATGGGAGGATGTCAGTCTTGACTTTATTTTGGGGTTACCACGTACACAACGACAGAAAGATTCAATCATGGTGGTTGTTGATCGCTTTTCCAAAATGGCGCATTTTGTTCCTTGTGCAAAGACTTTTGACGCTTCTCAGGTAGCACGTTTATATTTTTCTGAGATTGTTCGTCCTCATGGTATACCTAAAACTATTACTTCA
The DNA here is from genome assembly GCA_033398695.1 of Orobanche coerulescens. Taxonomy (NCBI): domain Eukaryota; kingdom Viridiplantae; phylum Streptophyta; class Magnoliopsida; order Lamiales; family Orobanchaceae; genus Orobanche; species Orobanche coerulescens. Next base: position 61,251,669 of record CM065819.1, read on the forward strand.
GATCGTGACGTTATGTTTGTCGGCCATTTTTGGCGTACCCTATGGAAATGGTTGGCGTCTAAATTATAATTTTCTAGTTCCCATCATCCACAAACCGATGGTCAAACTAAAGTCACTAATGGAGTTTGGGTAATCTGCTTCGGAGTTTGGTTGGAGGGAAACCCAAGCAGTGGGATTTGGTCTTGCCTCAAGCCGAGTTCGCCTTTAACAGGTCCTCCCATAAGTCGACTGGTAAGAGTCCGTTTTTTGTTGTTTATGGCCGTAACCCATTCACTCCTCTTGATTTAGTGGCTCCACTTGACGTGAATAATATTAGTACTGATGGAGATGTTCGTGTTGTTCAAATACAAGAATTACACCAACAAGTTCGTGCTCAAATTGCTAAACATAATCTACAGTATCAGGAACGTGCTAATAAACATCGCACGCAAGTAGTTTTTGAAGCCGGAGATTTGGTTTGGGTGCACTTGCGCCGAGCGCGTTTTCCTCAGGGACGGTTTGGTAAACTTCATCCTCGCGCTGATGGTCCATTTCGTGTTCTGCAACGCATTGGTGATAATGCTTACAAAATAGACTTACCGGGACACTACAAGGTATCCACCACTTTTAATGTTGTTGATCTTTCTCCATACGAGGGCGACTTTAATGATGATGACTCGGGGACGAGTCCTTTTCAAGTTGGGGAGGATGATGGCGAGGGAAAAGAGTTGGGTTTCGAGTCTTTGGGCTCGATTCAAAATGAAATTGGCTAAACGAGACGTGGGCTTTTAACTCGGAGACCGGCCCAGTGAATCCTCCCTTGGAACCGGCCCCTTTAGGATTTTATCTGATGTCTTTTGTTTCCTGTTATTTACTATATAAAGACTTATTTGCTTGTTTAAGTTTCAGCGAAGTCTTAATAAAGATTATTATTTAGAGGTTATTCCAAGTTTCTAGGGTTGGTAATTGGCTCTAGGGTTTCAATCAAACATTGGTAATTGGTGTTTGATCTTTATTAATCGTTGGTAATTGGCGATTAAGGTTTATCCAGGTTTGATTCTAACATTGGTAATTGACGTTAGGGTTTGATATTTCCGCTACGCTATCAGTAAGCTTCAGTTTGCTATATAATCCCAAGGGTTGACTGTGTTCGTCATTTTTCACCCTTTCTTACCTCCCCCGCGACATTGGCGATCTGTGGATGATTGGAGGGCGATTTTGGAGTCTTGTAACTCCAAGTTTTCATCTTTCTTGAGTTCTTGGTGTTGATTAACATCATCAATCCGTGTTCTTCATCTTCGATTCGAGGTAATCATCTTGTAAACCCTTCTTTTATATTTCGTGAATCTTTAAGATTCGGGTTGTTCTTCATGAATCGTGTTGTTGTATATTATCAATCGGTTGTATTGATTATCTCCCTGTGGTTTGATTCGTGTCTCTTGTCGTATCCGGGCTCGAGTGATGTTCTTAATATTCTTAGGGAAGTATTGAACCCCAAGTGTTCGATCTTTTGTTCTACGAATTCTTGTTGAGAATTTCGTGTGTTTTGAATCTTCCTTGCGATCGACCTTGTAGTGATTATGTTGTTCTTGTGTTTTCGACCTAGTTAGAGGATTCGAGGGTTTCCGGTCGAGCTTTCCCATTACTTCTCGTGCTTTGGACTTGAGGCGAGTATCTCGTCTATATTCCTTATACCTTGAGAATGTGATTTGTCGTGAAGTTAACATGGACTTGTTAGTGATTGAATATTGAACCGTAACTTACTTTTAAATGAATATGTGATTTCTATGAAAGTAATTACGAATGTAAACTCGAGTTTCATGAAGAATGATAGCAACCATTTCATGTCATTTTGTGCTAAAACGGATACTATAAATGAGTAGTTACCCAAGGAATTATGGAATCGCATAATACTTGTATTATTTGCTCGTTATCCTTTTCCTGAATGATGTTTTGCTATGAATATTGTGCCTTTATGTAAGTTATGTTGCGTTAACTTATGTGTTATGTGTTTTAAAACCTATTTTCGAGCAAGATATGATTCGAATCAGGGTTAGATTCCATCTGTAAAAATGTTTATTGATGTGTTATTTAGTGGAATACAAAATTAGATATTTAGAAGGTTCGATGGATTTATCCCCAAATTCAATTTCTACAACTGCTGTCATATTATTAGGACTATTTTTCAGTTCTGTTTTAAAACTAAGATTTGAGTATCATAGATTTTGAATTCGCCTTAAGAATCTTCATAAAAAATGTTTATTGAGATGTTATTAATCGACTATGTATTTTGATTTTGAGTAAATTATTTAAGAATGAGTCTTAAAGCCGATTTCCAAAACTGTCAAGTTAGTCCTACTTGCTATCAAATTTTAAAATTTATTCGGGAACATTAGAGGTCGATTTAGGCTTAAGTTCCTTCACGAAAAATATTTGATGAATTTAAATACGGATTTCAGCAGCAATTCGATTAGAATTCGTTGATTGTAATGGCAAGCTCACAAAATCATTGAATAAGTTTAACTTTCGGAGCTTTCAGATTGTATTTCTTCAAGTTGGTTGAATTATCCTAAATATAAAGAGTTATAGGCGAGTATCTCATCTATATTTTTTCTACTTTGAGAATGTATTTTGTTGTGAAATTAACGTGGACATGTTAGTGCTTGAACAATTATTCGTAAATTGCTTTTAATCGAATATATGATTTTATAAAAATATTTACGAAAGTAAATTGGTTCTTGTGAAGTATATGAACAACTTTTCCACTTCGTGACTTAGACATCGTGGTTGAATAACTGTTGATATAATGGTTGAAGTATAGAGTATTATACTCCTGGCTTGTTGTTACGTTTCCCCCAGTGCATTTTGTTGTGCTTCTAGAGCCACGCTATGTGTTTTTGCTTGTTGTGAATATCGCCTTTCATGCTGTGTGAATTGGTGGAGTGTGATGTTACCCAGGTAGGGACCTGTGAGGCCTTTGGGAGTTCATGCTTGTGAGTACGACTAATTGTTAGGATATGACCATAAGGTTATCTAATCGGTTTGGTCTGGAGGGGGCACCGAGAATCGTCACTTGCGAGTGCGATGTCAAGATAACTTATGGGTGTGTGTGTGATATTACCCGGGTAGGGACCTGTGAGTCCTCTGAGATCGCATGCTTGCGAGTACGGTGAATTGTTATGATATGATCATAATGTTATCTAATTGGGTAGGGCTGCTTGTCCTCAAGCAAAAATCAATTTCAAACAGACTACAAGTATCATGGTAAGTCATGCAAATCCATAGAGCTAAACTTATTAATACTACCCTGAAAATCTCAAAGAATAATATGAATAACGTACTAGTGAGTCACAGTAACGACAATGATTCCTCAAGGAAACCATTTCTAGTGCTAGTCTCAGCCCATGGAGATAGTCAAGGCTCAAGGATCAACAAACGTGAAATGAGCCGACCGACAATATGAATGTTGAAATTATAACAAGCTAACTCGCCTAGTCCCACAACCTCGTGACATAAACATAAGAAGTGCAGCACAAATGCCATTCCCCGAACAGCAATCCCTTCTTATTTAATAACTATTATTATTATAGGAACAACGAGTTTACCGCTAGGTTTCGACTCTCGGAATGTTTTATTGGAAGAATCCTAGGGTGGATTTCTATTCTCATGTATTGGGGAACTGTTTGACGTAAAAGACACTCATGGGGCTCATGAATGCTCCCAGTTACTAAGTCTCCCTCTACAGCGGAGAAAAAACTCGAGTATCCTTTATTTTTTTTTGGCACGTCCAATTCAAGGTTGCTATTTTACGCGAATGTAAACAACGGGTCACGTTAATACAACCGGTTACTTGGCTTCCTCTCATAAGAGATGCAATTTTTCCGAACAATTATTCTACCTATTATACATGTCTATTCAAGGTTGTCGTTTTACGCGAATGTAGACTACGGGTTACGTGAATACACCGGGTTACTAGACTCCCCATCCTAGAACATGCAAGGTTGCTCATATTTTTGGGAATTCAAACTGTCCAAAGCAATGCCTAATCGTAGGTACTTAGTTTAATGCTTACAAGGCCAATGTCACTAGGAGACTAGCTAATAGTGCAATCAAACATATATACGGGGGCTCGAGTAATGCGTATACTATAAACACGTCTGTCTCATTTTCTGAATGCCAAGGTTACCACAATGATGCAAAAACCAGACCAAAATGAGTACTCTGGTATAAAATAGCATAATGTGAACTCGACTAGACTTATTCGGTTCTTCCAATAGAATTTAGAATTATATAATCAGTCTTACACATGGCTGCATGATATACACACGAAATATCAAAAATATCAAAGAAGACAAGTAAGACAAACTAAATAAATAACAACTAAAAATTAACCCCCCCCCCCCCAAAGTTGATAAGTACATTGACCCCAATGGACGATAAATAAGAATAAGCAGTAAAAGATAGGTCAAGTACTGCCCTGAAAAAGAAAGCTCAGGCACTAGCATCAGCCTCGTCAGGTGAAGTAGGTGGTGTAGGTGGCCTGGTCGGAGGTATGAATGGTCCGTTTGGGTGGAGGATATGGCCCGTCCACACCGCTAAGTACTCTTGATGGTAAGCATATCTCGCAGCTAAATGCCTCTCAGCATGCCGCTTGGCCCGGCGGACCTGCTCGTACATCTCATGTCGCACAGCTGCGATCACACTGTCTCGCTCTTCTCAAATCTCCTCCCTTAGGCCATCAAACATCGCCTGTAAAATGTGATCTGTCGCTGGGGGTGGAGCAGACTCGGTCTGATCATCTGTATCAGTCGCCGACTCATGAGTAAGCAGAAGGGGCTCTGAGGAGTGCTAAAGTGGCTCATCCAAAAGAAAACCTCATCCACGCGGGTGTGCTTGTGTGCCACCCCACTGGTCAAAATGAGAAATAATGTGATGGTCAATCGGGACCTGGAGTGCGATAGTAGGCTCGTCATCCGACCAGACCACACCCGACTGGCGACATAAAGCACAGATCATAGAGGGATGCTTTAGTCTCGTATTGGTGCCTCCCTTGATGCATTGGAGAATGAACCGGGTCAGATGTAGGGCCACATCGAATCAAAGACCGGACGTGATGGCATAGAGCAGTCGAGCGCGAGGCAGCAAGACAGAGCGTATATGTGAAGTAGGGTCAACCCGCGAGCACAGGAAGTATAGTGAGGCTCGCCCTAGCCGGAAGAAGGATTCGGAACCCGGAATCCGCATCTCCCAAACAGACTCCGACTGAGTTAGTGCTCCTAACAATGCCACCCTCATGAGGCTACCCATCGTCTGTGTGAACATTGATTCATCAACCTCGGATAGCTCGTATAAACGCCGAATCGCTGCTATAGAGAAGTCAATCGTTTTACCACGGACAACGACCTCTGTACGGATATCCGATCTCCCCAACATCTGTCCTCCCCACATATGATGTAGCAAAGCATGGGTGTATAATTCATGCACGACAGAGATGACAGCTGGCTCGGGCTGTGCGACAAATCGTGTCCAGCCCATCTCGGTGATCATGGGTAATAATTCGCCGTGTTGAGGGGCGGGAGTGAATCCCCTCTCAGGAATGATGGGCTGTGGATGAATTCTTTCATTGAAGAGTCAATGAACCTCAGGGTCGGAGAGATGCTGGGATTGCCCATCTGTCGGGTGTTGAGAGGTTTTCCCTCTCGGGGGAGATGATCGAGTCCTAGCCCTAGTGGAGCTCAACTTCCTCTTACGCGCCATTACGTGTTCCTGGAAAAAGCAGGAGATCAGACGACTAAGTGGTATAACAAGGCAGCAACCACAACTTATTAAGTGTGAGAAACATATATATGAATATAGCTTTAAAAACTCTCACTTTCATATGAGAGACATGATGCGAAAATTAACTCAAAAATGAGTATTAGGGCTGGCAGATCATATTATTCAGATAATCGTATTTGTTGCAAAAAGATTGGAGATGTTTAGATCAAACACGTTTCACTGGGGTATTACATCAAACACTTGGCGTGTGCACACACAAGTCAAGAGAAAAATAATTATATGTGAATTCAATCACCAACAACAAATAATTTCAAGCTAATCCATGACAACACACGAAACATAATTAACATCAATCGATATTCGTAATACATTCCGATCAAATTCTTGATAGAACTCAGGAAAAAAAGAACAAATTCCTCAATGAATGAAATAAAAATTACCCCACTTCTCAATCCTTGTAATTTTTAGCAAATAAACTTAAGGAATATGGATTACCTGGTGTTGGATCAAAGAAGATAAGAAGAAGAATTGATCTGAACAAGGTGACCTGCACTGCGGAAGAAGAAGTGTTTAGAGAGGGATACCTTTTGTCTCGGCTGAATGACTTCTTTACCTTGCATTGTGTTTAAAGACTTTCAACAGGGGCCGCGGCACGTAGCAAGTTGGCTGCGGCCCTCAGTACAGTTTGTTTTGGCGTTCGGGGCATCTTGCAGCGTGCCGTGGCTTGAAGTATGGGTGCAGCGGCCTCCTGAGTAAGTGTTCAGCGGCTTAGCATATGCGTGCCTTGGCCCATAGTACAGTTTACTGGGCGTTTTAGGTGTTTTGGCATGCCACGGCCTGTTCTCAGCGTGCCGCAGCTCCTGGGCGAGTGTGCCGCAGCCCAGAATAACTGTGCCGCGGCCCCTAGTACAGTGGGTTGAGCGTAACTTGGAGTCTTTTGCGTGCCGCATCCCGTTCATAGTGCGCTGCGGCCCTAACTGAAGATTGGCCCTGGAGAGGTTCCTACGAAAGGTTTTCAACTATAATCAAATAAAACACGTGATAAAAGCACATTAAAGCAAAAATGCTGGAAAAATAGACTCCTAAAATGGAAAAAAACAACGAAAACTAAAATCTACTACTAATACTCGGGTTGCCTCCTCAGAAGCACTAAGTTTATAGTCTTCAGCCGGACCTTTTAAAAATCAATTTGCTTTTCTCAAACACCATTTGGACTCCGCCAAGTCCATCGAACCGTTATTACGTGTTTTAAATTTTTTACCATTAGTTTTTAACCGTTCGACTTTTGGTTTGGACATCCAACGTTCTTTGCGAAAAGACTTTAACAATAGTGACTTCCCGAAACACCCATGTTGCAAATGACTTGGCAACCGTTTCACTTCCGGTTTAGTTTTCTTTTCAACGGATGGATTTACAGCGGCATTAGAATTTTTTAATGGTGGGCGAACAGATGATGAAGACGACATGTCCAAATACCTAAGATACGCGACTCGTTCTAAATTTTCCTTAGATGTCGGCGCAACTAAAACAGATTCTGAACATTCCGATAGAGAACTATCTCGGAGTGTGTCTTCCACAAAAATATCTAAGCTTTCAATTTGAGAACACTTCTCGACATCGCTTGGATATGGGAGATATTGAAACACTTTGAATGTTACTTGTTCATCTTGAACCCAAAGCATGAATTTACCCTCCTGAACATCAATAAGGGTCCTACCAGTGGCCAAAACGGTCTACCCAAAATAATCGGAATGTCATGATCTTCTTCCATATCGAGAACAATAAAATAAACGGGTAAAATGAATTTATCAACCCTGACCAGGACATCTTCTATCACCCATCTAGGATACTTGATGGATCGATCTGCTAGTTGTAACGAGACCGTAGTAGGCTTGGCCTCCCCAATACCTAGTTTCTTGAAAATAGAAAGAGGCATAAGATTAATACTGCGCCAAGGTCACACAAAGCTCTATCAAACGACAAGTTTCCAATAGTTCAAGTATTGTTAAACTTCCTGGATTTTTCAATTTAGGTGGAAGCTTTTTCTACAAAATAGCGCTGCACTCTTCAGTTAATGCCACCGTTTCATATTCTTCAAGCTTTCTTTTGTTATATAATATCTCCTTCATAAATTTCACATAACTCGGCATTTGTTCCAAAGCCTCGACAAATGGGATATTAATGTGCAATTTCTTGAAGACATCTAGAAACTTAGAAAACTGCTTGTCTAACTTTTGCTTTTAAAGACGCTGTGGAAATGGGACTGGTTGTACATAAGTAGGATGTGCGGTCGAGACTGCTTTTGGTTTGGGCTTTGAGGACATAGTGGTATCTACTTGAGTGGGCTCCTCATACTTGACTTTCTCAATGGGAATGCTCTTTTCTTTCCTACTCTTGGACTGCTCGTGTAGTTCCTTTCCACTTTGTAACTCAATATCTTGCACATATTCATTGGGATTCGTTTCGGTAGCACTTGGTAAGACACCTTGGGATCTAGATGATAATAGATTTGCAATCTGCCCTATTTGAACCTCCAAGTTCCGAATAGAAACGGAATGATTCTGCAGTGTAGTTTCCGTGCGAATCATGAATTGACTCGTGTTAGCCGCCATTGGGGCAATTGCATCTTCTAAAGACAACTTTGGTGGTTGGGGGGGCTGCTGTGGTGGCTGAGTGACTTGAGCTTGTGGAGGAATGTTCAACGCTTGCCCGTTCCTCCATGAAATATTTGGATGATTTCGCCACTCTTGGTTGTAAGTGTTAGAATACGGGTTATTTTGATGATTTCCATTCCCCACAAATTGAGCTTGTTCCATCTAAGATTGCTCAAATGGATTCCCGACTTGACATTCAGCACTAAGATGAGAGCCACTACACCAATTACATGTGTCCGTGGTATCGGTAGAATGAGCGTGTGATAAAACTTGGAGTTGTTGAGTTAAGGCTGCAACTTGGGCCGATAGCGTAGATATTGGATCATTATCGGAAATTCCCAAAACTCGTTTCGGATTCACACGCTCAGAAGGCCACTGATAAGCATTCGCAGTCATAGCTTCTAGTAAGGAATAAGCTTCAGCCATAGTTTTGCCCATTAAAGCACCCCCAGCTGCTGCATCCACTAGAGTGCGTGTAAAGGCACTCAATCCGTTATAGAATGTTTGAATCTGCAGCAAATCGGGTAGGCCATGATGGGGGCATCTTCTTAGCAAATCTTTATATCGCTCCCATGCCTCATGTAGCGACTCCATATCATATTGTCCGAAAGTGGTTATCTCATTTCGGAGTCTTGCTGTCTTCGCCGGTGGAAAGAACTTAGCCAGAAAAGCTTGTGCTAACTCTGCCCAAGTTGTGATAGAGCTTGGCGGGAGTGAATTTCACTAAAACTTGGCCTTGTCCCTTGGAGACAATGGGAAAAGCCATAGACGAATGGCATCATCAGTAACGCCGTTATTCTTGGATGTGTCACAAATATCAAGAAACGAAGCAATGTGAGCATTGGGGTCATCATTCGCCAATCCGCAAAATTGGCTTGCTTGCACCATTTGAATAATAGCTGGCTTGATTTCAAAATTGTTTGCTTTAATGGTCGGGCGTCGAATCCCCGAAAAGTTTGCATTGATTTGTGGAAGTGCATAATCACGAAGAGCCAATGCTGGTTGAACCTGCTGACTTGGGTTGTCAATCCCTTGATTCCAGTGTTGTCTCCCATAATATCCGTAATCAATAGCTCACGTCGTTCCTTCCTGTTTTTCCGCAGAGTGCGTTCGAGTTCGGTATCCAAAGGAAATAAATCTTCGTTACCAAATTTTCTCATGCACTAAACGAATTCCTAGAAGGAAAACAAATGAAACCAAATTTGCACAAAAATAAAATTATGTTCAAATTAAGACTAAAAAAACTAAAATTGATATTAGCAAAAACAATCAGTCCCCGGCAACGGCGCCAATAACTTGTTACGTATTTTTGTGAACGCAAGTGCACATTGTCGTAAACAAGTAATAAAGTGATGAGTAAAGTATCGTTCCCTCGAGGACTGATGTACTAATTACCAACTTATTGGTATTTCTAATTTTATTTGAACAATCGAAAAATTTGTGGTTAATTAACTATAAAAAAACGAAAGACTATAATAAACAAGGAAATCAATTATCCGATAAATGGAGATCAAATAGGAGAAGAATCTAGGATTAAGAATTCACCTTGATTAATCCAAATTAATCTTGATTTATATAATTTATGTAATTTCCCAATTAATTGAAAGCAAAGATTATAATTTAATCTAATTCCCTTTCCGAGGTCAGTAGAATTTTTCAAAGCGAATAATTCACTCTATTCCTAGGTGAGTTAATTCGACATTAGCCAAAAAGTTCTATAATCTTCATAACATCGAGCTTCATAATTCTTATGAGTATATTCCTATCTCACAAGATAAAATGGTTTTCACCCAATAAACACTACTCACTATTCTCTTCCGATTCAAGTTAAGCAGCTAGAACAATTCAATCATTGGCCACACAATTGAAAGCATTAAGAACAATCGGGGAAAACTCAATAGAAAAGGGAAAATTTTCAATAATGCAAAATTAGGAATGAATTCGCCATAATCTCGGTTTCATCTCAATCCTAGAATAAAGGGGTCTAGCCCGGCATGCTAGAAAATAATACAAAAATACTTGAATTAAACATAAGGTTGAAGAATTTCAAACACGATTGAAGAACTTGTCCTCCTCCGTTCTCTAGCCTTCGTTCTCTGCTGCTAGGTATTCTCCTATTCTTCCTTCGATACCTTCTTTTCTGACCTTCTCTAGGCCTTTATAACCGTCTCCTGCCTCCAAAACGCGTCCGAGGATTATGTCTAGTCCGCCTTCAAAACGGCCAAAATCGCGAGGTAAAATCAGGGTTCCCACCGCTGCGGGCCGCTGCCCGGAGTAAGTGTGCCGCGGCCCTAGTCATACCGCTGCCCAGGTCTGGGCAAGAAATCAGTACGGGCCGCGGCCCGTAGAGAGTGTGTTGCGGCCCCCGGTACAGTTTGTTTCGGTTGCTCTGTGATGTGCCTGTGACGCAGCCCAGCTTCGGTGCGACGCGGCCCTCTACCGAAAAATGTCATTTTTGGCCTGTTTTTCTTCATTCAAGCATTAGGACTGTAATTTCCTTCAAAACATGTCAACATAATGCATTAAGATCTCATTTATGCAGATTTAAACCCAAAATGGAGATAAAATAATGACAATAAAGCGTACAAAATAACATGTAACAGGAGTGGCCCTGGATAGTAACGGTCTAGCATGAGGTTTTTAAATTCCTCCCAAGTATATACACCATCACCTGGCCTCACTGAAATCCACCAGGTGTGGGCGCCCTTACTAAGATAGTAAGCTGCTACGGAGACGCGATTCTCTTCGGGGCAGTCCACCATCTCGAATAATTTCTCAAAGTGTTCAATCTAATGTACAATGTCAGCAGGCTCAGAGGAGCCTTCAAAGGTCAGGGGTCGCTGGCGATATATGTCGCTGATGATCCAACTCACGGGCCCGCCAAGCACAGGAGGTGGAGAATGAGGCCCCTATTGCTAGCCAGTAGTAGCTCTCTGCATAGCTTCCATTAATTGACCCATCGGGGTCATCTGAGCCATCATGCCCTGTATAACAGCGTAAGGATTGATATGCACATCCTCGTGTCCAGTGTCGTGAGATTGTCCCCTAGGAGGCAAATCACTGCCTGCGGAACTATACTCCACATTCGCCCGCCTGTTGGCTCGTGGTATCGTGACGTAATTGGGAATGCAATCCCATGATGAAAAACGGACCAACGTTAAGGACAATATCAAATTACGAGTCACAAATCCATAAACATTTCATATACATGAAACGTATAAACATCACAAGAATCTAATCATCATTATAACCAAGCAAGATAACTTGCCTCAATATGGAGACGAGAATAATCCTCCCTTGTCGAAACGAACGAATGGTCCTCGACTAATATCGGTTACTCGAACAATCATCCTTGAACGAAATACATTTCACTCAATAACACATCCATTTAATTATCGATAATGAATTTAGTAAGATGACACCCTACATTCCATTTGAATAGTTTTACTATCTCAAAATATCGAAGTCTTATACCGAGAATTCTTTATACCTCAACTCATCCTTACAATCGGTTCACAAGACATTACTGAATATTCGCATGATTCTTTACAACTAAGAATTTATCAATATGTTAAACAATCACTTATGTTGTCAATATCATCTTACGTTGATTAAACTTTCCAAGAACATCACAATGTTGAAAGTAATAATCTGCACAACTATTTTCATCACTACATCTCATCTAGATTGAATATAGTAATATTATAATAAGGTTATATTAGTTATAAGATTACACCATATTCCTGAAGATTATCAACACCATCCTTACAACCCCCTTACTAACCTGGAGGATCCACTAACATCATCTATGAATTCACCTGGCTTGGGTTCAAGAATCACCACACTAACCTTCTAACCTTCAACAAGGTGTTCTAATACATTTTAAGACAACATTTCATCAATTAAACTTAACTATGAAAAAGCTGATGGTTATCATTGTATTAGTGATGTTAACAACTTAGTAGGAAGAGTCTGATTCGTATAAACATGAACATTATCAACAAAATATCAAGAACACTTCCATTCCAAACCCTCATTTATCATATTCATCAAGAAGTGTTTTAATTATAACCATGTTTTACTGGATTAATTTAACTCTAGGTGAAGCATTCTACATTACTAACATCAACATACGAAAAATACAGAGGATAATCATATACATATATCCAGAAACGAAGAAAAACCCTCAACACTACAAGAAACACACTTCAAGCTCAAGAACACCTTCTAAACTTCAAATCAATGAGCTCCACTCCAAGTTACAAGGATCAAGAGAAAGTTGGAGAAGGTTAATATCGGTCTAGGGAGGTAGGAGAGGGGATATATGGAGAAAAAATCGGGTTGGGTTGTGAAGAAATGAAAAACAGGCTGTGTCTTTAAATAGACTGTACAGCCTTAACATACGCTATCAAACAAATTTAGCGTACGTTAACACTGTTACGTACGCTAGCCATTTGGTGTTACGTACGTTATCTACTTACAGGGGCTACTGTCTTGACTTCACAGGCCATTAACGTACGCTAAATAAAAAGGTATTACGTATGCTAAAAATGGTTGACTCTGACTGATACGACAGCCCAATCATCCTTCACGTGCATGGCAACGGATAACAGCCTCACGTGCGGAAGTCAACTGATGTCTAATTCCTTCTTAACGTACGCAATGGATAACGAATTACATATGTTAAGGCACAAGCTTAATGTACGTTAATCAAATTATGTAGCGTACACTACACCACCAGAATAGGTCCAAAAATGCAACTCTCCAATTAACATTGAACCAACAAACATAAAGTGAATAACAACGATAACTAACTCAATTCCGTAACATCTCGACATTAGTCATATATTAAATGTAACATGATTAAATGATATTCAAATTATCTGAATAATACAACAGTAAGGATGAAGAATTACAGTCGGATATTGCATACTCACCACTTAAAAGGAGGTTTGTCCTTGAAACTAAGGGGTAAATAATTCGGGATATCTCACTCACATGCTATCCTCAGTTTCCCACATAGCCTCCTCGACTCCGTGTCGTGTCCACTGAATCTTCAGTAGGGGAATCGTCTTGTTCTGCAACTGTTTGATCCTCCTCTCGAGTATCTGCACAAGACTCTCCTCGTACGAATGATCCTCCGCTATTTTAATCTCTTCGAACTGAAGTATATAACTCGGATTAGCAACATACTTCCTCAACTGGGAGACATGAAACACGTTGTGAATACGACTCAAAGCCGGTGGCAAAGCAAGTCGATAGGCCATATCATCTACACGCTCTAAAATCTCAAACGGTCCAATGTACCTCGGGCTCAGCTTGCCTCTCTTCCCAAAACAAAAAACACCTCGAGTAGGAGACACTTTCATTAGCACATGGTCACAAACCTCGAACTCAAGCGGTCGTCGATGGTTGTCTGCGTAGGACTTCTGTCGACTTTGAGCCGTCAACAAATGACTCCTAATCAGAGCGATCTTCTCACGGGCTGCTAACAACATATCGAGTTTCGTACGCAAAGATTCTGACAGTTCGTCCCAACACAAAGGGGACCTACAACGATGGCCATACAATGCCTCATACGAAGCCATCTGAATCGAATCATGTTAACTATTGTTATAAGCGAATTCCACCAAAGGTAGTTGGTTTTCCCAATCGTCCTTCCAATCAAGAGCACACGCCCTCAACATATCCTCTAGAGTTTGGATAGTTCTTTCAGACTGACCATCGGTCTGCGAAAGCCGTACTAAAATTCAACTGCGTCCCCATCGCACGATGAACTGCCTTCCAGAAGTGCGACACGAATCGCCCGTCACGATCCGATACAATACTCTTGGGGGTACCATGTAACCTTACAATCTCTTTAATAAATAGCTGGGCCAATATCTCGGGACCCCACGTGTCATTAATCTCCAAACAATGGGCTGATTTGGTTGGACGGTCCACAATCACCCAAATCTATTCATACCTCGACGACTCATCGGCAATCTAGTGATAAAATCCATCGATATGTCCTCCTATTTCCACTGGGGAATCGGGAGCAGTTTCAGCATTCCTGTGGGTCGCTGGTGCTCAATCTTAACCTGCTGACAGGTTAAACATCTCGAACGAATTAGGCAACCTCACGTTTCATATTCCCCCACCAATAATATTGTTTCAAATCTTTATACATCTTACTAGACCCCGGATAAATAGAGTACGGGGTAGCATGGGCCTATCTCATGATAGAGTTCCTCAACTGTTCCTCTGCGGGTACACACACTCGATTTCTGAACCTTATCAATCCGTCCTCATGGATCACAAATCCAGGGGCTTTCCCTTGAGTTACTTCATCCCGAACTCGAGATAAGAATGGGTCCGTAACCTGCTTCGATCTGATTATATCATCAAGAGATGAAGAAATCTCAAGTGTGCAAAGTATTCCCTGAACACGCTGTAACCAAATTTCAATTTCCGGCCTCATGAGATCTAACTGCAATTCCCCGTGAGTTGTCAAGCGCCTAAGCATCTGCTCCAGCACTGTCGTACGGCTCAAGGCATCGGCAACCACATTTGCCTTGCCCGGATGATAAAGGATCTCGATATCATAATCTTTGGTTAATTCTAACCACCTTCTATGTCTCATGTTTAACTCCTTCTGAGCAAAAATGTACTTCAGGCTTTTGTGATCAGTAAAGATCTGACATGTAACTCCATACATATAGTGACGCCAAATTTTCAAAGCAAACACCACGGTTGCTAGCTCCAAGCATGGGTCGGATAGTTAACTTCATAGGGTCGCAATTGCCTCGATGCATAGGCAATCACTTTCCCTTCCTGCATCAGTACACATCCAAGGCCCTGCCTCGACGCGTCACTATACACCACAAATCCTTCCGTTCCCTTTAGGTAGAACCAAGACAGGTGATGAAATCAATCGACTCTTGAGCTCATAAAAACTTTCCTGACATGCTTCTGACCATAAATACTTCTTATCCTTCCTCAGTAGGTTAGTCATCGGTTGCGCAATTTTGGAAAATCCTTCCAAGAACCGTCGGTAGTAACCTACTAGGCCGAGGAAACTACAAACTTCCTTCACGTTCTTTGGAGGTAGCCAATCTCGAATGGCTTCTATCTTCTGTGAGTCCACTCTCACTCCTTCGGTTGATATCACATGCCCAAGAAAGATAACCTCAGGCATCCAGAATTCGCATTTAGAAAACTTTCCATAAAGTTGTTCCCGCCTCAACGCATCGAGAACTTGGTGGAGATAACGTTCATGCTCTTCGTGGTCACGAGAGTAAATCAGAATGTCTTCAATAAAAACGACTACAAAGCGATCCAGATAGTTAATAAAAACCCGATTCATCAACTCCATGAATACAGTTGGTGCATTAGTTAATCCAAATGGCATCCCCACGAACTCATAATGCCCATAGCGAGTACGGAAGGCTGTCTTTGAAATGTCGGACTCTCGAATCCTCAACTGATAAAAACTGGACCTCAAATCGATCTTAGAAAACACAACAGCTCCCTCAAGTTGATCCAATAAATCATCAGTACGAGGCAAAGGATATTTGTTCTTGATGGTTACCCTATTCAGCTCACGGTAATCAATACATAAATGCAGAGATCCATCTTTCTTCCGTACAAATAACACTGGTGATCCCCAAGGGGATGCACTAGGTTGAATATTGCCCTTTTCAGTCAACTCCTCAAGCTGGTTCTTCAACTCCTGCATCTCAGTCGGAGCTATATGATACGGTGCTTTTGAAAGCGGGGACGTACCTGGCTCAAACTTAATAATAAAGTCCACCTCGCAATGTGGAGGTAAGCCTGGAAACTCGTCTGGAAATTCGTCTAGGTAGTCTCAAACTACCGGACTGTCGGCCAATTTGACTGGTCGATCTGTTGTTTTGGTTATGTAGCAACAATAACCAATACATCCTTGATAAAGAAGTTTCACTGCTTTCATAGCGTCGATGACTCTCCCGGAACGACTGGGATAATCACCTCAAAAAATACATTCGAAACCATCATCAGAAGTGACGGTTACCATCCGCTTGCGGACACTAAGTATGGCATCATGACGATCCAATTGATACCCAAGATTATATCATCCTTAGGTAAATCGACTACAGTCAGATTTGACAGCCACTCACAGCCGTTCATATGAATCGGACAGTCCTGGACTTCACGATTTCTAATAATTATTCTACCATCGGGTATACTAATCACATAAGGCTCACAATTGATAACATGGTCTAGAGGCAAACAACTTAAACAAGAAGTATTTATAAAGGAATGTGAAGCACCGGTATCAAAAAGAACACACACCAGCTGAGAGTAGATCTCAAGTATATTTACAATCATGCTGGCCTCGATATCGTCAGCTTTCTTCATCTCGTAAATCCTGGGTTTCGCAGCTCCAGCACCATGTGTACCACTTTGATTCCCACGACCCATTCCCCTGTTTGCCCCGGTAGTCTGATAAGAAGCATACGGAGGCACATGGTCCTAGATAGAAGACTGAAATGGAGCATGAGACGCTACTGGTTCACGTCTGGGTCCATTCCTGCAAAAACGAGCACGATGCCCATTCTTCCCACAAGTATGGCATGCGACGGCTGGCTTCGGGCATTTGGAGCTGATGTGTCCCTGGTCTCCATAGTTATAGCACACAACTGATGAGAGGACCGCTCGAGAGTGCGATCTGGATGGCTTCGACGCCATGGGTGGTCGATCGGAAGAGATTGGCAATGACTGGGGCTTCCTGAATGTCCCCTGATTACTCTCAGTCGGGTTCTGGTTCCTGGATCTTCTGTTGTTGGACTGTGGTTGCTTCTTGGAAATCTCCTTCGCGGTGAGTTCGTATTCCAGAGCTTTCTCGATGAACTCTGGTAGGGTCGTACAATGGTAATTCAACAGCTGCATTCTCATTCGGGATTTAAGCCTCTTGAGAAAATATTTGATCTTATCAGCCTCCGTTCGGACAATCGATGAGGCAAAAGGAAGGAGTGCCTAAAATTTCTCGGCAACAGATAGTACATCATCGTCTTCAGATGGGTCCGGGTTCAGCAGTTCTGACAGCTTGGCCTCACGAAGTGGACCTGGATAGTAATAGTCTAGCATGAGGTTTTTAAATTCCTCCCAAGTATATACACCATCAGCTGGCCTCACTGAAAGCCACCAGGTGTGAGCGCCCTTGCTAAGATAGTAAGCTGCCATGGAGACGCGATTCTCTTCGGGACAGTCCACCATCACGAACAATTTCTCAAAGTGTTTAATCTAATGCACAATGTCAGCAGGCTCAGAGGAGCCTTCAAAGGTCGGAGGTCGCTGGCGAGATATGTCGCCGATGATTCGACTCACGGGTCCGCCAAGCACAGGAGGTGGAGGATGAGGCTCCTGTTGGTGGCCAGTAGTGTCCCTCTGCATAGCTTCCATTAATTGACCCATCTGGGTTATCTGAGCCATCATGCCCTGCATCACAACGTAAGGATCGACACGCGCATCCTCTCGCCCAGTGTGGTGCGATTGGTCCCTAGAAGGCGAACCACTGCCTGTGGAACTACGCTCCGCATTCGCGCGTCTGTTGGCTCGTGGTATCGGGATTCGGCCCCTTCTGCGGCCTCATCCCCCTCTGCCACAGCCTCTCAGATTTCTTTCCATACTGAAAGAATCAAACCATAATGATAATTATAAGTATAGTTCGTGATACCAATCAAAATTCATGCTAAGTTAATAGCAGCAAGGAATTATATATTCAAGAAAATAGTTCACAATGAATTGTCACACAGAATATTACATCGACGTCGAGTCGACAAATTCAATCATATAATCAATCCAGCATTTACCTTGAATTATCAATCAGATAAATCCTGCCACAGATCCTCGAAATAACAAGATCAACAAAGAGTTACATTTCGATACAAATATGATGCCAGTAATTAAATCATGGCTCGTAAAGTACATACCGTATTTGGCTCGTAGGGTCAGGCGCTTGCACAGGTCACACGTGACACGAAGGTCTTTTGATACAAGTTCATTCTATAATGACTCTTAAAGAGAAAACAACACTCTCCGATACCATCTTCTGTAACGCCCCAAAAGGCGGCTATTGCAGTGCCATAGACCCCACACTTGGACCCACCAGGCGATATCAAAATACAGATTAAATAAGTATTAGTTTGTGATACCTAACCACAATAAATAGTCATTACTCTGATTAGGAGTTTATTAATGGTATGGCCAATGACCTTATGATACACAGGATCCGAAATATAAGTATAAACTATATAGAGATGGAATATACTTCAAATATCAATACAAGCAGACAAAATAAAGTGGAATTAAAGTAAAATTACACGGTTTGAACATAACCGGACACAAAAGACATGGGGCTCCCGAACTAGTATCCTTCGAACCCTTCGCCGTCACCATGCTCTTCCCGTGCCTTGCCTTTGCCTCGACCTAAAATACAACACAAATATTTTGCCCAAAATACAAGGTCACATATACATGATAAATGATTCTCCCGACATTATACAATTCACATATATTAGATCTCAAAGAAAACATCCCGACTATTGAACATACCCCTCGGGCGTATGAACAATCAGTCCCAAAACCGTCGAACATATCTAATCATACATGGACTATGAACGATTAAACAATATGGCTCAAGATAGACATCACAGTACGCCCGATCCGGAAATATGTTCGTGTACATGTCTACCCCATATACAGAATCCAGAATATACGTGTGACAATGTACCTAATTAGCCTCACGAACTACGTCTCGTGTGCACAATCCAATACGGAAAACATCCACGTATGACTATATAAGTGCCCGACTAAAAATCCTACACAATAACCAATCGGCACGCATATATGATTCCAGATATATCACGATACAACATGACAACGAATTCAACAAATCACATATCCGATTAAGGATCAAGAAAAACTCACTGAAGTGACATGAGGACCAACGAGGTCAACGATTCAGAGTGACGTAATTGGGAATACAATCCCATGATTTAAACCGGACCAATATCAAGGACAATATCAAATTACGAGAAACAAATCCATAAACATTTCATATACATGAAACGTATAAACATAACAAGAATCTAATCATCATTATAACCAAGCAACATAACTTGGCTCAATACGGAGACGAGAATAACCCTCCCTTGTCGAAATGAACAAACGGCCCTCGACTAATATCGGTTACTCGAACAATCAACCTTGAACGAAATACATTTCACTCAATAACACATCCATATAATCATCGATATTGAA
Source organism: Orobanche coerulescens (assembly GCA_033398695.1). NCBI lineage: Eukaryota > Viridiplantae > Streptophyta > Magnoliopsida > Lamiales > Orobanchaceae > Orobanche > Orobanche coerulescens. The sequence goes on from CM065819.1 coordinate 61,271,363, forward strand.
TTTAGTAAGACGACACCCTACATTCCATTTGAATAGTTTTACTATCTCAAAATATCGAAGTCTTATACCGAGAATTCTTTATACCTCAACTCATCCTTACAATCGGTTCACAAGACATTACTGAATATTCGCATGATTCTTTACAACAAAGAATTTATCAAAAACATGTTAAACAATCACTTATATCGTCAATATCATCTTACATTGATTAAACTTTCCAAGAAAATCACAATGTTGAAACTAATAATCTGCACAACTATGTTCATCACTACATCTCATCAAGATTGAATATAGTAAGCTTATAATAAGGTTATATGAGTTATAAGATTACACCATATTTATGAAGATTATCAACACCATCCTTACAACCCCCTTACTAACCTGGAGGATCCAATAACATCATATATGAATTGACCTAGCTTAGGTTCAAGAATCACCACACTAACCTTCTAACCTTCAACAAGGTGTTCTTATACATTTTAAGACAACATTTCATTAATTAAACTTAACTATGAAAAAGATGATGATTATCATTGTATTAGTGATGTTAACAACTTAGTAGGAAGAGTCTGATTCGTATAAACATGAACATTATCAACAAAATATCAGGAACACTTCCATTCCAAACCCTCATTTGTCATATTCATCAAGAATTGTTAAAAGTTTAATTATAACCATGTTTTAATTGATTAATTTAACTCTAGGTGAAGTATTATTCTACATTACTAACATCAACATTCGAGAAATACAGAGGATAATCGTATACATACCTCCAGAAACGAAGAAAAACCCTCAACACTACAAGAAACACACTTCAAGCTCCAGAACACCTTCTAAACTTCAAATCAATGAGCTCCACTCCAAGTTACAGGGCTCAAAAGCAAGTTGGAGAAGGTTAATGTCGGTCTAGGGAGGCAGGAGAGGGGATAAATGAATAGAAAATCGGGTTGGCTTGTGAAGAAATGAAAAACATGTTGTGTCTTTAAATAGACTGTACAGCCTTAACGTACGCTATCGAACAAATTTAGCATACGTTAACACTGTTACGTATGCTAACCAGTTGGTGTTACGTACGTAATCGACTTATAGGGGCTACTGTCTTGACTTCACAGGCCATTAACGTACGCTAAATAAAAAGGTATTACGTACGCTAAAAATGGTTGACTCTGACCGACACGACAACCCAATTATCCTTCACGTGCATGGCAACGGATAACAGCCTCACATACGGAAGTAAACTGATGTCTGATTCCTTCTTAACATACGCAACGGATAACGAATTACATACGTTAAGGCACAAGCTTAACGTACGTTAATCAAACTATGTAGCGTACGCTACACCACCAGAAAATGTCCAAAAAATGCAACTCTCTAATTAACATTGAACCAACAAACATAAAGTGAATAACAACGATAACTAACTCAATTCCGTAACATCTCGACATTAGTCATATATTAAATGCAACATGATTCAACGATATTCAAATTATCTGAACAATACGACAGTAAGGATGAAGAATTACAGTCGGATATTACAAGATTTACGTTCTTCATACAGTCAGTACATAAGACACGATCGCATTGCGATCTAGTTCAACATATGAAAATACGCTAATGCATGCCAATAGTCAAGACCAACAAATCTCAAGCATATATTACAACATTTCACATAATTTGTCTAGAATTATATAGGTTGTGAACTATTATTTTATTTTATAAGGCACCGATAATGTGATCTTACCGCGTGACACCAACACACCACATTATCTACAATATAAAATAATTAGACATTTTATTTGGATAACCATAACGTGAATAAATATGCAAAACATGTTATTAAATGTAATTAATGTCTTTATAGGTAGTTACAGGGAAATAAGGTAATGAAAGTATAAAGTATGCTTTGAATCATACTACCCTAACATCTTCCACCCACTTATGAAAGTTGAGTAATTTGGTTCACCACTTGCTATGGAATTATTTCCACCACATGCTCAGCTTAATTATTAACCACATGCTCATCCATATGAGTACCAGTATCATTAACTACTGAATTCTCTTCAAAAGCAGTTCAGGCAATATTTCGTCTCAAACCTCTGCATCCTCGGTCACCTTCTGAAGCACATACAACTTTGAGAAATTCAAAATTGCACTTATTTCGCATATCCTAAGTTCTCAAAATGATTTCTCATCACAATTCATCGAGTTTGTCATCATAATATATCACAATCTCAGAGTAATTTTTTCGAAATCACAAAATTCACAAAATATAGTTTTTGGAAGACTTACATCCTCAGGTTGTATGTAGGCATTGGCAGTCGCTTTGATACTAGTATTCGAACAATTTTACTCTTCTCGACGCGATTTAACTTGAACAACGAAAGAGGTAAGGTTTTCATAACCATTCCGTGATACCATATTTTGTAACACCTCTAAACCCTTACATATACTTATAGTACCGTAAATCCTGCCCTAGGAGTACCCAATTAATACATAATACAATCTTAATTGAAATGGTTAACGATAACATATTACAAAGCTCTAAATTCAATACCTAACAAAATAGAAGACATGTACAAACCCTTACAGATACCATATTCTGTAACACCCCTAAACCTTTACAAATACTTATAGTAGCATAAATCTTCCCCAGGATTAACCAATTTATTACATAATACAATCTTAATCGAAATGGTTAACGATAATATATTACAAAACTCTGAATTAAATATCCAACCAAATACAAGACATGTCCAAACCAACCAGGTCAGGGAAATGATACAAGTAACAAAGAAAAATAAAATTATACAAGTTTTATACTTAGCAACTAAACACTCAAAGTACCAACCACACATGTATAGAGAATGCTTCATGCATGAAGACTTAGACAAACACCTTGCTGACTAATATCATGCCCGGCTACCACCGGTGCCATACCATCATTGAGATGGCTCTCCAATAGTACCTGTATTTGAACGTATATACATACACCCCAATAGGGATTGCTGGAATTGCTAGTACAAGTACTAAAACGCAAATGCTATAACTCAAATCACAGTATATCTATTGATATAAATGCATAGTACATCTAACAAACCGATGTCCGCAGCATTCAAGCCTCTATGGAATATTAGAGACCTCAAAGGTGTAACACCCTCGTGATTTACAGAGATATTACAGCGCCATAGATTCTTTCTGGAGGACCTATCAGGCTTAGACCAACATAGAACTCATTAAAAAATAACAAAACCACGACATTGACTTTCTTAAAAAAACTGACTTCAACACGACATACATTACAAAGCCAAACAACCCGTAGGATCACAACTGATACAATAGCTCACAGCTGATACAACAACATCATCAACAATCAACAACAACACGATATACATCACATGACAGTACCCGCGCGAGTACAAAACTAATACACAACACTGACCACGACATGACGACCACAGACTCAGCCTAAGGTATGATATCAATGCTGCCACCAAGATCATGTCCGCCCTATGTTGGCTCGCCTACTGGACCTATATCTGAATACACAACAAGTATATCCACCCTCGAAGGGGTCAGCAAGAAGTCGGTGCAAGTACAACGATTCCAGAATATGTAGACAAAGTGAATAAACAACAGAAATCACGGTGCCATCACATATATTCCGGAATATCAAACCACAATCATCATCACAAAACAACCTCCCGGGTTGTATTGGCCCTGTACCACACACGAGATACAGACCCCATGGAGTCCTCATCAGGCCCTCTCTGGTTGTATAACCCCACCGAGTGAACCGTAGGGAATGCGGCCTAGCGGATCCCAGGGGACCCTCACTGGTGTTAACTCGGTTGACACACACTCAGTAACCACATGGCACAAACCACATTTTCCGAAATGACCACTTTTCACAAATCTCATTTTCACATATTCACACGAAGTACATTAAACAAAATCAAAGTACTTGCCTCGATTAGAATAACACAGGAAATGGTGAATGGAAGGACCTACGATCTGAACTTCTTCAACAATTCGATCCTAACACAACCAAATACCAAATCAAGCACAATACTATGGAAACGGAAGGACTTTCTTCAAATTCTACTCTTAGGGACAAACTATCGAACACTATGAAGGCGAAGTCGTTCATACTCCAATCAACGGTTGAAAATTCAAAACAAAACCCATAGACTTCAAGGAACACAAGGTTCAAGGATTACAACATCATAATCCAGTATAAATCGAAGCTAAAACGAATTAGAATTGAAGATCTTAGCAAAACCCCCAAAATATGAAGAACTATGGTTCGAACGAATTTTACCGTGATTTGGACGGTGAAGTTGATGAGATGTTGTTAAGTGGACTTAGCACGCGCTAATGGTAGGCATAGAGTGTGCTACCTGGCTGTCTATGCAGTCCATAAACTTCTGTCCAATCCCGTTAGCGTGCGCTAGTGTTTGTGGTAGCGTGCGCTACTTGCTCTGGTACAAAATTCATGAATTTTCTGCCCAAATCCAGAATGTTCTGATCAACCTCGATAGTGTGCATTAAAAGGACATGTGTGCGCTAATTGACTCATTACAGACCCACGAAAACCCACTGTCCAGCCTAATTAGGACGCGGTACGAACAACATTAGCGTGCGCTACATATGTCTGTTTAGCGCGCTGTCACGGGGTTGGGTTTGAGCACTCGAAAGCTCCTCGGACCCGTGCGGCACTAGACTAGAATTGCCTCGATCTAGCTAGTAAGCCTAACTCACTCGGTTGCTAAGTGTGTAAGAAGGGGTTTAAACTTGGGAGTTGAGAGAAAACTTCACTATTTCACAAACACTTACAATACAAGAATGTTGAGTCTTTGAGGGTTGATTGCAAATGAGCCTCCCCATCACCTATTTATACTACTCCTAAAAACCTAGAATCTTCTACTCCACCTCCTCATTTGGAGGACTCTAGAACATCCTATACAATCCACATACTTCTATCCTATTCTAGAACCTATCTCTAGAATCATCCACACTTATCTACATACAAGACTTACAAACACATTATAGAGTATTCTACTAAGTACAATCTAGAATGCTCCACAATCTTCAAGTACTACATCCTTCTAGGAGGGTCCCAGAAGGTTCTCCCATCATCCGGCGCCTGCCCGCCTCTCTGTCCGTCCTGGCCCGCACGCCCCATCCACCCCGCACTGCCCGCCTCTCGGCCCGACCATCTGGGCCCGTCTCTGCAATGTTCCAGACTCTTCCCGAACCTCCTGGACCAAGCCGGTCCGCTTCTAGCTGCTTCCGGTCGAGTCTTCCCTGCTGAGTGACTCATCAGCTTTTCAATGTCTACTGCCCCCACAAGGCTTTTTCCGTCTAACCCTATTATAGGGGGGAGGGTCTCTCTCGCACCACGCGCGCGCGCCCGTGCACGCTGGACGCGCTCGGCATCCCACACCCGCGTCCGGCCGCCCAGCTCGAGTCTTGTTCCCCGACTCGGCCTTGTCCCGTCGTGCCTTGTCCCACACGACCTGTGCTCGTCCGGCCTTGCCCGCGCCCCCTGCGCTGCCGGACAGTCCCGAACATGTCCAGTCCGGAATGCCCCTTGGGCGATCCGATTCCCACAGCGGCATCCGTGCTCCCACGGCTTACTCGCGTGATTCTCCGTCCGATCACGCCATCCTGAAGGCTGAATATCCCCATGCAGCCCGATGCCATCCATGGCGTCCTGCTCGTGCCGGTCCGTCGGCACCCTGTGTGACCGTCTGCGCACACCTGTCTCGTCGTCGACTGTCGGCTGTGACATTCTCCCCCGCCCATTTCATCGACGTCCTCGGCGACGTGGCGGCCCCTCGATGAACTGTACTGCTCCAAGGTGGTAACTCGGCTCCTCCTCAAGCTTCCTCACGTACTTGAGTGCCGACATAGCTTGTCTCGAAGGCTCTGTGGTCAAGTGAATTTCCTGCAGCTTGGCTCGATCACACACGTACAGCGCCCTCTTGTGCGGAACAACGCCAACATTACTCTTCCTTAGGAAGTCCATGCCCAGTATAATGTCCCGATCATCCATGCTCGTCACCTTGAAGTGCACGCGCGGTTCCCACGTGCCAATCTTTAGTCGCACCCCATTGGCGACTCCTGTAACCCGAACGGGTGGTGCATTATTCAACTTCATCCAGCCCCATCCCTCGATGACCTAAAGCCCCAACCTCTGTGATTCAGCCTCGTCAATGTAGTTGTAATCGGCCCCTGTGTCGACCAACGCCTTGATGGGTTTCCCATTGATCAGCCCCGTCGCATACAATAGATTTCCCTCAAGCGGTGTTCCGTCCCGCGATGCCATCCCTATGGATGAGTTCAATATTTGCAACGCCATTGATGCTCCCTCACCCTCGGCATCGTCCCGTGCCTTGGTGTACTCCATGGCGGCTACCCTCGGAAACTTCGAGCATTGCCTTGTCGAATGCTCCGTGCTCCAGCAAATCTCACATTTCTTCTACTTCGGACACGCTGCTACGAGATGGTCTGCACTCCCGCACCCATGGCAAGTCCGAGCCCACCCTGACTGCTTGCCGTCCTTGGGCCTGGCTATCCTCGCGCCCCTATCCGCATTACCCTGGTACGACTTGTCCTGTGTACCGATGCCGTCCTCGTCCCTCCTGGACTTTCGGCTCTCCCCGGCTGGTTTTAACTCGATCAGCCGCTCCGCTATCGCAATCACCTCGGACACATTCTGTGCCTTGGCCCTCTGCACCTCCAACTTTTCCCACGGTTTCAGTCCATCCACGAATGCGAACAAAGCTTCCTGATCACTAAGGCTCGGCAACTCCAGCACGATCTCCTGGAACTCCTTCACATAGTCCTTGATCGCCTTGCTGTGCGTCAACTCCTTCAACCTAGCCCGGACCTCAAACTCAACATTCTCCGGGTAAAACTGCCGCTTGAACTCGGCCTTGAAATCCTCCCATGTCTCCATCCGACATGTTCCACGCGCGATCTCTGTTTCGCGCCTTCTCCACCATAGCAGTGCCACATCTGCTAAGAAGAATGGAGCCGTCTGCAACTTGGTCGCATCATCTACTATCCGCGATGCACCAAAATAACACTCCATGTTCCACAGGAAGTCATCCACTTCCCTACCATTCCGCGATCCTTGGAATGAACACGGCCGGGGGATGTCGATTCGATGGGGTGCCGCACCCCGCTGGTCCCTGCCGTGAGCCATCGCCCGCTCGTACAGTGCTGTCCTTCCTTCGATGGTCTCGATCCTCTCCATGATCTCCTCTCGAAAGGCTGCGATCATCGACCGAACCTCCTTCCTGACAGCTTCAAGGATCTCTTCACACAACTCGCGTCGCAACGCGTTAAGGGTGCCCGTCACCCGATTCTCAAGCTCCTCCAATGACTCGCTTATCTCCGTCACCTGATCGGCCACTCTGCTCCATGCCTCGAGATCATCTGCGTGCTTGCCCATGGTTTCCTCCAGTCGAGCCACGAGGGTTTCCATGGCAACACCTCTTTCCACGGACTTGTCCCTAGACCCTTTTCTGAACTTGTCCTTCTCCTGGACGGGTTGAACTTTGGTGACGCTGGACGTAGTCTCCATCGGTCCTCCTTGCACAAAACCTCTCAGCAACGTCTGTGATACCCGAGCCTAACATTACTCACTTGGTCAATATGATTCATGCATAACTTGTTAATTATGTGTTATTTGGATTACTTGATGTTTCATGGTTCAGTTGATCTTATAGTTAATTTCACACATAGGAATGTGCTAAACATTTGAACTCATGTCTAAAACACAATCGTGGTATATGTTACGGGACTAAGTTATGTTATTCATAGTATTTATAATACAAAAATAAAATATGTGTAAAGATCTTATAAAACTCTAAGTACACGTGGTAAGCCTAGAAGTTATAAAGGTGTCACTGACGTGTCTATCGGAGGTTAACTAGTTTACCTCGAGATTTTAGTCGGCGCGTGTAGTAGGTCACTTTAAATTGAAGATTCAAGTGGATAACCATCATTCAATAAACTAACACGCGTCAAGTGCCTTTGACTCTTGTCAATACCTAATAGGATACAATTTATGATTGTATCTGATAACGTTTGTAAAATACTGTGATCTGTCTATACCTCATTCGTTCCAACTACGGTAGGAATTGAACTTATCTTTTAGTTTATCATATTAATTATATTTTTATAAATGATTTCTTCCATTCTTACCTACAGTGTCTCATTTGTGAAGTTTTAGAAAGTTTGACAATAAAGTCCTTCACTAGCATTTTCAACATTGTTCGCATGGGTAATCGAGTTTAAGCAATAAAAATAAACCCTAAACTTCTACTAAACCATTTTAAAGACCATCCATACCCTAAATGAGGTCAATATCTACTAGGAACCGGTTCAAACACTCCAAGAACCGGATCATAACTACTTGAATCGATCAATTATTTCAAACCTAGTCTCTAGTAGTCATTCGAGGGTATTTTGGACATTTCACCTTTATAACCGACTTAAGACACTTGGTTGATGGATAAATCCGACCTTCAACCCTCATTTACAGTCTGAACATTATCAAGAAGCTTCACACTTCGAAAAATCACCAAATATTCAAGAAGAAATCATCAAAAACATCAACACCTCAATTCCTTTGACAATCAAGGTGAGTTTCCTTTGTTTCTTCCTTATTCTTGCTATGTTTCTTAGCTATTTCGAAGGTGTGAGAGCTTGTATATGTTCTTATATATGTTATAATGATGTTAACAATTCATCCATGGCAAACCCTTGTGTTAAATATGGATTTATGAGTCTTAAAAGTCACTAAGGCAATAAAGGAACCAATTCTGCCACCTTTTGGAATTAATAGTATATGTTACTTGATCCGTATGTTTCAGGGTCAGTAGTTTCAGTATACTTATTCTTAAGTATCTTAGGGATATTATATCAAAAATTGGTGCAAATTCAACGTATATTATAGTGGTTATAAGCAAAACAAAATCTGATTATGACAAGACTTGATAAACTCTCTTAATCAAGTGTTTGTTATAAAACCTTGAAATTTTAAGTTGTGAGAGTTGAATGAACTTTATAAACAGAGACTAATAGATTTATTAAGGAATTATAAGTCCAAAATTTATTGGTTAATGGGCTGGTATACATCGATAAACCGACATAAAGTACATAGAACACCGGTTATGCGAAGTGGTAAACCCTTTCGATATAAAGAGAGTTAAACCTTGTGTGTGGTATGTAAATCCTTGAAACACATTCCCTGAAACAGGTTCTGAAGATATATCATCCCAACCACCCCCTATTGGCATAAACGTAAGGGTATTACCCGATCAAGGTAAGTAGAAATCCATCTGCAACTACAATGCATAAACATAGTATTGTTTGTAAACTTGATGATATCTTGAGAGTGTATTGTATTGAATGATTGATCTGTACTATGATTAAAGTGTTTGGTTGCACCTTACATGATCATAACATCCATTAGCATCTTCACATGCATGGATAACAGGATACTCACTAGTGTCTGCATGCATGGTACGATCATGGAAAGAAAGAAAAGAAAAATGTTTTGTTGGCGTTGCTAGAGCACCGAGGCATGGTAGATGCATGCTTTTACGATATGTTTAGCACGGTAGATGCGTGCTTATATCATGTGTGAGACATGGTAGATGCGTGTTCTCACGATATATTTGGTGTGGTAGATGCATGCCTTATATGTCTGGCATGGTAGATGCATGCCTCATGATATGATATGATGTTGAGTTCATTACGGTGCTTAGTACGTGGTTCAACGGGCCCAAGGATAAGAAAATGATTTTGAGAGATTCTCATTGATAATCATATGTCATGTGTTGCATCAAACATGATACATAACATGCATGATTTCTACTTATTGGGCTTTAGCTCACGTAGTTTATGCATTGTAGGTAATTCTGATGCTTGAGTATGTTCCCTCGCTGGATGAGTTGGAGTTCCACTGTTGCTGAGGGTCGACGTACATGGATGACGACCTGTCGGGCTTAACCATGGGCTTAACATATTTTCGTTCTTGTTTGTGAACCTTACTTTATAAATATGTATTGCAGTAATGTACTCATAGGTTCGAGTGTCGTTGATGGTGTGATGGGTACTTTAAGTTCACTTAGTATGTTTGTTTAACCTGTGAGGTTGTTTAAATATCGTAATGTAAAATAAATAAGTAATTTGAGAAGCTCGAAGTTTTGTGGTTTACTAATCTCTTGTAGTTATGGCTACGGGGATATTGATGTCATGAGTTTGATTCGGATTGAGACTAGATGTCTCTGTATGGTACTTGTGTTGGTTTTTATGTCACAGGTTTGGGATAGGTACTAGTTTAGGGGAAACTTTGTCGAAATTTGACCATAATTTATAAGTACTAATATGATATAAGATAGTGTAAGTTAGGCAGTTAGTGCGGGTGTGTTACAGGTGGTATCAGAGCCCGGTTTGTGCCCTGTAGACTGTCCATGTACACGAGCTCAGAGCATGTGGAGCACAACAAATCCAGTAAGTGTTATTTTATTTGTGTGCACTCATATTTCATGAATTATATTGACCATATGATATAGGGCTCAGTCATAAATAGAGAATAATGCCGAGAACAAGAAATGAAGGCAATGATGGGGGTAGAACACAAGACCCAGAAATGACATCCACAAGTTCTGATCGTGATCTGATCATTGGTCGATTGACTGAACTAGTAGAAAGGCAATGTCAACAAATCCAACAACTCATCCAACAAAGATATATGCGAGGACAGCAGGGAGATGACAGGAATCGACCGCCACCTCGAGTAGAACAAGTTGAATTAGATGGAGGAAGGTTCAGGAAGTTGAATCCACCGACATTTGAGAGCGCAGTGGATCCTACAGAAGCAGAAGATTGGCTAAGGACTATAGAAAACATGTTCCAGTATAGTAAGGTCTCTGAAGAGAACAAGGTACTTTGTGCATCCTTCATGTTACGGGGCAGTGCAGGTCATTGGTGGGATACGATAAGCGTTATTGAAAATGTGGCAACAATGACTTGGGCTAATTTCAAGGAACTCTTCAGAAATAAGTACTTTACAGCTCCTGTTCGTGCAATGAAGATGAACGAATTTATACAGTTGAAACAAGGAAGCATGACGGTTTCAGACTACATCTGTAAGTTCGAAATGTTGTCTAGGTTTGCTGAGCATATGGTTAGCACGGAAGCACTGAAAGTGGAGAGGTTCCTTGAAGGCTTGAGACCAGAGATATACAGAGATGTCAGCATGGCAGGAATTCAAGGGACGACTTATTCAATAATTGCTGAGAGAGCATTGGTCGCAGAACAGGCAGAACTGAGGATTCGACAAGCACAAGAGGTTCGACGGAAATTTGCCCAACGACAAGGCCAACGCTGGTTTAAGAATGAAAAGAAGAGGCCACCTCAATCGCAGAATCCAGAGGCTGATTTTCCATCTAAAAAGGGGCAGGAACAAGGAGGACCAAGTAAGCGCATGAAGTCTGAAGAGGGTAGACCCTTTGTACCATTACCGGCATGCCCTAATTGTGGAAAACAACATAGTGGAGTTTGCTTATTGGGTTCTAAAGTATGCTTTTCATGTGGACAACCTGGACATATGGCGAATGTTTGCCCAAACAAGACAAAAGCTAAAGCGCAGGAAAGGGTACCAGCTAGAGTTTACACTATAACCAGAGAAGATGCTGAAGCTAATCCGTCTATTATCACAGGTAACCTTCTTATCTTTGGTATTTCAGCATCGGTATTATTTGATCCTGGTGCTACACATTCATTTGCATCTACCGAGTATGTGAGAAGGCTGGGTAGAGTACCAGAAACAATTGAGGTAGGTTATAATGTAGTTACCCCCTCTGGAGATCCAAAACAAACAGATAAGATCATACGAGCGTGTAGTATTCCTATCGAAAATAGGGAACTCTATGCTGATTTAATTGTGTTGGACATGAATGACTATGACATAATCTTGGGTATGGATTGGTTATCAAAATATCATGCTAATGTTGACTGTCGGAGAAATATTGTGACACTACAACCACCTGGGGAAGAACCTTTTTATTTTGTCGGGGTTAGTAAGAATTTAAGATTTCCAGTAATCTCAGCAATGAAGGCACAACGTTTATTAAACAGTGGTTGTGAAGGCTATGTAGTTAGTGTAATGAGCATTGAAAAACAAGATTTCTCAAACGTCAATGAAGTACCAGTGGTGAAACAATACCCTGAAGTGTTTCCTGATGATCTACCGGGACTGCCACCAGATCGTGAAATAGAGTTTGTGATTAACTTACAGCCAGGAACGGCACCAATATCAAAGTCACCATATAGAATGGCACCAGCTGAATTAAAGGAATTAAAGACCCAGTTGCAAGAGTTGTTAGACAAAGGCCTCATTAGGCCTAGTTATTCACCATGGGCAGTGCTAATATTGTTTGTTCGTAAGAAGGATGGTTCCTTGAGGATGTGTATAGACTATCGAGAGCTCAACAAAGTTACGATCAAGAACAAGTATCCTTTACCTCGAATTGATGACTTGTTTGATCAACTTCAAGGCGCATCTATCTTTTCCAAAATTGATCTGCGATCAGGGTACCATCAATTGAAGATAAAGGAAGAGGACATCCCAAATACTGCATTCAGTACGAGGTACGGACACTATGAGTTTTTGGTGATGCCGTTTGGCCTAACAAATGCCCAGCAAAGATTTATGGATTTAATGAATAGAGTGTTTAAAGACTTCTGGATAAGTTTGTTATCGTGTTTATTGATGATATTCTCATATATTCGAAGGCCAAAGAAGACCATACGGTGCATCTAAAGAAAGTTTTAGAAGTCTTAAAACGAAACAATTATATGCTAAGTTTAAAAGTGTGAATTCTGGTTAGACCGAGTGGTATTCTTGGGGCATGTTATATCCGGAGCAGGTGGATTTCGTGAGCCCAAGCAAAGTTGAAGCAATCAATAATCGCCGCAACCCACAAATTCTCTGTATACGCAGCTTTCTTGGTCTAGCTGGATATTACCGTCGATTCGTAGAGGGATTCTCCAAGATTGCCTCTCCATTAACACAACCGACTAGAAAGAATGTTCCCTTCAAGTGGATAGAATCATGCGAGCAAAGCTTTCAAGAATTGAAGAGGCGGCCGACATCGGCACCGATCTTGACCATTCCAATGGGAACTGGAGGTTTTAAAGTCTACGGTGATGCTTCAAAGAATGGTCAGGTTGTGTATTAATGCAGTGGTAAAGTAATAGCATATGCATCTAGACAATCAAGGAGTATGAAAAGAACTACCCGACACATGATTTAGAACTTGCCGCAGTGGTGTTTGCACTTAAAATATGGAGGCATTACCTATACGGAGAACATTGTGAAATTTATACGATCACAAGAGCACGAAATATTTCTTCACTCGAAAGAATTAAATATGAGACAATGGAGATGGTTGGAACTTGTTAAAGACTATGATTGTGTCATCAACTACCACCCCGTAAAGCTAATGTCGTAGCAGATGCCCTAGCGAGAAAATCAAGACAATCCATTGCGGCCATGACCTTGATCCAAGCTTAATTACACGATTTGATGAATATGGATGTGGAAATTATCCAACATGGATGGCTAGAAGCAAAATTGTCAGCACTAACCCTTCGACCTACTTTAATAGATAGAATTCAGCAAGGCCAGAAAGAGGATCAAGAGTTAGAGAAAATAAAGAAGAACATTAAATTAGGAACCTCGTCAGATTTCCAATTGTCAGAAGATGGTATTATTCGATTTAGAAATCGTTTATGTGTGCCTAATCTTGAAGATGTTCGCAAAGAAATATTACTAGAGGCGCACTCAACACCATATTCAGTACACCCAGGAGCAACCAAAATGTATAGAGACTTGAAACTACACTATTGGTGGCCAGGTATGAAAGAAAATATTGCACAATATGTGGAGCAATGCCTAACATGTCAACAGGTAAAAGCTGAGCATCAAAGACCAGCAGGAACCTTGAAACCTTTATTTGTTCCAAAATGGAAGTGGGAGGACATTACGATGGATTTTGTGATAGGTTTACCAAGAACGGTTAAAGGACACAATTCTATCTAGGTTATAGTTGATAGATTGACAAAATCTGCTCACTTTCTCCCAGTTTGTACGACATACTCCATTGATCGTTATGCTCAACTCTATATACAGGAAATAGTGAGGCTACATGGGGTTCCATTATCTATTGTATCGCATGAGATTCACGATTTGTATCGCCTTTTTGGAAGAGCTCGCATAGAGCATTGGGTACCCACTTGTCTTTCAAGATCGCTTATCATCCACAATGGATGGGCAATCAGAAAGAACTATACAAACTCTTGAAGATATGCTCAGATCCTGTGTTATGGACTTTCAAGGCCAGTGGATCAAACATTTACCCCTAATTGAATTCTCCTACAATAATAGTTATCAGAGTACAATTAGAATGGCTCCTTATGAAGCTTTGTATGGCCGGAAGTGTCGATCACCAGTACATTGGGATGAGGTTGGTGAAAGAAGAGTTTTAGGTCCTGATATGATTCAAGAAATGACAGAAGCAGTTTCACTAATCAGAGAAAGAATGAGAACAGCTCAAAGCAGACAAAAGAGTTATGCAGATACCAGAAGGAGAGCACTGGAATTTGCCATGGGTGATCGTGTATTCCTGAAGGTTTCTCCAATGAAGGGAATAATGAGATTTGGTAAGAGAGGAAAACTGAGTCCAAGATACATTGGGCCATTTCCTATTACTGAGCGGGTTGGTGAAGTGGCTTATCGACTAGAGTTGCCATCATCAATGTCTCAGATACACAATGTATTTCACGTTTCTCTACTAAGAAAATACATTGCGAATCCATCCCACATTCTCAAGAATGAACCAGTTGAGATGGAGGCAGATTTGAGTTACAAGGAGATACCAGTACAAATATTACTAAGAGAAGTAAAGAAACACAGAAATAAAGAGGTGCCACTAGACAAAGTGTTGTGGAGAAATCAACTCGTAGAAGAAGCCACTTGGGAGAGAGAAGATGAAATGAGGGCTAAATACCCTGATCTTTTCAGGTAAGTTAAATTTCGGGGACGAAATTTTTATAAGGAGGGGAGGATGTGATACCCGAGCCTAACATTACTCACTTGGTCAATATGATTCATGCATAACTTGTTAATTATGTGTTATTTGGATTACTTAATGTTTCATGGTTCAGTTGATCTTATAGTTAATTTCACACATAGGAATGTGCTAAACATTTGAACTCATGTCTAAAACACAATCGTGGTATATGTTACGGGACTAAGTTATGTTATTCATAGTATTTATAATACAAAAATAAAATATGTGTAAACATCTTATAAAACTCTAAGTACACGTGGTAAGCCTAGAAGTTATAAAGGTATCACTGACATGTCTATCGGAGGTTAACTAGTTTACCTCGAGATTTTAGTCGGCGCGTGTAGTGGGTCACTTTAAATTGAAGATTCAAGTGGATAACCATCATTCAATAAACTAACACGCGTCAAGTGCCTTTGACTCTTGTCAATACCTAATAGGATACAATTTATGATTGTATCTGATAACGTTTGTAAAATACTGTGATCTGTCTATACCTCATTCGTTCCAACTGCGGTAGGAATTGAACTTATCTTTTAGTTTATCATATTAATTATATTTTTATAAATGATTTCTTCCATTCTTACCTACAGTGTCTCATTTGTGAAGTTTTAGAAAGTTTGACAATAAAGTCCTTCACTAGCATTTTCAACATTGTTCGCATGGGTAATCGAGTTTAAGAAATAAAAATACACCCTAAACTTCTACTAAACCATTTTAAAGACCATCCATACCCTAAATGAGGTCAATATCTACTAGGAACCGGTTCAAACACTCCAAGAACCGGATCATAACTACTTGAATCGATCAATTATTTCAAACCTAGTCTCTAGTAGTCATTCGAGGGTATTTTGGACATTTCACCTTCATAACCGACTTAAGACACTTGGTTGATGGATAAATCCGACCCTCAACCCTCATTTACAGTCTGAACATTATCAAGAAGCTTCACACTTCGAAAAATCACCAAATATTCAAGAAGAAATCATCAAAAACATCAACACCTCAATTCCTTTGACAATCAAGGTGAGTTTCCTTTGTTTCTTCCTTATTCTTGCTATGTTTCTTAGCTATTTCGAAGGTGTGAGAGCTTGTATATGTTCTTATATATGTTATAATGATGTTAACAATTCATCCATGGCAAACCCTTGTGTTAAATATGGATTTATGAGTCTTAAAAGTCACTAAGGCAATAAAGGAACCAATTCTGCCACCTTTTGGAATTAATAGTATATGTTACTTGATCCGTATGTTTCAGGGTCAGTAGTTTCAGTATACTTATTCTTAAGTATCTTAGGGATATTATATCAAAAATTGGTGCAAATTCAACGTATATTATAGTGGTTATAAGCAAAACAAAATCTGATTATGACAAGACTTCGATAAACTCTCTTAATCAAGTGTTTGTTATAAAACCTTGAAATTTTAAGTTGTGAGAGTTGAATGAACTTTATAAACAGAGACTAATAGATTTATTAAGGAATTATAAGTCCAAAATTTATTGGTTAATGGGCTGGTATACATCGATAAACCGACATAAAGTACATAGAACACCGGTTATGCGAAGTGGTAAACCCTTTCGATATAAAGAGAGTTAAACCTTGTGTGTGGTATGTAAATCCTTGAAACACATTCCCTGAAACAGGTTCTGAAGATATATCATCCCAACCACCCCCTATTGGCATAAACGTAAGGGTATTACCCGATCAAGGTAAGTAGAAATCCATCTGCAACTACAATGCATAAACATAGTATTGTTTGTAAACTTGATGATATCTTGAGAGTGTATTGTATTGAATGATTGATCTGTACTATGATTAAAGTGTTTGGTTGCACCTTACATGATCATAACATCCATTAGCATCTTCACATGCATGGATAACAGGATACTCACTAGTGTCTGCATGCATGGTACGATCATGGAAAGAAAGAAAAGAAAAATGTTTTGTTGGCCGCTGCTAGAGCACCGAGGCATGGTAGATGCATGCTTTTACGATATGTTTAGCACGGTAGATGCGTGCTTATATCATGTGTGAGACATGGTAGATGCGTGTTCTCACGATATATTTGGTGTGGTAGATGCATGCCTTATATGTCTGGCATGGTAGATGCATGCCTCATGATATGATATGATGTTGAGTTCATTACGGTGCTTAGTACGTGGTTCAACGGGCCCAAGGATAAGAAAATGATTTTGAGAGATTCTCATTGATAATCATATGTCATATGTTGCATCAAACATGATACATAACATGCATGATTTCTACTTATTGGGCTTTAGCTCACGTAGTTTATGCATTGTAGGTAATTCTGATGCTTAAGTATGTTCCCTCGCTGGATGAGTTGGAGTTCCACTGTTGCTGAGGGTCGACGTACATGGATGACGACCTGTCGGGCTTAACCATGGGCTTAACATATTTTCGTTCTTGTTTGTGAACCTTACTTTATAAATATGTATTGCAGTAATGTACTCATAGGTTCGAGTGTCGTTGATGGTGTGATCGGTACTTTAAGTTCACTTAGTATGTTTGTTTAACCTGTGAGGTTGTTTAAATATCGTAATGTAAAATAAATAAGTAATTTGAGAAGCTCGAAGTTTTGTGGTTTACTAATCTCTTGTAGTTATGGCTACGGGGATATTGATGTCATGAGTTTGATTCGGATTGAGACTAGATGTCTCTGTATGGTACTTGTGTTGGTTTTTATGTCACAGGTTTGGGATAGGTACTAGTTTAGGGGAAACTTTGTCGAAATTTCACCATAATTTATAAGTACTAATATGATATAAGATAGTGTAAGTTAGGCAGTTAGTGCGGGTGTGTTACAACGTCTCAATGCGGAAGCTCCTTGAACCACTAGCGTGGCTCCGATACCACTTGTCACGGGGTTGGGTTTGAGCACTCGAAAGCTCCTCGGACCCGTGCGGCACTAGACTAGAATTGCCTCGATCTAGCTAGTAAGCCTAACTCACTCGGTTGCTAAGTGTGTAAGAAGGGGTTTAAACTTGAGAGTTGAGAGAAAACTTCACTATTTCACAAACACTTACAATACAAGAATGTTGAGTCTTTGAGAGTTGATTGCAAATGAGCCTCCCCCTTACCTATTTATACTACTCCTAAAAACCTAGAATCTTCTACTCCACCTCCTCATTTGGAGGACTCTAGAACATCCTATACAATCCACATACTTCTATCCTATTCTAGAACCTATCTCTAGAATCATCCACACTTATCTACATACAAGACTTACAAACACATTATAGAGTATTCTACTAAGTACAATCTAGAATGCTCCACAATCTTCAAGTACTACATCCTTCTAGGAGGGTCCTAGAAGGTTCTCCCATCATCCGGGCGCCCTGGCCCGTCTCTGTCCGTCCCGGACCGCATCGGCCCATCCCAGCCCGCACCAACCCATCTCGGCCCGACCATCTGGGCCCGTCTCTGAAATGTTCCAGAATCTTCCCGAACCTCCTGGACCAAGCCGGTCCGCTTCTAGCTGCTTCCGGTCGAGTCTTCCCTGCTGAGTGACTCCTCAGCTTTTCAATGCCTACTGCCCCCACAAGGCTTTTTCCGTCTAAGCCTATTATAGGGGGGGAGGGTCTCTCTCGCACCACGCGCGCGCGCGCCCGCACACGCCGGCCGCGCCCGGCATCCCACGCCCTCGTCCGGCCGCCCAACTCGAGTCTTGTTCCCCGACTCGGCCTTGTCCCGTCGTGCCTTGTCCCACACAACCTATGCTCGTCCAGCCTTGCCCGCGCCCCCTGCGCTGCCGGACAGTCCCGAACATGTCCAGTCCGGAATGCCCCTTGGGCGATCCGCTTCCCACAGCGGCGTCCGTGCTCTCACGGCTTATTCGCGTGATTCTCCGTCCGATCACGCCGTCCTGAAGGCTGAATATCCCCATGCAGCCCGGTGCCATCCATGGCGTCCTGCTCGTGCCGGTCCCTCGGCACCCTGTGTGACCGTCTGCGCACACCTGTCTCGTTGTCAACTGTCGGCCGTGACAGCGCGCTAGCTACCCAAGTTAGCATGCTAACTGCTTCTCTTCAGCATTACAATTGTGAAGTCCGGTCTGAATGAACACATCCCGATAGGTAAAAAACTAGATAATAACTAACAATCAACATACAAGTTCCAAAACCAATATACACATGATTCCAAATACCAAACAGTACAACATGGAAATTCACAAACTAATTCTCAACGGAATACGTCCAGAAGTCAAAAACCTCAATAATAAACTACACGAATATTACAAAAGGGTCCTCCTTAGTTTGATTATAAATCTCAATCTCATATCTCCATCCTCATGTCTCCAATCTCATATCCCAAATCTCATATCCCAATATTAAATCCGTTATCCGGTGCATTCTATCCTCTCCGAAACAAAGACATCAAAGGGTCATAACACACAGTGAAATCATAACATAATAATAAATAAAGTCTCAATCAAGATAACTCATTCAAAATGTTTCAATCACAATATATAAACACACACACACACACACATGTAATCACAAGTACTTGAATACTTACCTTAACCAGCAATGATGATAATCTCGATGATTGTCTCTTCCTCAATCGCTTTACAACTGTAAACTCAAACTTAATCAAATATGGTAACACAATGTTAACTATTATGAAAATATTAACAAGAGACATTCCTCATCTCTATTCGATTATTACTATGGTGATAACATCATTCGTTCGATGATTGTCAGTGGTGCTAAGATGGTCATAATCTCATGACAATCACACCACTACATTCTCATTAATTTCACAAGACTCACAATCCCAATCTTGAATTCATGTTCATCCAAAGTCTACTACAAAGTGTTTTCCGATAAGTATCACTACTCAAGACTATTGTATCAAGACTTCTAACAACTTATAATTCAATTTTCTGATGATTTTCTTAATATGATAATAGCTTCGAGGATTGTCTTAAGAACAAAGAATGTAAAAAACTTTAAGGATCATCATCAAGCCCATAAACATCATCAACCACAATCTTATCTTATAATTCAATTTGATTTAATGACATGATCATCACTATAGGCTGTTTTCTTATCAACAACACTTGTAGATGCAAATTTATCACAAACCTAGCTTCATAACGATCATTAAATACTACCGAAAACATGGTAAAATCATCCATATGATCAACATAAGGAATAAGGTCAATCATATTACCTCAAAGGATGAATTTATCTTACAACCCTCAAAAACTCCAAATGATAGAGGAAAATCACATCATTTTATAAATTGCTGAGTTACTAATGTACTACACATTGATCAACTTACCTGTGATATGCCCTATAATGTACGCTATAACAAACATATAGCGGATGCTAAGACAACTCCATAGCTACTGTTTCAATTGTGACATTCCTGACATACGCTACAAAAGTGTTACGGCTGCTACGAACAGTAATTAACGTATGTTAACTCTCATAGTTAGTGTACGTAACATGCATTGACTTGATTGGCTGCATGTGTTAAAGAGTGAGATTCATGCAGCTGTCACTCTTGACTGGATGTACTCTTAACGTACTCTACCCATAGCTCATAACATACACTAAGTTGTATGCGTTTGCAGCTTCGGTCGGGTCATGGCTTGGGCTTCGTCCTTCTATATTTTGGGGCTCTGACGGCCCATTTTTTTTATCTGGCCCGGTCTATTCCATTCGTTTCTATTTTCGCCTATAAAATTATATAAAATACCATAAAAATTCAAAACAAATCACAAAATTCGCCAAAATATAAAAATAACATAAAATCTGTACAATCGAGCAAAAAAGCATGAAAAACGTGATACTGCACGAGTAGAACAACAATAAAAAACTAATCAACATGGTTAAACAATCCCTTTGAGGGTAAACACATTTTATATGTTCTGGTACATATAATATCCTGGAATTTTAAATTGGAATTTTAGTAGAATTATTTTTTCTATTGTTTTAATTAAGCGATTAATTATTGTCGATTATTCAAATATTAGACTAGAATACTGGTGAGTTATTAATAGTTGATATCTGATACAGTATGAATTAATCAACTAAAACAGACCCGTATTCCATCTATTTTTATTATAAGATAATTAAATAATTTATTCCCATTTGAAATTGGACCAAATAGCCATTATTATTCCACCATTATTATTTTGGTCTCTCTCTCTCTCTCTCTCTCTCTCTCTCTCTCTCTCTCTCTCTCTCTCTCTCTTTCTCTTGTATATTAATTCTAATATTTTAAGTACTGATATAATGACCATTTGGATGTTTTAAATCAACTTTTTGAATTAGTATAATATAATATAAGTTAATTACATTTAAAGAATTATTAAAATAATCAATATTTAAATATAGTAAATATTTAGTTTGTATTTAAATTTGAATAAAATTTTAGACTTCTAACTTGATGAAGTAGCTTACAACCGAATTTATGAGATTTTTTTCTGATTATTTAGTAGAAATATTTAAATAATCAAAATATGGAATTAAGTATAATTATTTCGGTATAATGAGTACTAAAACTCTTATATGTTGAAAGATAAGAATATGATGCTTAACTACTTGGACAAATAGTGATTTCGACTTTGAATAAATATTTATTCATTTATTAAAGTAAAGATAATCAAATATCGAGTAAGTATTGATTTAAGGGAATATTAAGTCTTAAACATGGATTATTATGATTTGAGTCGTAAATATCATATTTAAAATGTTAATGATGTTCTTGAATTAATTAAGATAACAGAATATGATATTATTATTAATAATAAAGAGTTGAATAAATGTGGATAATGCATATAACGATAGTTTGACCAACTCAAGGAAATCTGTTGTGTTGAATTCATTATCGGATTCGTAGAATTATGTTATTGAATGAATGGTATTTCATTCAAGATTGTTCGACAGTTTTTTAATCATTAAAGGATGTCGTTCTTCGTTCGTGGGAGGACTTTACCGTTATCGGTTTGAGGCAAGTTTTATACTTGTACTGGTCAATGAGTTTTATGTTATCATTTATGCGTATGCATGTGTTACATCATTTTGAGACGTAGTCTCTTCATGATTGTTAATATCACGGAACTGTTCGATACAATACGCTTTGGCAATTATGCCAAATATTATTGTTGTTCGTCAATGGCCAGTTTAAGGCATTAAAACTTTTGTTGTTATTATTGTTGTCGATAGTCAGTTCGCGGTATCGATGTATCGATTGTTATTGTTGATATTAATGTCTATTTAAGACATCATTGTGATCATTGTTATTGACATTGGTTTTTTGCTTTTGGTATTGTATTGGCCGATTGAAAGCATTGGCGTATCAGATTATCATCTCTGTCGTCGGTGACCAATTAAAGGCGCTGGAACATCTGTTACTATTGTCGTTATTGATTGACCATTTCAAGACAATCGAGGTATTGAATTGGGGATTCGAGGACGTTTCCAATCCGTTATGTCATTTTTACTGATTGGTTGTGTAACACTCCCGAAACCATATGGGAAGATGAGGTCAATTATAAACAACTACACTAACCGATGAGGTCGCACGACTGACACAAACATAAAAATACAATTCTTTATAATAAATACCCATGCAGGGGGTAGGGATACAAAATAGCGGAAGACGGAATACAACTCTGTCGATACAACATAACTTAACTTAACTCCCAACTCTTGATTAGTATCGTAGTTCATCACTTCCTGTGCCGATCCTGTGACTGCTCCCACAAACCTGCATGTACCTGGACGCAAAACAGACATCCACCCCCGATTACTCGGGGGTTAGCAAAATTTTACTATTTTGCTAGTGCAAGTATAATACTAAATGAAATGTAACAAGCAAATATCAACCACGAATCAGATACGACAATCAACTATCAAAACAATCCCGAGAGGTTTTAGGATTTCGATTTCAAGCAAAGAAGTATTTGAAAATAAACACATCATCTCGGGGGTTTTTAGAAGTAGAAACTTTTTCAGACCTCAAGTCCAAGTTACAAAACTTTTTTCCGAAATCATTAGGGCCTCAACCCGGTTCTTGTTTCAAAACACAATAGTTAGAATATCATCACGGTGTCCGTGACCCAACATCAAAATATTATCCATTCGATCGCTGTTCGTACTCGTCAAGTAATGAACCCCGGAGGCCACGACGGACCGTACCCAGTTCCACACATTCACTGTCCGTACGCATCATGTACCAAACTCCAGAGGTCACGACGAACCGTACCTGGTTCCACATATTCACTGTTTGTACACATCATGTACCGAACTCCAGAGGTCACGACGTACCGTACCTAGTTCCATATATTCACTGCTTGTATACATCATGTACCGAACTCTAGAGGTCACGATGGACCATGCCTCGTTCCACACATATACACTGTTCGTACACCTCATGTACCGAACTCCAGAGGTGAAGGCGGACCGTACCTCATTCCACACATATACACTGTTCCTACACATCATGTACCGAACTCCAGAGGTCACGACGGACCGTACCTGGTTCCACACACTCATTTCACCACACATAAAGATCATCTCAAGACACTACTAGGAAACAATACACCTTATTACAATTATGTCCAACCAATCAAAAATACACCATAATACATACCCAAGTATGTAATCAATCCGATCCAATTATTCTAATCAACATGGTACCTCATTCAAGAACAACCATGCACAACACAGCAACACAGTTAACATCATCAACACAAATTCATAACATTAAACAAGCAAATATATCATCGATACAATCAACGTTCGAAATAATCAATTCACACGAATCATATCCACAAAGGCAAGTCATCGTAAACCCAACTCGTAACCTCTATTCGAAAGACACAAATCGTATAAGCAAGATACTTGCCTACCGAAACTCCGACGAATATGGCACAACCGGGAAAACCTTGAACACCTACAATCCTCTGTGAAAAACAATGAAAATGCGATTACTATGAGTATAACAACTGAAAACAACAAGATACACCCCCAAGATTCAAAGAAAAACCCGTTGAGTCATTTTCGGACATTAAATGCTTAAGGCTTCCTTAGAACACCAAAATCATATTTGCACTCAAATGAATTCGAGATACGGATATAAAATACATAGAACATGATTAATAACATCATATAACATCAACCGATTTATCAAAATCAGACTAGAATCGAAATCACGGAGAAAACCCCAAAAATAGTTGAAAGAGGATTTACAAGGAATTACCTCAATTCGGATGAAGAATTAACGAAAGATGATATTAAACATGATCAAGACCTCAACATATGATGATAATCTGCTCAAGGATTGAAATCCTCGTCAAATCGCCCAAAAACTAAGAGAGAGAAGTGAAATGGGCTGAAAAACGCGACTGTCCTATTAATACACCTGGACAAAACGGTCCAGCAAAACGGCTGAATTAGCGCCGTGTTCCAGCGCCCTATTTGGACATCAAGAAAAATGAAAAACATGAAGGAAATGGCTCAACAAAACGACACATATTAGCACCGTGTTTAGCGCCGTGTTTCAACAGACGCTAGTTAGCACTATATGCTGACAGTATAGACTTTGCTATTTCGACCATAACTCCTTCGTCCGGACTCCGACTGACTCTCCGTTTGAACCATTTGAAATCTAACTTGATGCTCTATCACATTGTAAAGTTTCAAAGTTTTTAGACTTTATAAGTGTCGGTGGTGATCTTACAAAGTCGACCCAAATGCACAACAGCGATACTCCTCGACAAAACAACGATCAATCAACATGCAACGAAACATTAATGGACAACACCAACGATCCAAATTGAAAACAAACAAATAACAAAGCACGACATATGATTACATAAACATAGGCACCACATATCCACTTTACATCATATATACGATAACAAGATACCAACATGTATCAATCAATGAGTAAATAATACCAACCGCTCGACAACAGACAAACAATCTACTGCATAAAATGACAAACAATTCAAGATAACCGGAAATGAAAATCTCGGGTATTACACTCTACCCCACTAAAAATAAGTTTCGTCCTGAAACTTAAAACGAACCCCAATCATGAAAATAAACCAAAAGCAAGGAAATTAATAATCAATGATCTTAACGATTCGATCTCGATACCTGCGCTGAAGTTTGAGTATCGACCACACTAGACACTCTCCCACAATACTTGACTCGGTGCCCTTTGTGTCCATAGTTGTAACAATTTCACTAGTGATGCCTTACAATTTGCATGTTCATGGCCTAGAACATTACAGCTGAAATATCTTGGGGCACTACTAGAAATCAATGACATCGACCAGGGTCTTTTAGATGCTCTAGCTGACCGAGAAGGTCCCATAC
The DNA here is from genome assembly GCA_033398695.1 of Orobanche coerulescens. Classification (NCBI taxonomy): domain Eukaryota; kingdom Viridiplantae; phylum Streptophyta; class Magnoliopsida; order Lamiales; family Orobanchaceae; genus Orobanche; species Orobanche coerulescens. The sequence goes on from CM065819.1 coordinate 61,296,875, forward strand.
TCATCTGATACGAGGTTTGAGGTTTTGGAACCCCAATTCCCTTGCTTCCTAATGCGTCATCAGAAATATTCTGTTTCTTTGCCACAGATACAGACTCTGTAGACATTATAGCCATTTCAAATGCTAAGGCTCGATCTTGATAGTCCTTCAACGTGTTACATATAAAATGAGTCATACACTGTCGAACATGAGGTTTCATACGCATATCGAAATAACGAACCTTATCTACCTCACTTCTCAATTGGTCTCGAACATAACATAGCTGCCAATTATAGTCAACTATTGCCTGAGATATTGACACATCATGGGGAGTAGCCGAGAAAAACTCAACAATCTGGCGCTCTCGAACAGGTAATGGTCAATACTCAGCTTCCATGGCAGACTTGAACTCGGACCAAGAGCTGCACAATCATTAGGCGCTATGGCCTCCCACTAGTCTGCAGCTTCCGTGCCGAGCAGGTACTGAGTAATAGGTACCCTCCTTTCATCCGGACAAGATACAACACAAATGTTCTGTCCAACTGGAAGAGCTAGTTCTCCCAACCTAACGAGTCAGAAGAACCTACAAAACGAGGCGGGTGCATTCTCATCACATCTCGTACCCAGTTACTAGCTCTATTATCCCCATCTGGGTTCTCATTCCGGTGCACGATCTGATTCATCTACGCCAACTGGTCAACCACCTGACGAAGGATGGTGGCGGCGCCAACATCATTATTACCTCTGGTTGATTGCCCCTAATCACGCGAGTGGTCATCCCGACCATCTGTACTGAGCTGATTGGCACTCGACAGCGAGCGAGTTGCCCTCTCATGCTCCTGATTACGACCATTACCACGATCACGTCCTCGACCTCGACTTCTCGGCATACTAAATGAACCACCAACACAATAAAATATCTACTCCGAGTACTTATACGAATACACGAACCATCGTTGCAATAATAGAACTTAAATTCATAAGTAATCCACATGGCCACATCAACATAAATGTATGACCTTTACCAAAACAAACACGGTCGAAACCACATACACATCACTGTGGTCAAACGTTGGTAACATTCTTTAACAATAAAATTTTTCGAGGTATTTGTTCAAATGATAATATTTTAAAATTCTTGAGTTTGAATGATTTTGTTGAAATGAGTTTTTGAACAATACTTTTAATACCTCGGTCGTTTAATAAAAACCATGAACCCATTATCATAACTATTTTGTTTTGAAATCATTTACAAAATAATATTTTGAAATATCAAATCTACTCGATAAACGATATTATTAAAATGACCTTATCGATATATATATATATATATATATATATATATATATATATATATATATATATATCATCACCGTCACGACATACAGGGTAACCACATGTTACCACGCCACACCATCATGAATAACAACGCACATGGTAATCCGTGGCCATGCCCCTTAGCATCAACCCCCAGAGGTTTCGCCAAACCATCCCCATGTGGAAAACCACTTGTACTAGCACTAGTCATTACCACAAATCAACTATCACATCAGGATAACGTCATAGAATAATATAATCAAATCAGACTATGTAGTCACAACATCTAGGTGTACAACCAAAATTCGCTAACAAGAATAGTAACGATTAATAACACGTCAATAATATCTATACAAGATAAATAACTGAGTGCAACATTACTGATACAATAGTTAAAGTTCACAGTCGTCACTGCCGGACCATACGACTATATCAACAAAAACAAACAATCGATAAAGAGCGCAGATACAGTTGTAACAACAAGATTACTGCTGTGACATTCAAAAGCTTACGGCCGTAACAACTAACTTCTTATGACCATAACATCTAACAGCTTACGGTCGTAATGGAAAACATCTTACGGTCGTAACCACTAGCTGCAAGATAGCAGAATTAACTCAGCAGCCCCGAAACGGATCCGAAGCTTGAGGACCAACTCCCAACAATGTATCCCGATATTTAGAGAACACTGTAAAATTCTCCAACGAGCATAACAACATAACAAGCTTGTTTCAACGACTTAGTCCCAAGACACAAACACATAATGTTTTAAATTCTAAAAATCAAAGTCGTTTTGTAAATAAAAAAATTTCCAAGATCCTTCCAATCATATCCAAAATGACGGTAACATTTTACAATCTCCGAAGTACTTTAAAACACATCTTTCAAATACCGTCTGAAGGTGTCATTTGAAAATACATGACCAACTCGTCAAAGTTCAACTGATTTCGAAATCCATACAAAACCGTTGTTTAATCGCAGCATCAAAATATTTTCAAAAATCATTTTTTCACAAACATACTCAAGCCCATAAAATCTTTCAGAAAACTGTTTTCAAACCTACACACAGCGGACATAATTACAACTATCCCAAAATAATCGAACTTGAAACCACATGCCCAATCGGCAAACAAGATCACCAATTCAATCAAATACAATTCATGAGCATCAAGTTTAAACATATGTCAAAACATCCATCTGAGTTCCTTACAAACTCTACAGTCGATACATTTTGTGGAACACATCAAGGTTCACAGCTTTCACATCATATTGCACCACTCGGTGTCCAAACAATAAATACATTCAACTTAATATACAAGCGGTGTACCACAATTATCAAACACGGATTCCATTTCACAGCACTATGTACACAAAGTTATGCACACGTGTTGGGATTCGGTGCCTAAAACGATGGCCCAGCGGAAGTGGTAAAATGAAAATTAATTCGATCTGAATCCCTACGAGGATCAATCGAGCTACGTATATATGAATATATAAACGAAACACAAGAGTTACGAGAAAACATACCCTTGTAGTCCGTTGATTAAATGGTATCCTTCTCTTGAGCTATTCCCCAAGCTTTAGGCAATCTCCCTGCAATTCAATCCGCTCCAAGCTCTTGAATGATCCAACACCGAAAGCACCGTGTCTCTACTTACCACGCGCCGGAGAAAGGACCGGAACGACGATCACATTTCTATCCTCCAAGGATACGGCTAGAGCTAAGTGATGAAGCTTCCAATATGAAATTATAACACTGTAAGTGTATAATTCACTTTCTCTCTTTGATTTCTTGATTTTTTCTCCAAGAACAACAAGAACAAGATGAAGAAGGAGATGAAGACTTTGGAATGGACTCTAAGTTCTTTCTCACTCTTTATCTCTCTACCACTTACGTATGGAATCAAGAGTGTGTTCAAAAAAAAAAAAAGTTCCAAGAAATAGCGGAAAGGTGGAGGAAATGGGGGGCGGCAGTGTAGGAAAAAGTTCGGTCCGTTTCGGACTCCCATGAGTCTAAACAAATAAACTCCGATTATGTTCCGATGTATTTATATCGATCAATTAATCCAATTAATTAATCATATCAAATACATAATAACATAATTAATTTTTTCAAGAAATAATTATATCCATGAATTAAATTAATCACCCAGTAATTTATTTAATTCATTAGGCCATAAATAAATTTATCCAATAAATCAATTTAGACATCCAATGTCCCAAAATTAATTAGACATCCAATGTCCAATAAATTAGATATCTAATATCTAATATTAATAATGAGAGAATAAGCTCGATTCATTCCGTCCTCAATCCTGTAACGCCCCCAAAACCATCCGGGATATTACAGCGCCGTGGGTCCCGTGCCGGAACCCACCAGGCTAAAAACCATTTCAAAACGTTTAAAAATGCCAAAAGGCCAATGACGACAATATTTTAAATATTCAAATATCTTCAAAAACATAGTTCTCAAATACCGTCATAAAATACCATTTGAAAATACAAGGCGAAGTGCCAATTCTCGACAGATCAAAATGTACGTTAAGCTACCACTTAAACGTACCGATAAAATAATTTGGGAAAAAGAGTTGACGAAAATAACCCAAGTTCGTAAAATGCCAAAAAGGCCATTTTGAAAATACACACGAGTTGGTAAAGATACCGAAAAGCCATTTTGAAATATACACACGCAGCGGATAAATGCAGTTCAAAATACACATTTGCAGCGGAAATGAATAACCAAAAAAAGAAATACTCGATACCCCAAAACATGCCACCGCTAGTATCACCCGGGAAGCTCATCCCTTCACGACCGCTACTAGCTCGATCTCCGAGTACCTAAAAATAAAGCCCACGATGGGGTCAGCCACAATACTCAAAAATGATATCGATCACATCATCATAAATAATTACATACCAATGTAATAATATAGTAAGAATACAATCAAAGTAATCTTACCGATCCAAGGCATTCCATACCAAAACAACCCTTACCATAATTCACATTTCTCATCCTCGAATGACGAAATGAACTTAACAACAATTATCTGCACTGTATTCCAAAAATACCAATAATCCTCAAAACATCATCAAAACTCATAAGTGCGGAGATAATCCAATTTGTGCCAAATCCTGTCCGTCGGATTACACAATCAAATCTCAACATGTATAAACTAATAATACACAACATATCTGTAGATCAACTACCATATGATAATGATAACAAATCCCGAACATCGACGTACAGTCCGAAGGCTTATACGATCAATAACCAGATCAACCAATACGTCACTGAGAATATCATCGACATGATAACTCCAATACGACCAATAAAGGATCAACGATAACCGGGAGTACCCTCAACATGGTAAACTCCCAACATGATCAACAAAGGATCAACAATACCCAAGAATACCATCAACAAGGTAAACTCCAAATGATCAACAAAGGACCAACGATAACCGAGAATACCATCAACAAGGTAAACTCCAAATGATCAACAATACTGGATCTCAAAGAAATAACTCCGACTGTCGAACATACCCCTCGGGCGTATGAACAACCAGTCACAAACCGTCGAACATACCCAACCATAAATGGAGGATGAACGACCAAACAATATGGCTCAAAGATGGAAATCATAGTACTCCCGATCCGGAAATGTGTCCGTGCACAAGCCACCCCGGGTATTGATCACATACACGTGTTGTCTTGTATCAACACATAACCATCATGTGCCCGGCTAAAAATCCTACACAATAACCAATCGGCACGCAGATATGACTCCAGATATGTCACGATGCAACATGACAACGAAACTCAAAGAAATACATATCCAATAAGGATCAAAAGACTCACCGAAGTGAACAACAACATACTGAAAATGAAAAGTCGACACGACTAATCAATATCCAAAACATCAATCCTGGGATCATCATCCCTAAATGAATGACCAACACGATCTACGATCTCAATACCACACTCCTGGGATCAACATCCCTCAACGAATAACCGATACGAAACTCATTACACGAAACCTCAACATATACAACAACTCAACATACTAATTATCCACATGACTGAACAAATACTTAGATTACCTCAAAGCCGAGGACAACATCCTTTCCACGAACAACATCCCTGAACGAATACACAGTTATACAAATAATCTCAAATAAGGTACCATCCATTCAATACCAATAAACCTTTATCCCGATACTTATGTCATCACGATAACTATCCTCGATATCCGATATTCTATATCCTTGACCAACGATAACTCACGTCTTCCCTGAACACAATTAAATCATATACCTTATGATTTAATACAACCAGAGCACAATATACAAACCATTATCCCGACAACTTACATTTCTAACAACATTGCTATACGAATTATAAATGAAATGAAAACGAAACCATTCATCAAATATTATAAACTGAACAAGTTTAAACTTGCCTCGATACCGATACCACGAAGTCGTTACCCAAAATCCATTGCCTTAGTCTACGAGCTCCTCAGCCCCGACCAAAAGCAATCTACAAACTCTTCGACTTCAACCGCAACACAACGGTCATAATCCACGATCAAAATATATCAACCTATTGCAATAACTGATTAACACACATTCGATAAAATCAATAACCGACATACCCAACCAACAAATTCAACGGTTCAACGAAACCTCGATCATATACATAAAACCAAATAATCCAACTCATCAAATACGAACTCATATCCACAATACAATCCGTAACTCGATGATCACAAATAACAATCAATAACCGATCAACAAACATAACGATTCTACAATATCCTGATTAAATACAAATACAAACAACCCAAACCAATCAAACACGAACTCAAAACCACAATACGATTCCACAATCCGAAGATCATATCAATAATCAATTTAAACCAACAAGGGTCTAACATTACCGATTCCAAATTCAATCTTAAATATGGATACAAGTTTCCTCCTTGTAAATTCATAATATAAACCAATTACGATTATCATCATAAATCCGGACGATCCGATTAATTCAACATCATAGATAACCATATTCCAAAGGTTTCAAATAATTCCATTATCCGAATTGAACACTTATTCAATAAGTATGAATATCCAAATTCAAACATGAATAATAATTCCAATCAAACTCGAAATCATATTCGTATTCCTATACGAATATTGTACCAAGATACATAACTTAGTTATAAATGTGAATATTCCATATTCATATCCAAAACACCAACACTTTAAAACGTATTCATCAAATCAATGATCAATTCATCTCGACATTAAGGATATTATAACATATTCGATTCCAACTTCAACTCCAAATACGAAGACAAAACTACTTCTTGTTCATACTTGTAAATTCGTAGAAAACAATTTACCGATTATTATCGTGAATAATCACATTCTAAAATTATCCGAAATCCTTTCTAAATCATAACATGTAACTCAAGAGTTCTTCAAGAACACGAATTATCCAAATTCACGTTCATAATCCATAAAACAACATAACCCAATGTTATCTAACATCTAAACAACCCTTAATCATAATTCAAGGTGTATATAATCATGTTCTTCAACATATACTTCTCACAACATCATGAATCGCAACAAACCACCAAGAACATCGAGAATACCACGATTCCATAATCATAACAACATAATCGAATCATTTGATCACTAATTCATTATATTTCCTTAACAAAATTCTTGTAAATACCAAGAATCATCACAACAATATCAATTCCATCACCGTTCATACGAAAACGTGTAGAATTTTCCAAGTTCTACTCATTGAGACATTTCATCGAACACTTTGAAGGCATAGTCCAATTCAATCGATTATTCAAAGAAATACTCGAATTCGTTCCACAAAACTTCAAGAGTATTGAATGATTACGAGTTTACAATCAAGTTCAATCAACAATCTGAATCAAAACGAAGCAAATCGCCAAAACGCTAAGAAACCTCAAGAACATCCAAAACCAAAAGTTTAGGTGTTCTTACCTTCGATCCGGTGGAAGATGATGTTAATCCATGATTCAAACTTCCAAACATGTTGCTCTTTGATGTTCTTACTCAAATCCATCCATTTTTGTCAAGGAATCGCGAAAAACGAAGAAAAAATGAAAATGCCGAAGTGACCTTGGCCTGTGCCTTAAATAAAGTGAACTCGCCGCACCATTACGTACGTAATCGGGCGGGTCCTTACGCATATAGCCGCCGTGGCCGACTCCACGCCAGCCATTCGGCATCCTTACGTACATAACCGGCACTGCTTACGACGTAATCGCTCCTTACGGCCAGAATCGCCATCGCTTTACGACGTAATCGGCGATCTATCCTCGCGAAGTCATCGCCGACCGTGATCGCCACTCCCACGAGTCACCGCCGACCATGCTCGGCCATTCCAACGAAGTCACGACCGCCATGCTCGCCATCCAGTGTCATCTCGCCACGACTCGCCACCGCCCGTAACGTACGTAACACTTATTCCGTTGCGTACGTAATACGTACGTTGACTTGCTACAGTATTATACTCATATTACGTACGTAATACACCCTGTATAACGTACGTAACTCCATCCGTTGACTCAACTGTCCACATCTGCGCCGAAAGCTGCCAACACCGGGCCCAACTGTCCGATTCCTCTTATTACGTACGTTATGTACACTATATAACATACGTAAGCTAACACATTTTACGTACGTAAGCTCCAAGGCTTAATGTACGTAATGGCTTTTATACTTAGCCAAAAATCCAACTGTTCCTGTCCGACGTCTCGACATACTGGATACGAACATACGGCATACTGAATACACATATACTCAACCCAAAAATATTCTCTTACGATATACCTGATATCCAAATCAGTTCAACCTGCTACAACATATCCTGAATATATCTATCAATTAAAAACGATAATCACACCAGTATGTTGTGTCGAGAATTAAACTCTCCGACCGGCGATCGCCTCGGAGATCGGGCGACGAAGCATCGCCGAAAGCCGAGGCGTAATCGCCGACCAGCCGATCAGCGACCAAGCCTTAGCCCAAATTGACAAGATAAATCGTTAATCCGAAGGTCCTGTGGACAAGTCCCGGTGCCGAGCGATCGACATCAAATACGATCGTCTCTCGGTACTCGGCGACAGACTCCTGGGGACCGACAAGCGGACGATCATCTCTCGGCACCTTCCGACCGACCCTTGGTGACCGACCGATGCCGACCCTCAGTGACCAGCTAGAGACGACCGCATCATGCCGATAGTCATCCACTCGGCAAAGGCCGAGCCTCAGGACTAAGCCCACGTGCAAGAGCCGAGACAAGATCCGCAATTCACGGATCGTTGACCACAGCCTGTTAGCATCCGTCCACCAGCCGACAAGCCCGCCGAAAGTTGTCTGTAGGAACGCATGTGACAGTGACTCCGGACGCATGCTGGCTCCTCATTGGACCGCCCAGCTGGCTTCCGGCTGTAGCTTTGGACTTTAGTCAGACTGCCAGCATCTACCTTGGACTTTAGGCCGACAGCCCATGTGATCGCCCCATTATAATATGGGCCGGCAGACGATCGCCCTATTATTATAATGGCCGGAAGGCGATCGCCCGCCTGAAGACAAGACTCGGCTGCCACTATATATACACGGCTCCTTGCACTTGTCCAAGGACCGAGATTCTGACCCTCTAAACACTCTGCATTATCGCGATTTCAGCATACAGAATCAATACCCAGCACTTGGCTATCTCCAACTCTTGGCAACAGCTATCATTCGGTAGTTACTTCTCCAGGCCTCTCTCATCAAGCAAACGATCGACAGGGACGAAGAACACCGAGCTTCGCTCAAGAGCCGGATTAACAGAGTCTTTTTACACTCATTGTATTTAGATTTCTCACATTAATACTTGTATCCACGAATATTTGTATTAATAACATCTCGCGAGAGCATTCAAGCCCTGGCCTAACAAACTCGGCAAATCTAGTGTTTATTCATTTTCTCTCGAAAGTGCTCCCGCAAATTGTTGTTTGTTGTCCGTCTTCCAGCAGTATTGATCTTCGGATAAATATTTTGGGCAGCAACAATTGGCATTAGAGGAAGGGCATCTAACCCTCAAATTTTTATACCTACCGTCTCGAAGAACACTCACTGTTCTCGGGGCATATACTTGAAGTGACACTCACTGCGCTTCAAAGAAATCTTTCAGAAATCATGTCTTCCCCCTCTGCGTCGAAGAAAGCCGCTGGCCAGCCGGCCAGACGCCTCGTTCCGTCCCAGCCCGAGCCACACCCGATGGTGGAAGGTTGCCGCCGCGGTCAGAGACGCTCGATCCCGTCCCTGGACGGTGGCCCAAGCCTCTCGCTCGATCAGCTCCGAACCAAGGAACAGATCGACAAGGTCATGGCCGTCCTATAGGAGCGACGGAGTGCTCTCGACGCGCCTCCTGCTATCACCCCCTCAGCCGTCCGCCGGAAGTCCAAGCGGAAGCTCAAGGAGTTACTGGCCGAGCGATCGCCAGGAGGCTCTCGTCCGCAAGAAGAGGCGCTCGCCAGCCGGGACACCTCTGTCTTCGATCGCCTGGGCAGTGACCCGACCTGGCGATCGGGGCAGTCCGGCCCCAGCTACGAGACGACGGAGTTTGAGTCCGTCACCAGGAGCTCGGCCTACCTGACTCCCAGAAGGCAGCCCAGTCGTCTGCCTCCCCCTCTCCAAACAGCCGAGGTCGGCAGCAGCGGAGTTCGGAGATCGGTACACGATCGCCTCGGCTCCTGCTCCCAAAGCCGATCAGCGAGCGACCGAGCCACGGCGATGGCTGCAATTCAGCGTCAACTCGACGACATGAAGGCGCTCTTGGAATCCAGGGCAGATGCCATGAAGACGATCGCCAAGCCAAGCGAGCCGCTCGCGATCGACATCGAGCTCGCCCCCGTGCAGCACAAGATCGCTCCCCCGCAAACACCCTTGTACGAGGGGCGATCGGACCCCGAAATGCACCTGAGCAAGTTCAACATCTACATGACCGGGTGTGGGGCATCTGACGCGACCAGGTGCCTAATGTTCCCTATGACGCTGGACGACCTCGCCCACAGGTGGTACACCTCATTGCCAACTCGGTCCATTGGCTCCTTTAACGAATTAGCGAACGTCTTCACAGAGTACTTCGCCGCCAAGGTCGCTCGACCGGAAGGTCCCCATCGCATGATGCGAATCAAGCAAGGGAAAGAAGAATCCGACTCAGACTACATCGACCGGGTAGACGAGATCATCCTAAACGGCGAGCCCGTATGCGATGAGATCGCCCTCCACGTGGTCCTAGCCGGATTCCATGGTCTTTCGCCTATGTTCAGGCATCTTACGAAGGACCAGCCCACGACCTACGCGGTCTTCCGAGCTAAAGCCGCGGATTTCCTGGCCAGGCAAAGGCTTCTTCTTAGCCTAGGAGTAGCGCGATCGGCGCCCGAGCGATGACCTCCAGTCTCGCAGCCCGATCGCTATTATCCAGCAGAGCCGGAGGACTTGCTCGCCATCTACAGTCCACCATTTAACATGAGGGACTAAGGCTCGCGATCGCCTCCATCGCACATCATGAAGCCATGGTCCTGGTAGTCGATGGAACCGGCTGCTTCGGCCATGCAAGGTCCCTTTCGGCCGAGATCGCCCGCCCTTCGTTTAAATACGAGGCCGGCGTAGTCTGAGGGCTCTCCAAAATTAATCAGTGGGCACGATCGCCCGCCCTCAAGGATCATCATCTAACTTGGTGAACCCGGAAAAAGCGACACGTGCCACTACCCCCGTCTCAACGTACACCGTCGAGGTTCGCCACTTCCATGGCGGGCCGAGGTGGAAGCAGAGCTAACAAGCCGCGGAGGTGGAGTTGATTCATCCGACGCTGCCCCGCGCGAGGACTCCTCTAGACCGAGACTGCACGCCCTTCGTTTAAATACGAGGCGAGGCGCAGCCTAACAGAGGACCCTCATAATAAAGTGAGTCACGGGATACTCATGTCTTCGCGCATCAAGACACGGTCATGGAGTCGGTCCATCGATTTCCACGACTGTGCACGATTCCTCAAACAAGCGAAACCATCAAGTTTCCAAGGGGGATCAGCCAATGTTGTTTTTTGCAGGTACAAAACCGAAAGATAGCTAGCCAATCGACCATGATAGCCCAAGTCCGAATCCTTGGTCAGCTCAACGAGATCGCCCGGCCTCATCCTACACGATCGCCAGCAAGAACCACCTCGCCCCATGTCTTCAACATAGGAGCAAGCTGGGGGGCAAATGTTGTGTCGAGAATTAAACTCTCCGACCGGCGATCGCCTCGGAGATCGGGCGACCTAGCCACTGCCGAGCAGCCGAGGCAGAACTGCCGACCAGCGATCAGGCGACCAAGCCTTAGCCCAGCAGACAAGATAAATCGGCCAACCGAAGGTCCCAGGACAAGTCCCGGTGCCGAGCGATCGACATCAAATACGATCGTCTCTCGGTACTCGGCGACCGAATCCTGGCGACCGACAAGCGGACGATCATCTCTTGGCACCTGCCGACCGACCCTTGGTGACCGACCGATGCCGACCCTCACTGACCAGCTAGAGACGACCGCATCATGCCGATAGTCATCCAGTCGGCAAAGGCCGAGCCTCAGGACTAAGCCCACGTGCAAGAGCCGAGACAAGATCCGCAATTCACGGATCGTTGACCACAGCCTGTCAGCATCCGTCCACCAGCCGACAAGCCCGCCGAAAGTTGTCTGTAGGACCGCATGTGACAGTGACTCCGGACACGTGCTGGCTCCTCATTGGACCGCCCAGCTGGATGCCGGCTGTAGCTTTGGACTTTTGGCAGACTGCCAGCATCTACCTTGGACTTTAGGCCGACAGCCCATGTGATCTCCCCATTATAATATGGGCCGGCAGACGATCGCCCTATTATTATAATGGCCGGAAGGCGATCGCCCGCCTGAAGACAAGACTCGGCTGCCACTATATATACACGGCTCCCTGCACTTGTCCAAGGACCGAGATTCTGACCCTCTAAACACTCTGCATTATCGCGATTTCAGCATACAGAATCAATACCCAGCACTTGGCTATCTCCACCTCTTGGCAACAGCTATCATTCGGTACTTACTTCTCCAGGCCTCTCTCATCAAGCAGACGATCGGCAGGGACGAAGAACACCGAGCTTCGCTCAAGAGCCGGATTAACAAAGTCTTTTTACACTCATTGTATTTAGATTTCTCACATTAATACTTGTATCCACGAATATTTGTATTAATAACATCCTGCGAGAGCATTCAAGCCCGGGCCTAACAAACCCGGCAAATCTAGTGTTTATTCATTTTCTCTCGAAAGTGCTCCCGCAAATTGTTGTTTGTTGTCCGTCTTCCAGCAGTATTAATCTTCGGATAAATATTTTGGGCAGCAACAATTGGCGCTAGAGGAAGGGCATCTAACCCTCAAATTTTTATACCTACCGTCTCGAAGAACACTCACTGTTCTCGGGGCATATACTTGAAGTGACACTCACTGCGCTTCAAAGAAATCTTTCAGAAATCATGTCTTCCGCCTCCGCGTCGAAGAAAGCCGCTGGCCAGCCGGCCAGATGCCTCGTTTCGTCCCAGCCCGAGCCACAGCCGATGGTGGAAGGTAGCCGCCGCGGTCAGAGACGCTCGATCCCGTCCCTGGACGGTGGTCCAAGCCTCTCGCTCGATCAGCTCCGAACAAAGGAACAGATCGACGAGGTCATGGCCGTCCTACAGGAGCGACAGAGTGCTCTCGACGCGCCTCCTGCTATCACCCCCTCAGTCGTCCGCCGGAAGTCCAAGCGGAAGCTCAAGGCGCACGCCGAGCGACGCTGGAGGCTCGCCCGCAAGAAGAGGCGCGCGCCCGGGCACCTCGTCTTCGATCGCTTGGGCGGTGACCCGACTGGCGGCGGGGCATCCGGCCCGGCCTACGAGATGACGGAGTTTGAGTCCGTCACTGTGAGCTCGGCCTACCTCGACTCCCGTAAGGCACCAGCCTGCCTCGCTCCTCGCCAAATGCCCAAGGTCGGGCAGCTGGAGTCCGAGATCGCACACACCGCCTCGGCTCCCGCTCCCAAAGCCGATCAGTGAGCGATCGAGCCACGGCGATGGCTGCATTTCAACGTCAGCTCGACGACATGAAGGCGCTCTTGGAATACAGGGCAGATGCCATGAAGACGATCGCCAAACCAAGCGAGCCGCTCGCGATCGACATCGAGCTCGCCCCCGTGCAGCACAAGATCGCTCCCCCGCAAACACCCTTGTACGAGGGGCGATCGGACCCCGAAATGCACCTGAGCAAGTTCAACATCTACATGACCGGGTGTGGGGCATCTGACGCGACCAGGTGCCGAATGTTCCCTGTGACGCTGGACGACCTCGCCCACAGGTGGTACACCTCATTGCCACCTCGGTCCATTGGCTCCTTTAACGAATTGGCGAACGTATTCACAGAGTACTTCGCCGCCAAGGTCGCTCGACCGGAAGGTCCCCATCGCATGCTGTGAATCAAGCAAGGGAAAGAAGAATCCGACTCGGACTACATCGACCAGGTAGACGAGATCATCCTCAACGGCGAGCCCGTAAGCGATGAGATCGCCCTCCACGTGGTCCTAGCCGGATTCCATGGTCTTTCGCCTATGTTCAGGCATCTTACGAAGGACCAGCCCACGACCTACGCGGTCTTCCGAGCTAAAGCCGCGAATTTCTTGGCCAGGCAAAGGCTTCTTCTTAGCCTAGGAGTAGCGCGATCGGTGCCCGAGCGACGACCTCCAGTCTCCCAGCCCGATCGCTATTATCCAGCAGAGCCGGAGGACTCGCTCGCCATCTAGAGTCCACCATTTAACATGAGGGACTAAGGCTCGCGATCGCCTCCATCGCACATCATGAAGCCATGGCCCTGGTAGTCGATGGAACCGGGTGCTTCGGCCATGCAAGGTCCCTTTCGGCTGAGATCGCCCGCCCTTCGTTTAAATACGAGGCCGGCGTAGTCTGAGGGCTCTCCAAAATTAATCAGTGGACACGATCGCCCGCCCTCAAGGATCATCATCTAACTTGGTGAACCCGGACAAAGCGACACGTGCCACTACCCCCGTCTCAACGTACACCGTCGAGGTTCGCCACCTCCATGGCAGGCCGAGGTGGAAGCAGAGCTAACAAGCCGCGGAGGTGGAGTTGGTTCATCCGATGCTGCCCCGCACGAGGACTCCTCTAGACCGAGACTGCACGCCCTTCGTTTAAATACGAGGCGAGGCGCAGCCTAACAGAGGACCCTCCTAATAAAGTGAGTCACGGGACACTCAATGTCTTCGCGCATCAAGACACGGTCATGGAGTCGGTCCATCGATTTCCGCGACTGTGCACAATTCCTCAAACAAGCGAAACCATCAAGTTTCCGAGGGGGATCGGCCAATGTTGTTTTTTGCACGTACAAGACCGAAAGATAGCTAGCCAATCGACCATGATAGCCCAAGTCCGAATCCTTGGTCATCTCAACGAGATCGCCCGGCCTCATCCTACACGATCGCCAGCAAGAACCACCTCGCCCCATGTCTTCAACATAGGAGCAAGCTGGGGGGCAATTGTTGTGTCGAGAATTAAACTCTCCGACTGGCGATCGCCTCGGAGATCGGGCGACCTAGCCATTGCCGAGAAGCCGAGGCAGAACCACCGACCAGCGATCAGGCGACCAAGCCTTAGCCCAGCAGACAAGATAAATCGGCCAACCGAAGGTCCCAGGACAAGTCCCGGTGCCGAGCGATTGACATCAAATACGATCGTCTCTCGGTACTCGGCGACCGACTCCTGGCGACCGACAAGCGGACGATCATCTCTCGGCACCTGCCGACCGACCCTTGGTGACCGACCGATGCCGACCCTCAGTAACCATCTAGAGACGACCGCATCATGCCGATAGTCATCCAGTCGGCAAATGCCGAGCCTCAGGACTAAGCCCACGTGCAAGAGCCGAGACAAGATCCGCAATTCACGGATCGTTGACCACAGCCTGTCAGCATCCGTCCACCAGCCGACAAGCCCGCCGAAAGTTGTCTGTAGGACCGCATGTGACAGTGACTCCGGACGCGTGCTGGCTCCTCATCGACCGCCACTGGCCGCCGCCAGAAGCTTTGCACTTTGTGCATCGCCAAAGATCTACCTTGGACTTTAGGCCGACATCCCATGTGATCGCCCCATTATAATATGGGCCGGCAGACGATCGCCCTATTATTATAATGGTCGGAAGGCGATCGCCCGCCTGAAGACAAGACTCGGCTGCCACTATATATACACGGCTCCCTGCTCTTATCCAAGGACCGAGATTCTGACCCTCTAAACACTCTGCATTATCGCGATTTCAGCATACAGAATCAATACCCAGCACTTGGCTATCTCCACCTCTTGGCAACAGCTATCATTCGGTACTTACTTCTCCAGGCCTCTCTCATCAAGCATTTACGATCAGGACGAAGAACACCGAGCTTCGCTCAAGAGCCGACAATGAGTCTTTTTACACTCATTGTATTTAGATTTCTCACATTAATACTTGTATCCACGAATATTTGTATTAATAACATCTCGCGAGAGCATTCAAGCCCGGGCCTAACAAACCCGACAAATCTAGTGTTTATTCATTTTCTCTCGGAAGTGCTCCCGCAAATTGTTGTTTGTTGTCCGTCTTCCAGTAGTATTAATCTTCGGATAAATATTTTGGGCAACAACACAGTATAACTGTCTCGGTTCTCAATTTATCTTATCCATACTGTATAGATACCAAACTATACAGTATATCTCAGATAAAATAACGCGAAAAATTTATACTGAAAATCCGGGTATTACATACTACCCCCCTTAAATTAAGTTTCATCCTCGAAACTTGCAACTCACAACAGATCAATCCAAAATTTCCAACTCATCACGAAAACAATCAATCGTCGCCACAAGCGAATAACCAAACAAATATACTTATAGGTGCGTGAAGCCGATGATTTCCCGTAATACTAGCACACGACTCCCATACGAAGTCTCAATATGATACCAACACACACCAATATCACAAATGGCAGTTTGAAAAGATCTCAAAAATTTTGGAAACTCCAAAAATCGATTTGACTCAAAAGTCAGAAAAACTCATTTTCAAAAATCACGCTACTACCGTACCGTAGAGCCACATAACACACACGCCTGGGTTCACAAAACCCAAGCTCCGATACCATCTTCTGTAACGTCCCCAAAACCATCCGGGATATTACAGCGCCATGGGTCCCGCGCCGGAACCCACCAGGCTAAAAACCATTTCAAAAACGTTTAAAAATGCCAAAAGTCCAATGACGGTAATATTTTAAATATTCAAATATCTTCAAAAACATAGTTCTCAAATACCGTCATAAAATACCATTTGAAAATACAAGGCGAAGTGCCAATTCTCGACAGATCAAAATGTACGTTAAGCTACCACTTAAACGTACCGATAAAATAATTTGGGAAAAAGAGTTGACGAAAATAACCCAAGTTCGTAAAATGCCAAAAAGGCCATTTTGAAAATACACACGAGTTGGTAAATATACCGAAAAGCCATTTTGAAATATACACACGCAGCGGATAAATGCAGTTCAAAATACACATTTGCAGCGGAAATGAATAACCAAAAAAAGAAATACTCGATACCCCAAAACATGCCACCGCCAGTATCACCCGGGAAGCTCATCCCTTCACGACCGCTACTAGCTCGATGTCCGAGTACCTAAAAATAAAGCCCACGACTGGGTCAGCCACAATACTCAAAAATGATATCGATCACATCATCATAAATAATTACATACCAATGTAATAATATAGTAAGAATACTATCAAAGTAATCTTACCGATCCAAGGCATTCCATACCAAAACAACCCTTACCGTAATTCACATTTCGCATCCTCGAACGACGAAATGAACTTAACAACAATTATCTGTATTGTATTCCAAAAATACCAATAATCCTCAAAACATCATCAAAACTCATAAGTGCGGAGATAATCCAATTTGTGCCAAATCCTGTCCGTCGGATTACACAATCAAATCTCAACATGTATAAACTAATAATACACAACATATCTGTAGATCAACTACCATATGATAATGATAACAAATCCCGAACATCGACGTACAGTCCGAAGGCTTATACGATCAATAACCAGATCAACCAATACGTCACTGAGAATATCATCGACATGATAACTCCAATACGACCAATAAAGGATCAACGATAACCGGGAGTACCCTCAACATGGTAAACTCCCAACATGATCAACAAAGGATCAACAATACCCAAGAATACCATCAACAAGGTAAACTCCAAATGATCAACAAAGGACCAACGATAACCGAGAATACCATCAACAAGGTAAACTCCAAATGATCAACAATACTGGATCTCAAAGAAATAACTCCGACTGTCGAACATACCCCTCGGGCGTATGAACAATCAGTCACAAACCGTCGAACATACCCAACCATAAATGGAGGATGAACGACCAAACAATATGGCTCAAAGATGGAAATCATAGTACGCCCGATCCGGAAATGTGTCCGTGCACAAGCCACCCCGGGTATTGATCACATACACGTGTGGTCTTGTACCTAATTAGCCTCACGAACTACGTCTTGTGTGCATGGTTCAATGTGGATATATCAACACATAACCATCATGTGCCCGGCTAAAAATCCTACACAATAACCAATCGGCACGCAGATATGACTCCAGATATGTCACGATGCAACATGACAACGAAACTCAAAGAAATACATATCCAATAAGGATCAAAAGACTCACCGAAGTGAACAACAACAGACTGAAAATGAAAAGTCGACACGACTAATCAATATCCAAAACATCAATCCTGGGATCATCATCCCCAAATGAATGACCAACACGATCTACGATCTCAATACCACAGTCCTGGGATCAACATCCCTCAACGAATAACCGATACGAAACTCATTACATGAAACCTCAACATATACAACAACTCAACATACTAATTATCCACATGACTGAACAAATACTTAGATTACCTCAAAGCCGAGGACAACATACTTTCCACGAACAACATCCCTGAACGAATACACAGTTATACAAATAATCTCAAATAAGGTACCATTCATTCAATACCAATAAATCTTTATCCCGATACTTATGTCATCACAATAACTATCCTCGATATCCGATATTCTATATCCTTGACCAAAGATAACTCACGTCTTCCCTGAACACAATTAAATCATATACCTTATGATTTAATACAACCAGAGCACGATATACAAACTATTATCCCGACAACTTACATTTGTAACAACATTGCTATACGAATTATAAATGAAATGAAAACGAAACCATTCATCAAATATTATAAACTGAACAAGTATAAACTTGCCTCGATACCGATACCACGAAGTCGTTACCCAAAATCCATTGCCTTAGTCTCCTCAGCCCCGACCAAAAGCAATCTACGAACTCTTCGACTTCAACCGCAACACAACGGTCATAATCCACAATCAAAATATATCAACCTATTGCAATAACCGATTAACACACATTCGATAAAATCAATAACCGACATACCCAACCAACAAACTCAACGGTTCAACGAAACCTCGATCATATACATAAAACCAAATAATCCAACTCAACAAATACGAACTCATATCCACAATACAATCCGTAACTCGATGATCACAAATAACAATCAATAACCGATCAACAAACATAACGATTCTACAATATCCCGATTAAATACAAATCCAAACAACCCAAACCAATCAAACACGAACTCAAAACCACAATACGATTCCACAATCCGAAGATCATATCAATAATCAATTTAAACCAACAAGGGTCTAACATTACCAATTCCAAATTCAATCTTAAATATGGATACAAGTTTCCTCCTTGTAAATTCATAATATAAACCAATTACCGATTATCATCATCAATCCGGATGATCCGATTAATTCAACATCATAGATAACCATATTCCAAAGGTTTCAAATAATTCCATTATCCGAATTGAACACTTATTCAATAAGTATGAATATCCAAATTCAAACATGAATAATAATTCCAATCAAACTCAAAATCATATTCGTATTCCTATACGAATATTGTACCAAGATACATAACTTAGTTCTAAATGTTAATATTCCATATTCATATCCAAAACACCAACACTTTAAAACGTATTCATCAAATCAATGATCAATTCATCTCTATATTAAGGATTTTATAACATATTCGATTCCAACTTCAACTCCAAATACGAAGACAAAACTCCTTCTTGTCCATACTTAAAATTCGTAGAAAACAATTTACCGAATTATTATCGTGAATAATCACATTCCAAAATTATCCGAAATCCTTCCAAAATCATAACATGTAACTCAAGAGTTCTTCAAGAACACGAATTATCCAAATTCACGTTCATAATCCATAAAACAACATAACCCGATGTTTTCTAACATCTAAACAACCCTTAATCATAATTCAAGGTGTATATAATCATGTTCTTCAACATATACTTCTCATAACATCATGAATCGCAACAAACCACCAAGAACATCGAGAATACCACGATTCCATAATCATAACAACATAGTCGAATCATTTGATCACTAATTCATTATCTTCTCTTAACAAAATTCTTGTAAATACCAAGAATCATCACAACAATATTGTTGTTGCCCAAAATATTTATCCGAAGATTAAATACTGCTGGAAGACGGACAACAAACAACAAGTTGCGGGAGCACTTCCGAGAGAATATGAATAAACACAAGATTTGCCGGGTTTGTTAGGCCCGGGCTTGAATGCTCTCGCGAGATGTTATTAATACAAATATTCGTGGATACAAGTATTAATGTGAGAAATCTAAATACAATGAGTGTAAAAAGACTCTGTTAATCCGGCTCTTGAGCGAAGCTCGGTGTTCTTCGTCCCTGCCGATTGTCTGCTTGATGAGAGAGGCCGAGAGAAGTAAGTACCGAAAGATAGCTGTTGCCAAGATTTGGAGAAAGCCAAGTGCTGAGTGAAATCTCATGGGAATGCAGAGAGTGTTTAGTGAGCCAAAAATCCGAGAGGAATCCGAGTGCAGGGAGCCTTGTATATATAGGGGCAGCGGTGCCTTGTCTTCTGGCGGGCGATCGCCTTCCGGCTATTATAATAATGGGGCGACCGTCTGCCGGCCAATATTATAATGGGGCGATTACACGGGTTGTCGGCCTAAAGTCCAAGGTAGATGCTGCCAGTCTACCTAAAGTCCAAGGCTACAGCCGGCAGCCAGCTAGGCGGTCCAATGAGGAGCCAGCACGCGTCCGGAGTCACTGTCACATGCGGTCCTACTGACAACTTTCGGCGGGCTTGTCGGCTGGTGGACGGATGCTGACAGGCTGTGGTCAATGATCCGTGATATGCGGATCTTGTCTTGGCTCTGCACGTGGTGTCTGGTCCTGAGACTCGGCCTTTGCCGACTGGATGACTATCGGCATGATGTGGTCGTTTCTAGCTGGTCACTGAAGGTCGGCATCGGCCAGTCGCTGAGGGTCGACATTGGTCGGTCACCAAGGGTCGGTCACCAAGGGTCGGTCGGGAAATGCCGGGATATGATCATCCGCTAGTCGGTCGCCAGGAGTCGGTCGCCAAGTACCGAGAGACGATCGTATTTGATGTCGATCGCTCGGCACCGGGACTTTTCCTGGGACCTTCGGTTGGCCAATTTATCTTGACTGCTGGGCTAAGGCTAGGCCGCCTTGGCCGTCAGTCAGCTTCGCCTACTGCCGGGCACAAGTGGCTAGGTTGCCCGATCTACAAGGCGATCGCCGGTCGGAGAGTGTAATTCTCGACACAACAAATATCAATTCCATCACCGTTCATACGAAAACGTGTAGAATTTTCCAAGTTCTACTCATTGAGACATTTCATCGAACACTTTGAAGGCATAGTCCAATTCAATCGATTATTCAAAGAAATACTCGAATTCGTTCGACAAAACTTCAAGAGTATTGAATGATTACGAGTTTACAATCAAGTTCAATCAACAATCTGAATCAAAACGAAGCAAATCGGCCAAAACGCTAAGAAACCTCAAGAACATCCAAAAACCAAAAGTTTAGGTGTTGTTACCTTCGATCCGGGTGGAAGATGATGTTAATCCATGATTCAAACTTCCAAACATGTTGCTCTTTGATGTTCTTACTCAAATCCATCCATTTTTGCTGAAGGAATCGCGAAAAAACGAAGAAAAAATGAAAAATACCGAAGTGACCCGGTCCAGGCCTTAAATAGGCGGAACCTGCTGGACCATTACGTACGTAACCGGCGGGTCCTTACGTACGTAGCCGGCCGTGGCCGACCCTACTTCCCAGTTTGTTCGGCATCCTTACGTACGTAACCGGCAGCTGGCTTACGTACCTAACTGGCCCTTACGGCCAGAATCGGCCACCGCTTTACGACGTAATCGCCGCCCTAGCCATCCTCGCGAGTCATCACGACCGTGATCGGCCACTCCCACGAGTCACTGTCGACCATGCTCGACCATTCCAACGAGTCACTACCGACCATGCTCGGCCATCCAGGTCATCTCGGCCACAACTCGGCCAGCCGCCCCGTAACGTACGTAACACTTATTCCGTTGCGTACGTAATACGTACGTTTACTTGCTACTGATATATCAGACACGCATTACGTAATACACCCTGTATAACGTACGTAACTCCATCCGTTGACTCACCTATCCACATCTGCGCCGAAAGCTGCCGATACCGGGCCCAACTGTCCTATTATAATGGGGCGATTACACGGGTTGTCTGCCTAAAGTCCAAGGTAGATGCTGGCAGTCTACCTAAAGTCCAAGGCTACAGCCGGCAGCCAGATGGGCGGTCCAATGAGGAGCCAGCACGCGTCCGGAGTCACTGTCACATGCGGTCCTACTGACAACTTTCGGCGGGCTTATCGGCTGGTGGACGGATGCTGACAGGCTGTGGTCAATGATCCATGATATGCGGATCTTGTCTTGGCTCTGCACGTGGTGTCTGGTCCTGAGGCTCGGCCTTTGCCGACTGGATGACTATCGGCATGATGCGGTCGTTTCTAGCTGGTCACTGAAGGTCAGCATCGGCCAGTCACTGAGGGTCGACATCGGTCGGTCACCAAGGGTCGGTCGGCAAGTGCCGGGAGATGATCGTCTGCTAGTCGGTCGCCAGGAGTCGGTCGCCAAGTACCGAGAGATGATCGTATTTGATGTCGATCGCTCGACACCGGGACTTGTCCTGGGACCTTCGGTTGGCCGATTTATCTTGACTGCTGGGCTAAGGCTAGGCTGCCCAGTCGCTGGTCGGCAGTTCTGCCTCGGCTGCTCGGCAGTGGCTAGGTCGCCCGATCTCCGAGGCGATCGCCGGTCGGAGAGTGTAATTCTCGACACAACAATTGCCCCCCAGCTTGCTCCTATGTTGAAGACATGGGGCGAGGTGGTTCTTGCTGGCGATCGTGTAAGATGAGGACGGGCGATCTTGTTGAGCCGACTTTGGATTCGGACTTGGGCTATCATGGTCGATTGGCTAGCTATCTTTCGGTTCTCGTACCTGCAAAAAACAACATTGGCCGATCCCCGTCGGAAACTTGATGGTTTCGCTTGTTTGAGGAATCGTGCACAGTCGCGGAGTTCGATGGACCGACTCCATGACCGTGTCTTGATGCGCGAAGACATTGAGTGTCTCGTGACTCACTTTATTATGAGGGTCCTCTCATAGCCGCGCCGCCTCGTATTTAAACGAAGGGCGTGCGGTCTCGGTCTAGAGGAGTCCTTGCGTGGGGCAGCGTCGGATGAATCAACTCCACGCCCGCGGCTTGTTTAGCTCTGCTTCCACCTCGGCCTGCCATGGAGATGGCGAACCTCGACGGTGTACGTTGAGACGGGGGTTGTGGCACGTGTCGCATTGTCCGGGTTCACCATGTTAGGTGATGATCCTTTGAGGGCGCGCGATCGTGTCCACTGATTAATTTTGGAGGGCCCTCAGACTACGCCGGCCTCATATTTAAACGAAGGGCGGGCGATCTCGGCCGAAAGGGACCTTGCATGGCCGAAGCAGCCGGTTCCATCGACTACCAGGACCATGGCTTTATGATGTGCGGTAGAGGCGATCTTATGCCTTAGTCCGTCATGTTAGATGCTGGACTGTAGATGGCGATCGTGTCCTCCGGGTTACTGATGATGTAGCGTGATGATCGGCGATCGGGCTGGAAAACTGGTGATTGTCGCTCGGCTGCCGATCGCATTATTCAGAGGTTGATAACGGCGATCGGGCGGGAGATCGTCGTTCGGGCGCCGATCGCGCTGCTCATAGGCTGAGGAGAAACCTTTGTCTTGCCAGAAAGTCGGTGGCTCTAGCTCGGAAGGCTGCGTAGGTCGCAGGTTGGTTCTTCGTGAGATGCCTGAACATCGGCGAAAGACCACGAAATCCTCCTAGGACCGCATAGAGGGCGGTCTCATCGTTGAGGATGATCACGTCTACCCGGTCGACGTAGTCCGAGTCGGACTCTTCTTCTCCCTGCTTGATTTGCATCATGCGACGGGGACCTTCTGGTCGAGCGACCCTGGTGGTGAAGTACTCCGTGAAGACGTGTGCCAGCTGGTTAAAGGAGCCAATGGACCGAGGTGGCAATAAAGTGTACCACCGGTAGGCGAGGTCGTCCAACGTCATAGGGAACATTCGGCACCTGGTCGCGTCTGATGCCCCACACCCGGTCATGTAGATGTTGAACTTGCTCAGGTGCGTTTGGGGATCTGATCTCCCCTCGTACAAAGGTGTTTGCGGAGGAGCGATCTTGTGCTGTACTGGGGCGAGCTCGATGTCGATTGCGAGCGGCTCGCTTGGCTCGGCGATCGTCTTCTTGGCGCCTGCCCTGGATTCCGGGAGCGCCTTCATGTCGTCGATCTGACGTTGCATTGCGGCCATCGCCGTGGCTCGATCGCTTGCGGATCGGCTTTGGGAGCGGGAGCCGAGGCGATCGTGTACCGATCTCCGGACTCCGCTGCTGCCGACCTCGGCTATTTGGCGAGGGGGAGCCAGACGGCTGGGCTGCCTTTTGGGAGTCGGGTAGGCCGAGCTCCGGGTGACGGACTCAAACTCTGTCGTCTCGTAGTTGGGGCCGGACTACCCCGGTCGCCAAGACGGCTCACTGCCCAGGCGGTCGAAAACAGAGGTGCCCCGGCTGGCAAGCTCCTCTTCTTGCGGACGAGAGCCTCCTGGCGATCGCTTGGCCAGTAATGCCTTGAGTTTCCGCTTGGACTTCCGGCGGACGGCTGAGGGGGTGATAGCGGGAGGCGCGTCGAGAACACTCCGTCGCTCCTGAAGGACGGCTATGGCCTCTTCGATCTGTTCCTTGGTTCGGAACCGATCGAGCGAAAGGCTTGGGCCGCCCGTGTGGACGGATCGAGCGTCTCGATCGCGCGACTACCTTCCACCATCGGCCGTGGCTCGATCGGGACGTAACGAGGCGTCTCGTCGGCCGCCGGCTTTCTTCGACGCGGAGGCGGAAGACATGATTTCTGAAGGATTTCTTTGAAGCGCAGTGAGTGTCACTTCAAGTATATGCCCCGAGAACAGTGAGTGTTCTTCGAGACGGTAGGAATAAAAATTTGAGGGTTAGATGCCCTTCCTCTAGCGCCAATTGTTGTTGCCCAAAATATTTATCCGAAGATTAAATACTGCTGGAAGACGGACAACAAACAACAATTTGCGGAAGCACTTCCGAGAGAATATGAATAAACACAAGATTTGCCGGGTTTGTTAGGCACGGGCTTGAATGCTCTCGCGAGATGTTATTAATAAAAATATTCGTGGATACAAGTATTAATGTGAGAAATCTAAATACAATGAGTGTAAAAAGAATCAGTTAATCCGGCTCTTGAGCGAAGCTCGATGTTCTTCGTCCCTGCCGATCGTCTGCTTGATGAGAGAGGTCGAGAGAAGTAAGTACCGAAAGATAGCTGTTGCCAAGAGTTGGAGAAAGCCAAGTGCTGTGTGAAATCTCGTGGGAATGCAGAGAGTGTTTAGTGAGCCAAAAATCCGAGAGGAATCCGAGTGCAGGGAGCCTTGTATATATAGGGGCAGCGGTCCCTTGTCTTCTGGCAGGCGATCGCCTTCCGGCCATTATAATAATGGGGCGATCGTCTTCCGGCCAATATTATAATGGGGCGATTACACGGGCTATCGGCCTAAAGTCCAAGGTAGATGCTGGCAGTCTGCCTAAAGTCCAAGGCTACAGCCGGCAGCCAGCTAGGCGGTCCAATGAGGAGCCAGCACGCGTCCGGAGTCACTGTCACATGCGGTCCTACTGATAACTTTCGGAGGGCTTGTCGGCTGGTGGACGGATGCTGACAGGCTGTGGTCAATGATCCGTGATATGCGGATCTTGTCTTGGCTCTGCACGTGGTGTCTGGTCCTGAGGCTCGGCCTTTGCCGACTGGATGACTATCGGCATGATGCGCTCGTTTCTAGCTGGTCACTGAAGGTCGGCATCGGCCAGTCGCTGAGGGTCGACATCGGTCGGTCACCAAGGGTCGGTCGGCAAGTGCCGGGAGATGATCGTCCGCTAGTCGGTCGCCAGGAGTCGGTCGCCAAGTACCGAGAGATGATCGTATTTGATGTCGATCGCTCGGCACCGGGACTTGTCCTGGGACCTTCGGTTGGCCGATTTATCTTGACTGCTGGGCTAAGGCTAGGCCGACTGGACGGGCCGGTCGCAGCTTCGCCGCTTCTGGGGCAGTGGCTAGGTCGCCCGATCTCCGAGGTGATCGCCGGTCGGAGAGTGTAATTCTCGACACAACAATTGCCCCCCAGCTTGCTCCTATATTGAAGACATGGGGCGAGGTGGTTCTTGCTGGCGATCGTGTAAGATGAGGACGGGCGATCTTGTTGAGCCGACTTTGGATTCGGACTTGGGCTATCATGGTTGATTGGCTAGCTATCTTTCGGTTCTCGTACCTGCAAAAAACAACATTGGCCGATCCCCCTCGGAAACTTGATGGTTTCGCTTGTTTGAGGAATCGTGAACAGTCGCGGAGTTCGATGGACCGACTCCATGACCGTGTCTTGATGCGCGAAGACATTGAGTGTCTCATGATTCACTTTATTATGATGGTCCTCTGTTAGGCTGCGCCTCGCCTCGTATTTAAACGAAGGGCGTGCAGTCTCGGTCTAGAGGAGTCCTTGCGCGGGGCAGCGTCGGATGAATCAACTCCACGCCCGCGTCTTGTTTAGCTCTGCTTCCACCTCGGCCTGCCATGGAGATGGCGAACCTCGACGGTGTACGTTGAGACGGGGGTTGTGGCACGTGTCGCATTGTCCGAGTTCACCATGTTAGATGATGATCCTTTGAGGGCGCGCGATCGTGTCCACTGATTAATTTTGGAGGGCCCTCAGACTACGCCGGCCTCGTATTTAAACGAAGGGTGGGCGATCTCGGCCGAAAGGGACCTTGCATGGCCGGGCGTAGGTTCCATCGACTACCAGGACCATGGCTTTATGATGTGCGGTGGAGGCGATCTTATGCCTTAGTCCGTCATGTTAGATGCTGGACTGTAGATGGCGATCGTGTCCTCCGGGTTACTGATGATGTAGCGTGATGATCGGCCATCGGGCTGGAAAACTGGTGATCGTCGCTCGGCTGCCGATCGCATTATTCAGAGGTTGATAACGGCGATCGGGCGGGAGATCGTCGTTCGAGCGCCGATCGCGCTGCTCATAGGCTGAGGAGAAACCTTTGTCTTGCCAGAAAGTCGGTGGCTCTAGCTCGGAAGGCTGCATAGGTCGCAGGTTGGTTCTTCGTGAGATGCCTGAACATCGGCGAAAGACCATGAAATCCTCCTAGGACCGCGTAGAGGGCGGTCTCATCCTTTACGGGCTCGCCGTTGAGGATGATCACGTCTACCCGGTCGATGTAGTCCGAGTCGGACTCTTCTTCTACCTGCTTGATTTGCATCATGCGACGGGAACCTTCTGGTCTAGCGACCCTGGTGGCGAAGTACTCCGTGAAGACGTGTGCCAGCTGGTTAAAGAAGCCAATGGACCGAGGTGGCAATAAAGTGTACCACCGGAAGGCGAGGTCGTCCAGCGTCATAGGGAACATTCGGCACCTGGTCGCGTCTGATGCCCCACAACCGGTCATGTAGATGTTGAACTTGCTCAGGTGCATTTGGGGGTCTGATCTCCCCTCGTACAAAGGTGTTTGCGGAGGAGCGATCTTGTGTTGCACTTGGGCGAGCTCGATGTCGATCGCGAGCGGCTCGCTTGGCTCGGCGATCGTCTTCTTGGCGCCTGCCCTGGATTCCAGGAGCGCCTTCATGTCATCGATCTGACGTTGCATTGCGGCCATCGCCGTGGCTCGGTCGCTTGCGGATCAGCTTTGGGAGCGGGAGCCGAGGCGATCGTGTACCGATCTCCGGACTCCGCTGCTGCCGACCTTGGCTATTTGGCGAGGGGGAGCCAGACGGTTGGGCTGCCTTTTGGGAGTCGGGTAGGCCGAGCTCCGGGTGACGGACTCAAACTCCGTCGTCTTGTAGCTGTGGCCGGACTGCCCCGGTCGCCAAGACGGGTCACTGCCCAGGCGGTCGAAAACAGAGGTGCCCCGGCTGGCGAGCTCCTCTTCTTGCGGATGAGAGCCTCCTGGCGATCGCTCGGCCAGTAACGCCTTGAGTTTCCGCTTGGACTTCCGGCGGACGGCTGAGGGGGTGATAGCGGGAGGCACGTCGAGAACACTCCGTCGCTCCTGAAGGACAGCTATGGCCTCTTCGATCTGTTCCTTGGTTTGGAACCGATCGAGCGAGAGGCTTGGGCCGCCGTCCAGGGACGGGATCGAGCATCTCTGACCGCGGCGACTACCTTCCACCATCGGCTGTGGCTCGGACTGGGACGGAACGAGGCGTCTGGTCGGCTGGCCAGCGGCTTTCTTCGATGCGGAGGCAGAAGACATGATTTCTGAAGGATTTCTTGGAAGCGCAGTGAGTGTCACTTCAAGTATATGCCCCGAGAACAGTGAGTGTTCTTCGAGACGGTAGGAATAAAAATTTGAGGGTTAGATGCCCTTCCTCTAGCGCCAATTGTTGTTGCCGAAAATTTTTATCCGAAGATTAAATACTGCTGGAAGACGGACAACAAATAACAATTTGCGGGAGCACTTCCAAGAGAATATGAATAAACACAAGATTTGCCGGGTTTGTTAGGCTCGGGCTTGAATGCTCTCGCGAGATGTTATTAATACAAATATTCGTGGATACAAGTATTAATGTGAGAAATCTAAATACATTGAGTGTAAAAAGACTCTGTTAATCCGGCTCTTGAGCGAAGCTCAATGTTCTTCGTCCCTGCCGATCGTCTGCTTGATGAGAGAGGCCGAGAGAAGTAAGTACCGAAAGATAGCTGTTGCCAAGAGTTGGAGAAAGCCAAGTGCTGAGTGAAATCTCGTGGGAATGCAGAGAGTGTTTAGTGAGCCAAAAATCCGAGAGGAATCCGAGTGCAGGGAGCCTTGTATATATAGGGGCAGCGGTGGCTTGTCTTCTGGCGGGCGATCGCCTTCCGGCCATTATAATAATGGGGCGATCGTCTGCCGGCCAATATTATAATGGGGCGATTACACGGGCTGTCGGCCTAAAGTCCAAGGTAGATGCTGGAAGTCTGCCTAAAGTCCAAGGCTACAGCCGACAGCCAGCTGGGTGGTCCAATGAGGAGCCAGCACGCGTCCGGAGTCACTGTCACATGCAGTCCTACTAACAACTTTTGGCGGGCTTGTCGGCTGGTGGACGGATGCTGACAGGCTGTGGTCAATGATCTGTGATATGCGGATCTTGTCTTGGCTCTGCACGTGGTGTCTGGTCCTGAGGCTCGGCCTTTGCCGACTGGATGACTATCGGCATGATGCGGTCGTTTCTTGCTGGTCACTGAAGGTCGGTATCGGCCAGTCGCTGAGGGTCGACATCGGTCGGTCACCAAGGGTCGGTCGGCAAGTGCCGGGAGATGATCATCCGCTAGTCGGTCGCCAGGAGTCGGTCGCCAAGTACCGAGAGACGATCGTATTTGATGTCGATCGCTCGGCACCGGGACTTTTCCCTGACCTTCTTGGCCGCCAATTTATCTTGATCATTGGCTAAGGCTAGGCCGCCTGGCCGGGTCGCAGCTTCGCCTCATTGCTCGGCAGTGGCTAGGTCGCCCGATCTTCGAGGCGATCGCCGGTCGGAGAGTGTAATTCTCGACACAACAAATATCAATTCCATCACAGTTCATATGAAAACGTGTAGAATTTTCCAAGTTCTACTCATTGAGACATTTCATCGAACACTTTGAAGGCATAGTCCAATTCAATCGATCATTCAAAGAAATACTCGAATTCGTTCCACAAAACTTCAAGAGTATTGAATGATTACGAGTTTACAATCAAGTTCAATCAACAATCTGAATCAGAACGAAGCAAATCGGCCAAAACGCCAAGAAACCTCAAGAACATCCAAAAACAAAAAGTTTAGGTGTTGTTACCTTCGATCCGGGCGGAAGATGATGTTAATCCATCATTCAAACTTCCAAACATGTTGCTCTTTGATGTTCTTACTCAAATCCATCCATTTTTGCTGAAGGAATCGCGAAAAAACGAAGAAAAAATGAAAAATGCCGAAGTGACCCGGTCCAGGTCTTAAATAGGCGGAACCTGCCGGACCATTACGTACGTAACCGGCGGGTCCTTACGTACGTAGCCGGCCGTGGCCGACCCTACTGCCCAGTTCGTTCGGCATCCTTACGTACGTAACCGGCAGCTGGCTTACGTACGTAACTGGCCCTTACGGCCGTAACCGGTCACTGCCTTACGTACGTAATCGGCCAGTCCTAGCCATCCCTGCGAGTCACTGCCGACCGTGATCGGCCACTCCCACGAGTCACTGTCGACCATACTCGACCATTCCAACGAGTCACGACCGGCCATGCTCGGCCATCCAGGTCATCTCGGCCACGACTCGGCCAGCCGCCCCGTAACGTACGTAACACTTATTCCGTTGCGTACGTAATACGTACGTTGACTTGCTACAGTATTGTACTCGTATTACGTACGTAATACACCCTATATAACGTACGTAACTCCATCCGTTGACTCACCTGTCCACATCTGCGCCGAAAGCTGCCGATACCGGGCCCAACTGTCCGATTCCTCTTGTTACGTACGTTATGTACACTATATAACGTACGTAAGCTAACACATTTTACGTACGTAAGCTCCAAGGCTTAACGTACGTAATGGCTTTTATACTTAGCCAAAAATCCAACTTTTCCTGTCCGACGTCTCGACATACTGGATACGAACATACGACATACTGAATACACATATACTCAACCCAAAAATATTCTCATACGATATACCTGATATCCAAATCAGTTCAACCTGATACAACATATCCTGAATATATCTATCAATCAAAAACGATAATCACGCCAGTATAACTGTCTCGGTTCTCAATTTATCTTATCCATACTGTATAGATACCAAACTATACAGTATATCTCAGATAAAATAACGCGAAAAATTTATACTGAAAATCCGGGTATTACATACTACCCCCCTTAAAATAAGTTTCGTCCTCGAAACTTGCAACTCATCACCAACAACAGATCAATCCAAAATTTCCAACTCATCACGAAAACAATCAATCGTCGCCACAAGCGAATAACCAAACTAATATACTTACAGGTGCGTGAAGCCGATGATCTCCCGTGATACTAGCACACGACTCCCATACGAAGTCTCAATACGATACCAACATACACCAATATCACAAATGGCAGTTTGAAAAGATCTCAAAAATTTTGCAAACTCCAAAAATCGATTTGACTCAAAAGTCAGAAAAACTCATTTTCAAAAATCACGCTACTACCGTACCGGTAGAGCCACATAACACACACGCCTGGGTTCACAAAACCCAAGCTCCGATACCATCTTCTGTAAGACCCCCAAAACCATCCGGGATATTACAGCGCCGTGGGTCCCGCGCCGGAACCCACCAGGCTAAAAACCATTTCAAAAACATTTAAAAATGCCAAAAGGCCAATGACGGTAATATTTTGAATATTCAAATATCTTCAAAAACATAGTTCTTAAATACCGTCATAAAATACCATTTGAAAATACAAGGCGAAGTGCCAATTCTCGACAGATCAAAATGTACGTTAAGCTACCACTTAAACGTACCGATAAAATAATTTGGGAAAAAGAGTTGACGAAAATAACCCAAGTTCGTAAAATGCCAAAATGGCCATTTTGAAAATACACACGAGTTGGTAAAGATACCGAAAAGCCATTTTGAAATATACACACGCAGCGGATAAATGCAGTTCAAAATACATATTTGCAGCGGAAATGAATAACCAAAAAAAGAAATACTCGATACCCCAAAACATGCCACCGCCAGTATCACCCGGGAAGCTCATCCCTTCACGACCGCTACTAGCTCGATCTCCGAGTACCTAAAAATAAAGCCCACGACGGGGTCAGCCACAATACTCAAAAATGATATCGATCACATCATCATAAATAATTACATACCAATGTAATAATATAGTAAGAATACTATCAAAGTAATCTTGCGGATCCAAGGCATTCCATACCAAAACAACCCTTACCGTAATTCACATTTCGCATCCTCGAATGACGAAATGAACTTAACAACAATTATCTGTACTGTATTCCAAAAATACCAATAATCCTCAAAACATCATCAAAACTCATAAGTGCGGATATATTCCAATTTGTGCCAAATCCTGTCCGTCGGATTACACAATCAAATCTCAACATGTATAAACTAATAATACACAACATATCTGTAGATCAACTACCATATGATAATGATAACAAATCCCGAACATCGACGCATTACCAAGGCTTATACGATCAATAACCAGATCAACCAATACGTCACTGAGAATATCATCGACATGATAACTCCAATACGACCAATAAAGGATCAACGATAACCGGGAGTACCCTCAACATGGTAAACTCCCAACATGATCAACAAATGATCAACAATACCCAAGAATACCATCAACAAGGTAAACTCCAAATGATCAACAAAGGACCAACGATAACCGAGAATACCATCAACAAGGTAAACTCCAAATGATCAACAATACTGGATCTCAAAGAAATAACTCCGACTGTCGAACATACCCCTCGGGCGTATGAACAACCAGTCACAAACCATCGAACATACCCAACCATAAATGGAGGATGAACGACCAAACAATATGGCTCAAAGATGGAAATCATAGTACGCCCGATCCGAAAATGTGTCCGTGCACAAGCCACCCCGGGTATTGATCACATACACGTGTGGTCTTGTACCTAATTAGCCTCACGAACTACGTCTCGTGTGCACGGTTCAATGTGGAAATATCAACACATAACCATCATGTGCCCGGCTAAAAATCCTACACAATAACCAATCGGCACGCAGATATGACTCCAGATATGTCACGATGCAACATGACAACGAAACTCAAAGAAATACATATCCAATAAGGATCAAAAGATTCATCGAAGTGAACAACAACAGACTGAAAATGAAAAGTCGACACGACTAATCAATATCCAAAACATCAATTCTGGGATCATCATCCCCAAATGAATGACCAACACGATCTACAATCTCAATACCACAGTCCTGGGATCAACATCCCTCAACGAATAACCGATACGAAACTCATTACACGAAACCTCAACATATACAACAACTCAACATACTAATTATCCACATGACTGAACAAATACTTAGATTACCTCAAAGCCGAGGACAACATCCTTTCCATGAACAACATCCCTGAACGAATACACAGTTATACAAATAATCTCAAATAAGGTACCATCCATTCAATACCAATAAACCTTTATCCCGATACTTATGTCATCACGATAACTATCCTCGATATCCGATATTGTATATCCTTGACCACAGATAACTCACGTCTTCCCTGAACACAATTAAATCATATACCTTATGATTTAATACAACCAGAGCACGATATACAAACCATTATCCCGACAACTTACATTTCTAACAACATTTCTATACGAATTATAAATGAAATGAAAACGAAACCATTCATCAAATATTATAAACTGAACAAGTATAAACTTGCCTCGATACCGATACCACGAAGTCGTTACCCAAAATCCATTGCCTTAGTCTCCTCAGCCCCGACCAAAAGCAATCTTCGAACTCTTTGACTTCAACCGCAACACAACAGTCATAATCCACGATCAAAATATATCAACCTATTGCAATAACCGATTAACACACATTCGATAAAATCAATAACCGACATACCCAACCAACAAACTCAACGGTTCAACAAAACCTCGATCATATACATAAAACCAAATAATCCAACTCAACAAATACGAACTCATATCCACAATACAATCCGTAACTCGATGATCACAAATAACAATCAATAACCGATCAACAAACATAACGATTCTACAATATCCCGATTAAATACAAATCCAAACAACCCAAACCAATCAAACACGAACTCAAAACCACAATACGATTCCACAGTCTGAAGATCATATCAATAATCAATTTAAACCAACAAGGGTCTAACATTACCGATTCCAAATTCAATCTTAAATATGGATACAAGTTTCCTCCTTGTAAATTCATAATATAAACCAATTACCGATTATCATCATCAATCCGGACGATCTGATTAATTCAACATCATAGATAACCATATTCCAAAGGTTTCAAATAATTCCATTATCCGAATTGAACACTTATTCAATAAGTATGAATATCCAAATTCAAACATGAATAATAATTCCAATCAAACTCGAAATCATATTCGTATTCCTATACGAATATTGTACCAAGATACATAACATAGTTCTAAATGTGAATATTCCATATTCATATCCAAAACACCAACACTTTAAAATGTATTCATCAAATCAATGATCAATTCATCTCGACATTAAGGATTTTATAACATATTCGATTCCAACTTCAACTCCAAATACGAAGACAAAACTCCTTCTTGTTCATACTTGTAAATTCGTAGAAAACAATTTACCGATTATTATCATGAATAATCACATTCCAAAATTATCCGAAATCCTTCCAAAATCATAACATGTAACTCAAGAGTTCTTCAAGAACACGAATTATCCAAATTCACGTTCATAATCCATAAAACAACATAAACCGATGTTTTCTAACATCTAAACAACCCTTAATCATAATTCAAGGTGTATATAATCATGTTCTTCAACATATACTTCTCATAACATCATGAATCGCAACAAACCACCAAGAACATCGAGAATACCACGATTCCATAATCATAACAACATAATCGAATCATTTGATCACTAATTCATTATCTTCCCTTAACAAAATTCTTGTAAATACCAAGAATCATCACAACAATATCAATTCTATCACCGTTCATACGAAAACCTGTAGAATTTTCCAAGTTCTACTCATTGAGACATTTCATCGAACACTTTGAAGGCATAGTCCAATTCAATCGATTATTCAAAGAAATACTCGAATTCGTTCCACAAAACTTCAAGAGTATTGAATGATTACGAGTTTACAATCAAGTTCAATCAACAATCTGAATCAAAACGAAGCAAATCGGCCAAAACGCCAAGAAACCTCAAGAACATCCAAAAACCAAAAGTTTAGGTGTTCTTACCTTCGATCCGGGTGGAAGATGATGTTAATCCATGATTCAAACTTCCAAACATGTTGCTCTTTGATGTTCTTACTCAAATCCATCCATTTTTGCTGAAGGAATCGCGAAAAAACGAAGAAAAAATGAAAAATGCCGAAGTGACCCGGCCTGTGCCTTAAATAGCGGAACCTAGGACCATTACGTACGTAACCGGCGGGTCCTTACGCACGTAGCCGCCGTGGCCGACCCTACCGCCAGATGCTTCGTCATCCTTACGCACGTAATCGGCACTGGCTTACGACGTAATCGTCTCACGGCCAGAATCGCCACCGGCTTACGACGTAATCGCCGGCCCCTAGCCATCCTCGCGAAGTCACCGCCGACCGTGATCGCCACTCCCACGAGTCACTATCGACCATCCTCGGCCATTCCAACGAGTCACGACCGCCATGCTCGGCCATCTAGGTCATCTCGGCCACGACTCGCCGCCCGTAACGTACGTAACACTTATTCCGTTGCGTACGTAATACGTACGTTGACTTGCTACAGTATTATACTCGTATTACGTACGTAATACACCCTGTATAACGTACGTAACTCCATCCGTTGACTCACATGTCCGCATCTGTGCCGAAAGCTGCCGACACCGGGCCCAACTGTCCGATTCCTCTTGTTACGTACGTTATGTACACTATATAACGTACGTAAGCTAACACATTTTACGTACGTAAGCTCCAAGGCTTAACGTACGTAATGGCTTTTATACTTAGACAAAAATCCAACTGTTCCTGTCCGACGTCTCGACATACTGGATACGAACATATGGCATACTGAATACACATATACTCAACCCAAAAATATTCTCATACGATATACCTGATATCCAAATCAGTTCAACCTGATACAACATATCCTGAATATATCTATCAATCAAAAACGATAATCACACCAGTATAACTGTCTCGGTTCTCAATTTATCTTATCCATACTGTATAGATACCAAACTATACAGTATATCTCAGATAAAATAATGCGAAAAATTTATACTGAAAATCCGGGTATTACAAATCCTATTGCGCAACTCTGTAGGTTCGTCTCAGTCACCAATGGGAGGAACCAAAGAGTAGTAGCACCACCTAGCCAGCCTGGCGGCCTACACTGTGCCCCAACTGAGAATGAATGATGGGACCATTCAAGAACCATTCTATCGTGAATACCAGTAAACGTATAAACCCTTCTTTCAAATGTCCCGATCAAGTTATAGGGTCACGGTCAGTTAAACCCTATCTGTACTTGACGCTATGCGTGCGTTATTGCAAATCGCGATCATCGAGCTGTCGTGTATCTAATGCAACTAGCTCCAATGCTTTGGCCAACGACTTATGATCTCATCTGCCAATAACCGCAAAGGACATATAACCCGCTCACTAACGAGAGAAAGAATTCTATCTTGCTATTCAGTAGGACTTGCTACTTTCCCATCAAGATGCACGTCGAGTTTGACCCCCGCCTTCCGGTTTACATGGTCGAACTACTCTAATGAAAATATTGACGTCACAAGCACATCCCTACTAAATCCTCAAGTTGAAGGCTCACGAATACCTATCACAACCTTTCGATTCCGTCATTGACTATCCCGGAGTGAAATCCGTGTGACGAATCGAGGGTGAGTCGGTTCGAGTATACTAATCCAATTAGCATACTTATAACGTGTGCTCCCACTAACCATTAGTGTTCGACAGGCACTCTCCATGTCAAAGAACACATCATACAAGTCTATACATAAACTTAACGCCCAGTCAAGTTTCATCGACTTGCGAACGATTAAGTATTTGAGCTATAAACTTTTCCAGTGCCGACCCCCTTATCCAATAAGGAGTGGAACGCTTTGCTCTCAAATACACGGACTAGTTTCTACATGTATATTTACGAGTTAGGGATGCCAGTAACTGCCAGTAAATAAAGAAACGTCCATTGCCTTATATTAATGATTTACATAATTACAAGTACAATGCCCTCACTCAACATCCTCTGAGTGGCATTCGAGGGCATACTCCTAATATTACGCACACATGCCGCATGGAGATGATGGTCGCCCACGATACTAATCTCATCTGCCAACACATATGGCACGTTGTGACTAATGACATGACAACATATTTCTCGACAAATCACGACTCGACTTGACCCAACAACCTAGGTTTCCACAACCTAAGCTCTTATACCATAAATGTAACGCCCCCGAAATCATATGGGAATATTACACGCCGTAGATCCTTCCTACAAGGATCTACTTGGCTAAACATCACAAAACGCAAGTATTTGCCCATCCGGGGGCAACTATACAATAATACGGACAGTTAAGGTCAATTATAAACAACTACACTAACCGATGAGGTCGCACGACTGACACAAATAGAAAAATACAATTCTTTACAATAAATACCCACACAGGGATAGAGATACAAAATAGCGGAAGACGGAATACAACTCTGTCGATACAACATAACTCAACTTAACTCCCAACTCTTGATTAGTATCGTAGCTCGTCACTTCCTATGCCGATCCTGCGACTGCTCCCACAAACCTGCATGTACTTGGACGTAAAACAGACATCCACCCCCCAATTACTCGGGGGTTAGAAAAGTTCCACTATTTTGCTAGTGCAAGTATAATACTAAACGAAATGTAACAAGCAAATAGCAACCACGAATCAGATACGACAACCAACTATCAAAACAATCCCGAGAGGTTTTAGGATTTCCAATTCAAGCAAAGAAGCATTTGAAATAAACACATCATCTCGGGAATTTTTAGAAGTAGAAACTTTTTCTGACCTCAAGTCCAAGTCACAAAACTTTTTCCGAAATCATTAGGGCCTCAGCCCGATTCTTATTTCAAAACACATTATCTAGAATATCATCACGGGTCGGTGACCCAACATCACAACATAATACATTCAATCGTTGTTCGTACTCGTCAAGTAACGAACCCCGGAGGCTGACACGCTTTTGATTGACCGATCGGCTAATTGTAGTGAAACTGTTGTTGCTTTTGCTTCTCCCAAGTTCAATTTGTTGAAAATTGACAGGGGCATCAAGTTGATACTTGCCCCTAAATCACAAAGAGCTTTGCCAAAATTCACTTCACCAATAGTACACGGGATTGTGAAAGTTCCCGGATCTTTTAGCTTGGGTGGCAACTTCTTTTGTAGTATTGCGCTACATTCCTCTGTTAGCATGACAGTTTCGTATTCTTCAAGCCTTTGTTTGTTGGAAAGAATATCTTTCATAAATTTGGCATAGCTTGGCATTTGTGCTAGAGCATCGGCAAAAGGAATGTTGATGTGTAGCTTTTTGAAGATTTCCAAGAATTTCCCGAATTGAGCATCGAGCTTGTGATTCTTCAACCGTTGAGGAAATGGGATAGGTGGAACATAAGATTTTGTAGCAATTGGACCTTTTTGAGATGAAAGTCCTGTATCAGATTCTTTTTCTGATTCTTGATTTTGTTTACTTTTTTGTTTTTCCAGATGGTTTTCCATAGAAATTTCGGGCAACTGCACTCCACTTCTTGTTGTGATAGCTTGTACATTTTCCCTTGGATTTACCTCGGTATTGCTAGGTAACATGCCATGAGATATTTCTGAAAGTATTTTGGCCATTTGGCCAACTTGTGTCTCCAGATTTTTAATTGAAGCATCATTTCGTTGTTGATACTTCAGTTGTTGATCAGCTAGCTTTGTGATTGCTTCTTCCCATCCGGGCTTCTTTTCTTGATGCGTTGGATTCAACACATTGTTGTTGTTTGCATAAGAAAAATTTGGATGATTTTTGTACCCTGGATTGTATGTTGGCCCGTAAGCATTGTATGCTTGCCTTTGGAAATTCTGAGCATACGCCACTAGTTCTGGTGGTGTTGTTGACTGCTCTTGTTGCACTAAGGGACAGATAGTGCTGTTGTGAGTTGCTCCACAAATTTCACATGAAAAAGCTGAAACTTGTGGACTTTGCACCGTCTTCACAGATTGAGGAGTTGAAAAAGACATTTCCTCGACTTTCTTTGATAGAGCTTCAATTTTTTCCAACATAAGTGAATAAGAATCCACTTCAAAAACACCATTTGGTTTCTTTTGGATATTTCTGTCTGGCCATCTTGCACTTTGTTCACTTATAACCTCAAAAAGATTATAAGCCTCTTTCATAGTTTTGTTGCCCAGTGAGCCATTTGATGATGAATCGACATTGGCTCGGCATGAAGGTAAGATTCCAGAATAGAAGTAATTGACTTGTGCTCCCAAATTGAAACCATGGTTAGGACATTTTCGTAGCATATCTTTGTATCTCTCCCATGCTTTGTGGAATGATTCTGAATCTTGTTGACGAAATGTAGAGATTTCGTATTTGAGTTTCGCCACTTTTATTGGTGGAAAGTATTTAGTGGTGAATTTTTGGACAAATTCGGGCCAATTTGTTATGCTTCGTGGTGGCAAAGTATCTATCCACTCTCTTGCTCTATCCTTTACATTTGGATATTTGAAATTTCCACAAATCTCCACAAAACGGGTAATGGAGATATGGATTCTCGTCGGTTCTTCCATAGAATGAGTTGTTGTTGGAGAAGAGATTGATGACATCGGGGCGAATTTGAAAATTGTCCACTCCAAATGGTGGATAGATTACACTTGATTGAACGCTCAAAGATGGGGGGTTCATGAATTCCCCAAAGAGCATGTTGTCTTCATCTATTTCCAGCACAATAGGATATTGTTGATGTTGAATGTTTTGAACATTAGGTATTCCCCCCACCGGAGGAATTCTTTCGTTATCATTTCCTTGGGGGAGACGTGGATTTAGTTCCTCCGCCATTGATGGTGAAGAAATAATGTTTTTCTTTTGTTCTCTTCGCCTTCTTCTGAATGTGGCTTCGATCTCGGGATCTAGTGAAACTAAATCGCGATTGTACGTCCTTCGCATAGACAAGAGAATCTACAACAAAGAAAAAGTTGTATTTATAACAATAGTTAATAATGTAACTTTTCAAATATAACTTATACTTCCCCAGCAACGGCGCCAAACACTTGACACGCTTTTGGTGTAACTATCGCAAGTGCACGATATCATATCAAGTAGTAAATTGGACTTTTTGAGTCCGGTTTATCGATCCCACAAGGAAGTTTTGTTATAATTTGAATTATACACTATTAGTCTATTTTTATAGATACAAAGATAAGTGAAACACACAATTAAAAAGTTTGGTTTAATAATTGCAAAGAAAATGCAATATTAGTTTTAATATTATAAGGAAATAACAAGATAGCAATAATAATAGATTGATTAACGATAAAATGAAATAGTTGGGATTACAAACTTAGTTCGTCATTAGTTATAAAAGATGTATAGGAGATCATAAAATGAATTTACTTATTATGTTGTGTAGATTCGATTTTCCTTAAAAAGACGGTTTCTCTTTCGAACTATAAAACGCCTCTTACATATTGAATCAATCCACTATATTTCTATGTTGATTGGCTTCAATACATAGCATTAGGATTTATGAAAGTAACTCAAAGAATCATCTAAGGACTAGGGGTATATTTCTATCCCCTAGAACAACTTAGAGTGAAGATCATTTGATCTAATCAAACATATTTTCTTTCGAAACATATGAAGACCATAAATATCGTCATTTATTGGCCAAATAAATAAAGATTGTTAAAACAATGAAAATCACACACAATAATAAGTAATTCACAATAGATCTTTATACAAATATAAATAACATGACTAACCTTGTTTATAATCCCAACTAAAGATTACTTAGCCCATGAAGGGTTTATTACACATATTACAAGCTTGTGTGGTCATTATTAGTTGAATCAAGAGAAAGAATTGATCCTAACTCCCTTAGTAGATAAAGGAGATAGAAACAATTGTAATACCCGAATTTTCAGTATAAATTTTTCGCGTTATTTTATCTGAGATATACTGTATAGTTTGGTATCTATACAGTATGGATAAAATAAATTGAGAACCGAGACAGTTATACTGGTGTGATTATCGTTTTTGACTGACAGATATATTCAGGATATGTTGTATCAGGTTAAACTGATTTGGATATCAGGTATATCGTATGAGAATATTTTTGGATTCAGTATGTGTATTCAGTATGCCGTATGTTTGTATTTTGTACGTCGAGACGTCGAACAGGAACAGTTGGATTTTTGGCTAAGTATAAAAGCCATTACGTACGTTAAGCCTTGGAGCTTACGTACGTAAAATGTGTTAGCTTACGTACGTTATATAGTGTACATAACGTACGTAACAAGAGGAATCAGACTTGTGATCGGACAGTGGGGCCCGTGGTCGGCAGCTTTCGGCGCAGATGTGGACAGGTGAGTCAACGGACGGAGTTACGTACGTTATACAGGGTGTATTACGTACGTAATACGAGTATATCATCAGCAAGTCAACGCACATATTACGACGCAACGGATTAAGTGTTACGACGTTACGGAGTAGCCGGCCGAGTCGTGGCCGAGATGACTGGATGGCCGAGCATGGCCGGTCGTGACTCGTTGGAATGGCCGGAATGGTCGGCAGTGATTCGTGGGGGTGGCCGATCACGGTCGGCGGTGACTCGGCCGAGGCTAGGATCGCCGACACGCACGTAAGGCGCGGCCGCCACGGCCGTAAGGGCCGCCACGACGTAAGCCACCGCCGATACGCACGTAAGGGTTCCGCAGACCGATGGAGCAGCCATGGCGATTACGCACGTAAGGCAGGCCGGGTTACGCACGTAACGTGCCGGGCAGGTCCGCCTATTTAAAGGCCTGGACCGAGTCATCCGGGCATTTTCATGTTTTTCTTCGTTTTTGGCGATTTCTTCATCAAAGTGGATGGATTTGAGTAATATCATCATCTAGCAACATGTTTTGGAAGTTGGAATCATGGATTAACATCATCTTCCACCGGATCGAAGGTAAGAACACCTAAACACTTGGTTTTGGATATTTTTGAAGTTTCTTGATGTCTTGACCGATTTGATTCGTTCTAACTCAGATTATTGATGGAATCTTGTTGTATTCTTGAGATTATTCGTTGTTCTTGAAGTTTTGTGGATCGGATTCGAGTATTCCTTTGAATAATCGATTGAATTGACTATGCCTTCAAAGTGTTCGATGAAATGTCTCAATGAGTAGAACTTGGAAAATTCTACACGTTTTCGTATGAATGGTGATGGAAATGATATTGTTGTGATGATTCTTGGTAATTATGGGAATTTTGTTAAAGGAAGATAATGAATTGGTGATCAAATGCCTTGATTATGTCGTTATGATTATGGAATCGTAGTATTCTCGATGTTCTTGGTGGTTTGTTGCGATTCATGATCTTATAAGAAGTGTATATGTTTAAGGACATGATTATATACACCTTGAATGGTGAATAAGGATTGTTTAGATGTTAGGACACATCGGATTATGTCGTATTGAGATTTTGAATATGATTTCGAATTAGTTGTGTTCTTAAGGAACTCTTGGATTATATGAATTGTTGAACATGTTTAAGAAGTGTTGGTGTTTTGGATATGAATATGGAATATTCACATTTATAACTAAGTTATGTATTTGGTACAATATTCGTATAGGAATACGAACATGATTTGGATTTGATAAGTTTATGATTCACTCTTGAGTTTGAGAATTCATAAGTATTTAACAAGTGTTCAATTCGGATAATGGAATTATTTGAAACCTTTGGAATATGGTTATCTATAATATTGAATTGATCGGATCGTCCGGATTGATGATGATAACCGTAATTGGTTTATATTATGAATTTACAAGGAGGAAACTTGTATCCATATTTAAGATTGAATTTGGAATCGGTAATGTTAGACCCTTGTTGGTTTAGATTGATTATTGATATGATCTTCGGATTGTGGAATCGTATTGTGGTTTTGAATTCGTGTTTGATTGGTTTGGGTTGTTTGGATATGTGTTTAATCGGGATATTGTAGAACCATTGTTGATCGCTTATTGATTGTTATTTGTAATCATCGAGTCACGGCTTGTATCGTGGATATGGGTTCGTATCGGTTGAGTTGGATTATTTGGTATTATGTATATGATCGAGGTTTCGTTGAACCGTTGAGTTTGTTGGTTGAGTATGTCGGTTATTGATTGTTATCGGATTGTTGTTGATTGATTACTTCAATAGGTTGTGATGTTTTGATCGTGGATTATGACCGTTGTGTTGCGGTTGAAGTCGAAGAGTTTGTAGATTGCTTTTGGTCGGGCCGAGGAGCTCGTAGAGACAAAGGCAATGGATATTGGTAACGGCT
Source organism: Orobanche coerulescens (assembly GCA_033398695.1). Taxonomy (NCBI): domain Eukaryota; kingdom Viridiplantae; phylum Streptophyta; class Magnoliopsida; order Lamiales; family Orobanchaceae; genus Orobanche; species Orobanche coerulescens. The sequence continues at coordinate 61,340,303 of CM065819.1, forward strand.
TCGTGGTATCGGTATCGAGGCAAGTTTATACTTGTTCAGTTTATAATATTTGATAAATGGTTTCGTTTTCATTTCATTTATAATTCATATAGCAATGTTGTTAGAAAGGTAAATTGTTGGTTAATGAGTTGTCTATCGTGCTCTGGTTTGTATTGAATCATAAGGTATATGATTTAATTGTGTTCAAGGAAGACGTGAGTTATCTTTGGTCAAGGATATAGAATATCGGATATCGAGGATAGTTATCGTGTCGATATTGATGTCGGATGGTGGTTTGTTGGTATAAATGGACTATACCTATTTCGGGATTATTCGTATAACCGTATTCGCTCGGGGATGTTGTTCGTGGAAAGGATGTTGTCTCCGACTTTGAGGTATTTTATGTATCGTTTAGTTATGAGATAATTATTATGTTGAGTTGTTGTATATGTTGAGGTTTCGTAACGAGTTTCATATCGGTCATTCGTTGAGGGATGTTGATCCCAGGATCGTTGTATCGAGATCGTAGATCGTGTTGGTCATTCATTTGGGGATGATGATCCCGTGATTGCCGTTTTGGATATTGATTAGTCGTGTCGACTTTTCATTGTCGATCGTTGTTTTTCACTTGATGAGTCTTTGATCCTTATTGAATATGTGTTTCTTTGAGTTTCGTTGTCATGTTGCATCGTGACATATCCGGAGTCATATCTGCGTCCGATTGGATATTGTGTAGGATTTTTAGCCGGGCACATATATAGTCATGCATGAATATTTTCCGTGAAAGGTCAGTGCACACGAGACGTAGTTCGTTGAGGCTAATTAGGTACATTGTCCCACGTATATCACGGATTCCGTATACGGGTGGACATGTGCACCGACACATATTCGGATCGGGCGTACTATGACGCCCATCTTTGAGCCATATTGTTTGGTCGTTCATCCTCCATTTATGGTTGGGTATGTTCGACGGTTTGGATCGGTTGTTCATACGCCCGAGGGGTATGTTCGACAGTCAGAGTTATTCCTTGAGATCCATTATTGTTGATCATTTGGAGTCTACCTTGTTGAGGGTATTCTCGGTTATTGTTGGTCTTTTGTTGATCATTTGGAGTCTACCTTGTTGAGGGTATTCTCAGTTATAGTTGATCCTTTGTTGATCGTGTTTGGAGTTTACCTTGTTGAGGGTACTCTCAGTCATCGTTGATCCTTCGTTGGTCGTATTGGAGTTATCATGTCGATGATATTCTCAGTTGATTTATCGGTTGATCTGGTTATTGATCGTATAAGCATTCGGACTACATGTCGATGTTTTCGGGATTTGTATTCATTGTCAAGTGGTAGTTGATCTACAGATATGTTGTGTATTATTGGTTTATTCATGTAGATTTGATTGTGTAATTCGACGGACAGGAGTTTGCACAGATTGGATTATTCCCGCACTTATGAGTTTTGATGATCTTTTGAGGATTATTGGTATTTTTGGAATACAAAGATGATAATTAATGTTGAGTCCATTTCGCCATTCGAGGATGCGAAATGTGGATTATGGTAAGGATTGGATTATTATGGATTAGTAAGGTTATAACGGTAAGATTACTTTGGTAGTATTCTTACTATATTATTACATTGGTATGTAATTATTTATGATGATGTGATCGGTATCATTATTGAGTATTGTGGGTGACCCCGTCGTGGGCTTTATTTTTAGGTACTTGGAGATCAGGCTAGTAGCGGTCGTGAAGGGATGAGCTTCCCGATGTGATACTGGTTGTGGCTTGTTTTCGGAGAATTGAGTACTCTTTTCCGGTTATTTATTTCCGCTGCAAATGTGTATTTTGAACTGTATTTATCCGCTGTGTGTGTATATCTCAAAATGGCTTTTCGGTATCTTTATCCGCTGCGTGTGTGTATTTTAAAAGGGCCTTTTTGACATTTTGTGAACTTGAGTTATTTCGTTAAATCTTTTCCTAAACTATTTTATCGGTACGTTTAAGTGGTAGCTTAACGTACATTTTGAACTGTCGAGATTTGGCACTTCGCCTTGTATTTTTCAAATGGTATTGTATGACGGTATTTCAAAATTATGTTTTTGAAAATATTTGAGTATTTAAGATATTACCGTCGTCGGCCTTTTGGCGCTTTTGAATTGGTTTTGTAATCGGTTTTTAGCCTGGTGGGTTCCGGCGCGGGACCCACGGCGCTGTAATATCCCGGATGGTTTTGGGGGTGTTACAGAAGATGGTATCGGAGCTTGGGTTTTATGAAACCCAGGCGTGTGTGTTATGTGGCTCTACCGGTACGGTAGTAGCGTGGCTTTTGAAAATGAGTTTTTCTGACTTTTGAGTCGAATCGATTTTTGGAGTTTCCAAAATTTTTGAGATTCTTTTCAAACTGCTATTTGTGATATTGGTGTGCGTTGGTTGTGTTGAGACTTCGTATGGGAGTCGTGTGCTAGTATCACGGGAGATCATCGGCTTCACGCACTGTAAGTATATTGGTTTGGTTATTTCGCTTGTGGCGACGCTTGATTGTTTTTGTGATGAGTTGGAAAATTTTGGACTTATCTCGTTGTTGGCGACAGTTGCAAGTTTCGAGGACGAAACTTATTTTAAGGGGTAGTATGTAATACCCGAATTTTCAGTATAAATTTTTCGCGTTATTTTATTCGAGATATACCGTATAGTTTGGTATCTATACGGTATGGATAAAATAAATTGAGAACCGAGACAGCTTATCTTGGTGTGATTATCGTTTTGACCGATGATATATTCAGGATATGTTGTATCGAGTTAAACCGATTTGGATATCGTATATCGTATGAGAATATTTTGGATTCAGATGTGTATTCAAGATGCCGTATGTTTGTATTTTGTACGCCGAGACGTCGAACAGAAACGATTGGATTTTGGCTAAGTATAAAAGCCATTACGTACGTTAAGCCTTGGAGCTTACGACGTAAAATGTGTTAGCTTACGCACGTTATATAGTGTACATAACGTACGTAACAAGAGGAATCAGACTTGTGATCGGACGGTGGGGCCCGTGGTCGGCGACTTTCGGCGCAGATGTGGACAGTGAGTCAACGGACGGAGTTACGACGTTATACGTGGTGTATTACGACGTAATACGAGTATAATCTTGTAGCAAGTCAACGCACGATTACGACGCAACGGATTAAGTGTTACGACGTTACGGAGTAGCCGGTCGAGTTGTGGCCGAGATGACTGGATGGCCGAGCATGGCGGTCGTGACTCGTTGGAATGGCCGGAATGGTCGGGCAGTGATTCGTGGTGGCGATCACGGTCGGCAGTGACTCGGCCGGAGGCTAGGATCGCCGATTACGCACGTAAGGCGGCGATTACGGCCGTAAGGGCGCCACGACGTAAGCCACCGCCGATACGCACGTAAGGGTTCCGGCAGACCGGAGTGTGCCATGGCCGATTACGCACGTAAGGCGGTGGCCGCCACGCACGTAACGCGCCGGCAGGTGGTCCGCCTATTTAAAGGCACGACCGAGTCATCCGGCATTTTCATGTTTTTCTTCGCTTTTGGCGATTTCTTCATCAAAGTGGATGGATTTGAGTAATATCATCATCTAGCAACATGTTTTGGAAGTTGGAATCATGGATTAACATCATCTTCCACCGGATCGAAGGTAAGAACACCTAAACACTTGGTTTTGGATATTTTTGAAGTTTCTTGATGTCTTGACCGATTTGATTCGTTCTAACTCAGATTATTGATGGAATCTTGTTGTATTCTTGAGATTATTCGTTGCTCTTGAAGTTTTGTGGATCGGATTCGAGTATTCCTTTGAATAATCGATTGAATTGGACTATGCCTTCAAAGTGTTCGATGAAATGTCTCAATGAGTAGAACTTGGAAAATTCTACACGTTTTCGTATGAATGGTGATGGAAATGATATTGTTGTGATGATTCTTGGTAATTATGGGAATTTTGTTAAAGGAAGATAATGAATTGGTGATCAAATGCCTTGATTATGTCGTTATGATTATGGAATCGTAGTATTCTCGATGTTCTTGGTGGTTTGTTGCGATTCATGATCTTATAAGAAGTGTATATGTTTAAGGACATGATTATATACACCTTGAATGGTGAATAAGGATTGTTTAGATGTTAGGACACATCGGATTATGTCGTATTGAGATTTTGAATATGATTTCGAATTAGTTGTGTTCTTAAGGAACTCTTGGATTATATGAATTGTTGAACATGTTTAAGAAGTGTTGGTGTTTTGGATATGAATATGGAATATTCACATTTATAACTAAGTTATGTATTTGGTACAATATTCGTATAGGAATACGAACATGATTTCGGATTTGATAAGTTTATGATTCACTCTTGAGTTTGAGAATTCATAAGTATTTAACAAGTGTTCAATTCGGATAATGGAATTATTTGAAACCTTTGGAATATGGTTATCTATAATATTGAATTGATCGGATCGTCCGGATTGATGATGATAACCGTAATTGGTTTATATTATGAATTTACAAGGAGGAAACTTGTATCCATATTTAAGATTGAATTTGGAATCGGTAATGTTAGACCCTTGTTGGTTTAGATTGATTATTGATATGATCTTCGGATTGTGGAATCGTATTGTGGTTTTGAATTCGTGTTTGATTGGTTTGGGTTGTTTGGATATGTGTTTAATCGGGATATTGTAGAACCATTGTTGATCGGTTATTGATTGTTATTTGTAATCATCGAGTCACGGCTTGTATCGTGGATATGGGTTCGTATCGGTTGAGTTGGATTATTTGGTATTATGTATATGATCGAGGTTTCGTTGAACCGTTGAGTTTGTTGGTTGAGTATGTCGGTTATTGATTGTTATCGGATTGTTGTTGATTGATTACTTCAATAGGTTGTGATGTTTTGATCGTGGATTATGACCGTTGTGTTGCGGTTGAAGTCGAAGAGTTTGTAGATTGCTTTTGGTCGGCCGAGGAGCTCGTAGACAAAGGCAATGGATATTGGTAACGGCTTCGTGGTATCGGTATCGAGGCAAGTTTATACTTGTTCGCTTTATAATATTTGATAAATGGTTTCGTTTTCATTTCATTTATAATTCATATAGCAATGTTGTTAGAAAGGTAAATTGTTGGTTAATGAGTTGTCTATCGTGCTCGGTTTGTATTGAATCATAAGGTATATGATTTAATTGTGTTCAAGGAAGACGTGAGTTATCTTTGGTCAAGGATATAGAATATCGGATATCGAGGATAGTTATCGTGTCGATATTGATGTCGGATGGTGGTTTGTTGGTATAAATGGACTATACCTATTTCGGGATTATTCGTATAATCGTGTATTCGTTCAGGGATGTTGTTCGTGGAAAGGATGTTGTCTCCGACTTTGAGGTATTTTATGTATCGTTTAGTTATGAGATAATTATTATGTTGAGTTGTTGTATATGTTGAGGTTTCGTAACGAGTTTCATATCGGTCATTCGTTGAGGGATGTTGATCCCAGGATTGTTATCTTGAGATCGTAGATCGTGTTGGTCATTCATTTGGGGATGATGATCCCGGGATTGCCGTTTTGGATATTGATTAGTCGTGTCGACTTTTCATTGTCAGTCTGTTGTTTTTCACTTCGATGAGTCTTTTGATCCTTATTGAATATGTGTTTCTTTGAGTTTCGTTGTCATGTTGCATCGTGACATATCTGGAGTCATATCTGCGTTCCGATTGGATATTGTGTAGGATTTTTAGCCGGGCACATATATAGTCATGCGTGAATATTTTCCGTGAAAGGCTGTGCACACGAGACGTAGTTCGTTGAGGCTAATTAGGTACATTGTCCCACGTATATCCTGGATTCCGTATACGGGGTGGACATGTGCACTGACACATATTCGGATCGGGCGTACTATGACGTCCATCTTTGAGCCATATTGTTTGGTCGTTCATCCTCCATTTATGGTTGGGTATGTTCGACGGTTTGTGACTGGTTGTTCATACGCCCGAGGGGTATGTTCGACAGTCAGAGTTATTCCTGTAACACCCCCAGGATATCCGAGGTATATTACAGCGCCGTGAATCCCTATATGGGACCCACCAGGCTGAACAGCATCATACACAACGACTCACAGAAACGATAAAATAACACCACGTCATAAAGACGCAAAACAGAACAATCCACCCGGTTCAACCGGTCAATATAACGTCATCATCCATCACAACATAATAAGCAACAATACAATTCAAACGAACAAGAACCCCTTAAGTACTCGAGTACAACTATTAGTTCAAAACCACAAAAGACAAAAAGGTAAAAGACACTAAAACATCACTCGTGCACCATCATCACGCACGGCCATCATCCGCGCATCGTCCAGTACCATTGCCTCGATGAACCCGACTGAAATTCATAAAACGAATTTCCCAAAACGGGTCCCAGAGGGGTTAGCAATTACGCTAGTACAAGTAACCAAATGAACATTTTACATCTTACACATATAGTAATGCATGCCATCAAGAAATCATAGTTTCCAAAATGCTCATTTCGGAAATGCCAATGACCAAACCACATTTGTAAAATGCACCACAATTAACCGCGGACCCACGGCCTTCGTGGACCCTCGCCGAGACCCCGTCGGATCTAACCCACATGGTTAAAAGCAAGCTCGCGGTCCACGCCTTCGTGGAACCCTACCGAGACCCCGTCGAGTCTAACCCGTAGTGAGCATACACACACACACAATTTCTCATACAAAACTACTATGTCAAGATCGTAAGTTCATAAGGGTACTTGCCTCGATTAATTAGACGATGACACGAACGGAACGGAAGAGTAGAACACGACCGCAAGGAACCGGCGGAAATGAACCTAACGATTCGAATAACACAATCACAACCAACTCTAGACGATTACGGAAATGAAATACACCGAAACCCGCCTACGATTCATGTATATTCATACAAAAATAACAACGAGGGCGACCACAACCAAACCCTCTCGATTCCGTAAAAATCCACAAAATATCCATGAATCCGTAGGGAAACTTAAGATACTAACAATATCTATCGTATACATCATGAATTCACCAACAAAACGGAACGAATCGAAGAAAACCCAAAACCCCAAATTAATCGAAAATAGGTTTTAGAACATTACCTTAGGAGATTCAAGTACCAAGATCCGAAGAACGCGTTAGATTGATTTCCGAGCCTTACAACCGAGGGAAGATGATGAAAAATCGGCTCCCGAATGAAGAATGCTTGAGAGTTCTCCTCCCTTAGCTCTCTCTCTCTCGCAGTTGAAAATGGGGTGGAAATGGCCGATTTCGTCTAATAAAGACGAATCGCACAGATTGACCGCTGTGGTGCCGCGGCACACGCAAAGTGTGCCGCGGCACGTGCCAAGAAAATACTCCTGTGTTTCACAGCCGCAAGATACCTGCGTGCAGCCGCGCACACGGTCTGCTTTGGTTTTGGTCGCAGAAGACACACGAGTGTGCCGCGGCACTGGCCTGGCACCGTGCCGCGGCACCGGATGGGTGTGCCGCGGCACATGATGCTTTGTTCGACTATCAATTGAAGGAATTTGTGCCGCGCGCACACACCTTGTGCCGCTGCCCATACCCCCTTTTGGGTTCCAAAATGCTAAAAATGATCCTAAAAGGGAATAAAACGATAGGAATCAATATTTGGGGGCCAACAACACGCAATGGATCCACGGCAACCAAACGGCGGTTCCGCACAACAACAACGAGGATACGGTTCAACGGTTTGACAGAAGGACACACCGAAAGATACACGAGGGTCACTACGACCGAGAAATACACGAAACGAAAATACAAGGAAAAGAAAATACGGATATTACATTCTACCCCTCTAAAAATAAGTTTCGTCCCGAAACTTAAGAAACAAACAACTCCGGTACCCAAAGACGCATGCTATCCTCGGTTTCCCAAGTTGCTTCCTCGACACCGTGTCTCGACCACCGCACCTTGACCAAAGGTATGGTCTTATGCCTCAATCGCTTCTCACGATGCTCCAAAATCTTCAAAGGACGCTCCTCAAAAGTAATATCTTCACAATATCAATCTCGCCATAATCGATGACGTGACTAGGATCCGGAACATATTTCCTCAATCGGGAAACATGGAAAACGCTATTAACATGACTCAAGACCGAGGTAACGCCAAACGGTATGCCAACCCACCTACTCGCCGAGGATCTCAAAGGGGCCGATAAATCTCGACTCAACTTCCTTTTCTTCCCGAAACGAAAACTCCCTTCGTCGGCGACACCTTTAGCAAAACGTGGTCTCCCACCTCGAATTCCAAAGGTCGACGACGGACATCGGCATATGACTTCGCCGACTGGGCGCCAACATCCGTTCTCGAATTAACTCTATCTTCCGCCTCGTCTCTAAAACGACATCCGGCTCGGTCCCTACCAAATCGGACGCCTCATTCCAACAGATCGGTGATCGACATCGCCGTCCGTAAAGTGCCTCATACGGTGCCATCCGACCGACGCGTGCCAACCGTTGTTGTACGTGAATTCGATCAGCGCAAATGTTCCTCCCAGTCCCAACTCCAATCCAGAGCACAGCACGCAACAAGTCCTCGAACGTCCTGGATAGTGCGTTCCGATTGTCCATCCGATCGGGATGAAAAGAGGTACTCAAATGTAAACGGGTACCCAACGCCTTATGCACAGCCTGCCAGAAGTGCGATACAAAACGACCGTCACGATCCGAAACAATAGACTTCGGGGTACCATGAAGTCTCACAATCTGCGCGATAAACACACGAGCTAACTTCTCCGGGCCCCAAGTGTCCTTGATGCCCAGAAAATGTGCCGACTTGGTCAGACGATCGACAATCACCCAAACCATATTCATGCCCGACTTCGATCTCGGCAGACTCGTAATGAAATCCATCGATATATCTTCCCATTTCCATTCTGGAACGGGAAGTGACTGCAAAAGTCCGGCCAGTCGTTGATGCTCGATTTTGACCTGCTGACAAGTCAAACATCTCGCTACAAACTGTGCGACCTCATCCTTCATGTCATTCCACCAGAAGTTCCTTCTCAAGTCCTTGTACATCTTACTCGAACCAGGATGAACGGAGTAAGGTGTAGCATGGGCCTCCCGCAAAATACTCTGTCTCAACTCTGAGTCGTTCGGCACACAAAGACGACTCTGAAATCTCAAAATACCATCCTCGTGAATCATAAACCCAGGAGATTTTCCTTTAAGAACGTTCTCTCGGATTTGAGTAATCATCGGATCCTCCGATTGCTTCAGCTTAATTTCATCGACCAGAGACGACGAAATCTCTAAAGCACGAAGTTACCCAACGGCTCCAGGCAACAAAACTTCAACATCTAACTCGATCAAAGCCCGCCGAAGCTCAGACTGCGACGTAAGGATCTCGAGCATTCGCAACGTAACCGGTTTCCGACTCAAGGTGTCGGCCACGACGTTTGCCTTGCCCGGATGATAAAGGATTTCGAGGTCATAATCCTTAATCAGCTCTAACCACCTCCTCTGCCTCATATTCAATTCTCGCTGGGTAAATATGTATTTGGACTTTTATGATCAAAAAATCTGACATGTGGAGCCGAAAAGATAGTGACGCCAAATCTTGAGCGCAAATACGACTGCCGCTAACTCCAAATCATGAGTAGGGTAGTTAAGCTCATACGGCCTCAACTGTCTCGATGCAAAGGCGATGGTCTTGCCGTGCTGCATTAATACACACCCAAGACCCTGACCCGAAGCATCGCTATAAACGGCAAAACCCTCGTTGCCACATGGCAACGCCAAAATCGGGGCTGAAGTCAAACGCTTCTTCGGTTCCTCAAAACTCGATCGCCTCGTCATTCCGCATTTAACTTCTCGATTTCGAGCAATTGTGTAAGTGGCCGAGCCGCCGAGAAACCTCGACGAACCTACGATAGTAGCCACTAAACCCAAGAAACTACGGAGCTCCTTCACATTCTTGGGCGGTGCCCAATCCAACACGGCCTCAATCTTCGCGGATCCACACGAACCCCTACTGAAATCACGTGACCTAAAAACATCACTTCCTTCACTTAACTCACATTTCGAGAACTTCGCATAGAGTTGCTCGGTCCTCAAAATGTCTAATACTACCCGCAAATGATGGGCATGCTCTTCCTCGGTCCTCGAATAAATAAGAATATCGTCGATAAAGACGACGACGCACTTATCCAAATACTCGATAAAAACTTTGTTCATCAATCGCATGAACACCGCCGCGCATTAGTTAACCCGAAGGGCATGACTACGAACTCATAATGTCCGTACCTCGTCCGAAAGGCCAAGCTGCACATCGGACTCTCTCACCCGGAGCTGATAGTATCCCGATTTCAAATCAATTTTCGAGAATACCACAGCTCCCTGCAACTGATCGAACAAGTCATCAATTCTCGGCAAAGGATACTTGTTCTTGATGGTCACCTTGTTTAGTTCGCGATAGTCGATACACAAACGTAGTGAACCATCCTTCTTCCGCACAAACAGGACCGGTGCGCCCCAAGGCGAGGCACTCGGTCGAACATACCCCGATTCAAGAAGCTCACTCAACTGCTTCTTCAACTCGGACATCTCTGAAGGTGCCATGCGATAGGGTGCCTTCGAAATAGGAGCCGCACCCGGCTCTAACTCTATAGTGAACTCGACCTCTCGATCCGGTGGCAATCCCGGTAACTCGTCAGGAAAAACATCAGGAAATTCATTAACGATTGGAATCGACGAAAGCTCGACTCCACCACTCTCCGCCTTCAAGGCATAGCACCAATAACCAATACATCCCTTTCGCTGGAGTTTCATCGCCTTCAAGGCGTTAATGACGAAGCTGTTCCCCCTCTTTCGCCCGGCGAAAGAGTGCTCTGCCATCATCGGCCAACATGGTGATGATTCTCGTGCGGTAGTTCATGATTGCACCATGCCGCTCGAGCCAATCATCACCAAGAATCAAATCCTCACCCTCGATACTCACAACAATAAGATTAGAGGGCCAAGTCCTCTCACAAATAAGCACGTACGCCTCGAACCTCATGATCACCAACGATCCCATCACCGCTAGGAAGCTTAACGATGAAGGGTTCACAAGGCGTCAAACGGTCGAGATTCAAACGGCGCACACAATCCGTAGATATGAACGAATGCGTAGCACCGAATCGAAAAGCACACCGACAGATGAGAAAGAATATAAACGGTACTGCCGCTACGCAGAGCCGGATCATCGGCTCTCCGCATCTCATAGACACGGGTGGGCGGAGCCGACACCGGAAGCTCCTCTTGAGGGCTGACCCGACCTCTCCCCGACTAGCACTCGGCGGAGATTGAGGAGCAAACGATCCCGATTCACACTTGGTTCCCTAGGCGCTGAAATCGAAGCTCGGGCACCAAGGATTTTCTCCTCTCAAAGACTGAAGCCTTTGTGACCCGACCGCCACACCGATTACACGTCAAAGAAAGGGTTCGGACAAACACGACCGATGTGGCCCGTACGACCACAATTGAAACACTTCACATCACGATAAGGATCACCGGTAGTTCCACGAGGACCCCAATGAACGAGCCGGACCACCGCCATGGGAAGTTAGCAGATTGGGATCTCGCCGACCCCCACTCTTGTGGCCCGAAAAGTTCCTGCTGACTTCGCTTACTCTCGCGGTCGCCTCACTCGCCACCGACATATCATAAGCAAGGGCCCTACTCGATAATCCTTCAATGTAGTGCATACGAGCCCCGACATATAGTCCCGAATGGGCAACTTCATCCGCTGGAGAAATGGAAAATCTTGTCACTCTCCTCGACAACTTGGGTCTTCACATAACCCAACTCTTTGTTAAAATCAGCAATAGCTTGAGCTACGGGATATCCCGTGGTTGAGCATCATAAAAGCATGTACCCGAACTCGTCTGATCGCCACGGCAATATTCGCCTCCATCAACTCTTGAAACTCAGCCCACGGCAAAGATGATCTTTGGGCCCAACGGCCTCCCACCACCCGTAAGGCCCCGGTGAGAAAATATTGAGCAATAGGGACTTTACGGTCCTCGGGACGATTAGTGGCAACGAAGACCTTAGACATCTCCTTGATCCACCCTTCCTACCAATCGGGTCCGAAGCTCCCGAAACCGAGGAGGATGCATCTTGATGACATCTTGGAGCCAACGGTCCGCTCCGCCCGATTAGCATGGGCTTGATCCGGGTTGAACCGCTTTGAGCTATTGCCGCCATTTGGTTCACCATCTGTTGCATAACGACCGCAATACCAAGATCGGCACGCTCGAGAAGAAGCATGGCTATGACGGTCGCCGCACGCGGCCTCGAAGATCGTGACGTGGCCGCCTACCGGGCCGCCACGCCCCGGCCGCGTCCACGACCACGACCGCGACCACGACCTCTTCCAGCATCCATACTGGAGTTAAATAAGTAGCAAAAGCCATACGAGGATCAGTACAAGAAAAGAACAATTACAAATCGAGAATCAAGGGTACGATACAAGGAATTAATGAACAGAGGAAGGAAAACTTACGGACACTCGGTAGTAGGAATCATGGCAAAGTGACGATGATGTGCAAAACCAAACACCACAAGACCCAATAAACCAACAAGCCTAGGTATCCATAAACCTAGAGGCTCTGATACCATTTTCTGTAACACCCCCAGGATATCCGAGGTATATTACAGCGCCGTGAATCCCTATATGGGACCCACCAGCTGAACAAAGATCATACACAACGACTCACGAAACGATAAAATAACACCACGTCATATAGTCGCAAAACTGAACAATCCACCCGGTTCAACCGGTCAATATAACGTCATCATCCATCACAACATAATAAGCAACAATACAATTCAAACGAACAAGAACCCCTTAAGTACTCGAGTACAACTATTAGTTCAAAACCACAAAAGACAAAAAGGTAAAAGACACTAAAACATCACTCGTGCACCATCATCACGCACGGCCATCATCCGCGATCTTGGTCCAGCCATTGTCTCGATGAACGACTGAAATTCATAAAATGAATTTCCCCAAAACGGGTCCCCAGAGGGGTTAGCAATTACGCTAGTACAAGTAACCAAATGAACATTTTACATCTTACACATATAGTAATGCATGCCATCAAGAAATCATAGTTTCCAAAATGCTCATTTCCGGAAATGCCAATGACCAAACCACATTTGTAAAAATGCACCACAATTAACCGCGGACCCACAGCTTCGTGGACCCCTGCCGAGACCCCGTCGGATCTAACCCACAGTGGTTAAAAGCAAGCTCGCGGTCCACAGCTTCGTGGAACCCTACCGAGACCCCGTCGAGTCTAACCCATAGTGAGCATACACACACACACAATTTCTCATACAAAACTACTATGTCAAGATCGTAAGTTCATAAGGGTACTTGCCTCGATTAATTAGACGATGACACGAACGGAACGGAAGAGTAGAACACGACCGCAAGGAACCGGCGGAAATGAACCTAACGATTCGAATAACACAATCACAACCAACTCTAGACGATTACGGAAATGAAATACACCCGGAAACCCGCCTACGATTCATGTATATTCATACAAAAATAACAACGAGGGCGGACCACAACCAAACCCTCTCGATTCCGTAAAAATCCACAAAATATCCATGAATCCGTAGGGAAACTAAAGATACTAACAATATCAATCGTATACATCATGAATTCACCAACAAAACGGAACGAATCGGAAGAAAAACCCAAAACCCCCAAATTAATCGAAAATAGGGTTTTAGAACATTACCTTAGGAGATTCAAGTACCAAGATCCGAAGAACGCGCGTTAGATTGATTTCCCGAGCCTTACAACCGAGGGAAGATGATGAAAAATCGGCTCCCGAATGAAGAATGCTTGAGAGTTCTCCCCTCCCTTAGCTCTCTCTCTCTCTCGCGCAGTGAAAAATGGGGTGGAAATGGCCGATTTCGTCTAATAAAGACGAACTGCACAGTTGACCGCTTCGTGTGCCGCGGCACAGCCAAAGTGTGCCGCGGCACAGGCCAAGAAAATACTCCCAGGTTTCCGCGTTGTGCCGCGGCACAGCCTGCGTGTCGGTACAGTTTGGTTTTGGTCGCAGAAGACACACGAGTGTGCCGCGGCACCGGATAGGTGTGCCGCGGCCTGGCACTGTGCCGCGGCACCGGATGGGTGTGCCGCGGCACACAGTACAGTTTGTTCGACTATCAATTGAAGGAATTTGTGTGCCGCGGCGCACACACCTTGTGCCGCGGCCCATACCCCCTTTTGGGTTCCAAAATGCTAAAAATGATCCGGAAAAGGGAATAAAACGATAGGAATCAATATTTGGGGGCCAACAACACGCAATGGATCCACGGCAACCCCGAAACGGCGGTTCCGCACAACAACAACGAGGATACAGTTCAACAGTTTGACAGGAAGGACACACTGAAAGATACACGAGGGTCACTACGACCGAGAAATACACCAGAAACGAAAATACAAGGAAAAGAAAAATACGGATATTACAATTCCTTGAGATCCATTATTGTTGATCATTTGGAGTCTACCTTGTTGAGGGTATTCTCGGTTATTGTTGGTCTTTTGTTGATCATTTGGAGTCTACCTTGTTGAGGGTATTCTCAGTTATAGTTGATCCTTTGTTGATCGTGTTTGGAGTTTACCTTGTTGAGGGTACTCTCAGTCATCGTTGATCCTTCGTTGGTCGTATTGGAGTTATCATGTCGATGATATTCTCAGTTGATTTATCGGTTGATCTGGTTATTGATCGTATAAGCATTCGGACTATATGTCGATGTTTTCGGGATTTGTATTCATTGTCAAGTGGTAGTTGATCTACAGATATGTTGTGTATTATTGGTTTATTCATGTAGATTTGATTGTGTAATTCGACGGACAGGAGTTTGCACAGATTGGATTATTCCCGCACTTATGAGTTTTGATGATCTTTTGAGGATTATTGGTATTTTTGGAATACAGTACAGATAATTAATGTTGAGTCCATTTCGCCATTCGAGGATGCGAAATGTGGATTATGGTAAGGATTGGATTATTATAGATTAGTAAGGTTATAACAGTAAGATTACTTTGGTAGTATTCTTACTATATTATTACATTGGTATGTAATTATTTATGATGATGTGATCGGTATCATTATTGAGTATTGTGGCTGACCCCGTCGTGGGCTTTATTTTTAGGTACTTGGAGATCAGGCTAGTAGCGGTCGTGAAGGGATGAGCTTCCCGATGTGATACTGGTTGTGGCTTGTTTTCGGAGAATTGAGTACTCTTTTCCGGTTATTTATTTCCGCTGCAAATGTGTATTTTGAACTGTATTTATCCGCTGTGTGTGTATATCTCAAAATGGCTTTTCGGTATCTTTATCCGCTGCGTGTGTGTATTTTAAAAGGGCCTTTTTGACATTTTGTGAACTTGAGTTATTTCGTTAAATCTTTTCCTAAACTATTTTATCGGTACGTTTAAGTGGTAGCTTAACGTACATTTTGAACTGTCGAGATTTGGCACTTCGCCTTGTATTTTTCAAATGGTATTGTATGACGGTATTTCAAAATTATGTTTTTGAAAATATTTGAGTATTTAAGATATTACCGTCGTCGGCCTTTTGGCGCTTTTGAATTGGTTTTGTAATCGGTTTTTAGCCTGGTGGGTTCCGGCGCGGGACCCACGGCGCTGTAATATCCCGGATGGTTTTGGGGGTGTTACAACAATAAACTCTATGAACAACATATGTTATACCACACTTACAAAGATCACTCAAGAACACAAGTGTGTTCTTCACTCAAAAAGAAAAGTTTACAAGAAAATGGAAAATTATAAGATGAATGATGAATGATGAAGGATCTAAGGGGTCTATTTATACACCTAAAGTCATCTAATAGCTCCAAAACTCCAGCATTATTACATTAGATCGGATCAATGCCAGCCATCCCCTCAATAATACACAAAAAGTATAAAAAATTAGACAAATCATAGCAATATGTCAAGAGTTACGGCCGTAACATTCAGGAGTTACGGCCGTAACTAGGGTGACTTACGGCCGTAACTCCTGAATGTTACGGCCGTAACTTGGCTTCATAAATTTTCTCATTTGAAGCTTTGATAGTTACCTTTTCAGCCCAGAATTTCTCAGACTTTGCGTTTTTGCCCTAGATCTTCTTCGGATGATAACTTTTGATATATAACTCTGATTTTGAATCCGGAAAGACTGCCGAATTCGTCTCGGAAAGCCCTACAACATGAATATATCAAAATTCAATAAAGAGAATATTTATTAAACATGTTGTTTCTTGAGTAATTCAGTTATTTAATCCGATCATCATCCGATAAAAATAAAATTATTAAAACTAATAAACTAAAAGCAAAAAACGAGTAGACTAGCTCAATTATGGGTGAATTTTATCGATACAAACCATGGATAAGTGTACAAAACTGACACTTATCACACCCCCAAACTTGAATTCTTGCTAGTCCCGAGCAAGACTCTTTATTATTCACACTCCAAAAAAAAAAAAGAAAATTAATTAAAATATAAAAAAAAAAAATCAAAATGCCATTAATAAACAACAACCAGCTTTATACAGTAGATAGAAATGAATCAAGATTCAAAATAAATCTACTAATGTTTTTGAAGTTAAAACAGGGTTTTTATTTTGTAATTTCAAAATCAAGGTTTTCCCCCCAAAAGGCTGATTATTACTTTCCCACTCGTGATACACACGACTCCCTTTAATGGTTGCTCTCGATCACTCGTTTATTTTTCGACTCAATATGAAGAAGAATTTCATTGGCGTCATCAAATATTGTGATTTTCACAAAATTGAGTGTATTGAAATCCAGCCGCTAAGTAATTCAAATCTGCTCATAAACTACATCCCTTTTAGTGATAGCTTTCACACCGTTATTTGCTAACGTGTAGCTCTTTTCACTAACACAATTTCTATCTCATTATTTTTTTTTCGTAAAAAGGTGATAGCTTTCACACCGTTATTTGCTAACGTGTAGCTCTTTTCACCAATTTTTTCTGAGACGGCAGCTACGCACCAACAATGGTTAGTCCTTTATTTTTCGCAAAATTTAAGACTTCCAAAATTAGGCAGCTGTTGCTGCTCAACACTTCTCCTTTTCGTCATTTATTTTTTTAGGTGATAGCTTTCACACCGTTATTTGCTAACGTGTAGCTCTTTTCACCAATGAATCCTATTTTTTTTATTAGGGAATAGAATTTTTGCAGAAAATCATTTTTTAGTTAAGCATGAAAAATCAAAAACTCCACAAATTAAGTAAATTTCAGTTCTATTTTTCATCAACCGATTGATTCTTCTTTTCTCAAGGTAACGAATGACTCGATTTTATATGATAACTACAAGGCTTGGAAAGAGAGATTAAGGCTCAAAAATTTTTAGAATATACAATTTATTTTACCGGTTAAAACGATTTAGAAGCTTGTATATAGCTAATTTATTGGTGTTTTGGCCAGATCTAGAAATCTCAAAAATCAAAATACTATAAATATATATATATATATATATATTCACAAAACCTAATCAATGCCAAATAATAAAAACACACCACACAATACACTAATCAAAGCATACCACAATCAAAATCAAAATAAACATCATAGTTCAAAAATCAACAAAATAAACACACAAGTACGAAAACACCCCCAAACTTAAAAGTAAAACTGTCCCGAGTTTTTTAAAAAAATAGAAGCAAATGAGAAAACAGAAAACTCCCTGAAATTTTAGCTTTGTGATCCTCCAGGTGTGTCGTCAGGGATGTTTAGGAAATGGAAAAGCTTTTCAAAGCACTTCTCCATTTCTAATTGTCGCTCTATTATTTCATTCTGATTTCTCACAATTTCAGCCTGGGATGTTTCTAATCCCCGAATTCTTTCAAGCAAATTTTCCTCAAAAGGCGTCAAGTCATCACCGGCATCCTCCTCGACCTCATCTTCCTCCTCGTAGCTACTATCCTCCTCGGGTTCCAAACGTGCCCGTTTGCTTCTCAACTGAGTACTTCGAAAAATACTACTCCGGCCGTTCAGTCGATCCCCATGTGTTAATATATCACCTCCCGCCGAAATTTTTACTCTCTGGCACCTGCAAATACCGGTGATAAGGCAGGGGTATGGCATATTCTGCCTAGTCGGGACCATGCCGGCATAGTGACAAATCGTAGTATAAATATGTGTCCCCAAATCCATTTTTACCCCTCGGCGGATAGCAAATAAGCCTCGCAGGTGGCAATGGAAACCGTCGTCAGAGTCGAGGTCAGGTAAATACTCCCGGCCGCCCACATCCATAAGTACCAAGCATCATCAATTAGGTCCGCCTGGTTATATCGGGGTTTGATCATCCCAATACTGTCATGCAGCTCACTCACTAACGCCCAGCGTAAAACCCTATCATCCGGCACCTCTTCATTAGGTAAGATAGAAATGTCAACCGCGTTAGTACAATTAACCCCCAAATACTTGTTAATGACATCCGGTGAAAAATTAATCGATTTCCCATTCACAGTAGTCTGATGATAAGTAGGCGACCCTACCTGCCCAATGGACTTGTTGAAAGAATTGTAAAAGTTTAGGGTCAAGGTCGGGTTACCATTCGGGAGATCGGAAACGAATTTTTCCCAGCCGTTGTCAATGAATTTTTGGATGAAAGGGCTTGTGATAGTGTCTCTATCCGAATCGCCAATAAAGTCATCAAGATTGAACAATCTTTCCTTAATGCACTTTGTGTTTTGATTTCTTTGCGGGGGTGCCGGACCTTGAGATGACGAACCGACCTTTTCTTTTCCTTTTGATGTTTTCTTCTGTGCCATACCTGAAATTAAACAAAATCAAATTCCTTTTCATCACACGACTATAATCATCAAGCAAAACCAATAAAAACATAAAAAAATTCAAAGATTTTCGTTATGGCATTTTGTCGGACACCTTGAGTTCATAGTTTTTTAACAAGTTTTTTTCATTCAAACTCAAATCCATAAAGCCACCACAAATCAATGAATCAAATAACAACACAAATATCAACAATACTAACAAATGAACAAGATTTAATCAACGAATCATACGGGAATAAGAATCGAAAAACAAATATGAAGAGAAAAACTAAAAACTAAAACTCAAGAATATATAAATTGAAACAAGGATTGAAAGAGAACCTGATGATTATGTGTTAATGTTGATAAGTTAATGAATTGTATTGAGGAATTTGAGTTTTTAGAAAGTAGGGATTGATAGGAGAAAAAATCGCACTCCCGGCCGCTCAGTGACTCGTCTGTTTTGTGAATGTGTTGCAAAGTCCGTTTTTTTTAATACAGACGAGTAGTTACGGCCGTAACATATCCAAGTTAGGGCCGTAAGATGCATTCGTTTTTCTAACAGGTTCTTTAGTTACGGCCGTATCTTTCCAGACTTACGGCTGTATGATGGTTTCGTTTTTTTTTTTTTGGAACCTGTTTTAAGATACGGCCGTAACATGTAGGAGTTACGGCCGTATAAACCATTCGTTAAAAATCATGATACTACTTACGGCCGTATTATTTTGGATACGGCCGTATATATATATATATATATATATATATATATATATATATATATATAAATATTATTTATTTATTTTATTTTTTTTTTTTTGTTTTTTAGAAAATTATAATTATTATATATGTGAGAATAATGAAAGAAAGACTCCCTGGATGATATGATCCTTGCTCTTGTTGTTGAATCTTTCCGTGTTACCCCCAAACATATTTGCGAAATAATAGAGATTGGGTTGCCTCCCAATAAGCGCTTTGTTTAACATCCTTAGCTTGACTTCTCGTCAGATTAATTAGGTATTTCCAGCATTATGATTGACTTTGCTGTCGAGAATTCTCCTCCAAGATATGGCTTTAACCGTTGACCGTTTACTTTGAAACTCCCGTCAGTTGTATTATAAATCTCCACAGCTCCATGAGAAAACACCTCTTTGATCGTGTAAGGGCCTGTCCATCGTGATCGCAGTTTACCCGGAAACAGACGCAGTCGTGCATTAAAAAGCAGAACTTGGTCTCCTGTTTTAAAATCTCTTCTTAGAATTCTGTTGTCATGCCATCTTTTTGTTTTTTCTTTGTAGATTTTGGCATTTTCATATGAGTCGAGTCGGATTTCATCCAACTCATTTAACTGCAGCAACCTTTTCTTTCCAGCCAACTGTTCGTCAAAGTTTAATTTTTTTATAGCCCAAAAAGCTCGATGTTCAAGTTCTACTGGCAGGTGACAGGCTTTTCCAAAAACCAGACGAAATGGAGACATGCCTATCGGTGTCTTATAGGCTGTTCTGTAAGCCCAAGGCGCATCATCCAGCTGTTTCGACCAATCTTTCCGAGATGAGTCGACTGTCATCTCAAGTATACGTTTCAGTTCACGATTGGAAACTTCGACTTGTCCACTGGTTTGTGGGTGATAAGAGGTAGCGACACGGTGTTTTACTCCGAATTTGGTCAATAAAGCCTTAACCTGGTGATTGCAGAAATGAGATCCGCCATCACTGATAATAACTCTCGGAGTTCCGAAGCGAGTGAATATATTTTTCTTTAGAAAATTTACCACGACCTTAGCTTCGTTTGTTGGTAATGCAACAGCCTCCACCCATTTGGATACGTAGTCTACAGCTACAAGGATGTATTCATTAGAGAACGATGATGGAAAGGGTCCCATGAAATCAATTCCCCAAACGTCGAAGATTTCAACTTCAAGGATGAAATTCATTGGCATTTCATTTCTTTTTGACATGTTTCCATGTCTTTGGCACCAGTCACACTTCGAGACAAGTGTATGTGCATCTTTGAACAGAGTGGGCCAATAGAATCCTGCTTCAAGAATTTTTGCTGCTGTTTTTGAACCCCCAAAATGTCCTCCATAGTGAGAGGAATGACATCTTTCTAATACCTTCTCCATTTCTTCTTCCGGTATGCATCTCCGGATGATTTGATCAGGTCCTCATCTGAACAACAGAGGATCTTCCCAGTAATAGTATTACAACTCAGAGAAGAATTTTTTCTTTTGATGATGGGAAAAATTTGGGTGAATTATTCCACTAACAAGGAAATTAACGATGTCAGCATATCATGGTGCATTTTGTTTTTCCTAGATATTAGAGATTTGGAACAGTTGTTCATCCAGAAATACTTCATTTATTTCCTTCTCTTGAGCATTGTTTTGGTCGAGTCTAGAGAGATGATCTGCCACTTGGTTTTCTGTTCCCTTTCTGTCTCTGATTTCTATGTCGAATTCTTGCATAAGTAGAACCCATCGGATTAGCCTTGACTTTGCATCTTGCTTTGTCATTAAATATTTCAAAGCTGAATGATCAGTGTAGACTATGACCTTTGATCCCAATAAGTAGGATCGAAATTTGTCAAAGGCATAAACCACTGCAAGCATCTCTTTTTCAGTTGTTGTGTAGTTTAGCTGAGCATCATTCATAGTCCTGCTAGCATAATGGATCACTTGCATCATTTTGTCCTTCTTTTGGCCCAGTACGGCCCCTACGGCATAATCACTTGCATCGCACATTAAAATAAAAGGAATAGTCCAATCTGGAGAAATGATGATGGGAGCTGATGTAAGCTTATCCTTCAAAGTTGCAAAAGCCATGTGGCATTCATTTGTGAAAAGGAATGGTGTATCTTTCTCAAGCAAAGAACAGAGAGGTTTTGCTATTTTTGAGAAATCTTTTATAAACCTCCGATAGAATCCTGCATGTCCGAGAAAACTCCTTACTCCTTTCACCGAAATTGGTGGAGGAAGTTTTGCAATTACTTGGATCTTTGCCTTATCGACTTCAATTCCATGTTGTGAGATTCTATGGCCATGTACGATTCCTTCCTGGACCATGAAGTGACATTTCTCCCAATTGAGAACTAGATTTGTGTCTTCACATCTTTCCAAGACCATGCCTAAGTGAATTAGGCATTTATCAAATGAATCTCCGAAAACCGAGAAATCGTCCATGAAAACTTCAATGAATTTTCAACCATGTCTGAGAATATTGACATCATGCATCTTTGAAATGTGGCTGGAGCATTGCACAATCCGAATGGGATTCTTCTATAGGCAAATGTTCCATAAGGGCATGTGATTGTTGTTTTCTCTTGGTCTTCTGGGGCTATTACGATTTGGTTGTACCCTGAATAGCCGTCGAGAAAACAGTAGTAAGAATGTCCCGCCAATCTATCTAGCATCTGATCAATAAATGGGAGTGGAAAATGATCTTTTCTTGTCGTCTTGTTTAGTTTCCTGTAATCAATGCACATTCTCCATCCTGTGATCGGTCGTGTTGGTATAAGTTCATTGTGCTCGTTCTCTATGATCTTGATTCCACTC
Source organism: Orobanche coerulescens (assembly GCA_033398695.1). NCBI lineage: Eukaryota > Viridiplantae > Streptophyta > Magnoliopsida > Lamiales > Orobanchaceae > Orobanche > Orobanche coerulescens. Next base: position 61,362,721 of record CM065819.1, read on the forward strand.
TTTTTGACACCATATGCATGTGGCTCACCCATGGACTACCTGAGATTGGATAAATGATTCCTGCGTCAAGTAATTTAAGAATCTCTGCCTTCACAATTTCCTTCATGTTTGGATTCAAACGTCGTTGATGCTCAATTGAAGGTTTGCAGTCATTTTCCATCAAGATTTTGTGAGTGCATATAGAGGGGCTTATTCCTCTAATGTCTGCAATAGTCCATCCAATTGCTCTTTTGTGATTTCTCAATACCCTTAGTAATTTCCCTTCTTCAAGTTTGGTCAATATGTTAGATATGATGACCGGAAGTGTTGAGGAAACGCCCAAGTAAGCGTATCTCAAATGTGTGGGTAGAGGTTTGAGATCAAGTGTTGGAGCTTCTTGTAAAGAAGGGAGGGGTTTAGCGGAGCTTGTCCCCAATTCTTCAAAATCTGAATGCTTTCTTAAGGTTGGTAGTGCTTCTAGATAGTTAACTGTTTCGGCCAAGTGATATTCTTCTTCCATCTTTGGTTAGAGAATTTGCTATACATGTCTCAAGAGGATCTTTAGATAGAATTTTCTCTAAAGACTTGTTCACCATGGATTCAATTGTGTCTATTTTTAGACAATACTCATCTGTGGAGGGTTGATTCAAAGTTTTTAAGACATCGAAGATGACATGTTCGTCTTCCACTCTGAGAATTAGCTTTCCTTCATAGACGTCAATAAGAGCACGTCCGGTTGCGAGAAATGGTCGTCCCAAAATAATGGGAATATCCTGATCTTCTTCCATGTCGAGGATGATAAAATCTGCTGGAAATATGAATTTATCAACTTTGACGAGCACATCTTCAACTATCCCACGTGGATATTTGATTGACCGATCGGCTAATTGTAGTGAAACTGTTGTTGCTTTTGCTTCTCCCAAGTTCAATTTGTTGAAAATTGACAGGGGCATCAAGTTGATACTTGCCCCTAAATCACAAAGAGCTTTGCCAAAATTCACTTCACCAATAGTACACGGGATTGTGAAAGTTCCCGGATCTTTTAGCTTGGGTGGCAACTTCTTTTGTAGTATTGCGCTACATTCCTCTGTTAGCATGACAGTTTCGTATTCTTCAAGCCTTCGTTTGTTGGAAAGAATATCTTTCATAAATTTGGCATAACTTGGCATTTGTGCTAGAGCATCGGCAAAAGGAATGTTGATGTGTAGCTGTTTGAAGATTTCCAAGAATTTCCCGAATTGAGCATCGAGCTTGTGATTCTTCAACCGTTGAGGAAATGGGATAGGTGGAACATAAGATTTTGTAGCAATTGGACCTTTTTGAGATGAAGGTCCTGTATCAGATTCTTTTTCTGATTCTTGATTTTGTTTACTTTTTTGTTTTTCCAGATGGTTTTCCATAGAAATTTCGGGCAACTGCACTCCACTTCTTGTTGTGATAGCTTGTACATTTTCCCTTGGATTTACCTCGGTATTGCTAGGTAACATGCCATGAGATATTTCTGAAAGTATTTTGGCCATTTGGCCAACTTGTGTCTCCAGATTTTTAATTGAAGCATCATTTCGTTGTTGATACTTCAGTTGTTGTTCAGCTAGCTTTGTGATTGCTTCTTCCCATCCGGGCTTCTTTTCGTGATGCGTTGGATTCAACACATTGTTGTTGTTTGCATAAGAAAAATTTGGATGATTTTTGTACCCTGGATTGTATGTTGGCCCGTAAGCATTGTATGCTTGCCTTTGGAAATTCTGAGCATACGCCACTTGTTCTGGTGGTGGTGTTGACTGCTCTTGTTTCACTAAGGGACAGATAGTGCTGTTGTGAGTTGCTCCACAAATTTCACATGAAAAAGCTGAAACTTGTGGACTTTGCACCGTCTTCACAGATTGAGGAGTTGAAAAAGACATTTCCTCGACTTTCTTTGATAGAGCTTCAATTTTTGCCAACATAAGTGAATAAGAATCCACTTCAAAAACACCATTTGGTTTCTCTTGGATATTTCTCTCTAGTCATCTTGCACTTTGTTCACTTATAACCTCAAAAAGATTATAAGCCTCTTTCATAGTTTTGTTGCCCAGTGAGCCATTTGATGATGAATCGACATTGGCTCGGCATGAAGGTAAGATTCCAGAATAGAAGTAATTGACTTGTGCTCCCAAATTGAAACCATGATCAGGACATTTTCGTAGCATATCTTTGTATCTCTCCCATGCTTCGTGGATTGATTCTGAATCTTGTTGACGAAATGTAGAGATTTCGTATTTGAGTTTCGCCACTTTTATTGGTGGAAAGTATTTAGTGGTGAATTTTTGGACAAATTCGGGCCAATTTGTTATGCTTCGTGGTGGCATAGTATCTAGCCACTCTCTTGCTCTGTCCTTTACATTTGGATATTTGATATTTCCAAAAATCTCCACAAAACGGTTAATATGGAGATATGGATTCTCGTCGGTTCTTCCATAGAATGAGTTGTTGTTGGAGAAGAGATTGATGACATCGGGGCGAATTTGAAAATTGTCCACTCCAAATGGTGGATAGATTACACTTGATTGAACGCTCAAAGATGGGGGGTTCATGAATTCCCCAAAGAGCATGTTGTCTTCATCTATTTCCGGCACAATAGGATATTGTTGACGTTGAATGTTTTGAACATTAGGTATTCCCCCCACCGGAGGAATTCTTTCGTTATCATTTCCTTGGGGGAGACGTGGATTTAGTTCGTCCGCCATTGATGGTGAAGAAATAATGTTTTTCTTTTGTTCTCTTCGCCTTCTTCTGAATGTGGCTTCGATCTCGGGATCTAGTGAAACTAAATCGCGATTGTATGTCCTTCGCATAGACAAGAGAATATACAACAAAGAAAAAGTTGTATTTATAACAATAGTTAATAATTTAACTTTTCAAATATAACTTATACTTCCCCGGCAACGGCGCCAAAAACTTGACACGCTTTTGGTGTAACTATCGCAAGTGCACGATATCGTATCAAGTAGTAAAGTGGACTTTTTGAGTCCGGTTTATCGATCCCACAAGGAAGTTTTGTTATAATTTGAATTATACACTATTAGTCTATTTTTATAGATACAAAGATAAGTGAAACACACAATTAAAAAGTTTGGTTTAATAATTGCAAAGAAAATGCAATATTAGTTTTAATATTATAAGGAAATAACAAGATAGCAATAATAATAGATTGATTAACGATAAAATGATATAGTTGGGATTACAAACTTAGTTCGTCATTAGTTATAAAAGATGTATAGGAGATCATAAAATGAATTTACTTATTATGTTGTGTAGATTCGATTTTCCTTAAAAAGACGGTTTCTCTTTCGAACTATAAAACGCCCCTTACATATTGAATCAATCCACTATATTTCTATGTTGATTGGCTTCAATACATAGCATTAGGATTTATGAAAATAACTCAAAGAATCATCTAAGGACTAGGGGTATATTTCTATCCCATAAAACAACTTAGAGTGAAGATCATTTGATCTAATCAAACATATTTTCTTTCGAAACATATGAAGACCATAAATATCGTCATTTATTGGCCAAATAAATAAAGATTGTTAAAACAATGAAAATCACACACAATAATAAGTAATTCACAATAGATCTTTATACAAATATAAATAACATGACTAACCTTGTTTATAATCCCAACTAAAGATTACTTAGCCCATGAAGGGTTTATTACACATATTACAAGCTTGTGTGGTCATTATTAGTTGAATCAAGAGAAAGAATTGATCCTAACTTCCTTAGTAAATAAAGGAGATAGAAACAATAAACTCTCTGAACAACATATATTATACCACACTTACAAAGATCACTCAATAACACAAGTGTGTTCTTCACTCAAAAAGAAAAGTTTACAAGAAAATGGAAAATTATAAGATGAATGATGAATGATGAAGGATCTAAGGGGTCTATTTATACACCTAAAGTCATCTAATAGCTCCAAAACTCCAGCATTATTACATTAGATCGGATCAATGCCAGCCATCCCCTCAATAATACACAAAAAGTATAAAAAATTAGACAAATCATAGCAATCTGTCAAGAGTTACGGCCGTAACATTCAGGAGTTACGGCCGTAACTAGGGTGACTTACGGCCGTAACTCCTAAATGTTACGGCCGTAACTTGGCTTCGTAAATTTGCTCATTTGAAGCTTTGATAGTTACGTTTTCAGCCCAGAATTTCTCAGACTTTGCGTTTTTGCCCCAGATCTTCTACGGATGATAACTTTTGATATATATAACTCTGATTTTGAATCCGGAAAGACTGCCGAATTCCTCTCGGAAAGCCCTACAACATGAATATATCAAAATTCAATAAAGAGAATATTTATTAAACATGTTATTTCTTGAGTAATTCAGTTATTTAATCCAATCATCATCCGATAAAAATAAAATTATTAAAACTAATAAATTAAAAGCAAAAAACGAGTAGACTAGCTCAATTATGGGTGAATTTTATCGATACAAACCATGGATAAGTGTACAAAACTGTCACTTATCAGAGGCCACGACGGACCGTACCCAGTTCCACACATTCACTGTTCGTGCACATCAAGTACCGAACTCCAGAGGTCACGACGGACTGTACCTGGTTCCACATATTCATTGTTCGTAGACATCATGTACCGAACTCCAGAGGTCACGATGGACCATACCTGGCTCCACATATTCACTATTCTTATACATCATGTACCGAACTCCAGAGGTCACGATGGGCCATGCCTCGTTCCACACATATACATTGTTCGTACACATCATGTACCGAACTCCAGAGGTCACAGCGGACCGTACCTGATTCCACACATATACACTGTTCGTACACATCATGTACCGAACTCCACAGGTCATGAGGGACCGTACCTGGTTCCACACACTCATTTCACCACACGTAAAGATCATCTCAAGACAGTACCACGAAACAATACACCTTATTACAATTATGTTCAACCAATAAACAATACACCACAATACTTACCCAAGTATATAATCAATCCGATCCAATTATCATAATCAACATGGTACCTCATTCAAGAACAACCACGCACAACACAGCAACACGGTTAGCATCATCAACACTGTAATGTCCGCAATTTCAGATTTCCGGTAATTTTCTTTTTTTGGCGGAGGTCCATTGTGACGACTCACTTGGGACCGTTTCATCATTTTGAGAATGATTAATTCTGCACTTTTTGTCACCCGAGTTCGTTTCGGTATTGTTTTATTGAGTCCCATGTTTTCTTAACGACTTTTCCGCACTCGAGTTCGATTCTTGTGAATCTCGTCCGAAATTATTGTTTCGAGTTTCCCGTAAGTCCGTTTAACTTTGTTAGACGTGTTGTGAACTTCGGTTTGGTTATTCGATCACGTATCGTGATTTTCGGACGTTTTGGGCCATTTTCGTAATTTCCCAAAGTTTGGGGTAATTACCTTCCGTTGTTGAATTTCGAGCCTTCGGGTGGTCGGAATCGTGTGTTCTCTTAGCTCTTAGATTCATATTTGCGAGTACTTCGTGACCGTATCTTCGATTCGTATTCAGGTTCGGGTTTCGGTGTCGTTTTCTTTAGTTCAGTGTTATTAAACGACTTTTCCAAGTATGAGTCGACGTTGTAAAATCACCATAAATTCTTGGAAACTCCAAAGATTTTGAATCTTCAAAATATTATATAGCATCAAGTTAGCTTTCCAATGGTTCGAACGGTGAGTCAATCGGAGTCCGGACGAGAGAGTTATGGTCGAAATAGCTCAGACACTCATTTTTCAGTTTTGGCCGAGCAGCCTGTACCCTGTGCCGCGGCACACTTAGACTGGGCCGCAGCACACAGTCCAGATTAGCCTATTTCTGCGGATTTTGTGAGATGAATGCTCATTTCATCTCTTCCTTCATTCCTCCTCTTCTTGGGCGATCTTGTGGGCGATTTTTGGGCGTTTTGCATCATCAATCCCAGAGAACTTCATATTCTTCAAGTTCTTGGTGTGGATTAACAACTCCAACAATTGTTCTTCATCATTAATCCAAGGTAAATTCTTGAAACCCTACTTTTGCGGATTTTGGGTATTTTGTTCGATTTCGTCTGTTTAATCCGATTTAACTTAGGATTGTGATGGATTGATGATTATTTAGATGTATTATATCATTTCCCTTGTTATTACATGGTTGGATCGTATCGATTCGTTGTTTTGGTCGAGTTCTTGATCGATGCCTTGAAGGTGTCTGGTAAAATTTCATAGAGGGGTTTTCGGGCGTTCTACGATTATTCTTCCTCGTATGATCGATGATTTATTGATTATATGTTGTTAGGGTCGAATTCTTGTGAAGAACTCGAGTCGGAACCCTTCCGTTTGTTGTCTTCTTCAGGGTCCGAGCTTCCCGGTCGAATCGTGTTCTTCGGAGTATTCGGTATCGGTTATTAAGGCAAGTATCTTATTATACGACTTGTGTCTTGCGACTAGTAATTACGTATGAGATGTATGATGATTTTACTTGCCTTCGTAAATATGTTCCGTTTGAATTGGTTGTGTATTCTGCAATTTGAAGGCTTTGTGATAATAGCGTTATATTGGTATATGTGTTAGGTGTTACACCATTTGTGCAGGATTGCGATGTACATATGGGATGGTTGTACACTTGATTGTGCAATGTATTGTGTACCGATCGTGTGTTATGTTGGTTGTGTGTTGTGATTTATGATAGTTGTTGCGAGTGTTGAGATTGTGCTATGTGCGTGTGATGTACGATTTTGTGGTGATCAACGTGATTGATTAACTGTGCTCATTGTCATATGTAATGTGAATGTGAATGTTGTGTGCTGGAACGCTAAGTTCACTCGTGTGGGTTCGACGGGGCCTACGAGGATTCATGGCACAGGTCCATGGGATCAGAACTTAGTGTGTGGTGCTGAGGTCCAATCGTGCGGGTCTGACGAGGCCTATGATGATTCATGGCACAGGTCCATTGAATCAGGACACAGTACGTCCAACCGTGCGGGTTCGACGGAACCTATGGTGACACGTGACACAGGTTCACGGGGTCGGGACTGGTTGTTGTGATTGTTGTGTTTGCTCAATCCGTGTGGGTTGTTGAACCTACGGAGACTCGTGGCAAGCGATCACGGATTCATGAGCATGATTGATTGTTGTGATGGTTGTGATTGTTTAAGTCCGTGCGGGTTGTTGAACCTACGGAGACACGTGACAGGGGATCACGGTGTCACAAATCAGGTTTTGTAAATTAAACTTTTTGTAAGAAAGTTTTAAGAAAAGAATGTTGGGCCGAGCCCCATGAGATTTATGGAAATGTTTTCGTACTGTAAATTGTTGAAATACAATTTTGAGATTTGGGTTATGACCCTAAGATTTTCGAAAGGTTTTGAAATTCAAACAAAATCCCGAGATGATAATCTTATTTTCGAATGATTCATAGCTTATCTTTCTTTGTGAAAACCTCCCGGGGATATTTTGATACATGATTGTTATATTGGATTCACGATTATTATTTGCTTGTTACATTTCGTATGATTTGATACTTGCACTAGTAAAACAGTGGAGTTTTACTAACCCCCGAGTAATCGGGGGGTGGATGTCTGTTTTGCGTCCAGGTACATGCAGATTCAGGGGAGCAGTCACAGGATTGGCACAAGAGGATGACGATCTGCGATACTAATCATGAGTCGAGAGTTGTTTTGATTTTTGTTGTGTTGTCAGAGTTTATTTCAGTCTTCCGCTGTATTGTATTTCGACCCCTGTGTGGGTAATGTTATTTAAGTCACTTTTGTCGATTGGGTTGTGTGACCTCATCGGTCTGTGTATTCACGTGTAAGTGACCATATCGGTCTATATCATTTTATTGTTTGACCCTGGCTGGGCAAGCATTTGGTTGTTTATGGATGTTTAGCCTGGTAGATCCTTGTGGAAGGGGTCTACGGCGTGTAATATTCCCATACGGTTTTGGGGGTGTTACATTTATGGTATCAGAGCTTAGGTTGCGGAAACCTAGGCTGTAGGGTCGAGTCGAGTCGTGGTTTGTCGAGTAATATGTTGTCTTGTCGTTTGAGTCGTCAGGTGACAAGTTGAGTTGTGCGTAGTCACAACGTGTCGGATATGTTGTCGGATGAGATTAGTATCATGGGCGACCGTCATCTCCGTGCGGCCTGTGGACGTAAGTCTCCTCTTTTATGTGAAGTACCTGTGTATCATGATTTTATCTAAATGAGTTAATTGCAGTGCATAATTTTATTTGCACGGTGTTGTGAATATAGTTGTATTTAATACGTGTGACATAAAATATATGTATAAAACTGGGCCTATTGTTGTTTTACCTTTGAACCACTGTGAGGGGTGGTATGGTGTGAAAATTGAGAACCTTGTTGGGTTTCGAATAAGGTATCGACGATTGAGTTCGTGAGAAACTCCGAGGAATGGTTTTGTTGTATGTTTAAACCAGATGCTGTGAGATGTATTTAATTGGATTGTGCATGTTGGACTGTATTCCTTTTTCCGCTGCGTGAGTTCTTTTGTAATGGCTTTCGGTATTTTACCGGTTGAGTTTTATTTCGAAAACCGATTCCCTTAACCGAGTTTTTGGCATTATGGCCTTGATCGTTTTGGCGAAATTCTTATGACGGTATTTAGTATTTTGTAAATGGCTTTTGTGAGTTTTTGAAATATTACCGTCATCGACCTTTTTGGCATTTTGTAAATGGTTTTTAGCCTGGTGTGTTCCGGTGCGGGACCCACGGCGCTATAATGTTCCGTGTAATTATCTGAAATTTTTGGGCATTCTAGCCCATTGAATTATCTTTGAAAACTTTGAGTACCTTAGAAAATAAATTTCGAGACATACTTTTAAAATAAATTATTTTCTCGTGGTACATCCAAGGTGCCACAATTATGTTTCAAGATTCTTCTACCTCGAGGACCAAAATGTTTTGAGATATTTCCAATATTTTAGAAACACTTTTACTTAGACCCGAGGGTCGAATATTTCCGAAAGTTTTTCACGAAAAGAAAGTTTCCTCATTTTTATCGAATGCGAAATAGTTTTCCAAAGTCTCGATAACGATGTTTCACGATTGTACTTTTTTTTTGAAGGGTGATACTCAAGATCAATTGGTGTTTCCAAAATTGTTTTCAAAATGAGGTTTTCGTTTTTAAAACCTATCCATTCCCGTTTGAGGGATGGGTATGTATGTGTGATGTTCGCGTTGTCGTTATGATGTTTGCTCCGGAGTATGATCGAATTGGTGGCATGAACGTCGAGGCGTTGCCACACATTTGTTGTACTAGCCCTCTGTGAGAGGTGTGAATTGGTGTTTACTGTTTATCGCCTCGTGGTGATTTGCGTGTTGTCGCACGAGTGTGAGTTGTTGAAGCTTGGGTTTGTACGTTTGTGTACATGTGTGATTGTTTCATAATGTTTGTAATTATGTGCTGGTTATCATTCGGGCCGTTGAGGTCGCCGAACGATACCGTCATTGTTGTAGTCTTTGTGTATGTATTACTCTACGATGGTAATCGTTGTATATGATATGTGTTATGATTCTTTGTTGTGCTGAGTTGGCATCTCCGCTATATTGTTTTGCGACGTTATGCCCCATTGTATCTAGCATTTGTATTTTTGGTATGCCGAGCCGAGGCGTTTCAACCGTGATGTGCCGGGGCATGCACGTGTAAATTGTCCTTCTCGTCAGTAACGCGTTTCAAGTGCGGACTCGAGGGACACCGAATTCAATTTTGCGAATTGGATACTGAGACTTTCGGAGTTCGCGCTTCAACACAGATATCAGGATCGGCTCTGAGAGACCCATGGGAGATTTTCCTGTCGGATGCTTTTTGTGTTGTTACCTTGTTTCTATTGTTGTGCGTTGCGGGGGCGACATTTCTTTTATAAGAGGTCGGATGTAATACCCGTACTATATTTGACTTCTGCAGTTTCTCCTTCTAAATTCTATCGACTTGCACGTGTTCGTCGATACTTTTTGAACTTGTTTGATGTCTCAGTTGTCATCGTTCGAACTGGTTGTGACCTTGTTTCAGATCGACCTGCTTGTCATCGTGACCTTTCCGAGTTTAGTTCGATTCTTATAAACCTTGTTTGGAAGTAACATCTTTCACTTTCTACCAGTTCTTTTAATGTCTGGAGTTGAAGTGGGGACTTCAGAGTCATTGTTCGACTGTTGTCATTCGATCATTGTTGTTCGATCGTTGTTGTTCGATCATTGTTATTTGATCATTATTGTTCGATCATTGTTATTTGATCGTTGTTGTTCGATCATTGTTATTTGATCGTTGTTGTTCGATCATTGTTATTTGATCATTGTTGTTCGATCATTGTTATTTGATCGTTGTTGTTCGATCGTTATTGTTCGAATGGGGTTGTCTAACTGTTGTTGCCTGATCTCGTACTACGAAGAATTGTCGTTCACCATTAGTCAACTGTTTCGAGTGTGGCCAAGTGGGTCACCGAGCGGTGCATTGTGAGACCGTTGCCAAGATGTTCGGGAATTGGGTTTTCGTTCCTACTCGGGGAGTGCCTGGTGGTGTCCCGTGATGTAGTTGTGTATCGCACTTCGTGCTGTAATTCTTGTAAAAATTGATATTTGTTGCGTGAACTTTTTGGTTTTGTTTGTATTCTACCATGATGTTTTATTTTAAGTTTCGGGACGAAACTTATTTTTAACAGGATAGAATGTAATGTCCGGTATTCATATTTTCTGTTATCTTGAATTGTTTGTGTCTTGACGTCGGACATTTTCTTGTTGATGGGAATCAGAGTGAATTCTATCATAATACTATATTTGTTTCTAACGCATAGTCGTTGTGGTCGGGTGCGACTTGTTGTCACGTGCGTTTCTTTGATTAAATGTGTGCATGTGATGCATCGTTAATTGCTCGTTATTGTTTTGAATCATTGCCGGTGGCGTTGTTATGGTTGTCGTGGGGCGCGTTGTTATGGTCGTCTCGGTCGAATAATTACTAGGAAATGCCCACAAGCGATGGGGCACCGCTTTACCGAACCCACCGAGCAATTTCCGAACATGCATCTAATCGCAGAACATGGCAGCCCACTACGATGTTTTGCCCCAACAAGCGACCGCCTCACCATGCTCGTCCGACGACCCAATAGGTTCTCAAATGCTCACGTACCGGTACGTCGCTCACTGAGACTGCCCACCAAAGCAACTTACCAAACTCCCGTTCGAGACAATGCCAGAAAAAGCCCACGAGCGGCGGAGGTGATCGCTCGACCGAACCAACCAACTCACGGACAGCATCTCAAATACAAAATCTAGCTTCTCTACTGCGATGTTTGCACAAGCAAGCAACACCCGCACCATGATCGCCCGAATACCAGGTTGGTTATCGAACGCCCACGTTAGAGAATGCCGCTCGCCCACACTACCCACCGGAGCAAGTCGCCAGAATCTTGTTATCGACACTGCCGGAAAACTTTCTTGTGTGTTTCTTTAGAGGGTGACTACTGGACTCGGCCCTTGGAAGTTACTCACAAGTAAGCAGCCAGCTCGCTGACACCCTCTCACATAAAAATCACGGTTGGACTCTAATGAATTCGAGATACGGATATACAATCCTTAGAACATTATTAATAACATAATATAACATCAACCGATTCATCAAAATTGGACTAGAATCGAAATTAAGAAGAAAACCCCAAAAAATAATGGAAAGAGGATTTATAAGGAATTACCTCAATTCGGATGAAGAATTAACGAAAGATGATGTTAAACATGATCAAGACCTCAACATATGATGATAATCTGCACAAGGATTGAAATCCTCATCAAATCGCCCAAAAACAGAGAGAGATAAGTGAAATGGGCTGAAAAACGCGACTGTCCTATTAATACACCTGGACAAAACGGTCCAGCAAAACAGCTGAATTAGCGCCGTGGTCCAGCGCCCTATTTGGACAGCAAGAAAAATGAAAAACATGAAGGAAACGGATCAACAAAACGACACATATTAGCACCGTGTTTCAACAGATGCTAGTTAGCACTATATGCTGACAGTATAGACTTTGCTATTTCGACAATAACTCCTTCGTCCGGACACCGACTGACTCGCCGTTTGAACCATTTGAAATCTAACTTTATGCTCTATCACATTGTAAAGTTTCAAAGTTTTTAGACTTTATAAGTGTTGGTGGTGATCTTACAAAGTCGACCCAAATGCACAACAGCGATACTCCTCGACAAAACAACGATCAATCAACATGCAACGAAACATTAATGGACAACACCAACGATCCAAATTGAAAACAAACAAATAACAAAGCACGACATATGATTACATAAACATAGGCACCACATATCCACTTTTCATCATATATACGATAACACGATACCAACATGTATCAATCAATGAGTAAATAATACCAACCGCTCGACAACAGACAAACAATCTACTGCATAAAATGACAAACAGTTCAAGATAACCGGAAATAAAAATCTCGGGTATTACAGGTTGTTTCAAGGAAATTGAGGTATTGAATTGGGACCGTTGAGGACAGTGCCCATCCGTGGGTTGTTATTGTTGTGTTGGCCGACTTAGTACACTATCATTCTTGTGAATTCAGCAATTATGCGATCATTGCCGTTTGTGATTGTTTGTTTTTTGGAGGCTAGTATCAGCTAGTATTCAAAGTAAGTCTGGGGATTGAACTTTTGCAGTTGGTTTCCTAGCACCTGCAATTCAGCAAGTCACGGTCATTGAATGATCTCATTGTGATACAGCTTTGGGCTGTTTGGCTTCGACCATCTCATTGTGATAAAGCTTCGGGCTGTTTAGATTCGGCCATCTCATTGTGATACAACTTCAGGCTATTTGGATTCTGCCATCTCGTTGTGATACAGCTTCTGTAACACCCCCATAAACTGTCTGGGAATATTACACGCCGCAAACCCTCTCCGTGAGAATCCACCGGCTAAACACAGAATAGGACATCACATATATTGCCGATATGGCTAAATTATGAATCATTAGACAGACCTGGTCTTTCAACAATAACATACAACTCAAATATACATAACTCTGACAAGACTCATGCCCACCCAAGGGTCAAATACACTCACAAACAGAAAAATACGACAGCGGAAAAGACCAAACAATGAGCTCCAACTCACTACACCTAAAACTAGTCTTCATGTGATTAGTATCATTCGCCATCCATCATCCTTCGTAATGATCCTGTGTTTAGCTCCCCAAGGACCTGCATGTACCTGGACACAATACAGATATCCACCCCCCGATTACTCGGGGGTTAGCAAAATCCCACTATTTTGCTAGTGCAAGTATAAAGTGCAAATATGAGCCATACACAATACATTTCGAGAATACAATAATCTGAATAACCCACGGCTCATTCACACCGAAAGACTTCCCGAGATTTCTCATTTGAATAAAATAGTTCGAACCGTAAAAGTAGAAATGAAACGAGGGGTCGCTTTGAAAGTTAATACAAGATGTCGGGAGTTTTGAAAACATTTGGGATTGAAGAGTTCTCAACTAATCGAAAACCACTTAGGGTCACAGTCCAGACATTATTTATTTTCCAAAATACAAACCGATCACGAAACATGGGGTCCACGACCAAACTATCCACATCAATTCACTCCCAAGGATAAATTACACAAAACACTTCATTCTAATGCCATTTTAGCCAAGTACCAAAATCCTGTATAATGTATCTCAACATCGAGAACAAAAACATTGTGATATTCCGGACATATTAAAATTATCGAAAACATCAACATCATCCTCATGATGGAAACCACACTTGGTAACCCGCGACCGTACCCCTTAGTATCGACCCCTAGAGGCCCCGTCGGACCGTCCCCGTGTGGGAAACCACTTCCACGGCCGTACCCCTTAGTATCGGCCCCTAGAGCTCCCGTCGAACCATCCCCGCGTGGAAGAACAACACACATATATGTTTATAAAACCATGTCTCGATTGTTAGTCACAATATATATAGTCGAGGTACCTTACTAGAATGGCCAGTTTGTCCAACACATACTCACGACCAAGTAACGATACAATTAACACTAGAATCCAATGATGTAGCTAGTACCAATCACATAGCAACGCCAGAAAATACCTTTCCAACCATGCCGAACGGCACAACCTCCTCATAAAGAAGTTACCACCTTTACCACACAATGTCACATGATCATCAGTAAACACACATTTCCCCCCACATACCTGAACGAAAGGTTAAACTTTAAATCTATAAACGACATAATCTCACAAAACGAAACCCTACGAAAGTAAGGTATTCCTATACTCAACACTAATACACATACTTAAACAAGCACATTTAAGAAAAAAACATACGAGTCATCTTTAAGGAAATATTGAAAACATATCGATTCCTTTGAAAGTTAATTATAGACATTCCTTCAGCACATATCGTTGATTACCAACTATTACATCCACAAAACACGTAATGTATGGGCAAGATACTTGCCTTGAGTATTTCGACGATTAAATGAGGTTGGTAAAACTCGGGCAGGAGTTATTAATCCCCAATTTCCAAACCTAATGTGATCAATATATCAAGACTCATATCAGGACTACTAATTCAAATCATAATAACACGTAGAATACGAGTCCATACTCTAAGGGGATTTTTATCGAACACACGGCGGGCATTTTGAGTATAAGAAATAATATAGTTGAAGAATTCGATCTCTACCCCAGTAGAATCGATGAAAACTACTAAATAACAACTAAGAATCTAATAACATCTAAGAACCATCCTAGAAACAAGAAATAGTAAGAATCAATTGGAGAAACTTGAAGAACTTCCATTACATACCTTGATTTAATCAAGAAAAGTGGATGATTCTTCGAGAACAACCTTGATATCCAGATTCTATGATGTTAGGAACAAGTTTTTGGCTTGATTTTGGAGCACAAAACTGAAATTATTTATAGAAAATGAAGTTGAGATGAAGGAATGCCCTAGAACACTTCAGAAATGAGAGAGAGCTATTTATACTCATTTGGTCGGATTTTCAGCATTACAGCAATTCCCGGCCGTGTTAAATGATACTGTCGAGTAACTGGCCATGTCAACTGGCAGTGAGTTTTGCTTAGCTAAAATAGTTCGACACGGCCCTTGTAAAATGACACGGCCCGTGTCAAATGACACGGCCCGTGTCACTGTACCAGGTTAAAAGTGTAGTCTGCTATTTAGATCATAACTCCCTTGTCCGGACTCCAACTGACTCACCGTTTGAACCATTGAAATCCAAACTCAATTTTATACAATGCTTTAAAATTTTAGAATTTTTGGATTTTTCTGAAATTTATGGTGAATGTATAAAGTCGAACCTAAATGTGGAAAGGTCGAAATAGTATGCCGATTAATCCGAAGCAATATTAAAACTCGCTTGAATGACGAAAAGTTTTGAACAAAACATGTCCAAAATGTGTCAGTGAATCACAAGCGAGTAGCTAGAATCTAAAAATATAGAAATGAAAAATACGGGTATTACAGCTTCGGGTTGTTTGGCTTCGGCCATGTCATTGTGATACAGCTATGGGCTGTCTGGCTTCGGCCATCTCATTGTGATACAACTTCGGGTTGTTTGGCTTTGGCCATCTCACTATGATACATCTTTGGGCCGTTTGGATTCATCCATCTCATCTTGATACAGCTTGGGGCTGTAGCTCCGGCCATCTCATTATGATACACCTTCGGGCTATTTAACTTCGGCCATCTGAGTGTGATACAAATTCAGACTCTTTGGCTTTGGCAATCTCATTTGTGATGTATTGCAGCTTCAGCTGAGGGCTTTCTGGCCATTTATAATGTATTGCCGTTTTTGTGAGGGCCTTCGGGTACCATTATTGTTATCTATTTCAGCTTTAGGCTGGTTTGCCTTTGGATAATTTATTGTTTATGCTCTATAATGATTATTTACCGTTTGGCACTTATATTCTAACATTTTGAGCACGTGTTATGTCGTTGGCATAGTGTTTCACGAATGCTTGATTTTACCATTGTTTGCGAGCATGTCGTATTATTGTTATGTCGTTTATTTTTCTTTAGATACATATCATGCTGTACATGTATTTGATATTCATTATCTGGATGAGTGACCCTATGGGGGCAGAACATGTTTTCATGTTTTAAGTGTCTGCGAGGAAGGAGTTAAAACACAGGGGCATGACAATAGCAATGAGGCACTCGAGCGATACTAGTCCTCAGTTGTTTCGTAGTTCATGATGGTTAGTTAGTAATTAGAGTATTTTCCAACTTGTGAGTTGTTGTTATTTTGTGTTATCCGAGCGAGGATCGTGGATGTTGTTATATCTTTTTTTATTATTGGCCATGTAGGCCCACCTTGTCGTCGAAAATTACATATCGAAATATAATATCGGATATCGTAGTAGAGACTATGATTTTTTCTTTTGGTTCGTTTGACGTATTTTACTGCGTTTTGCCTGGTGGATTTCCCGGTGTGTGGTCCACGACACTGTAATAACCTAATGAAATTCTGGGGGTGTTATAAAAGATGGTATCGGAGAATGGGTTGTGAGATACCCTGACATGTGTGTTGATCTTAGAATAATTTTTTATTGTTGACCTTGTTGGAATATTGGTAATGTGAAATTTTTCCACTTATGGATGTGATATTGAATAGATGAGAGTTAGATGTCGGGTGGTATTTTCTAATACCATCCAATAATTATTGACCGATAAATTATCCAACAAGGATTAGAGAAATTATTCACACTAAATATAGGACTTGTGAATTTTTATGGATGTATCACAGATGCAATTATGGTCTTGGACCATTCAAAGTAAGAAAGGGATACCGAAAATATTAGTGATTATATAATATGAGATTTTCTGGAAAGTATCGTACACAAGGATCGACTTTGAAAAAACACCACAAATTTTTGAGAAGTTGAAAAATTCTGAAAATTAACAGTATTGTATATACATGAGATAGCTTTCCAACAGTCTAAATGATGCACCAATCGGAGTTAGGACGAAGAATTTATGATCGATTTAGTAGAGATAGCTAGTGCCGGAAGCTTCCATGCGGTGTTACTGCCCATGAAGCACGCGTGATTCGGTCAATGGTGCCGAAAGTCACCGGGCGTGATGCGCACCCTTATGTCAGGCCGCTGACGTATAGACGTGCTTCACACCAACTTTGTTGACTGAGAACCTGTTTTGTGGCCTATAAATACACCCATTACTGACCTTCATTTTTCATCTCATTTCAAGCAGATTGGAGACAAAGTCCTCCTATGCAAAACAGTTCTTCTTGGGTTCCGATTGTGATCCACTTTCCAGGTGATAATCGGTCATTTTCTGGAAAGTCAGGGCAGATTTCCATTTCAAGTCCGCTAACTGCCCAATGAATTGGCTGAGAGAGGTTTTTGTTAATTTTCCGACGAGAACACGAGCGATTTCCCGTTCTGAAATATTAACTCGAGGTAGGTGTTAAAATTCCAGATTAATTATAGTTTGATCATTTTAAACACCTAAAGAACTTCGATTCTATTAACTTATTATTCCATAAAATTAAGTTCCCTAACATATGAATATTCATAAAATATTTAAATATTTTTAAGGTTATAATTTCTTGGCCTTTTGGAATTTTCTTGATAAGTACATTATATTAAAATTTCATAAAATTAATATTTATTAAGATATGAATGAATATTAATTCTAGGATTGGAAGTACTGATATAATGACTATTTGGATGTTTAAAACAACTTTTGAATTTGTATAATATAATATAATCTACTCACATTTAAATGATTACTAAAATAATCAATATTTAAATATGGTAAATAATTGGTTTGTATTTAAACTTGAATAAAATTCTAGACTTCTAACTTGATGAAGTAGCTTATAACCAAATTTATGAGATTTTGGTTATTTTTATGATTATTTAATAGAAGTATTTAAATAATCAAAATAAAGAATTAAGTATAATTATTTCGGCATAATGAGTATTAAAACTCTTATATGTTGAAAGATAAGATTATGATGGTCAACTACTTGGATAAATTGTGATGTAGACTTTGAATAAATATTTATTCGATTATTAAAGTAAAGATAATCAAATATTGAGTAATTATTGATTTAAAGGATTATTAAGTCTTAAACGTGGATTATTATGATTTGAATGGTAAATATCATATTTAAAATGTTTATGATGTTCTTGAATTAATTAAGATAACATAAGATGATATTATTATTAATAATAAAGTGTTGAATAAATATGGATAATTCATATAACGATAATTTGACCAATTCAAGGAAATTTATTGTGTTGAATTCATTATCGGATTCGTCGAATTGTGTTATTGAATGAATGGTATTTCGTTCAAGGTTGTTCGAGAGTTTCTTGATCATTAAAGGATGTCGTTCTTCGTTCGTGGGAGGACTTTACCATCTTCAGTTTGAGGCAAGTTTTATACTTGTACTGGTCAATGAGATTTATGTTATCATTTATGTGTATGAATATATTGTATCATTTTGAGACGTAGTCTCTTCATGATTGTTGATATCAGGGAATTGTTCAATACAATACCCTTTGGCAATTATGCCACATATTATTGTTGTTCGTCAATGGCCAGTTTAAGGCATTGAAACTTTTGTTGTTATTATTGTTGTCGATAGCCAGTTCGTGGTATCGATGTATCGATTGTTATTATTGATATTGATGTCGATTTAAGACATTGTTGTGATCATTGTTATTGATATTGGTATTTTGCTATTGATATTGTATTGGCCGATTGAAAGCATTGGCATATCGAATTATCATCTCTGTCGTCGATGACCAATCGAATGCCAAGTTCTTGGGATTAAATAGTGGTCATAATTTATTGTCTCATCAAAATTCAAATATACATAGTATATTTAGAAATAAATGATATTTTCCGTATGATAAAAAGGGTAGTGCCAAATTTATTGACAGTTTCTAAAGAACCATTAATATATTCCCTAAAGGATTGAAGATTATGCACTATTATCTTCTAAGTATCGAATCAATTTATGGATTTCTAGAGTATCGCTTGAAATATGTATGATACCGAGATAACAAGTGAGATAAAAGACACATACAATTTCTGAAGAAAAGAAATTGGTATTACAGAAATTATCAATGTAAATGACGTAAAATATTCACCACTTATCAGACCAGAAGTCTACAAATCCCAGTACTTTCAATATTTGCATGTTTGAAATTACTATTAGGAATATGGCCTCGAATGTCACTAAGAGGATGAGAGAGTGAGAGCATTATATTGTTATTATGAATATTAAATAAGGCATTTATTATTTCTACATTATAGTATATCAAGGCATTGTGATTTGGTATATAAAATAATAGCCCTTGCATTTGAGAGCAAACATTCCACTCCTTATGGAAATAAGGAGATAGGCACTGAAAATATTTAGGGCTCAAATACAAAACTGGTTTGCAAGTCGATAAAACTTAACTGGGCAGTAAGTTTAGACAAGACTTGTATGACGTGTACTTTGACATGTGGAGTGCCTGTCTTCACTAAGGGTTAGTGGGAGCACACGTTATAGGTATGCTAATAGGATTAGAATACTCGAACACGACTCACCTCGCACATGGATATTACTCTGGGATTGTCAATAACTGAATCGAATGGTTGTGATAGGTATATGTGGACCTTTGACTTGAGGTTTCAGTAGGATATGTGCTTGTGACATTAAGTTAATCAGTAGAGTAGTTCGATCCAATCGCTAGTTGGTGGAGTCAACCTCGAAATGCAACTTAGTGGGCAAGTAGCAGTCTCTACTAAATACCAAGATAGAATTCTTTCTCCTGTAAAAAATCAGGTAAATATCCTAAGCGGTTAATGGCAAATGAGATCATAAGTCTTTGGCCAAAACATTTAGAGCTAGTTGTATTTGATACATAAGAGCTCGGTGAGCTCGGTTTTCATTAACCGAAAGCATAGAGTCAAGTTACGTTAGTGTTTGACTTTACTGTGACCCTAAGCCTTGATCGGGACATATGATTGAAGGGTCTATACGTATACGACATTCACGACATAATGGTTTTGGAATGATCCGATCATTCATTCTTAGTTGAGTTACGGTACGGAGCCCTAGACTGGCTAGGTGTTACCCGTATTCCTTAATTCCTTCCATTGCTGACTAAGACGGACCTACGGCGTCGCGCACAAGGATATTTGATGCATAAATATCTATTTACTATCTCTTCAATAATATGAGATATTAGATATATAATTTGATTTATTTGATAAATCATGCGGTCTAGTGAATTGAAATTAATTATCGGTTGATTAATTTAATTCATAAATAATTATTTCTTGAAAATAAATTATTATAATTTTGTATTTGATAAAATTAATTAATTATATTAATTAATTAAGTATAAATATATTTCGGATAAACCGAAGTCTATTTAACGGACTAGACACCCGAACGTCCGGTACACGAACCGAGTGGCTCGGCTTGTTTTCTCGCCAAACAATGTAGGACGCTCCCCTCCCTTCCTTCCATGTGGTGTGTGTGGTGTGTTTAATTATTTAATGGATTGAGGACAAAAGGATGAGATTTCATATCTCATCATTTTGATCTCATCTCCATTATATAATGGAAATGTCTTCTCATTATGAAATGATGAGAAAAACTCACACACCTACAAACACATTCTAGCCGTAAGAGTTGAAGAAGGAGAGATATTTTTGTTTTTCATTTCTTGTTCATCTTAGAGAGAAAGAAAAGGAAAAAGAAAAGAAAAGAAAAATATTATGTCGATTCCTAGTCGTGTTCTTTGAGAACGAATTGACACACTAGTTTTTCGATCAATATCCGACGCGTGATAACATTGAGACACTCGGCATTTTCGGTGTTTGATCATTCATCAAGGTAGAACGAATTGGATTCGTGTTCGTGTTGGTGACCGAGAAAAGCTTGGCTCAGATTTTTACTTCAAGAAGATATTATCCAAGGTCTACGTGGGTATGACTTCTAAATTTTATCTTCGTCAATTTATATTCGTTTATATGATGCTTGATCGATCTATTTTTGGGGTTTTGTTTTATCCAGTTGGACCAATTTATTTTACGATGCGTATCTCGATTTTAATCACCGAATCCCAACAGTGGTATCGGAGCGAGTTCTTGCGATCGTATATTCGATAGTAGCATTTGGAATGCTTGTTTTTTTATGATTTAGAATCATAATTATTTTAATTGTTAATGTTTAATTGTTCATCTAAAAATTATTTTTCATGATTTTATATTACAATATAAATCTATTTTTCCTTTTAAAAATGGATTTAAATGTGTAATATAAAAATTAGAAAAATATTATTTTTGAATCCGGGATGAAAAATGAGCCGGAAAAATGGCCGGATCGCGGCACTGGGATCGCCGGCAAAGAAGTCCGCTGCCGAGATGGGCGGCGCCAAAGACTGGGCCGGATCTGCTCGGCCAGTCAATGCAGGCCGCGGGCTTGGCCCTGGTCTTGTGTTTTCCAACTCCATTTTTATATTTCGTTCGGTAAATTAATTTTCAGCAAATTAAATTGGATTTAATTTGATTAAAATATAATTATGGTAATTTTATATGTAAGGGAATTAATTCAATGCAATATTTATTTTGTCCGGAACAAATTAAATTAATGATTACGTGAATTAATTAGATTAATTCTAATTATTGGATTAATTTTGGTTGATTAGATTAATCATTATTACCATTTATTTATTGTAATTGTTGCATTAATTTTGAATGGGGATGTAGTTCGTGGACCTAGTTTTTAATCGTTTGTTTTGTTCGATTGGGTTGTAAAGGCCGTTTTGAGCCTATTTATTTTACTAGACAATTTGTATAGGATGCAATTTTTCAAATATAAAATTTATATGTAATGACAAAGACCGGAGGAAGATCCGCTCGAGAAGACGAAGATTCAAGACCGAGAACATGGAATTAGACTACGATACTTTTGTTCTAGGAACGGTTCATGAACTACATGTTAGTTTGAGGTCGTGTATGTTATCATATTGTATGACAAATAAACAAACCGATAAACCGCGCTTATAAACGAATTAATGTGCAAAGTGTAACATATAATCGCGTTAATACTCCCATTTACAAACACTAAGTTATAAAGGTTACAAGGTTTCATACCCTCCGTCAAACTCTTGGAAAATTGAAATTTAATTAAAATATTATTCTTCCGAGTATCTCGGGGTAATATTTTTCGGGAAGGTTGATAAATTCCTAGAGTGCATTAGAGGCCTTTGGTTGTGACAAATCAAACCCTTAGAAACTACATGGGTTGCCGGGTAAAATTCAATTTTCAGACTACTAGGAGTTGACAGTTTAAACTTAGATAGTTCAGCGAGCCATAGAAACCGAATGGGTTGAGGTCAAGAGAAATAGGGGTAAAAGAAGACCGAATCGTCCATTAGATGGGTTGGTGTTAGACACCACTTTATAAGGAATGATAGAATAGAAATCGTTGGGTTGCCCTCTATTAAACTTTGTAAAGAACTCGATCACCACTAAGAAGTCAACCGTGATTTCCGAATTTCACATAGGAGTGTGCAAATGCCGATAAAATAGTGGGAGTCGAGTTATGAATAAAGAAAGTCCTTAAATTCTTTACTCGGATCATAATTAAACAATCACTAACAAATCTTAAATTATTTTCTGCAGTTAAAAAAACTCTCAATATGACAATGAACCCACTCGCTATACTACTTGAAAAGAACATCGTGACTGGTCTGAACTATGTGTACTGGCTTCGGAACTTGATGATTGTCCTCACTATGGAAATGCTGGGATACGTCTTGGAGGCGGACATCCGAGCGGCTCCTGCAAGAACCCAAGTCAATCAGGAAGATGTCGATGCCCATGAGAAATGGGTCAAAGACGATGTAAGAGTGCGCGGGTACATGCTAGGCTCAATGACTAATGAGCTTCAACGTGCCCATGAAAATATGACGTCTTCGAGAGCTATCTTAGCGCACTTGGCTGAGCTCTATGGAGAGCATAGTCGAACTGCTAGATATGAGATATCAAAGTAATTATTTGGCACCAGGATGAAGGAAGGAGAGAGGGCTAGGGACCATGTCCTCAATATGATCTCGATGATTGAGATATTGGAAGATCTTGATATTCAGATGCATGCATCTCTCCAAACTGACGTTATCCTGCGTTCAATTCCTGAGTCCTTTTCTCAATTTGTCATGAACTTCAACTGCAATGAGATTACATGTAACTTAGCTAGGCTAATGAACAAACTAATGACTGCCCAGTCTCAGATGAAGACAAAGGGAAAGTAAGTTGCACTTGTGATTTCTTCTGGGACTTGGAAGTCCAAGAATAAGAATAAAAATAACAAAAAGCAGTTAGGTCCAATAGCCAAGATCGATAAGGGAAAGGGCAAGACCCCAATAGTTCAAAAGAGGCAATGGGTCCAAGAAAATGGATGTATGCCTCAACTGTGGTGAGCTAGGCCACTGGAAGAGGTACTATCCAAAGCTTGACCGTAATGCGCCTTTACGTACGGAACTACTGGTTTTGGAAAAAAATTATTCTGTAACTGTATATTCTACTTCTTGGATACTTGATTCCGGTGAGAGTTCTCACATTTTTAAAATGAATCAGGATCTGAAACAAAGTAGGTAGCTGGATTCAGGGGAGGTGATGTTACCGTCGGAAGTGGACATAGTGTCGAGACTTCTGATATTGGATCCCTTATGCTGAATTTAGAATCTGGTTTTATTCTTACTTTAGATGATGCACTTGTTTTTTCCAAGGGGCCCAAGAATATTGTATCAATTCCGGTCATGGACCGAAAGGGATTTTACTTCTTTATTGGAGATGGGTCCGATCGTATTTATTTCAGAAATAAATTGGTTGGTACTGCTACATTATTAAATGGTTTATAGCATTTGAATGTAAAGAATGAAAAAAATTTGAATACTATAACTAGTAAGCGTGGTAGGTATGAAACAAAGCAAGCACTTAAGTGGCATCTTACAATTGGTCATATTGGTGAGACCAAGGTTCATAAAATGGAGAAAGATGGGCTTACGGGTCTAATGGTATGAGATCCATATCCAACTTGTGAATCTTGCCTTCAAGGCAAAATGACTAAGTTATCATTCATAGGGACTTTTGAAAGAGCTACTGAAAAACTTGGATTGATCCATACCGACGTCTGTGGCCCTTTCGAAGTGGCACGTGATGGATTTCAGTATTTCATTACATTCACTAATGACCATACTACGTATGGGTTCATGTACTTAATGAAACATAAGTCTGAAGCTTTTGATAAATTCAAGGAATTTAAAGCCCTAGTTGAAAATCAAACAGGTAACCGTGTTAAGACACTTCGGTCAGACCGAGGTGGTGAGTATATGAGTACCGAGTTTGATGAGTTCTTAAAAGAACTAGGAATAGTGTCACAATTCACTCCTCCAGCTACCCACAATTAAATGGTGTATCAGAAAGAAGGAACCGAACCTTGTTGGACATGGTTCGCTCAATGCTTAACTACACTGATCTACCGATTTATCTGTGGGGGCACGAGCTCCTTACTGCTGCACATATCTTGAACGAGATGACCTTCCAAATCTGTTCCTAAGACCACATAAAATGTGGAGAGATAGGAAACCAAGTCTAAATCATATTAGGATTTGGGGATGCCCTGCTTATGTCAAGAAGACTAAAGTAGAGAAATTGGAAGTTAGGTCTGTGAAAGGTCGTTTCATAGGATATCCAGGGGATTCCATGGGATATCTATTCTACACGAAGATCATAGGATCATCGTTGCTATATAATCAAACTTCTTGGAAGATCAGTTTATTCAGGAAGGAGGCGCAGGTAGAAATATTTCTTTGGAAGAAATAAAAGAAACACCAAAAGAGACACATGTGCAAGATATTAGAACCGAACCTTCTGAAATACAAACACAACCTCACAAGTCTAGTAGAATTTCTCAATTACCTGAGCGGTATGGCTATCTGCATCAAGAGGAACTAGGTGTCCATGAGTTGACATAAAATAGTTAAGAGAATTATCTTTCTACATACGATCAAGCGATGGTAGATGTTGACTCCGCTAAGTGGCAAGACGCTATGGAAGCCGAGATAGACTCAAAGCATGCTAACCAGGTCTGGACTATAGTAGATCTTCCTAAGGGCATAGTGCCTATTGGAAACAAATGGATCTATAAACGAAAGACTGATGGAGATGGCACGGTTGATACCTATAAGGACAGGCTAGTGGCAAAGGGTTATTCCCAAAGAGAAGGAATCGATTACTTCGATACCTTCTCGCCTGTAGCTATGATTAAGTTTATTCGCATGATGCTTGCCATAGCAGTCCACTTAGATGATGAAATATGGCAAATAGATGTGAAAACAGCAATCCTAAATGTATTCCTCGAGGAAGAGATTTACATGAAACAGCCTAATAGATTCATATCTCAAACCAATATTTATAAAGTATGCAAACTTCAGCGTGTCATTTATGGACTGAAGCAAGCTTTGTGAAGTTGGAATCTTTGTTTTAACGAGACAGTTAAAGAGTTTGATTTTGTCAAAAATGAAGAGGAGCCCTGTATTTACAAGAAGGTTCGTGGGAACAAGATTGCGTTCTTAATATTATACATAGATGACATTCTACTTATAGGAAACGACGTAGGAATGCTTAGTTTTGTGAAAGCTTGGCTTTATAAATAGTTCTTAATGAAAGACTTGGGAGAAGCTACCTATATTCTG
This sequence comes from Orobanche coerulescens, assembly GCA_033398695.1. Classification (NCBI taxonomy): domain Eukaryota; kingdom Viridiplantae; phylum Streptophyta; class Magnoliopsida; order Lamiales; family Orobanchaceae; genus Orobanche; species Orobanche coerulescens. The sequence goes on from CM065819.1 coordinate 61,388,510, forward strand.
GGTATTCGCCTATACCGAGATAGAGCGAAAAGAACGTTAGGTATTTCCCAAGCCCTCTATATAGAAAAGGTCCTGAAGCGATTTAGGATGGAAGATTCTAAAAGAGGGTTTCTACCTATGCAACATGGTGCAAAACTTTCCTTAGAGATGTGTCCTCAAAGTGAGGAAGACAGAAAGGAAATGAGAAAGGTATCCTATGCATCGGCAGTAGGTAGCCTCATGTACGCTATGATTTTCACTAGACCAGACATTACCTATGCTGTGAGCATAGTAAGTCAGTTTCAGTCAAATCCAGGGCAGTAACATTGGACTGTTGTAAAGAACATTCTTAAGTACCTAAGGAGGACTAAAGACTTGGTTCTTACATACGGCGGTGGAGAACTTAGAGTGATGGGTTATATAGACTCAGATTATGTCCACATCAGGGTATATCTTTACTCTGAATGGTGGGTCAGTTTCTTGGAGAAGTTTCAATCAAAGTTCGACTAATATCTTTACATGTCAAGCCGAATATCAGGCAGCCACAGAGGCTGCTAAAGAAGCTTTTTGGATTAAGAAGTTCACTGAGGAACTTCAAGTGGTTTCTAATGCGGAGAAGCCCGTGACGCTGTTTTGTGACAAAGACAGAGCTATTGCACAGGGTAAGGAGCCTAGGACTCACAGGAAGGGAATATTATGCTGCAGAAAGTAGACACAGCAAATAACGTTGCTCATCCGCTTACCAAGTAACTATCTCAGAAGGTCTTAGAGAGACATCTGGAGAGTATGGGTATTGGATACCATAGTTCGTGGTATTGAGTGCAAGTGGGAGAATGTTAGGAATATGCCCTCGAATGCCACTCAGAGGATGAGAGAATGAGAGCATTGTATTGTTATTATGAATATTAAATAAGGCATTTATTATTTCTATATTATTGTATATCACAAGCATTGTGATTTGGTATATAAAATAATAGTCCTTGCATTTGAGAGCAAACATTCCACTTCATATGTAGAAAAGGACATAGGCAATGGAAGTGTTTAGGGCTCGAATGCTTAACTAGTTCGCAAATCAATAAAACTTAACTAGGAACTAAGTTTAGACAAGACTTGTATAACGTGTACTTTGACATGTGGAGTGTCTGTCTTCTCATCTCCATTATATAATGGAAATGTCTTCTCATTATGAAATGATGAGAAAAAACTCACACACCTACAAACACATTCCAGCCGTGAGAGTTTAGGAATGAGAGAGATTTTTTTTTTCATTTCTTGTTCATCTTATAGAGAAAGAAAATGAAGAAGAGAAGAGAAGAAAAATATTGTGTAGATTTCTAGTCGTGTTCTTTGAGAACGAATTTACATACTATTTTTCCGATCAATATCCGACGCGTGATAACGTAGAGACTGTCACGCCCCCAACATCAGGAAGGACGGGGGCGTGATGCATCGGTCGATCAATCAATCAAATGCGACAGTAAATAGCGGAAGCAAAATAACAGTTGGATAATATTTCAAAACAACAATCTTAGCCCAATGTACTAAGATTCGTTGTGACAAAAGCTGATAATAGAAATTACACTGTTCATAAGTTTACAGCGGAAATTTTCCAAATACTAAATGATCCAAGTACCAAACAAAATTAACTATTACAAGTTGGGATAACAATAGAAATTCTAAGAACAGAAGTCTTAAATCTTGACGACAGTCTTCTATTTGGCCTCTTCCACGAAGCCTTTTTCATCCTCTGCTATTTGCTCATTCTATGGTTTAAAAGGAAAAACGGTGGGATGAGACAAAAGTCTCAGTGAGTGGGTGATCGTGTGCGAGTGTGGCTCTTTCCATTGAAAAATTTGAAAGTGATGCATGATTTTATCAATTATGAAAAAGTGGGAGCAATTACAATTACATCAGAATTTTATAAAACAATAATCATTTTTTAGTTGTAATATTATAATCCTATTCACTTGACGGATGTCAAGTCAAGCAGTTAGTCAATCAGTCGATCAGTCAATCCATTTTCGAATCCTGCCGATGTGTACTTTGGATTCTAGACTCTCATTATTACTCCTAGCAATACAGGTCGTCGCCCCAATAGCTGAGCCTTCGCTCTCACACTTAGCGTGTGCTTCCTTAGCTCTTATTTGGGCTCGGTATGACCTTAGATATGGGTCAATACTCGGATCACACCATAATCGCGATTATACCCCAAGTCTACGACCCAGGTCCCTCGGAACACTTCGTTCCTCGGTTATGGGAATAGGAAACAACGGTACGCTTGTTCATGAACCGCAGCCGCAATGCTCGATTCAAGACTCGGTCTAACTGTCCCGACTCGATTTGGGACTCTAGAGGTGGCTCCTACAGCTCAAGAGGTGGCTCCCGAATTGTAGGTCGGCTCTCTGTTTCGTATGGGCTTAAGAGGTGGCCCCCGTCCGTCGACGTGGCACTTTGTCCCGATAGAGTTAGAGGCGGACCCGTCCATGGCACTTTGTTTTTATAGCACTTAATTCTCGGACAGTCACAGTTATCAATTTGACGTATTTCACAAGTATCACGTAAACGTTCGGTCAGTGATGTTAATAGCGTCTTTTGATTAAGTATGGAATATGGTTAATTATATTCGCAGCACGGTAATACGGAATAGGACTTGTATATAAATTCAAAAATATCCTCAATAATTTATTAACGGTCTGATGGGTTCAGGTCAATATATTAGATGGATAGGTTCGATGAAGCAAAAATGAGGTTTACCTGGAATAGGTTGAAAGGACGTTTTTGCCCTTAGGTTCAAGCCTAAGCGTTTGGAGTATGAAACAAAATCGGATGGTGATGAAATTTTATGAGGAAGCCAAAAATACTTCCTCGAATCCAGATCTAAGGAAAAATTCGGAAATTTCTAGTTTCGGGACTAAAATTTTCCAGAAATTACGATATCGCCCCAAAACTTACGGAAATCGTTCCGAGGCTTTTTATAGAGCTATGAATTTAGCTCGAAATTTAACGAAATTTTACGAGATGACTCGTAATGAACCTGGAATTCCAGATTTGTGAAAATTCCAGAAAATTTCGAACTTGGTCCAGAAGTTTGGAATTCTTGCATTTTGACCCCGAAATTATTTTAAAATTGCGATTTGGACTATTAAGTTTAGATATCGAACTCCGAATCACTTGAAACTTTATGGACAGCCCATACATGATATAATATGTACTGTCCAAGGTCCAGAATATGTTTTTCATAAATTTCAGTTTAGTCCCCAAACTTTAAGAAGTTACGAATTATGCCCAAAAGTTCCATTTACTCGTTTCAAGTCCCGTTTTGGCCACGAATAAATTATCCACATATCATAATATAGTCATATAACACAAGTTCAAGATTTTGGTAGGGTTTTCAACAACATTTAGAAGGAAATATATAACAATCAATTTATCACAAAATCGACTTCCGACTACCAAATCGGTTGTCATTTAAGTTTAATAAATCATATTACATGTTATTATAACCATAACATACCTATTTAAAGACATGTAATTACACAAGAATTTCAGATTGATACATACTTTAACATTTTTCATAATAGTCGAGAATTAAATTTAAGAAAAACGAATTACACATAGTTATACGCAATATCATAATATGTAATTTTAACATGAAGATTTTAACATAGATCATATCAACAGAATCTCGAAATACTTCAGATTTAGTACATGCATCACAAGTAAAAGAAAAGATTTCTACTTAGAAGGTTCGAAAGAGTTTCCACCCTCCTCGATCTTGCCAGATTTAGTCGGTTATAGGCCTCGGAAGTTCTAAAATGACCTCCCCTCTCACACTATATGGTTCGGCCATCACCATGCACCCCAAGGTGAGTATTTTGTTTGCATGAGTTAAAATTAAATTAGATTAGGAAGGTTTTCATAAGAAATTATGGAAATGGATATAAGGGATGAGATTACCTATTTCTTGTTGAATTTTTTTCTTCCTCCTCCTCCACTCCTTAATGGTTCAGCCCTCTCTCTCTATCCTCCCTCAATGCATATTTTTATTTAGTGTAAAATGAAATGTAGATCAAGTGGTAAGGGTGTATATTTAAGGTGATATTATGGGGGTTGGAAAATGTAATGGATTGGGAAGAAAAATGAAGGTGAGTGGTCTAGCATGGGAGGTGAAGATCCCTCTCTCTTTTTCTTCACCTTGGATGTCCCCCCTATATTATATATTTTATTTTTTATTTTTTTGTTAATTAATTGTATAGATTGTTAATATAATAGCTGGGTATCAATTTAGTTGTAAATGGATTAAGTAGTTGAGTTGGGCTTTAACTTGTAGTTCATGTCTTAGAATTTTTATTAAGTTGGGTTGAGTCCATTATTGAGTCTATATGTAATTAGATATTGACAAATAGCCCAATAAGTGAATCAACACATTATTTTAATTTTATTATTTGGTTTATCAAATAAATTGGAAAGTTAAAGAGTGAAATAAAATATAATGGATGTAGGTTATATCAAGTCATAAAATAAATATTATCAAATTACATCATGATTTAGTACATTATACATGTGATAAGCCATCGAATTTAGGGGGTTTTACATCCTCTCCTCCTTAGAAGAATTTGGTCCCCAAATTCCTACTCGAACAATTCAGGGTAAGATTTCTTCATTTACACCCCAGCCTCCCACGTAGCATCTTCTTCTCTGTTGTGATTCGACCAGACGAATTTAACCAAAGGAATTCACTTATTCCTCAATTCGCGTACTTGTCAGTCGAGGATCTTGATTGTCTTCTCTTCATAAGACAAGTTACCCTTGATCGGCGGAACGTCAGAAGTAAGAATGTGCGTTGGGTCTAGATGATACTTCTTTAATCTCGATACATGGAAAACGTCGTGCATTCCAGACAGATTGGATGGTAACTCCAGCTGGTATGCTAAACGTCCAATCCTTTCCGTGATTTTGAATGGTCCTACATATCGGGGACTCAGCTTTCCTCCTTTTCTTGACACTATCAAACCTTTCTGTGGTATTAACCTCAGGAAGACTTGATCTCCTACTTCAAATTCTAGATCCTTCCGACATTGGTCGGCATAACTCTTCTGTCTGCTTTGCGCCGTGCGGATCTTTTCCTTGATTAGTCGTACTTTATCTACGGCTTCCTTCACCAAATACGTACTCAATACTAAAGGTTCTATTTGTTGAGTCTTTGGCGTCCAATGGTCATCAATTTCCCAATGGAGCGGGGATCAGCACTTCCTCCCATACAGAGCTTCATAAGGTGCCATTCTGATTGTCGCTTGGTAACTGTTGTTGTATGCAAACTCGGCTAATGGCAGGTGGTGATCCTAATTTCCTTGAAAGTCCAGTACGCAAGCTCGTAACATGTCTTCAAGGGTCTGAATGGTTCGTTCAGATTGCCCGTCGGTCTGGGGATGCGCACTTGTGATGAAGCTTAAGGAAGTTCCTAATTCTTTATGAAAGACTTTCCAAAAACGAGATATGAATCTAGGATCTCTGTCCGATACTATGTCCGCGGGCACTCCATGAAGTCAAATGATTTCTCTAATATAGGTCCTTGCCAGCTTTTGCAAACTGTCGTCCTTTTTAACCGGCACGAAATGTGATGACTTCGTCAGTCTGTCGACGATCACCCAAATGGTGTTATAACCTCCCCTTGTGGTCAGCAAATTCGTGATAAAATCCATGGTTACCATTTCCCATTTCCATTCAGGTACTTCTAGTGGCTGTAGTAGTCCTGAGGGTCGCTGATGCTCAGCTTTGACTCTCTGACATGTGAGGCATCGTGCCACGAATTCTGCCACTTGGTTCTTCATGTTCACCCACTAAAAAAGTTTCTTCAAGTCTAGGTACATCTTGTTACCTCTTGGATGTATCGTATATCTCGAGCAATGAGCTTCCTCTAGAATTTGTCTTTTGAGCTCCCCGTCGTGAGGTATGCATAATGGTTCCTTAAACCTTACAATCCAATCATTGGAAGTCGTAAACTCGGGTTTCTCACCCTTAGCGATCTTGTCCTTAAACTCTTGAATTTTTGGATCTCTCTCTTGGGCTAATCGAATATCGTCCAATAGATTCGATTTAACTGTGAGGTTGGTACAAATTAAGCGACTACCTTCATGAATGGGTTTTATATAGCTCAATTCCTCAAGAGCTTTCCATTCTCGAACCATGAGTTAGGCCACTCTAGCCTTTCTACTGAGGGCATCGGCCACGACATTCGCTTTCCCTGGGTGGTGTTGAATTTCACAATGGTAATCTTCTAAAAGCTCTACCCATCTTCTCTGTCGGAGATTAATTTCCTTCTGAGAAAATAGGTACTTGAGGCTTTTATGGTCTGTAAACATGGTGAATTCAGCGCCATATAAATGATTTGGCCATTTCTTTAACGCGAATACTATTACAGCAAGTTCGAGGTCGTGCGTTGGATAATTCTTCCCGTGCGTCTTGAGTTTCCTGGAAGCATATGCGGTAACTTTACCATTCTGCATTAGTACAGCACCGAGTCCATCCTTTGAGGCATCACTATATATGACAAATCCTTGGGTTCCTTTTGGAAGTTTCAGTATCGGTGCGATGTTAAGTCTCTTCTTGAGTTCCTAGAAACTCAACTCACACTTATCCGTCCATTCAAATTTTACTTGTTTCTGGGTTAGCCGGGTGAGGGGTCCCGCTATCTTCGAGAAGTTTTGATGAATTTACGGTAGTAGCCCGCAAGTCCAAGAAAGCTTCGGATCTCAGTTACATTTTTTGGCCTCTTCCAATCCATAATAGTCTTTATTTTAGATGGATCTACTGCAATCCCTTCTCCAGAAATAATGTGGCCCAGAAACGCCAATTCCCTCAACCAAAATTCATACTTGCTGTACTTGGTGTACAACTTGTGTTGCCTTAGTGTATCCAACACTAGTCTAAGATGTCTCTCGTGATCTTTTTCCGACTTAGAGTACACGAGTATGTCATCGATAAAAATTACTAAGAATTGGTCGAGATAGGGTTGAAATACTCTGTGCATTAAATCTTTAAATGCCGCAGGAGCATTCGTGAGTCCAAAAGGCATCATTACAAACTTGTAGTGGCCGTATCTACTTTGGAATGCAGTTTTAGGAACATCTTCCTTCTTAATCTTTATCTGGTAGTATCCTTATTGAAGATCGAACTTGGAATACACCGTAGCTCCTTGGAGTTGTTCAAACAACTCATCTAACCTCGGGAGAGGATACTTGTTCTTAACCGTAACTCTGTTGAGTTCACGACAATCTATGCAAAGCCTCAATGTCTCGTCCTTATTTTTGACAAACAATGCCGGAGCTCCCCATGGTGATGTACTGGGTTTTACAAAACCCACGTCGAGTAGCTTCTGTAGTTGTACCTTCAACTCTTGTAGCTACAGTGGTGCCATTTGATATGGTGCCTTTGCAATGGGAGCCTTCCCAGGCATGATTTCGATATTGAATTCAACCTCTTTGTTAGGTGGTAGGGAGGTTAATTCTTCAGGAAATACGTCAGGGTATGCAGACACTTCACATATGGTTTCTATGCCTGACTTACTCTTGGGCTTGTTAATGATGAAGGCTAAAAATCCGGTTGCCCCTCTAGCAACTGCCTTCCTAGCAGTGATAGCTAATATTATAGGTGCTAGGTTGACTCAAGCGTCTCCAATTAATTCCACAATTGGCTTGTTAGGTTCGCAAAACCTAACTATATTAGAATGACAATCCAATTGTGCGTACTGCTTAGATAGCCAATCCATTCCTAGGATGATGTCATACTCCAATATTGGAAGCACTACTAAATCGGCAGAATAACAGTTACCGCTGATGATCACATCACACGCAGAATGGATTTTTTCCGTTAGCTGACTAACTCCCATCGAGGTAGATACTTCTTGACATAATGGTAAGGATTCTAATGGTCTATCAAGTTTCTTAGAAAAATGCGGAGCAACAAATGATTGGGACGATCCTAGATCTATAAGTGTTCGTGCAAGTTGATTAGATATCAGGAGCGTACCTTCCACCACATCGTTGTTCTCTAGTGCCTCCTGACCAGTAAATGCGAATACTTGAGCTGGGGCTTTCCCTTTGTTGTTTCCTGGTTTGGCTATAGTAGCTGGTTTGATCGCCAAGGGGTTCATATCTGGGCATTCTCGAATCTGATGATCTGGGCTGCCGCAACGTATGCACTTTCCGAGCTTCCTCCAACACAACTCTGACTTATGCCCTTTCCTACCACAGTGGGTGCAAGGCGATGATGGTTTGTTGAGACTTGGTGCCTTTGTCCCACTCGAGCTTCCTTGAGTTCCCGTCCTCTTAAACTTTTGTGGTGGCATTGATGTTGGTCGGGTAGCAGGCCTCTTGGCGTTGCTGGAGAAACGGCGATAACCTCGCAGTTCCGCTCTCGATCTGGGTGGCGGCTTCCACTGCTTGGTTAAGTGTCGTCAGCTGAACAGTTAGTAGGCTCTGTTTAAGCGACTGTCTCAGTCCTCTAGTGAACTTATAGAGCTTGTCCTCCTCAGTTGTTACCAATCCAGGTGCGTATTTAGACAATCTGTTAAACTGGTCTTCATATTGAGCGACTGTCATGGCTCCTTGCTTTTAGTGGTAGAACTCGTCTCGTCTAGCCTCTATGGCTGCTGCTGACACGTATTGATTTCGAAAGTCGGTCAGGAAGTTAGCCCATGTCCTGACATGGTTTTCTCTCGTCCAGCGCTCGTTTACACTCCTCCACTAGTCATGAGCTGCGGCCTCAAGTCGGAATACAGCCAGAGATATCTTCTGTTCATTAGTATACTGAAGGGCATTGAAAATTCCCTCAATTCGATCTAACCAGAATTCAGCTTTGATATCGTCGGTTTCCCCGTCAAAGGTAGGCGGGTTGAAGCGTAAGAGCCTTTCCAAGGTGCGATCATGAGTTTCGTTGTGGTTCACGTTGTTAGCAGGTTGCGGTTGTAGGAAGTTCGTCAGTTGAATTAGGAGAGCGTGAGCGATCATCGCATTGATGCTGCTCGTCACGATTCATGCGAGGGCGTCCACGCCTTCGGTCAGCCATCTATTATAAGTTAGGGAATGTGGGAGGATTAACAATTTTATGTGGAGTTATTAATATTCTATGTTGTCATGTAGAATTAAGTGCATGATTGAACACTTATAGTTGTTCTGGTTAAGTTTGGCTTATCCGCCTGAGCATACATATCGATTTAGGTGTATTCGGATTTTCCTTGGTCAAATCTTTATTATCTGCGGGGTCCATCTAATTATAAAACTAAGTCAGTATCTCGCAAGATCTAATATCCAACACAAAACTCTATTAAGCATAAATAATCATTAAGGCAGTGAACTTAATGATTCAACAAATATGCTTATATGATACTAACGACAAAGGAAGAATAATACTCCATCATTAAAAAGACAATAAAGTTTAGTGGAGTTTAAAGGAACTTCATCAATTTTGAATATATAGTGACATGACTTTGAGAAATGGATAAGTGAAATAAACTATATCTGTTTCAAGAGTTCAATAGAAGAATTGATTCAGTCGGCAAAATGCCGTGGATACTTAATCAAGTACCTTGGCCAATGACTTAAGGAATTTGAATTTGACTATGCATATTCCAAGTGAATAATGACATGTCAAAAGAGATCTTTATGAAAATTGACTCGAGAAATCAATTTTGGGTCTCAATCATACGGTTCACTTCATCCTAGGTGAAATTCCCATCTAAGTCCGAAGAATCTTATCCTGGTTAGCCCGAGGTAAGTGTCCTTCTCACAAAGCGGGCTCTGATACCACTTCTGTCACACCCCCAACATCGGGAAGGACGAGGGCACGACGCATCAGTCGATCAATCAATCAAATGCGACAATAAATAGCGGAAGCAAACTAACAGTTGGATAATATTTCAAAACAATAATCTTAGCCCGATGTACTAAGATTCGTTGTAACAAAAGCTAATAATCGAAATTACACTTTTTATAAGTTTGCAGCGTAAATTTTCCAAATACTAAATGATCCAAGTACCAAAAAAAATTAAATATTACAAGTTGGGATAACAACAGAAATTCTAAGAACAGAAGTCTTAAATCTTGACGGCAGTCTTCTATTCGGCCTCTTCCACGAAGCATTCTTCGTCCTCTACTATTTGCTCATTCTATGGTTTAAAAGGGAAAATGGTAGGGTGAGACAAAAGGTCTCAGTGAGTGGGTGATCGTGTGCGAGTGTGGCTCTTTCCGTTGAAAATTTTTAAGTGATGCATGATTTTATCAATTATGAAAAAGTGGGAACAATTACAATTACGTCAGAATTTTATAAAATAATAATCATTTTGTAGTAGTAATATTATAATCCTGTCCCCGTGGACGGACGTCAAGTCAAGCAGTTAGTCAATCAGTCGATTAGTCAATCCAGTTTCGAATCCTCCCGATGTGGACTTTAGATGCTAGACTCTCCTTATTACTCCTAGTAATATAGATCGTCGCACCAATAGCTGAGCCTTCGCTCTCACACTTAGCGTGTGATTCCTTATCTCTTATCTGGACTCGGTATGTCCTTAGCTGTGGGTCAAAATCCGGATCACAACATAATCGCGATTATACCCTAAGTCTATGACCTAGGTCCCTAGGAACACTCCCTTCCTCGGTTATAGGAATAGGAAACAACGGTTGCCTCGTTCATGAACCGCAGCCACGCTGCTCGATCCAAGACTCGGTCTAACCATCCCGACTCGATTTGGGACTGTAGAGGTTGCTCCTACAGCTCAAGAGGTGGCCCCCGGATTGTAGGTCGGCTCTCTGTATCGTATGGGCTTAAGAGGTGGCCCCCGTCCGTCGACGTGGCACTTTGTCCCGATAAAGTTAGAGGCGGACCCGTCCGTGGCACTTTGTTTGTATAGCACTTAACTCCCGGAAAGTCAAAGTTATCAATTTGACGCATTTCACAAGTATCACATAAATGTTCGGTCTGCGAGGTTAATAGCGTCTTTTGATTAAGTATGGAATATGGTTAATTATATTTGTGGCACGGTAATACGGAATCGGACTTGTACATAAATTCGAAAATATACTCAATAATTTATTAACGGTCTGATGGGTTCTGGTCAATATATTAGATGAATAGGTTCGATGAAACAAAAACGAGGTTTACCTGGAATAGGTTGAAATGATGTTTTTACGCTTAGGTTCAATGCTAAGCGTTTGGAGTATGAAACGAAATCGGATGGTGATGAAATTATATGAGGAGGCCAAAAATACTTCCTCGACTCCAGATTTAAGGAAAAATTCGGAAATTTCCTGTTTCGGGACTGAAATTTTCCAGAAATTACGTTATCGCCCCAAAACTTACGGAAATCGTTCTGAGGCTTATAGAGCTATGAATTTAGCTCGGAATTTAACGAAATTTGACGATATGAATCGTAATGAACCTGGAATTCCAGATTTGTTAAAATTCCAGAAAATTTCGGATTTAGTCCAGAAGTTTGGAATTCTTGCATTTTGACCCCGAAATTGTTTTAAAATTGCGATTTGGACTATTAAGTTTAGATATCGAACTCCGAATCATTTGAAACTTTATGGACAGCCCATACATGATAAAATATATACTGTCCAAGGTCAAGAATATTTTTTCGTAAATTTCAGTTTAGTTCCCAGACTTTAAGAAATTACGAATTATGCCCAAAAGTTCTGTTTACTCGTTTCATGTCCCTTTTTAGCCACAAATAAATTATCCACATATCATAATATAGTCATATAACACATGTTCCAGATTTTGGTAGGGTTTTCAACAACATTTAGAAGGAAATATAAAACAATCAATTTATCACAAAATCGACTTCCGACTACCAAATCGGTTATCGTTTATGTTTAATAAATCGTATTGCATGTTGTTATAACCATAACATATATCTTTACAGACATGCAATTAGACAAGAATTTCAGATTAATACATACTTCCACATTTTTCATAATATTCGAGAATTAAATTTAAGAAAAACGAATTACACATAGTTATACGCAATATCATAATATATAATTTTAACATGAAGATTTTAATATAGATCATATCAATTGAATCTCGAAATACTTCAGATTTAGTACATGCATCACAAGTAAAAGAAAAGATTTCTACTTAGAAGGTTTGAAAGAGTTTTCACCCACCTCGATCTTGCCGGATTTAGTCGGTTATAGGCCTTGGAAGTTGAAATATGACCTCCCCTCTCACACTATATGGTTCGGCCATAACCGTGCATCCCAAGATGAGTATTTTGTTTGCATGAGTTAAAATTAAATTAGATTAGGAAGGTTTTCATAAGAAATTATGGAAATGGATATAAGGGATGAGATTACCTATTTCTTGTTGAATTTTCTTCTTCCTCCTCCTTCACTCCTCAATGGTTCGTCCCTCTCTCTATGCTCCCTCAATGCAGATTTTTATTTTGTGTGAAATGAAAAGTAGGTCAAGTGGTAAGGGTGTATATTTAAGGTGATATTATGGGGGTTGGAAAATGTAATGGATTGGGAAGAAAAATGAAGGTGAGTGGTCTAGCATGGGAGGTGAAGATCCCTCTCTGTTTTTCTTCACCTTGGCCGTCCACACCCCCCCCCCCCCCGCCATATTAAATTTTATTTATTTTTTTGTTAATTAATTGTATAGATTGTTAATATAATAGTTGGGTATCAATTTAGTTGTAAATGGATTAAGTAGTTGAGTTGGGCTTTAACTTATAGTTCATGTCTTAGAATTTTTATTAAGTTGGGTTGAGTCCATTAGTAAGTATATATGTAATTAGATGTTAACAGATAGCCCAATAGGTGAATCAACACATATTTTAATTTTATTATTTGGTTTATCAAATACATTGCAAAGTTAAAGAGTGAAATAAAATAAAATGGATGTAGGTTATATCAAGTCATAAAATAAATATTATCAAATTACATCATGATGTAGTACATTATACATGTGATAAGCCATATAATTTAGGGGGTTTTACAGAGACACTCGGCATTTTCGGTGTTTGATCATTCATCAAAGTAGAACGAATTGGATTCGTGTTCAGGTTGGTGAGATTTTTCCTTCAAGAAGATATTATCCAAGGTCTACGAGGGTATGACTTATAAATTTTATCTTAGTCAATTTATATTCGTTTATACGATGCTTGATCGATCCGTTTTTGGGGTTTGGTTTTATCCGGTTGGACCGGTTTGCGTATCTCGATTTAATCACCGAACCCCAACAATTACATGTTTAATGTTAAAGTCTATTTATAACTATAACACTCCCAATACCATCCGGGAATATTACAGCGTTGTGGGCCCCGCGCTGGAACCCACAAGGCTAGAAATCATATTCACAATCGTTTCAAACACGCCAAAGAGGCAAAGACAGTAATATTTTATGAATAATTAAATGTTTTTCAAAATATAGTTCTCAAATACCGTCATAAAATTCCATTTAAAAGTACATCGCAAAAATGCCCAATCTCAACAGTTTAAAATGTACGTTAAGTCACTACTTACACGTATCAATAAAATAGTTTAGGGAATCAGTTTTACGAGATAAACTCAAATTTGCAAAATATCAAAAGGCCATTTTAAAGTATACACGAGTTGGTAAAATATCGGAAAGCTATTTTAAAATGCACACGCAGCGAACATAGACATAGTTAAAAATACATTTGCAATGGAATATAATGAAGAGTAAAATACTCGGTTCCTAAATATATGTCATAGTCAGTATCACCTGGGAAGCTCATCCCTTCACGACTGCTACTAGCTCAATCTCCGAGTACCTAAAAATAAAGCCCACGACGGGGTCAGCCCCAATACTCAACAATGATAACGATCACATCACATAAATAATTACATACCAATGTAATTACAAAGTAAGAATACTATCAATGTAATCTTACCGTCATAACCTTACTGACTCGTGATAATCCATATCAATCCAATACTTACCATAATCCACATTTCGCATTCTCAAATGACGAAATGAATTCAACCACAACCATCTGTACTGTATTCAATCAATACCAAGAATTTGCAAAACATCATCATAACTCATAAGTGTGGAATAATCCATCCGTGCCAAATCCTGTCCGTCAGATTGAATAATCGGATACCAATACTGATGAGAACCAAATATACATACTACATCTGTAGGACAATGATAACAAGTCCAGAAACATCGACACAAAGCCTGAATGCTCATACGATCAATATGTAACACCCCAAACTAGGCGGATATTACAGTGCCGTGGACCCCCGACTGGGACCCACCAGGCGAATGAAAACTGATGAATTAAATAATATAATTGTAGTACCGAACCACATTATATTACCAAATACTCCGATGAGGAGCTTAAGTACAATACACCAGGACAATACATAATACTAGTATATTTTATATGGAGATAAAATACACCACCCTGAATAAATAAACATCTCGAACGGAATTTGCAGCGAAAATACAAATGACTGAAATGACTGAAATGACTGAAATAACCGGAATGACTTGGGCCCCCTACTAGTATCACTGGGACTCCTCGCCGTCAACATGCTCTTCCCGTGCCATTGCCTTGCCGTGACCTGAAAACAAAATCCCCCAACGGGGTCAGTTACACAGAACAACAATCCTCAAGGGTTGAAAATACACAATCATGTGATATCTGAAGTTATGAAATATCCTTAGTAATGAATTACGCTGAAGAGGAGTATCATAGTACGCCCGTAATGTTCTGTGCAAGTGTATAAGATGAATGACCGGACACACCCGTCCTTGTACCTAATTAGTCTCACGGAGTTAAGCTTCACCGTGTGCACGGTCCGATGTATTGGTGAACCCAATACATGACCATCGTGTGCCCGACTAAAAATTCCACACAACCACACCCGGCCACGCAATATGAACCCAGAAGGTCATATGAACGAGAATGACCACAGTGAATATCAATGAATAATAATTCAACAAGGTCAAAAATGACTCACCGAGATGAAAATAATAGTGAAGTGATTGATAACCCAATGAAATGATTGGAATTGCCGTTCCTCGTGAATGAAATGATTATTCGACAATTACAAGTCTCAATACGGTTAATACAATGATGAATGAGTTATGATTATGAATGAACAACAAAAGGAATGAATATCCTTTTAACCGAGTAAGAATTAACTTACACAATACCGGTGACAATTATCCTTCCACGAACAACGTCCTAATAGAGATACCGGTCGCTCGAAAAACCTTGAATAAATACAATTACCAATAATCCGTTCAATATACGAATCAAACACGAATATAACGAACTCAAAACGTCGATACGATTAAGCCAAGTTCATTGGGGCATTATATCGAACACTTTGTGGCCAAACTTCGATTGTTTATAACCAAGCCTCAATAATACCAACATCCAAACCCCAAGAAGTGTTTCAAACCAACAAAACATCTTCAATATGATCAATAATCCAATATGAATATACAATTTCGTGATTACAACAACGATTAATCGAAAACCCCCAAAACCAACTCAATATTCAAAGTGTTCTTGAATAATCCTTCAATAATCCATTGAATCTATATACAAACTCATAATCGTATACATATCCCTCCATATAACATGATTATAACGTCCAGAACATCATATCCCAATACAAAATCGAAATCCAAGATGTTGAAGAAATTACCTCTTGAAGATCCAACCACTTCGATCCGAAGAATACGAGTTAAATCGAGTATCCAAGCTTCCCAAATGAATGAAGATGATGAAAATCTAACACTCAAGTGATTGATGATGGAAAAATCCCTCCCTGAAGTCTCTCTCTCGGAACAAAGTGAAGAAAAGGATGAAAATGAAGAAAAAGTCCCGGCCAAGTCCTTATAAACTGCCGGAAGTTACGGCCGTAACTCGGCCTTCTTACGGCCATAACATTCCAGGTCAACGACCTTACGTCCGTAACCGGCCAACTTGTACGGCCGTAACTCGGCTTCGTCCAAAGCTCGCCGGCTGCACTTACGGCCGTATCTGCCTCGAATTACGGCGTAACTCGCCTCGTCTAAAACATCCGCCAACACCCTTACGGCCGTACCGCACGCCTTACGGGCGTAACTCGATGATACGGCCGTATCCGCCACACATACGGGCGTAAGCCCCTTCACAAAATGACCGTGCACCGCTCAGAACATACGGTCGTATCCGACCAAGCCTTACGGCCGTACCTTCCTCGTCTTACGGCCGTATGCTGCAACCCTTACGGCCGTAAGTCCCCCTTGTCCGACAAAACCTGAAATTTATGAATACCACTTACGGCCGTATTCCGAGACCTTACGACCGTAAGTCCCATTCATCCAAAATGGCCTGAAAACAACGAACCCTTGTTACGGCCGTAACCTACAATCCTTACGGCCGTAACTCAATGCTGGACAAGGTGAAAAATCCGATAACTCCGATTCCTCGCTACGACTGATGAATGATCCGACATATCATACGAATGTGAAAGTGAACAAGTCCAACACATGCCAAAGATGATACTCCCAGTACAAGATTACCAATCACGATGAAAATGATAATACTCTCGTCTCGATCTATAAACGGAGATGAAATGACGATCGGTAACTGATATACGGTTACAACATGCCAACAGTGAACGCAAATGAATGAATCATGAATGATGAGTGATTATTAATGAGCGAAAATTACTGAGTGACAATTACATACTGATAATTACTGAATGAAAATGAATGAATTACAACCGGGTATTACACAATAACCAAATCAACCAATACATCCACGGAGAATATCATCAATATAATAAACTCTAATATGATCAATCCAAGGTCAAATCACAACCGAGAATCATCAACATGATAAACTTCAACACGATCAAGAAAGGATTAACAATAACCGAGAATATCATCAATATGATAAACTCCAACACGATCAACAAGGGATCACAAATCACACACAGTGGATCTCAAAGAAACAAACTCGAATGTCGACCATACCCCTCGGGCGTATGAACAACTAGTCGCAAATCGTCGAACATACCCAATCACACATGGAGTATGAACGACCAATCAATATAGCTCAAGATGGACGTCACAATACGCCCAATCTGGAAATGTGTCCATGTGTAACACCCCAAACTAGGCGGATATTATAGTGCCGCGAATCCCCGACTGGGACCCACCAGGCGAATGAAAATGATGAATTAAATAATATAATTGTAGTACCGAACCAAATTATAGTACCAAATACTCCGATGAGGAGTTTAAGTACAACACACCAGGACAATACCGAATACTAGTATATTTTATATGAAGATAAAATACACAACACTGAATGAAATGGAGTATCCAAATGAAAGTCTGCAGCGGAAAGTAAAGGACAATAATATGAATAACTGAAAGATCGGGGCCCCCTACTAGTATCACTGGGACTCCTCGACGTCAACATGCTATTCCCGTGCTTTTGCCTTGCCATGACCAGAAATGTAATCCCCAAATGGGCCGGGCCATACGTAACAACAATCCTCAAGGGTTGAAATTACACAATCATGATATATCTGAAGTTATGAAATATCCTTAGTTATGAATTACGCTGAAGAGGAGTACCATAGTACGCCCGTAGTGTTCTGTGCAAGTGTACAAGACGGATGACCGGACACACCCATCCTTGTACCTAATTAGTCTCACGGAGGTAATCGTTACCGTGTGCACAGTCCAATGTGTCACTCCCAATACATGGCCATCATGTGCCCGACTAAAAATTCCACACATCCGCACCCGGCCACGCAATATGAACCCAGAAGGTCATATGAACGAGAATAACCATAATGAATATCAATGAATAATAATAATCTGACAAAGTCAAAAATGACTCACCGATATGAAAGTGATAATGAAGTGATTGATAGTTTCAATGAAATGATTGGAACCGCCGTTCCTCGCTAATGAAGTGATTATTCGACAATAACAAGTCTCAATATGATTAATACAATGATGAATGAGTTATGATTATGAATGATCAACAACAAAAGGAATGAATATCCTTTTAACCGAGTAAGAATTAACTTACTCAACACCGGTGACAATTATCCTTCCACGAACAACGTCCTAATTGAGATATCGGTCGCTCGAACAACCTTGAATAACACAATTACCAACAATCCGATCAATATACGAATCAAACATGAATATAACGAACTCAAAACGTCGATACGACTAAACCAAGTCCATTGAGGCATTAAATCAAACACGTTGCAGCCAAACTCCGATTGTTTACAATCAAACCTCAATACACCAATATAAAATCCCCCAAGAAGTGTTGCAAACCAACAAAACATCTTCAATACGATTAATAATCCAAGACGAATATCCGAAAACGTGATTATAACAACAATTAATCCAAAACCCCAATTTCAACTCGATATTCAAAGTGTTCTTGAATAATCCCTCAATAATCCAATGAATCCTTATACAAACTCATAATCATATACATATCCCTTCATATAACATGATTATAACCTCCAAAACATCATATCTCAACACAAAATCGAAATCCAAGGTGTTGAAGAATATTACCTTTGAAGATCCAAACACTTCGATCCGATGAAAACGTGTTAAATCGACTATCCAAGCTTCCCAACGAAATAAGATGATGAAATCCGAATACACAAGTGATTGATGATGGCAAAATATCTCCCTCAGGCTCTCACTCTCGGACAAGATGAAGGAAATGAGAAAAATGAGGAAAAGTGTCCCGGCCAAACCTTATATACTGCCGGAAGTTACGGCCGTAACTCGGCCCTCTTACGGCCGTAACCGGCCAACTCGTACGGCCGTAACTCGGCTTCGTCCGAAAGCCTGCCGACAGACTTACGGCCGTAACTGCTCCTGAGTTACGGGCGTAACCCGCCTTCGTCAAAAACATCCGCCGACATCCTTACGGCCGTACCCGCACACCTTACGGCCGTAACTCGGATGATACGGCCGTATCCGGCCAAACTTACGGGCATAAGCCCTCTTTGTCGAAAATAACCAGGCACCTAGCCTGCAGAGTACGGCCGTATCCGGCCAAGCCTTACGGTCGTATCTCCCTCGCCTTACGGCCGTATGCCGACACTCTTACGGTCGTAACTCGCCTTCGGCCAAAAATGTCTGGGCACCCTGCTCGACACGTACGGCCAGAATCGCCGACTTTACGGCCAGATCGCCTAACTTACGGCCGTATGCCGAAATCCTTACGGCCGTAAGTCCTGCTTGTCCGAAATGCCCCGGAAACAACGAACGTCTATTACGGCCGTATCCGACACTCCTTACGGCCGTAACTCATTGCTGGACAAGATGAAATTCCGACAACTCCGATTTCTCGCTACGATCGATGAATGATTCGACATACCAAACGTTTGCGAACGTGAACAAGTCCAACACATGCCAAAAGAATACTTCCAGCACAAGACTACCAATCATGATGATAATGATAATACTCCCGTTCCGACGCTCAAACGGAGATGAAATGACGATCGGTAACTGATACACGGTTACAACATGCCAAATGACCGCAAATGAATGAATCATGACTGATGAATGATTATTAATGAGTGAAAATTACTGAGTGACAATTACAGACTGATAATTACTGAATGAAAATGAATGAATTATAACCGGGTATTACATACTCCCCCCCTTAAAAATAGTTTCGTCCCCGAAACTAAGGGTCAAACAACTCAGGATAACTCTCCCGCATACTCTCCTCGGTTTCCCAAGTGGCCTCTTCGACTCCGTGTCTGGACCACTGAATCTTGACCAAAGGGATCGTCTTGTTCCTCAACTGTTTGATTCGCCGCTCCAACACTCGTACAGGACGCTCCTCGTACGAATGATCATCCGCGATCTCGATTCCGTCAAACTGAAGTATGTGGCTCGGGTCGGCAACATACTTACGCAACTGAGAGACGTGAAATGCATTATGAATTCGACTCAATGCCGGAGGTAAAGCCAATCGATAAGCTAACTCGCCTACTCGCTCCAAAATTTCAAACGGTCCAATGAATCTCGGACTCAACTTCCCCCGTTTTCCGAAACGGAAAATACCTCGACTCGGGGATACCTTGACCAAAACGTGGTCACCCGTCTCGACTCTAGTGGTCGACGACGATTATCTGCATATAATTTCTGTCGACTCTGAGCGGTCAACAGACGACTCCTGATCAAAGCTACCTTCTCCCGGGCGGCTATAAGTATATCGGGCTCGGTACCGATTGACTCTGATGGGTCGTCCCAACACAAGGGAGATCGACAACGACGACCGTACCAGGCCTCGTAAGGTGCTACCTTCATCGCAGCATGCCAACTATAACTGTACGTGAACTCAATCAACAGTAATTGGGCTTCCCAATCGTCTACTAATCGAGGACGCATACCCTAAAAATGTCCTCCAATGTCTGAAAAGTCCTCTCTGATTGTCCGTCGGACTGAGGATGAAAACGGTAATGAGATTAAGCTGAATTCCCATACCATGATGAACTGATTTCCAAAATGAGACACAAATCGCCCGTCACGATCAGAAACGATACTCTTAGGAGTACCGTGCAATCTCACTATCTCTTTGATGAACAGCTGGGCAAGTCTCTCGGGACCCCACGTATCTTTAATCTCAAGGAAAAGAGCTGATTAGTTAAGCGGTCCACAATCACTCAGATCGTATTCCTACCACGACGACTCGATGCATCGGCAACCACGTTTGCCTTACCCGGGTGGCACAGGATCCCGATATCATAATCTTTGATTAGTTACAACCACCGCCTCTGTCGCATATTTAACTCCTTCTGAGTAAATATATACTTCAAACTCTTATGATCGGTGAATAACTGACAGGTGATGCCATAAAGGTAATGACGCCAAATTCCCAACGCGAAAACCACGACTGCTAGCTCCAGGTCGTGGGTCGGATAATTAACCTTGTAAGGTCACAATTGCCGTGAAGCATAGGCAATAACCTTCCCATCCTGCATTAATACACATCCGAGACCGTGTCCGGATGCGTTACTAAAAACCACGAATCCTTCCGTCCCTTATGGCAAGGAAAAGACAGGTGCTGAAATTAACCGGTTCTTGAGTTCCTCAAAACCCCGCTGACACACGTCGGGCCACGTGTATTTCTTACCCTTTCGCAAAAGGTGCGTCATTGATTGAGCGATTTTAGAAAACCCTTCCACAATTCGCCGATAATAACCGGCTAATCCGAGAAAGCTTCGGATTTCCTTAACATTCTTCGGAGGTAGCCAAACTCGGATAGCCTCCGTCTTCTGAGGGTCGACACGAACTCTGTCTGATGAAATTACATGTCCGAGAAAAGTCACTTCGGACATCCAGAACTCACATTAAGAAAACTTCCCATAAAGTTGCTCGCGTTCTAACACGTCGAGGACCTGCTGAAGACGTACCTTGTGTTCCTCTCGATCACGAGAATAAAACAAAATGTCATCGATGAAGGCAACAACAAACTGATCCAAAAGTCGATGAAAACCCGATTCATTAACTCCATGAATACCGGAGGTGCATTAGTTAGCCCGAACGGCATAACTACGAACTCATAAAGACCATAGCGTGTTCGAGACGCCGTCCTCGCGATATCCGACTCTCGAATCCGCAACTGGTGATATCCAGATCTTAAGTCGATCCTGGAAAATACTGAAGCTCCCTGAAGTTGATCTAAAAGATCATCAATATGGGGTAAGGGATACTAATCTTGATCATCACCCTGTTCAACTCCTGATAATTAAAACACACACGAAACGAACCATCCTTCTCCTTGACAGATCACACTGGTGCTCCCCACGGGGACGCATTCGGTTGGAGATACCCTTTCTCGAACTATCCTCCAAGTTGAATCTTCAACTCCTGTATTTCGGTCGGGGCCATACGATACGGTGCCTTCGATAACGGGGGACGTACCGGGCTCCAACTCACTCCTGAATTCCACTAATCTATGTGAAGAAAACCAAATAACTCGTCTGGAAATACATCGCCAATCGATGATAATGGTACCACGAATGATTGCACATTTCGATTGCCCTAGAATGGTCAATCGATAAAAAGTGATACCAATAATGATTGAACAACTCGATTGCCTTAGAAAGGCCAATCGATGAGAATGATACAATGAATGGTTGAATGACTCGATTGTCTTAGAAAGGCCAATCGATGGAAATGATGCAATGAATGATTGAATGACTCGATTGTCTTAGAAAGGCCAATCTATGGAAATGATACAATAAATGATTGAATAACTCGATTGCCTTAGAAAGGTCAATCGATGAAAATGATACAATGAATGATTGAATAACTCGATTGCCTTAGAAAGGCCAATCGATGAAAATGATACAATGAGTGATTGAATAACTCGATTGCCTTAGAAAGGCCAATCGATGAAAATGATACAATGAATGAATAACTCGATTGCCTTAGAAAGGCCAATCGATGAAAATGATACAATGAGTGATTGAATAACTCGATTGCGGAATTTCTCTGCTTTCGTCATAATAAAAATTCTTCTGGAACAACGGGGATTACTTCCCTGAAGCACACATTCGACAACCAACGACGAAAAGATAGCGACCAAACGCTTACAAACACTGAGGATAGTATCAAGACGATCAAACCAACTAATACCGAAAATTACATCGTCCTAAGATAAGATTCACCACGATTAGGTCCATCAACCAATCGCGGTCACTAAGCTTACTTCGGTATGATTTCCGAAAATTCTTCCATCGTTAGGTAGACCGATGGTATGGGGTCCACTAGCAATAGGACTATCCCAAAATAAGTCCATTCAAACATGATTCGAAAATGAATGAATGCGGTACACCACCATTTAAAAGGTACACACAGGTTGAAATAAAATCACGAGTATACCTGAGATCATTCGGGCCACCGAATCGTCAATCCTCCTCATCACATGAATCCGGGACTTGCCGGCCCCCGAACTGGATGCTCCCGTCTGATAAATACGAGCTCCAACTCTATTTGCTTCCATTGTCCTTGTAATACCCAGTTGTAATTCAGTAATTATCATTCAGTAATTATCACTCAGTAATTATCATTCAGTATTTGATACTCAGTAATTTCATTCATTATTGATCATTTATCACTCAGATTCAGTCATGGTATTCATCATTCAGAGTAATTGTATCGAGTATCGATCGTCATTCATCATTAATCTGATTGGAGTTTCGTGCCGTGTTTATCATCATTGTCATTTTCGTTGCAAGCTGTGCTTGAGGAGTAGCGCACGCTACATACTCCTTTTAGCGTACGCTAATTGGGTATAGGTAGCGCACGCTACCGCTCAGCTTTAGCGCACGCTAAGTCTACCTTGGCCGCGATCCAGAAGGTACCGGACTGCAGTGAGAATAATTGTAGCGCACGCTACGAGTGGTGAGTAGCGCGCGCTAACGGGTTGTAGTAGCGCACGCTATATGTGTGGAGTAGCGCGCGCTAGGGACGGATCGTGCTGAGTCCGGTGGCTACCGGATCGCACCGATTAATTCATAGCGCACGCTATGAGTTATATTTAGCGACGCAATCAATATTATAGCGCACGCTAATCGGTTGTTGTAGCGCACGCCATCGAGGTTAGATCGAGGGCGACGGTTTTCTGACTCCGCATCGGGCGCCGAATATTTCGCTAGCGCACGCTAACAATGGATATTAGCGCACGCTAGTAATATGGCCGAGCGCACGCTACAAATAGGTACGTAGCGCGCTACCGTGTTCTGGACAGGGGTACCGGACTACCCAAATTACACGTTAGCGCACGCTATGCATGGGCTAGCGACGCTAACATGGATCGAGTATAAATTGACAGCTTTAGTCTCGAGTTCGTCATTTTCCATCTCATTTCATTCCTTCGGTAGTTTTGGGCGATTTCGAGCGATTCGGAGAGGATTCTTCGAGGTGTAATCATCAATCATCATCTTCAAGCTCATCTTTGATTGATCATCATTTCATCATCTTCATCACATCGAATCAAAGGTATTAAACTCTTGGATCTAGAATTTCGATTTTGGGTTTTCCTTCCGATTTCTTCGTGTAAGCTTGGATTATCATTGGAATATGTTAGTTATGGATTATCTAACTTGATAAATATATTCCTACGGATTTAAACGGTTATTTTCGGAATTATTCCAAGAACCCTTGGGGTTGACTTCGGTTAATTGGGGATTTTCCGATTGATGTTGTTGTAATCATGAGTTATGGATTCCTAATGGATTATTGATATCCTTGGAAGTGTTTTGATGGTTTGAAATACTCATCTTGGAGTTGGTTTCGATTCATTCGAACTCGTATATCGTTGTGTCGATGTTTGAGTCGTTTATGATCGTTTTTGATTTGCGTAATGATCGGATTATTGGTAATTGTGTTATTCAAGGTTGTTCGAGCGACCGATATTTCATTTAGGACGTTGTTCGTGGACGGACACTCATCATCGGTATTGTGTAAGTTAATTCTTACTCGGTTAAAAGGATATTCAATCCTTTTGTCGTTGTTCATTCATAATCATAACTCATTCATCATTGTATTAATCGTATCAAAACTCGTCATTGTCAATTAATCACCTCACCATAAGGAACGACGGTTCCGATCATTTCATTGAGCTATCATTCATTTCACCATCATTCAATCTTGGTGAGTCATTATTCATTTTCATTGTCACTTTTGTCATATGGTGGCATTCCGGTCATATCGGCGTGCAGTTGGTATGTGTAGGATTTTCATGTCGGGCACATTATAGTCGTGTGTTGGTTGGTGGCCTCACATTGATCGTGCACACGAGTCGATTGCTCGTGAGATCGACAGGTACAAGACCACGCGTGTTTGATCGTTGGTGGCTTGTGCACGGACACATTTCCATCCCGGCGTAGTGTGGCGCCATTCCTTTGAGCCGCATCGATTAGTCGATTCATATAGCATGTTTGATTGCGTATGTTTTGACAGTAATAATTCATAATTTCGTATATATCATGATTGTGTATTTTCAACCCTTGAGGATTGTTGTTCTGTAATCGATTTCGCTTGGGGGATGTTGTTTTTCGTGTCATGGCAAGGCTAAGGCACGGGAGAGCACGATGACGGCGAGGAGTCCCAGTGATACTAGTAGGGGCCCCACTGCTCGGGCCATTTATTCATCATTTGTGTTTCCTTTATTTATTCCGCTGCAGACATTCCGCTTTGAGTGTTCATTTCATTCGTTGTTGTGTATTTTATCGTCATATAAAATACACATGTATTCTATTTTATCCTCGGGTGTGTTGTATAAAACTCCTCGTCGGAGTAATTGATGTTGTAATGTGGTTCGGTACTACATTTACCCGTAATTCATTCATTTTCATTCGCCCGGTGGGTCCTACTGGGGTCCACAGACCGTAATATCCGCCTAGTTTGGGGTGTTACAGAGTTGATATCGGAGCGTGGTTTTGAATACTACCCTCCAAGTCATGTCTCATTTGAAATCATCGTCATCGACTAGTATCATTGGAACTTTCGCGCCACGTGTGACTGTGCAAAAGCCGAGCCAACCGGATCAAGAATCGTAAGATTTCTAATGCCATGGTATAATTTCTGGCATTAATCATTCATTCATAATTCATCAGTTAACAATCCTCATTCATCAATTTCAATTGTGATCAAGTCGATAATGTTAACTCATTAATCACTCAATTCATTTCATTACTCAGTTGTTGATCTTGAAGATCATATCATCAGTCTTGTTAAATTGTTCAAGATAATCATTTCAGTAATTTCATCAGAAATCATGTCACGTCAACTAATCATTCATGTAATCGCTGTATTTGAGCGCGTATGCTCATTTTCATCATTTCATAATATAATCATAATGTGATACTCATGCGAGATATATAATCATCATATGACTTTCCACTTCAGCATGGAAGGGGCTGGCAGAGGACGTGGAGGACGAGGCCGTGGAGCGGGCCGAATCCCGAGAACTCGTGCGAATACACGTGCAAATGCCAGGAATAATGCTAACTCATCGAGCAGTGATGCTGCCACTCACTCACCTGGACGCGATCATTCACTATCGGGGAGTCGCACTGGACACGGCTACCCGAGGGTGTCCGGTTGACCCACTCGCATTTATGCAGGGCATGATGGCCCACATGACCCAGATGGCCCAGTTGATGGAGACGATGCATAACTCCGTCAATCAAAATCAGCAAGCTCCTCCGCCGCCACCTCAGAGGCAAGAGAGGGGTGTAAGCAATATCATTAGCGATATCTCTCGCGGCGACCACCTACTTTTGAGGGCTCATCCGAGCCATGGATATTGTTCACCGGCTTGAGAATTTTGAGAAGTTATTTGCTATGGTGGATTGCCCCAAGGGCATAAAGTTTCAGCCATGGCTTACTATCTCGGTAAGAGCGCTCATTCATGGTGGTTATCGTTGAGGCCCACAGACGGAACATGTACTTGGGATCATTCAAGACTCTCATGATGGAGAGGTACTATCCGGCCCCACTCGGGAGGCCAAGTTGTCGGAATTACTCACTCACGACCTTACGGCGGATCATGACGTTCTCGACATCGCCGAAAAATTTCAGAACTTCTTCCGTTCGCCTCATCTATCATTCACTCGAAGCGGACAAGATCAAGTATTTCACAAGAGGTGAAACCCCGTATGAGACTTCGCCATTTAATCATAATCGTGCCACTCGCCGAGTTCATTGATAAGGCTCTTACTTACGAGCTTACGGCTAAGGAAATTGCTAAGCGGAACCTTCGTCTGCTAGCAAGAAGTCCAAGAACCCTAATCGGTCTGACGGGAGTCGTGCCACTTTCAAGAAACCGCGGGCGGGCTCTACTTTTTCGAGCGACCTCCTGGCGTCTAAACCCGCGGAATCTCGATCGCGAGCGGCCGATTCGGCCATCACTGTTTCAACCGTGAAGAACAGGGTTATTTCAGCACCAAGTGTCCGGCGATCTGTCACGTACCACAACTGTGGGATTGCTGGGCATAGGGCCCGTTTTTGCCGTAGGGACTCTAAACCCACTCCGGCGTCATCTCAAGCCCCAGGTCATTCAGGGGTGCAGAATCAGGCCACTCACTCAGCGTCGTTCAAGACGACAGGAGCAAAAGGCGGAGCCAAGAGCTATCAGACGGGAGCATCCGGTTCGGGGCCCGGCAAGCCCCGAATTTATGAGATGAAGAAGACCGATGATCCCGAGGCCCGGATGATCTCAGGTACACTCGATATTCTATCTCAACCTGTGTGTACCCTTTTTGATACTGCTGCATCTCATTCATTCATTTCCGAGTCATGTTTGAGTAGACTACGTCTGGGTAGTGCTACTAGTTGTGAGCCATATGTCATTGGCCTACCTGATGGTAGACGAATTATCGGTAATCATGGGATTCAGAATTGTCCGATTCAGTTTCATGGTCGTGTATGGCCAGCGGACCTAATCGTGGTAGATTTACCGAGGGACGACGTCATCTTGGGTATTGATTGGATGGATCGTCATGATGCCATCATTAATGTCCGTAAACGTATGGTCACTATCATTTCAGACGATGGAGTTGAATGTGTGTTTCAGGGAGGTAATCCCGGCTGTTCTGGTAAGGTCATTAATTCAATGAAAGCAGTAAGGTTACTCAATCAGGGATGTGTCGGTTATTGGTGCTATATGGCCAAAACCGAGAAGTCATCAGTAATGTTAACGGATATTCCGGTGGTGAGGGAATATGCCGATGTTTTTCCAGACGAGTTACCTGGTTTGCCTCCACAGAGGGATGTGGAATTCACGATTGAGTTGGAGCCTGGTACGTCCCCGATATCGAAGGCACCGTACCGGATGGCCCCGACCGAAATGCAGGAATTAAAGAACCAACTTGAGGAGTTGTTCGAGAAAGGTTATATCCGACCGAGTGCGTCCCCGTGGGGAGCACCAGTGTTGTTTGTCAAGAAGAAGGATGGTTCATTCCGCTTATGTATTGATTATCGGGAGTTGAACAGGGTGACGATCAAGAATAAGTATCCCTTACCCCGTATTGACGATCTCTTAGATCAACTTCAGGAGCTTGGTATTTTCCAAGATCGACTTAAGATCTGGATATCATCGATGGATTCGAGAGTCGGATATCGCGAGGACGGCGTTTCGAACACGCTATGGTCACTATGAGTTTGTGGTTATGCCGTTTGGATTGACTAATGCACCTGCGGTATTCATGGAGTTAATGAATCGGGTCTTCATCGACTTTTTGGATCGGTTTGTTGTTGTCTTCATCGATGACATTTTGATTTATTCTCGTGACCGGGAGGAACACGAGTTTCACCTTCATCAAGTGCTCGACGTGTTGAGACGAGAACAACTTTATGGGAAGTTTTCTAAATGTGAGTTATGGATGTCCGAAGTGACTTTTCTCGGTCATGTAATTTCATCGACGGAGTTCGTGTCGATCCTCGAGACGGAGGCTATTCGAGATTGGCTACCTCCGAAGAACGTTAAGGAAATCCAAGTTTCCTCGGATTAGCGGGTTATTATCGGCGATTTGTGGAAGGATTTTCTAAAATCGCTCAACCCTTGACGAACTTATTGCGGAAGGATAAGAAATACACGTGGTCCGACGCGTGCGTGTCGTGAGTTTTGAGGAACTCAAGAGTCGGTTAATGTCAAGACTGTACTTTCCTTGCCGCAGGGGACGGAAGGATTTGTGGTCTATAGTGATGCGTCGGACGGGTTTCGGATGTGTGCTCATGCGAAGCAGAAAGTTATTGCCTATGCTTCACGGCAATTGAGGCCTTACGAGGTTAATTATCCGACCCACGACACAGGTTAGCAAAGTGGTGTTCGCTTTGAAGATTTGGCGTCATTATCTTTATGGCGTTACTGCCGATATTCACCGATCATAAGAGCTTAAAGTATATATCTACTCAGAAGGAGTTAAATATGCGTCAGAGACGGTGGTTGGAATTAATCAAAGATTATGATATTGAGATCCTCTACCACCCGGGCAAGGCGAACGTTGTCGCCGACGCCTTGAGTCGTAAGTCCGTTCAGGAGCAGATGCTTGCCCGTTTAACAGATCAGAAGGAGCTTCAGCTGTAATTCCTTAGACCCCAGATCGAGGTCCGGCCCGGCGAGTTCAGGGGCAACTTTGTATGTTAGAGATTTCATCGTCACTCGAGGAGGAAATCCGAGAGAATCAGGGTTCGGACCCAACATTGTTGCGCATCCGAGAGGATGTGGCTCAGGGGAAAGCCCCTGGATTTGTGGTCCACGAGGATGTACTTTTGAGGTTTAAGAATCGGTTGTGTGTACCGGCAAATGACGAGTTGAAAAACTCGATTTTGAAAGAAGCTCATGCTACCCCTTATTCCGTTCATCCGGGGTCTAGCAAGATGTACAAGGACTTGAAACAAAATTACTGGTGGAGTAATATGAAGCGAGAAGTCGCAGAATTTGTTTCGAGATGCTTAACTCACAACAAGTTAAGATTGAACATCGGCGATCGGCGGGTATCTTGAAACCTCTTCCTATTCCCGAATGGAAGTGGGAAGACATTTCTATGGATTTCATCACGAGTTTGCCGACGAGTCGTCATGGCATGAACACGATCTGGGTGATCGTGGACCGCTTAACCAAATCAGCTCATTTCCTTGAGATCAAGGAAACGTGGGGTCCCGAGAGACTTGCTCAACTGTTCATCAAAGAGATAGTCGATCGCACGGTACTCCTAAAAGTATCGTTTCCGATCGTGACGGACGGTTTGTGTCGCACTTTTGGAAATCATTCATCGCGCTATGGAACTCGGCTTAATCTCGCACCGCTTTTCATCCTCGGTCGACGGCAATCAGAGAGGACCATTCGGACATTAGAGGACATGTTGAGGGCATGCGTCCTCGATTGGAAGACGATCTGGAAGCCCAACTACCATTGATCGAGTTCACGTATAATAACAGTTGGCATGCTTCGATCAAGATGGCACCTTACGAGGCCTTGTATGGTCGTCGTTGTCGATCTCCGTTGTGTTGGGACGACTTATCAGAATCATTGGGCACCGAGCCCGATATGCTTATAGCCGCCCGTGAGAAGGTAGCTTTGATCAGGAGTCGTTTGTTGACAGCTCAGAGTCGACAGAAATCATATGCAGATAACCGTCGTCGACCATTAGAGTTCGAGGCTGGTGACCACGTGTTGGTCAAGGTATCCCCGAGTCGTGGTATCTTCCGTTTTGGGAAGAGAGGGAAGTTGAGCCCGAGATTCATTGGACCGTTTGAGATTTTGGATCGAGTAGGCGAGTTAGCTTATCGATTGGCTTTACCTCCGGCGTTGAGCCGAATTCATAATGTATTTCATGTCTCTCAGTTGCGGAAGTATGTTGCCGACCCGAGTCACATACTTCAGTTCGACGAAATCGAGATCGCCGACGATCATTCATATGAGGAACGTCCTATACGAGTTTTAGAGCGGCGAATCAAGCAGTTGAGGAATAAGACGATTCCTTTGGTTAAAATTCAGTGGTCTAGACACGGAGTCGAAGAGGCTACTTGGGAAACCGAGGATAGTATGCGGGAGAGTTATCCCGAGTTGTTTGACCCTTAGTTTCGGGGACGAACTCTTTTAAGGGGGGGTGTATGTAATACCCAGTTGTAATTCAGTAATTATCATTTAGTAATTATCACTCAGTAATTATCATTCAGTATTTGATACTCAGTAATTTCATTCATTATTGATCATTTATCACTCAGATTCAGTCATGGTATTCATCATTCAGAGTAATTGTATCGAGTATCGATCGTCATTCATCATTAATCTGATTGGAGTTTCGTGCCGTGTTTATCATCATTGTCATTTTCGTTGCAAGCTGTGCTTGAGGAGTAGCGCACGCTACATACTCCTTTTAGCGTACGCTAATTGGGTATAGGTAGCGCACGCTACCGCCGCCTTTAGCGCACGCTAAGGTTACCTTGGGCTGCATCCGTAAGGTACTGCGGCAGTGAGAGAATAATTGTAGCGCACGCTACGAGTGGTGAGTAGCGCGCGCTAACGGGTTGTAGTAGCGCACGCTATATGTGTGGAGTAGCGCGCTAGGGACGGATCGAGGTTGAGTCCGGTGGCTACCGGATCGCCGGATTAATTCATAGCGCACGCTATGAGTTATATTTAGCGTACGCAATCAATATTATAGCGCACGCTAATCGGTTGTTGTAGCGCACGCTATCGAGGTTAGATCGAGGGCGACGGTTTCGGACTCCGATCGGGCGCCGAATATTTCGCTAGCGCACGCTAACAATGGATATTAGCGCACGCTAGTAATATGGCCGTAGCGCACGCTACAAATAGGTACGTAGCGCGCGCTACCGTGTTCGGACAGTACCTGGACTACCCAAATTACACGTAAGCGCACTCTATGCAAAAGGGCAAGCGCACGCAAACATGGACCGAGTATAAATTGGACGCTTTAGTCAGAGTTCGTCATTTTCCATCTCATTTCATTCCTTCGGTAGTTTTGGGCGATTTCGAGCGATTCGGAGAGGATTCTTCGAGGTGTAATCATCAATCATCATCTTCAAGCTCATCTTTCGGATTGATCATCATTTCATCATCTTCATCACATCGAATCAAAGGTATTAAACTCTTGGATCTAGAATTTCGGATTTTTGGGTTTTCCTTCCGATTTCTTCGTGTAAGCTTGGATTATCATTGGAATATGTTAGTTATGGATTATCTAACTTGGATAAATATATTCCTACGGATTTAAACGGTTATTTTCGGAATTATTCCAAGAACCCTTGGGGTTGACTTCGGTTAATTGGGGATTTTCCGATTGATGTTGTTGTAATCATGAGTTATGGATTCCTAATGGATTATTGATATCCTTGGAAGTGTTTTGATGGTTTGAAATACTCATCTTGGAGTTGGTTTCGATTCATTCGAACTCGGATATCGTTGTGTCGATGTTTGAGTCGTTTATGATCGTTTTTGATTTGCGTAATGATCGGATTATTGGTAATTGTGTTATTCAAGGTTGTTCGAGCGACCGATATTTCATTTAGGACGTTGTTCGTGGACGGACACTCATCATCGGTATTGTGTAAGTTAATTCTTACTCGGTTAAAAGGATATTCAATCCTTTTGTCGTTGTTCATTCATAATCATAACTCATTCATCATTGTATTAATCGTATCAAAACTCGTCATTGTCAATTAATCACCTCAGTCATAAGGAACGACGGTTCCGATCATTTCATTGAGCTATCATTCATTTCACCATCATTCAATCTTGGTGAGTCATTATTCATTTTCATTGTCACTTTTGTCATATGGTGGCATTCCGGGTCATACTGGCGTGCCGGTTGGTATGTGTAGGATTTTCATGTCGGGCACATTATAGTCGTGTGTTGGTTGGTGGCCTCACATTGGATCGCACACGAGTCGATTGCTCGTGAGTCGGATTAGGTACAAGACCACGCGTGTTTGATCGTTGGTGGCTTGTGCACGGACACATTTCCATCCCGGGCGTAGTGTGGCGCCATTCCTTTGAGCCGTACTGATTAGTCGATTCATATAGCATGTTTGATTGCGTATGTTTTGACAGAATAATTCATAATTTCAGATATATCATGATTGTGTATTTTCAACCATTGAGGATTGTTGTTACGTATCGACCCGTTGGGGATGTTGTTTTTCGTGTCATGGCAAGGCTAAGGCACGGGAGAGCACGATGACGGCGAGAGTCCAGTGATACTAGTAGGGGCCCGATGCATTGATCATTTATTCATTAATTTGTTTTTTCTTTATTTATTCCGCTGCAGACATTCCGTTTGAGTGTTCATTTCATTCAGTGTTGTGTATTTTATCGTCATATAAAATACACATGTATTCTATTTTATCCTGGGTGTGTTGTATAAAACTCCTCGTCGGAGTAATTGATGTTGTAATGTGGTTCGGTACTACATTTACCTGTGTAATTCATTCATTTTCATTCGCCTGGTGGGTCCCAGTCGGGGGTCCACGGCACTGTAATATCCGCCTAGTTTGGGGTGTTACAGTCCTAAACGACGTTGACAAAGCAGTCTGATTCTGAAACGCTGATTGCTTCGGGGCCTGAGGTGCCGCCGGAGCCGACTTGGAGTCCTTTCGGCAAAAACGGGCCTTATGCCCAAAATTCCCACAATTATAGCACGTGATAGACGGTTTCAGACCCTCTGTGCTGTAATGACCCGGCATTCCACAATTGAAACAGGTGATGGCCGAACAGGCCGCTCGGGACTGAGATCCCGCACGATTTTGCGCCGTAGGAGGTCGCTCAGAAACGATAGGACTCACACGAGGTTTCTTGAAGGTTGACTGACCGCCTTCGGATTGATTACGCTTTGTTGATTTCTTGCTGACAGATGAAGGTTGTTGTTCAGCACTTCCCTTGCAAGCCAGCTCATACGGGAGAGTTCTCTCGATTAATCCGGCCAGAGTGGCGCAATGATGATTGAGCAACTGCACATGGGTCATCATGGCCTGCATACAAGTGAGTGGATCAACCCGAACATCTTCTGATCGAGCCGAGTCCTGGGCACGATTTCCCGACAGCGAGTGATTATTTCCCCTGACAGCTCTCCCCATACTGAAGTAGGAAGGTCGCATAATGATTATATTTCCCGCATGATTATCACGTTATGATTATGTCATGAGATGATGAAAATGAGTATACATGCTCTAACTTAGTGATTATATGAATGATTTACTGAAGTGACATGATTATCTGATGAAATTCTTGAAATGATTATCTTGAATAACTTAATAAGATTGGTAATATGATCATCGAGATCGACAACTGAGTAATGAAATGAATTGATTAATTAATGAGTTAACATGATCGTCCTGATCATTAACTGAGTAATGAAATGAATTAAGTGATTAATGAGTTAATATGACCGTCCTGATCATTAACTGAGTAATGAAATGAATTAAGTGATTAATGAGTTAATATGATCGTCCTGATCATAATGAATGATGATGTTTGAGGATTGTTAATTGATGAATGATGAATGAATGACTATTGCCAGAAATTATAACATGGCGTTAGAAATCTTACAGTTCTTTCGATCTGATTGGCTCGGCATTTGCACAGGTCACACGTGACGCGAAAGTCCAATGATACTAGTCTGATGACGATGATTTCAAATTAGACATGACTCGGAAGGTAGTATTCAAAACCACGCTCTGATACCAACTCTGTAACACCCCAAACTAGGCGGATATTACAGTGCCGTGAATCCCCGACTGGGACCCACCAGGCGAATGAAAATGATGAATTAAATAATATAATTGTAGTACTGAACCACATTATATTACCAAATACTCCGATGAGGAGTTTAAGTACAACACACCAGGACAATACCGAATACTAGTATATTTTATATGAAGATAAAATACACAAGACTGAATGAAACGGAGTATCCAAATGAAAGTCTGCAGCGGAAAGTAAAGGACAATAATATGAATAACTGAAAGATCGGGGCCCCCTACTAGTATCACTGGGACTCCTCGACGTCAACATGCTATTCCCGTGCTTTTGCCTTGCCATGACCTGAAAAACAGAATCCCCAGCCGGGGTCAGTTACACAGAACAACAATCCTCAAGGGTTGAAATTACACAATCATGATATATCTGAAGTTATGAAATATCCTTAGTTATGAATTACGCTGAAGAGGAGTACCATAGTACGCCCGTAGTGTTCTGTGCAAGTGTACAAGACGGATGACCGGACACACCCGTCCTTGTACCTAATTAGTCTCACGGAGGTAATCGTTACCGTGTGCACAGTCCAATGTATCACTCCCAATACATGGCCATCATGTGCCCGACTAAAAATTCCACACATCCGCACCCGGCCACGCAATATGAACCCAGAAGGTCATATGAACGAGAATGACCATAATGAATATCAATGAATAATAATAATATTCTGACAAAGTCAAAAATGACTCACCGATATGAAAGTGATAATGAAGTGATTGATAGTTTCAATGAAATGATTGGAACCGCCGTTCCTCGCTAATGAAGTGATTATTCGACAATAACAAGTCTCAATATGATTAATACAATGATGAATGAGTTATGATTATGAATGATCAACAACAAAAGGAATGAATATCCTTTTAACCGAGTAAGAATTAACTTACTCAACACCGGTGACAATTATCCTTCCACGAACAACGTCCTAATTGAGATATCGGTCACTCGAACAACCTTGAATAACACAATTACCAACAATCCGATCAATATACGAATCAAACATGAATATAACGAACTCAAAACGTCGATACGACTAAACCAAGTCCATTGAGCATTAAATCAAACACGTTGCGGCCAAACTCCGATTGTTTACAATCAAACCTCAATATACCAATATCAAATCCCCCAAGAAGTGTTGCAAACCAACAAAACATCTTCAATACGATTAATAATCCAAGACGAATATCCAAAAACGTGATTATAACGACAATTAATCGAAAACCCCAATTTCAACTCGATATTCAAAGTGTTCTTGAATAATCCCTCAATAATCCAATGAATCCTTATACAAACTCATAATCATATACATATCCCTTCATATAACATGATTATAACATCCAAAACATCATATCTCAACACAAAATCGAAATCCAAGGTGTTGAAGAATATTACCTTTGAAGATCCAAACACTTCGATCCGATGAAAACGTGTTAAATCGACTATCCAAGCTTCCCAACGAAATAAGATGATGAAATCCGAATACACAAGTGATTGATGATGGCAAAATATCTCCCTCAAGCTCTCACTCTCGGACAAGATGAAGGAAATGAGAGAAATGAGGAAAAGTGTCCCGGCCAAACCTTATATACTGCCGGAAGTTACGGCCGTAACTCGGCCCTCTTACGGCCGTAACATTCCAGGTCAATGGCCTTACGGCCGTAACCGGCCAACTCGTACGGCCGTAAATCGGCTTCGTCTGAAAGCCTGCCGACAGACTTACGGCCGTAACCGCTCCTGAGTTACGGGCGTAACCCGCCTTCGTCAAAAACATCCGCCGACATCCTTACGGCCGTACCCGCACACCTTACGGCCGTAACTCGGATGATACGGCCGTATCCGGCCAAACTTACGGGCGTAAGCCCTCTTCGTCGAAAATGACCAGGCACCTAGCCTGCAGAGTACGGCCGTATCCGGCCAAGCCTTACGGCCGTATCTCCCTCGCCTTACGGCCGTATGCCGACACTCTTACGACCGTAACTCGCCTTCGGCCAAAAACGTTTGGGCACCCTGCTCGACACGTACGGCCGTAACCGGCCAGCCTTACGGCCGTACTGCCCAACTTACGCCCGTATGCCGAAATCCTTACGGCCGTAAGTCCTGCTCGTCCGAAATGGCCCGGAAACAACGAACGTCTATTACGGCCGTATCCGACACTCCTTACGGCCGTAACTCGTTGCTGGACAAGATGACATTCCGACAACTCCAATTTCTCGCTACGATCGATGAATGATTCGACATACCAAACGTTTGCGAATGTGAACAAGTCCAACACATGCCAAAAGGATACTTCCAGCACAAGACTACCAATCATGATGATAATGATAATACTCCCGTTCCGACGCTCAAACGGAGATGAAATGACGATCGGTAACTGATACACGGTTACAACATGCCAAATGAACGCAAATGAATGAATCATGACTGATGAATGATTATTAATGAGTGAAAATTACTGAGTGACAATTACAGACTGATAATTACTGAATGAAAATGAATGAATTATAACCGGGTATTACACCGTGCACAAGCCACCAATGGGTATCGATCGAATACACGGTGGTCTTGTACCTAATCAGTCTCACGAAGTACGTCTCGTGTGTACAGCTCAATGTGCAGGTAATAAACCTACATATGACTATACATGCCCGCCCTGAAAGTGCTGCACAACCAATCGGCACGTAGATATGACTCCGGATATGTCACGATGCAACATTACAACGAAACTCAAAGAATCACATATCCAATAAGGAACAAAAGACTCACCAAAGTGAACAATGACACACGGATCATGAAAGATCAACGCGACCAACAATATCCAAAACAACCATCCTGGGATGACAATCCCTAAGGAATGATCAACACGATCAACAATCTCAACACAACAGTCCTGGGATCATCATCCCTCAACGATCGATCAACACAACCATCAATACCAAACAATGGCCCTAGGATCAACATCCTTCGGCGAACAGTCAATATGAATGTCATTATATGAAACCTCAACATATAACATATACAACAATGCATCAGGATAATTATCCTCACAACTGAACAATAATTAAATTAGCTCAAAGCCGAAGACAATATCCTTTCCACGAACAAACATCCCTGAACGAATATACAATTATTCGAATAATCTCGAATGAGGTACAATACATTAATATCGTAAATCACTATCCCGACATCAGTGTCGACACGATAAACTATCCTCGATATCCGACATTCCATATCGCAGACCAAAGATAACTCACATCCTCGTCTTCAATAAATACATTTAAACCATATACATTATGATTTAATCCAAACCAAAGCACAAAATACAAACCATCATCCCGACAATTTACATTTATAATATCATTGTTATATGAATTATAAATGAAATGAAACCGAAACCATTCATTAAATATTATAAACTGAACAAGTATAAACTTGCCTCGATACCGATATGACGAAGCCGTTACCAATTCCATCGCCTTCGTCTACGAGCTCCTCAGCCCCGACCAAAGCAATCCACGTACTCTTAAGTCTCGATCGCAACACAACCGTTATAATCAATGATCAATTATCACAACCTAAGGCAATAATCAATTAACAACAAGTTTGTTAGTAATCAACAACCGATATAACCAACCACGAACTCAACGGATCAACAAAACCTCAATCATATACGAAACCAAATAATTCAACTCAAACGATTATGAACTCAACCTGCAATTCGATAATCAATCAATTCTAACAGTGTCTCAACATTCTCGATTCCAACTTCAACCTTAAATATGAATTAACAAGGTTCCTTCTTGTTCATACTCGTAAATTCATAAAAAAACAATTACAGGTTATTATCATCGATCCGAACTATCCACATATTTAAGTATCATGAATAATCGTAATCCAAGATTAACTATAACCTCTCCGGATTAATCATCATATCTTGATTCATTACTCATCAAGGACATACGAAATCGACCACTACAACCAACACAATATTGGTTCTAATCATCAAATCCATGTTTATACTCAAAACCATTTATATCCTATCACATATTCTTCTTTGATGTGATTTATAGCAAGAACACCAAGAAAACCATGATTCCAATATAACACCCCATGATATTCATGGTATATTATAGCAACGTGGATCCAAACGTGGGACCCACCAGGCTAAGTGACCAAACACACTCATCGACTCGCAGATTCAACACAATAACACCTCGTCATAAAGACGCAAAACAATAACCCACCCGGTTCAACCGGTCAAACAACATCACAACCACTCAATGAAAACATAATGGACAAAACAGTTCAATCCGAACATTTAAAAGCTCCTAAGTACTCGAGTACTTCTATTAGTTTACAAGATGACAATCTATCAAAAGATAGAAAACAATAAAACACCGCTCATGCACAATCATCACGCACGGCCATCATCCGCGTACTGGTCCAGCGCTCTCTCGTCCCGATGAACCTGACTTGAAATTCATAAGACGAATTTCCCCAAAATGGGTCCCCAAAGGGATTAACAATTACGCTAGTACAAGTAGACCAAATGAATGAATTACATCTTACCCATATAGTCAATGCATGTAATTTAGAAAACATTAGTTGAAACGCACATTTCAGGAAACGCCATAATCCAAAACACATTTGTAAAAATGCACCACAATTAACTGTCGATCCACCCCTCCGTGGATCCCTACCGAGACCCGCTGGATCTAACCCATAGTGTTTGAAAGCAAATCTCGTTGATCCACCCCTCCGTGGACCCCTACCGAGACCCCGTCGGATCTAACCCATAGTGAGCATACACATACACAATTTCTCATGCAAACTACCATGTTAAGAGTGTAAGTTCATTTAGGAATACTTGCCTCGATCAATAGATGGGACACGAACGGAAAGGGAGAATCAAACACGACCGCTAGAAACTGGCAAAACCGAAAGTAATGATTCAAAGAATACATTCACAACCATTTCTAAATGAATACGGAAATGGAATACACCTGAAAACCCACGTACGATTCATGTATATTCATACAATAACAACAATGAGGGCGGACCGCAACCAAACCCTCTCGATACGTAAATACCACGAAATATACCATGAATCCATATGGAAACCAAGAATACCAACAAGATTAATCATATTCATCATGAATTAATCAACAACACAAAACGAATCGGACGAAAATGCGAAAACCCCCAAAACTCCCCAAAAATGGGGTTCTAGATGATTTACCTTGATTCAAGAGGTAGAAGATCATTAGGTGATGATAATTTGGTGTTAGAGACTCAAGATCTTGGATAAATGATGATAGTCACTCAAATCCCAGCTCTCAAATGCTCCAAATCGCCTACCTCTCGGAGAAGAAAAGAAGAGGAAGATAAATGAGCTGCCCCGGTCAACCCTCTGGTTTTTATAGCTAGAGAGTTATTAGCGTGCGCTAACCTTCAAGGTTAGCGGGCGCTATCCGCCAAAAACCTAGTCCAGAACCTATGGTTCTAGACCGTTAGTGTGCGCTAACCACCCCTCGATAGCGCGCGCTATTGGGCCATTAGTGTGCGCTACCTGAACATCAGCCGAGTCTAGAAACATTGTGCCCAGTACTGGACTGCCGGATTAGCGCGCGCTACCGGCCAAATCTGTGTGCGCTAAGTCTGAATGATAGCGTGCGCTAGAACAACATCTTAGCGTGCACTAGAACACTCTTCCAGAGAGCAGAGGGCATAAGCAGACTATTGCCACTGCTGTGCCCAAGACACTAGCGCGCACTACCAAACAAGTGCATCGTGCGCTACCAAAGGATACTAGCGCGTGCTAACTAACATCCATAGCGTGCGCTAGGTAGCCGGATGCAAAATGACTCAAACACCCAAAACACAATCAAAACAACAAACGGAAGCTCACAACACGCATAATAACATACGATATATTTACGGCAACCCCAAAATGACGGTTCCGAACAACAATTACGAGAAACGGACCGAATAGCGACGGAAAAGCCAACAATTGCGGAATCGAGTAAAATAAATCCGAAAAAATAAGTATTCCCAAATACACATATGGTTACACACGAGCCACCAAAACAGGAAAAACATAAAATCGCGAAAGTACCGGGAAAAGAAAAATGCGGATATTACATCCAAAATCATGTTCATAACAAAACAACATAATCCAATATATATATATATATATAATCATGATATCATCATCTTTCTCAACTCAAACTCCATGAAACTCCAAGAATATCACAACACTTCCATGATTTATCATTACATGAATTAATCATCAACAACAACATCAAAACCCGAATATAAAGTGTAGAGTGGATCAACATACCTCAAGAAGATGAGCAACACAATCAAACTCCTCAAGAATCAATAATATCTTCATATCTCAAGCTCCAATCCATGCCATCAAACTCATAATCAAGTTTGAAGAACCAAAAATCCATCTCGGAGGGTTAAAGGGCGAAAAACGACGTGAACATATCCAAAATGTCAAAGTGACGGAGCCCTCATATTAATATAAACTTCAGTCGTTACGTACGTTACCTGATTCACCTAACGTACGTAACGAACATTACGTACATTATCCGACTTCGATAGTGTACGTAACGCTACTCTAGAAACTACTTCCTCAATTCGTATCATGTCTTACGTACGTAAGGCCTATGACATAACGTACGTAACATGGTCGTTGACTTGCTATAGTGATACTCATTTAACGTACGTAATGGTCTACCCATAACTTATGTAAAGCTCTACGTTGACTCGCCTGTCCACATCTGCGCCGAAAGTTGCCGACACTGGGCCGACTCGTCGATCATAGTTCAGACTTGTCCGATTCTCTTCATAACATACGTTATGTACTCTATGTAACCTACGTTATGCTTGCATCTTTATGTATGTAATCTCCTATGCTTAATGTACGTAGTGGCTTTTATACGTAGCCATTTACAATTGGTCATGTTGGGAATAGTGTCCTGGGACATTCGATGTGCCTAGATTTGTAATTGTCACATTTAAATAAAGTTATCTGATATCATTTATTTCTCATTGATTATTGTAATGTGTGCATGTTTTAATATTATAATAATCGAATAATAGTTATTCATGAATAATAAGATTATTCAAATGTCCCTGGTAAAATCGTGTTGAGTAGAGACTCAACTGATTAATATACTAATATAAGTTTGATTGATAATCATCGAATGATTATGCGTATGGTACGGATCAATCTTATGGGTATTGGTTGGAGAACCAATACTAGACAGACCCGCATTGAGATCACTGCATGGAAATGTCATAAGTGAATCTCAATATAACAGTATGTCAATAAATCCTTGAACCTGAGATTATCATAGAGTCCAATATGATAACTGCTATGCCTTGACATAATACAACGTCATCTGAAACATGGTGATCATAAAGCTTAGCGATCGGGATTAGTGGGAGTCATGTAGAGGGCAATGAATAATTAAGATGGGGATTTGTCCCTCTCTTAAGTGAGAGAGATATTTGCTGGGCCCCTCGATAAGTAGGACTGAAGGAAATACATGGACATGCTCAAATGAAGAGTCATTTGATTCAATCAGTCTAATTAAGATCGAGAAAGCATTTGAACATAAATAAGTATGATAGACTCCATGACTTAGTTCAAATATGATATCTCGTGACAAAGGGATTTGACACGTTAAAAGGTTTAATGGACTATTAACTTATATTATTTGGGTAATCATAATATATTGCTAGAGGCCGCTTATGATTTATTATTTAATAAGGTATTAAATAATTGCCAACATAATATAAGCCTTTTGGGTTGCACGTACGACAATTATAGACAAGTAGGAATAAATATCAACTGGGAATAATAAATATAATATTGGATATTATGTTTATAAGGAGATTAAATAAGTAGTAATATATATAATATTGGATATTATATATATTGTATTATTTAATAAGTTGAGGGGCAACTAAGCAAATACTAGATTCTTGAATCTAGGGATAACTTAGTATAAATAAGAGATCCATGACAAGGAGTTGTCATAAGAACTAAAAGAAAAATCGCCCCCTTCCAAGAAGAAAAAAATCGGCCTCTTCCTCTTACAGTAGAAGAACGACGTCGGTCGTCTAATCCTCTTCCTTTAGTTGATCTTGATCAATAGTACAATCCTTTTAGTAAGGAATTTGTGTTGTACTATTTATCAATATTATTCATACGGATCTAGCAATTCGACTTGTGGAATTGTTCGTGTGTGGATCACCAGAAAAGGAAAGAGATATTCATCTGCTCTATTCCGGATCTAGAACTATTCAATCGGATTAAGGTAATTCGTTTAACCCTTCATCAAATAATTAAATTACTACATGAGATCATAAATTGGGTTTTCACATTTATTATTCCGCTGCGTTTTTACTCCGATTATTTTGTATTCGATGCATAGATAACCCAACAGTGGTATTGGAGCCAACTTGCATGTAATTTAATTGTCTGTGTAGAACATATTTATGTGTAAATTATGTTCTTGATTATGTTTATAAAATATGGATTTTATAAAATAATTTTTCTGGTTTAATTTGATTAAATCGGATCGTCAAAAATTAATTTTCTGGACTGTTTTTGCGAATTTCTGCTCCAGAACTGTTCTGGAACAGATATGTTTCGAGACAGGTCAGGTTCGGTTCGGGTCAGAGCTGGACCCGCGGGCTAATTTTATTAGCAAAAATATTTTCGCAATACCAGGGTTTCGAACCCTGGTCATCTGCCCGCCTTCCGCTGACTTACCATGTGGGCTGCAATTTTGTTTTGGAAACAATACACAGAAGGTTTTATTAAAGGCAAATAAATCTGTTTTAAATATTGCAAAAATAATTCCACAAAAACTGGGATTCGATCCCGAGTCTTTAGGCTTTACTTCACCACTTACCATCTCGGTTGGGTCATGTTTTTTGGTAACTTTAATAGTAGCTTCTTTTCTTATAAGTCTGTTTTAAAATTAAAGTAAATTTAGAAATAATAGTTGCAAAATGTTGCAACTACAACCGCTAGGTTTCGAACCCGGACGGACCCGTGCCCAGAGCGTGCAGACACCTATCTCGGCCATAGTCCGTGTTCATTTTTGACACAGTTTTAATTTATTATCTCATTGTCAGACAGATTGATTATTTAGTATATTACATGATTTATTAATTATTTGATAATTATTTATGGTATATGTATGGTGTATGGCATGACCATAAATTGACCAATGTGATTGGATAATTTATTTTCTTATGGGTTGGTTTTACGGCCTGTGTGTCGTTTAATTATAATTGGTTTTACGGCCTGCGAGTCGTCTATTTAAATTGTTTATTATTTTACGGCATGCGTGTCATTTGCACTTCTTGTAATTTAATTTACTAGTGTAGTATTAAATTTCATTAATGTAATAAAGACAAGAAGGACGAGAAGGACGGAGTCGAGGAGTAAATTGATCGCGTATGACGTTCTAAGGAGTTGTGAAGATCAATGAAGATGACCTTTGTGATTTTCATGTTGGCTCATGAAAATCACGTTAGGATTATGGTCATGCTATACACAGTCCTATGCTTTCATTGCTATGTGATGCGATGTATGTTTAAATTTATGCATGTATATGATGCTATGTATGTTTAGATGTATGTTAGCAAACATAGACATTAACATAGGATAAAAATCCCTCGTTAAAATTTTAAAATGTCGTTCATTTGAAAAACACCTATCAAGACTTCGATCATCATGAGTGGGTCATGCCAAAGCTGGGCGCTCGGATTATCTTAGTAAGGTAGGATACGTAATGGTGATACCTATACATTTAATGAATTTGGAAATCAAAATAGTTTTGAACCTTAGGGCATAAGATGGGATTATAACATGCTTGGGCATACGATGCCAAATCCCATGATATAATCTAAGAGTTACATATAATGTAATCGATAAAGAGTTATCCACCTAAAGTAGCTCAATTCTAGGCATCATGCCAAAGCTAAGTTTAGGATTGTACGAAATAGGATCTTAGCCACTAAAATTACAAATGTTGTAAATTGAGGGTACTTTGTTTTAGTGGGAGTATATTTCGAGAAATAAAATAATGTGACTAAATATTTTGCATATTGAATTTTGTAGAATGGCATCAAACAACACATCCACTATTTCACTACGATCCGTCCTTGAGAAGGACAAGCTCAAAGAAAACGGCAACAATTATCTGGATTGGATCCAGAGATTGAGAATAGTTCTCAAGCAAGAAAGAAAGCTATATGTTATTGAGGAAGAAATTCC
Organism: Orobanche coerulescens; assembly: GCA_033398695.1. Taxonomy (NCBI): domain Eukaryota; kingdom Viridiplantae; phylum Streptophyta; class Magnoliopsida; order Lamiales; family Orobanchaceae; genus Orobanche; species Orobanche coerulescens. The sequence goes on from CM065819.1 coordinate 61,433,119, forward strand.
CGATGAGCCAGCTGACAATGCAAATAAAGCAACAAAAGATAAATGGAAGAAACATTGTGATGATTCCATTGATGTCAATTGTCTTATGTTGGCTACCATTTGTCCAGAACTTTAGAAGAATCTGGAGGATATGGAAGCTTACGAGCTTAATGCTCATCTCAAGGAAACCTTCTCGAAGCATGCTAGGCAAGAGAAATATGAGACCTTTCAAGCCTTGTATGCTTGCAAGATGGTTGAGGGGACATTTATCAGCGCTCATATGCTCAAGATGAAAGGATATATTGATCATCTTGAGAGGCTTGGTTTTCCACTTTCTAAGGAGCACTCCACGGATGTGATCCTAAACTCATTGCCCGAAAGTTTCGGTCACTTCATAATAAACTCTAATATGAATGAGATGGAGAAGTCCATTGCTGAGCTGCATGGGATGCTTAAAACGGCTGAGCAGAATATTAAGAAGAAACCAAGCCATGTGTTGATGGTCAGCAAAGGGAAGTCCTTTAAGAACAAAGGCAAGGGCAAGGGTAAGGCAAAAGTTGCCAAATCTAAAGACCCTTCTAGGCCGGTTTTCAAGGCTAAATCTCCCAAAGATGGAAATTGCCATCATTGCAATAAACCAGGACACTAGAAAAAAAATTGCAAGATTTACTTGGAAGAGCTAAAGCGTACCAATGGTAGTGAGACTGCCACATGTATATTTGTTATAGAAGTTAACTTATCTACTTCTAACTCCTGGGTATTAGATACTGGATGTGGATCTCACATTTGTACAAATGTGTAGGGGTTGATAAGCAGTAGAGAACTGAAGAAAGGGGAAGTGGATCTAAGAATCGGCAATGGAGCAAGAGTTGCTGCACTAGCCGTAAGAACTTATGATCTAGTTTTACCCAATGGGCTTTTATTAGTTTTGAACAATTGCTATTATGTTCCTGCTATGAATACGAATATTATTTCAGTTTCTACATTAGATTGGGAAGGTTACAATTTTCTTATTAAGAATAAGATTATTCGTATTTTCTTTGATGACTTGCTTTATGGTACTGCAAAGTTATATACTGGCCTTTACAATATTGATCTAGATGAGTCCAACACTTTGGAAGTCTATAACATTGCATCCAAGAAACCTAAGCTCAATGATTCTAATCCGACTTACTTATGGCATTGTCGACTTGGTCACATAAACGAGAAATGCATTTCTAATCTCCATAATGATGGACTTTTAGACTCTTTTGACTATGAATCATATGGGACATGCGAATCTTGGGCAAGATGACGAAGAATCCTTTCACCGGTCATGGAGAAAGGGCTAGCGATCTATTAGGCCTAATACATACTGATGTATGCGGACCTATTAGCACTCATGCCAGAGGCGGATACCAATACTTCATTACATTCACCGATGATTTTAGCCGATCTGGATATATTTATCTTATGAAGTATAAACATGAATCTTTTGAAATGTTCAAAATATTCCAGAATGAAGTACAGAATAAACTTGGCAAGACAATTAAAGCCCTTCGATCGGATCGAGGTGGGGAATACTTGAGCCAAGAATTCGATGATCATCTTAGGAGTTGTAGAATTCTTTCACAACTTACTCCTCCCGGAACACCTCAGCATAACAGAGTCTTCGAGAGGAGGAATCGAACTTTATTAGATATGGTTCGATCCATGATGAGTCGAACAGAGCTTCCATTATCATTTTAGGGCCACGCCTTAAAAAACAACAGCATTCACCCTTAACCGTGTTCCATCTAAAGCAGTTGAAAAGACACCATTTGAGAAATGGACTGGTAAGAGACCAAACTTGTCTTTTCTAAAGATCTGGGGTTTCGAAGCATTCGTAAGGCGTCAAGTTTTTGACAAACTGGCAACCAGGTCTGAATGATGTTTATTTGTGGGGTATCCTAAGGAAACTAAAGGATATTACTTTTATAAGCCAGCAGAGAACAAAGTGTTTGTTGCTCAAAATGCTGTATTCTTAGAAAGGGAATTTATTTCCAAAAGAGATAGTGGGAGAAGAGTAATTCTCGAGGAAACTCGAGAACCACAAGAAGACATCGTTTCACCGATGGAAACTGAACAAGCTCAACAATCAGTTGAAGATCCCGTTCAAAGTACACAAGTCCCACGCAGATCTAATAGGATGCGACATGAACCTGAGAGATATGGTTATCTCGTAACAGAGGATGATGACGCATCGTTCATAGATGATGAGCCTAGTACCTATACAGAAGCTGCTTCAGGACCAGAGTCCGGGGAATGGCTAGAATCCATGAAGTCAGAGATGCAGTCCATGTATGACAATCAAGTTTGGAACTTAATAGATCCACCTGAGGGTGTTAAACCCATTGGGTGCAAATGGGTCTATAAAAAGAAGAAAGACATGGATAATAATCTGCAAGCCTATAAAGCTAGACTAGTGGCAAAAGGTTATAGACAGATTCATGGTGTTGACTATGATGAGACCTTTTCGCCAGTAGTCATGCTTAAATCAATTAGAATTTTATTTGCCATTGCCGCATACTATGATTATGAAATATGGCAAATGGATGTCAAAACAGCATTCCTTAATGGAAACTTACTCAAGGATGTGTACATGACACAACCTGAAGGTTTTGTTCATCCAAAAAATTCTAAAAAGGTTTGTAAGCTTCAAAGTTCCATTTATGGGTTGAAGCAGGATTCTCGGAGCTGGAATCTTCGTTTTATTGAAACTGTCAAAGAGTTTGGGTTCATTCAAAATGAAGATGAACCATGTGTGTAAAAGAAGGTTAGTGGGAGAATAGTTGCTTTCTTAGTCTTATATGTCGATGACATATTACTCATTGGAAATGACATTCCCACCTTGCAGACAGTCAAGACTTGGTTGGGAAGTTGTTTCTCAATGAAAGACATAGGAGAAGCTGCTTACATTCTTGGGATAAAGATCTATAGATATAGATCAAAGAGATTAGTTGGTCTGAGTCAATGTACATACATTAATAAAATATTGAAGAGGTTCAATATGCAAGACTCCAAGAGAGGACTCTTGCCAATGTCACATGGCATTCATCTAAGTGCGACTCAGAGTCCTAAGACTCCTGATGAGCGAGCCCGCATGAGCAAGATTCCATACACTTCGGCTATTGGATCCACTAGTAGAAAAATGACCTTAGGTAACACCCTGCAGGTAACACTTTTGATAATTGAAAATTGGAGAGTACATAGGTAACACCTAGGTAACACTTTTTTATTAGGTAACATTCAAGGTAACATTTTCCAAATAGGTAACACTTTCAGGTAACACATTTTTGTGTTACTTAGTTTAGGTAATACTCACGGTAACACTTTCAAAATAGGTAACACTTCCAGGTAATACTCTTTTGTGTTACTTAGCTAAGGTATCACTCGAAGTAACACTTTCAAAATAGGTAACACTTCAGGTAACACTTTTTGTGTCTTACAATTTAAGTAACACCTATGTAACACTTAGAAAATATGTATAATTATTTGAAGTTATATTATCACTTTTTTTTGCGTTATAATAATATTATTGTTAACTACACATTAAAAATATATAACCATAAGGATTTAAATTTAACACAATGTCTTACCAAAATATAATACAATGCCTCCCATCTACCTGTTTTTAGAAATTTTAATATTCCTTTTTTTCCTTTTTTTTATGTTCTATTAATTATTTTAAATAAACTCATCGTATTTCTACCAAAAAACATGAGATGATCTTCTCCAGAAATAAACCAAAATCGCATTTGCTAAAATACCTCACCTTTTCAAAACAGGGGTTCCGTCACTTTCTCAATTGTGACGCGTGCATCCAAAAGCTCCAAAACCCTGTCAGAAAGCCCCAAAATCAACCATCCCCCTTTCGTCTTCCACATCACAGCTGAATTAATTCAGCAAATTTTTATGGTACAACAATGGCGTCTCCTATATTCCAGAAGCTACTCAGAAATCCATACCATTCCGCATTCAAAACCCTAACCTATTTCCGCCAGCCATCCGCAATTCCCGAAATCACCAAAACCCACGATACAGCGACGTCTTTGCATCCACCCAAAACGGGTTGTTCGAAACCCACCCGTCATTCATTTGGTTCGCATTTCTACCCTAATTTTCCTTTCGGTTTTTTCTCGACACGATTTCTCCGACCCAGTCAATCCGATTTGAGACCGAAGAGGAAACGATGCCTGATGAGTCTGTTATCATACGAGCTGACAGTTTGAAGAAGAAGAGGAAAAAGAAGATGAACAAACACAAGCTGAGGAAGCTTAGAAAGCGTCTTAGGAGGAAAACGTAGTTCCAATTATTTTTGCCCTTCCGGTAAGCTACTGTTTTTTTTCTTCTTTTCGAAATAGACTTAGGTATTTTTACTTTTTTTTTTTGTTCATATTTGTCGGATAATCCACCGAGAAAGGGTCTTTTATCCCTTACTATGTAGAACATCAATAATTTTACAGTTGTTACACTCTGTGGTTGTATACATTGGTCATTGCTGTGAGAGTGGATGGGCCTTTTTTTGGGATAATCTTCAATCTTTTTGTTATGTTATAAGTGGTGTTCTGAGTAGCGCTTATGCTTATCGTTGTGATTTACATTCTTTAGCTAGTATAATTTAGAATGATGTTGTTGGAATATGTGTAGAAACATATGAAACGGACCCTGATTCATTCTATATTGAAACAGATTATTGTTTGAAGTTGAAGGTGCTGCAGGATAATGTATTTAACATAAAATATATATACTTATTAAATAAATAAATAGGTGTCAGTATAAGAGGCAAAAAAGACTTGCATTTTAATTTTTTGCTTGCTAGATTGTTTGTGAATAAAAAATTGCCAACATAATGAAACAAGCAGAAGATAAATCATCAGGTTGGAGTATTGGAGGAAAAAATGAGACTGGCATAGTATAATAAAAAAAACAAGTTTATAACAATACAGGTTTGTGGTTCTGATCACCTTCTTGTTTTTCTCAATTCCTTTTGTCTTGTTTGATATTGATGTTATTGAACTAGAATGTTGAGTGACTAGGTTAGATTTTATTAGTTGGATTCAGGTGTTCTTATGCTTCTGGTCATGTTTTCTTTTCATAGAGTGAGAGGGTAGAATAAATATTATTGATTGATATTGTTCTTTTCATGGAGAGCGAGCTAAGTAACAAATAGATATGTGAAAAAGGGAGACTATTGTTTATATGAGGCTTGCTGTTAGTGTTCTGGTCTGGGATACATCTTATAGACGTTATATGCTACACAAAGGCCAAAGCATAAGCTCCTTATGATCTAAATAAAAAAGGATCATTCGTTAGCCCTGTACTTTTCTGGTGTTTGTTATGGTTAGTGTAAGTAGGCAAGTGAGCTATTTGATGCATTCATACATTTGAACTGTTGTTCCCTATATTTCTTTTAACATGATACATTTTAACTTACTTTTCAGGCAATATGTGAAACTTACGAGTTAAAGGTTGAAAGACGATCTTCCTTATTGGATGGAAAGGCCATGTGGTGTTTGCTTGAATACTACTTCCACAAAGAAAATAATTGTTCATGCTCTTTCAAGGTAATTGCTTACATTTATCATCCACAGGTTTTCATTCTGTATTATGTTTGGATTCAATATTATTCCGCTATGGTTCACAGTATCCAAATGGAGCAAGAGGAAAAGTTTCAATCAAGTCAGTAATGGATTATACTGATGTTGTGCAGAACTTCATACTATCTCAAAAAGTAACATCTTCATTGGGAAATTTTCCGGAGGTAATGATGACTTTTATTTTCAGCATTTAATATTAGATGTGGGAATAGCAATCACACAAAATCTTAGTTCTTTGTTGTACCAGGTCAGTACGAGTTTAGGTTGAGCATTTTGGGGGCAATAATGATAAACACTGAACCTTTTTTTTGTTTGAAATCTACTTATATGAGCGGCTTCCAATATCAGATATCTTTCATGTCCGTTTTTGGTTTTTGTATTTTGTCATATATTTCCCCAGTAATGTAGGTATTCCTGATCTAACATTTTAGTTTTTTTTCTTGAGTATACTTTTGTTACCATTTTGAAATACCCCATCAATTTTGATTTTAGGATCGCTCACAGTTGCTTGCTTTCTATCTGTGATTCAATCTCGGCTGCTCTTTCTTCACTGCGTTGTGCAAGGTAAGGACTGAAATGATCCTTATTCAAATTTTCCTTTACTCAATCGGGGTTCTACAATGTCCATTTTCCTAGCTCGGTGTGGTTGCTGACTAAATGTTTTGTAACATTGCAGGACATTGTAGGATGGCTCCAGAGGTTATGGAGCAAGTGCATGGTTACGACTATAAGTCTGTACATGCACACTTTCTATTTTTTTTGGGTACCAGACTAGATAGGTCACGAAGTTTATTAAATTTCTCCATTTTTCTCAGAGCGTATAGTTGGTCATTTGGGATATAACTGCATTGGAGCTTGCTCATGGCTATGCTCCTTTCTCAAAATATCCGCCAATGAAGGTCCACTGATAATCCTAAGTTGTTTTACTTTGATCTGAAATGGACCCTTATTATTATGCTCCAATTATTTTTCTATTGGTAGGTGTTTCTTATGACTCTGCAAAATGCACCCCCAGGACTTGACTATGAGCGACATAACAAGTTCTCAAAGGTATGCCATTAATAATCTGAATTATATTAGTTTTACGATCATTTTATTAATCATAGATTTGTTTTTCTTTCTTAGTCGTTTAAGCAGATGATTGCTAGCTGCTTGGTTAAGGATCCTTCAAAATGACCTACTGCCAAAAAACTACTAAAACGTTCTTTCTTTAAGCAAGCCAGATCGAATGGTTATATAGCAAGAAAGTTGTTGGATGGGCTGCCTATTCTTGTGAACGCATATGCATAGAGGCCGACCCCGTTCAAGAAAGCAAGTGGAAGTTCAAGACAACAACAATAATGTCATCATTAATATCAACAACGAATTGAAGATATATGGGAGCTATTTTTTATACAAGTTACAAATTAGACAACAATTAGGTTATTGTTTTTTTAGTTATTGGATATGTGTTTGACATACTATGATCTATGTCTTATTGTTATTGGATTATTTATTTGAGTTTTATCAATATATTTTCTCGTTATTTATATATGAAAAATGGTTTCTTCTAGTTTTCATATTATTGATAAATATTAATCAGAATAATAATAATAATACTAATAATACTAATAATAATAATAATAATAGCAAGTGTTACTTAATAATGAATAAGGTATTACCTAAGCTAGCACCCATATAATCGAAAATATTCCTTAAGGTATTTAAAGTGTTACTTACAAAAATGGATACATTTAAAAGTGTTACAAAAGTGTTACAATAGTGTTCCTTAAACAATCCGAAAGCGTTACCAAGGTTTTACCTAAGAAATTTCTAAAGTGTTACTAAGGTGTTCCTTAAGATAACTTTGGGGAACACATTTTAAAGTGTTACCAGAATTGATCAAAAGTTTTACCTAAGAGCATAGGGAACACGGGCAGAGGTAACACCCAAAATGTGTTACCTATGGTCTATAGGAACACTTTAGGCTCTTTAGGAAACACTTTATGGGTGTTACCTAAAGGCATTTTTCTACTAGTGATCGATCATGTATGCCATGATTTGTACTCGACCAGAAGTATCGTTTGCCCTTAGCATGACAAGTCGATACCAATCGAATCCAGGTGAAAGTCACTGGACAGCTGTAAAAAACATCCTAAAGTACTTGAGAAGAACTAAGGATGATTTCCTAGTTTATGGAGAGGTGGGAAATGAGTTGGCTATAAATGGTTACTCCGATGCAAGTTTCAAAACCGACAGAGACAATTTTAAATCGCAAAACTGGCTATGTGGTTGTATTGAATGGAGGTGCTGTGAGTTGGAAGAGTTCCAAGCAAAGCACAATTGATGATTCTGTTATAGAAGCTGAGTATCTGGCAGCATCGGATGCAGCTAAGGAAGCCGTATGGATCAAGAAGTTCGTTACCGAACTAGGAGTGGTGCCGACCATCCTGTAATATCCGCAATTTTCGATTTTCGGTAAATTTCTTTTTTTCGGCCGGAGTCCGTTTTGACGGCTCGCTCATGACCGTTTCGTCATTCTGAGAATGATTAATTCTACACTTTTTTGTCATCCGAGTTCGTTTCGGTGTTGTTTTGTTGAGTTCCGTGCTTTTTAGCGACTTTTCCGCACTTGAGTTCGATTCTTGCGAATCTCGTCCGAAACTGCTGTTTCGAGTTTCCCGCAAGTCCGTTTAACTTTGTTGGACGTGTTGTGATCTTTGTTTTGGTTATTCGATCACGTATCGTGATTTCAGGCGTTTGGGCCATTTTGTAATTTGCCCAAAGTTACGTATCCGTATCTGTAATTGTTGTCTCCGTAATATCCGGTACTTTTCTTTCCCTTGTATTTTTATTTTTGGTATATTTCTCGGTCATAGTGACCCTCGCGTACCTTTCGGTGTGTCCTTCTGTCAACCGTTGAACCGTATTCTCGTTATTGTGGTGCGGAACCGCCGCTTTGGGTTGCCGTGGATCCATTTCGTGTTATTGGTTCCCAAATATTGATTCCTATCGCTTTTATTCTCTTCCGGATCATTTTTATCATTTTGGAACCCAATAGGGGGTGGGCCGCGGACAAGATGTGCGTGCCGCGCACACAAATTCCTTCAATTGTTGGTCGAACAAACTATACTGTGCCGCAAAGACACCCATCCGGCAAGCCGCGCACACAGCCAAAGTGCCGCGGCACACCTGTCCGGTGCCGCGGCACACTCGTGTGTAGTCTGCGACCTAAACCCAACTGTACCGGGTGCCGCGGCACACGCAGGCTGTGCCGCGGCACAATGCCGAAACCTGGGAGTAATTTTTGGCTTGTGCCGCGGCACACTTCGGCTGTGCCGCTGCACACAAAGCGGTAATTGTACAATCTCGTCCTTTTTAGACGAGATCGGTCGTCTTCTCCTTCATTTCACCTGCATCGCGAGAGAGAGTGAGAGAGAGGGGAAGAGTTCTTCATCTTTATCCATTGAGGGGTTGATTTTCACCATTTTTCTTCGGTAGTGAAGCCCGGACGATCAATCCAACGCGTGTTCTACGGAAGAGAATGTTGCAGATCCACTTACCAAGCCTCTCTCACAAGGAAAGCATGTTGAGCATGCTAGAGCGATAGGACTAAAAGTCATGAATGAATGGTGCTGGTGCAAGTGGGAGATTGTTGGGAATAGTGCCCTAGGGCATTCGATGTGCCTAGATTTGTAATTGGCACATTTAAATAAAGTTATCTGATATCATTTATTTCTCATTGATTATTATAATATGTGCATGTTTTAATATAATAATAATCGAATAATAGTTATTCACGAATAATAAGATTATTCAAATGTCCCTGGTACAATCGTGTTGAGTAGAGACTCAAGTGATTAATATACTAGTATAAGTTTGATTGATAATCATCAGATGATTATGCGTATGGTACGGATCAATCTTATGGGTGTTGGTTGGAGAACCAATACTAGACAGACCCGCATTGAGATCACTTCATGGAAATGTCATAAGTGAATCTCAATATAACAGTATGTCAATAAATCCTTGAACCTGAGATTATCATAGAGTCCAACAAGATAACTGCTATGCCTTGACATAATCTAACGTCATCTGAAACATGGTGATCATAAAGGTTAGCGATCGGGATTAGTGGGAGTCATGTAGAGGGCAATGAATAATTAAGATGGGGATTTGTCCCTCTCTTAAGTGAGAGAGATATCTGCTGGGCCCCTCGATAAGTAGGACTGAAGGAAATGCATGGCCATGCTCAAATGAAGAGTCATTTGATTCAATCAGTCTACTTAAGATCGAGAAAGCATTTGAACATAATTAAGTATGACAGACTCCATGACTTAGTTCAAATATGATATCGCGTGACAAAGGGATTTGACACGTTAAAAGGTGTAATGGACTATTAACTTATCATATTTGGGTAATCATAATGTCTTGCTAGAGGCCGGTTATGATTTATTATTTAATAAGGTATTAAATAATTCCCAACATAATATAAGCCTTTTGGCACGCACGTACGACAATTATAGACAAGTAGGAATAAATATCAACTGGGAATAATAAATATAATATTGGATATTTTAATTATAAGGAGATTAAATAATAAGTAATATATAATATTGGATATTATATATATTGTATTATTTAATAAGTTAATGGCAACTAAGCAAATACTAAATTCTTGAATCTAGGGATTACTTAGTATAAATAAGATATCCATGACAAGGAGTTGTCATAAGAACTCAAAAAAAGAAAATCGCCTCCCTCTCCAAGAAGAAGAAAAAAATTGACCTCTTCCTCTTACTGTAGGAGAACGAAGTCGGTCGTCTAATCCTCTTCCCTTAGTTGATCTTGATCAATAGTACAATCCTTCTAGTAAGGAACTTGTGTTGTACTATTTATCAATATTATTCGTAAGGATCTAGCAATTCGACTTGTGGAATTGTTCGTGTGTGGATCACCAGAAGTGGAAGGAGATATTCATCTGCTCTAGTCCGGATCCAGAACTATTCAATCGGATTAAGGTAATTCGTTTAACCCTTCATCAAATAATTAAATTACTGCATGAGATCCTAAATTGGGTTTTCACATTTATTATTCCGCTGCATTTTTACTCCGATTATTTTGTATTCGATGCATAGAAAACCCAACAGCTCCTGCCTGTCATCTCAATATACCGAATACGCATTCTAGACATACTAAATACATATACTCATCCAATAACATTTTCATATGATACACTTGATACACAATATCCTCAATTGCAATTGTTGACCAATTATGTCAATTATACAAATACAACCGTCTTAGTTCTCAAATTATTTTATCCAGACTGTATAGACACCTTGTTATCCAATAAATCTCAGATAAAATAATGTGAAAATTTTATACTAAAAATCCGGATATTACAATATCATATTTATATTTTATTTAACTATATATTTATTTATGATATATATCCTCAAGATATATTAGTACAAATGAGTATTAAAACTCTTATATGTTGAAAGATAAGATTAGGATGGTCAAATTCTTGGACAAATTGTGATTTAGACTTTGAATAAATATTTATTCGATTATTGAAGTAAAGATAATCAAATATTGAGTAAATATTGATTAAGGGATTATTAAGTCTTAAACCTGTATTATTATGATTTGAGTAGTAATAGTAAATATTATACTTGAAATATTTATGATGTTCTTGAATTAATTAATATAACATAAGATGATATTATTAATAATAATAAAGAGTTGAATAAATGTGGATAATTCATATAACGATAGTTTGACCGATTCAAGGAAATCTATTGTGTTGAACTCGTTATCGGATTCGTAGAATTATGTTACTGAATGAATGATATTTCATTAAAGGTTGTTCGAGAGTTTGTTGATCATTAAAGGATCTTCGGTTTGAGGCAAGTTTTATACTTGTACTGGTTAATGAAATTTATGTTATCACTTATGTGTATGAAGGTGTTGTATCATTTCGAGACGTAGTCTCTTCATGATTTGTTGATATCAGGGAACTGTTTGATACAATACCCTTCGACAATTATGTCAAATATTATTGTTGTTTGTCAATGGCCGATTAAGGAATTGAAAATTTTGTTGTTATTATTGTTGTCGATATTCGGTTCGCGGTATCGATGTATCGATTGTTGTTGTTGATATTGGTGTCGATTTAAGACATTGTTGTGATCATTGTTATTGATATTGGTGTTTTGCTATTGATATTGTATTGGCCGATTGAAGGCATTGGCGTATCTCATTATCATCTCTGTTGTCGGTGACCAATTAAAGGGGCTGAAACATATTTTACCATTGTTGTTATCGATTGGCCACTTCAAGGCAATCGAGGTATTGAATTGGGGATGTCGAGGGCGTTTCCTATCTGTTATGTTGTTTTTATCGATTTGTTGTTTCAAGGTAATTGAGGTATTGAATTGGGACCACCGAGAATCACCGTGGTTTGTTATTGTTGTGTTGGCAGACTAAAAAATTACACTATCATTCTTGTAAATTCGGTAGTTATGCGATCATTGCCGTTTGTGATTGTTTGTGTTTTGGAGGCTAGTCTCGGCTAGTGCTCAGGGTAAGTCTGGGGATTAAACTTTTGCAGTTGGTTTCCTAACACTTGCAAGTCAGCAAGTCACGTGTAACACCCCAAGATATTCATAGTATATTACAGCGCCGTGGACCCCTCTGTAGGACCCACTAGGCTATACGTACACATAATCATAAATACTCCGACTGGTATGGTCTAGACAAAGCCAAACAGAAGATAATACCATTCAACATCCAAAGCAACATTCGGGATCAATGGACTAAAACCAATAGGAATTAAACCCAGGAAAACCAAGGTACGACAACCACAATAATATCACGTAGTACTCGAGCACAAAGAACCATTCAAACATACAACATTCCCAAATGGGAGAACATAAAGATACGAACAAGGATAAAACACAGCATCACTCTTGCCCATCATCTTCACGTCGACCAGGTACTCGCCCAGATTATTTCTTAGAACCTGAAATACATGAAACGTATTTTACCCAAATGGGGTTAGCCATGGAATAGCTGGTACAAGTATATCGAACATGAAACACAGTACTTCTCAACACTAAAGTAACATAATCCTCATTTCATCAAACCCATGACTAGTATTCCGGAATAACTAAATCTCATGCATTTCATTTCAATACATATGGGATTAACCATGGAACCGCACCAAAGGCAACGGAACCCTCTGAGGCCCCGTCCCCCCCCCCCCCCCGTGTGGTTAACCCAAAAATATTCGTGGAACCACACCAAAGGCAACGGAACCTTCTGAGGACCCATCGGTCCGTCCCAGTATATACAATCACACAATTCATAGACCTCACTTTCAAAGTTGAGAACGTACAATCATAAACATATACTTGCATTTGAGACAATGGAATCAAACTGACAATGATATTCAAGATCAGGAGGTCGAAGAACGCACTTCCGAGCCTAAACGATTCATAAGGAAATACAATAATCAATCAACAATACTCAATTCTCAAGGAAAAATCTCGAAAACCCTTTTTACAATTCATAATTCATCGAAGTATTCACATAGAGGTTGGAAATCATCCAAACCCTCTCCACTTTAAGTAATACACAAAAACATTCGTATAATCATAAGGGAAATGTGGGTATGGGATAGATACATCATAATATCAAGGATTTCAAGCTTCAAAACGGATTAACCGGATGAATCTAAGAAAACCCCCCAAAATTCCCCAAACTATAGTTCTAAGGAATTTACCTCGAATCACAGGAGGAAAGACGGAAGGGTGATGATTTAACCTCGTTAGAAATCAAAAAACATTGATGACTGATGAATTCTCGACAACCATTTGTCTTGGGATCACTCAAATCACCAAAGAGGAAGAAGGAGGATGAGAAATGAGGTCCAGAACCCGTCCCCCGCAAATATATAGTTTGAGCGTTACGTATGTAACATGCACATGTTAACGTTCGTAAGGCCATTAACGTATGCTACGCTCGAAGTATTGCGTATGTTACAGCCTAGGCAGAGGCCACTGCTTCGAACAAACAAAGGCATAACGCACGTAATGCAGAGCCCTTAACGTACGTTATGGGTTCTAGCTTACGCTATATCCCCCAGGCTAGCGTGTGTAACACTGTCTCAGAGGCTACTGCCTCCAATCGTCAGGCCGATTACGTATGTTATGAATAACACATAACGTACATTAATGACTTATAGCGTACGCTAAATTCCAATATTATCGTACGTAACCCGAGAAAATAAAAGGAATGACAGGAGTACGTATTTCATCCAAGATTTCACACGAACCACATAATACACAATGTGAAAGGTACGTGAAAATTTAATATCATTTGATGTGAAGTTCAAATATTAGGAAAAATCGAGAAATACGGAATGGAAAAATTAAAGATATTACATTCTCCCCCTCTAAAATAAAGTTTCGTCCCGAAACTTAAGAAACAAAAAGTTCAGGGTAACTCACTCGTATCTTATCTTCCGTATCCCAAGTCGCTTCCTCGACTCCATGTATCGACCATTGCACCTTAACCAATGGAATGGTTTTGTGCCGGAGATGCTTCTCACAACGTTCAAGGTGTAATATCAGAAATTTTCGTTTCTGGTTATTCTGAATTATTTGTCGGTTGTGCCGGTTACTTTGTTCCATTGGTGGTTGTTCGAGATTTCCCTATGTTGGGTATAGTATGATGTACCGTGTCGTGGTGTTCGTCGGGTACGACTTGTCATTTCGTAAGTCATGCAGATCATATGTCATGTTTCGTAGTATGATGGTTCCCATTTCGGATCGTCGCACATTCGTTGCAAATTGGAAGTCGGGTTATTCGTCGGGCAGTTGCATCGCTGTACCGATTTCAGACCTGCTGTTGACGGAGCTGGTTACGTACGCTATCAGGAGTGCATTATGTACGTTACTGATAATGGATTACATACGTAACAGTGTATGTGTTACGTACGTTAGCCTACAAGTTGAGGCAGTGAGCTCTGAGTAGAGCATTACGTACATAACATTTTGCCCATTACGTACGTAAGATCCATTACGTACGTTATTCTTATAGTATTACGTACGTAATGTGTTGTGGCCTATTTATAGGTGGGAAGCAGACTTCATTTCGCGTGTTCACCATTCTTTCTCCTTCTCTTCTTGCGGTCGACGAGATTGGCTTGAGAGGCTAGGGTTGGTCGTGATTTCATCATCCATCAACCTTCTTGAGTTCCTAATGAGGTACTGTTCTTGTATTCCTAGAGTTGACTTTTTGGGGTTTTATTCTTGATTTTGACCCTAGCCTGATTTTGATGAATCGGGTGTTGTGATATGATGTTATAAATCATGTTCTACGGATTGTACATCCATATTTCGAGTTTGTTTAACTCGATTGATGATTTGCGTGTTCTTGGGGGATATTGAACATTTAACGTTCGATTAAATGTTCTAATTAATTTCCCTTCGGGAGTTAGGCGTGTTTTTTGTTGTTATTAACCCGGTTACTCGTAATTATTTTGTTTTGTCGTTTCTCTCATGGAGGACATAGGTTTGGGGCTTTCGGTCGATCTGCGGTCTTCGGAGTCATTCGTGTGTTAATAATCGAGGCAAGTGTTCTTGTCTATACAATTTATATTATGCGAATTGAGGTTGTAGAATGAATCTATGTTGGTTGTTTATTTTTGTTGATTTTTCATTATATGTGTCGTTTTAGATATTATGTTAAGTTAGAGTCGGTTGATGGTTGTTGTAGAGAAATGTCAATGGAGACGAGTTGTTGGGTAGATAATACACTTAGACATGGGTTGTAAGGATTTGGTGGTCATTGGGATGTGTGGGTTAAGTTGTGTGTATGAGTTGGGTTAGTTGTAATGGTTTGATCGGTTGTTATGCCCGTTGATGCATGAAGATGTGTTTAGGATTGTTAGGTTGTCGTATAGCTGTGTCGGTCGTGGTTATATGTCGGATAAGTGACCATTTCTAGCAAGTACCTTGATTATATATATATATATATATATATTTACCCATATATATATATATATATATATATATATATATATATTGTGATTGACGATTGAGACAATGCAGTTTCTAACGTAAGTGTGTGTGAGTTGTTCTTCCACTCGGGGAGGGTCCGACGGGGCCCCTAGGGGGCGATACTAATGGGTACGGCCACGGAAGTGGTTTTCCACCCGGGGATGGTCCGACGGGGCCTCTAGGGGCCGATACTAATGGGTATGGCCGCGGGTTACCATGTGTGGTTTTCATCATGAGAATTATGTTGATGTTTTCGATAACTGTGATATGTCTGGAATATCACAACATTTTGTTCTCGATGTTGAGATACATTATATAGGATCTTGGTACTTGGCTAGAATGGCATTAGAACATGTGTCGTATGTGTTTAGTTTCTTGGTTGTAATTCTTTGATGTCAGTGGTTTGAAGAGAGTTTGGGGTGAGACCCTAACGTTTCTGTATAGGATGTTTTACGGAAAATGACTCTGGGCCGAGACCCTATTGTTTTCGAGAAAGGTTTTATAGTCTTGGACTTGAAGTCCCAAAAGATTTTCTGTCGTTTTCTAAAACTCCCGAGTTGACATATATATATATATATATATAGATAGATATAGATATATATATTACTTTCAAAGACTTGGGTTGTACTTTAAACATTGAAATCCTCTCGGGAACTTCTTTCATGATTTCTCGTTACTTTAATATAACTCATATTTACGTGGTATCGTTGTATGACATGAATACTTGTACTAGCCATTCAAATGCTAACCCCTTAAATGGGGGAAATGTGTTTCATGCATTTCAGGTACGATTAGTTCGTTGGAGCAATCATAGGGATGGCATGGAAAAAGGTGTAACACTCCGGTGATTTACGGAGATATTATTCTTTTTGGAGAACCTATCAGGCTTAGATCAACATAGAACTCGTTAAAAATTCACAAAAACCACAACATTCACTTATTTAAAAACAAACTGACTTCACACATGACGTATAATACAAAAATCAAACAACACATCATCCCGTAGGATCACAATTGATACAAAAGCTCACAGCTGATACAACAACATCCTTAACAATCAATAACGACACGACATACATCACATGACAGTACCCGCGCGAGTACAAAACCAAAACACGACTATGACCGTGACAATACAACCACCAACTCAAAATAGTGCACGATATCAATGATGTCCACCAAGCTCATGTCCGCCCTGTGCTGGCTCTCCCACTGGACTTGTACCTGAATACACAACGAGTATATCCACCCCCAAAGGGGGTGAGCAAGAAGCCGGTACAAGTACAATGATTCTAGAATATGTACAACAAGTGAATAAACAACATAAATCACAGTGCCATCATAGATATTCCGGAATACAATACCACAAGCAACATCACAAAACAACCTCTCGTGCTGTACTGGACCTGTACCTCACGCGAGATACACACCAGGAGTCCTCGTCAGGCTCTGTATGGTTGTACAACCCAACCGAGTGATCCGTAGATACTAACAGTCTAACGGATCCCAAGAGACCCTCGCTGGTTTTACTCGGCTCGCACACACTCACTAACCACATGGCACAAATCACATTTTATGAAATTACCACTTTTCACAAAATCACATTTTTTTTCACATATTCACACGAAGTACAATAAATGAAATCAAAGTACTTGCCTCGATTGGAAACGACACAAGAATAACGAATGGAAAGACGTACGGTCCGAAATCATTCAACAATTCGATCCTAGTTCAACAAAATACCGAATCAATTATCACACCATGAAAATAGAAGGATTCACCCTAAGTTTTACCCTTAGGGACATTTAATCGAACACTACGAAGACAACATAGTTCGGATTCAAACTACGGAAGAAAACTTGGAATTTAATTAATGAACTTCATAGAAATACGAAGGATTATGATTACAACATCGTAATCTAGCACCAATTAGAGCTAGAACGGACTAAAATTGAAGATTTTAGCAAAAGCCCCAAAATATAAAGAACTAGGGATTTAAACGAATTTTACCTAGATTCGGACGGAACTCAAGTGGAGGATGATGTTGGACACGAATCAAACTCCCCAAAATAATGCACAATGATACTCCTTATCGGAGTTCTAAAAATATACCGAAGAATCGCAAAGGAGGAAGAAAAATGAAAAGAATGGCTTCTAGACCCGTCACTCGGCCTTTTATAGCCGAGTGCATTACGGCCGTAACCGACAGGGCCTTACGACCGTAATGGGTTCCTATCGACTATTGCCCAAAATGCTAGGGCGCATTACGGCCTCTACTTGTCCAGGCATTACAGCCGTAATCTTCATCATCTTACGGCCGTACTCGGCCGTTCCCTTACTGTCGTAACCAGCCTCTCCCTTACGGCCGTAACCAGCATCTCCCTTATGATCGTAACAAGTCCTGCTGAGATACTGCCCAATTTGTGCAGGTGCATTGCGGTCGTAACCCGCAAAGCCTTACGACCGTAACGCCCACTTACGGCTGTAACGCCCACTTACGGCCGTAACTCGGCATTCTTACGTCCATAACAATCATGCCACAAAACCGACAACCTGGCCAGAACGAACGCATACCGAAAATCACAAAACTCAACGATTACAAACCATGAACATTCTAATATCAATTCATGGATACACTCATCTACAAATAACCATATTACAACAAGATGCATCCAAAATAACACACATAAAATACACGAATATTACACCCTTACCCCCTAAAAAGAAGTTTCGTCCCGAAACTTAAGATCTAAAAAGTTCAGGGTATCGGTCATGCATACTATCTTCGGTGTCCCACATGGCTTCTCAATTCCATGTTTAGACCATTGGACCTTTACTAACGGAATCACTTTCCATCGTAATTGTTTCACTCGTCGCTCCAATATGGCTACCGGTTGCTCTTTATATGTAACATCATCATTTACTTCAATCTCTTGATAATCAATAACATGGCTAGAATCAGGAACATACTTACGCAGTTGTGAAACATAAAACACGTTATGAACATGACTAAGCGTTGGAGGTAATGCTAGTTGATAAGCCACATCACCTACTTTGTCCAGGATATCGAAAGGACCAATATAACGAGTACTAAGCCTCCCTTTCTTACCAAACCGAAGGACTCCACAAGTCGATGATACCTTCAACAGCACGTGATCTCCGGTCTGAAATTATAATGGTCGACGTCGAACATAGGCATATGACTTTTGTCCACTCTGGGTGGTCAATAACCTTTACCCAATAATAGCAACCCTCTCCCTCGTTTGAATTAACAAATATGGCTCTACTCCAAGTAACTCGTATGGCTCATCCCAGCAAAGTGGTGATCTACACCGTCTTCCATATAGTACTTCAAATAGAGCCATACCAATTGAACTGTGCCAACGGCTATGGTACAAGAACTCAATTAATGGTAAATGAATCTCCCAATCATCTTTTCAATCTAACGCACAAGCTCTCAACATGTCTTCCACAGTCTGAATAGTTCTCTCCAATTATCCATCCATCTGTGGATGATAAGCGGTACTAAAATTCAATTCAGTACCAAGTGCTATATGTACCGCTTGCTAGAAATACGAGACAAATCGACCATCACAATCCGAAACAATACTCTTTGGGGTACCATGCAATCTCACAATCTCTGCAATAAACAAATGATCCAATCTCTCTGGTCCCCAAGTATCTCTAATACCCAGAAAATGTGCTGATTTGGTTAGCCGATAAACGATTACCCAAATCATATTCATCCTAGTTCGCATCCTTGGCATTCCCATAATAAAATCCATCACGATATCTTCCCACTTCCATTCCGGAATTGGCAATGGTTGTAACTTCCCGGCAGGTCTTTGATGCTCAGCTTTAACTTGCTGACAAGTTAAACATTTCGACACGAACTCCGTTACATCTTTCTTCATGTTCGGCCACCAAATTTTTTTTCTCAAATCTTTATACATTTTACTCATACCTGGATGAATCGAGTACGGAGTATAATGTGTTTCCTTCAAAATCACTTGCTTAAGATCATCCTGATTCGGTACACAAATCCTGCCTGGAAATCGAAGAACACCATCTTCGTATATAATGAATCCAGGTGCCTTTCCTTTAACAACATCTTCTCGAAGATGTACAAACAAAGGATCATTTAATTGTTTGGACTTAATGTCCTCAATCACGGGGGATGTGACCTCAAGGAAACATAATTGTCCTTGAGTTACTTGAGGCAAAATTTCAATCTCCAAACCAAATAACTCTCGCAATGTAGCGAAGGGGCGGTCTGTCTTTGCCTGGAGGAGTCCTTGCACGGGGCACCGTTGGATAAATCGACTTCGCTACCATGGCTTGTTAGCACTTTTCTGCCTAAGAGGGCATACGTTGTGACGGGGGTAGGACGCGATCGTCTGTCTCGGCCCATCGGATTAGAGGATGGATCCGAGGACGGGTGAGTGCGTCCACTAATTTGTTTTGGAGGGTCCTTCGGCTATGTCCGCCTCGTATTTAAATGAAAGAAACCTTGCATGGACGGGCTATCGGTTCCATCGACTCCCAGAACTATGGTTGCACTTTTCTACCTTGGACCGCCATGTTAGATGACGATCCTCGATGGTATACGTTGTGCTTGGAGGGGCGATCGCTTGCATAGGTCCGTCAGGTTAGATGACGACCTCTTGTAGAGCGAGCGAGTCGTCCTCTCTTTTATTTGATTGTTTTGTCGAGGCGAATCATATATAGGGGATCGAAGAATCTCATTAAACTCTTTGTACGTTGGGTAACTGAATACAAAGTTTTTATTGGTAGTATTTCTTCAAATGTACGGCGTTCCAGGGATATTGGTCCGGAGTGCCGTCTGGGTGTTGGAGTTCGTAGGCTCCTCTGGTCAGCCATTTAGTTATCCTAAAGGGGCCTTCCTAATTCGGGCCAAATACTCCCGTGTGAGTCTGGACCTTTTTTAGGACTAGGTCGCCCACGTGGAATCGCCTTTCCTTGACCTTCGAATTCAAGAATTTTTTGGATTCCCTTTTGTGGATCGTGTTCTTCATTTCTGAGGTCAGTCGTCGTTCTTCGAGCATATCCAAGTCGATCAGTCGGGCTACATCATTGTCCGTCGTCATTTCCTATTCAGTTCGGTGCCTGAGGACGGCGATCTCCAAAGGGATCACTGCTTCTTTTCCAAAGGCGAGGGTGAATGGGGTTTCGCCGGTTGAGTTTCGGGTCGTCGTTCGGTAGGACCACAAAACATCTGGGAGTTTGCTCGCCCATCGTCCTTGTTTGGATTCGAGTCTTGCTTTGATCGTGTGTTTGAGGATCTTGTTTATCGCCTCTACCTGCCCGTTCGTCTGAGGGTTGTAAGGGGCCGAGAACAACTTTTTGATTCCCCATTTCTCACAGAATTGCATGACTTCCAAACCATCGAACTACTTTCCGTTGTCGGAGATGATAGCCTGGGGTAGACCGAACCGGCATATGATGTTCTTCCGAATGAACTTGATTACTTGTTCTTGACCGATCTTGTTGAGTGGCTTGGCCTCAGCCCATTTTTTGAAATAATCAACCCCCACGATGGCGAATTACATCCCCCTGGCGCCGTCGGCAAGGGACCGATGAGGTCGATGCCCCATTGGGCGAACGGCCATGGACTGTACCTAGAAGTGAGCTGCTCGGGGGAGAGCTTGATGTTCGGGCCCATCACTTGACACCTGTGACACGATCGGGCGTAGGTGATCGCGTCTTTTTGTAGTGTAGGCCAGAAAAACCTTGCCTGGTCATATTGTGGATGAGAGCTCGCCCCCTAGCATGATTTCCATAGATCCCGTCATGGATCTCAGCTAAAACGAGTCGGCCTTCCTCCGGCGTAATGCACTTGAGGAGAGGAAGGCGGAAAGGTCGCTTGTAAAGCCGGTCGTCCAATAGGGTGTATCTGGTTGCACGGAGCTGAAGTTGGCGAGCTTTGATACGATCGGCGGGGACCGTCCCGTACTTCAAGTATTTAATAAACGGAGTCATCCAGTTCTCTTCGGTGATGGCAACTGTGGTGATCAGGCTTCTGTCGATCGCCGGATTTGCTGATTTCGTGATTTGGATGTTAGAGAAATCCGCCGCCCCATCTGACGATGCTAGTTTGGATTGGGCATCGGCCTGGGAGTTGTGCTCTCTCGGGACTTGTTCGATCAGCACTTCTTCAAACTTTGTGCACATTTCGGCGACCAATTCTTGGTATTTGATCATTTGTTTGCCGCGCGCCTCATATTCACCCTTAACTTGGTACAGCATTTGTGAAACTCTGGCCATCGGGGCTGATGAGGACAATCCCTGCCCCTGCTCGCAAGTTGTTTGCCGAGACATCTACGTACAATTTCCAAGCAGGACGGCCGACCTGGGTCGGACTGGGCGGGAATGTTAATTCCACCACGAAGTCCGGCAGAGCTTGGCCTTTGATTTCCGTGCTACGAGCGTATGTAATACCGTATTGGGTGATCTCTAGTGACCACTTCAGGAGTCGCCCGTTGGTGTCTGGACGGTGCAGAATTTGCCTTAGAGGGAGAGTCGTCATAACCTCCACTTGGTGTTCGAAGAAGTAGACCCTCAGCTTGCGAACACCCATGACTAATGCATAGGCGATCTTCTCCAGAGGCGTGTAGCGCATTTCTGCGTCATGGAGCGCTTGACTAAGGAAGTAGATCGGCAAGTGGGCTTGCCACTCTACTCGCACTAAAACAGCGCTCAGTGCAACCTCCGAGGCCGCCAGGTAGAGGAATAGCTTTTTGCCAGGGATCGGCTTCGCTAAGATTTGGGGATTAGACAGATACTCCTTGATTTTGGCGAATGCTACTTGACTTTCCTTTGTCCATGCAAACTTCTTATTCTTTATGGTCGCGAAGAATGGCTTGCTTTTATCTCCGAGCCGAGAAATGAAACGGTTAAGGTCAGCTAGACAACCTATGAGGCGTTGCACCTGTTTGACGTTCTGTGGCTCCTGCATGTCGAGGATTGCCTGGATCTTGGTGGGGTTCGCTTCGATCCACCTTTAGCTCATGATGTGCCCTAGGAACTTTCTGGAGCTCACCCCGAAGTTCCATTTCTTGGGGTTCAGTTTCATGTTAAATTTCTAGAGGATGGCAAACGTCTCGGCAAGGTCGTTGAGGTGATCTTCCTTTTTGAGGCTCTTGACTACGATGTCGTCAATGTAAACCTCCATGGTCTTGCCGATCTGGTTGGCGAACATCCCGTTGACTAGTCGTTGGTAGGTCGCCCCCGCATTCTTCAGACCAAACGACATTCGGACCCAAAAGTACACGTCTTTTTCCGTGTGGAACGACGTGTGTTTTATGTCTTTCTTAGCCATTGGGATCTCATGGTACCCGGCGAAGGCGTCCATGAACGACATCATTTCGCAACCTGCTGTGCTATCGACCAAGTGGTCAATATGAGGCATCGGAAAGTGGTCTTTTGGGCACGCAGCGTTGAGGTCGGTGAAATAGATGCATAACCTCCAGGAGTTGCTCGCCTTTTTGACGAGCACCGCGTTGGCTACCCAATGTGGTTCGTCTGTAGCTACTCCAATTAGTTTGTTCTCGAGTAGCTTTTTGACTTCTGTGTCGAGCGCAGCATACTTCTCAAGACCGAGTTTCTTATGTTTCTGGTGAACAGGCTTCCTTGCCGGGTCGATCTTTAGATAGTGGCAAGCATGTTCAGGACTAATGCCGACCATATCTTGATGCGAACAGGCAAAGACTCTAATGTTCTTACGTAGTAAACTGATCAGATCATCCTTTAACTCGAGACCGATGCTTGTGCCGATCTACACTTCCTGCTCTGAGCGAGCCGGATCTATCGTTATACTTTACAACTCTTCAATGGGGACGGTCGCTTCTCATTTGGAGCGACCCAGACTCGATCCTTAGATCGATCTCGAGGCTTGGTTCGAAACCGATCCTTGGCTCGATGTCGTCTGTAAATCGATGTGAGATGCCGTCCTCTGAGTCGGGCTGGTATGAGGTGCTTGGCTCGTCGATCTCCATCGGTTGATTATCGATCGTCACAATGTTATAAATAGTATGGTAAGTGTTTAAATAAGTTACGACACAGGAGTAATTCAAACACTAGTTTGCCATTAGCTGGTCTCCTTTTACAGTATCGACCGTCCCGTCGGCAGTGGGGAATTTGATACAGTAAAAGAAAGAAGAGGCGTCTGGCTCGAAGGTTTCTAGAAATGGGCGACCTAGGAACCCATTATAGATGCTGGGCCTATCTATGATTACAAAATTGAGGTTCCTAGTGATCCTAACCTTGGGATCGTAATAGCATATTAGCTCGACAGAGAGCTTCATCCTTCCATAGGCTTGGACTGTGCTATCGCCGAACCCTTGAAGCACGGTATCAAATGGCTTGATGAACTTGGTCAGGTTTCCAAGCTGGTCAAGAGTAGATTTGAATATGATATTGAAAAAGCTCCCATTGTCAACCAGCAAGTGATCGACCATTTTCCCAAGGATACATGCAGATATTACCAATGCATCCTCTTTGGGGACACTGCACTCCCTCCCTATCCTTGTTGGAGAAAGTGATGAGCGCGTCTCTGTAGATGGTCGGATCTGGGGGTACCACGACATAGACCCCGGCGAACGCCCTCAACTCGGCCTTACGCTTTCTGTTTGACATGGTGTAAACCAGGGAAGGGTGAGCATCCTCTGCCTAGCCAGAAAGTCGGCGGCCCTGACGCGGAAGATCGCGTAGGTCGGGGGGATGACCTTCGTGAGGTGCCTGAACATGGGTGAATGGCCATAGAATCCCCCTAAGACCGAGTAGAGAGCGAGTTCGTTGCTAATGGGCTCGTCGGTGAGGACTATTTCATCCACCCGGTCGATGTAGTCTTCGTCGGGCTCGTCCTTCCCCTATCTGATCTTCATCATGCGGTGGGGGCCTTCTGGCCAAGTGAATATAGCGGTGAAATACGACGTGAAGTTGTTCGCGAGCTTCTCAAAACATTTGATTGAGCGTGGTGGCAATGCGATGTACCACCTATGGGCAAGATCGCCCAATGTCAATGGGAATATTCGTCACTTCGTCGCGTCCGATGCCACATATCCGGTCATGTAAATCCGGAACTTGCTCAAGTAGGTCTCAGGATCCGATCTCCCCTCATATAGAGGTGTTTGAGGAGGAGCGATCTTCGGTTTTACGGGGGCGAGCTCGATCTGGGCTGTGAGCGGCTCACTCGGTCCGGCGATCGATCTCTTGGCGCCAACCCCAGTTTCTATGAGCGCCTTCATTTCATCGAGATGGCGCTGCATGGCGGCCATCGCCGTAGCGTGACTGCTCACGGATTGGCTCTCGGAGCGGGAGCTGAGGCGATCATGTACCGATCTCCTGGCCCCGTGGTAGGTGACGAGTTCTCCGCCACCGAGCTCAATTCTTGAGCGAGTGGGAGCCCGTTGGCCGGCCTATCTTCTGGTAATCGGGTATGCCGAACTCCTGGTGACGGATTCGGACTCCGATGTCTCCCGGCTGTTGGGATTCGGTGCCTAAAACGAAGGCCCAGCGGAAGCGGTAAAACGAAAATTAATTCGATCTGAATCCCTACAAGGATCGATCGAGCTACGTATATACGAATATCAAAAACGAATTCACAAGAGATATAGAAACTCACCCTTGTAGACCGTTGATTAGATGGATAACCTTCTCTTGAGCTATTACCCAAGCTCTTGAACGATCCAACGCCGAAAGCACCGCGTCTCTACTTGCCACGCGCCGGAGAAACGACCGGAATGACAACACCTTGCTATCCTCCGAGGATACGGCTAGAGCTAGGTGATGAAGCTATTGATTTTAATGAATATACTCCAAGTATGTTTATCAAAATTCTCTCAATATTTTTCTCTCAATTTTCTCCAAGGAAAATGAAAAAGAAGTTAGTGAAGAAGATGAAGATGAGTATGAACACCATGAAATGAACTCTTAAGTTCTTTTCTCTCTCTCCTTCTTTCATCCTTACGTCTCTCTCTCTCTCTCTCTCAAAGTGTGAAATATGTATGTGATATTATATCTACTCAATCACAAGTCTACATATTATTCTTTATACACCTTCCACCAACTTATACAACTCATTCACATGAGAGGTATCCCCACCATGTCAATATCATCCATATAAAATGGAAACAAAAGACAAGGGGAAATTAGGTGGAAAAGAGGAGGGTGGCCATGATGAAAAAAGGACGAGTTCGGTTCGTTTCGGACTCCCGAAAGTCCAAACAGATAAACTCCGATTCCGTTTCGATGTATTTATATCGATTAATTAATCCAATTAATTAAACATATTAAATACAAAATAATATAATTAATTTCTCCAAGAAATAATTATATACATGAATTAAATTAATCACCCAGTAATTTATTTAATTCATTAGGCCGTAAATCAATTTATACAATAAATCGATTTAGACATCTAATGTCCCAAATTTAGATATCCAATATCTAATACACAAAATAAGATAATTAGCTTGATTCATTCCGTCGTCAATCCTAATGCGCGACTCGGTAGGTCCGTCTCAGTCAGCAATGGGAGGAACCAAAGAGTAGTAGCACCACCTAGCCAGCCTGGCGGCCTACACTGTACCCCAATTGAGAACGAATGATTGGGATCATTCAAGAACCATTCTGTCGTGAATACCAGTATACGTATAAACCCTTCTTTCAAATGTCCCTATCAAGTTATAGGGTTACGATCAGTCAAACCCTATCTGTACTTGACGCTATGCATGCGTTAATGCAAATCGAGATCATCGAGCTGTCGTGTATCTAATACAACTAGCTTCAATGCTTTGGCCAAAGACTTATGATCTCATCTGCCAATAACTGCATAGGACATATAACCCGCTCACTAACGGGAGAAAGAATTCTATCTTGGTATTCAGTAGGACCTGCTACTTGCCCATCAAGATGCACGTCGAGGTTGACCCCGCCTTAGGTTTATAGGGTCGAACTACTCTAATGAAAATCTTGACGTCACAAGCACATCCCTACTAAATCCTCAAGTCGAAGGTTCACGAATACCTATCACAACCTTTCGATTCAATCATTGGTGTCCGGAGTGAAATCCGTGTGATGAATCGAGGGTGAGTCGGTTCAGTATACTAATCCAATTAGCATACCTATAACGTGTGCTCCCACTAACCATTAGTGTTCGACAAGCACTCTCCATGTCAAAGAACACGTCATACAAGTCTTCACATAAACTTAACGCCTACCAAGTTTCATCGACTTATGACGATTAAGTATTTGAGCTATAACCTTTCGGTGCCGAGCCCCCTTATCCAATAAGGAGTGGAACGTTTTGCTCTCAAATACACGGACTAGTTTCCATATGTTTATTTACGAGTTAGGAATGCCAGTAACTACGAGTAAATAAAGAAACATTCATTTGCCTTATATAAATGGTTTACATAATTACAAGTACAATGCCCTCACTCAACAACCTCTGAGTGGCATTCGAGGGCATACTCCTAACACCGGCTAGGGCCCGAATGCCCAGGTCTCCATGAGGGATCACTCCCTAGGCGGATGAAGACAGAATCATCCCGCCTTACGAGTGCCTTTTCTTGCGACTCGGGGTTTTCTGACGATTTCTCGACATATAGCCCCTTGAGCTTCCGCTTACCTGCACGGCAGATGGCTGAGGGAGTAATGGTGGGCGAGTCGCATGCCCTTCGTCACTCCCTGAGGATGACCATAGCCTCCTTGATCTATTCCGCAGTTTGGAACTGATCGAGTGAGAGGTTGGGGCCGTCCCTCGTGGGCGGGAGTGAGAGCCTAGCGTCGCCGCGGTCGCCTTCCGCCGTAGGTTGGGACTCAGCCTGGGCCGGAATAAGATGTCCAGCAGATCGTAGGGTGGCTCTTTTCGAGGTCATGGCAGACGTCATGATTCTGAAGGTTTTTCTTTTGAAGAACAGTGAGTGCTTCTTCAAGTATATGCCCCGGAGAACAGTGAGTGTTCTTCGAGACGGTCGGAATAAAAAATGAAGGTTAAGATCCCCTTCCTCTAGCTCCAATTGTTGTTACCCAAAATATTATCTAGGGATGATATGCTGGAATGGATGAGTAACAAACAAAGTGCGAGAGCACGTCCATGGGGAAATAAATAACACAAGATTTGCCAGGGTTGTTAGTCCCGGGCTTAAATGCTCTCGCGAGATGTTATTAATATGAATACTAGTGAGTACAGATATTAATGTTAGAGTACAATTACAGTGAGTGTAAAGACTCTAGTTATCTTAGCTATCGAGTGCTGAAGATTGCCGGAAGAACCAGAGTTGAAGCTCTATAGGTTCTTGTTACAAAGATGGAGAGTTCTCTGTATTGTTTGCTTTTAACGTTCTGTGTTCACATTGTAAACTGTGTTTGTGTTAATGTTTTTCACTCTGTCTCTGCCAATGCTGGAGGCCTCCTATTTATAGGAGAAAGGGTTGCTAGGATGTCCCTGTCCGCCGCGGGCGACCGCCGTTTCCTGTATTTAAATAAGGCGGGCAATCATCCCAGCACGTGGGACTGTTTCCTTAAAGTCCGCAGCTGCTGTTGGTTGCCAGAAGCGCGAACCAATGAGGAGGCGGCAGGTGCCTCTTCTCGCTGTCCTGGGCGGTCCCACCTTAGGTCCTTTCGTCGGGCCTGTCGGTTGGTGAGGCCGTCCTTATCACTAACAGCTGCTGATGGGCAAGAGTAGGGCCTGTTCTCGCGGCGGCTTTTGCGGATCTGCACGTGGGTCTTCACCCGGGATTCGGTCTTCGTAGATTTTTATGGGTGTGGGATTCACATGTGGCATGGGACGATCGTCTCCAGTCGGACATTAGAGGCGATCGCCAGATGCCAATAGACAATCGCCTTGGACGTCGACTGCTAGGCGCTTGCCCAGCATCTGTCTTCTTTAGCTGGCTCCTGACCATTATGCCGATCGCCATCGAGGCGTATAAATCGCCGCACAACAGCCTCCTCGACACCATGTCTCGACCACTACACCTTGACCAATGGAATGGTCTTATGCCTCAGTCGCTTCTCACGGTGCTCCAAGATCTTCAAGGGATGCTCCTCGAAGGTAATATCCTCTGCGATATTGATCTCGCCATATTTGATGACATGACTAGGATCCGGAACATATTTTCTCATCTAGGAAACATGGAAAATGCTATGGACATGATTCAAATCCGGAGGCAATGCCAAACGATATGCCAACTCGCCGACCCTCTCTAGAATCTCAAAGGGCCCAATAAATCTCGGACTCAACTTTCCCTTCTTCCCGAAGCGGAAAACTCCCCTCATCAGCGACACCTTTAGCAAAACATGGTCTCCCACCTCAAATTCCAAAGGTCGACGACGAACGTAGCATAGGATTTCTGTCGACTCTGAGCAGTCAACATCCTCTCCTGAATCAATTCCATCTTCTTTCTCGTATCCAAAGCGACATCCGGTACGGTCTCGACCAAATCGGATGCCTCATTCCAACAAATCGGCGATCGACATTGCCGCCCGTAAAGAGCCCCATACGGTGCCATCTTGATTGATGCGTGTCACCTATTGTTGTACGTGAACTCGATCAACGGCAAATGCTCCTCCAAATCACTGCTCCAATCGAGAGCAAAGGTATGCAACATATCCTCAAGTGTCTGGATAGTGCGCTCCGACTGCCTATCCGTCTGAGGATGAAAAGAAGTACTTAGACGCAAACGAGTACCCAACGCCTTATGTACCTCCTGCCAAAAATGCGATACAAATGTCCATCACGATCTGAAACAATAGACTTCGGAGTACCGTGAAGCCTCACAATTTGCGCAATAAACACACGAGCCAACTTTTCTGGACCCCAAGTATCCTTGATGCCTAGAAAGTGTGCCGAATTGGTCAGACGATCCACAATCACAAAAACCATATTTACCAGACTTTGATCTCAAAAACTCGTGATGAAGTCCATCGAAATATCTTCCCATTTCCATTCTCGAACGGGAAGCGACTGCAACAACTGGCTGGTCGCTGATGCTCGATTTTGACGTGCTGACAAGTCAAATATCTCGCTACAAATTATGCGACCTCCTCCTTCATGTCGTTCCACCAAAAGTTCCTCCTTATCTCCTTGTACATCTTACTTGAACCAGGATGAACTGAGTAAGGCGTAGCATGGGCCTCACACAAAATACTCTGCCTCAATTCCAAGTCGTTCGGTACACAAACCCGACTCTTGAATCTCAACACACCATCCTCGTGAATGACAAATCCCAGAGACTTCCCCTAAGAACATTCTCTCAAATTTCAGTAATCATCGGATCCTCCAACTGCTTCAGTTTAATTTCATCGATCAGCGACGATGAAATCTACAAAGCACAAAGTTGCCCGACAGCTCCTGGCAACAAAATCTCAACACCCAACTCGATCAAATCACGCTGAAGCTCATATTGAGACGTAAGTATCTCAAGCATACGCAACGTAACCGGTTTCCGACTCAAGGCATCTGCCATGACGTTCGCCTTGCCCAGATGATAAAGGATTTCGAGATCATAATCCTTAATCCACTCCAACCATCTCCTCAGCCTCATATTCAATTCCCGCTGAGGAAATATGTACTTCAGACTTCTATGATCGGTAAAAATATGACATGCAGAGCCAAATAGATAATGTCGCCAAATCTTGAGCGCAAAAACCACTGCCGCTAACTCCAAATCAGAATTAGGGTAGTTGAGCTCATACGACCTCAACTGTCTCGATGCATACGCGATAGTCTTGTTGTGCTGCATCAACACGCACCCAAGACCCTGACTCAAAGCATCGCTATAAACAGTAAAACCCTCGTTGCCACATGGCAACGCTAGAATCGGGGCTGATGTCAAATGCCTCTTCAGCTCAAAACTCGATTGTCTTTCATCATTCCAGACGACCTTCTCAGATTTCTGAAGCAATTGTGTAAGTGGCTGTTGCGTGCTATTTTTGTATGCTTTATTATCATTATTTTATCCCTGTTTTGGTTTAATTCTGCGTAAATGAGCTCCTAATGTATTGTGTTTTCATGTTTTGAAGGAAATTAGAGTCGTGAAGCTTGAACGAAGAAAAACAGGCAAAAAACGACATTTTTCGGTGGAGGGCCGCGTCACAAGGAGCTGGGCCGCGTCACAAGGAGCTGGGCCGCGTCACAAGGAGCTGGGCCGCGTCATAGGAACAATACTCAGTAACGCGGCACCAACTGTACCAGGGGCCTCGACACACTCATTATGGGCCGCGGCCCATACTGCATTTTTTGCCCAGGCCTGGCAACGTCACCAAAAACTTGTTACGTATTTTCCGTGAACGCAAGTGCACGTTGTCATATACAAGTAATAAAGTGATAAGGAAAGTATCGTTCCCTCGAGGACTAATATGCTAATTACCAATTTATTGGTATTTCTAATTTTATTTGAACGACCGGAAAATTTGGGGTTGAATAATTATTGATAACTAAATATTGCGGTAAACAAAAATAAATAAGATAATTAATTATAAAAATAAAAGGAGTTTCAAATGAGAGAAGTATCTAGGATCAAGAATTCACCTCGATTAATCCAAATTAATCTTGATTTATATAAGTTGAGCAATTTCCCAATTTATTGAAAGCAAAGATTATCTAAGTTAATCTAATGCCCTTTCCGAGGTCAGTAGAATTTTTCAACACGAACAATTCACTCTATTCATACGTGAGTTAATTCGACATTAGCCAAAAAGGTTTATAATCTTCAAAATATCGATGCTTCATAATTCTTATGAGTATATTCCAATCACACAAGATAAAATGGTTTTCCCCCAATTCTCACTACTCACCATCCTCTTCCGATTGAAGTTAAGCAGCTAGAACAATTCAATCATCAGCCACACAATTGAAAGCATTAATAACAATTGGGGAAAAACTCAATGAAAAAGGGAAAACTAATAACGTAAAATCAAGAATTAATTCGTCACAATATCGGTTTCATCTCAATCCTAGAATAAAGGAGTATAGCCCGACATGCTAGAAAACAACACAAAAATACAAGAGTTAAACTAGTTCTGTTACGTATTTTCCGTGAACGCAAGTGCACGTTGTCATATACAAGTAATAAAGTGATAAGGAAAGTATCGTTCCCTCGAGGACTAATATGCTAATTACCAATTTATTGGTATTTCTAATTTTATTTGAACGACCGGAAAATTTGGGGTTGAATAATTATTGATAACTAAATATTGCGGTAAACAAAAATAAATAAGATAATTAATTATAAAAATAAAAGGAGTTTCAAATGAGAGAAGTATCTAGGATCAAGAATTCACCTCGATTAATCCAAATTAATCTTGATTTATATAAGTTGAGCAATTTCCCAATTTATTGAAAGCAAAGATTATCTAAGTTAATCTAATGCCCTTTCCAAGGTCAGTAGAATTTTTCAACACGAACAATTCACTCTATTCATACGTGAGTTAATTCGACATTAGCCAAAAAGGTTTATAATCTTCAAAATATCGATGCTTCATAATTCTTATGAGTATATTCCAATCACACAAGATAAAATGGTTTTCCCCCAATTCTCACTACTCACCATCCTCTTCCGATTGAAGTTAAGCAGCTAGAACAATTCAATCATCAGCCACACAATTGAAAGCATTAATAACAATTGGGGAAAAACTCAATGAAAAAGGGAAAACTAATAACGTAAAATCAAGAATTAATTCGTCACAATATCGGTTTCATCTCAATCCTAGAATAAAGGAGTATAGCCCGACATGCTAGAAAACAACACAAAAATACAAGAGTTAAACTAGTTCTGTTACGTATTTTCCGTGAACGCAAGTGTACGTTGTCGTATACAAGTAATAAAGTGATAAGTAAAGTATCGTTACCTCGAGGACTAATGTGCTAATTACCAATTTAGTGGTATTTCTAATTTTATTTGAACGACTGGAAAATTTGGAGTTGAACAATTATTGATAACTAAATATTGCGGTAAACAAAAATAAATAAAAGAATTAATTATAAAAATAAAAGGAGTTTCAAATGAGAGAAGTATCTAGGATCAAGAATTCACCTTGATTAATCCAAATTAATCTTGATTTATATAAGTTGAGCAATTTCCCAATTCATTGGAAGCGAAGATTATCTAAGTTAATCTAATGCCTCTTCCGAGGTCAGTAGAATTTTTCAACACGAACAATTCACTCTATTCCTAGGTGAGTTAATTCGACATTAGCCAAAAAGATTTTAATCTTCAAAATATCGATGCTTCATAATTCTTATGAGTATATTCCTATCTCACAACATAAAATGGTTTTCTCTCAATTTTTACTACTCACTATCCTCTTCTGATTTGAGTTAAGCATCTAGAACAATTCAATCACTGGCCACACAATTGAAAGCATTAAGAACAATCGGGGAAAAACTCAATGAAAAAGGGAAAACTAATAACGTAAAATGAAGAATTAATTCGTCACAATCTCGGTTTCATCTCAATCCTAGAATAAAGGAGTATAGCCCGACATGCTAGAAAACAACACAAAAATACAAGAGTTAAACTAGTTCTGTTACGTATTTTCTGTGAACGCAAGTGTACGTTGTCGTATACAAGTAATAAAGTGATAAGTAAAGTATCGTTACCTCGAGGACTAATGTGCTAATTACCAATTTATTGGTATTTCTAATTTTATTTGAACGACTGGAAAATTTGGAGTTGAACAATTATTGATAACTAAATATTGCGGTAAACAAAAATAAATAAAAGAATTAATTATAAAAATAAAAGGAGTTTCAAATGAGAGAAGTATCTAGGATCAAGAATTCACCTTGATTAATCCAAATTAATCTTGATTTATATAAGTTGAGCAATTTCCCAATTTATTGGAAGCGAAGATTATCTAAGTTAATCTAATGCCCCTTCCGAGGTCAGTAGAATTTTTCAACACGAAAAATTCACTCTATTCCTAGGTGAGTTAATTCGACATTAGCCAAAAAGATTTTAATCTTCAAAATATCGATGCTTCATAATTCTTATGAGTATATTCCTATCTCACAACATAAAATGGTTTTCTCTCAATTTTCACTACTCACTATCCTCTTCCGATTTAAGTTAAGCATCTAGAACAATTCAATCATTGGCCACACAATTGAAAGCATTAAGAACAATCGGGGAAAAACTCAATGAAAAAGGGAAAACTAATAACGTAAAATGAAGAATTAATTCATCACAATCTCGGTTTCATCTCAATCCTAGAATAAAGGAGTATAGCCCGACATGCTAGAAAACAACACAAAAATACAAGAGTTAAACTAGTTCTGTTACGTATTTTCTGTGAACGCAAGTGTACGTTGTCGTATACAAGTAATAAAGTGATAAGTAAAGTATCGTTACCTCGAGGACTAATGTGCTAATTACCAATTTATTGGTATTTCTAATTTTATTTGAACGACTGGAAAATTTGGAGTTGAACAATTATTGATAACTAAATATTGCGGTAAACAAAAATAAATAAAAGAATTAATTATAAAAATAAAAGGAGTTTCAAATGAGAGAAGTATCTAGGATCAAGAATTCACCTTGATTAATCCAAATTAATCTTGATTTATATAAGTTGAGCAATTTCCCAATTTATTGGAAGCGAAGATTATCTAAGTTAATCTAATGCCCCTTCCGAGGTCAGTAGAATTTTTCAACACGAACAATTCACTCTATTCCTAGGTGAGTTAATTCGACATTAGCCAAAAAGATTTTAATCTTCAAAATATCGATGTTTCATAATTCTTATGAGTATATTCCTATCTCACAACATAAAATGGTTTTCTCTCAATTTTCACTACTCACTATCCTCTTCCGATTTAAGTTAAGCATCTAGAACAATTCAATCATTGGCCACACAATTGATAGCATTAAGAACAATCGGGAAAAACCTCAATGGAAAAGGGAAAACTAATAACGTAAAATAAAGAATTAATTCGTCACAATCTCGGTTTCATCTCAATCCTAGAATAAAGGAGTCTAGACCGACATGCTAGAAAACAACACAAAAATACAAGAGTTAAACATATAGTTCAATAATTTCAAACACGATTGAAGAACTCATCCACTTCCGTGCTCTTGCTCTTCCTTTGCTCTGTTCTCTGCCGCTAGGTATTCCCTTCTCCTTCGATGCCTTCTTTTCCGTCCTTGCTCTGTTTTTATAACCCTTTCATGCCTTTAAATGGCGTCCCGAGAATTAGGTCTTGTCAGCCTTCAAAATGACCAAAATCACGAGGTGAAAACAGGCTTCCCGCCACTGCGGGCCGCGGCCCGGAGTAAGTGTGCCGCGACCCTAGTCATACGGCTGCCAGGCCTAGGCAAAAATTGCAGTACGGGCCGCGGCCCGTATTGAGTGTGCCGCGGCACCCGGTATAGTTGGTGCCGCGTTACTCAGTGTTGTTCCTGTGATGCAGCCCAGCTCCGTGTGACGCGGCCCTCCACCGAAAAATGTCGTTTTTGGCCTGTTTTACTTCGTTCAAGCTTCAGGACTCTAATTTCCTTCAAAACATGTAAAGACAATGCGTTAGGAGCTCATTTACGGAGAATTAAACAAAAATAGGGATAAAATAATGATAATAAAGCATACAAAAATAACACACAACAAATACCCCCAAACGCCTTTGCTTGTCCTCAAGTAAAAATCAATTTCAAACATACTACAAGTATCGTGGACAATCGTGCAAATCCGTAGTCCTCAACTAATTAATACTACCCTAAAAATCTCAAAGAATAATATGAATATCATACTAGTGAGTCACATTACGGATAATGATTCCTCAAGGAAACCATTTTAGTGCTAATCTCAGCCCATGAAGAAAGTCAAGGTTCAAGGATAACGTGAAATGAGCCGACCGACAATATGAATGTTGAAGTTATAACAAGCTAACTCGCCTAGTCCTACAGCCTCGTGACATAAACATCAGAAATGCAGCACAAATGACATTCCCCGGACAGCAATTCCTCTTATTTACAAACTATTATGATTATAGGAACAACGAGTTAACCACTAGGTTTTGAATCCTGGAATGTTTTATCGGAAGAGTCCTAGGGTGGATTTCCATTCTCATGTATTAGGCAACCGTTTGACGTAAAATACACTCATGGGGATCATGAATGTTCCTAGTTACTAAGTCTCCCTCTACAGTGGAGAAAAAAAAAACTCGAGTTTTTTTTTTGGGAATTAAAACTGTCCGAACCAATGTTTAATCGGAGTTACTTAGTTGAATGCTTACAAGACCAATGTTACTAGGTGACTAGCTAAGTGAATAGTGCAACCAAACATATATATGGTAGCTCGTGTAATGCGGACACTACAAACACGTATGTCTCATTTCCTGAAAGCCAAGGCTACCACAATGACGCAAAAACCAGACCGACATGAGTACTCGTGTATAAACTAGCATAATGTGAACTCAACCAGACTTATTCGGTTCTTCAAATAGAAATCAGAAGTATAAATTCAGTCTTACACATGGCTGCACGACATACTCATGAATGTAAACAATATCCAAAATACCATAGAAGATAAGCAAGACAAACTAAATAAAAAAAACTATAAGATAACTCCCCCCCAAACTTGACAAGTACATTGACCCCAATGGACGAGAAATAAGAATAAGTAGTAAAAGGTAGGTCATGTACTCCCCTGAATAAAAGAAAGCTCAGGCACTAGCATCAGCCTCGTCAGGTGAAGTAGGTGGTGTAGGTGGCCTGGTCGGAGGTATGAATGGTCCGTCTGGGTGGAGGATATAGGCCGTCCACACTGCTAAATACTCCTGATGGTAAGCATCCCTCGCCGCTAAACGCCTCTCAGCACGCCGATTGGCCCGGCGGACCTGCTCGTACATCTCACATTGCACAGCTATGATCACACTGTCCCGCTCTGCTCGAATCTCCTCCCTCAGTCCGTCAAACATCACATGTAAAGTGTGATCTCTCGATGGGGGTGGAGCAGACTCAGTCTGATCCTATGTATCCGTCGCCGGGTCATGGGTAAGAAGAAGAGGCTCTGAGGAGTGCTCACATAGCTCATCTAAAAGAAAACCTCGTCCTCACGGGTGTGGTCGTGCACCACCCCACTGGCCGAAATGAGAGATTATGCGATGGTCAATCAGACTCTGGGGTGCGATGGTAGGCTCGTCATTCGACTAGATCACACCTGACTGGCGGCATAAAGCACAGATCAGCGAGGGATGCTTTATTCCCATGTTGGCACCTCCCTTGATGCATTATAGAATGGACCGGGATAGACGTGGGGCCACATCGAATCTAAGACCGAACGTGATGGCATAGAGCAGTCAAGCGTTAAGCAGCAAGACATAGCGTATCTGTGAAATAGGGTCAACCCGTGAGCGTAGGAAGTATAGCCAGGCTCGTCCTAGCCGATTGAGCCATGAGCTCTTAAAGAAGTAGGCCCCGGACCCTGGAACACGCATCTCCCAAACAGACTACGACTGAGTTAGCGCTTCTAACAACGCTTCCTTCGTGAGGCTACCCATCATCATTGTGAACGCCGATTCATTAACCTCGGGTAACTCATATAACCATCGAATCGCCGCCGCAGAAAAGTCAACCGTCTGACCGCGGACAATGACCTCTGTGCGTATGTCCAGTATTCCTAACATAGGTCCTCCCTGCATATGGTGTAGCAAAGCACAGGTGTAGAATTCATACACTATAGAGATGACGGCTGGCTCGGGCTGTGCGATGAATCGTGTCCAGCCCATCTCGGTGATCATAGATAATAATTCGCCGTCTTGAGAGGCGGGAGTGAATCCACTCTTAGGAATGATGGGCCGTGGGCGAATCCTTTCATTAAAGAGCCAATGAACCTCTGGGTCTGTGAGATGCTGGAATTGCCTATCTATCGGGTTTTGAGAGGTTTCCCCCTTTGAGGGAGATGAACGAGTCGTAGCACGAGTGGAGCTTAACTTTCTCTTAAGGGCCATTGCGAACTCTTGGAAAATAAAAGCAGGATATCAGACGACGAAATGGCATATCAAGACACCAACCACAAACTTATAAAGTATGAGAACCATATACACGGATGTAGCGTTAAAACATCTCACTTTCATATGAGAGACATGATGTGAAAATTTACTCAAAAATGAGCATTAGGGCTTGGGGGAATATACTATTCAAATAATCATGTTCGTTGCATTAGATTGATGATGTTTAGATCAATCAAGTTTCACTTGGGCATTATTTCAAACACTTGGCGTGCGCACACTCAAGTCAAGAGAAAAATAATTATTTGTGAATTCAATCACCAACAACAAATAATTTCGCACTAATCCATGACAACACACGAAACATAATCAACATCAATCGATACTCTCGAAACATTTGGATCAAAACCTCGATAGAACTCAGAAGAAAAACAGATCAAAGAACAAAGAAAAAAATTGCCCAATACTCGATCCTTGCAATTATTTTAGCAAATAAACCTAAAGAATATGAATTACCTAGTGTTAGATCAAAGATGAAGATAAGAAGAAGAAATGATTTGAAGTTAGGAACCTGCGTCGTGGATGGAGGGATTTTTTTTAGAGTGTAACCTGTTTCGGCCGTATATCTTCCTCCCCTCTCGTTTGATTTTCAATCTGCACGGCCTGTAACT
The DNA here is from genome assembly GCA_033398695.1 of Orobanche coerulescens. Lineage (NCBI taxonomy): Eukaryota > Viridiplantae > Streptophyta > Magnoliopsida > Lamiales > Orobanchaceae > Orobanche > Orobanche coerulescens. The sequence continues at coordinate 61,471,406 of CM065819.1, forward strand.
TAATATCTTTAGAAGGGTCCACGGCCCGTGTATAAGTGTGTCGCGGCCCATGGTACAGGAGGAATTGGCGTTCGGATAGACTAGCATTGTACCGCGGATCGAAGTAAGGGTGCCGCGGCTTCCAGAGTATGTGTGCCGCGGCTCAGCATGTGTGTGCTGCGGCCCATAGTATGTAATACCCGATTGTAATTCATTCATTTTCATTCAGTAATTATCAGTCTGTAATTGTCACTCAGTAATTTTCACTCATTATTAATCACTCGTCATTCATGATTCAGTCATTTGCGCTCACTGTTGGCATGTTATAACCGTGATCGTCATTTCATCTCCGTTTTTAGATCGAGACGGGAGTATTATCATTTTCACCGTGTGTTGGTAGTTTTGTACTGGGAGTACCATCTTTGGCTTGTGTTGGACTTGTTCACTTTCACATTCGTATGATATGTCGGATCATTCATCAGTCGTAGCGAAGAACCGGAATTATCGGCTTTTTCACCTCGTCCGACATTGAGTTACGGCCGTAAGGATTGTGGGTTACGGCCGTAACAAGGGTTCGTTGTTTTCAGGCCATTTTGGACGAATGGGACTTACGGCCATAAGCTCTTGTAATACGGCCGTAAGTTGAGCAGGTACGGCCGTAAGGCTTGGCCAGTTACGGCCGTACGTGTCCAGCAGGCTGCCCAGGCATTTTGGCCGAAGGCGAGTTACGGCCGTAAGAAGGGGAGGATACGTCCGTAAGTGTTGTTCATAAATTTCAGGTGTTGTCGGGCAAGGGGGACTTACGGCCGTAAAGGTTGCGGCATACGGCCGTAAGTCGAGGAAGGTACGACCGTAAGGCTTGGCCGGATACGGCCGTACGCTGCAGGCAGGGTGCCTGGTCATTTCCGACGAAGGGGGCTTACGCCCGTAAGTTTGGCCGGATACGGCCGTATCATCCGAGTTACGCCCGTAAGGTGTGCGGGTACGGCCGTAAGGATGTCGGCAGATGTTTTTTACGAAGGCGAGTTACGCCCGTAACTCAGGAGCGGTTACGGCCGTAAGTTTGTCGGCAGGATTTTGGATGAAGCCGAGTAACGGCCGTACGAGTTGGCCGGTTACGGCCGTAAGGCCGTTGACCTGAGATGTTACGGCCGTTTGAGGGCCGAGTTACGGCCGTAACATCCGGAAGTATATAAGGTTTTGGCCGGGACATTTTTCCTCATTTCTTCATTTCTCCAACTTTTATCCGAGAGAGAGGGTTGAGGGAGAGATCTTCCATCACTTAATCATTTGAGTGTGTAATTTTCATCATCTTCATTCATTTGGGTAGCTTGGATACTCGATTTAACTCGTGTTCTTCGGATCGAAGTGGTTGGATCTTCAAGAGGTAATTTCTTCAACACCTTGGATTTCGATTTTGTGTTGAGATATGATGTTTTGGACGTGATAATCATGTTATGTGAAGGGATATGCATATGATTATGAGTTTGTATATGGATTCATTGGATTATTGAGGGATTATTCAAGAACACATTAAATATCGAGTTGGATTTGGGGATTTTCGATTAATTGTTGTTATAATCACGTATTTGGATATTCATAACGGATTATTGATCGTATTGAAGATGTTTTATTGGTTTGAGACACTTCTTGGGAATTTGATGTTGGTATTATTGAGGTTTGGTTGTAATCAATCGAAGTTGGCCACAAAGTGTTCGATATAATGCCCCAATGAACTTGGTTTAATCGTGTCGACGTTTTGAGTTCGTTATATTCGTGTTTAATTCGTATATTGAACGGATTGTTGGTAATTGTATTGATTCAAGGTTGTTCGAGCGACCGACACTTCATTTAGGACATTTGTTCGTGGAAGGACATTCTTCATCGGTATTGTGTAAGTTAATTCTTACTCGATTAAAAGGATATTCATTCCTTTTGTTGTTGATCATTCATAATCATAACTCATTCATCATTGTATTAATCATATTGAGACTTGTAATTGTCGAATAATCACTTCATTAGCGAGGAACGGCGGTTCCAATCATTTCATTGAAACTATCAATCACTTCATTATCACTTTCATATCGGTGAGTCATTCTTGACTTTGTCAGATTATTATTATTCATTGATATTCATTATGGTCATTCTCGTTCATATGACCTTCTGGGTTCATATTGCGTGGCCGGGTGCGGATGTGTGGAATTTTTAGTCGGGCACATGATGACCATGTATTGGGAGTGATACATTAGACTGTGCACACGGTAACGATTACCTCCATGAGACTAATTAGGTACAAGGACGGGTGTTTCCGGTCATCTGTCTTGTACACTTGCACAGAACATTACGGGCGTACTATGATACTCCTCTTCAGCGTAATTCATAACTAAGGATATTTCATAACTTCAGATATATCATGATTGTGTAATTTCAACCCTTGAGGATTGTTGTTCTGTGTAACTGACCCCGTTTGGGGAATTTTGTTTTCAGGTCACGGCAAGGCAAAGGCACGGGAAGAGCATGCTGACGGCGAGGAGTCCTAGTGATACTAGTAGGGGGCCCCAGTTATTCCATTTGTTTCAGTCATTTCAGTCATTTCCGTCATTTGTATTTTCCACTGCAAATTCCGTTTGAGATGTTTAATTGTTCAGGGTGGTGTATTTTATCTCCATATAAAATATACTAGTATTCGGTTTTGTCCTGGTGAGTTGTACTTAAACTCCTCATCGGAGTACTTGGTAATATAATGTGGTTCGGTACTACAATTATATTATTTAATTCATTATTTTCATTTGCCTGGTGGGTCCCAGTCGGGGATTCACGGCACTGTAATATCCGCCTAGTTTGGGGTGTTACAGAGTTGGTCTCGGAGCGTGGTTTTGAATACTACCCTCCAAGTCTAGTCTCATTTGAAATCATTGACATCAGACTAGTATCATTGGACTTTCGCGTCACGTGTGACCTGTGCAAATGCCGAGCCAATCAGACCAAGAACTGTAAGATTTCTAACGCCATGGTATAATTTCTGGCAAGAATCATTCATTCATAATTCATCAGTTAACAATCCTCAACCATCATTTTCATTTGACCAGGACGGTCATGTTAACTCGTTAATCACTCAATTCATTTCATTATTCAGTTTTTGATCAGGAAGACCAAATCATTAATCATGTTAACTTATTCAAGACAATCATGTCACCTCAGTTAATCATTCATGTAATCACTGTGTTAGAGCGCGTATGGTCATTTTCATCATCTCATGTCATAATCATAACGTGATATTCATGCGGGAAATATAATCATCACGTGACTTTCCTACTTCAGTATGGAGAGGGCAAGAAGAGGACGTGGAGGACGAGGCCGTGGAGCGGGCCGAATCCCGAGAGCTCGTGTGAATACACGTGCAAACGCGAGAAATAATGCTAATTCATCGAGCAGCAACGCTGCCACTCATTCACCTGGACACGATCATTCACTAACGGGGAGTCGTACCCGGGACACGGCTCAGTCAGAAGGTGTCCGGGTTGACCCACTCGCTTTTATGCCGGGCATGATGGCCCAAATGACTCAGATGGCACAGCTGATGGAGACGATGCATAACTCCGTCAATCAAAATCAACAGGCTCCTCCGCCGCCACCTCAGAGGCAAGAGAGGAATGTGAGCAATATCATCGGCGACATCTCTCGCCAGAGGCCACCTACTTTTGAGGGCTCGTCTGAGCCGGCAGATATTATTCATTTGCTCGAGCATTTCGAGAAGTTGTTTGCTATGGTAGTGTGTCCCGAAGGACACAAAGTTTCTGTTGCGGCTTACTACCTGGGCAAGAGCGCACATTCTCGGTGGTTGTCGTTGAAGCCCACCGAAGGATCATGTACTTGGGATCAGTTCAAAACTCTCATGATGGAGAGGTATTATCCGGCCCCACTCAGAGAGGCCAAACTGTCAGAATTACTCACCCCCGACCCCTCAGCAGACGAGGATGTTCTCGCCATGACCGAGAAATTTCAGGAACTTCTTCCGTTCGCCTCATCTATCATTCATTCCGAGGCAGATAAGATTAAGTATTTCAGCAAGAGGCTGAAACCCCGTATGAGACTAGAGTTGCTTAATCATAATTGCACCACGTTGGCTGAATTCATTGAGAAAGCTCTTACCTATGAGCTTACTGCTAAGGAGATTGCTAAGCAGCAACCTTCATCTGCTAGCAAGAAGTCCAAGAACCGTAATCGGTCGGCGGCGGTGTGCCACTTTCAAGAAACCTCGTGCGGGCTCGCTTTTGAGCGACCTCTGTGATGTCTAAACCCGCGGAATCTCGATCACGAGCGGCGATTCGGCCATCACTGTTATAAGCGTGGGGATCTTGGTCATGTCGGCACCAAGTGTCCGAGACGATCATCACGTGTCATAACTGTGGAATTGTTGGGCATAAGTCCCGTTTTGCCGTAGGGACTCCAAACGTACTCGACGTCATCTCAAGCCCCTAAGCGATCAGCCGTTCGAATCAGGCCACTCAATCGGCGTCGTTTAAAGCAGCGGGAGCGACTAAAGGTGGAGCTATAGCCGCAGACGGGAGCGTCGGTGCGGGACTAGCAAGCCCGGATTTATGAGATGAAGAAGACCGATGATCCGAGGCCGAATGATCTCGGTACACTCGATATTCTATCTCAACTTTGTGTGTACCCTTTTTGATCTTTGGTGCATCGCATTCATTCATTTCCGAGTCATGTTTGAGTAGACTAAATGCAGGTAGTGCTACTAGTTGTGAGCCTTATGTCATTGGCCTACCCGATGGTAGACGAATTATCGTGTCGTGAGATTCAGAATTGTCCGATTCAGTTTCATGGTCGTGTATGGCCAGCGGACCTAATCGTAGTAGATTTGCCGAGGGACGACGTCATCTTGGGTATTGATTGGATGGATCGTCATGACGCCATCATTAGTGTCCGTAAGCGTTTGATCACTATCATTTCAGACGATGGGGTTGAATGTGTGTTTCAGGGAGGTAATCCCGGCTGTTCTGGTAAGGTCATTAATTTGATGAAAGCAGTGCGATTACTCAGTCAGGGATGTGTTGGTTATTGGTGCTATATGACCAAAACCGAGAAATCATCTGTAATGTTGATGGATATTCCGGTAGTGAGGGATTATGCCGATGTTTTTCCAGACGAGTTACCTGGTTTGCCTCCACAGAGAGATGTGGAATTCACGATTGAGTTGGAGCCTCGTACGTCTCCGATATCGAAGGCACCGTACCGGATGGCCCCGACCGAAATGTAGGAATTAAAGAACCAACTTGAAGAGTTGTTCGAGAAGGGTTATATCCGACCGAGTGCGTCTCCGTGGGGAGCACCAGTGTTGTTTGTTAAGAAGAAGGATGGTTCATTTCGTTTGTGTATCGATTACCGGGAATTGAATCGGGTGACAATCAAGAATAAGTATCCCTTACCCCGTATTGATGATCTCTTAGATCAACTTCAGGGAGCTTCAGTATTTTCCAAGATCGACTTAAGATCTGGATATCACCAGTTGTGGATTCGAGAGTCGGACATCGCGAGGACGGCGTTTCGAACACGCTATGGTCATTTTGAGTTCGCAGTTATGCCGTTCGGGCTAACTAATGCACCTGCGGTATTCATGGAGTTAATGAATCGGGTTTTCATCGACTTTTTAGATCAGTTTGTTGTTGTCTTCATCGATGACATTTTGATTTATTCTCGTGACCGAGAGGAACACGAGGTTCATCTTCATCAGGTTCTCGACGTGTTGAGACGAGAGCAACTTTATGGAAAGTTTTCCAAATGTGAGTTCTAGATGCCCGAAGTGACTTTTTTCGGACATGTAATTTCATCAGATGGAGTTCGTGTCGACCCTCAGAAGACGGAGGCTATCCGAGATTAGTTACCTCCGAAGAATGTTAAGGAAATCCGAAGTTTTCTCGGATTAGCGGGTTATTATCGGCGATTTGTGGAAGGATTTTCTAGAATCGCTCAACCCTTGATGAACATTTTGCGAAAGGATAAGAAATACACGTGGTCCGACGCGTGTCAGCGGAGTTTTGAGGAACTCAAGAGCCGGTTAATGTCAGCACTTGTACTTTCCTTGCCGCAAGGGACGGAGGGATTTGTGGTTTTTAGTGATGCGTCCGGATAGGGTCTCGGATGTGTACTCATGCAGAATGGGAAGGTTATTGCTTATGCTTCACGGTAATTGAGACCTTATGAGGTTAATTATCCGACTCACGACCTGGAGCTAGCAGCCGTGGTGTTCGCATTGAAGATTTGGCGTCATTATCTTTATGGCGTTACTTGTCAAATATTCACCGATCATAAGAGTTTAAAGTATATATTTACTCAGAAGGAGTTAAATATGCGACAGGGGCGGTGGTTAGAACTAATCAAAGATTATGATATCGAGATCCTTTACCACCCGGGCAAGGCGAACGTTGTCGCCGATGCCTTGAGTCGTAAGTCCGTTCAGGAGCAGATGCTTTCTCGTTTAACGGTTCAGGAGGAGCTTCAGCAGGAATTCCTTAGACCCGAGATCGAGGTATGGCTTCAGCGAGTTCAGGGACAACTTTGTATGTTAGAGATTTCATCGTCACTTGAGGAGGAAATCAGGGAGAATCAAGGTTCAGACCCAGCATTGTTGTGCATCCGTGAGGATGTGGCTCAGGGGAAAGCCCCTGGATTCGTGGTCCACGAGGATGGACTTTTGAGATTTAAGAATCGGTTGTGCGTACCGGCGAATGACGAGTTGAAAAACTCTATTTTGAGATAAGCTCATGCTACCCCTTATTCTGTTCATCCGGGGTCCAGCAAGATGTACAAGGACTTGAAACAAAATTACTGGTGGAGTAATATGAAGCGAGAAGTCGCAGAATTTGTTTCGAGATGCTTAACCTGTCAACAAGTTAAGATTGAACATCAGCGACCGGCGGGTATGCTGAAACCTCTCCCTATTCCAGAGTGGAAGTGGGAAGACATTTCTATGGATTTCATCACGAGATTGCCGACGAGTCGTCGTGGCATGAATACGATCTGGGTGATTGTGGACCGCTTAACTAAATCAGCTCATTTTCTTGAGATCAAGGATACATGGGGTCCCGAGAGACTTGGCCAGCTGTTCATCAAGGAGATAGTGAGACTTCACGGTACTCCTAAAAGTATCGTTTCCGATCGTGACGGACGGTTTGTGTCTCATTTTTGGAAATCAGTTCATCGTGCTATGGGAACTCAGCTTAATCTCAGTACCGCCATTCATCCTCAGTTCGACGGGCAATCAGAGAGGACTATTCAGATATTAGAGGACATGTTGAGGGCATGCGTCCTCGATTGGAAAGACGATTGGGAAGCCCAACTACCATTGATCGAGTTCACGTATAATAATAGTTGGCATGCTTCCATTAAGATGGCACCTTATTAGGCCTTGTACGGTCGTCGTTGTCGATCTCCTTTGTGTTGGGACGGCTTATTAGAATCAATCGGCACCGAGCCCGATATGCTTATAGCCGCCCGTGAGAAGGTAGCTTTGATCAGGAGTCGTTTATTGACAGCTCAGAGTCGACAGAAATCTTATGCAGATAATCGTCGTCGACCACTAGAGTTCGAGACGGGTGACCACATTTTGGTCAAGGTATGCCCGAGTCGAGGTATTTTCCGTTTTGGAAAACGGGGGAAGTTGAGTCCGAGATTCATTGGACCGTTTGAGATTTTGGATCGAGTAGGCGAGTTAGCTTATCGATTGGCTTTACCTCCGGCTTTGAGCCGAATTCATAATGTGTTTCACGTCTCTCAGTTGCGAAAGTATGTTGCCGACCCGAGTCACATACTTCAATTCGACGAAATCGAGATCGCGGATGATCATTCGTACGAGGAGCGTCCCGTACGAATTTTAGAGCGGCGAATCAAACAGTTGAGGAGCAAGACGATCCCTTTGGTCAAGATTCAGTGGTCTAGACACGGAGTCGATGAGGCCACTTGGGAAACCGAGGAGAGTATGCGGGAGAGTTATCCCGAGTTGTTTGGCCCTTAGTTTCGAGGACGAAACTCTTTTTAAAGGGGGGAGTATATAATACCCGGTTGTAATTCATTCATTTTTATTCAGTAATTATCAGTCTGTAATTGTCACTCAGTAATTTTCACTCATTGTTAATCACTCGTCATTCATGATTCAGTCATTTGCGCTCACTGTTGGCATGTTGTAACCGTGATCATCATTTCATCTCTGTTTTTAGATCGAGACGGGAGTATTATCATTTTCACCGTGTTTGGTAGTTTTGTACTGGGAGTACCATCTTTGGCTTGTGTTGGACTTGTTCACTTTCACATTGGTATGATATGTCAGATCATTCATCAGTCGTAGCGAAGAACCGGAATTATCGGCTTTTTCACCTCGTCCGACATTGAGTTACGGCCGTAAGGATTGTGGGTTACAGCCGTAACAAGGGTTCGTTGTTTTCAAGCCATTTTGTACGAATGGGACTTACGGCCGTAAGGTCTTGTAATACGGCCGTAAGTTGAGCAGGTACGGCCGTAAGGCTTGGCCGGTTACGGCCGTACGTGTCCAGCAGGCTGCCCAGGCATTTTGGCCGAAGGCGAGTTACGGCCGTAAGAAGGGGAGGATACGGCCGTAAGTGGTGTTCGTAAATTTCAGGTGTTGTCGGGCAAGGGGGACTTACGTCCGTAAGGGTTGCAGCATACGGCCGTAAGTCGAGGAAGGTACGGCCGTAAGGCTTGGCCGGATACGGCCGTACGCTGCAGGCAGGGTGCCTGGTCATTTCCGACGAAGGGGGCTTACGCCCGTATGTTTGGCCGGATACGGCCGTATCATCCGAGTTTCGCCCGTAAGGTGTGCGGGTACGGCCGTAAGGATGTCGGCAGATGTTTTTGATGAAGGCGAGTTACGCCCGTAACTCAGGAGCGGTTACGGCCGTAAGTCTGTCGGCAGGATTTTGGGCCGAATGATTCTGGTGTCTGAGTTGGCGATTCTGGCCGTAAGGCCGTTGACCTGGGATGTTACGGCCGTATGAGGGCCGAGTTACGGCCGTAACTTCCGGCAGTATATAAGGTTTTGGCCGGGACATTTTTCCCCATTTCTTCATTTCTCCAACTTTTATCCTAGAGAGAGGGTTGAGGGAGAGATCTTCCATCACTTAATCATTTGAGTGTGTAATTTTCATCATCTTCATTCATTTGGGTAGCTTGGATACTCGATTTAACTCGTGTTCTTCGGATCGAAGTGGTTGGATCTTCAAGAGGTAATTTCTTCAACACCTTGGATTTCGATTTTGTGTTGAGATATGATGTTTTGGACGTGATAATGATGTTATGTGAAGGGATATGGATATGATTATGAGTTTGTATATGGATTCATTGGATTATTGAGGGATTATTCAAGAACACATTGAATATCGAGTTGGATTTGGGGATTTTCGATTAATTGTTGTTATAATCACGTATTTGGATATATAATGGATTATTGATCGTATTGAAGATGTTTTATTGGTTTGAGACACTTCTTGGGAATTTGATGTTGGTATTATTGAGGTTTGGTTGTAATCAATCGAAGTTGGCCACAAAGTGTTCGATATAATGCCCCAATGAACTTGGTTTAATCGTGTCGACGTTTTGAGTTCGTTATATTCGTGTTTAATTCGTATATTGAACGGATTGTTGGTAATTGTATTGATTCAAGGTTGTTCGAGCGACCGACACTTCATTTAGGACATTTGTTCGTGGAAGGACATTCTTCATCGGTATTGTGTAAGTTAATTCTTACTCGGTTAAAAGGATATTCATTCCTTTTGTTGTTGATCATTCATAATCATAACTCATTCATCATTGTATTAATCATATTGAGACTTGTAATTGTCGAATAATCACTTCATTAGCGAGGAACGGCGGTTCCAATCATTTCATTGAAACTATCAATCACTTCATTATCACTTTCATATCGGTGAGTCATTCTTGACTTTATCAGATTATTATTATTCATTGATATTCATTATGGTCATTCTCGTTCATATGACCTTCTAGGTTCATATTGCGTGGCCGGGTGCGGATGTGTGGAATTTTTAGTCGGGCACATGATGACCATGTATTGGGAGTGATACATTGGATTGTGAACACGGTAACGATTACCTCCGTGAGACTAATTAGGTACAAGGACGGGTGTGTCCGGTCATCCGTCTTGTACACTTGCACAGAACATTACGGGCGTACTATGATACTCCTCTTCAGCGTAATTCATAACTAAGGATATTTCATAACTTTAGATATATCATGATTGTGTAATTTCAACCCTTGAGGATTGTTGTTCTGTGTAACTGACCCCGTTTGGGGAATTTTGTTTTCAGGTCACGGCAAGGCAAAGGCACGGGAAGAGCATGCTGACGGCGAGGAGTCCTAGTGATACTAGTAGGGGGCCCCAGTTATTCCATTTGTTTCAGTCATTTCAGTCATTTCCGTCATTTGTATTTTCCGCTGCAAATTTCGTTTGAGATGTTTAATTGTTCAGGGTGGTGTATTTTATCTCCATATAAAATATACTAGTATTCGGTTTTGTCCTGGTGAGTTATAGTTAAACTCCTCATCGGAGTACTTGGTAATATAATGTGGTTCGGTACTACAATTATATTATTTAATTCATTATTTTCATTTGCCTGGTGGGTCCCAGTCGGGGATTCACGGCACTGTAATATCCGCCTAGTTTGGGGTGTTACATTGTACAGCAAGTTGGGCGCGGTTCTGGGGTTTTTGTGTGCTGCGACCTGTTCTTAGCGTGCCGCGGCTCCGGGGAAAGTGTGCCGCGGCTCAGAAGATGCATGCCGCGACCCCTATTACAACAAGTTGAGCCTAGTTTGGAGTCTTATGCGTGCCGCGTCCCTTACTTAGTGTGCCGCGGCCCTAACTGAAAATTGGCATTGGAGTGGTTCCTGCGAAGGTTCTTTAACTGTAATCAAATAAAACACGTGAGAAAAGCACACTAAAGCGAAAATGCCGGAAAAATAGACTCCAAAAAATGGAAAAACAACAAAAACTAAAATCTACTACTAATACTCGGGTTGCCTCCCGAGAAGCACTAAGTTTATAGTCTTTAGCTGGACCCTGCTAGAATTCACTTCGCGGCGAATAGGACGACTGTTGACTTATGCGCGTCTATTGGATTACCAGTGTAGATTTTCAACCACTGGTCATTGAATTCAAATTTTCGATTCTAACATTGTACTTCCACTGCGCCGTGAGGAAACACTTGCAGCACAGTGAAAGGCCCAGACCATCGTTAACGTAATTTCCCAGGAAACAACCGCAAGCGAGAGTTGAATCATAAAACCTTTTGACTCGGAATGAATTCTCGATGTATAATGTGCTTATCATGCCACACCTTGGTTCGCTCCTTATAGAGTTTAGCATTCTCGTAGGCATCATGACGTATCTCCTCCAACTCATTCAACTGCAAGCAACGGTTTTCACCGGCCGATTTAAGATCAAAGTTGAGTTTCTTGATCGCCCAATATGCACGATGCTCCATCTCTACCGGCAAATGACAACCTTTCCCATAAACCAACCTTTATGGTGACATGCCAATAGGTGTCTTATACGTTGTATGGTATGCGCAAAGTGCATCATCGAGTTTAAGGGACCAATCTTTTCGAGACGAGTTAACTATTTTTACTAAGATGCACTTGAACTCTCGATTGGATATTTCGACTTGACCACTCATTTGGGGATGGTAGGTTGTAGCAACACGATGAGTGACTCCCATATTTCTTTATGAGTGCATCTAGGAACTTGTTATCCAAATGTGAACCACCATCACTGATAATTGCACGTGGAGTCCCAAAGCGCGTGAAAATGTATTTTTTTATGAACTTGATCACGACGTTAGACCCATTAGTTGGCAGTGCTACCGCTTCGACCCACTTCGAGATGTAATCCACTGTTACTATAATATATTGGTTTTTATTTGAAGGAGGGAATGGGCTCATAAAGTCGATGCCCCACACGTCAAACAACTCAACCTCAAGAACAGTGTTCAACGGCATTTCATGTCATCTGGAGATGTTTCCCATCCGTTGACGCCGGTCACATCTGGACACAAAGGAATGAGCATCCTTGAATAACGATGGCCAGTAGAAACCCGACTGCAAGACTTTTTCCACTGTCCTAATGCCACTTAAATGCCCGCCGTAGGGTGATGCATGGCAATGACTCAACACACTGTGAATTTCCTCATCCGGAATACATCTATGAATGAGCTGGTCGGGACATCTTTTAAAAAGAAAATGGTCGTCCCATAAGTACTATTTTGCGTTTGAAATCAGCTTCTTCTTTTGATGATGAGAGAAGTTATTAGGAATTAAGTTGCTTGCAAAATAGTTCACAAGATCAGTGTACCAAGGTGCTTGTTACCCCAGCTTGTAGAGCTGCTCATCCGGGAAGTTTTCCAAAATTGGAGGATGATTCTCTGCTTTCTCCAAGGGATTTTCTAAACATGATAGATGATCTGCAATGATATTTTCAGTTCCTTTCTTATCTCGTATCTGCAAATTGAACTCTTGCAGGAGAAGCACCCATCTAATCAACCTCGGTTTAGCATCTTTCTTTTCTAGAAGGTACTTGATAGCCGAATGGTCAATCCACACGACCACTTTTGTCCCCAACAAATAAGCACGGAATTTATCAAAAGCAAACATCACGGCTAATAGTTCTTTCTCTGTCGTTGGATAATTTCTTTGGGCGTCGTCAAGGGTTCGACTTGTATAATACACGACATGAAATACTTTTCTCCGTCGCTGTTCCAAAACTGCCCCAATGGGAAAATCGCTAGCGTCGCAAATCAATTCAACAGGCTCCAGTTGGGGCGACTATAACATGAGCGTTGCTTAGAGCCTTCTTCAAGAGATCGAAGCTGTCTTTACACAACTCATTAAAATCAAATGGGAAATCTTTCACGAGCAAATTACACAAAGGCTTTGTTATCTTTGAAAAATCTTTAATAAAATTAGAGATGTTAAACGGGCTAGCCCTAGCAGTTCCGGTCTAGCCCTAGCGGGCTTCGGGCTAAACGGTCCGGGCTAAAAAAGCCCGGATTTAAACGGGCTAGGAAATATTGGCCCTAACCCTAACCCTAACGGGTTTCGGGCTAAACGGGCTAAACGGGCTAAATATTTAAAAAATCTATTTTTTATTTTTTTATAAGTTAAAAAAAATAACAATATATTTTATATATATAGTAACAACTATACTATAATAAATATAATAAAAAATACACTTTTATGTATATATATATATATATATATATACACACACTATATTAACAAATACAGTAATAATATATATTATATATAATATTAATATATATTATATATATAATATTAATATAGTATATATATATATATATATCGGGCTTCGGGCTAGCCCTAACGGGCTTCGGGCTAAACGGTCCGGGCCAAAAAAGCCCGGATTTAAACGGGCTAGGAAATATCGGCCCTATCCCGGTTTTTTGGCGGGTAAAACGGGCCAGCCCTACGGGCCCGAGCCCGTTTAACATCTCTAAATAAAATGGCGGTAGAACCCGGCATGTCCCAAAAAACTCCTCACCCCCTTTACTGAAGTAGGCGGAGGCATCTTCTCAATTGTTTCAATTTTTGAATGGTCGACTTCAATCCCATGAGCATATATGCGATGGCCTAGCACAATGCCTTCCTGGACCATAAAGTGGCACTTCTCCCAATTTAACACCAGATTTGTCTCTTTGCATCTTTTCAGGACCTTCTGTAAATTCTGCAAACATAAATCAAACGAATAACCGAAAATAGAAAAGTCATCCATAAAGATTTCAATACAATGCTCTACCATGTTAGAAAAAATAGCCATCATACACCTTTGAAATGTGGCCGACGCATTACATAAACCAAAGGGCATGCGCCTATAAGTAAAAATGCCGTAAGGATATGTAAAGGTCATCTTTTCTTGGTCTTCTGGGGCTATATAAATATGATTATACCCAGAATAACCATCAAAGAAAAAAGTAAAAATCATGTCCGGTGAATCTATCCAACATTTGATCAATAAACGGTAAAGGAAAATGGTCTTTTCTAGTGGCTTTATTTAATTTTCTATAATCTATGCACATACGCCACCCTGTAACAATTCTAGTGGGAATTAATTCATTATTTTCATTTTGAATAACCGTTATCCCACCTTTCTTTGATGCAACTTGAACAGGACTTACCCACTTACAATCAGAAATAGGAAAGATCATACATGCATCGAGGAGTTTTAAAACCTCAACTTTTACCACCTCTTTCATATTCGGATTTAACCGACGTTGATGCTCCACAGAAGGCTTGTAGTCCTCCTCCATCAGAATCCTGTGCATACAAATGGAAGGCCTAATTCCCTTGATATCCGCAATAGACCATCCCAAGGCAGATTTGTACTCCCTCAATACTCTTAACAGATTATCCTCTTGATAAGCCGCCAAAGTGGAGGAAAGAATGACAGGTAGGGAATCGTCTGGCCACAAAAATGCATATTTCAAATGATTAGGCAGTTGTTTAAGCTCTAGCATCGGGGGCTTCTCAATCGATGGGACGGTTCGCGTTGGTGAACTTCCAAGCTCCTCACATGGTCTACGAGTGAAAAATGGTGGTGAAGCATCCATGTGTCGTCAATAAGTCACGTGCTCTGGATTCCACTCGGTAGAGGATCCGAGTAAAACGGATTCCAGTAGATTTGATGGATAGCTTGTAACACCCCAAAGCGGCTATTACAGTGCCGTGAATCCCACACTGGGACTCACCAGGCAATATCCAAAACAAATTAAATAAATATTATTTGTGATACCGAACCACAATGAATAGTCATTACTCCGTTTAGGAGTTTATCAAAATATGGCCAACGGCCTTACAATACACAGGATCCAAAAACAAGTATAAACCATATGGAGATGGAAAATACTTCAAATGTCAAATACAACCAAATAGCAATTTAAATTTAACAGGAAATAACACAACACGGTTTAACATAACCGGACAACAAGAGATGTGGGCCCCCCCGAACTAGTATCCCTCGAACCCTTCGCCGTCGACATGCTCTTCCCGTGCCTTGCCTTTGCCTCGACCTAAAATACAAAACAAGTATTTCGCCCAACACAGGGTCAGATATACATGATAATCAATTCTTCTGACATATACAATTCACATATATAGATTTCAAAGAAATCATTCCGACTATCAATCATACCCCTCGGGCGTATGAAACGAACAGTCACAAGCATCCAATACTATGGACGATTTACGGTATGGCTCAAAGATGGACATCACAGTACGCCCGATCCGGAAATGTGTCCGTGCACATGTCCGCCCCGTATATGGAATCCAGAATATACGTAGGACAATGTACCTAATTAGCCTCACGAAACTACGTCCCGTGTGCACAGTTCAATGCGGAATAATATCCGCCAATGACTATATGTGCCCGGCTAAAAATCCTACACAATAACCAATCTAACGCAGATATGATTCCGGATATGTCACGATACAACATGACAACGAATTCAACAAATCACATATCCGATTAAGGATCAAGAAAAACTCACCGAAGTGAAAATAAGGCCAACGAGATCAATGATTCAAAACGACGTACTTGGGAATGCAACCCATGAAGAAAACGGAATAACGTCAAGGACAATGTCAAATCACGACAAACATTTCATGAACAATTCATACATATGAAAGATATAACCATCAGAAGAATCTAATCATCATTATAACCAAGCAAGATAACTTGCCTCAAATCCGTAAGCGAAAGATAGTCCTTCTCCAAATGATCAAACGGACGGTATCCTCGGTTAAACACTCAATCGAACAAGCAACCTTGAATGAAACGTAATTCATTCAATAACATATTCACATAATATTAATATCAATTCGTAGGGAACGACGCCCGCAACCTACTCGAATAATTCATTCCACCCTAATGAATACCTTAACGATTAATGAAAGGTTTCAATACATCTAATTCATCTTCCAAAATCGGATTACCATGCCAAAAGTGTCCTTTAATTCTCTTATTATTCCATGAACAAAAACATCTTCAATTTGCCAATAAAATTGGTTTAAATCAAATTCTTATGTTCTACAACATCTCCTATTTATAAAAGGATAGTCATAATGAATTTGATACTCAATATACCATGATAGTATTATTCATAAAGAGCATCATCTTACTTAAGAACACTATCTTTTTAGCATGATGATGAACCACACTCTAAGTTATCAACACAATAGATCGATGAAAAGTTATTGTTGTAAGATCCTTATCATTCTTCAAAGACTTGTGAAACTGAACCAATATGATTTGTTAAAGCTTCTAAGATTTCTGAACTAGATCATCTAATCTCATCTTTAACATCATCAAGTTCTTCTCAAGGTAATTAAATACCTAAAATGGTGTTTAATCACTTTATGATATCAAGTTCTTGACTAAGTCCAGTTATGATAA
Organism: Orobanche coerulescens; assembly: GCA_033398695.1. Taxonomy (NCBI): domain Eukaryota; kingdom Viridiplantae; phylum Streptophyta; class Magnoliopsida; order Lamiales; family Orobanchaceae; genus Orobanche; species Orobanche coerulescens. The sequence goes on from CM065819.1 coordinate 61,487,891, forward strand.
AGCTAACTGATCCAACAATGTCCTACTGAGCTAAATTCGTCCAGAAGATGAGTAATGATAGTTACAAACATGGTTACCATTACTACAATATCAAGAACTCCTCTAAACTAAACCCTCATTTAACATATTTATCAAAAGTGCTTAAAGAGTTTAATTATAACCATGTTTTACTTGCTTAATCTAACTCTAGGTGAAGTATAATTCGTCATTAATAATCAACATAAGAAAATAATGCAGAGAAGAAAACACACCAACCTCCAGAAATGAAGAACAACTTCAATGCTATGAGAGAATATGTTCCAAGATTAAAAACAACTCCAAATCTCCAAGGGAATGAGCTCCACTCCAAGATTCAAGGCTTAGAAACAAGTTGGTGTAGGTTGATATCGTTTTTAGAGTGCAGAGGGACGATAAAATGGAGAGAGAATCGGTTTAGAGTTGTGAAGAAATGAAAAACAGGCTGGCCCTATAAATAGACTGGACATACTTAGCGCACGCTATCGGAACAGTTTAGCGTACGCTAATGCACTTACGTACGCTATCCGGTCGATATTACGTACGTAAGCGGCTTACAGTGGCTACTGTCTTGAATTATCGCAGGCCGTTAGCGCACGCTAACGAGAAATGGGTTACGCACGCTAATAAAAGTAGATTCTCACCGACACGCCAGCTCAGATTTAGATCTCATGCATGCTAACGGTTAAAAGGGTTCACGTGCTGAAGTCAACTGCTGCCAGATTCCCTCTTAGCGTACGCAACAGAGGAAACCTTACGCACGCTAAGTCACATGATTAGCGTACGTTAATAGTACTGTGTAGCGTACGCTACATTAACAAAAATTCGAAAATGCAACACTCTAATAACATCGAATCATCACATATGAAATAACAACGATATGATATTCAAATCTATAATACCTCAACATAATACTAAATGCAATGATTTCTGATAATCAGATTATCCGAATAATACAACGACAGGTAAAAATGAAAAGTTACAGTCGGATATTACATACTCCCCCCCTTAAAAAGAGTTTCGTCCTCGAAACTAAGGGGTAAATAACTCGGGGTATCTCGCTCGCATACTATCCTCGGTCTCCCACGTAGCCTCCTCGACTCCGTGTCGTGACCACTGAACTTTCAGTAGGGGAATCGTCTTGTTCCGCAATTGCTTGATCCTCCTCTCGAGTATCCGTACAGACGCTCCTCGCATTTAATGATCCTCTGCTAAATCAATATCTTCGAATTGAAGTACGTGGCTCGGATCAGCAACATATTTCCTCACCGAGAGACATGAAACACGTTGTGAATCTTACTCAAGGTCGGTGGCAAGGCTAGTCGACAGCCGATCACCTACACGCCCGTAACCTCAAACGGCCCAATGTACCTTGGGCTCAGCTTGCCCCTCTTCCCGAAACGAAAAACACCTCGAGTAGGAGATACCTTCATTAACACATGGTCACCAACCTCGAACTCAAGCGGTCGTCGACGATGGTCAGCATAAGACTTCTGTCGACTTTGAGCCGTTAACAACCGATTCTTAATCAAAGTGATCTTCTCACGGGCGGCTAACAACATATCGGGTTCCGTACCCAGAGATTCTGACAGTTCGTCCCAACACAAAGGGGACCTACAGCGACGGCCATATAATGCCTCATACGGTGCCATCTGAATCGAAGCATGCCAACTATTATTATTAGTGAATTCCACCAAAGGCAGCTGGGCTTCCCAATCGTTCTTCCAATCAAGAGCACATGCTCTCAACATATCTTCTAGAGTCTGTATGGTTCTCTCCGACTAACCATCAGTCTGTGGATGGAAAGCCATACTGAAATTCAACTGCGTGCCCATCGCACGATGAACTGCCTTCCAGAAGTGTGACACAAATCGCCCGTCACGGTCTGATACAATGCTCTTGGGGGTACCGTGTAGTCTCACAATTTCCTTAATAAACAGCTGGGCCAATCTCTCGGGGGCCCATGTGTCCTTAATTTCCAAGAAGTGGGCTGATTTGGTCAGACGGTCCACAATCACCCAAATCGTATTCATTCCTCGATGACTCGTCGGCAAGCTAGTGATAAAATCCATAGATATGTCCCCCCATTTCCATTCAGGAATCGGGAGCGGTTTCAAAGATTCCTTCGGTCGCGGTGCTCAATCTTAACTCCGCCGATGTGTCAAACACCTCGAAACGAATTCGGCAACCTCACGCTTCATATTCCCCCACCAATAATCCTGCTTCAAATCCTTATACATCTTGCTAGAGCCCGGGTGAATAGAGTACGGGGTAGCATGGGCTTCTCTCATGATAGAGTTTATCAACTCTTCGTCAACGGGTACACAAACTCGATTTCTAAAACGTATCAATCCATCCTCGTGGATTACGAATCCAGGGGCTTTCCCTTGGTTTACTTCATCCCGAACTCGAGATAAGAATGGGTCCGCAATTTGCTTCGATTTGATCATATCATCAAGAGACGAAGAAATCTCACGGGTGCAAAGTTGTCCCTGAATACGCTGTAACCAAACTTCAATTTCTGGCCTCATAAGGTCCAACTGCAATTCCCTCTGTGCTGTTAAACGGCTCAAGATCCGCTCTGCACTGCGTCTTACGGCTCAATGCGTCGGCAACCACATTTGCTTTACCCGGATGATAAAGGATCTTGATATCATAGTCCTTGATTAATTCTAGCCACCTTCTCTGCCTCATGTTCAACTCCTTCTGAGTAAAAATGTACTTTAGGCTCTTGTGTTCTGTAAAGATCTGGCAGGTAACTCCATAAAGATAGTGACGCCAGATTTTCAAAGCAAACACCACGGCTGCTAACTCCAAGTCGTGGGTCGGATAGTTAACTTCATAGGGTCGCAATTATATCGATGCATAGGCAATCACTTTCCCTTCCTGCATTAGTACACATCCCAGACCCTGTCTCGACGCGTCACTATACACCACAAATCCTTCCGTTCCTTTTGGTAAGACCAAAACAGGGGCCAAAATCAATCGACTCTTGAGCTCATCAAAACTCTTCTGACATGTTTCTGACCACAAATACTTCTTGTCCTTTCGCAGTAAGTTAGTCATTGGTTGCGCAATTTTATAAAATCCTCCTACGAACCGTCGGTAGTAACCTGCTAGGCCAAGGAAACTACGAACTTCCTTCATGTTCTTCGGTGGTAGCCAATCTCGAATGGCTTCCGTCTTTTGTGGGTCCACTCTCACCCCTTCGGCTGATATCACATGCCCGAGAAAGACAACCTCAGGCATCCAGAATTCACACTTAGAAAATTTCCCATAAAGTTGTTCCCGCCTCAATGTATCGAGAACTTGGTGGAGGTGACGCTCGTGCTCCTCGTGGTCGCGAGAGTAATTCAGAATGTCGTCTATGAAAACGACCACAAAGCGATCCAGGTAGTTAATAAAAACTCGATTCATCAACTCCATGAATACTGCTGGTGCATTAGTCAGTCCAAATGGCATCACCACGAACTCATAATGCCCATAGCGAGTACGGAATGCTGTCTTCGAAATGTCAGACTCTCGAATCCTCAACTGATGATAACCAGATCTCAAGTCGATCTTAGAAAACACGGCAGCTCCCTAAAGTTTGTCCAATAAATCATCAATACGAGGCAAGGGATACTTGTTCTTGATGGTTACCCTGTTCAGCTCACGGTAATCAATACATAAGCGTAGAGATCCATCTTTCTTCCGCATTTAATAACACCGGTGCTCCCAAGGACGCACTAGGTCGAATATAGCCTTTGTCAGTCAACTCCTCCAGCTGGTTCTTCAATTCTTGCATCTCAGTTGGAGCCATACGGTACGGTGCTTTTGAGAGCGGGGACGTACCTGGTTCTAACTCAATAATAAACTCCACGTCACGAGGAGGAGGTAAGCCTGGTAATTCATCTGGAAATACATCGGGGTAATCTCGGACTACCGGAATGTCAGCCAATTCAACTGGTCGATCTGCTGTTTTGGTCATGTAGCACCAATAACCAATACACCCTTGATTAAGCAGTTTCACTGCTTTCATAGCATTGATGACTCTCCCAGAACGACTGGGATTATCACCTCGAAAAATACACTCGAATCCATCATCGGTAGTGACGGTAACCATCCGCTTGCGGACACTGAGTATTGCATCGTGACGATCCATCCAATCGATACCCAAGATTATATCATCCTTAGGTATATCGACTACAATCAGATTTGACAACCACTCACGGTCATTCAAACGAATCGGACAGTCCTGGACTTCACGATTACCAATAATTCTTCTACCATCAGGTAGACCAATCACGAAGGGCTCACAATTGATAACATGGTCTAGAGGCAACCGACTTAAACAAGAAGAAGATATAAAGGAGTGTGAAGCACCGGTATCAAAAAGAACACATACAGGCTGGGAGTGGATCTCGAGTATACCTGAAATCATGCTGGCCTCGGATCACTGCCTTTCTTCATCTCGTAAATCTCGGGTTTCGCAAAGACGGCACAGTGTGTACCACTTTGATTCCCACGGCCCATTCCCCTATTCGCCCCAGTGGTCTGATAGAAAGCGGACGGAGGCATCCGGTTCTGGACAGAAGATTGAACTGGAGCATGAGACGCCACTGGATCATGTCCGGGCCCACTCCTGCAAAAACGAGCACGGTGACCATTCTTCCCACAAGTATGGCATGTGATGGCAGGCTTTGGGCAATTAAAGTTGATATGGCCCTGGCCCCCACAGTTGTGGCACATCACGGAAGAGGGAACCGCTCGAGAGTGCGATCCGGTGGGCTTTGACGCCATGGGTGGTCGATCAGAAGGGTTTGGCAATGACTGGGGCTTCCTGAAAGTCCCCCGATTACTCTCAGTCTGGTTCTGGTTCTTGGACCTTTTGTTGTTGGACTGGGGTTGTTTCTTGGAAATCTCCTTCGCGGTGAGTTCGTACTCTAGAGCCTTCTCGATGAACTCTGGTAAGGTAGTACAGTGGTGATTCAACAGCTGCATTCTCATTCGGGGTTTAAGCCTCTTGAGAAAGTATTTGATCTTATTGGCCTCTGTTCGGATAATTGTCGTGGCAAAAGGAAGGAGTGCCTGGAATTTCTCAGCAACAGCTAATACATCATCGTCTTCAGACGGGTCGGGGTTCAATAGTTTTGACAGTTTGGCCTCGCGGAGTGGCCCTGGATAGTAACGGTCTAGCATGAGGTTTTTAAATTCCTCCCAAGTGTAAACACCATCAGCTGGCCTTACTGAAAGCCACCAGGAGTGAGCGCCTTTGCCAAGGTAATACGCGGCTACTGAAACGCGATTCTCTTCCGGGCAGTCCACCATCTGGAAAAGTTTCTCAAAATGCTCGACCCAATGCACAATGTCAGCAGGCTCAGAGGAGCCTTCAAAAGTCGGTGGTCGCTGGCGAGAGATGTCGCTGATAATTCGGCTCACGGGTCCGCCAATCACAGGAGGAGGATGAGCCCCCGCCGCCGCCGCAGCGGCCCTCTGCATAGCTTCCATTAGTTGACCCATCTGGGTCATCTGTGTCATCATGCCCTGCATTACGACGTAAGGATCGACACGCGCATCTCCGCGCCCACTGTGGTGCGATTGTTCCCTAGAAGGTGAACCACTGTCTGCGGAACTCTGATCCGCATTCGCGCGTCTGTTGGCTCGAGGTATTTGGATTTGGCCCCTTCCGCGGCCTCGTCCCCCTCTGCCACGACCTCTCAGGTTTCTTTCCATACTGAAAGAATCAATCATAATGATAACCATAAGTACAGTTCAAGATACTAAAATTCATGCTAAGTTAATAGCAACAAGGAATCACATATTAAAGGAAAACGGTTATCGATACCACAAATGTCGCACCGAATATCATATCGGTGTCAAGTCGAACAATTTCGATTGTATAATCAATTCAGCATTTACCTCGGATTATCAATCAGATAAATCCTGTCACAATTCCTTGAAATAACATGATCAATAGGGAGACCCATACTGATATCAATATCATGCCAGTAATTAAACCATGGCTCATAAAGTACATACCGTATTTGGCTCGTAGGGTCAGGCGCTTGCACAGGTCACACGTGACACGAAGGTCTCTTGATACTAGTTCATTTCTCAATGACTCATAAAAAAACGACTCTCTGATACCATCTTCTGTAACACCCCAAAGCAATTTATTACGGCCGTGAATCCCACACTCGACTCACTGTGCAATATCCAAAACAAATTAAATAAATATTATTTGTGATACCGAACCACAATGAATAGTCATTACTCCGTTTAGGAGTTTATCAAAATATGGCCAACGGCCTTACAATACACAGGATCCAAAAACAAGTATAAGCCATATGGAGATGGAAAATACTTCAAATGTCAAATACAACCAAATAGCAATTTAAATGGAACAGGAAATAACACAACACGGTTTAACATAACCGGACAACAAGAGATGTGGGCCCCCCCGAACTAGTATCCCTCGAACCCTTCGCCGTCGACATGCTCTTCCCGTGCCTTGCCTTTGCCTCGACCTAAAATACAAAACAAGTATTTCGCCCAACACAGGGTCAGATATACATGATAATCAATTCTTCTGACATATACAATTCACATATATAGATTTCAAAGAAATCATTCCGACTATCAATCATACCCTCGGCGTATGAAACGAGCAAATACAAGCATCCAATACTATGGACGATTTACGGTATGGCTCAAAGATGGACATCACAGTACGCCCGATCCGAAAATGTGTCCGTGCACATGTCCGCCCCGTATATGGAATCCAGAATATACGTAGGACAATGTACCTAATTAGCCTCACGAAACTACGTCCTGTGTGCATAGTTCAATGCGGAATAATATCCGCCAATGACTATATGTGCCTGGCTAAAAATCCTACACAATAACCAATCGGAACGCAGATATGATTCCGGATATGTCACGATACAACATGACAACGAATTCAACAAATCACATATCCGATTAAGGATCAAGAAAAACTCACCGAAGTGAAAATAAGGCCAACGAGATCAATGATTCAAAACGACGTACTTGGGAATGCAACCCATGAAGAAAACGGAATAACGTCAAGGACAATGTCAAATCACGACAAACATTTCATGAACAATTCATACATATGAAAGATATAACCATCAGAAGAATCTAATCATCATTATAACCAAGCAAGATAACTTGCCTCAAATCCGTAAGCGAAAGATAGTCCTTCTCCAAATGATCAAACGGACGGTATCCTCGGTTAAACACTCAATCGAACAAGCAACCTTGAATGAAACGTAATTCATTCAATAACATATTCACATAATATTAATATCAATTCGTAGGGAACGACGCCCGCAACCTACTCGAATAATTCATTCCACCCTAATGAATACCTTAACGATTAATGAAAGGTTTCAACACATCTAATTCATCTTCCAAAATCGGATTACCATGCCAAAAGTGTCCTTTAATTCTCTTATTATTCCATGAACAAAAACATCTTCAATTTGCCAATAAAATTGGTTTAAATCAAATTCTTATGTTCTACAACATCTCCTATTTATAAAAGGATAGTCATAATGAATTTGATACTCAATATACCATGATAGTATTATTCATAAATGATCATCTTACTTAAGAACACTATCTTTTTAGCATGATGATGAACCACACTCTAAGTTATCAACACAATAGATCGATGAAAAGTTATTGTTGTAAGATCCTTATCATTCTTCAAAGACTTGTGAAACTGAACCAATATGATTTGTTAAAGCTTCTAAGATTTCTGAACTAGATCATCTAATCTCATGTTTAACATCATCAAGTTCTTCTCAAGGTAATTAAATACCTAAAATGGTGTTTAATCACTTTATGATATCAAGTTCTTGACTAAGTCCAGTTATGATGAAGCTAACCGATCCAACAATGTCCTACTGAGCTAAATTCGTCCAGAAGATGAGTAATGACAGTTACAAACATGGTTACCATTACTACAATATCAAGAACTCCTCTAAACTAAACCCTCATTTAACATATTTATCAAAAGTGCTTAAAGAGTTTAATTATAACCATGATTTACTTGCTTAATCTAACTCTAGGTGAAGTATAATTCGTCATTAATAATCAACATAAGAAAATAATGCAGAGAAGAAAACACACCAACCTCCAGAAATGAAGAACAACTTCAATGCTATGAGAGAATATGTTCCAAGCTTAAAAAGAACTCCAAATCTCCAAGGGAATGAGCTCCACTCCAAGATTCAAGGCTTAGAAACAAGTTGGTGTAGGTTGATATCGTTTTTAGAGTGCAGAGGGACGATAAAATGGAGAGAGAATCGGTTTAGAGTTGTGAAGAAATGAAAACAGTGGCCCTATAAATAGATCGACATACTTAGCGACGCTATCTAACAGCTTTAGCGACGCTAATGCACTTACGTACGCTTATCCGGTCGATATTACGACGTAAGCGGCTTACATGGGCTCGTCTTGAATTATCGCAGGCTGTTAGCGCACGCTAACGAGAAATGGGTTACGCACGCTAATAAAAGTAGATTCTCACCGACACGCCATCTCAGATTTAGATCTCATGCATGCTAACGGTTAAAAGGGTTCACGTGCTGAAGTCAACTGCTGCCAGATTCCCTCTTAGCGTACGCAACAGAGGAAACCTTACGCACGCTAAGTCACATGATTAGCGTACGTTAATAGTACTGTGTAGCGTACGCTACATTAACAAAAATTCGAAAATGCAACACTCTAATAACATCGAATCATCACATATGAAATACCAACGATATGATATTCAAATCTATAATACCTCAACATAATACTAAATGCAACGATTTCTGATAATCAGATTATCCGAATAATACAACGACAGGTAAAAATGAAAAGTTACAGTCGGATATTACATAGCTCTCCCGAAAAGCGCTTCTTACACACGAGTCAATGACATTTATTTTAATGCAATTTTCGACATCACTAGGATGTTGCAAAGCTCGAAATATATCAAAAGTGACCTGTTCCTCTTGAACTCGTAAGGTCAGCTCCCCTTTTTCCACATCAACTAGAGTTCTGCCAATCGCTAAAAATGGTCTTCACAATATAATTGGGCTGTCATGATCTTCTTCCATATCGAGCACAATAAAATCAGCAGGAAAAATGAATTTATCGACTTTGACCAGGACGTCTTCTATTACCCCTCTCGGATACTTGATGGATCTTTCTACTAGTTGCAAAGAGACCGTAGTAGGCTTGGCCTCCCCAAGGCCTAGTTTCTTGAAAATGGAAAGAGGCATAAGATTAATATTGGCGCCGAGATCACATAAAGCTCTATCAAAGGATGAGTATCCAATAGTGCACGGTATAGTGAAGCTTCCTGGATCCTTCAATTTAGGTGGTAGCTTTTTCTGCAAAATAGCGCTGCACACTTCAGTCAGTGCCACCGTTTCATATTCTTCGGGTTTCCTTTTGTTAGATAAAATCTCCTCCAGAAATTTCACATAGCTCGACATTTGTTCCAAAGCATCGGCAAATGGAATATTAATATGCAATTTCTTGAAGACATCAAGAAACTTAGAAAACTGCTTTTCTAACTTTTGCTTTTGCAGAGGCTGTGGAAACGGGACTGGTGGTACATAAGTAGTACGAGTGGTCGAGACTTCTTTTGACTTGGGTTTTGAGGACATAGCGGTCTCTGCTTGAGTGGGCTCCTCATCATTCAATTTCTCAATGGGACTGCTCCTTTCTCTGCTACTATGGACTGCTCGTGTAGTTCCTTTCCACTTCGTAATTCAATAGCTTGCACATTTTCTTTGGGATTCATCTCGGTAGCACTTGGTAAGACACCTTAGGGTCTAGATGATAATAGATTTGCAATCTGCCCCATTTGAACCTCCAAGTTCCGAATAGAAGTGGAATGATTCTATAGAGTAGTTTCCGTGCGAGTCATGAATTGACTCGTGTTAGCCGCCATTTGAGCAAGTGCATCTTCTAAAGAGACCTTCCGTGTTTGAGGGGGCTGATGTTGTGGTTGAGTGAATTGAGCTTGTGGAGGTTTGTTTAATGCTTTTCCGTTCCTCCATGAAAGATTTGGATGATTTCACCACCCTTGGTTGTAAGTGTTAGAATACGGGTTATTTTGACGATTTCCATTCCCCACAAATTGAGCTTGTTCCATCTAAGATTGCTCAAATGGATTCCCGACTTGACAGTCATCACTAGGATGAGAGCTGATGCGCCAATTACATGTTTCCTTGGTACCGGTAGAAGGAGCATGTGATAAAACTTGGAGTTGTTGAGTTAAAGCTGCAACTTGGGCTGATAGCGTAGATATTGGATCATTGTCGGAGATTTTCATAACTCATTTCGGATTTACACGGTCAGAAGGCCATTGTTAAGCATTTGCAGCCATAGCTTCCAGTAAGGAGTAAGCCTCAGCCATAGTTTTGCCCATTAAGGCACCCCCAGCTACTGCATCCACTAGAGTGTGTGTAGAGGTACTCAATCCGTTATAGAATGTTTGAATTTGCAGCCAATCTGGTAGACCATGATGGGGGCATCTCCTTAGAAAGTCTTTATATCGCTCCCATGCCTCATGTAGCGACTCCATATCATACTGTCTGAAAGTGGTTATCTCATTTCTGAGTCTTGCTGTCTTCGCCGGTGGAAAGAACTTAGCCAGAAAAGCTTGTGCTAACTCTGCCCAAGTTGTGATAGAGCCTGGCGGGAGTGAATTTAAGCAGAACTTGGCCTTGTCCCTTAGGGAAAATGGGAAAAGCCGTAGAAGAATGGAATCATCAATAACACTATTATTCTTGAATGTGTCGCAAATCTCGAGAAATGACGCAATATGAGCATTGGGGTCATCATTAGCCAATCCGCAAAATTGGCTTGCTTGCACCATTTGAATGATAGCTGGCTTGATTTTGAAATTGTTCGCTTGAATAGTTGGGCGCCGAATCCCTGAAAAATTAGCATTGATTTGCGAAAGTGCATAATCACGGAGAGCCAATGCCGGTTGAACCTGCTGGATTGGGTTATCATTCCCTTTATTTCCCGTATTATCTCCCATGGTATCCGGAATGGATAACTCACGTCTTTCCTTCCTGCTTTTCCGAAGAGTGCATTCGAGTTCGGTATCCAAAGGAAATAAACCTTCGTTACCAAATTTTCTCATGCACTAAACAAAGTCCTGAAAGGAAAACAAATGAAACCAAATTTACAGAAAAATAAAATAATATTCAAATTAAGACTAGAAATACTGAAATTGATATTAGCAAAAACAATCAGTCCCCGACAACGGTACCAAAAACTTGTTACATATTTTCCGCAAGTGCACGTTGTCGTATACAAGTAAGGAAGTGATAAGTAAAGTATCGTTCCATCGAGGACTAATGTGCTAATTACCAATTTATTGGTATTTCTAATTTTTTTTAACGACCGGAAAATTTGGGGTTGAACAGTTATTGATAACTAAATAATGCGGTAAACAAAAATAAATAAGATATTTAATTATAAAAATAAAATGAGTTTCAAATGAGAGAAGTATCTAAGATCAAGAATTCACCTCGATTAATCCAAATTAATCTTGATTTATATAAGTTGAGCAATTTCCCAATTTATTGAAAGTGAAGATTATCTAAGTTAATTTAATGCCCCTTCCGAGGTCAGTAGAATTTTCCAACACGAACAATTCACTCTATTCCTAGGTGAGTTAATTCGACATTAGCCAAAAAGATTTTTAATCTTCAAAATATCGATGCTTCATAATTCTTATGAGTATATTCCTATCTCACAAGATAAAATGGTTTTCTCCCAATTTTCATTACTCACTATCCTCTTCCGATTCAAGTTAAGCAGCTAGAACAATTCAATCATCGTCCACACAATTGAAAGCATTAAGAACAATCGGGGAAAAACTCAATGAAAAAGGGAAAACTAATAACGTAAAATCAAGAATTAATTCGTCACAATCTCGGTTTCATCTCAATCCTAGAATAAAGGAGTCTAGCTCGACATGCTAGAAAACAGCACAAAAATACAAGAGTTAAACATAAGGTTCAAGAATTTCAAACACGATTGAAGAACTCGTTCACTTCCATGCTCTTGCTCTTCTATTGCTCCGTTCTCTGCCGCTAGGTATTCCCTTCTCCTTCGATGCCTTCTTTTATGTCCTTGCTCTGTTTTCATAACCCTTTCATGCCTCCAAATCGTGTCCCGAGAATTAGGTCTTGTCAGCCTCCAAAACAGCCAAAATCACGAGGTGAAAATAGGCTTCCCGTCGCTGCGGCACGCGGCCCGGAGTAAGTGTGCCGCGGCCCTAGTCATACCGCTGCCAGGCCTGGGCAAAATTTGCAGTACGGGCGGCGGCCCGTACATAGTGTCCCGCGGCCCCCGGTACAGTTGGTGCCGCATTATTGAGTGTTGTTCCTGTGACGCGGCCCATCTCCGTGTGACGTGGCCCTCAACCGAAAAATGTCGTTTTTGGCCAGTTTTTCTCCGTTCAAGCTCCAGGACTCTAATTTCCTTTAAAACATGTAAACACAATGCGTTAGGAGCTCATTTACGCAGAATTAAATCAAACTAAGGATAAAATAATGATAATAAAGCGTACAAAAATAGCACGCAACAAATACCCCCAAACTTAAGCCTTTGCTTGTCCTCAAGTAAAAATCAATTTCAAACAAACTACAAGTATCATGGACAATCGTGGAAATCTGTAGCACTCAACTAATTAATACTACCCTGAAAATCTCAAAGAATAATACAAATATCGTACTAGTGAGTCACATTTCGGATAATGATTCCTCAAGGTAACCATTTTTAGTGCTAATCTCAGCCCATGAAAAAAGTCAAGGTTCAAGGATCAACAAAAGTGAAATGAGCCGACCGACAATATGAATGTTGAAGTTATAACAAGCTAAATCGCCTAGTCCCACATCCTCGTGACATAAACATAAGAAATGCAGCACAAATGACATTCCCCGGACAGTAGTTCCTCTTATTTACTAACTATCATGATTATAGGAACAACGAGTTAACCCCTACGTTTCGACTCCCGGAATGTTTTATCGGAAGAGTCCTAGGGTGGATTTCTATTCTTATGTATTAGGGAACCGTTTGACGTAAAAGACACTCATGGGGCTCATGAATACTCCTTGTTACTAAATCTCCCTCTACAGCGGAGAATAAAAACTCGAGTTTTTTTTGAGCCAGTTTCTAGAACCCCTCGACGAACCTACAATAGTAGCCAGCCAAACCCAAGAAACTACGGACCTCCTTCACATTCTTAGGCGGTGTCCAATCCAGCACTGCCTCAATCTTCTGTGGATCCACACGGACCCCCTTGGTTGAAATCATGTGACCGAGAAACATCACTTCCTTCAGCCAGAACTCAAATTTCGAGAGCTTTGCATAGAGTCGCTCGGTCCTCAAAACGTATGTTGGGATAAACAATCCTGTATCGAAGTTTTGATAAAGTGCCAACACACAGCAAGCAGCTGTCTCGAAGACGATCAAAATTGTTGGGATAAACAATCCTGTATCGAAGTCTTCTCAAATTGCCAACATACAGCAAGCTGCTGTTCTGAAGTCAAACATACAGAAAGATGTCAAGTGCCTCCTCCTGAATACAGCAAAAGTATAAAGTGCCATGATACAGCTAGAAGATCATCAGTCGGTATGACACCAAGTATGGAAGCTGTCCTGAAATATTCATACATCATCTCTCCATACAGCAACACTAAGATAGCCTACAGGTTTATGTTGGATAAAACATACAGACTGTAAGTGTTGAGTCCTTCGACACTTATCCAATAGAACTGAAGACCGTTGAAATGGAATCTGCTTTATTTGCTAAAAGTCAAGTCCCTTTTGAAAACAAGTATTCAAATACTGAAGGGATAAAGTATTTAAATACTAGCCGACACAGATCTTCAATCAAGGAGCAAAAACCGGATCATGTTCAACACATTGAAACGGACTATAGGCTTAATGGATCTATCCCAACGGATCTATTTCCAACGCATGTATTCAGAGGCTATATATATCCCAGAGTTTGAAGATCAGTTCATCCAAGATATACAGCTTACAAGCAATACGCGAACGATCTATCGACTAAATATTCATTATCATTAGATCAAGCTTACAAGAGAAAAGTATATTTCTTCTAGTATCATTCATATCTGAAAAGAAGAAATATACTCAGTCAATCAAGAACAGCTATCATCAGCTTAAGATCTTCTTACCTGGTTACTTTACCTTTTACCTTTGAGTAAAAACCTAGTTCTATGTGAACTAAAGAAGTTATTCCGACCTGTGTGGGATGAATAAGATGAAGCTTTGGAACTGTGTGGGAAGAAGCAAGTCAAGAGTTAGCTTTGACCAATCTGTGTGAACGGTTGAAAGCGACGGTCTTTGTATCAATCTGTGTGAACGATACAAAGGATAAGTTTGATTATAGACACGTAGTTGTGTACGTAGTGTTTATAATAAACATTTTCACTCCTATGTGGAGGACCAGTGGACGTAGAGGGATTTACCTCGAACCACTTTAAAACAGCGTGTTATTTACTTTCTGCACTTACTATTTTCATAACTGTGATTATTTTACAAGTATACATTGCGTACCCTGTACGCACCAAGCAAACAGGAGAAAACCAAGTTACTGTATTAACAGCAACTTACTGTTTCAAGACTTCCGCTACGCACTCCTATTTAAAAATCATACAGCTTGCCCTTAAACACTTTCCAAGCTGTATTTTGTATACTTAGTGGCCAACAAGTGGTATCGGAGCGGTTGATTCTAAAAAGAATGAGTCGTATTTTTAACTGAATCATATCCTTAAAATCACTTTGTTTATGAAAACTTCTTTATCTTTCCAAATCTTAGACATGGATACCTCACTGATTAACAAGGTACCAAAGTTTTCTATTAACGAGTTTGATGACTGGAGAATCAGGATGGAAGCTCATCTTGCTTCCATGCATGAAGAGATGTTTTATGTCATTCAAGAAGGCCCCATAAAAATCATAAAGGTGAATACGGCTGCAAGAATTGAAGTCCAAGCTCATGCCGAGATGCTCGAGAAAGAGCGTGAACAATGGACCACAGATGATCGAAAACGCGCCAACCTGACAATGTTGCTAAGAACGCCCTATTTGTCACTCTTGACAAAGGCACGTTCTCGAAGGTAAAGAGCTGTAAGATAGCCAAAGAAATCTGGGAAAATTCAAGATGATTTGCGAAGGTACTGAGCTCTCAAAAGAAAACGATATTTCAAAACTAACTCAGTAATTCGAATCCTTTGAAATGAAACCAAATGAAACTTTTGAGGAACTTGACCTCAGATTCACTGGCATTGTCGGTGAACTTGAAGCGTTGGGCAAAATATACCTAAAGGGAGAAGAACTTAAAAATTTTCAGATCTCTCCCTACCCGATGGGACATTAAGACAACAGTTATGCATGTGTCATGCAATCTTAATGACATATCTACTTTTGATCTCTTTTCTGAGCTCAAAGCTTTTAGTATGATATTGACAGAAGAGAGAAAGTTGAAGAATTGCCTGCAAGGACTACAGCGCTAGCTGCTGTATCCAACAGAAGGCATAGCATGCCCAGCTCAACAAAGCCTACCCACAAGAATGCTCACAGCGACGACGAAATCCTGTCACAAGATGAAATGGCGATCCTCATGCATAAGTTCAAGAAGTTCATCAAGCAGTCGGGAAAGACTCCCTACAGGCCCAAGCCTATTCACAAGGTAAGTACCGAAACTTCGTCTGGTGATGCTAACCTATGTTATAATTGCAGGAAACCAGGACATTATGCAAATAAATGTCCTCATCCTAAAGTTCAAAGGTTGCTGGAAGCTGAACAATAGTAAAAAGACGAAAGAAGACGTGCTTGGAAAAACAAGCTCAAGGCCCTGATTGGCGAATCAGAAGCCTCCCCCGCACCAACAAAGTTCGAAGAATGTCTACAGGCAGTCACTGACAGTAACTCATCAGATGATAAATACGAAGATAAATCATATATGTGCTTTATGGCCAAAGACATACCCGGAAGATGAAGATAGCGATGATATGGTAAGCTCAACCTCAATTACTCCTGCAAATGCATCTCATACCTTTGGAAACATGATGAATGAATTCAAAAACATTCAAAAGGCCCATGAGACATTGAAAAATGAAAACATACAGCTCCAAATTTCTAACCTAGAGCTGAGGGAAAAAAATGACTTGCTAAAAGTAAATTACAAAAATATGTCTGTTGATTGTAAAAACAGCAAAGCCAATCACGAAAAACTCATGGAGAGCAATCATCAACTTTCTCACAAACTAAATGAGGCTAAATTGTAACACCCCCAAGTTATTCATGGTATATTACAGCGCCGTGAGCACCGCCGTGGGACCCACAAGGCTAAACATACGCGGAACTATAAACTTGACCGAGAAGGTCTACATACAATGGAAAGAAAGACGATACAAATGGTATTCAAAACCATAACCAATGAAACCATATACATCACTGCACAAATCAATACCTCGGCAACACAGGCCGGAACATCAAGGAAACTGAAATACAATACTCGAGTATTTAAAAATCCATTCCAGTACAACAACACTGAATGGAGGAATCCAAGAAAATAACCGGAGACAAGACACAGTATCACACTTGCCCATCATCTTCATGCCGACCCGGTACCCACTGTCCGCTCTCCCGGAACTGAAATACATGAAACGTATTTCCCCATAAAGGGGTTAGCCGTCGAATAGCTAGTGCAAGTATAACAAGATGAAACATAATACTCTCGACAATAAAGTAAATGTAATCCGTCAATTCATCAATATCCGTCAATTCATCAATATCCGTCAATTCATCAATTTAAGACTAGTATTCCGGAATAACTAAAATCTCATAAGACGTATGTGAATGCCGTAGAAACGGTTCGTTCACCTCATACGCCGTTACGTATGTGAATGCCGTAGAAACGGTTCGTTCACCTCATACGCCGATACATGTAGGAATGCCGTCAAAACGGTTCGTTCATTACATGCCAACAATATATCTATGAATGCCGTAAAAACGGTTCGTTCATGATATGCCATCAATATTTCTATGAATGCCGTAAAAACGGTTCGTTCATATCATACCATCAATTCCTCTTACTTTCAAAGTCGAGAACGTACAATCATAAATGTATACTTGCCTTAATAAACGTTACCGAAGATCCCGAAGAACACGGTTCGACCGGGAAGCTTGAACCACGAAGAAGACAATGAACGGAAGGGTTCCGACTTGAGTTCTTCACAAGGATTTTGTCCCTAAGTCATATCAATGATAAATCAACAATCGTACGATGAATAATAATCGTACAACGCACAACCCCCCCCTTAGACCTTTTGCCGGACACTCTCAAGGCGTCGACTAATAACTCAACCAAAACGACGAATCAATACAATCCAACCGTGGAATAACGATGGGAATGATAGAATACACCTAAATAATCATCAATCCATCACTAATCTAAATTACTACGGATTAAAAGGATGAAGTCAAACAAAATCTCCAATTTCCAACACAAAATTCAAAGTGTTCTTGAATAATCTTTCAATAATCCGATGAATACTCCAACATGTCCATAATCATGCGTATATCACTTCATACCCCATGATTTTAACATCCAAAACATCATTACCCAATACAAAATCGAAATCCAAGATGTTGAAGAAATTACCTCTTGAAGATCCAAGCACTATGATTCGAAGAGTACGCGATAGATCGATGATCTGAGCTTCACAATCGAAAAGAGATGAAGAGAAATCACACACTCAAGTGATAGGTGAAGAAACATCTTCCTCTCAAACCTCCTCTCTCGTGCCCAAGTGAAGAAATGGGGAAAAATGAGGAGATCCGCTCAAGAAAACGCAGATATAGGGTTAACTGTCATGTGTGCCGCGGCTCAGTAGAAGTGTGCCGCGGCATAGGCCCAAAATTTGCTCCTGTGGCTCGGCGGTGCCGCGGCTCAGCCTGTGTGCCGCGGCACCGGTACAGCGGTTTTGGCCGAATCTGGAAAATGAGAGTGACTTAGCTATTTCGACCATAACTCCCTCGTCTGGACTCCGATTGACTCACCGTTTAAACCATTGGAAATCTAACTCGATGCTTTATAATATTGCCAAGATTCAGAATTTTTGGAGTTTCCAAGAATTTATGGTGATTTAACAAAGTCGAACTCACACGTGGAAAAGTCGCTAAAGAACACGGAATTCAACAGAACGATACCGAAACGAACTCGGATGACAAAAAGTGTAGAATTAATCATTCTCAGGATGACGAAACGGTCCCAAGCAAGTCGTCAAAATGGACTTTCGCCAAAAAAAAGAAAAATTACCGGAAATCGAATTTGCGGATATTACATAAATCTCATAGTGAAAGCAAGACAAATGATTTTGTTCTGCTCCAAGACAAAATAAAAACTCTCTAAAAATGAGAAGTAGAACTTGAGACCATCTTGAAATCTTTCGAGAAATCATCTAAAAGGATGCAAAAAATTCTAAGCACCGGGAAACATGCTCATGATAAAAGTGGCTTAGGACACAACTCGTGTTCCAATAAAAGGAAAACTAGTACTGTGTTCGTCAGGAGTGTGGAACCCATTCCTGTATCAGAAGAAATCCCGAGTCCTGTGAAGGTACCTGTTGCACCGCGAACAGCAAAGGCTGCCATTCCGCCACCTCATTCATATTCCAGATAGCGGAATTCTCAGCCATTCAGACCTGTAAGGTGTAACCAACAGCATGCTCCACGAGCATATCAAAAGCGCCAGCAGCCGTTCAGAAAGAAGGCTGTATCCAAATATTAGAGGTCCGCACAGCATTACTTCCAACAGTACAGCGCGCCTAGATATTGGATATAGGATCCTTGTTATCCATCGCAAAAGCAGGTTTCTGCACAGTATCAGCAACAGCTTTGGGAATCCAACTGGAGACCTAGGAGGCAAGCTGTAAGGACGAAGAAAATGGCTCCACCTCCAAGATGGCATTCGTACAGGATTAATAATAATAACCCTAAATTTTACATGCATAATAATTATCATGGTTATAGCGACTACGTACCTGCCCCACGTAGATACCGCAAGAATGTACCTAACGTTCCCTACAGTAAACCAATTGCTGTCAGGAAAATCTGGTACCCAAAGGCACTAACACCCATGGACCCAACATTCAAAGGGGACCTCAATCTACTTAATTTCTTTGCCTACAGGACATCTTAGAGAAGGACATCTGGTACTTTGACAGCGGATGTTCTTAGCACATGACAGGAGACAAAAGCAAGCTATCAAATTTCGTAGAAGGTCGCGGTCTAAAAGTGCGCTTCGGTGATAAATCAAAAGGAAGAACAAGAGGGAAGAGAATCCTGCTTGTAGGAAAATTCAAAGTCACCGATGTACCTTATGTTGAAGGCTTACAGTATAATCTACTTAGTATTAGCCATTTCTGTGACAAACAGTTCTCGGTAAAATTCTATATAGATCACTGTAGAGTCAAGAACATCCTGACCAAAGAAGTTGTGCGCACAGGAAGCATATAGCAGGTAATATGTATATTGCTGACTGGATGCCTATGAGCTCCACAATTTCTTGCTTTGTTGCCAAAGGCACTGCAGATCTAAGCTGGTTATGGCACAAGAGGTTGTCTCACATAAACTTCAAGACGATCAACAAGCTCTCTAGATAGGGAATGGTTAGAAGTTTGCCCAATGTGTAATTCCAAAACTACAGCATCTGTGGACCCTGTCAGAAAGGCAAATAATTCAAAACCACCCTGAAGAGCAAATCCTACCTTTCCACTCACAAAGTTCTAGAAATGCTACACATGGATCTCTACGGTCATGTAGACCCAGTAAGTTTGGGAGGTAAGAAATACTGTCTTGTTATTGTTGATGATTATTCCAGGTATGCTTGGACAATCTTCCTAAGCAAGAAGAAGGAAACAACATCAAAGCTGCCCGAGCACCTGAAAAAGCTTCAAAATTAGAAAGGGTTAAGCATCGTGTCCATTCATTCCGACAGAGGTACTGAATTTACTAATCGCTTTATAGAGCAATACTGTTCGGAAAATGGGATACCACACGAATACTCAGCTGCCTGCACATCTCAACAAAACGGCATTACCGAGCGAAATGATGGGACGCTCAAAAAAGCAACAAGGACCATGATTTCTGCAAGTAAGTTGCCATAGCGTTTTTGGGGTGAAGAAACCAATACAGCATGCTACACACAATCATTGTATCATAAACAAACACCACAACAAAACAGCATATGAGGTATGGAACAACCAAACTCCATTAGTTTCGTACTTTCACATATTTGGATGTAGGTGTTACATTTTGAACAATGGTAAGGATCAACTTAGAACCTTTGATGAGAAATCGGATGAAGGAATATTTGTAGGATATACCTCTGTCAGCAAAGCTTACAGTATCTTTAATAAAGGAAGCTGACAATTGAGGAATCAGTACATGTAGTGTTCGATGAACCTCATCATGATCCTACAGGAGTAGAAGATCTCACTCAGAATATCCAACAACTCACCATTGATAACCTTACAATTCCTATAGATCCTGTCGTTGACTTAGAAATCAACCCCGCAGCTGTAAGAATAGAAGTAGATGAAGCCAATGTTGTACAAGCTGAAGTTGAAACTACAGCAACTCAAGATACAGTACGGGATGCCGAATTAGAACCTGACAGAAGATGGTTTAGAGATCACCCACAGGAGTTGATCATAGGAAATATTGATGTTGGTGTATCTACCCGTAGGAGAATACAGAGTACACAAGGAAATGTACTATGTGCGCAAGAAGAACCCGAGTCTGGGATATCTCCATTTCCTGTATGGAAGTCTCTATCTGAACATAGAAGACTTAATATGTGCACTATCGATTTATTCTTAGCACAATACGAACCTGTTTCCACCAAAGAAGCTCTAGACAATTCTCATTGGATTACATCTATGGAAGAGCTTAATTGTTTCGAAAGAAACAATGTATGGTATCTAGTACCCAGACCTACGCATCAATCCGTAATTGGAACCAAATGGGTATTTAGAAACAAGAAGGATAGAAATGGACTTATTATCAGAAACAAATCCCGTCTAGTCGCACAAGGATATAGATAGGAAGAAGGCATAGACTACGATGAAACCTTTGCCCCTGTTGCCAGACTAGAAGCCATTAGGATATTTCTAGCCTTTGCCACCCATAAGAGCTTCATTGTGTATCAAATGGATGTTAAGAGCACATTCCTGATTGGAGAACTTGCCGAAGAAGTCTATGTTGAACAACCACCAGGGTTTGTCAACACAGAAGGCGGAGACCTTGTATACAGGCTAAGGAAAGTGATGTATGGACTTAAGCAAGCACCTAGGACGTGGTATAAGACCTTGTCCCTGTATCTAACCAATAATGGATTTGAGAAAGGTGTTGTATACAAGACCTTATTTAAAATACAGGAAGGTTATGACCTCCATATGGTTCAGATATATATTTGGTTCAACTAACCTCGCTTTATGTCAAAGGTTCTCTCATCTCATGCAAAGTAAATTTGAAATGAGTATGATGGGAGAACTTAGTTATTTCCTAGGATTGCAGGTAAAGCAGTTGCCTACAGGGATATTCATCAACCAAGAAAAATACAGCAAAGATCTCCTCAACAAGTTTGGGATGAATAGCTCCAAATCATCGTCAACCCCCATGAGCACTTCCATGCAAATTAGTGCTGATGAAGCTGGAAAGCTGGTTGATCAATCACTCTACAGGAAGCTAATTGGATCACTCCTGTAACTAACAGCTAGCAGGCCCGATATCCAGTTTGCTGTAGGAGTGTGTGTGCGATATGAAGTAGCACCTAAAGAATCACACTTCATGATAGCCAAACGAATCCTGAAATATGTCAAAGGAACAGTCGATGTAGGACTGTGGTATCCTAAAGAAGGCAGATTCGATTTGGTTGGCTATAGCGACTCGGATCTCGGAGGCTTCAAGTTAGATAGGAAAAGTACAAGCGGTACTTGTCACTTTTTGGACCTAGACTTGTATCTTGGTTCAGTAAGAAGTAATTGGCAAACTCGCTTTCCACAACTGAATCAGAATACTATGCTGATGGTAGTTGTTGTATGCAGATTCTTTGGATGCAACAATAGCTATCAGATTATGGAATCACTGTCAAGGAAACACCCATCATGTGCGATAGTACGAGTGCAATTGCAATAACGCACAACCCTGTATTGCACTCGCGCACTAAGCATATTCATATGAAGCATCACTTCATTAGGAATCATGTTGAGAACGAGGATGTTCGGCTCGAGAAAGTTCATACAGATATCCAGTTAACCGGCATCTTTACCAAGCCTCTCAGCACAACAAGATTCTGTATGCTTCGACAAGAATTGGGTTTGCTACAGCCTGACACCCTGTAACTTTTTAATACTTTTACTCAACAATTGAGGGGCAATGCTGTAAGATCCACGAATACAGTATCCACTGTTAATTATCTATACACTCAGACAATCTGAATAGCACTGTAGGAACAAAGAGACATATAATTATCCTACAGCTGGCGTGTGCAATAATTAAGGGGGAATACAGTATGACCCATGAATACAGCAGTAATCCGAAAGTTGCTCTATGGAATTGAATCTCGTATGTACCTTTTAAGGGGGAACGCTATATGTACGCGGATACAGCACATACTTTGGAATTCAATTAATATTATATTCTAATATTTTATTTTTTTCAAAACAGATTTGAGTCCACGTGTCCTATTTTAAATCAAACGTCTTTTGCATTAAATGTTTTGCATGACATCTGGATTATTGTATCTCAAACGCCATGATTTTTCAAATTATTTTATAATTTCAAACTGCCGTTTCGGGTAATAAGGGAAGTCGATACGTCAGAAGTGAGACCAGGTATTTTTTCAAAATCGGATGGATAAGATGTATACTAGTTACACTCGATTCATCCTATACGTTCATTTAAAACGACGGTTCCCATCCCTTAAATCTGACCGTTCACTATTTGGAAACACTAAATCTTCCCACCGCCCACTATAAAAGGACCATTTTTGCCCCTTTTTGACTCTTTATGCTTTCTACAAATTAAACGAGTCTTTGAGCAAACAGCCTACATTTCTCATTGCAATCTTACTGCGATTTTCTTTGAATCTCACTTACTTTTCTTCAAGAAACTACTATCGCATCATCACAGACTTCCTCCTCATCTCTCAAGAATGTTAGGAGTATGCCCTCAAATGCCATTCAGAGGATGTTGAGTGAGGGCATTGTACTTGTAATTATGTAAACTATTGATATAAGGCAATGGATGTTTCTTTATTTACTGGTAGTTACAGCATTCCTAACTCGTAAATATACATATAAAAACTAGTCCGTGTATTTGAGAGCAAAATGTTCCACTCCTTATTGGATAAGGGGGTCGGCACTGGAAAGGTTTATAGCTCAAATACTTGATCGTTTACAAGTCGATGAAACTTGACTGGGCGTTAAGTTTATGTGTAGACTTGTATGACGTGTTCTTTGACATGGAGAGTGCCTGTCGAACACTAATGTTTAGTGGGAGCACACGTTATAGGTATGCTAATTGGATTAGTATACTCGAACCAACTCACCCTCGATTCGTCACATGGATTTCACTCCGGGACAGTCAATGACAGAATCGAAAGTTTGTGATAGGTATTCATGAACCTTCGACTTGAGGTTTTAGTAGGGATGTGCTTGTGACGTCAAGATTTTCATTAGAGTAGTTCGACCTTGTAAACCGGGAGGTGGGGGTCAACCTAGACGTGCATCTTGATGGGAAAGTAGCAGGTCCTACTGAATACCAAGATAGAATTCTTTCTCCAGTTAGTTAGCGGGTTATATGTCCTATGCGGTTATTGGCAGATGAGATCATAAGTCTTTGACCAAAGCAATGGAGCTAGTAGTATTGGTTACACGAGAGCTCGATGATCTTGATTTGCATTAACGCATGCATAACGTCAAGTCTCGATAGGGTTTGACTGATCGTGACCTTATAACTTGATCGGGACATTTGAAAGAAGGGTTTATATGTATACTGGTATTCACGACAGAATGGTTCTTGAATGAAACCAATCATTCGTTCTCAGTTGGGGTACAGTGTAGGCCGCCAGGCTGGCTAGGTTGAGGGGAGTGAACAAAGGGAAAAAGAAGATTGAATCATCTATTAGATGGGTTGGTGTTGGACACCACCATATGAAAATTAATAGACTAGAAACCTGTTCGGTTGCCCTCTATTAAGATTTATAAAGAACTCGATCACCACTATGAAGTAGAGCGGCGATACTTCCATATTTCACATGGGAGTGTGTTATTCCGATAAAAATAGTGGGAGCTGGGTAATAAGAATAGAAAAAGGCCTTAATTCTATACTCAGATCATAATATAACAAGTCACTAATTAATCTTTTATACTTAATGCAGACATAACTCTCAATATGACAATGAATCCACTCGCAATTGTACTAGAAAAGAACACCTTGATGGGACCTAACTTTGTGTATTGGCTCCGCAATCTGATGATTGTCCTTAGTATATAGAGGCACTGGATACGTCTTAGAGACGGACATTCTGGCGCCTCCTATGCGGAACAGAGCCAATCAGGAAGAGATTGAAAACCACGAAAAATGGGTTAAGGATGACGTAAAAGTCCGTGCTTACATGATGGCTTCTATGTCTAATGAGCTTCAGAGAGCTCATGAGAAAATGACTTCTGCTAGGCAGATTCTATCTCACTTAACCGAGCTTTATGGTGAGCACATCAGAACTGCTAGATATGAGATATCCAAGCAACTGTTTGGTGCAAGAATGAAGGAAGGTGAGAAGGTTGGGGAACACGTCGTCAAAATGATATCCATGATAGAGAGATTGGAGGCTCTTGATTTTAAAATGGATACTTCTCTCCAAACCGACCTTATCCTTGAGTCTCTCCCTGATTCCTTCTGATAGTTTGTTATGAACTTAAACTGCAATGAGATTGCATGTAATTTATTTGGGCTAATGAACAAACTTGTGACTGCTCAGTCTCAGATGAAGAGTCCGTGGATGAAGGAATCTACTCTTATGATTTCATTTGGACCTCAGAGGACTAAAAACAAGAAGAAAAAGACCAAGAAGCAGACGAGACCACAAGTTAAGGACCTTAAGGGAAAGGGCAAGGCCCCGATGGTTCCAAAAGGCAAGAAGAAGAAGGACGCTTGTCTCAACTGCGGTGAGCTGGGCCACTGGGATAGAGACTGTCCAATTCTTCATGGCGCTTCATGTACAGAACTTTTAGTTTTGGAAACAAATTGTTCTTCTACTGTATTTTCTACTTTTTGGATACTGGACAGGATCTGGAACAAAGTAGGAAGCTTGGAGATGGAGAAGTTATGATCACATTCGGAAGAGGGCATAGTGTCGAGGCAACCGACATAAGATCACTTCTTTTGGGTTTAGAATCCGGCCTTGTTTTGACTTTAGAAGATGTACATGTTTTGCCTAAGGGGCATAAAAACATTGTATCCATTCATGTCATGGACCAAAAAGGCTTTTCATTTTTCATTAGTGATGGTTCCTGCAAAATTTATTTTAGAAATAAACTAGTGGGCACTGCTACATTGTTAAATGGATTGTATCATCTAAATCTCAGCAACAAAGTAGTTGTGAATACTATGACTAGAAAACGTGGTAGGGATAAAACCAATCAAGTTTTGAAATGGCATCTAAGACTTGGTCATGTTGGTCAGACCAAGGTTTACAAGATGGCAAAAGATGGGCTTATGGGTCCATTGGGATCGGATCCCTTTCCTACTTGTGAATCTTGCCTTAAAGGCAAAATGACTAAGTCCCCCTTCACATGGAATTTTGAAAGAGCCGCTGATAAACTGGGATTAATCCATACCGACGTATGTGGTGCTTTGGAAGCCACACGTGATGGATATCAATATTTCATTATGTTTATAGATGATCAAACTAGGTATGGTTATGTATACTTAATGAAACAGAAATCCGAGGCCTTTGAGAAATTCCAGGAATTCAAGGCCCTAGTCGAGAAACAAACTGGTAATCATATCAAAGCACTTCGGTCAGACCGAGGAGGCAAGTATATGAGTACGGAGTTTGATGAGTTCCTTAAGGAACATGAAATAGTATCACAACTAACACCTCCAGGTACTACTCAGTTAAATGGTGTGTCAGAAATAAGGAACCGGACCTTGTTGAACATGGTCCGTTCCATGTTGGGGTATACTGACTTACTAATTTACCTGTGGGGGTATGCACTCCTGACTGCCGCTTACATCTGGAACAAATGTCCTTCTAAATATGTTCCTAAAACTCCACATAGGATGTGGGAGGGCAGGAAACAAAGTCTTAATCACATTAGGATTTGGGTATGTCCCGCCTATGTCAAGAAGACTAAGGTAGAAAAATTGGAAACTAGGTCCGCGAAGGGACATTTCATTGGATTCCTATATGGGACAATGGGTTATCTATTCTACATGCCCGAAGATTGAAAGACCATTGTTGTTTTACAAGCACACTTCTTGGAATATGAGTTCATCCAGGAAGGCGGAGCAGGGAGAAGTATTCCTTTAGAAGAATACAATGAAACTCCTAAGGAGACACCTGTACAAGAAATTGGAAGCGAACCTTCTGAAACACGAGTACAACCACCTCGTAGGTCTAGTAGGTTGCCTCATTTACCTGAGAGGTATGGGCTTGTGCACTTGGAGGAGCTAGGTCTCCATGAGCTTCCAAGTGATAGCCAAGAGACCGACCCAACGACCTATGACCAAGCGATGGTGGATGTAGACTCCGCGAAATGGCGCAACGCTACGAAAGATGAGATAGACTCGATGCATGTCAATCAGGTCTGGACTCTAGTAGACCGCCCCGAGGGCAGAGTGCCTATTGATAATAAGTGGATCTACAAGAAAAAGACTGATGGTAATGGCAAGGTTGACGCCTATAAGGATAGGTTTGTGGCAAAGGGTTATACCCAGAAGGAAGGTATCGTGCGCCCGTAGCCATGATCAAGTCTATTCACATGATTCTTGCTATAACTTCCTACCACGATTATGAGATATGGCAAATGGACGTAAAGACGGCTTTCCTTAATGGATTACTCGGGGAGGAAATCTATATGGAGTAGCCTAAAGGCTTTGTGTCCGAAGTCGATATTCAGAAAGTGTGCAAGCTTCAGCGTTTCATTTATGGATTGAAGCAAGCGTCGCGTAGTTGGAACCTTCGTTTCGACGAGGCGGTCAAAGAGTTTGACTTCGTGCAAAATGAAGAGGAACCTTGTGTATACAGGAGGGTTAGTGGGAGCAAGATTGCATTCTTAGTACTATATGTGGATGACATTCTACTAATAGGAAATGATGTGGGAATGCTCAGTTCTATGAAAGCTCGGCTTTCGAGTAATTTCTCCATGAAAGACTTGGGAGAAGCAACCTATATTCTTGGAATTCGACTCTACCGGGATAGAGCGAAGAGAACAATAGGTCTTTCCCAAGCCCTCTATATAGATAAAATCTTACAGCGATTTAAGATGGGTGATTCTAAAAGAGTGTTCCTACCGATACGACATGGAATAAAACCCTCCTTGAAGATGTGTCCTCAAGGTGAGGAACAACGAAAGGAAATGAGTAATATACCATATGCTTCATCCGTGGGTAGCCATATGTATGCTATGTTGTGTACGAGACTTGACATTGTGCATGCTGTAAGCGTGGTGAGTAGGTTTCAGGCAAACTAAGGTAGGGAACATTGGACTGCCGTAAAGAACATTCTCAAGTACTTAAGAAGGACTAGAGTTATGGTTCTGATGTATGGTGGTGGAGAATTGGATGTGGTGGGATTCACTGATTTGGACTTCTAAGGACTGAAGGACGATTCGATGTCTACTTATGGCTATATATTTACTCTTAATGGTGTAGCAGTATCTTGGCGTAGCGCGAAGCAAAGCGCGACTGCTGATTCCACATGTGAGGCTGAGTATCAAGTAGCCTCGGAGGCTTCCAAGGAAGGGTTCTGGATTAAGAAGCTTCTGGGAGAACTTCAAGTGATACCATGTGCTGAGCTTCCTGTTCCGCTGTACTGCGACAATGACGGAGTTGTAGCACAGGCCAAGGAGCCAAGGTTTCACAACAATACCAAGCATACTGAGAGGAAGTATCATCTCGTAAGAGAATTTGTTCGCAAGGGATACCTTGCACTGCATAGAGTAGACTCAGCCGACAACGTCGCTGATCCATTGACCATGCCACTTTATCATATTAGCTTGGAGCGTCATATGGAGAACATGGGTATTAGATACCATAGTGTGTGGCATTGAGTGCGTGCGGGAGATTGTTAAGAGTATGATCTCGAATGCCACTCAGAGGATGTGGAGTGAGGGCATTGTACTTGTAATTATGTAAACTATTGATATAAGGCAATAGATGTTTACTTATTTACTGATAGTTACTGGCATTCCTAACTCGTAAATATATATATAGAAACTAGTCTGTGTATTTGAGAGCAAAACATTCCACTCCTTATTGGATAAGGGGGTCGGCACTGGAAAGGTTTATAGCTCAAATACTTAATCGTTCGCAAGTCGATGAAACTTGACTGGGCATTAAGTTTATGTTAAGACTTGTATGACGTGTTCTTTGACATGGAGAGTGCCTGTCGAACACTAATGGTTAGTGGGAGCACACGTTATAGGTATGCTAATTGGATTAGTATACTCAAACCGACTCACCCTCGATTCGTCACACGGATTTCACTCCGGGACAGTCAATAACGGAATCGAAAGGTTGTGATAAGTATTCGTGAACCTTCGACTTGAGGTTTTAGTAGGGATGTGCTTGTGACGTCAAGATTTTCATTACAGTAGTTTGACCCTGTAAACCGGGAGGCGGGGGTCAACCTCGACGTGCATCTTGACGGGCAAGTAGCAGGTCCTACTGAATACCAAGATAGAATTCTTTCTCCCGTTAGTGAGCGGGTTATATGTCCTATGCGGTTATTGGCAGATGAGATCATAAGTCTTTGGCCAAAGCATTGGAGCTAGTAGTATTGGATACACGAGAGCTCGATGATCTCAATTTACATTAACGCATGTATAGCGTCAAGTCCAGATACGGTTTGACTGGCCGTGACCCTATAACTTGATCGGGACCTTTGAAAGAAGGGTTTATACATATACTGATATTCATGACAGAATGGTTCTTGAATGATCCCAATCATTCCTTCTCAGTTGGCGTACAGTGTAGGCCGCCAGGCTGGCTAGGTGGTGCTACTACTCTTCGGTTCCTTCCATTGCTGACTGAGATGGACCTACCGAGTCGCGCAATATGATTGATGACGGAATGAATCGAGCTTGTTTTCTCATTATAAATATTGGATATTGGATATCTAATTTGGGACATTAGATGTCTAAATCGATTTACTGGATAAATTGATTTACAGCTTAATGAATTAAATAAATTACTGGGTGATTAATTTAATTCATAAATATAATTTATATTAATGATTTGGTCTTGATTTGGGAAGGATATTATGAAGAATAAAATGAAGACTCTTCTCACTCCTTCATTACCCTTCCAACCGTGAGTTAAGAGTAGAGAGAGAACATAATTCTTTTCAAGTCTTCATCATCTTCTTCACCTTGTTCTTGAGTTCTCTTGGAGAAAATTCAACATATATTGAGAGTGTGTGATTAATACACTTAGAGTGTTATAATCAAAAGCTTCATCA
Source organism: Orobanche coerulescens (assembly GCA_033398695.1). NCBI lineage: Eukaryota > Viridiplantae > Streptophyta > Magnoliopsida > Lamiales > Orobanchaceae > Orobanche > Orobanche coerulescens. The sequence goes on from CM065819.1 coordinate 61,517,715, forward strand.
TCCTAGCTCTATCCGTATCCTTGGAGGATAGCAAGGCAATCGTCATTTCATTCGTTTATCCGGCACGTGGCAAGTAGAGATGCGGTATTTCAGAGTTGGATCATCCAAGAACTTCAAGCGGATTGGATTCGTGGAGAGCAACTAAAGCTTGGGGAATAGCTCAAGAGAAGGATACCATTTAATCAACGGACTACAAGGGTATGTCTCTCGTATCATCTTGTGTTTCATTTTATATTCGTATATACATAACTCGATCGATCCTCGTAGGGATTCAGATCGAATAAATTTTTGTTTTACCGCTTCCGTTGGGCCTTCATTTTAGGCACCGAATCCCAACAAAGAAGACCTCCACCATCATTAACGGAAGAATCTTTGCCAGATTTGTGGTTGTTGATCATTTTCACGCTGAAGGAGATGACGTTGAATCAATGGAGATCATCGTTTCGAGGATTCATCAACAAGGCCTCTATCGCCTTGGAAGCCACACCACTGAGCGCTATGATGCACAAATGGTTGAGGAATTTTACCTCAATGCCTCTGTTCGTTTCTTCTCTCTTGCACAGGGAGGAAACGTCGCTGACATTTCTGCCACCGTCCTCGGAATGGAGATCCGCGTGGACCAAGAGTTGCTACAAAACCTGTATAGGCTACTTGCTGATGGGCTATCTGTGGAGGAGCTTGAGACTTTTGGGTCTCAAGAAGTTCTCACCAAATATTGGGGTTTATTCACTAGTTTAGCATCGGACGAGAATGTTCATGCTTCATGCCACAAGAAATGCTTTTGCGTTCCAGTTGTTTACTTACACGATTTCTGTTATCGTGTGATTGAAAACAGAACAGGCGCTTTCGAGATGTGCACCAACCTGAGATTCTGAATGATGGTCGCCATCATGTCCTGCGAGAAGGTCAACTGGTGCCAGATTGTCCTCAAAAGGTTGCAGGAAGAAGCCTCTAAACCTACCTCTTATAAGAAGTCTTTTGGTCTGTTTCTTAATAATATTCTGACAAAATGCGTTCCGCAAGCAGAGGAAGCAAAGAAAATTAATTCACGAAAATATATTGGAGGAACCAGGCCCTCCGTCTTCAACAAAGCACATCTGATTGCGAAAAGGCCATTTTTCCGAACTCCACCCCTTTTTGATGATCCAAGGGACGTAACCTCCAAGTGCGGAAGCGAGGAGCCCTCGAGGAAAAGGAAGAGATCTCACAGCAAGTCTCCCTTCGATGGTGAGAAGCCGAAAAAGAAGCTACAAAGGCTTTCCAAAATTAAGGTGAAGGCGCAACCCACTGTATCCACACCCCAGGGCGCAACCCCTACGGACGAAATAACTACTATTGTCCAGACAGTAGATCCCGAGCCATTGGCGGCAACGATGGATGAACAGTTATTTGCCAACTTGAAAGACTCTGGCGAGTCGGCTGCCCCTTTAGAGCCAATAGTCACAACTCCTGAACGGGAACCTGTAACACCCCCAAGTTATTCAGGGTATATTACAGCACCGTGAGCCCCACCGTGGGACCCACAAGGCTAAACATACGCGGAACTATAAATTTGACCGAGAAGGTCTACATACAATGGAAAGAAAGACGATACAAATGGTATTCAAAACCATAACCAATGAAACCATATACATCACTGCACAAATCAATACCTCGGCAACACAGGCCGAAACATCAAGGAAACTGAAATACAATACTCGAGTATTTAAAAATCCATTCCAGTACAACAACACTGAATGGAGGAATCCAAGAAAAATAACCGGAGACAAGACACAGTATCACACTTGCCCATCATCTTCATGCCGACCCTGTACCCGCCTGTCCGCTCACCTGGAACCTGAAATACATGAAACGTATTTCCCCCATAAAGGGGTTAGCCGTCGAATAGCTAGTGCAAGTATATCAATATGAAACACAATACTCCTCGACAATAAAGTAAATGTAACCGTCAATTCATCAATTTAAGTCTAGTATTCCGGAATAACTAAAATCTCATAGTGTCACAACAAGACGTATGTGAATGCCGTAGAAACGGTTCGTTCATATCATACGCCGTTACATGTAGGAATGCCGTAGAAACGGTTCGTTCATTACATGCCAACAATACATATATGAATGCCGTAAAAACGGTTCGTTCATAATATGCCATCAATATATCTATGAATGTCGTAAAAACAGTTCGTTCATGATATGCCATCAATATTTCTTACTTTCAAAGTCGAGAACGTACAATCATAAATGTATACTTGCCTTGAATAGTCGACGACGCAACGAATGGAATGGAAAGTCACCGGCGAATGCTAGGAACCATTGAAACCGAACCTAACGATTCGAAGAATACCATCACAACCGATTCTAAACGAATACGGAATTGGAATACCCCCGGAAACCCGCCTACGATTCATGTATATTCGTATAAAAACGACAACGAGGGCGGACCACAACCAAACCCTCTCAATTCCGTAAAAACCACGATATATACCATGAATCCGTAGGGAAACTAAGAGTACCAACAAGATTAATCATATTCATCATGAATTACTCAGCAAAACCGAATGAATCGGACAAAAATGCGAAAATCCCCAAATCTCCCCAAAAGTAGGGTTCTAAAGATCTAACCTTGATTCGCTGGATCGAATGATGTTATAAGATGATTGATCGGTGATATAAACTCAGAAACTTCATGGATTTGTTGTTTAACAACATGGCTTCATCTCCTCCAAAGATCTAGCCGCGGACCGGAGAGAAAGGAAATGAAAAATGAATGAAAAAGTGGCTGCTCTGTCATTTATATACTGGACCGGAACTAGCGTGCGCTAGCCTTCCCGGACTAGCATGCGCTATCGGCCAGTATCGGCCCAGCACTCTCGGCCATGGCCCGCATGACCCGGCACCACCGACCAATTCTGCCGACCATGACTCGTCCGCCCGACTCCTGCTAGCATGCGCTACGGCCTAGCCGATCTGTCCAGTAGCCTCTGGACTAACAAACTCATCCCGGTAACGTACGCTAGTTGGCCGACAGCGTGCGCTACCCCTACCGGTTAGCGTGTGCCACGACCGACAGTAGCGTGCGCTACCTGCCGATCCTACCTGAGTCCAGAACCTCAGAACTCCTATGCCCAGGCCCGATAGCAGACTGGCCGACTGACGGCGTGCGCTACATCGCTGAAGAAGCGCGCAGCGTCCCGGCCGTAGCGTGTGCTACGCCGGTTCCTGCTGTGCCTGCTCGGTCAGTGCCAGCCATCGTCCGGTCAGAACCCGCGACCGTCCGGCCAGTGCCCGACCACCAGGGCTCGACGACTCGATTTCCAAAAACGTACGGAACGAACACGACGAAAAGTTTGCGGACAACATCAACGACCCGAAATGAAAGCGTAATGTAATAATTAATCATACGCGACCGAGAAAAGAGTCGAGACAACGAATACAGATACGAATACCCATAACTTTGGGTAAATTACAAAATGGCCCAAAACGCCCGAAAATCACGATACGTGATCGAATAACCAAACCAAAGTTCACAACACTTCTAACAAAGTTAAACGGACTTACGGGAAACTCGAAATAGCAGTTTAGAACGAGATTCGCAAGAATCGAACTCGATCTGGAAAAGTCAAAAAAGCACGGAACTCAACATAACGACACCGAAACGAACTCGGATGTCAAAAAGTGTAGAATTACTCATTCTCAGGGTGACGAAATGGTCCCAAGAGAGTTGTCAAAATGGACTTCCGCCAAAAATAGAAAGTTACCGGAAATCAAAATTACGAGTATTACATTCTACCCTCCTTAAAAGAAGTTTCGTCCCGAAACTTAAAACAAGTAGGGAGAAGAAATATCCCGCTAGGAAAAACTCAACGAGATACACAAGAACCGAAACTTACGCCCAAACGACGAATCATCAATTTAGAACACAACAATACATTACCCGAAGGTAAACTAAACCAATGCTGAAAGAGATGCGAATCACAATGCCCGAAGGCTCCAACAAAATACCAATACATCGCAATGGCCTGAAAACCCTCACCAAGCCTGTATCACGATGGCCTAAAGCCGAACACCCCAAAGTCAGAATCATCACAATACAGATTCTCAAAGAAGCAACCCTGACTGTCGGACATACCCCTCGGCGTATGAACAGCCAGCCTCAAATCGTCGGACATATCCAATACGACATGGACTACGAACGACCAAGCAATAAGGCTCAAGAGGGACATCACAGTACGCCCGATCCGGAAATGTGTCCGTGCACATGTCCACCCCGTATACGGAATCCAGAATATACGTGTGACAATGTACCTAATTAGCCTCAAGAACTACATCTCGTGTGCACGGTCCAATGCGGAAACATCCACGCATGACCATCGAGTGCCTGGCTAAAAATCCTATAGATAACCAATCGGCACGCAGACATGATTCCAGATATGCCATGATACAACATGACAACGAAACTCAAAGGATAAAATACCCATTACGGATCATACGATTCACCAAGTGAACGATGACACACGAATAATGAAAGATCGACACGACCAACGATATTCAAAACAACCATCCTGGGATCAGAATTCCCTAAGGACCGATTAACACGGCAATAACCATGTTGGGATTCGGTGCCTAAAACGAAGGCCCAGCGGAAGCGGCAAAACGAAAATTAATTCGATCCGAATCCCTACTAGGATCGATCGAGCTACGTATATACGAATATCAAAAATAAAATACAAGAGATACGAGAAACATACCCTCGTAGTCCATTGATTAAATGGATAACCTTCTCTTGAGCTATTCCCCAAGCTTTGCTTGATCTCTACGAATCTATTCCGCTCTAAGCCCTTGAACGATCCAACGCCGAAAGCACCGCGTCTCTACTTGTCACGCACCGGAGAAACGACCGGAACGACAATCACCTTGCTATCCTCCAAGGATACGGCTAGAGATAAATGATGAAGCTTGCAATATGAAATTATTACACTCTAAGTGTATAACTCACAATCTCTTTTTTATTTCTCAATTTTTCTCCAAGAAAAAATCAAGAACTTGATGAATAGAGAAGAAGATGATGAAGTAGACTTCTCTCTCTCTTTCCTCTCTATTATTCACGTAGGAATCAATGTGAATGAAGTGAATGAGGTGAGAAGTCTTCCTCTCTTTATTCTATTTCCACTCACATGCAAAACAAATCATCCCATATGATTTTTGCCCCACAAGTCATGTTCCTTAATATAAAAAGGAAACAACAAGACAATGGGAAGGTGGGTGGAAGGGGTTGGGGCGGCCCATGTTAGAAATCGGACGAGTTCGGTTCGTTTTGGACTTCCGAGGGTCTAAACAGATAAACTCCGATTCCGTATCGATGTATTTATATCGATTAATTAATCCAATTAATTAAACATATCAAATACAAAACAATATAATTAATTTTTCCAAGAAATAATTATATACATGAATTAAATGAATCACCCAGTAATTTATTTAATTCATTAGGCAGTAAATCAATTTATCCAATAAATCGATTTAAACATCCAATGTCCCAAAATTAGATATCCAATATCTAATATTCATAATGAGAGAATTAGCTTTATTCATTCCGTCGTCAATCCTATCAAGGCGACTTGAGGGTCTGTCTCGACAAGAATGGGAGGAACCAAAGAGTAGTAGCACCACCTAGCTAGCCTGGTGGCCTACACTGTACCCCAACTGAGAACGAATGATTGGGATCATTCAAGAACCATTCTGTCGTGACTACCAGTAAACGTATAAACCCTTCTTTCAAATATCCTGATCAAGTTATAGGGTCACGGTCAGTCAAACCCTATTTGTACTTGATGCTATGCATGCGTTAATGCAAATCGAGATCATCGAGCTCTCGTGTATCTAATACAGCTAGCTCCAATGCTTTGGCCAAAGACTTATGATCTCATCTGCCAATAACCGCATAGGACATATAACCCGTTCACTAACAGGAGAAAGAATTCTATCTTGGTATTCAGTAGGACCTGCTACTTACCCATCAAGATGCACGTCGAGGTTGACCCCCGCCTTAGGTTTACGGTGGTCGAACTACTCTAATGAAAATCTTGACGTCACAAGCACATCCCTACTAAATCCTCAAGTCGAAGGTTCACGAATACCTATCACAACCTTTCGATTCGTCATCGATCGTCCCGAGTGAAATCCGTGTGACGAATCGAGGTGAATCGGTTCGAGTATACCGATCCAATTAGCATACCTATAACGTGTGCTCCCACTAACCATTAGTGTTCAACAGCACTCTCCTTGTCAAAGAACACGTCATACAAGTCTTTACATAAACTTAACGCCTACCAAGTTTCATCGACTTGCGAACGATTAAGTATTTGAGCTATAAACCTTTCCAAAGGCCGACCCCCTTATCCAATAAGGAGTGGAACGCTTTGTTCTCAAATACACGGACTAGTTTCTATATGTATATTTACGAGTTAGGAATGCCAAGAACTACCGGAAATAAAGAAACATTCATTGCCTTATATAAATGATTTACATAATTATAAGTACAATGCCCTCACTCAACAACCTCTGAGTGGCATTCGAGGGCATACTCCTAACAATCTCCCACTTGCACTCAATGCCACACACTATGGTATCTAATACCCATGTTCTCCAGATTATGCTCCAAGCTAATCTGAGAATGTGGCTTGGTCAGTGGATCAGTGACGTAGTCGGCTGACTCTACTCTATGCAGCACAATGTATCTCTTTGCGATCAAATACTCTTACGAGATGATACTCTCTCAATATGTTTGGTACTGTTGGGAAACCTTGGCTCTTAGGCCTGTGCTACCGCTCTGGCAGCGCAGCACAAGGTGTCACGAGAAGTTTACCTAGTAACTTCTTAACCCTTCCTTTGGAGGCCTCCGTGGCCGCTTTATACTCAGCCTAACTGGTGGAATTAGCAGTCACGCTATACTAGGCACTATGCCAAGATACTGCTCTTCCATTAAGAGTAAATGTAGCCAGAAGTAGACATATAATCGTCTTTCTGTCCTTGGAAGTCCAATACAGTGAATCCCACCACATTCTGTACTCCACCACCATATATAAGAATTAGATCTCTTAGTACTTCTAAAGTACTTGAGAGCATTCTTTACGGCGGTCTAATGTTCCCCGATCAGGTTAGCCCGAAACCTACTTACCACGCTTCCAGCATGCGCAATGTCAGGTCTTTTACACAATAAAGCATATGTAAGGCTACCCACTTCTGAAGCATATGGTATATAACTCATTTCCTTTCATTGTTCCACACTATGAGGACACATCTTCAAGGTGAGTTTTATTCCATGTCGCATCGGAAGGAACCCTCTTTAAGATCTAATCTATATAGAGGGCTTGGGAAAAACATATCATTCTCTTCGATCTATCCCAGTAGAGTCGAATCCCAAGAATATAGGTTTCTTCTCCCAAGTCTTTCATGGAGGAATTACTCGAAAGCCAAGCTTTCCCAGAACTGAGCATTCCCACATCATTTCCTATTAGTAGAATGTCATCTATATATAGTACTTAGAATGTGATCTTGCTCCCACTAACCCTCTTGTATACACAAGATTCCTCTTCATTTTGCACGAAGTCAAACTCTTTGACCGTCTCGTCAAAATGAAGGTCCCAACTACATGAAGACTGCTATATAGTCCATTTCATGGAGTCTACATCCACCATTGCTAGGTCATTGGTCGCGGGTCGGTCTCTTGTTTATCACTTGGAACCTGGAGGATACCCAGTTCCTCCAAGTGCATAAAACTATACCTCTCAGGTAAATGAGACACCCTACTAGACCTACGAGGTGGTTGTACTTGTGTTTCAAAAAGATCAGTTCCAGTTTCTTGCACAGGTGTCTCCTGAGGAGTTTCATTGTATTCTTCTAAAGAAATACTTCTACCTGCACTGCCTTCCTGAATGAACTCATCTTCCAGGAAGTGTGCTTGTAAAGCAACAACGATCTTTCGATCTTCGGGCATGTAGAATAGATATCCCATCGTCCTAGATGGGAATCCAATGAAACGTCCCTTCGCGGACCTAGCTTCCAACTTCTCCACCTTAGTCTTCTTAACATAGTCGGGACATCCCCAAATCCTAATGTGATTAAGACTTGGTTTCCTTCCCTCTCACATCTCATGTGGAGTTTTAGGAATGGATTTGGAAGGACATTTGTTCAAGATGTAAGCGGCAGTCAGGAGTGTATACCCCCGCAGGTAAATCGGAAAGTCAGTATAGCCCTGAATGGAACGGACCATGTTCAACAAGGTCCGGTTCCTTCTTTCTCACACACCATTTAACTGAGGAGTACCTGGAGGTTTTAGTTGTGAAACTATTCCATGTTCCTTAAGAAACTCGTCAAACTCCGTACTCATATACTCGCCACCTCGGTCCGACCGAAGTGCTTTCATATGATTACCAATTTGTTTCTCGACTAGGGCCCTGAATTCCTGGAATTTCTCAAAGGCCTCAGATTTATGTTTCATTAAGTATACATAACCATATCTAGTATGATCATCTGTAACGTAATGAAATATTGATATCCGTCACGTGCTGCTTCCAAAGCACCACAAACGTCAGTATGGATTAATCCCAGTTTATCAGCGGCTCTTTCAAAAGTCCCTGTGAAGGGGGACTTAGTCATTTTGCCTTTAAGGCAAGATTCACAAGTAGGAAAGGGATCCGATCCCAATGGACCCATAAGTCCATCCTTTTCCATCTTGTAAACCTTGGTCTGACCAACATGAAGAAGTCTTAGATACCATTTTAAAACTTGATTGGTTTCATCCCTACCACATTTTCTAGTCATAGTATTCACAACTACTTTGTTGTTGAGATTTAGATGATACAATCCATTTAACAATGTAGCAGTACCCACTAGTTTATTTCTAAAATAAATTTTGCAGGAACCATCACCAATGAAAAATGAAAAACCTTTTCGGTCCATGACCGGAATGGATACAATGTTTTTGTGCCCCTTGGGCAAAACAAGTACATCTTCTAAAGTCAAAACAAAGTCGGATTCTAAACCCAAAAGAAGTGATCCTATGTCAGTCGCCTCGACACTATGCCCGCTTCCGACTATGATCATAACTTCTCTAGCTCCAAGCTTCCTACTTTGTTCTAGATCCTGATTCACGGTACAAATATGAGAACTAGCACCAGAATCCAGTATCCAGGAAGTAGAAAATACAGTAGCAGAACAATTTGTTTCCAAAACTAAAAGTTATGTACCTGAAGTGCCATGAAGAATCGGACAGTCTCTAGCCCAGTGGCCCAGCTCACCGCACTTGAGACAAGCATCCTTCTTCTTCTTGTTCTTCAGAACCATCGGGGCCTTGCCCTTACCCTTAAGGTCCTTAGCTTGTGGTCCAGTCCACTTCGTGGTCTTTTTCTTCTTATTCTTAAACTTCCGAAGTCCAGAAGAAATCACAAGAGCAGACTCCTTCATCCGCGGAGTCTTCATCTGAGATTGAGCAGTCACAAGTTTGTTCATTAGCCCAGCTAAATTACATGCAATCTCATTGCAGTTGAAGTTCATAACAAATTGTGAGAAGGAATCAGGGAGAGACTGTAGGATAAGGTCGGTTTGGAGAGAAGTACCCATTTTAAAATCAAGAGCCTCCAATCTCTCGATCATGGATATCATTTTGAGGACGTGTTTCCCAACCTTCTCACCTTCCTTCATCCTTGCACCGAACAGTTGCTTGGATATCTCATATCTAGCAGTTCTGCTATGCTCACCATAAAGCTCGGTTAAGTGAGATAAAATCTGCCTAGCAGAAGTCATTTTCTCATGAGCTCTCTGAAGCTCATTAGACATGGAAGCCATCATATAAGCACGGACCTTCACGTCATCCTTAACCCAATTTTCGTGGTTTTCAATCTCTTCCTGATTGGCTCGGGTCCGCACAGGAGGCGCCGGAATGTCCGTCTCCAAGACGTATCCCAGTGCCTCTATACTGAGGACAATCATCAGATTGTGGAGCCAATCCACAAAGTTAGGTCCCATTAAGGTGTTCTTTTCGAGTAGAATTGCGAGTGGATTCATTGTCATATTGAGATTTGTCTGTATTAAGTATAACAGATTAATTAGTGACTCATTCAATTATGTTCTGAGTATAGAATTAAGGTCTTTTCTATTCTTGTTACTCAGCTCCCACTATTTTATCGGAATAAGACACTCCCATGTGAAATCCGGAAGTATCGTCGCTCTACTTCATAGTGGTGATCGAGTTCTTTATAAATCTTAATAGAGGGCAACCGAACAGGTTTCTAGTCTATTAATTTTCATAAAGTGGTGTCCAACACCAACCCATCTAATGGATGATTCGATCTTATTTTTCCCCTTGTTCACTCCCCTCAACCTATACGGTTTCTATGGTTCGTGAACAAGTTAAGTTTATACCATCGACGCAAATCAGTTTCACAATTGAATCTTATCCGGCAACCTATCAGGTTTCTAGGGATAAAATTTGCTCCAACCGAAGGCATCCAATGCGCTCCTGGTAATTTATCCGTCCTCCCTGAACGACTACCCCGATAACTCGGAAGCATAGCACATCCGGTTTGGATTTCAATTTCCCGAAAGCTCGATGGAGGGAAGGAAAACCTTGAAACCTTATAAACTTAATAATTTGTTGTGGGAGAATTTTCGCGATTAACGTTACACTTTGCACATTAATCATATTAGCGCGTTTGTGGCATTCATACAATATGAAACAACCATTCACAACCTAGTTGCTACCAACATGTGGTTCATGGACCGTTCCTAGAAAACAAAAACTCCGTAATCTAATTACAAGTCTTTGTCTTGAATCTTCGTCTTCTCGAAATGGATCTTCCTCCGGTCTTCGTCATTACATATAAATTTTACATCGAAATTGCATCCTAGATACAAACATTTCTAGTAAAATAAATAGGCTCAAAACGGACTTTACAACCCAATCGAATAAAACGAACGATTCAAATCTAAGTCCACGAACCACATCCCCATTCAAAGGCATTCATCTAATAAATACTATATAAATGGAAAACGTAGAGATACATTGATCCAATCAACAATACGAACCGATCCAATCGATTCACACAATCGGTAATATGAAAACGTTCAAAATAATTCGGTCGACTATAAATATTCCAATTAATCAAATTTCCCTTATAAAATGAAATACCATAAATCATTTTAATCATATTAAATCCAATTTAACATGCGGGAGATTAATTTTCAAGAATACACGAAAAAATCGAGCCGGGGCAAAAAGTGCTGGCGAGTCACCTCGGCTGACTTTCCGTGACCGGCTGCATGGCCGAGTAACGCTTCGGTGCCGCCGGGCACGGCCCGTGTCTCCCGACACGGTCGGGTCTACTGGCGATGGCACGGGCTAGGACACGGCCCGTGTCACTGACACGGCCGAGTCACCTGGCGACTTCTTGCCCTTTGTCCGAAAAATCGTCCGATGACGATTCGAGCTCGATTTTAATAGGATATCGATATCAATATTTTTCAACATTCATATCTTCAATATAAATCATATTTCCAAGAAATTAAGATTTATATTTAGACATAAACTTACGAAAAATATAACTACAACGAATGTAAAAATATATACCACGATTATGACTAAAATGATTCCAAATCATTCACCATATAATCAAGCATTCCAAATGCCAATATCGTATATACGATCGCAAGACCTACGCTCCGATACCACTGTTGGTATTCGGTGCCTAAAACGAAGGCCAGTAGGCGGTAAAGCGAAAATTAATTCGATCCGAATCCTACGAGGATCGATCGAGCTACGTATATACGAATATCAAAAACGAAATACAAGAGATACGAGAAACATACCCTCGTAGTCCGTTGATTAAATGGATAACCTTCTCTTGAGCTATTCCCCAAGCTTTGCTTGATCTCTACGAATCTATTCCGCTCTAAGCCCTTGAACGATCCAACGCCGAAAGCACCGCGTCTCTACTTGTCACGCGCCGGAGAAACGACCGGAACGACAATCACCTTGCTATCCTCCGAGGATACGGCTAGAGATAAGTGATGAAGCATTCAATATGAAATTATTACACTCTAAGTGTATAACTCACAATCTCTCTTTTATTTCTCAATTTTTCTCCAAGAAAAAATCAAGAACTTGATGAATAGAGAAGAAGATCATGAAGTAGACTTCTCTCTCTCTTTCCTCTCTATTATACACGTAGGAATCAATGTGAATGAAGTGAATGAGGTGAGAAGTCTTCCTCTCTTTATTCTATTTCCACTCACATGCAAAACAAATCATCCCATATGATTTTTGCCCCACAAGTCATGTTCCTTATTATAAAAAGGAAACAACAAGACAATGGGAAGGTGGGTGGAAGGGGTTGGGGCGGCCCATGTTAGAAATCGGACGAGTTCGGTTCGTTTTGGACTTCCGAGGGTCTAAACAGATAAACTCTGATTCCGTATCGATGTATTTATATTGATTAATTAATCCAATTAATTAAACATATCAAATACAAAATAATATAATTAATTTCTCCAAGAAATAATTATATACATGAATTAAATGAATCACACAGTAATTTATTTAATTCATTAGGCCGTAAATCAATTTATCCAATAAATCGATTTAAACATCCAATGTCCCAAAATTAGATATCCAATATCTAATATTCATAATGAGAGAATTAGCTTTATTCATTCCGTCGTCAATCCTATTGCGCGACTCGGTAGGTCCGTCTCAGTCAGCAATGGGAGGAACCAAAGAGTAGTAGCACCACCTAGCGGCTGGCGGCTACTGCACCTTATGCCCCAGCGAGAACGAATGATTGGGATCATTCAAGAACCATTCTGTCGTGACTACCGATGGCGTATAAACTCTTCTTTCAAATATCACGATCAAGTTATAGGGTCACGGTCGGTCAAACCCTATCTGTACTTGATGCTATGCATGCGTTAATGCAAATCGAGATCATCGAGCTCTCGTGTATCTAATACGACTAGCTCCAATGCTTTGGCCAAAGACTTATGATCTCATCGCGATAACCGCATAGGACATATAACCCGTTCACTAACGGGAGAAATAATTCTATCTTGGTATTGTAGGACTGCTACTTGCCGTCATGATGCACGTCGAAGTTGACCCCGCCTTAGGTTTACGAGGTCGAACTACTCTAATGAAAATCTTGACGTCACAAGCACATCCCTACTAAATCCTCAAGTCGAAGGTTCACGAATACCTATCACAACCTTTCGATTCTGTCATTGACTGTCCCGGAGTGAAATCCGTGTGACGAATCGAGGGTGAGTCGGTTCGAGTATACTGATCCAATTAGCATACCTATAACGTGTGCTCCCACTAACCATTAGTGTTCAACAGGCACTCTCCTTGTCAAAGAACACGTCATACAAGTCTTTACATAAACTTAACGCCCAGTCAAGTTTCATCGACTTGCGAACGATTAAGTATTTGAGCTATAAACCTTTCCAGTGCCGACCCCCTTATCCAATAAGGAGTGGAACGTTTTGTTCTAAAATACACGGACTAGTTTCTATATGTATATTTACGAGTTAGGAATGCCAGTAACTACCAGTAAATAAAGAAACATTCATTGCCTTATATAAATGATTTACATAATTATAAGTACAATGCCCTCACTCAACAACCTGTGAGTGGCATTCGAGGGCATACTCCTAACAATCTCCCACTTGCATTCAATGCCACACACTATGGTATCTAATACCCATGTTCTCCAGATTATGCTCCAAGCTAATCTGAGAATGTGGCTTGGTCAGTGGATCAGTGACGTAGTCGGCTGACTCTACTCTATGCAGCACAATGTATCTCTTTGCGATCAAATACTCTTATGAGATGATACTCTCTCAATATGTTTGGTACTATTGGGAAACCTCGGCTCATAGGCCTGTGCTACCGCTCTGGCAGCGCAGCACAAGGTGTCACGAGAAGTTTACCTAGTAACTTCTTAACCCTTCCTTTGGAGGCCTCCGTGGCCGCTTTATACTCAGCCTAACTGGTGGAATTAGCAGTCATGCTATACTAGGCACTATGCCAAGATACTGCTCTTCCATTAAGAGTAAATGTAGCTAGAAGTAGACATATAATCGTCTTTCTGTCCTTGGAAGTCCAATACAGTGAATCCCACAACATTCTTTACTCCACCACCATATATAAGAATTAGATCTCTTAGTACTTCTAAAGTACTTGAGAACATTCTTTACGGCGGTCTAATGTTCCCTGACTGGGTTAGCCCGAAACCTACTTACCACGCTTCCAGCATGCGCAATGTCAGGTCTTGTACACAATAAAGCATATGTAAGGCTACCCACTTCTGAAGCATATGGTATATAACTCATTTCCTTTCATTGTTCCTCACTATGAGGACACATCTTCAAGGTGAGTTTTATTCCATGTCGCATCGGAAGGAACCCTCTTTAAGATCTAATCTATATAGAGGGCTTGGGAAAAACATATCATTCTCTTCGATCTATCCCAGTAGAGTCGAATCCCAAGAATATAGGTTTCTTCTCCCAAGTCTTTCATGGAGGAATTACTCGAAAGCCAAGCTTTCCCAGAACTGAGCATTCCCACATCATTTCCTATTAGTAGAATGTCATCTACATATAGTACTTAGAATGTGATCTTGCTCCCACTAACCCTCTTGTATACACAAGATTCCTCTTCATTTTGCACGAAGTCAAACTCTTTGACCGTCTCGTCAAAATGAAGGTCCCAACTACATGAAGACTGCTACAGTCCATTTCATGGAGTCTACATCCACCATTGCTAGGTCATTGGTCGCGGGTCGGTCTCTTGTTTATCACTTGGAACCTCGAGGAAACCCAGTTCCTCCAAGTGCATAAAACTATACCTCTCAGGTAAATGAGACACCCTACTAGACCTATGAGGTGGTTGTACTTGTGTTTCAAAGAGTTCAGTTCCAGTTTCTTGCACAGGTGTCTCGTGAGGAGTTTCATTGTATTCTTCTAAATAAATACTTCTACCTGCTCTGCCTTCCTGAATGAACTCATCTTCCAGGAAGTGTGCTTGTAAAGCAACAACGATCTTTCGATATTCGGGCATGTAGAATAGATATCCCATTGTCCCAGATGGGAATCCAATGAAACGTCCCTTCGCGGACCTAGCTTCCAACTTCTCCACCTTAGTCTTCTTGACATAGTCGGGACATCCCCAAATCCTAATGTGATTAAGACTTGGTTTCATTCCCTCTCACATCTCATGTGGAGTTTTAGGAACGGATTTGGAAGGACATCTGTTCAAGATGTAAGCGGCAGTCAGGAGTGCATACCCCCGCAGGTAAATCGGCAAGTCAGTATAGCCCAGCATGGAACGGACCATGTTCAACAAGGTCCGGTTCCTTCTTTCTCACACACCATTTAACTGAGGAGTACCTGGAGGTGTTAGTTGTGAAACTATTCTATGTTCCTTAAGAAACTCGTCAAACTCCATACTCATATACTCGCCACCTCGGTCCGACCGAAGTGCTTTGATATGATTACCAATTTGTTTCTCGACTGGGGCCCTGAATTCCTGGAATTTCTCAAAGGCCTCAGATTTATGTTTCATTAAGTATACATAACCATACCTAGTATGATCATCTGTAACGTAATGAAATATTGATATCCGTCACGTGCTACTTCCAAAGCACCACAAACGTCAGTATGGATTAATCCCAGTTTATCAGCGGCTCTTTCAAAAGTCCCTGTGAAGGGGGACTTAGTCATTTTGCCTTTAAGGCAAGATTCCCAAGTAGGAAAGGGATCCGATCCCAATGGACCCATAAGTCCATCCTTTTCCATCTTGTAAACCTTGGTCTGACCAACATGACCAAGTCTTAGATGCCATTTTAAAACTTGATTGGTTTCATCCCTACCACGTTTTCTAGTCATAGTATTCACAACTACTTTGTTGTTGAGATTTAGATGATACAATCCATTTAACAATGTAGCAGTACCCACTAGTTTATTTCTAAAATAAATTTTGCAGGAACCATCACCAATGAAAAATGAAAAACCTTTTCGGTCCATGACCGGAATGGATACAATGTTTTTGTGCCCCTTGGGCAAAACAAGTACATCTTCTAAAGTCAAAACAAAGTCGGATTCTAAACCCAAAAGAAGTGATCCTATGTCAGTCGCCTCGACACTATGCCCGCTTCCGACTATGATCATAACTTCTCTAGCTCCAAGCTTCCTACTTTATTCTAGATCCTGATTCATGGTACAAATATGAGAACTAGCACCAGAATCCAGTATCCAGGAAGTAGAAAATACAGTAGCAGAACAATTTGTTTCCAAAACTAAAAGTTCTGTACCTGAAGTGCCATGAAGAATCGGACAGTCTCTAGCCCAGTGGCCCAGCTCACCGCACTTGAGACAAGCATCCTTCTTCTTCTTGTTCTTTAGAACCATCGAGGCCTTGCCCTTACCCTTAAGGTCCTTAGCTTGTGGTCCAGTCCACTTCGTGGTCTTTTTCTTCTTATTCTTAGACTTCCGAAGTCCAGAAGAAATCACAAGAGCAGACTCCTTCATCCACGGAGTCTTCATCTGAGACTGAGCGGTCACAAGTTTGTTCATTAGCCCAGCTAAATTACATGCAATCTCATTACAGTTGAAGTTCATAACAAACTGTGAGAAGGAATCAGGGAGAGACTGTAGGATAAGGTCGATTTGGAGAGAAGTATCCATTTTAAAATCAAGAGCCTCCGATCTCTCGATAATGGATATCATTTTGAGGACGTGTTCCCCAACCTTCTCACCTTCCTTCATCCTTGCACCGAACAGTTGCTTGGATATCTCATATCTAGCAGTTCTGTTATGCTCACCATAAAGCTCGGTTAAGTGAGATAAAATCTGCCTAGCAGAAGTCATTTTCTCATGAGCTCTCTGAAGCTCATTAGACATGGAAGCCATCATATAAGCACGGACTTTCACGTCATCCTTAACCCAATTTTCTTGGTTTTTAATCTCTTCCTGATTGGCTCGGGTCCGCACAGGAGGCGCCGGAATGTCCGTCTCCAAGACGTATCCCAGTGCCTCTATACTGAGGACAATCATCAGATTGCGGAGCCAATCCAAAAAGTTAGGTCCCATTAAGGTGTTCTTTTCGAGTAGAATTGCGAGTGGATTCATTGTCATATTGAGATTTGTCTGCATTAAGTATAACAGATTAATTAGTGACTCATTCAATTATGTTCTAAGTATAGAATTAAGGTCTTTTCTATTCTTGTTACTCAGCTCCCACTATTTTATCGGAATAAGACACTCCCATGTGAAATTCGGAAGTATCGTTGCTCTACTTCATAGTGGTGATCGAGTTCTTTATAAATCTTAATAGAGGGCAACCGAACAGGTTTCTAGTCTATTAATTTTCATAAAGTGGTGTCCAACACCAACCCATCTAATGGATGATTCGATCTTCTTTTTCCCCTTGTTCACTCCCCTCAACCTATACGGTTTCTATGGTTCGTGAACAAGTTAAGTTTATACCATCGACGCAAATCAATTTCACAATTGAATCTTATCCGGCAACCTATCAGGTTTCTAGGGATAAAATTTGCTCCAACCGAAGGCATCGATGCGCTCCGGTAATTTATCCGTCCTCCCGACGACTACCCCGATAACTCGGAAGCATAGCACATCGGTTTGGATTTCAATTTCGAAAGCTCGATGGAGGAAGGAAAACCTGAAACCTTATAAACTTAATAATTTGTTGTGGGAGAATTTTCGCGATTAACGTTACACTTTGCACATTAATCATATTAGCGCGTTTGTGGCATTCATACAATATGAAACAACCATTCACAACCTAGTTGCTACCAACATGTGGTTCATGGACCGTTCCTAGAAAACAAAAACTCCGTAATCTAATTACAAGTCTTCGTCTTGAATCTTCGTCTTCTCGAAATGGATATTCCTCCGGTCTTCGTCATTACATATAAATTTTACATCGAAATTGCATCCTAGATACAAACATTTCTAGTAAAATAAATAGGCTCAAAACGGCCTTTACAACCCAATCGAATAAAACGAACGATTCAAATCTAAGTCCACGAACCACATCCCCATTCAAAGGCATTCATCCAATAAATACTATATAAATGGAAAACGTAGAGATACATTGATCCAATCAACAATACGAACCGATCCAATCGATTCACACAATCGGTAATATGAAAACGTTCAAAATAATTCGGTCGACTATAAATATTCCAATTAATCAAATTTCCCTTATAAAATGAAATACCATAAATCATTTTAATCATATTAAATCCAATTTAACATGCGGGAGATTAATTTTCAAGAATACGAAAAAATCGAGCCGGGCAAAAAAGGTGCTGGCCGAGTCACCCTCGCGACTTCCGGCATCGGCTGGCATGGCCGAGTCACGCTCGGCGCCCGCCGGGCACGGCCCGTGTCTCGACACGGCGGTCAGTCTGCTGGCGATGCTTTGGGCTGCCGGACACGGCCCGTGTCACTGAACGGCCGAGTCACCCTGGCAGCTTCTTGCCCTTTGTCCGAAAAATCGTCCGATGACGATTCGGAGCTCGATTTTCGACCGGATATCCAATACCAATATTTTTCAACATTCATATCTTCAATATAAATCATATTTCCAAGAAATTAAGATTTATATTTAGACATAAACTTACGAAAAATATAACTACAACGAACGTAAAAATATATACCACGATTATGACTAAAATGATTCCAAATCATTCACCATATAATCAAGCATTCCAAATGCCAATATCGTATATACGATCGCAAGACCTACGCTCCGATACCACTGTTGGTATTCGGTGCCTAAAACGAAGGCCCAGCGGAAGCGGTAAAACGAAAATTAATTCGATCCGAATCCCTACGAGGATCGATCGAGCTACGTATATACGAATATCAAAAACGAAATACAAGAGATACGAGAAACATACCCTCGTAGTCCGTTGATTAAATGGATAACCTTCTCTTGAGCTATTCCCCAAGCTTTGCTTGATCTCTACGAATCTATTCCGCTCTAAGCCCTTGAACGATCCAACGCCGAAAGCACCGCGTCTCTACTTGTCACGCGCCGGAGAAACGACCGGAACGACAATCACCTTGCTATCCTCCGAGGATACGGCTAGAGATAAGTGATGAAGCTTTCAATATGAAATTATTACACTCTAAGTGTATAACTCACAATCTCTCTTTTATTTCTCAATTTTTCTCCAAGAAAAAATCAAGAACTTGATGAATAGAGAAGAAGATCATGAAGTAGACTTCTCTCTCTCTTTCCTCTCTATTATTCACGTAGGAATCAATGTGAATGAAGTGAATGAGGTGAGAAGTCTTCCTCTCTTTATTCTATTTCCACTCACATGCAAAACAAATCATCCCATATGATTTTTGCCCCACAAGTCATGTTCCTTAATATAAAAAGGAAACAACAAGACAATGGGAAGGTGGGTGGAAGGGGTTGGGGCGGCCCATGTTAGAAATCGGACGAGTTCGGTTCGTTTTGGACTTCCGAGGGTCTAAACAGATAAACTCCGATTCCGTATCGATGTATTTATATCGATTAATTAATCCAATTAATTAAACATATCAAATACAAAATAATATAATTAATTTCTCCAAGAAATAATTATATACATGAATTAAATGAATCACCCAGTAATTTATTTAATTCATTAGGCGTAAATCAATTTATCGATAAATCGATTTAAACATCGAATGTCCCAAAATTAGATATCGATATCTAATATTCATAATGAGAGAATTAGCTTTATTCATTCCGTCGTCAATCCTATATTGCGCGACTCGGTAGGTCCGTCTCGATCGGCAATGGGAGGAACCAAAGAGTAGTAGCACCACCTAGCCGGCTGGCGGCTACTGTACCCCAACCGAGAACGAATGATTGCGATAATTCAAGAACCATTACTCGTGACTACCGATGAAGCGTATAAACCCTTCTTTCAAATATCACGATCAAGTTATAGGGTCACGGTCGGTCAAACCCTATACGTACTTAATGCTATGCATGCGTTAATGCAAATCGAGATCATCGAGCTCTCGTGTATCTAATACGACTAGCTCCAATGCTTTGGCCAAAAACTTATGATCTCATACGCGATAACCGCATAGGACATATAACCCGTTCACTAACGGGAGAAAGAATTCTATCTTGGTATTGATAGGACTGCTACTTGCCGTCAAGATGCACGTCGAGGTTGACCCCGCCTTCCGGTTTACGAGGTCGAACTACTCTAATGAAAATCTTGACGTCACAAGCACATCCCTACTAAATCCTCAAGTCGAAGGTTCACGAATACCTATCACAACCTTTCGATTACGTCATTGTTGTCCGAGTGAAATCCGTGTGACGAATCGAGGGTGAGTCGGTTCGAGTATACTGATCCAATTAGCATACCTATAACGTATGCTCCCACTAACCATTAGTGTTCAACGGGCACTCTCCTTGTCAAAGAACACGTCATACAAGTCTTTACATAAACTTAACGCCCAGTCAAGTTTCATCGACTTGCGAACGATTAAGTATTTGAGCTATAAACCTTTCCAGTGCCGACCCCCTTATCCAATAAGGAGTGGAACGTTTTGTTCTCAAATACACGGACTAGTTTCTATATGTATATTTACGAGTTAGGAATGCCAGTAACTACCAGTAAATAAAGAAACATTCATTGCCTTATATAAATGATTTACATAATTATAAGTACAATGCCCTCACTCAACAACCTCTGAGTGGCATTCGAGGGCATACTCCTAACAAACCACAACACCACAATTCGGGAAATCCTCCACCCTCAACGATCACAAAATTATCGAGTTCACCAGAATAATATTGTGCTGCCCTGAGTTAGCCAACACGACAATAATAACTCACAGATGGGCACTATCCTCGGCGATCCCCATTCAATATCTCGATTGTCTTCGAACGACCAATCGATAACGACTCAACGGATAGGAACTATCTTCGACAGTCCCAATTCAATACTTCGGTTACCTTAGAACGGCAACTCGATAACAATGGTACAACGGATGTCTCGGCACACTTAAATCAGTTACCGATAATGAAGATGAAATTCGAATACATCAATGCCTTCAATCGGCCGTTTACGAACAACAATAACATTTGGCATGATTTGTCGACGGGTATCGTATTAAACAATCCCCTGATATCAATACAATCATAAGGAGGCCAAGTCTCGAAATGATACACACATTCGTACACCTACACGATAACATTAGTCTCATTGATTGAAATGCAGTATAAAACTTGCCTCGATATCAATACAACGAATGTTACCAATTCGATTGATTTCGTCTTACGAATTCCTCGGTCTCGACCAAGTTAATCTACGAACCCTTCAACCTTAACGCAACACAAGTCATAATTCACGATCAAACATCATATCTTATTGTAAAACGAAGGATTAATAATCAACAGGTTCGATGACGACCAATATCAATACCACCAAACCACAAACTCAATCGTTTCACCATATCTCGACTAATCACAGTCTGAACAATCCAACTCAGACACTTACACATCCTGTCCACAATACGAGTCGAAATATGATGATCATATCAGCAACAAATGAGGACCAATAATAAGGGTCTAAATGTTCCAAACTCAATTCTTAAATACGAATTGATAAGGTTCCCTTCTCGTAAATCCATCGTTAAAATTTACTTATGACCGTCATCAATTCGAATCATCCGACTGGTTCAAAACAATAGATAATCCTACTAAAAACGTTATCAAATAGTCCAATCATTCGACTTGAACATATGCTCCATACGTATGGGCTTCCAAATTCGGAGATGAATAATAGTCTCATCAAACTCATAATCACATTCGTATTCCTATACGAATATTATTTCAAACACATAGTTTAGCTCTAGATATGAATATTCCATATTCATTTTCAAAACATCAACACTTCTTAAAAAAAAATTCATCACCTCGTATAATTCAAGAGTTCTTCAAGAACACGAAATATCCGAAATCCCATTCAGAACAACATATCCGAGGTATATATCTCCATGTTACCATTTTCTTCGTCATGCCATTCATACAACCTTAAGAGTCGCAACAATACTGTCATCATCATATGAAGAAGGTCTCAATAATCATATCAACATCCGAAATCTCTTATTACAATTCCACTAAATCTCGTATAACATTATCACATGATACCATAATTGTAACACCCCAGATCCTCCTGGGAATATTACACGCCGTAAACCCTTCTCACAAGGATTTACCAGGCTAAGCACAATTTTCCACGTCATTTCAAAAATGCTAAAAAGACCGATGACGGTAATATTTTTCAAATATTAAGAAAAAATCATTTTCCAAATACCGTCAAAACGATCAAGGCCAAAATGACAAAAACTCAGTTTAGGGAATCGGTTTTACAAAATAAAATTCAGTTGGCAAAATACCAAAAGTCATTTCAAAATACTCACGCAGCGGATAAAAGTACAGTCCAATTTATACATTTTCATTGAAATAAGACGAACATCAAAATACACGATTCCCAACATACTCCCTCCCAAGTAGTAATCCTTAAAAAAATGAACCACTATCAAAGGGATACGAGGACTACCATGTATGGACGAACCACGAAGAAGAATAATTTGAACTCCATTCCAAGAATCATCAAAAACTTCAAGAACAATACTTAAATCCGAGCTCTCCATCTTAATCTTGTTTGAGAGAATCATCTCTCAATGTTTAGGAACTTCAAGTACTTCCCAAGGTTCTCTCTATTGACTGAAGGAAGGAGAATGGACAAAATGCCTCTCAGCACTCGTCTATCCTCTCTATAAAACACATCACTAGCGCGCGCTAGACCTTATATTTAGCATGCGCTACATGACTAGCGTGCGCTATCCTTCCTTGATAGCGTGCGCTATCGGGCAGTCCAGAAGCTACTACATTGCTTCGAAATTCATCTAACGTACGTAATGCCTATGCATTAGCGTATGCTAACAGGCGTTGACTTGATACAGTGAAATGCTCAGTAGCGTGCGCTATTCTTCGACCTTAACGCGCGCTAATCGTCGTTGACTTGCTACAGTATCGTGCCCCCACATGCCGAAAGCATCCGCGATTATCGGGATTCCTTTGACCGATATGGAATTAGCGTGCGCTAATCATACGATTTTAGCGTGCGCTAGCTCTACACGACAAGCACTCGTTGACCTTATATGGACACGCGTCGAACATGGCCGGGTCCACCCGCCGAAAGCTAAGATTCCATTATTGGCGATCTGGTGTTAGCGTGCGCTAACCAATATGTGTTAGCGTGCGCTAACTGAATATAAAAATCAACCTGGGCCTACCTGTCGGCCACCTTCCGAAACTAACCCAGCAAGTCGTTACGTACGTTAGGGGTCCTCCTTAGTGTACGTAACCGAATCTCTTAGCGTGCGCTAACTATGCACCGTAGCGTACGCTAAGTATATATCTTAGCGCGCGCTAGGCATACCTTGTAGCGTGCGCTAACGTAGCTGTACTTAGCCATTTTCCGCTATTCTCTACCAACATCTCGACATACCAAACGATCATACGGCACAATGAATACATATACGCATTCAACAACATTGTCATACGTTCACATCATCCTCAAGCACAATTATCCATCAACGACATCCAACAAATAAATGAAAAAAAATATATCCGAAAAATCAGGGTATTACACTCTACCCCCCCTTAAAAATAAGTTTCGTCCTCGAAACTTGCAATCACTCGCACAAACAACATTTCAACGGAAATTCAAATTCACCAAGAATTATCGAATAATCCGAACAACATACTTACAAGTCTGTGAATTCGAAGATCTCACGTGATACTAGCATGCGACTTCTAAACAAAGTCTCGACCTAAAACCGATACATACCAATATCGCAATTAGTAACTTAACAAAATCTCAAGGAAGAGTTCACGTCCGTGACCACGACCACGATTCTTCCTACTTTCAGCCAACATTCTGAAGGGCACACACGTGCGTAAGTATAATCCAAATCGCACAATCTCGAAGTGACCAATTCCCAAGAATACCAAGCTATAAACAAAACGATTAAGAAAAAAAATACGAGGAGAGTGAGAGGACTTACAAGTACCGGTCGCACTGTGATGATGGCAGAGTAGTGATACTGTGGGCAAATGACGACTCAATCGACCCAAAAGACCGACAGCCTAGGTATCCATAAACCTAAGCTCTGATACCATATTCTGTAACACCCCCAAGTTATTCAGGGTATATTACAGCACCGTGAGCCCCGCCGTGGGACCCACAAGGCTAAACATACGCGAAACTATAAATTTGACCGAGAAGGTCTACATACAATAGAAAGAAAGACGATACAAATGGTATTCAAAACCATAACCAATGAAACCATATACATCACTGCACAAATCAATACCTCGGCAACACAGGCCGGAACATCAAGGAAACTGAAATACAATACTCGAGTATTTAAAAATCCATTCCAGTACAACAACACTAAATGGAGGAATCCAATAAAAATAACCGGAGACAAGACACAGTATCACACTTGCCCATCATCTTCATGCCGACCCGGTACCCGCCTATCCGCTCTCCTGGAACCTGAAATACATGAAACATATTTCCCCCATAAAGGGGTTAGCCGTCGAATAGCTAGTCCAAGTATATCAATATGAAACACAATACTCCTCGACAATAAAGTAAATGTAACCGTCAATTCATCAATTTAAGACTAGTATTCCGGAATAACTAAAATCTCATAGTGTCACAACAAGACGTATGTGAATGCCGTAGAAACGGTTCGTTCATATCATACGCCGTTACATGTAGGAATGCCGTAGAAACGATTCGTTCATTACATGCCAACAATACATATATGAATGCCGTAAAAACGGTTCGTTCATAATATGCCATCAATATATCTATGAATGCTGTAAAAACGGTTCGTTCATGATATGCCATCAATATATCTATGAATGCCGTAAAAATGGTTCGTTCATGATATGCCATCAATATTTCTTACTTTCAAAGTCGAGAACGTACAATCATAAATGTATACTTGCCTTGAATAGTCGACGACGCAACGAACGGAATGGAAAGTCACCGGCGAATGCTAGGAACCATCGAAACCGAACCTAACGATTCAAAGAATACCATCACACCCGATTCTAAACGAATACGGAATTGGAATACACCCGGAAACCCGCCTACGATTCATGTATATTCGTATAAAAACGACAACGAGGGCGGACCACAACCAAACCCTCTCGATTCCGTAAAAACCACGAAATATACCATGAATCCGTAGGGAAACTAAGAGTACCAACAAGATTAATCATATTCATCATGAATTACGCAGCAAAACCGAATGAATCGGACAAAAACGCGAAAATCCCCAAATCTCCCCAAAAGTAGGGTTCTAAAGATCTAACCTTGATTCGCTGGATCGAAGGATGTTATAAGATGATTGATCGGTGATATAAACTCAGAAACTTCATGGATTTGTTGTTTAACAACATGGCTTCATCTCCTCCAAAGATCTAGCCGCGAATAGGAGAGAAAGGAAATGAAAAATGAATGAAAAAGTGGTGCTCTGTCATTTTATATCTTGGGCGGAACTAGCGTGCGCTAGCCTTCCGGACTAGCGTGCGCTATCGGCGATATCGGCCCGGCCTCTCGGCTATGGCCCGCATGACCCGGCACCACCGACCAGTCTGCCGACCATGACTCGTCGCCCGACTCCGCTAGCGTGCGCTACGGCCGGAAGCTTCGCAGCGTCTTAGCCGATCCGTCGATAGCCTCTAGACTAACAAACTCATCCGTGCTTGTCGCTAGCCGGCCGGCGGCATGCGCTACCCTGCCGGTTAGCGTGCGCCACGGCCAAGCGATGGCGTGCGCTACTGCCGATCTACCCGAGTCGAGAACCTCGAACTCCTCTGCCCGGGCCCGATAGCGTCTGGCCTGGTGACTCGGCAGCGTGCGCTACAACTGCCGAGCTAGCGCGCTTGGCGTCCGGCCGTGGCGTGCGCTACGCGGTTCTCTTGTGCTGCTCGGTCGGTGCGACCATCGTCCGGCAGAACCCGCGACCGTCCGGCTAGTGCCCGACCACCGAGGGCTCGGCGACTCGATTTAAGCGTGCGGAACGAACACGACGAAAAGTTCGCAGACAACATCAACGACCCGAAATGAAAGCGTAATGTAATAATTAATCATACGCGACCGAGAAAAGAGTCGAGACAACGAATACAGATACGAATACCCATAACTTTGGGTAAATTACAAAATGGCCCAAAACGCCCGAAAATCACGATACGTGATCGAATAACCAAACCGAAGTTCACAACACTTCTAACAAAGTTAAACGGACTTACGGGAAACTCGAAACAGCAGTTTAGAACGAGATTCGCAAGAATCGAACTCAAGTGCTGAAAAGTCGCTGAAAAGCACGGAACTCAACATAACGACACCGAAACGAACTCAGATGTCAAAAAGTGTAGAATTAATCATTCTCAGGGCGACGAAACGGTCCCAATTGAGTTGTCAAAACGGACTTCCGCCAAAAATAAAAAGTTACCGGAAATCGAAATTACGGGTATTACAGAACCCACACCCATAAGGGATCCATCTCCCCTCAAGGTACCAACCCCTGTACGGGATCCCTCTCTGATACAGGCTCCCACACCTGTATTGGAACCCTTGCCTACAGCGGACCCATGCGCTGTACACAGCCCCTCTCCGTACTCCATCATTAACAAAACTTTGTTATCTGTGGAAATTGAATAGGCATACGACCGTTTTGCTCAATGGAAAGCATACAGGCTTGCTCCATACGAAACTTTGTTCAATTGAAGCAAATGGAGAGAAGAAGAAAGGTTTGTTCTGGGGGTGACAGAATCAAAATATTGAAGTCGTGATCCATTGGGACAACCTTTGCTACAAAGAGCTTATTTCGAGCCATCTCATGGACAAAGATGATGCTCGAAAGAAAGGGAAATCTCTATCCGAAGAAACAATTACTATCAGTCTAAAATCTGACCAAGACTCAGACGACGACGACGCCTTCCAGGCTGGTCTGAGGATGAGACGTGAAGAAGCGAGAGAACAGGAATTCTCAAGGACACAACTTCAACAAAGAGAAGGGACATCAAGTTACCATCAGTCCCCTTCCATCAGCAAGAAACTGTTCAAGACAGCAAGGAATCAGTCCCTCCTGTCGCGGAGGAACAAACAGTTTCACAACAGGCACCCGAGCCTGTCGCCGACGACCAAGCCCGCGCCATCCAACAAGATGAATCAGTCCCTCTTCCGGAGCAGGCGGATGCTGAGAGACAACAGGAGGAATCAGTCCCTTCTGTACCCATGTCCACAGAAACCATTTCGGAACAGGAAGACACAGTTACCCCTGTCGGCAATCAGTCTGAACAGCCGCAAGCTGAGATAGCCCCTGCTAACCCTGCACCTTCACCCATTGAAGTGGAATCCAATGATGGTTTCTTTCCTGAGGATGAACCACAATGGCCACGATCTCATGTGGTCGTCAGACAGATAAATGGATCTGAAGACGTTGCAAAGCCCAATTCCCCCGGAATAGTAGAGAGAAATGAGCAACTACATGCTCTAGGCCGCCAAACTGTTTTCCTGCAGGACGCTATAAATGACCTGCACACTGTTGAGAAAGAAATTAACTGGTTGCATGAGACTACTATCGATGAAATGACTGGTGTCAAGCGCGAAATCTCTCAAGTGGGAGAAGCCTTTCGCATTTTGCCCACCGTCATGAGGCAAACTCTCAATAAACTTCAACAGCGACAGGAGCAAATTATCTTGGAAGAACAGGCCAAGCTACGCATCTCAGAAGCCAAGACTACGTCTGGTCTTCAGGAAACACGATCCCACCTTCGAGGACATGACAAAAAGATTGATGATATGTCACTATTACTCAAATCACTAGTTGATAAAATGTCAAGTTTTGAGACCAAAAGGATAACGCAATGAGAATCCTATAACGTCTTGATGAGAAGGCCTCTTCCCTTGATGAGGGCAAAAAGGGGAAAGAGGCTAGAGAAGATTCAAAGAGATTGAGACTGGAATATGAAAAAGAGTTTGAAGTTGGAATAGAAGACAGCATTACTGCTGCAATAACCCGATTGTCATCTCTTGCTCATACTGTTAGGATACAAGGTGCTCGTCCTGAATTCCATGATCTAAAATTGCCTTAGAAAATCCTCATGCAGAAGCCATCAATGATAAATCTCCCGGCCAACCGACAGCCAACAACTGACGAGATAAAGAATTGGAGTAAAAATGAACTGTTAAGATACTTTGTAGTTCTTATCAGGGAATCCTCCATATTCAACAGTTGTAGGACACTAAAGGAAGCTGCCGAGGAACTTAAAAAGAGGTTAGATGAAGGAAAGCTCCCCCTACAGCTCAGTTAAAATCCAAACACAGGAAAGGCGATCTGGTTACCCATCCGGAAGACTAGATCCTTGTTTTCGATAAATCAGCTGAAGGAAGAGATATCCACTTAAATCGAAACAGGGATGCCTTGCAAAACTGGTGGAAAGGATCCAAGAATGATCCAAGCAGGCCTTGGATACATGCTGCCTATAGGAGTTAGCTTGTAGAATTCTTTCTGTATTTTATTTTTAGAAACAGCAAAAATTTTGCATCTTCACTTTTGGCCAAACTTGTAATCTTCGCTCTTCATCAATAAAATCTATTTTTGTCTTGAAATATTACAACTCGTAATCTACTATGTTACTGTGTGATGACGAAATTAATTCATTTGCTGAAATCAAACAAGTATGAAAACTTTTAAGTATATAAGCTGTAAGAACTTGTTTGCGAACAGTTCATAGGTTAAGTTGTATTCAACTAGACTACATTGTAAGATTGTGGTTGTGCGTCAATCATAAGTTTAAGTTGTAAAACACTTTACTGTTAGATACTCCCCTGTTTGAACTTACCTGCGAGCAGTTCACATTTCTTTCATTTATTGAAGGCCAGAACATTTGACGGAAGATCAATAAGAAACCTCTCGAAACAAAGATGTTTCAAAGGTTTTGCATCAAGGTTTTGGCGTCATCAAGAGACTTGGCAATTATCAAAAAGGGGGAAATTGTTGGGATAAACAATCCTGTATCGAAGTTTTGATAAAGTGCCAACACACAGCAAGAAGCTGTCTCAAAGACGATCGAAATTGTTGGGATAAACAATCCTGTATTGAAGTCTTCTCAAAGTGCCAACATACAACAAGCTGCTGTCCTGAAGTCAAACATACAGAAAGATGTCAAGTGCCTCCTCCTGAATACAGCAAAAGTATAAAGTGCCATCATACAGCTAGAAGCTCATCATTCGGTATCATACCAAGTAAGGAAGCTGTCCTGAAATTTTCATACAGCATCTCTCCATACAGCAGCACTAAGATAGCCTACAGCATTATGTTGGATACAACATACAGACTATAAGTGTTGAGTCCTTCAACACTTATCCAACAGGACTGAAGACCGTTGAAACGGAATCTGTTTTATTCGCTAAAAGTCAAGTCCCGTATGAAAACAAGTATTTAAATATTGAAGGGATAAAGTATTTAAATACTAGCTGACACAGATTTTCAATCAAGAAGCAAAAACCAGATCGTGTTTTATTCAAAACACTCAACACGTTGAAACGGACTATAGGCTCAACGGATTTATTTCTAATGGATCTATTTCCAATGGATCTATTTAAAGGCTATATATATCCTAGAGTTTTAAGATCAGTTCATCCAAAATATACAAGCTTACAAGCAATACGCGAACGATCTATAAACTGAATATTCATTATCATCACATCAAGCTTACAAGAGCAAAGTATATTTCTTCTAGTATCATTCATATCTGAAAAGAAGAAATATAGTCACTCAATCAAGAACAGCCATCATAAGCTCAATATCTTCATAAGTCAAGTTGATGTTCTTACATGGTTACTTTATCTTTTACTTTTGAGTAAAAACCTAGTTCTGTGTGAACTAAAGAAGTTATTCCGACCTGTGTGGGACGAATAAAATGAAGCTTTAGAACTGTGTGTGAAGAAGTAAGTCAAGAGTTAGCTTTGACCAATCTGTGTGAATGGTTGAAAGCGACGGTCTTTGTATCAATCTGTGTGAACGATACAAAGGATAGGTTTGATTATAGACACGTAGTTGTGTACGTAGTGTTTATAATAAACATTTTCACTCCTGTGTGGAGGACCAGTGGACGTAGAGGGGTTTACCTCGAACCACTTTAAAACAGCATGTTATTTACCTTCTGCACGTACTGTTTTCATAACTGTGATTATTTTACAAGTATACATTGCATACCCTGTACGCACCAAGCAAACAGGATAAAACCAAGTTGCTGTATTAACAGCAACTTACTGTTTCAAGACTTCCGCTATACACTCCTATTTGAAAATCGTACAGCTTGTTGCTTAAACACTTTCCAATCTGTATTCTGTATACTTAGTGTATAACAACGTCCAACATCACAAGCAGATGATGTGCCTGTTCCCCCTCATTCTTCGAGTAGATAAGGATGTCATCAATGAAGACAATGACACACTTATCCAAGTACTCGATGAAAACCTTGTTCATCAACTGCATGAACACTGCCGGCGCATTAGTTAGACCGAAGGGCATAACCGCAAACTCATAATGTCCGTCTCGTCTGAAAATCTATTTTCGGAACATTGGACTCTTTCACCCTAAGCTGATAGTATCCCGATCTCAATTCGATCTTCAAGAATACCACAGCTCCGTGCAACTGATCAAACAAGTCATCGATCCTCGGCAAGGGATACTTGTTCTTGATGTTCACTTTGTTTAGCTTGCGATAGTCGATGCATAAACGCAGTGAACCATCCTTCTTCTGCACAAACAGGACCGGTGCAACCAAGGTGAAGAGCTCGGTCGAATATACCCCAACTCAAGAAGTTCACTCAACTGCTTCTTCAACTCATCCATCTCTGAAGGTGCCATGCGATACGGCGCCTTCGAAATAGGAGCCGAACCCAGCTCTAACTCGATAGCGAACTCAACCTCACGGTTCAGTGGTAATCCCGGCAACTCGTCAGGAAAGACATATGCAAACTCACTAATGACTAGAATCGATGAAAACTCAACCCCACCATCCTCCGCCTTCAAGGGGTAACACCAATAACCAGTACACCCCTTCTGCAGGAGTCTCATCGCCTTCAAGGCGTTAATTATGAACTTCTGGTTTCCCCTCTTTCGCCCCGCAAAATAGTGCTCGGTGCCTTCCTCGACCAACATAGTGATGATTCTCGTGCGGTAGTTCATGATCGCACCATGCCGCTCGATCCAATCATCCCCGAGAATCAAATCCTCACCCTCAATATTCACAACAATAAGATTAGAGAGCCAAGCCCTCTCGCAAATAATCATAGAACAATCTCGGATCTCCCGATCACCAGCAGTCCTATCACTGCTAGGAAGTTTAACGATGAAAGGCTCACAAGACTACAAATAGTCAAGACTCAGACGACGCACACACTCCAGAGAGATAAATGAATGTGTAGCAGCAGAATCAAAAAGCACACTGACACGATGAGAATGAATATGAACGGTACATGTAGCCACGATAGCCGCTGGATCATCGGCCCTCCTCATTTCATAAACACGCGGATGAGCGGAGCCGACACTGGAAGCTCCCCTTCTAGCGGGCTTGCCCCGAACTCTCCCTCGGTCGACACTCTGTAGAGACTTTGGAGCAAACGACCCCTGATTCACACTCGGATCCTTAGGCGCTGGAAAAGAAACCTGGGCACCAAGAGTCTGCCCTAAACGATCACAAAAATAAGCCTTGTGGCCCGACTGACCACAAGTATGACAAGTCAACGGCAGACGAGGACACTCCCGGTTCCTATAGCCTAGCTTGCCACAGTTAAATAATCTGACCTCATGAGTGGAGGCACTGGCAGTACCTCGAAAGCCCCAAGAAAAAGGAGCCGAATTGCCTGCAGGGAAATTAGCAGACTGAGACTTCTGCTGAACTCCGCCCTTATGACCCGAAAAGCTACCGACGGATTTCTGTTTCTTACTTTCTCGAGTCACTAGCCGTCAGGGACATATCATTAGCAAGAGCTCTACTCTGATAGTCCTTTAGGGTGGTACAGGCGAGTCCATACATGTAATCACGAATCCTCGGTTTCATCCACCTAGAAAAGTAGCAAATCTTGTCGCTCTCCTCCTTAACCTGGGCCTTCACGAAGCCCAATTTTCGGTTGAGATCTACAATGGCCTGAGAAACCGGAATATCTCGAGGTTGAGCATCATAAAAATCATGGACCCGGGCATGACGAACTAGCCACGGACAGTATTCAGCTTCCATAAGGTCTCTGAACTCAGCCACGAAATGATATGATCCTGAGGCTCAACAGCCTCCCACCAATCAGCAGCCTCCCCAGTGAGAAAATACTGGGCGATTGGGACCTTGCGATCCTCATGACAGTTTGTGGCAACAAAGACCTTGGACATCTCTTTGATCTACCCCTCCTAGCCAATCGGGTTTGAAGCCCCAGAAAACTGAGAAGTATGCATCTTGGTGACACCCTAAAGCCAACGATCCGCCCCGGCCCGAGAAGCATGAGCCGAAGTCGGGTTTTGAATCGCCTGGGCTATCGCAGCCACTTGGTTCACCATATGTTGCATTACAGCTGCAACACCAAGGTCGCGCCATTACCGACTGGTGCCAGCTTGAGTAATAGTATGGCTCTGACGGCCATCAGTACTGCCGGCTCCAGAAGAGAGTGACATGGCCGCCCCACTGGCTGCCCCACGCGGCCACGACCTCTCCTAGCATCCATAATGGAGATAGAAGGTAGTAAAAGCAACTCTATGGTAAGTACGAGAGGAAAATAATGACAGTTCAAGAAATGGAAATACGATATGAGAAAATAAGGAACCGAGTAAGGAAAACTTACGAACACTGGAAGTACCGAGATGATGGCACCGGGATGACGGTGTGCAAAATAAAACAAAACTAGACCGAATTAACCAACAAGCCTAAGTATCTATAAACCTAGAGCTCCGATACCATTTTCTGTAACACCCCCAAGATATTCAGGGTATATTACAGCGCCATGGACCCCTATGTAGGACCCACCAGGCTAAATAAATAATACCGCTCGTCAAACCATATCGGTTAGCGAGAAACACACAACACCACAACAATAATTAAATGAATCATCCAGTACAACCGGTAAACCAAACATCACCCAAAATCACAAATATGATTTAGTACAAATCAAAATGCCTAAGTACTCGCGAGTACTATCTATAGGTTCACAAGTTTGGAAAACAACCACATCAAAATGGACAACGGAAATAAAGGGACTCAATTGCAGACGTCAACAACCCCGTCCAGTATCCTCGTACTGCTCCAGTGTCCGCTCGACCGGCTGAATGCAACCTGAAATTCATAACAAGAATTTCCCCAAAACGGGTCCCCAAAGGGGTTAGCAATTACGCTAGTACAAGTAATCAAGGCAAACCATTCGCTTACACATTTCATAGTACATGCATCAAATTGTTTTAAAATCAAAATCAATACATGTCTTTTCCCAGAAAACAAACAGTCAAATATCACAGTCGAAAACCGCCTAGGATCGGGGCGAAATCACTGATCCCATCTGAGGCCTATATGGACCCTCCCGGACTGGCCATAGCTATAAATCACGCACATGCATCTAGAGGTGCCCAAAACGACCCAACCCGACGGGTCGACCCGCCAACCCGGACCCGGCTGACCCGTGCAGGACCTGGACCCGGCTGACCCGTGCGTCCCGTCGATCCGGACCTGTGGTATACACAGGTGGGGTCCGGGTCGAGGTTCTCCTTACCCGGCGACCCGCCGGGTCTGACCCGTCGACCCGGCGGAAATGTAAAAAAAAAAAATTTGAAAAATGGCCGTTGGACCCGGCGGGTCTAACGGCTAGTCCAGTTTTTTTAAAAAAAAATTCCTATCTATAAATACCTCCCTCACCAACACATTTTTTTTCACACCTTCAATACTATCTATCTCTCAAACTCTCATTGCTAATTGCTATACTACTTAATCTCTCTCTTTTTCTCGCATTTAATCATTATGTCGAGTTCTGACAAGGGAAAGGGTATTGCTACATCTCCCAAAAAATTCAAAATGTCCAAGTTCGAGCGAATGGGTCTTTGGGGCAAATCGAAGAAACCATCTGGAATAATTATTCGGGAGCCCCAAAACCAAACTCCACCCAGTTTTGAAAATGAAAGTCAAGAAGCTGAATATGATGCTTTACATGAAAATATCTATTACGGTAGTACAACAACTACCAGTGAAGAAGTTGATCTCCGGGGATTTCGACGTGTCCCGAATCGTCAACAACTGCAAAACATCGACGAAGAAATTGACCATGAAATCGATGAAGCTATGTTAAATCAAACATATGCAACATTCGAGCGCACTCCTCATGGCGTACCAACTTCGACGCAAAAATCAAAGTCGAAGCGTCCTGCGGCAAGCCAAGTTGAAGAAGAACCTTCTTATGTTGAGGAGTTATCGTCCTAGGAGGAAGAAAATGTGAAAGGCAGAGGAAGCAAGAAAACTAAATCAAGAAAAACGCCTGCCCCTGTTGCAGAAAGGAAACCAGTATCCGAACTTTTTTCAAAACACTTTAACAAGGAAAAAATGTCGGATGGTTCGATGAAGGTATCTTGCAACTACTGCTCGAAAGAGTATCCGTATAAAGCCGGGGGTGGATATGAAAATTTTAAAAGGCATTTTGAGAATAACCATGCCTCGGTCCACGGAGAACAAAAGTCACAAAGTCAACTCAACTTCCAACCTTCTACTGGAGCCAGGCCAGTCGGCAATCAAGGTATGTCTGAATATCAACTTTATAAATATAATGAAAAAATTGCTAGAGAACAAATGTCAAAATTATGTGCACAAGAATCTTTACCTTTTAATTTTGCGGATAGTACGGGTTGGGTATACAGGATGCAAAATGCCTATAATCCTGCTATTAAAAGAATTCCACGTACCACAATGACTAGACAAGTAGTATACTTAGCCAAACAACATAAACTTGCACTACGAGCTTATTTTAGATCTATATATCATAGAGTTTCTTTAGCTGCAGATACTTGGGCAGATTTTAAACAAAAAAATGATTATATGGGAATAACTATACACTGGATTGATGAAAATTGGAACTTAAACAAAAGATTACTTGCGTTTAAAAAATTTAATTGTGCACATAGTGCAGATAATATAGCTAGAGCAATTATTAAAATTTTAACTTTTTATTGCTTAAAAGATAAAATTTTCACAATTGGTTTTGATAATGCTAGTTCTAAATACTGCAAGTGTACCAGCTTTAATACAAGCTTGCAATCCTGTTTTAGCGGGTTGATTATTTCATACTAGATGTATATGTCATATTCTAAATTTATGTGTACAATATGCATTAAAATTTGTAGATGAGGCAATAGAACCAATTAGAAAATGTGTCTTGTTTTTATATAATCGCACTAAGTTAGCTAGACAATGGGTAAAATTTTTAAAGTCAAAACAAATGCAACCCAAATTTTTTACTCCAGACGTAAAACATAGATGGAACTCAACTTATGAGATGTTAAATTCAACTAATGAATATAAAGAATTATTGTGTGAATTTTTTGATACGTATTTTCGCGTAGAAGGATTTTATTTATTGCCAACGTATTGGGATGAAACTACAGATTTAATAAAACTATTAAGAGTTTTTGAAAATGCAACTAAAGATTTAAGTGGTTGTTATTATCCCACGTCTCCTAAAGTTTTATTTCATTATTGTTTTATTGTATCTGAAATGGATGCTTGTAGTAAATCCGAAAGATTATCGAATGCTATTTACAATATGTGTTTAAAATGGCTAAAATACTTTAATCGTATTCATGATGTTTTCTTGATTAGTGCAGTTTTATCTCCCGATTTGAATTTAGCTCAAGTAGAACAATTACTTGAAATATATTATAATATTCTTAAAAATTTGGGTTTTCCTAATATTGTGGATAGTGTAGAAAGTCAAACTTTATTTGAAAATATTCCGGACGTTGAACAAGTAAAAATTGATTTGAAAAATAGTTTAGAAACTGTTTTTTCTGAATATTCTTCTAAATATGGTGATAAGATTCAAACTCAAAAAACAAGAACTAAGACTACAAATACATTTAACATGGAATTCGACAGAACTCCAACTAACTCATTTCAACAACAACTCTATAATATAGCAAGAAATAGGGGTGGTAGTAACGTCGGTCAAAGAAATGACCTTAGTAGATATTATGCAACTAGTTTTGTGCCGGAGGATGACAATGCAGGTACCTTTGATCTGTTGGATTGGTGGAAGAGAAGGGGAACCGAATTTCCCATACTCTCCATTATGGCACAAGAAATTCTTGCACTGCCCGCATCCACAGTCCCCGTTGAGAGTGCTTTTAGTGAAGGAGGCTATATGTTGGACGAGCGGAGATCCCGAATGACGCCAAAAAATCTCGAGGCTCAAATGATACTTAAAGACGCAACAAAGGCCGAGTTACGAGATCAAGAAAATAAATGGGATGACCTATTAGCGGACCAAGATGCCTATCAAGAAGGCACTACTGAAGGAGAGTCTAGTCAAATGAGTCAAACCGATGATCAAGACGACGACAACATCGACTTCGACTAAAGGTAAGGAAGGTAACTCAGGTAAGTAAAGAACTACGTAGGGCTTTGATTCCTCACGAGGATACGTAGGTAATTTAATTTTAAGTGAAAACTTAAAATTAAATACAAGCCCATTTTTTTAACTCTTCTCAAGTACAAAAACTACGTGGAGCTTTGATTCCTCACGGGGATACATAGGCAATTTAATTTTAGGTAAAAACTTAAAATTAAATACAAGGTAATTTTTTCAAATGATTTCTTTTTTCACTTATAGTTATTTTTCGTGTATAAAATGATAACAAATAAAAGTTTTATATACTAAAAAAAAAAATGAGACGGGTCGGACCCGTGACCCGACGGGTCGAACCCGGACCCGTGGCCGACTCGTCGACCCGCCAACCCGTACATTTCATATGTACGGGTTGGGTCCGGGTCCTGTCCTGCCGACCCGGCGACCCGGCGGGTCCGACCCGGACCCGGACCCGTACCCGGCGTTGGGTACCTCTACATGCATCGCCTAGGACCGGGGCGAAACCACTGGTCCCATCCGAGGCCTCTATGTACCCTCCCGTACTGGCTAGCCAACAAGCTCGTGAATCAGGAGCGAAATCGCAGATTCCCCCGAGGCCCGGTCGGACCCTCCCGGGGTGAGCAAAGCACACACATATACATTACCATTTCATGTTAAGCATAAAGGTTTCAAGAGAATACTTGCCTTGAGTAATTAACAACGAAACGGATGGAACGGAGAAACAACCACGATCACTGGGAACCGAAAAACCCAAACCTAACGATTTGAAGAATACAAGCACAACCATTTCTAAACGCGTACGGAAATGGAATACACCTAGAAACCCACCTACGATTCATGTAAATTCGTACAAAAACAACGAGGGCGGATCGCAACCAAACCCTCTCGATTTCACAAATACCATGAAATTTACCATGAACTCCTCGGGAAAACATGAATACCACTAAGATTAATCACATACATCATGTATAAATCAACAACACGAAATGAATTGGACATTAAATCGAAAACCCCCAAATTTCCTAAAAGTAGGGTTCTAAGGGATTTTACCTTGATTCGAAGATGAACAATGGTGATTTGGTGTTAGGTTGATGTTATGATGCTCGAATAACTTCTCCAATGAAGTTTGGGTGAAAATCAGATGAACCCTAGCTCCATGGATCGCTCCCGTCGCGAAGAGAAGAGAGAAGAATGAAAAATGAGGAAAAGTCGGTCGTTGTCAGTTTATATACTGACAGATGTTACGGCCGTAACATCACTCACATACGGCCGTAACTTATGAATACTAGGGTCGTAAGTGTATAACGCCCTAAATCCCATTGGGTTATTATAGTGCCGTAGACCCCACACCAGGAGATCCACCAAGCGAACACGACTCAAACACAACAAACTGACCAAAAGGGGAAATCACAGTCCCTACTATGATATCCGACATAATATTCCGATATTGAATTTCAACGACAAAAATGCGCCTACATGGCTAAAATAAAAATACAACAACATCAACGAGCCTTGCTCGGATAATACAAAATGACAACAACTGACAAAACTGGAGTACTCCAAACTATCTGACCGACATGAACACCGAAACAACTCGGACTTGTATCGCTCGAATGCCTCGTCGTCATCGTCATGCCCCTCTACCTCAACTCTCTCCTCGCAAACACCTAAAACATGAAAACATGTTCCACCCCCACGGGGTCAGTCATCCAGATAATGAATATAAAATACATGTACGACATGATATATATCCAAAGGCAAAATAAATAGTACAAGAACGGTAATACGAGATGCTCAGAAACCAAGGTAAGAATCGAGCAATCGTGAAGCACTATGCCCACGGCATATGATCAGTACCTGTTCAATAGGTTAAAACACAAGTGCCCAACGGCGAATCATCGATATAGAACACAGTAATTAATTTCCCGAATGTAAACCAAACCAGAGCTGAAATAAATACGAATCACAATGCACGAAGGCCCCAACGGAAATACCAAAACATCACAATGGCCTGAAAACTACTCAGCCGAAGATGCCAATCATCACAATGGCCCGAAGCCAAAACAGCCTGAAGCTGCCGAAGCCACGGCACGAAGCCATATCACAATGAGGGCCGAAGCCATGGCACGAAGCCGTATCACAATGAGATCATCCAACGACCATGACTTGCTGAATTGCAGGTGCTGGGAAACCGACCGCAAAGGTTCGAGCCCCAGACATACCCATAATGAGATCACCCAGTGACCGTGACCTACTAAACTGTAGGTGTTGGGAAACCAACCGTGAAGGTTCAAGCCCCAAACTTACCCATAATGAGATCATCAACATGACCGTGACCTACTGAACTGTAGGTGTTGCGAAACCAACTGCGAAGGTTCAATCCCCCAACTGACCCATCGAGTACTAGCCGAGACTAGCCTCCAAACACCCTTGATCACATATGGCAACGATCACAAAATTACCGAATTCACAAGAACAACAGTGTGCAGCCTTGAATCGGCCAACACGACAATAATAACTCACGGATGGGCACCGTACTCGGCGGTCCCAATTCAATACCTCGGTTATCTTTAGAACGGCTAATCAATAACAATGATATCATAGATGGAAAATGTCCTCGACAGTCCAATTCAATACATCGATTACCTTAGAACGGTCAATCAATAACAACGACTCAACGGATGGGAAATGTCCTCGACAGTCCCAATTCAATACGTCGATTACCATAGAACGGTCAATCGATAACAACGACTCAACGGATGGGAAATGTCCTCGACAGTCCCAATTCAATACATCGATTACCTTAGAATGGTCAATCGATAACAATGACTCAATGGATGGGAAATGTCCTCGGTAGTCCCAATTCAATACATCGATTACCATAGAATGGTCAATCGATAACAATGACTCAACGGATGGGAAATGTGCTCGACAGTCCCAGTTTAATAAATCGATTACCTTAGAACGGTCAATCGATAACAACGACTCAACAGATGGGAGATGTTTTCGACTGTAATACCCGATTGTAATTCATTCATTATCATTCAGTAATTATCAGTCTGTAATTGTCACTCAGTAATTTTCACCCATTATTAATCACTCATCATTCATAATTCATTCATTTGCGTTCACTGTTGGCATGTTGTAACCGTATATCAGTTACCGATCGTCATTTCATCTCCGTTTATAGATCGAGACGGGAGTATTATCATTTTCATCGTGATTGGTAGTCTTGTACTGGGAGTATCACCTTTGGCATGTGTTGGACTTTTTCACTTTCACATTCGTACGATATGCCGGATCATTCATCAGTCGTAACGAGGAATCGGAGTTATCGGATTTTCCACCTTGTCCAGCAACGAGTTACGGCCGTAAGGATTATAGGTTACGACCGTAACAAGTGTTCATTGTTTTCAGGCCATTTTGGACGAATACGACTTACGGCCGTAAGGTTTTGGAATACGGCCGTAAGTTGAGCAGGTACGGCCGTAAGGCTTGGCCGGTTACGGCCGTACGTGTCCAGCAGGCTGCCCAGGCATTTTTGGCCGAAGGCGAGTTACGGCCGTAAGAAGGGTAGGATACGGCCATAAGTGGTATTCGTATATTTCAGGTTTTTTCGGACGGGAGGGACTTACGGCCATAAGGGTTGCGGCATATGTCCGTAAGACGAGGAAGGTATGGCCGTAAGGCTTGGCCGGATACGGCCATACGCTACAGGCAGGGTGCTTGGACATTTTCGACGAAGGGGGGCTTATGCCCGTAAGTTTGGCCGGATACGGCCGTATCATCCGAGTTACGCCCATAAGGTGTGCGGGTACGGCCGTAAGGATGTCGGCAGATGTTTTAGATGAGGGCGAGTTACGCCCGTAAGTCAGGAGCGGATACGGCCGTAAGGCTGTCGGCAGGTATTTCGACGAAGCCGAGTTACGACCGTACGAGTTGGCCGGTTAGGGCCGTAAGGCCGTTGACCTGGATGTTACGGCCATAAGAAGGCCGAGTTACGGCCGTAACTTCCGGTAGTTTATAAGGACCCGGCCGGGACTTTTTCTTCATTTTCACCATTTTCTTCCATCTTGTCCGAGAGATAAAGCTTGAGGGAGGGATTTTCCTTCATCAATCACTTGAGTACTTGATTTTCTTCATCTTCATTCGTTTGGGAAGATCGGATTGTCGATCTAACGCGATTTCTTCGGATCATAGTGCTTGGATCTTCAAATGTAATCTTCATCAAACCTCTTGGATTTTCGATTTGTGTTGAGATATGATGTTTTGGATGTTAAGATCATGTTGTATGAAGTGATATACGCATGATTATGGATATGTTCGATTATTCATTGGATTATTGAAGGATTATTCAAGAACACTTTGAATATTGAGTTGGATTTGGGGGTTTTTGATTAATCGTTGTTGTAATCACGAATTTGTATATTCATATTGGATTTTTTGATCGTATTGAAGATGTTTTGTTGGTTTGAAACACTTCTTGGGGATTTGATGT
This sequence comes from Orobanche coerulescens, assembly GCA_033398695.1. NCBI lineage: Eukaryota > Viridiplantae > Streptophyta > Magnoliopsida > Lamiales > Orobanchaceae > Orobanche > Orobanche coerulescens. The sequence continues at coordinate 61,559,013 of CM065819.1, forward strand.
TGGTATTATTGAGGTTTGGTTGTAATCAATCGAAGTTGGCCACAAAGTTTATATACTGACAGATGTTACGGCCGTAACATCACTCACATACGGCCGTAACTTATGAATATTAGGGCCGTAAGTGTATAACTCCCTAAATCCCATTGGGTTATTATAGTGCCGTAGACCCCATACCAGGAGATCCACCAAGCGAACACGACTCAAACACAACAAACTGACCAAAAGGGGAAATCACAGTCCCTACTATGATATCCGACATAATATTCCGATATTGAATTTCAACGACAAAAATGGGCCTACATGGCTAAAATAAAAATACAACAACATCAACGAGCCTTGCTCGGATAATACAAAATGACAACAACTGACAAAACTGGAGTACTCCAAACTATCTGACCGACATGAACACCGAAACAACTCGGACTTGTATCGCTCGAATGCCTCGTCTTCATCGTCATGCCCCTCTGCCTCAACTCTCTCCTCGCAAACACCTAAAACATGAAAACATGTTCCACCCCCACGGGGTCAGTCATCCAGATAATGAATATAAAATACATGTACGACATGATATATATCCAAAGGCAAAATAAATAGTACAAGAACGGTAATACGAGATGCTCAGAAACCAAGGTAAGAATCGAGCAATCGTGAAACACTATGCCCACGGCATACGATCAGTACATGTTCAATAGGTTAAAACACAAGTGCCCAACGGCGAATCATCGATATAGAATACAGTAATTAATTTCCCAAATGTAAACCAAACCAGAGCTGAAATAAATACGAATCACAATGCCCGAAGGCTCCAATGGAAATACCAAAACATCACAATAGCCTGAAAACTACTCAGCCGAAGCTGCCAATCATCACAATAGCCCGAAGCCAAAACAGCCTGAAGCTTCCGAAGCCACGGCACGAAGCCATATCACAATGAGGGCCGAAGCCACGGCATGAAGCCGTATCACAATGAGATCATCCAACGACCGTGACTTGCTAAATTGCAGGTGCTGGGAAACCGAACGCAAAGGTTCAAGCCCCAGACATACCCATAATGAGATCACCCAGTGACCGTGACCTACTAAACTGTAGGTGTTGGGAAACCAACCGCGAAGGTTCAAGCCCCAAACTTACCCATAATGAGATCATCAACATGACCGTGACCTACTGAACTGTAGGTGTTGGGAAACCAACTGCGAAGGTTCAAGCCCCCAATTGACCCATCGAGTACTAGCCGAGACTAGCCTCCAAACACCCTTGATCACATACGGCAACGATCATAAAATTACCGAATTCACAAGAACAACAGTGTGCAGCCTTGAATCGGCCAACACGACAACAATAACTCACGGATGGGCACCGTCTTCGGCGGTCCCAATTCAATACCTCGGTTATCTTTAGAACGGCTAATCAATAACAATGATATCACGGATGGAAAATGTCCTCGACAGTCCAATTCAATACATCGATTACCTTAGAACGGTCAATCAATAACAACGACTCAACGGATGGGAAATGTCCTCGACAGTCCCAATTCAATACGTCGATTACCATAGAACGGTCAATCGATAACAATGACTCAACGGATGGGAAATGTCCTCGACAGTCCCAATTCAATACATCGATTACCTTAGAACGGTCAATCGATAACAACGACTCAATGGATGGGAAATGTCCTCGACAGTCCCAATTCAATACATCGATTACCATAGAACGGTCAATCGATAACAATGACTCAACGGATGGGAAATGTCCTCGACAGTCCCAGTTTAATACATCGATTACCTTAGAACGGTCAATCGATAACAACGACTCAACAGATGGGAGATGTCCTCGACAGTCCCAATTCAATACATCGATTACCTTAGAACGATCAATCGATAACAGCGACTCAACTGATGGGAAATGTTCCCGACAGTCCCAATTCAATACGTCGATTACCTTAGAATGGTCAATCGATAAACAACGATACAATTAGAACAGATGTCCCAGTGCCTTTAATCGACCACCAGAAACAGAGATGATAATCGAATACGTCAACGTCTTCAATCGGCCAATACAACATTAACAGAAAAACAACAATATCAATAACAATGATCACAACGATATCTCAATGGAACATCAGTCAACAATAACCATCGATACCGCAAACTGGCTATCGACAACAACATAATCCAACAAGTTACTCAATGCCTTGAATCGAAGGCGAAGAAATCCTCCAACGAACGACGAATGGCATCTTACGACAATCACAAGCACCCGAACAACCTTGAATGAAATACAATTTATTCAATAACACAAAATCAATCAAAAACATCATAGTAGACAACTCTGATTCAATCGCGAATCGATCAAATTATCACAATCGAGTAAATTCAGCTACCATTCGATTTTGACCCAATTCAAGGTATGATGTCATTAAAATATTATCCAGTGATAATTAATCGAGTTATTAGAACCAAGTAAATTAATAATAGTATCTTGATTAATTAATCATGTATTAAGGTATGGTATTGGACGTAGTTTGGGGACCATTGAGTTTGTGAGCTATCCCGCGATCGGAAATTTCGTTCGTGGGACCTAAGGTTGTTCGTTTGATTACTTGGTGTTGTTCCTTCGATCATCGTTCGTTTGTTCGCTCGTTTCGTAGAGGACGCTTTGATTGTGTAGAAGCATCTTACGTCTTCGGTATCGAGGCAAGTGAATTCTTGCCTGGTTATGATGATGATATGTCTTATCTATGTTATATATATTTACGTTTATTTATGCTTTATGAATTTCGATTCATAGTGATGTTATTATTCATCTTGTCGATCATCCATTGAGGAACCTTTGTTCCTAGTATTATTTATACCCTCATTGCATTTCGGTGAGTTGATTTGATCTTCGTTGGATTTGTATTTTCCTTCATTGAGTCATTTGGTCCCTTGTTGGGAATTGTTAAGTCATCATTAAATTTCGATGTCACTCTTGTTATCTCGTGGCATTCCGGGTCACACTGGCATGCCGGTTGGCATGTGTAGGATTTTCATGTCGGGCACATATAAGGTCATGTGTTGGCAGTTGACCTTACATTGGACTGTACACACGAGACGGTTACTTCGTGAGACTGATTAAGTAAGACCACATGTGTATTCGATCGATACTCGTTGGTGGCTTGTGCACGAACACATTTCCATCCCGGGCGTAATGTTAGCCGTAATCTGTATAAACTCCTCATCGAAGCATTTGGTAAACATAATGTGGTTCGGTACTGCAGTTATGTTATGTCAATTATTGTAGTGTGTTTCGCCTGGTGGGTCCCATTTGGGGATTCACGGCACTGTAATAACCGCCGGGTTTGGGGTGTTACATTAAGTTGTCAGAAACCAAAAGGCCATTTAAAAATACTCACGCAGCGGAAAAGACAAACAGTTAAAAATACTCTGGCAGCAGAATACAACTAATCAAAGTACTCGATTGACAAACACATGCCATAGCCAGTATCCTCTGGGAAGCTCATCTCTTCACGACTGCTACAAGCTCAATATCCCAAGAACCTAAAAATAAATCCAACGACGGGGTCAGCCATAATACTCAACAATGATAACGATCACATCACGTCAATAATTACATACCATTGAAATTACTAAGTAAGAATACCACCAATGTAATCTTACCGTCATAGCTTTACCAGTTCGTGACAATCCTCATCAAAATAACCCTTTTAATATTCCACATCTAGTGAACTCATACACGACATTTATACGGTACCTCAAACAATACTCAAGATTCTCAAAACATCATCATAACTCGCAATACGGAAATATACCAGCCCTCAAGATACAAAATGCCACAAAGAATCACTGTAGTCTAATCCGAAACCAGATCAAAACAACATACAGCCCTTGTCCTACAAGAGACCTACAAATGCATACTCACATGACGACATCAATATGCCCACAACAATAATAACAATGTATACTCAGAGGAAATCAGATGATCCAGCGCACACAGCATAGATCCCAATATGATCTTGTTAGATCAACATGAGGTGGATAACCAACAATATACATGTGCATAACAACAACACATGGGTAATCCAATGATCCAGCCCCTTAGCATTGATCCCAAGATGATCCCGTCGGACCAACACGAGGTGGAAAACTCGTCCAATGATCCAGCGCCCTCATTATAGATCCCAAAATGATCCTGTCGGACCAACACGAGGTGAACAACTCATCCAGCGCCCTCATCATAGATCACACCATCCCATCGGATCAATACAACATATACAATACAACTACGCATACACACATGCAAATCAATATATTCATCAACATGAACAACATATGAATCAATAACATGAACGACATTATGACAAATCAACTTGGACGACCTCATGTTCAATAACATGAATGACAATATGAATGATTAAAATCATCAACATTAAACCAAAATCAAATTAAGATACTTGCCCCGAGTCCTTCGAGAGCAATCTCGATGTCCAAACCATCACCGGCGATTATCCTCAATGTTCGATGATTCAAAATACCATGGACCATAGATAACTCATATCCTCGTATTTACCATAATGTACCCTTAATACCCAAGTATACCAATAACAAATGTAAATCATATACATTATGATTTAATTCCCAAAATCAGAAAACGACGTACAACCCCAATCTCCAGAGTCCACAATAATAATCATTGTTATACGAATTATAAATGAATGACATTGAAACCATTCATTAAATATATAAACTGAGCAAGTAATAACTTGCCTCGGTACCGATACGACGATAGTGAAGCCATTACCAATTCCTTGCTGTCGTCTACAAGCTCCTCGGCCCCGACCGAATAAATTCCCGAACATACTCAAACTCGACCGCAACATATTATTCTAGTCGACGATCAATTATCACAACCTATTGAAGTAATCAATTAACAACACTCCGATAACAATCAATAACCAACATAGGCAACCAATCAAACTCAACGGTTCAACGATTTCTCGATTATATACCAAACCAAATAATCCAACTCAACATATACGAACTCATATCCACAATACAAACCACAACTCGATAATCAGATCAACAATTGATCCGACCCAATAACAAGGATTACATAACATACTTTATCCCGAATTTAATCTCATATACGAATTAACAAGATTCCTTCTTGTTCATAATCATAAATTCATAGTAAAATAATACGACCGACATAATCGATAATCCGAACTATCCCAATAGTTCAATACCATTGATAATCATGTTCTAAGATTAACCATAATATTTCCGAATGCATCCTCATTATCAAGATTCATATTTCATAAAGAACATATGAAATCAACTACTACCATCAGCATAATATTGGTTTTAATTATCAAATCCATGTTTATAATAAAAACCATTATCTATCCTATCACATATTCCTTTTTGATGTGATATATACCAAGAACACCATGATTGCATAATCATGTTCATAACGAACAACATATCGAAGACATATATCATCATATTCTTCAACATACAATTCACCTAACATCAAGAATCGCAATAATACCACCTTAACCATCATCATACGAATTAATCATCAATACCAACTTCAAAAATCCGAAAGTAAATGGAGGGGTAAACCAACATGCTTCTTAACAAGTATACATCCTTCCAAAAACCGAGCTACAATCAGAGAGATATGAATATTACCTTGTATTGATGAACTACGATGAGGAACAATCGAACTCCTTCCAAGAATCATCATCAACTCTATGAACAAAGCTCCAATTCCGGGTTCTTAAGCTCACAATCAACTTATAGATGCCAAAAATCGGTTTGGGGAAATTGGGAGACAAAAAACGAATATGGAACTCTCAAAATGATGAAATGACGTACGTAACAACCATTACGTACGTTATCTAAGCTCGATAGCGTACGTAATCATAGTCCAGAGGCAACTGTCTCAATTCGTTCATTTGCTTACGTACATAACACTCATGACATAGTGTACGTAACACATAGTTGACTTGATATAGTAGTATGACCATTTAACGTACGTAATGAGCAATACGTTGCATACGGTAACCTCTTCGTTGACTTGCCTTTTCACACGCCAATCGATAGTTTCCGACCATGGGACCCACTTGTCGGTCATAGCCTCATCCTGTCCGATTCTCTCCATAACGTATGTTATGTACTCTACGTAACGTACGTTAAGCTTGCATGATTACATACCTAAGCTCCTACGCTTAACGTACGTAATGGCTTTTATACTTAGCCATTTACAACTGCTCTAGCCTGTCGTCTCAATATACCGAATACGTATACATGACATACTTCATACATATACTCGTCCCACTAACACTCTCGTACGATAAACCTGATACTCGATATCCTCAAATATAATTGTCGACCAGTTATGTCAATTGTACCAATACAACTGTTCCAGTCCTTCAATTATTTTACCCCTACTGTACAGATTCCACATTGTGCAGTATAACTCGGATAAAATAACATTAAACAACCATAGTAGAAATTCAGTATATTACATACTTCACCACTTAAAATAAGTGTCATCCTCGAAACTTGCAATCCGGTCACAATCAAAAGTTCAACCACAATATCCAGAATCACCACGAAACCAATCAATCACCATCATTAACGAATAAACAAAACAGTATACTTATAAGTCAATGAATTCGATTATCTCACGTGATACTAGCGAATGACCCCACTTCAAAGCCTCAATATGCTTACAGTCACAATTTCACCAATTTCAACAAAATACAACGTTATAACTCAGTTATGGAATAATCCTTCCGTGCCAAAGTCTGTCTGCCTGATCGCACATTCAAGTCCCAATCCTGATATAACTAAACTATCATACTGAAGTTCGAATCTCCTTTCATTGTACCCTTAATGTGTTATCCAGTTTGTGAGTCTCACTCAGAACTTCACCATGATATGTATTATGTTCCACGTTTGCACGTATACCAATCACATTTTCAAAACAGCTTTGAAATCATGCAATATTTTCAATAAAATCCATTTCCGAAAGTCCTTTCAAAATTTTCAAAACTCAAAACATAAATTTTCGTAAGACCACGAAATCAATTTTTTGAAAACTTAAACCGGCTTGCATGTGTCAAGTTCTTGATGACAATTCTTTTTGAATATATATGATTAAATAAAATGAAATTGTGCAAATGATTGACCACATACATACTCCTGTATACCAATTCGGCTCGTCACCAATTCCACTGACATTCGGTCGGAAAATCACCCGATAAAATCCAAAATCTTATGGTATAGACTTTGTTAAAATCATCTTTTCCACATATGACTCACAACATCGATCATTATCCCATTATGCAATACTACAACTATGCTATGATGAAACATGTTTTTAAAGACATCAATAGTGTCTCTCAAAATAAATTTAAGAAAATACATTTGCATGACAGCGAGCAAAATAATTTATTTAAATTATATCATCTTGAAAAGTATCATTTTTAAATGTTCAAAAATAGTTTCATGTATCTTAAAATGAACTAGTATGGCTACATGTTCCTCCTAACCATCCACAATCTTTCTCCCAACTACACAACTTTGTTTCCAAGTTTAACCGACATATTGATTTCCAAAATCATAGTTTCTCAAAATCATCATTTCTGTCCCAACTATTATATTCTGTTACCTTATACTGTAATGCATAATATTCTCCTCAAGTCTCAATGTACATCAACTTATAACTGAAAATAACCTCAATGCAATCCAAAAATCCAAATACTTACAGATCGTGAAGCCGACGATTCCCCGTAATACTGGCACATGTCTCAACTCTAGAAAATACTCGATATAGAAAATGTCCTCGACAGTCCAATTCAATACATCGATTACCTTACAACGGTCAATCGATAACAACGACTCAATGGATGGGAAATGTCCTCGACAGTCCCAATTTAATACATCGATTACCATAGAACGGTCAATCGATAACAATGACTCAACGGATGGGAAATGTCCTCGAGAGTCCCAGTTTAATACATCGATTACCTTAGAACGGTCAATCGATAACGACTCAACGGATAGGAAATGTCCTCGACAGTCCTAATTCAATACGTCGATTACCTTAGAATGGTCAATCGATAAACGACGATACAATTAGAACAGATGTCCTGGTGCCTTTAATCGACCACCAGAAACAGAGATGATAATCGAATACATAAACGCCTCCAATCGGCAAATACAACATCAACAGAAAAACAACGATATCAATAACAATGATCACAATGATATCTCAATGGAACATCAGTCAACAATATCCATCAATGCATCGACCCCGCAAACCGGCTATCGACAACAACATAATCCAACAAGTATCTCATTGCCTTGAACTGAAGGCGATGAAATCCTCCAATGAATGACGAATGACGTCCTCCGACAGTCACAAGCACCCGAACAACCTTGAATGAAATACAATTTATTCAATAACACAAAATCAATCAAAAACATCATAGTCGACAACTCCGATTCAATCGCGAATCGGTCAAACCACACAAACGAATATTATAGTCTTCGACTATGAATTCTAACATCCTCCAATCACCTCAATGATCAATTAACATGATAATTATGTTCTTAACACTTGTGAAAAGTAATTCAACAAGGATTATTAAGAACAACATTAAATTGATCATCCTATAATGATAATATCACCAACATTGTCACTATCACCTCAAGAACATCATCAACACAACAAACATGATGTCTAAACAATTAATTAATCACCAAGTCATCATGAATTCGGATTAATAAACAAGATTAACTCAACCATTTCAAGATTATGATAATCACTACATAATTCATCATAATTCCTTACAAAAATGGTTATAATCTCTCAAGAACACAACCAACAACAATAATCATATCAAAACTATGTTAATCATATAACAATCTTAACATAATCCTTCCTAGACATGATTATAACCTCCAAGTATTCTTAAACATCAAGAAAACAATCAAATTCATGTCATCTACACCAAGTTCTTCATCATAAGTTCATAAAACCATGAAGAATCATACTCTCCTCTAACAATCACCAACTAGACGAGGTAATTAACAACAACATCGACATAACCTTGAGATTAAACACAAGATTAACCAACATACCTCTAGAAGAAGGAAGAACAACCTCCATACCTTTAAGAAACATTCCAATCTACAAGCTCCCAAGCTCCAATCCAAGTTATGAAACTCCAAATCAAGAAGGAAGAGGTCGGAATACACTAAGGGATGCAGAGGGATGATTTTTAGGGAGATAAATCAGAAATGGATCGTGAGAAAATGAAAGACGAATCATGTCTTTATAATCTGCACATTGCATTACGGCCGCTATATCACCATCTTAACGTACCTTATGCATATAATGTACGTTATCAGCTCTACGTAGGATACACTACGTATTCCAAAACTCACTCCCTTAAAATGGGGTACCCATTACGTACTGTATATTATACTTCTTGGATACTTGATTCCGGTGCGAGTTCTCACATTTGTACAATGAATCAGGATCTGGAACGAAGTAGAAAGTTGGATTCAAGGGATGTGATTGTCACCGTCGGAAGTGGACATAGTGTCGAGGCTTCTGATATTGGATCCCTTATGTTGAATTTAGAATCTGGTTTTATTCTTACTTTACATGTTGTACTTGTTTTGCCCAAGGGGCACTAGAATATTGTATCAATTCCGGTAATGGACCGATCACTAAACAAACAAAACCTAACCTATATGGGTCCTATCGTATTTATTTCAGAAATAAATTGGTTAGTACTGCTACATTATTAAATGGTTTATACCATTTAAATCTAAAGAATAAAACAATTGTAAACACTATAACTAGGAAGCGTGGTAGGGATGAATCAAACCAAGCATTTAAGTGGCATCCTAGCGTTGGTCATATTGGTCAGACCAAGGTTCATAAAATGGAGAAAGATGGGATTACGGGACCATTGGGATCAGATCCCTATCCAACTTGTGAATCTTGCCTTCAACTCAAAATGACTAAGTTACCATTCGCAAGGACTTTTGAAAGTGCTGCTGAAAAACTCAGATTGATCCATACCGACGTCTGTGGCCCTTTTGATGGGGCACGAGATGGATTTCAGTATTTCATTACATTCACTGATGACCATACTAGGTATGGGTTCGTGTACTTAATGAAACATAAGTCTGAAGCTTTTGATAAATTCAAGGAATTTAAAGCCCTAGTTGAAAATCAAACAGGTAACTGTGTTAAGACTCTTCGGAGGTGGTGAGTACATGAGTACCGAGTTTGATGAGTTCTTAAAAGATCTAGGAAGAGTGTCACAATTCACTCCTCCAGCTACTCCACAATTAAATGGTGTATCAGAAAGAAGGAACCGAACATTGTTGGACATGGTTCGCTCCATGCTTAACTATACTGATCTACCGATTTATTTGTGGGGACACGCGCTCCTTACTGCTGCGCATATCTTGAATACATGTCCTTCCAAATCCATTCCTAAGACTCCACATGAGATGTGGAGAGGTAGTAAACCAAGTCTTAATCACATTAGGATTTGGGGATGCCATGCTTATGTTAAGAAGACCAAAGTAGAGAAATTGGAAGCTAGGTCTGTGAAAGGTCGTTTCATAGGATATCCAGGGGATTCCATGGGATATCTATTCTATATGCACGAAGATCATAGGATCATTGTTGTTATACAAGCACACTTCCTGGAAGATCAATTTATTCAGGAAGGAGGCGAATGTAGAAATATTTCTTTGGAAGAAATAAAAGAAACACCAAATGAGACACATGTGCAAGATATTGGAACCGAACCTTCTGAAATACAAACACAACCTCGCAGGTCTAGTAGAATTTCACAATTATCTGAGAGGTATGGCTGTCTGCATCAATAGGAACTGGGTGTCCATGAGATGACAAAAAGTAGTCAAGAGAATGATCCTTCTACATACGACCAAGCGATGGTAGATGTTGACTCCACCAAGTGTCAAGAAGCTATGGAAGCTGAGATAGACTCAATGCATGCTAATCAGGTCTGTACTTTAGTAGATCGTCCTAAAGACATAATGCATATTGGAAACAAATGGATCTATTAAAGGAAGACTGATGACCTTCTCGCCTGTAGCTATGATTGTAATACCCGGTTGTAATTCATTCATTATCATTCAGTAATTATCAATCAGTAATGATCACTCAGTAAATTCTCACTCATTAATAATCACTCATCATTCATGATTCATTCATTTGTATTCATCATTGGCATTTTTGTAACCGTGTATCAGTTACCGATCGTCATTCATCTCCGATTGAGAGTCGAGAAGAGAGTATTATCATAATCATCGTGAATATAGTCTTGTGTTGGAAGTATCATCTATCACATTAGACTTATTTTCAATCATACAAGTATTGTACGTCGGATCATTCACTGTTTGTAATGAGTAGACGGAGTTGTTGGATTTTTGTCATTTCCAGCAACGAGTTACGGCCGTAACTAATCATACATTATGGCTGTAACATGCTTTCGTCGGCTCTGTTGTGTCGAGAATTAAACTCTCCGACCGGCGATCGCCTCGGAGATCGGGCGACCTAGCACCGCTGAGCTGAGGCGTAATCGCCGACAAAGAATCGGGCGACCAAGCCTTAGCCCAGCAGACAAGATAAATCGGCCAACCGAAGGTCCCAGGACAAGTCCCGGTGCCGAGCGATCGACATCAAATACGATCGTCTCTCGGTACTCGGCGACCGACTCCTGGCGACCGACAAGCGGACGATCATCTCTCGGCACCTGCCGACCGACCCTTGGTGACCGACCGATGCCGACCCTCAGTGACCAGCTAGAGACGACCACATCATGCCGATAGTCATCCAGTCGGCAAAGGCCGAGCCTTAGGACTAAGCCCACGTGCAAGAGCCGAGACAAGATCCGCAATTCACGGATCGTTGACCACAGCCTGTCAGCATCCGTCCACCAGCCGACAAGCCCGCCAAAAGTTGTCTGTAGGACCGCATGTGACAGTGACTCCGGACGCGTGCTGGCTCCTCATTGGACCGCCCAGCTGGCTGCCGGCTGTAGATTTGGACTTTAGGCAGACTGCCAGCATCTACCTTGGACTTTAGGCCGATAGCCCATGTGATCGCCCCATTATAATATGGGCCGGCAGACGATCGCCCTATTATTATAATGGCCGGAAGGCGATCGCCCGCCTGAAGACAAGACTCGGCTGCCACTATATATACACGGCTCCGTGCACTTGTCCAAGGACCGAGATTCTGACCCTCTAAACACTCTTAATTATCGCGATTTCAGCATACAGAATCAATACCCAGCACTTGGCTATCTCCAACTCTTGGCAACAGCTATCATTCGGTACTTACTTCTCCAGGCCTCTCTCATCAAGCAGACGATCGGCAGGGACGAAGAACACCGAGCTTCACTCAAGAGCCGGATTAAAAGAGTCTTTTTACACTCATTGTATTTAGATTTCTCACATTAATACTTGTATCCATGAATATTTGTATTAATAACATCTCGCGAGAGCATTCAAGCCCGGGCCTAACAAACCCGGCAAATCTAGTGTTTATTCATTTTCTCTCGGAAGTGCTCTCGCAAATTGTTGTTTGTTGTCCGTCTTCCAGCAGTATTAATCTTCGGATAAATATTTTGGGCAACAACAATTGGCGCTAGAGGAAGGGCATCTAACCCTCAAATTTTTATACCTACCGTCTCGAAGAACACTCACTGTTCTCGGGGCATATACTTGAAGTGACACTCACTGCGCTTCAAAGAAATCTTTCAGAAATCATGTCTTCCGCCTCCGCGTAAAAAGAAAGCCGCTGGCCAGCCGGCCAGACGCCTGGTTCCGTCCCAGCCCGAGCCACAGCCGATGGTGGAAGGTAGCCGCCGCGGTCAGAGACGCTCGATCCTGTCCCTGGACGGTGGCCCAAGCCTCTCGCTCGATCAGCTCCAAACCAAGGAACAGATCGACGAGGTCATGGCCGTCCTACAGGAGCGACGGAGTGCTCTCGACGTGCCTCCTGCTATCACCCCCTCAGCCGTCCGCCGGAAGTCCAAGCGGAAGCTCAAGGCGTTACTGGCCGAGCGATCGCCAGGAGGCTCTCGTCCGCAAGAAGAGGTGCTCGCCAGCCGGGGCACCTCTGTCTTCGATCGCCTGGGCAGTAACCCGACCTGGCGACCGGGGCAGTCCGGCCCCAGCTACGAGACGATGGAGTTTGAGTCCGTCACTAGGAGCTCGGACTACCCGACTCCCAGAAGGCAGCCCAACCGTCTGGCTCCCCCTCGCCAAATAGCCGAGGTCGGCAGCAGCGGAGTCCGGAGATTGGTACACGATCGCCTCGGCTCTCGCTCCCAAAGCCGATCAGCGAGCGACCGAGCCACAACGATGGCTGCAATTCAGCGTCAGCTTGAAGACATGAAGGCGCTCCTGGAATCCAGGGCAGGCGCCATGAAGACGATCGCCAAGCCAAGCGAGCCGCTTGCGATCGACATCGATCTCGCCCCCGTGCAGCACAAGATCGCTCCCCCGCAAACACCCTTGTACGAGGGGCGATTGGACCCCGAAATGCACCTGAGCAAGTTCAACATCTACATGACCGGGTGTGGGGCATCTGACGTGACCAGGTGCCGAATGTTCCCTATGACGCTGGACAACCTCGCCCACAGGTGGTACACCTCATTGCCACCTCGGTCCATTAGCTCCTTTAACGAATTGGCGAACGTCTTCATAGAGCACTTCGCCGCCAAGGTCGCTCGACCGGAAGGTCCCCATCGCATGCTGCGAATCAAGCAAGGGAAAGAAGAATTCTACTCGGACTACATCGACCGGGTAGACGAGATCATCCTCAACGGCTAGCCCGTAAGCGATGAGATCGCCCTCAACGTGGTCCTAGCCAGATTCCATGGTCTTTCGCCTATGTTCAGGCATCTTACGAAGGACCAGCCCACGACCTACGCGGTCTTCTGAGCTAAAGCCGCAGATTTCCTGGCCAGGCAAAGGCTTCTTCTTAGCCTAGGAGTAGCGCGATCGGCGCCCGAGCGACGACCTCCAGTCTCCCAGCCCGATCGCTATTATCCAGCAGAGCCGGAGGACTCGCTCGCCATCTACAGTCCACCATTTAACATGAGGGACTAAGGCTCGCGATCGCCTCCATCGCACATCATGAAGCCATGGTCCTGGTAGTCGATGGAACTGGCTGCTTCGGCCATGCAAGGTCCCTTTCGGCCGAGATCGCCTGCCCTTCGTTTAAATACGAGGCCGGCGTAGTCTGAGGGCTCTCCAAAATTAATCAGTGGACACGATCGCCCGCCCTCAAGGATCATCATCTAACTTGGTGAACCCGGACAAAGCGACACGTGCCACTACCCCCGTCTCAACGTACACCGTCGAGGTTCGCCACCTCCATGGCGGGCCGAGGTGGAAGCAGAGGTAACAAGCCGCGGAGGTGGAGTTGATTCATCCGACGCTGCCCCGCGCGAGGACTCCTCTAGACCGAGACCGCATGCCCTTCGTTTAAATACGAGGCGAGGCGCAGCCTAACAGAAGACCCTCATAATAAAGTGAGTCACGGGACACTCAATGTCTTCGCGCATCAAGACATGGTCATGGATTCGGTCCATCGATTTCCGCGACTGTGCACGATTCCTCAAACAAGCGAAACCATCAAGTTTTCGAGGGGGATCGGCCAATGTTGTTTTTTGCAGGTACAAGACCGAAAGATAGCTAGCCAATCGACCATGATAGCCCAAGTCCGAATCCTTGGTCAGCTCAATGAGATCGCCCGGCCTCATCCTACACGATCGCCAGCAAGAACCACCTCGCCCCATGTCTTCAACATAGGAGCAAGCTGGGGGGCAATTGTTGTGTCGAGAATTAAACTCTCCGACCGGCGATCGCCTCGGAGATCGGGCGACCTAGCCACTGCCGATCAGCCGAGGCAGAACTGCCGACCAGCGATCAGACGACCAAGCCTTAGCCCAGCAGACAAGATAAATCGGCAAACCGAAGGTCCCAGGACTAGTACCGGTGCCGAGCGATCGATATCAAATACGATCGTCTCTCGGTACTCGGCGACCGACTCTTGGCGACCGACAAGCGGGCGATCATCTCTCGGCACCTGCCGACCGACCCTTGGTGACCGACCGATGCCGACCCTCAGTGACCAGCTAGAGACGACCGCATCATGCCGATAGTCATCCAGTCGGCAAAGGCCGAGCCTCAGGACTAAGCCCACGTGCAAGAGCCGAGACAAGATCCCCAATTCACGGATCGTTGACCACAGCCTGTCATCATCCGTCCACCAGCCGACAATCCCGCCGAAAGTTGTCTGTAGGACCGCATGTGACAGTGACTCCGGACGCGTGCTGGTTCCTCATTGGACCGCCCAGCTGGCTGCCGGCTGTAGCTTTGGACTTTAGGCAGACTGCCAGCATCTACCTTGGACTTTAGGCCGACAGCCCATGTGATCGCCCCATTATAATATGGGCCGGCAGATGATCGCCCTATTATTATAATGGCCGGAAGGTGATCGCCCGCCTGAAGACAAGACTCGGCTGCCACTATATATACACGGCTCCCTGCACTTGTCCAAGGACCGAGATTCTGACCCTCTAAACACTCTGCATTATCGCAATTTCAGCATACAGAATCAATACCCAGCACTTGGCTATCTCCAACTCTTGGCAACAGCTATCATTCGGTACTTACTTCTCCAGGCCTCTCTCATCAAGCAGACGATCGGCAGGGACGAAGAACACCAAGCTTCGCTCAAGAGCCGGATTAACAGAGTCTTTTTACACTCATTGTATTTAGATTTCTCACATTAATACTTGTATCCATGAATATTTGTATTAATAACATCTCGCGAGAGCATTCAAGCCCGGGCCTAACAAACCCGGCAAATCTAGTGTTTATTCATTTTCTCTCGGAAGTGCTCCCACAAATTGTTGTTTGTTGTCCATCTTCCGGCAGTATTAATCTTCGGATAAATATTTTGGGCAACAACACAAGGTTGTTTTGGCCGAAGACGAGATACGGCCGTAAGGTGGGTAGGCTATGGCCGTAAGAGGTGTTCGTGATTTTCAGGTTTTGTCGGACGAAGAGGGCTTACGGCCGTAAGGGTTGCGGCATACGACCGTAAGATGAGGCAGGTACGGCCGTAAGGCTTGGCCGGATACGGACGTACGTTGCAGGCAGGGTGCCTGGTCTGTTTCGACGAAGGTATCGTACTCCCGTAAGCTTGGCCGGGTACGGCCGTATCGGGTGAGTTATGCCCGTAAGGCGTGCGGGTACGGCCGTATGACTGTCGGCAGGTGTTTTAGACGAGGGCGAGTTACGCCCGTAAGACAGGTGCGGGTACGGCCGTATGGCTGTCGGCAGTTTCTGGACGAAGCTGAGTTACGGCCGTACGAGATGGGTGGCTACGGCCGTAAGGCCGTTGACCTGGGATGTTACGGCCGTAAGTAGGCCGAGTTACGTCCATAACGTTCGGCAGTTTATAAGGACCTGGACGGGTTTTTGAGGTCATTTTGTCATTTTCTTCACCTTGTTCCGAGAGAGAGCTTGAGATAGAGATTTTTCATCATTAATCACTTGGGTACTCAGTTTTCATCATCTTCATTCGGTTGTGAAGCTCGGATAGTCGATCTAACGCGTGTTCATCGGATCAAAGTGTTTGGATCTTCAAAGGTAATATTCTTCAAACATCTTGGATTTCAATTTTGTGTTGAGATATGATGTTATGGACGTTATAATCATGTTGTATGAAGAGATGTACGTATGATTACGAGTGTGTATGAATATTCATTGGATTATTGTAAGGTTATTCAAGAACACTTTGAATATTGAGTTGGATTTGGGGGTTTTCGATTAGTTGTTGTTGAAATCACGAATTTGGATATTCTTATTGGATTTTTGATTGTATTGAAAATGTTTTGTCGGTTTGAAACACTCCTTGGGGATTTGATATTGGTATAATTGAGGATTGATTGTAAACAATCGAAGATTGGTCACAACGTGTTTGATATAATGCCCCAATGAGTTTGGTTTAGTCGTATCGACGTTTTGTGTTAGTTTAACCGTGTTTGATTCGTATGTTTAACGGATTGTTGGTAATTGTGTTATTCAAGGTTGTTCGAGCGACCGACATCTCATTTAGGACGCTTTTTCGTGGAAGGACATTGTTCACCGGTGTTGTGTAAGTTAATTCTTACTCGGTTAAAAGGATATTCATTCCTTTTGTTGTTGTTCATTTATAATCATAACTCATTAATAATTTATTAACCGTATTAAGACTTGTAATTTTCGAATAATCACTTCATTCATGAGGAACGACGGTTCCAATCATTTCATTGAGATATCATTCACTTCACTATTAATTCATCTCGGTGAGTCATTCTTGACTTTGTTGAATTATTATTCATTGATATTCATCATGGTCATTCTCGTTCATATGACCTTCTGGGTTCGTATTGCGTGGACGGGTGGTGATGCTTGGGATTTTTAGTCGGGAACATGATGGTCACGTGTTCGGGTTCACCGACACAGTAAACTTTGCACACGGTAATGTACCTCCGTGTGACTAATTAGGTACAAGGACTGGTGTGTCCGGTCACTCATCTTGTGCACATGCACATACCATTACGGGCATACTACGATGCCCCTCTTTAGCTTAAATTCATAACCAAAGGTTATTTCATAATTGAGATATATCATGATTGTGTATATTCAACCCTTGAGGATTGTTGTTCTGTGTAACTGACCCCGTTGGGGGATATTGTTTTCAGGTCATGGCAAGGCAAAAGCACGGGAAGAGAACGTTGACGGCGAGGAGTCCCAGTGATACTAGTAGGAGGCCCAAGTCCTTTCAGTCATTCTTGTTTCTCTTCATTTGTATTTCCGCTGCAAATTCCGTTTGGATGTTTATTTATTCAGGGTGGTGTATTTTATCTTCATATAAAATATACTAGTATTCTGTATTGTCCTGGTATATTGTACTTAAGCTCCTCATCGGAGTATTTGGTAATATAATGTGGTTCGGTACTACAATTATATTATTTAATTCATTAATTTTCATTCGCCTAGTGGGTCCCATTTGGGGTTCCACGGCACTGTAATAGCCGCCTAGTTTGGGGTGTTACAGAGTTGGTATCGGAGAGTGGTTTTGAATACCACCTTCCGAGTCATGTCTCATTTGAAATCATCATCATCGGACTAGTATCATTGGAATTTCGCGTCACGTGTGACCTATGCAAATGCCGAGCCCCTCAGACCAAGAACTGTAAGATTTCTAACGCCATGGTATAATTTCTGGCAATGAGAATCATTCACATCATTCAACAGTCAACAATCCTTATCATCATTCATTTTGATCAAGATGATCTTGTTAACTCATTAATCACTCAGTTCATTTTACTATTCAGTTGTTGATCTTGAGGATCATATCATTAATCTTGTTAACTTGTTCAAGATAATCATTTCAAGAATTTCATCAGATAATCATGTCACCTCAGTTAATCATTCATGTAATCATTGTGTTAGAGCGCGTATGCTCATTTTCATCATTTCATAACGTAATCATAATGAGATATTTATATGAGAGATATAATTATCATGTGACTTTCCTACTTCAGTATGAAGAGAGCAGGCAGAGGATGCGAGGGACGAGGCCGCGGTGCGGGCCGAAACTCGAGAGCTCGTGTGAATACACGTGCGAATGCTAGGAATAATGCTAACTCATCGACCAGCGAAGCCGCCACTCATTCACCCAGAAATGATCATTCACTATCAGGGAGTCATACCCGGGACACAGCTCAGTTAGAAGGTGTTCGAGTTGATCCACTCGCTTTTATGCAGGGCTTGATGGCCCAGATGACTCAGATGGCACGCCTCATGGAGACGATGCAGAACTCAACAGCTCAGAATCAGCAGGCTCCTCCGCCGCCACCTCAGGGGCAAGAGAGGGGTGTAAGCAGTATTATCGACGACATCTCTCGCCAAAGGCCACCTACTTTTGAGGGCTCATCTGAGCTGGTGGATATTGTTCATTGGCTCGAGCATTTCGAGAAGTTATTTGCTATGGTAGAGTGTCCCGAAGGACACAAAGTTTCAGTTGCGGCTTACTATCTGTATAAGAGCGCTCATTCTTGGTGGTTGTCGTTGAAGCCCACCGACGGATCATGTACTTGGGATCAATTCAAGACTCTCATGATGGAGAGGTATTGTCCGGCCCCACTCAGAGTGGCCAAACTATCAGAATTACTCACTCCCGACCCCTCAGCAGACGAGGATGTTCTCGCCATCGCCGAGAAATTTCAGGAACTTCTTCCTTTCGCCTCATCTATCATTCACTCCTAGGCGGATAAGATCAAGTATTTCAGCAGGAGGCTAAAACCCTGTATGCGGATGCAGTTGCTTAATCATAATTGTACCACTCTGGCCGAATTCATCGAGAAAGCTCTTACCTATGAGCTTACTCCTAAGGAGATTGCTAAGCAGCAACCTTCATCTGCTAGCAAGAAGCCCAAGAATCATAATCAGTCTGAAGGCAGTCAGACAACCTTCAAGAAGCCTCGTGCGGGCTCTACTTTCTCTAAGCGACCTCCTGTGGTGCCCAGAACGGCGGAATCGCAGTCCCGAGTGGCCAGTTCGGCCATCACCTGTTTCAACTGTGGGGAACTTGGTCATGTCAGCAACAAGTCTCCGAGGAAGACTATCACATGCCATAACTGTGGGATTGCTGGGCAGAAGGACCGTTTTTGTCGAAGGGACTCCAAACCTACTCCAGCATCATCTCAGGCCTCGAAGCAGTCAGCTGTTCATAATCAGGCCACTCAGTCTGCATGGTTCAAGACGACGGGAGCAAACAAAGGCGGAGCTAAGAGCTATCAGACGGGAGCGTCCGGTTCGGGGGCCGACAAGCCCGGAATTTATGAGCTGAAGAAGACCGACGATCCGGAGGCCCGTATAATATCAGGTACACTCGATATTCTATCTCAACCTGTGTGTACCTTTTTGATACTTGTGCATCGCATTCATTCATTTCCGAGTCATGTTTGAGTAGACTACGTCGGGGTAGTGCTACTAGTTGTGAGCCTTATGTCATTGGTCTACGTGACGGTAGAAGAATTATCGGTAATTGTGAGGTTCAGAATTATCCGATTCAGCTTCATGGCCGTGTATGGCAAGCATACCTAATCGTGGTGGATTTACCGAGAGACGACGTCATCTTGGGTATTGATTTGATGGATCGTCACGATGCCATCATTAGTGTCCGTAAGCGTATGATCACTATCATTTCAGACGATGGGGTCGAATGTGTTTTTCATGGAGGTAATCCCGACTGTTCTGGTAAGGTCATTAACTTTATGAAAGCAGTGAAATTACTCAGTCAAGGGTGTGTTGGTTATTGGTGATTTATGACCAAAACCGAGAAATCACCAATAATGTTGGCGGATATTCCGGTAGTGAGAGAGTATGCCGATGTTTTTCCAGACGAGTTACCTGGTTTGCCTCCACAGAGAGATGTGGAATTCATGATTGAGTTGGAGCCCGGTACGTCTCCGATATCGAAGGCACCGTACCAGATGGCCCGACCGAAATGCAGGAATTGAAGAATCAACTTGAGGAGTTGTTCGAGAAAGGTTATATCCGACTGAGTGCGTCCCCGTGGGGAGCACCAGTGTTGTTTGTCAAGAAGAAGGATGGTTCGTTTCGCTTGTGTATTGATTATCGGGAGTTGAACAGGGCAACGATCAAGAATAAGTATCCTCTACCTCGTATTGATGATCTCTTAGATCAACTTCAGGGAGCTTCATTATTTTCTAATCAACTTAAGATCTGGATATCATCAGTTGTAAATTCGAGAGTCGGATATCGCGAGGACGGCGTTTCGAACACGCTATGGTCATTATGAATTCGTGGTAATGCCGTTTGGGTTGACTAATGCACTTGCGGTATTCATGGAGTCAATGAATCGGGTTTTCATCGACTTTTTGGATCGGTTTGTGGTTGTCTTCATTGATGACATTTTAATTTATTCTCGTGACCGAGAGGAGCACGAGGTTCACCTTCATTAGGTTCTCGACGTGTTGATATAGGAGAAACTCTATGGAAAGTTTTCCAAATGTGAGTTCTGGATGTCCGAAGTGACGTTTCTCGGACATGTCATTTCATCAGACGGTGTATGTGTTGATCCTCAGAAGACGGAGGCTATCCGTGATTGGCTGCCTCCAAAGAATGTTAAGGAAATCCGAAGCTTTCTCGGATTAGCCGGTTATTATCGGCGATTTGTGGAAGGATTTTCAAAAATTGCCCAACGAATGACGAACCTTTTGCGAAAGGATTAGAAATACACGTGGTTCGACGCGTGTCAGCGGAGTTTTGAGGAACTCAAGAGCCGGTTAATTTCAGCACCTGTCCTTTCCTTGCCACAAGGGACATAAGGATTTGTGGTTTATAGTGACGTGTCCGGACACGGTCTAGGATGTGTATTAATGCAGAATGGGAAGTTTATTGCCTATGCTTCACGGCAATTGAGACCTTACGAGGTTAATTATCCGACCCACGACCTGGAGCTAGCAGCCATGGTTTTCGCTTTGAAGATTTGGCGTCATTACCTTTATGGCGTCACCTGTCAGATATTCACCGATCATAAGAGTTTGAAGTATATATTTACTCAGAAGGAGTTAAATATGCGACAGAGGCAGTGGTTGGAACTAATCAAAGATTATGATATCGAGATCCTGTACCACCCGAGTAAGGCAAACGTGGTTGCTGATGCCTTGAGTCGTAAGTCCGTTCAGGAGCAAATGCTTGCTCGTTTAACAGTTCAAAAGGAGCTTCAGCAGGAATTTCTTAGACCCGAGATCGAGGTCTGGCTTCAGCGAGTGCAAGGGCAACTTTGCATGTTATAGATTTCATCGTCACTTGAGGAGGCAATCAGAGTGAATCAAGGTTCAGACCCATCATTGTTGCGCATCCGTGAGTATGTGGCTCAGGGGAAAGCCCCTGGATTTGTGGTCCACGAGGATGGGCTATTGCGATTTAAGAATCGGTTATGTATACCGGCGGATGACGAGTTGAAAAACTCAATTTTGAGAGAAGCTCATGCTACCCTTTACTCCATTCATCCGGGGTCTAGCAAAATGTACAAGGACTTGAAACAAAATTACTGGTGGAGTAATATGAAGCGAGAAGTCGCAGAATTTGTTTCGAGATGTTTAACGTGTCAGCAAGTCAAGATAGAACATCAGCGACCGACAGGTATGCTGAAACCGCTCCCTATTCCAGAGTGGAAGTGGGAAGATATTTCTATGGACTTCATCACGAGTTTGCCGAAGAGTCATCGTGGCATGAATACAATCTGGGTAGTTGTGGACCGTTAAACTAAGTCAGCACATTTCCTTGAGATTAAGGATACGTGGGGTCCCGAGAGACTTGCCCAATTGTTCATCAAAGAGATAGTAAGACTGCACGGTACTCCTAAAAGTATCGTTTCCGATCGTGACGGACGGTTCGTGTCTCATTTTTGGAAATCAGTTCATCGTGCTATGGGAACTCAACTTAACCTCAGTACCGCTTTTCATCCTCAGTCCGACGGACAATCAGAGAGGACTATTCAGACATTGGAGGATATGTTGAGGGCATGTGTCCTCAATTAGAAGGACGATTGGGAAGCCCAACTACCATTTATTGAGTTCACGTACAATAATAGTTGGCATGCTTCGATTAAGATGGCACCTTACGAGGCCTTGTACGGTCGTCATTGTCGATCTCCTTTGTGATGGGACGACTTATCAGAATTAATCGGTACCGAGCCCGATATGCTAATAGCTGCCCGTGAGAAGGTAGCTTTGATCAGGAGTCGTTTGTTGACAGCTCCGAGTCGACAGAAATCATATGCAGATAATCGTCGTCGACCACTAGAGTTTGAGACAGGTGACGACGTGTTGGTCAAGGTATCCCCAAGTCGAGGTATTTTCCGTTTCGGAAAATGGGGGAAGTTGAGTCCGAGATTCATTGGATCGTTTGAGATTTTGGATGGAGTGGGTGAGTTAGCTTATCGATTGGCCTTACCTCCAGCGTTGAGATGAATTCATAATGTGTTTCACGTCTCTCAGTTGCGGAAGTATGTTGCTGACACGAGTCACATACTTCAGTTCGACGAAATCAAGATCGCGGATGATCATTCGTACGAGGAGCGTCCTAAACGAGTTTTAGAGCCGCGAATCAAATAGTTGAGGAACAAGACGATTCCTTTGGTCAAGATTCAGTGGTCTAGACATGGAGTCGAAGAGGCCACTTGGGAAACCGAGGATAGTATGCGGGAGAGTTATCCCGAGTTGTTTGACCCTTAGTTTCGAGGACGAAACTCTTTTTAAGGGGGGGAGTATGTAATACCCGGTTGTAATTCATTCATTATCATTCAGTAATTATCAATCAGTAATGGTCACTCAGTAATTTCTCACTCATTAATAATCACTCATCATTCATGATTCATTCATTTGTATTCATCATTGGCATTTTTGTAACCGTGTATCAGTTACCGATCGTCATTCATCTCCGATTGAGAGTCGAGAAGAGAGTATTATCATAATCATCGTGAATATAGTCTTGTGTTGGAAGTATCATCTATCACGTGTTATTGGACTTATTTTCAATCATACAAGTATTGTACGTCGGATCATTCACCGTTTGTAATGAGTAGACAGAGTTGTCGGATTTTTATCATTTCCAGCAACGAGTTACGGCCGTAACTAATCATACATTACGGCCGTAACATGCTTGCGTTGGCTCAAGGTTGTTTTCGCTGAAGATGAGATACGGCCGTAAGGTGGGCAGGCTACGGCCATAAGAGGTGTTGGTGATTTTCAGGTTTTGTCGGATGAAGAGGGATTACGGCCGTAAGGGTTGCGGCATACGGCCGTAAGATGAGGCAGGTACGACCATAAGGCTTGGCCGAATACGGCCGTACGTTGAAGGCAAGGTGCCTGGTCTGTTTCGACGAAGATGCCGTACGCCCGTAAGCTTGGCCGGGTACGGCAATATCGGGCGAGTTACGCTCGTAAGGCGTGCGGGTACGGCCGTATGGCTGTCGGTAGGTGTTTTGGACGAGGGCGAGTTATGCCCATAAGACAGGTGCGGGTACGGCCGTATAGCTGTCGGCATTATCTGGACGAAGCCGAGTTACGGCCGTACGAGATGGCTGGCTACGGCCGTAAGTAGGCCGAGTTACGTCCGTAACGTTCGGCAGTTTATAAGGACCTGAACGGGTTTTTGAGGTCATTTTCTCATTTTCTTCACCTTGTTCCGAGAGAGAAGCTTGAGGGAGATATTTTTCATCATCAATCACTTGGGTACTCGGTTTTTATCATCTTCATTCGGTTGTGAAGCTCGGATAGTCGATCTAACACGTGTTCATCGGATCAAAGTGTTTGGATCTTCAAAGGTAATATTCTTCAAACATCTTGGATTTCAATTTTGTTTAGAGATATGATGTTTTGGACATTATAATCATGTTGTATGAAGAGATGCACGTATGATTACGAGTGTGTATGAATATTCATTGGATTATTGAAAGGTTATTCAAGAACACTTTGAATATTGAGTTGGATTTGGGGGTTTTCGATTAGTTGTTGTTGAAATCACGAATTTGGATATTCATATTGGATTTTTGATTGTATTGAAGATGTTTTGTCAGTTTGAAACACTCCTTGGGGATTTGATATTGGTATAATTGAGGATTGATTGTAAACAATCGAAGATTGGTCACAACGTGTTTGATATAATGCCCCAATGAGCTTGGTTTAGTCATATCGACGTTTTGTGTTAGTTTAACCGTGTTTGATTCGTATGTTGAACGGATTGTTGGTAATTGTGTTATTCAAGGTTGTTCGAGCGAACGACATCTCATTTAGGACGCTTGTTCGTGGAAGGACATTGTTCACCGGTGTTGTGTAAGTTAATTCTTACTCGGTTAAAAGGATATTCATTCCTTTTGTTATTGTTCATTCATAATCATAACTCATTCATAATGTATTAACCGTATTGAGACTTGTAATTGTCGAATAATCACTTCATTCACGAGGAACGACGGTTCCAATCATTTCATTGAGGTATCATTCACTTCACTATTAATTCATCTCGGTGAGTCATTCTTGACTTTGTCGGATTATTATTCATTGATATTCATCATGGTCATTCTCGTTCATATGATCTTATGGGTTCGTATTGCGTGGCCGGGTGGTGATGTGTGGGATTTTTAGTCGGGCACATGATGGTCACGTGTTCGGGTTCACCGACACAGTGGACTGTGCACACGGTAGCGTACCTCCGTGAGACTAATTAGGTACAAGGACGGGTGTGTCCGGTCACTCGTCTTGTTCACTTGCACATACCATTACGGGCGTACTACGATGGCCCTCTTCAGCTTAAATTCATAACCAAAGGTTATTTCATAATTGAGATATATCATGATTATGTATATTCAACCCTTGAGGACTGTTGTTCTGTGTAACTGACCCCGTTGGGGGATATTATTTTCAGGTCATCGCAAGGCAAAAGCACGGGAAGAGAACGTTGACGGCGAAAAGTCCCAGTGATACTAGTAGGGGGGCCCAGTCCTTTCAGTCATTCTTGTTTCTCTTCATTTGTATTTCTGCTGCAAATTCCTTTGGGATGTCTATTTATTCAGGGTGGTGTATTTTATCTTCATATAAAATATACTAGTATTCTGTATTATGCTGGTGTATTGTACTTAAGCTCCTCATCGGAGTATTTGGTAATATAATGTGGTTCGGTACTACAATTATTTTATTTAATTCATTAATTTTCATTCGCCTGGTGGGTCCCATTTGGGGTTCCACGGCACTGTATTAGCCGCCTAGTTTGGGGTGTTACAATGATTAATTCTATTCGCATGATGGTTGCCATAGCTGTAATATCCGGATTTATTATTGTATATTTCATCTGTTTTCGAACCCTGTATTTTTCGGATTTGTGATCTCGATAATTGGAGTATGATATTTCTCACATTGGTATCTTTGTACATAAGTATATCGTCATGCAAAATTTCTCATGTGAACTTGTGATAGCGCATGCTAAGAATGTAGCTTAACGCGCGCTATCGGATACAACCAGCGCACGCTACGAATGTAGGATTTGCGTGCGCTAGGCAGTCAATTATTGAACTAGACGGATAGCACATGCGCCAGCCGGGACATGGGTCCGGATAAGATTCCCACGGACGAACCTGGACAGATTTGGAGTCAACACTTATTAGCGTGCGCTAAGATTGTATGGTAGTGTGCGCTAATTAGCTAAAGTGCAGAAATGTTATAAATGGGACAGCAACCCATTTTTAGCTTATATTTCCTTCGTTTATTCTTCGTTCTTGAGAGACCAGAGAACAATATATCCTCCTTACACACTTAGAACACATCCACTTGATCATTGGAGATTGAATGTCACTTGTGTTTGATCATTAGATTGGAGAAACGTATTGATTTGGCAAACAAGCAACCAGAACCGGATTCTACTTGTTGTCTCGGTGTTTTTCTGCATCTTAAGGTATGTTACACTACTTTCAACCTTGAATTCGTGTTCTTAAGGATATGAAGATTATGCTATCAAGATATTGAGTTTCATTGGTGACTTATCCAACCACATCATGTTTAAGAGATTGAGATGATTATGCTTTAAGTACCGTGGTTAAGAACATCATAATTTTAATCTTGTTATGATAAACAAGTAGAGGAAGTTTCTGAAATTGGTAATCCAAATCTAGAAGGTCTCTTCATAGTCACCACGGACTTGACTTTAACATCATTATTGTTGGACGAATCTAAGAGATTGATCATGAAGGATTTATCTTGTAAAGATGGAGTGTTAAACAAACTACAAGATGATAGTTTTGACTGATATAAGGTATTGATATCGACCGTTATGCCTTCCGAATTACGCATGTATAATTGTAATCGAAATGGAATATGGTTTTATGATGATATACGTATTCTTGAATTTGAAGTTGTTGTTATCCGTAAGATCACTCATAAACCGTATGAGCATGATATGCATGGAGTTGACATGTATTAACACTGGATAATTCATGAGTTTCATCACCATTAGATCAAGTTTGCTGCCCAGTAATGATACTGACATGCACGCTTAGCGTGCGCTAAGCTTTGTGAATTAACGTGCGCTATCTGGTATTTTTAGCGTACGCTATGATTGGAACTTAGCGTGCGTTAAGTCATCAGGCGAGTCATTCGGCTGATCAGTGAGGTACTGACCGCGTATGGTTAGCGTATGCTAGGCTACATGTAATAGCGTGCGCTAACGAGTAGCCTTAACGTACACTACATAGTATACATAGCGTGCGTTAAGCAAGCCAGAGAGATTTCATTTTAAGAATTTCCGACCATAATTTGGATTGTTAGATGTTCATTTGACTTGAGATGAATTCTATATTATTTCTTTTGTTAAGGTTCGAGCTTGTTACGTGATTGACCGAAGGGACGACCTTCGAGTGTTTTGTTTTTGTGGAAGTATTGTTCTTGTCTTCGAAGCGAGGCAAGTACCTTATTGGTTTTACGTATTAATGTTATACATATTGTCGTGCATATATGCCGTTGTTGTATATCCACCTCGT
This sequence comes from Orobanche coerulescens, assembly GCA_033398695.1. Classification (NCBI taxonomy): domain Eukaryota; kingdom Viridiplantae; phylum Streptophyta; class Magnoliopsida; order Lamiales; family Orobanchaceae; genus Orobanche; species Orobanche coerulescens. Next base: position 61,586,706 of record CM065819.1, read on the forward strand.
GTTGGTCCGACGAGATCATCGGGGGATCTATGCTAGCGTGTGCTGGATCATCGGACGGGTTTTTCCACCACGGGTTCGTCTGACGGGATCATCGTGGGTTCTAGGCAGTGAAGGCTGGATCGTCGGAATTACCATGTGTATGTTATGATATCATGTTGTGATTATCAATTGTGTATGTTATTTATGAGTTTCTCGTAGGAGAAGACTCATTGGAATTTTGTCACTTACGTTATTATTATTCTTCGTGAGATGTTGAATAATATGTTGTGGTACTTGTACTAAGCATCGTTGTGCTAACCCCTTCAGGGGTGAACATTTGTTTATGTTCAGTATCTAGGAGAGCGGGGAAACAACCACTGGAGCTTCATGACGTCGAGGGTGCAGAGTGATGTTCCGGTCGGGTTTATTATCTGTTGTTGGTTATTTAATAAGTACTCGAGTACGTCGTAATTTGTGATGTTTGGATTTCAGTGATGTATTAATATTCTCCATTTGGACATTTGTATTTTTGGTATTGAACCAGAACTGTCGTATTTTATTTCAAGTGTTTTCATAAGTTGGTATCTGTCATTATCGTTTCATTCATTCAGCCTTGTAAATTCTTATGTAAAGGATTTACGGGGCGCTATAATATTCCTGAATATATCGAGGGTGTTACAGAATATGGTATCAGAGCTATCTTGTCCATTGGGTTAAAATAGGGGTCATATAAGTCTTTTGAGGTAACCGGCCGTGAATAACATCACTGTACTGCCTACGTCTTCATGCGAACGGTGGTTGTAAGTTCCTAAACTCTATCTCGTTCTTTACATGTTGTATTTCTTTATACTTGAACATTAGAACGATATTGTTACCTGCATATTGAGTATTTATGCGTACAGTATGTTGAGAGGCGGATGTGGACGTGGTCGCGGTCATGGACGCGGACGAAGGAATGCTGAGAGGAAAGCGTCGCCTTCTAATCAAGCCAGTCATAGCTCAGGCGAGCCACAAAGATCTATCAATAACGCACCGGAACCTATTGTACCAGAAATCCTTCGTCAGGTGGTGAACCAGATGACTCAGTTCGCTCAGGTCGTAGATCGAATGCAGGTGGCGGTGGGATTACAGCAGGGAGATAGGCAGCAAGGGATCCCAGATATGGGAAATTGAGGTGACCGATGGCTGCAAGAGGTGGTGAAGATGCAACCACCTAAATTCGACGGTATTTCTGAGACTCCCACCTGGGACCATTGGTTGAAGGAATTGGAGAAAATTTTTGCCGGGATTAACTGCCCAGACGACCGGAGAGCCACTATCGCTCAATACTTTCTGATAGGGGAAGCGTCCGAATGGTGGGAAGCCATCCGGCCTGTAGACCATGATGCTGATTGGACAGAGTTTAAACTGATGATGGAAGCTCAGTACTGCCCTCATCCTGTGAGAGAAGCCAAATTTCGGGAGTTTTTCTCCGCTCAGCCTTCAGATGTGCCAGTATCTCAGGCAATTAAGACGTTTAACCAACAGCTAGCATTTGTTCGACATCTAGTCAGAACAGATGCTGAAATGATGATCCATTTTGATATGAGATGAAACCAGAAATCCAGAGGTACATGTCCGGTTTTGAATGTACCACTCTCCGCCAATACCAGGATAAAGCACTGGCGTACGAAATCAAGGAATCAGCAATGGAGAAGTTTACGGAATCCAAGAAGCAGAAAGTCTCTGGTACTTTTACAGAGCACAAGAGCAGCGGGCCCCGCAAAGCCCAGTCATCTTTTCATTCTTTCAAGAAACCTCCGCACCTAGTTAGGAGCGGAAAGAACTTCGGAGCAGCATCGACCATGACAGATGTCACCAGGAAGTTCTTTAACTGTGCCCAAACGGGGCACTATCAACGGAATTGCCCCTACCTACCGTGACTTGTTTTGATTGTGGTCGAGAGGGACATCGTGCGGTGTTCGGTGAAGAGGCTGCAAAGACTTTTAGAGCCCGTACACCACAGCCAGTCCATAAGGAAGCCAGTATCCAACAGATAGAGCAAAGTGTTCAGATGCCTCAGAATTTTGGCCACGGATGAGGCAGAGGACAGTGGGACCGAAAGGGTACATCGAGTGCCGGATCTGTTCCCCCACGTTTGTACGATATGAGGAGAACAGACGATCAAGATGCTGTTGTCGCATCAGGTAGTATTCAGATCCTTTCCCATCCAGTTAGCATTTTATTCGATACAGGAGCTACGCATTCATTTATATCCTCGTCTTGTGTAAATCGTTTGAATATTTCTGGTTTTCATAATTGTGAACCTTATGTTGTTGGTTTACCGAGTGGAGAGAGGATTGTTGGAAACTTAGAAACTAGAGATTTCCCTGTATCATTTGGAGGCAGAGAGTGGCTCTCAAATCTGATTGTGATAGAAATGCAAGGAGACGATCTGATACTCGGAGATGACTGGCTTAATCGATATGGAGCTATTGTAAACTACCGAAGGAAGAATATCTCGCTGATCGTTGACGATGGTTCTGAAATATTGTTTGAAGGATGGAAACCAGGAAGCTCAGGAAAGTTTATCAAGGCGATGAAATCTGTCAAATTGTTGAAACAGGGCTGTACCGGATACTGGTGCTATGCAATGAAGAAAGAAGACGAAATTGTGTAACTTTCATCCATTCCTGTTGTGAACGAGTTTCCGGATGTATTTCCTGACGAGTTACCTGGATTACCTCCACGACGGGATGTAGAATTCACCATTGAGCTGGAACCTGGAGCTACCCCAATTTATAAGGCGCCATATCGTATGGCACCTACTGAGATGTACGAACTGAAAAAGCAGCATGAGGAGTTACTGGACAAAGGCTATATCTAGCCAAGCGTTTCGCCTTGGGGAGCGCCAGTTCTTTTTGTCCGGAAGAAGAATGGATCGCTTCGACTGTGTATTGACTATCGAGAGCTGAACAAGATGACAATTAAGAACAAGTATCCGTTGCCACGGATTGATGATTTGTTTGACCAGTTGCAAGGAGCAACAGTATTTTCTAACATCGATCTAAGATCGGGATACCATCAGCTGAGGATTAAGGAATCTGATGTTCCGAAGTCAGCATTCAGAACTCGTTACGGACACTATGAGTTTGTAGTGATGCCGTTTGGTCTCACTAACGCACCTGCTGTATTCATGCAGTTGATGAACCGAGTTTTCATCGAATATTTGGATAAATTTGTGGTGGTGTTCATTGATGACATTCTAGTTTATTCCAAGAGCTCGGAAGAACATGCGCAGCATTTGTGGATTGTATTAGAACTTTTGAGAAGCGAGCAATTGTATGCCATGTTGGGATTCGGTGCCTAAAACGAAGGCCCAGCGGAAGCAGTAAAACGAAAATTAATTCGATCCGAATCCCTACGAGGATCGATCGAGCTACGTATATACGAATATATAAACAAAAAGCAAGAGTCGTAAGAAACTAACCCTCGAAGTCCGTTGATTAAATGGTAACCTTCTCTTGAGCTATTCCCCAAGCTTTAGTTTGATCTCTACGAGTTCAATCCACTCCAAGCCCTTGAACGATCCAACGCCGAAAATACCGCGTCTCTACTTGCCACGCACCGGAAAAATGACCGGAACAACAACACTCGATTAACCTCTAATGTTACGGCTAGAATCAAGTGATGAAGCTTTTATTATTACACTCAAAGTGTATAATATATCTATCTCAATGTATCTTGAATTTTCTCCAAGAAAACTCAAGAACAAAAGTGAAGAAGATGATGAAGACTTGAAAAATGATTTTCTCTCTCACTTTCACTAAACTCACGGCTGGAAGCTTTTTAATCAAGAAGTGAGAGTTTTCAAAATCTTTAATATTATTTTCCTTCAACCACCTCAAATCACCTTTCTAAATAAAAATGAGATATGATATCTCAAAAGTCTTTAGTCATCAACCTACCAAGGATGAGACCAAGACAATGAGGTAAAAGTATGAGGTGGGGCAGCCTCTAGAAGGATTTGGACAAGTTCGGTCCGTTTCGGACTCCCGAGAGTCCAAACAGATAAACTCCGATTCCGTTCCGATGTATTTATATCGACTAATTAATCAAATTAATTAATCATATCAAATACATTATAACATAATTAATTTCTCCAAGAAATAATTATATTCATGAATTAAATTAATCACCCAGTAATATATTTAATTCATTAGGCCGTAAATTAATTTATCCAATAAATCAATTTGGACATCCAATGTCCCAAAATCAATTAGACATCCAATGTCCAATAAATTAGATATCCAATATCTAATATTTATAATGAGAGAACAAGCTCGATTCATTCCGTCGTCAATCCTAATGCGCGACTCGGTAGGTCCGTCTCAGTCAGCAATGGGAGGAACCAAAGAGTAGTAGCACCACCTAGCCCTGGGTGGCCTACACTGTACCGATCGAGAACGAATGATTGGGATCATTCAGAACCATTCTCCGTGAATACCAAGAAATGTATAAACCCTTCCTTCAAATGTCCCGATCAAGTTATAGGGTCACGGCTACCAAACCCCATCCGTACTTGACGCTATGCATGCGTTAATGCAACCGAGATCATCGAGCTCGTGTATCCAATACTGCCTAGCTCCAATGCTTTGGCCAAAGACTTATGATCTCATCTCCCAATAACCGCATAAGACATATAACCCGTTCACTAACGGAGAAAGAATTCTATCTTGGTATTCGCAGACTGCTACTTGCCCATCAAGATGCACGTCGAGGTTGACCCCCGCCTTCCGGTTTATAGGGTCGAACTACTCTAATGAAAATCTTGACGTCACAAGCACATCCCTACTAAATTCTCAAGTCGAAGGTTCACGAATACCTATCACAACCTTTCGATTCCATCATTGACTGTCCTGGAGTGAAATCCGTGTGACGAATCGAGGGTGAGTCGGTTCGAGTATACTAATCTAATTAACATACCTATAACGTGTGCTCCCACTAAACTTTAGTGTTCGACAGGCACTCTCCTTGTCGAAGAACACGTCATACAAGTCTTCACATAAACTTAACGCCCAGTCAAGTTTCATCGACTTGCGAATGATTAAGTATTTGAGCTATAAACCTTTCCAGTGCCGACCCCCTTATCCAATAAGGAGTGGAACGTTTTGCTCTCAAATACACGCACTAGTTTCTACATGTATATTTACGAGTTAAGAATGCCAGTAACTACCAGTAAATAATGAAACATTGCCTTACATAATTTATTTACATAATTACAAGTGCAATGCCCTCACTCAACATCCTCTGAGTGGCATTCGAGGGCATACTCCTAACAATCTCCCACTTGCACTCAATGCCACATACTATGGTATCTAATACCCATGTTCTCCAGATGACGCTCCAAGCTAGTCTGAGAAAGTGGCTTGGTCAGTGGATCGGCGACGTTGTCGGCCGAGTCTACTCTGTGCAGCATAATGTATCCTTGCGAACAAATTCTCTTACGAGATGATACTTCCTCTGAATATGTTTGGTGTTGTTGTGAAACCTCGGCTCCTCGGCTCGCGCTGACTCCGTCGTTGTCGCAAAGATGAACAGCAAATGGCTCAGCACATGGTATCACTTGAAGTTCTCCCAGAAACTTCTTAATCCAGAATCCTTCCTTGGAAGCCTCCGAGGTTGCTTGATACTCAGCCTGACAGGTGGAATCAGCAGTCGCGCTTTGCTTGGCGCTATGCCAAGATACTGCTCCTCCATTAAGAGTAAATATGTAGCCAGAAGTAGACATCGAGTCGTCCTTCAGTCCTTGGAAGTCCGAATCAGTGAATCCCACCACATCCAATTCTCCACCGCCATACATCAGAACCATATCTCTAGTCCTTCTTAAGTACTTGAGAACGTTCTTTACGGCAGTCCAATGTTCCCTACCTGGGTTTGCCTGAAACCTACTCACCACGCTTACAGCATGCGCGATGTCAGGTCTTGTACACAACATAGCATACATAAGGCTACCCACGGCCGAAGCACATGGTATATTACTCATTTCCTTTCGTTGTTCCTCATTTTGAGGACACATCTTCAAGGTGAGTTTTATTCCATGTCGCATCGGTAGGAACCCTCTTTTAGAATCATCCATCTTAAATCGCTTTAAGATTTTATCTATATAGAGGGCTTGGGAAAGACCTATTGTTCTCTTCGCTCTATCCCGGTAGAGTCGAATACCAAGAATATAGGTAGCTTCTCCCAAGTCTTTCATGGAGAAATTACTCAAAAGCCAACCTTTCACAGAACTGAGCATTCCCACATCATTTCCTATTAGTAGAATGTCATCTACATATAGTACTAAGAATGCGATCTTGCTCCCACTAACCCTCTTGTATACACAAGGTTCCTCCTCATTTTGCACGAAGTTAAACTCTTTGACTGCCTCGTCAAAATGAAGGTTCCAACTATGCGACGCTTGCTTTAGTCCATAAATGGAACGCTGAAGCTTGCACACTTTCTGAATATCGACTTCGGACACAAAGCCTTTAGGCTGCTCCATATAGATTTCTTCCTCGAGGAATCCATTAAGAAAAGACGTCTTTACGTCCATTTGCCATATCTCATAATCGTGGTAGGCAGCTATAGCAAGCATCATGCGAATAGACTTGATCATGGCTACGGGTGAGAAGGTATCGTGGTAATCGATCCCTTCCTTCTGGGTATAACCCTTTGCCACAAGCCTGGCCTTATAGGCGTCAACCTTGCCATCACCATCAGTCTTTCTCTTGTAGATCCACTTGTTCCCAATAGGCACTATGCCCTTGGGGCGGTCTACTAGAGTCCAGACCTGATTGACATGCATCGAGTCTATCTCAGCTTCCATAGCTTCACGCCATTTCGCGGAGTCTACATCCACCATCGCTTGGTCATAGGTCGTCGGGTCGGTCTCTTGGCTATCACTTGGAACCTCATGGAGACCCGCCTCCAAGTGCACAAGCCCATACCTCTCGTAAATGAGACACCCTACTAGACCTACGAGGTGGTTGTACTTGTGTTTCAGAAAGTTCGGTTCCAGTTTCTTGCACAGGTGTCTCTCGAGGAGTTTCATTGTATTCTTCTAAAGAAATACTTCTACCTGCTCCGCCTTCCTGAATGAACTCATCTTCCAGGAAGTGTGCTTGTAAAGCAACAACGATCCTTCGATCTTCGGGCATGTAGAATAGATATCCCATCGTCCCAGATGGGAATCCAATGAAACGTCCCTTCGCAGACCTAGCTTCCAACTTTTCCACCTTAGTCTTCTTGACATAGGCGGGACATCCCCAAATCCTAATATGATTAAGACTTGGTTTCCTTCCCTCCCACATCCCATGTGGAGTTTTAGGAACGGATTTGGAAGGACATCTGTTTAAGATATAAGCGGCAGTCAGGAGTGCATACCCCCATAGGTAAATTGGTAAGTCAGTATAGCCCAGCATGGAACGAACCATGTTCAACAAGGTCCGGTTCCTTCTTTCTGACACACCATTTAACTGAGGAGTACCTGGAGGTGTTAGTTGTGAAACTATTCCATGTTCCTTAAGGAACTCGTCAAACTCCGTACTCATATACTCGCCACCTCGGTCCGACCGAAGTGCTTTGATATGATTACCGCTTATTTCGACTAGGGCCTTGAATTCTGGAATTTCTCAATGGCCTCGGATTTATGTTTCATTAATTATACATAACCATACCTAGTATGATCATATGTAAACGTAATGAAATATTGATATCCGTCATGTGCTGCTTCAAAATCACCACATACGTAGGTATGGATTAATCCCGATTTATCGGCGGCTCTTTCAAATGTCCCTGTGAAGGGGGACTTAGTCATTTTGCCTTTAAGGCAAGATTCACAAGTAGGAAAGGGATCTGATCCCAATGGACCCATAAGTCCATCTTTTTCCATCTTGTAAACCTTGGTCTGACCAACATGACCAAGTCTAAGATGCCATTTTAAAACTTGATTGGTTTCATCCCTACCACGTTTTCTAGTCATAGTATTCACAACTACTTTGTTCTTTGAGATTTAGATGATACAATCCATTCAACAATGTAGCAAGACCTACTAGTTTATTTCTAAAATAAATTTTGTAGGAACCATCACCAATGAAAAATGAAAAGCCTTTTCGGTCCATGACGGAATGGATACAATGTTTTGTGCCCCTTGGGCAAAACAAGTACATCTTCTAAAGTCAAAACAAAGCCGGATTCTAAACCCAAAAGAAGTGATCCTATGTCGGTCGCCTCGACACTATGCCCGCTTCCGATTGTGATCATAACTTCTCCACTCCAAGCTTCCTACTTTGTTCCAGATCCCGATTCACGGTACAAATATGAGAACTAGCACCGTAATCCAAGATTCAGAAGTAGAAAATACAAAGAGCGTAACAATTTGTTTCCAAAACTAAAAGTTCTGTACCTGAAGTGCCATGAAGAATCGGACAGTCTCTAGCCCAGTGGCCCAGCTCACCGCACTTGAGACAAGCATCCTTCTTCTTCTTGTTCTTCGGAACCATCAGGGCCTTGCCCTTACCCTTAAGGTCCTTAACTTGTGGTCCAGTTTGCTTCTTGGTCTTTTTCTTCTTGTTCTTAGACTTCCGAAGTCCAGAATAAATCACAAGGGCAGACTCCTTCATTCACGAAGTCTTCATCTTAGACTGAGCGGTCACAAGTTTGTTCATTAGCCCAGCTAAATTACATGTAATATCATTGCAGTTGAAGTTCATAACAAACTGTGAGAAGGAATCAGGGAGAGACTGTAGGATAAGGTTGGTTTGGAGAGAAGTATCCATTTTAAAATCAAGAGCCTCCAATCTCTCGATCATGGATATCATTTTGAGGACATGTTCCCCAACTTTCTCACCTTCCTTCATCCTTGCACTGAACAGTTGCTTGGATATATCATATCTAGCAGTTCTGCTGTGCTCACCATAAAGTTCGGTTAAGTGAGATAGAATCTACCTAGCAGAAGTCATTTTCTAATAAGCTCTCTGAATCTCATTAGACATGGAAGCCATCATATAAGCACGGACTTTCACGTCATCCTTAACCCACTTTTCGTGGTTTTCAATCTCTTCCTGATTGGCTCGGGTCCGCACAGGAGGCGCCGGAATGTCCATATCCAAGATGTATCCCAGTGCCTCTATACTGAGGATAATCATCAGATTGCGGAGCCAATCCACAAAGTTAGGTCCCATTAAGGTGTTCTTTTCGAGTAGAATTGCGAGTGGATTCATTGTCATATTGAGATTTGTCTGCATTAAGTATAACAGATTAATTAGTGACTCATTCAATTATGTTCTGAGTATAGAATTAAGGTCTTTTCTATTCTTGTTACCCAGCTCCCACTATTTTTATCGGAATAACACACTCCTATGTGAAATCCGGAAGTATCGTCGCTCTACTTCATAGTGGTGATCGAGTTCTTTATAAATCTTAATAGAGGGAAACCAAACAGGTTTCTAGTCTATTAATTTTCATAAAGTGGTGTCCAACACCAACCCATCTAATGGATGATTCGATCTTCTTTTTCCCCTTGTTCACTCCCATCAACCTATACGGTTTCTATGGTTCGTGAACAAGTTAAGTTTATACCATCGACGCAATCGCCACAATTGAATCTTATCCGGCAACCTATCAGGTTTCTAGGGATAAAATTTGCTCCAACCGAAGGCATCCAATGCGCTCCCGGTAATTTATCCATCCTCCCCGAACGACTACCTTGATAACTCGAAAGCATAGCACATCCGGTTTGGATTTCAATTTCCCGAAAACTCGATGGAGGGAAGGAAAACCTTGAAACCTTATAAACTTAATAATTTATCGTGGGAGAATTTTCGCAATTAATGTTACACTTTGCACATTAATCATTTAAGCGCGTTTGTGGCATTCATACAATATGAAACAACCATTCACAACCTAGTTGCTACCAACATGTGGTTCATCGACCGTTCCTAGAAAACAAAAACTCCGTAATCTAATTACAAGTCTTCGTCTTGAATCTTCGTCTTCTCGAAATGGATCTTCCTCCGGTCTTCGTCATTACATATAAATTTTACATCGAAAATTGCATCCTAGATACAAACATTTCTAGTAAAATAAGTAGGCTCAAAACGGCCTTTACAACCCAATCGAATAAAACGAACGATTCAAAACTAAGTCCACGAACCACATCCCCATTCAAAAGCATTCATCCAATAAATACTATATAAATGGAAAGCGTAGAGATACATTGATCCAATCAACAATACGAACCGATCCAATCGATTCACACAATCGGTAATATGATAATGTTCAAAATAATTCGGTCGACCATAAATATTCCAATTAATCAAATTTCCCTTATAAAATGAAATACCATAAATCAATTTAGTCATATTAAATCCAATTTAACATGAGGGAGATTAATTTTCAATAATACACAAAAAAATCGAGCCGGGGCGAAAATGGCCTGCCATGGCCTGCCATGGCCGAGTCACTGCCGGCAGCCTGCCGGCCGGACACGGCCCGTGCCGAATGGCACGGTCGGGTCGTGCCGGCAGTGACCTAGACCTACCTGCCAGACTCGGCCGTGTCACCTGACACGGTCGAGTCACTTCGAGCCGCCGCCAGACACGGCCCGTGTCGCCGACACGGTCGGTCTGCGCTGGCTTTGGCCAGAATGCCGGACACGGACCGTGTCACCTGACACGGCCGAGTCACCCTGGCAGCTTCCTGCCCTTTGTCCGAAAAGTCGTCCGACGACAATTCGGAGCTCGATTTTCGATCGGATATCCAATATCAATATTTTTCAACATTCATATCTTCAATATAAATCATATTTCCAAGAAATTAAGATTTATATTTAGACATAAACTTACGAAAAATATAACTACAACGAACGTAAAAAATATATACCACGATTATGACTAAAATGATTCCAAATCATTCACCATCTAATCAAGCATTCCAAATGCCAATATCGTATATACGATCGCAAGACCTACGCTCCGATACCACTTTTGGGATTCGGTGCCTAAAAGGAAGGCCCAGCGGAAGCGGTAAAACGAAAATTAATTCGATCCGAATCCCTACGAGGATCGATCGAGCTACGTATATACGAATATATAAATGAAAAGCAAGAGTCGTAAGAAACTAACCCTCGAAGTCCGTTGATTAAATGGTAACCTTCTCTTGAGCTATTCCCCAAGCTTTAGTTTGATCTCTACGAGTTCAATCCGCTCCAAGCCCTTGAACGATCCAATGCCGAAAACACCGCGTCTCTACTTGCCACGCGCCGGAAAAACGACCGGAACAACAACACTCGATTAACCTCTAAGGTTACGGCTAGAATCAAGTGATGAAGCTTTTATTATTACACTCTAAGTGTTTAATATATCTCTCTCAATGTATCTTGAATTTTCACCAAGAAAACTCAAGAACAAAAGTGAAGAAGATGATGAAGACTTCAAAAATGATTTTCTCTCTCACTTTCACTAAACTCACGGCTGGAAGCTTTTTAATCAAGAAGTGAGAGTTTTCAAAGTCTTTAATATTACCTTCCTTCAACCACCTCAAATCACCTTTCTAAATAAAAATGAGATATGATATCTCAAAAGTCTTTAGTCATCAACCTACCAAGGATGAGACCAAGACAATGAGGGAAAAGTATGAGGTGGGGCAGCCTCTAGAAGGATTTGGACAAGTTCGGTCCGTTTCGGACTCCCGAGAGTCCAAACAGATAAACTCCGATTCCGTTCCGATGTATTTATATCGACTAATTAATCCAATTAATTAATCATATCAAATACATTATAACATAATTAATTTCTCCAAGAAATAATTATATTCATGAATTAAATTAATCACCCAGTAATATATTTAATTCATTAGGCCGTAAATTAATTTATCCAATAAATCAATTTGGACATCCAATGTCCCAAAGTCAATTAGACATCCAATGTCCAATAAATTAGATATCCAATATCTAATATTTATAATGAGAGAACAAGCTCGATTCATTCCATCGTCAATCCTAATGCGCGACTCGGTAGGTCCGTCTCAGTCAGCAATGGGAGGAACCAAAGAGTAGTAGCACCACCTAGCCGGATCGGTGGCCTACACTGCACTCGATCCGAGAACGAATGATTGGGATCATTCAAGAACCATTCTGTCGTGAATACCAGTAAACGTATAAACCCTTCTTTCAAATGTCCCGAACAAGTTATAGGGTCACGGTCAGTCAAACCCCATCTGTACTTGACGCTATGCATGCATTAATGCAAACCGAGATCATCGAGCTCTCGTGTATCTAATACAGCTAGCTCCAATGCTTTGGCCAAAGACTTATGATCTCATCTGCCAATAACCACATAGGACATATAACCCGTTCACTAACAGGAGAAAGAATTCTATCTTGGTATTCAGTAGGACCTGCTACTTGCCCATCAAGATGAACGTCGAGGTTGACCCCCGCCTTCCGGTTTATAGGGTCGAACTACTCTAATGAATATCTTGACGTCACAAGCACATCCCTACTAAATCCTCAAGTCGAAGGTTCACGAATACCTATCACAACCTTTCGATTCCATCATTGACTGTCCCGGAGTGAAATCCGTGTGACGAATCGAGGGTGAGTCGGTTCGAGTATACTAATCTAATTAACATACCTATAACGTGTGCTCCCACTAACCTTTAGTGTTCGACAGGCACTCTCCTTGTCAAAGAACACGTCATACAAGTCTTCACATAAACTTAACGCCCAGTCAACTTTCATCGACTTGCGAATGATTAAGTATTTGAGCTATAAACCTTTCCAGTGCCGACCCCCTTATCCAATAAGGAGTGGAACGTTTTGCTCTCAAATACACGGACTAGTTTCTACATGTATATTTACGAGTTAGGAATGCGAGTAACTACCAGTAAATAATGAAACATTCATTGCCTTATATAATTTATTTACATAATTACAAGTACAATGCCCTCACTCAACATCCTCCGAGTGGCATTCGAGGGCATACTCGCAACACGCCAAACTTTCTAAGTGTGAATTCTGGCTAAAGGAAGTAATGTTCCTCGTCCATGTGGTGTCAGCTAAAGGAGTCCGAGTAGATCCTCAGAAGATCGAAGCAGTTATGGATTGGAAGCCTCCAAAGAACGTGAAAGAAGTCCGGAGTTTCTTAGGACTTGCTGGATATTATCGTTGGTTCGTGGAAGGGTTTTCCAAAATTTCGCGCCCACTTACTCGACTCCTGCAGAAAACTCAAAATTTTGAGTGGAACGAATTGTGCCAGAATAGCTTTGATGAATTGAAAAAGAGATTGACGACAGCATCGATTTTAACACTTCCACAGGGAACTGGAGGATTTATAGTTTATAGTGATGCTTCGAACCAAGGACACGGATGTGTATTGATGCAGAATGATAAGGTGATCTCTTATGCGTCACGACAGCTGAAACCTTATGAAGTGAATTACCCAACACATGATTTGGAGCTAGCAGTAGTAGTTTTTGCTTTGAAAATCTAGAGACATTATCTGTACGGGACTCACTGTCAGATCTTTACGGATCACAAGAGTCTCAAATACATTTTCAGTCAGAAAGAGTTGAACATGCGGCAGAGAAGATGGTTAGAACTGATTAAAGACTACAACTTGGAGATTCTGTATCATCCAGGCAAAACAAATGTAGTGGCCGATGCACTCAGCCGCAAGTCTGTTGTAACACCCCCAATCCATTCAGGGATATTACACGTCGTAGACCCTCTCCTCGAGGATCTACCAGGCTGATAACTAAAATCAAACATCTACACATCGCCCTTAAGGCTAAAATGACTCAGTGGACCGATTTGGTATTTCAATAATTACATACAACTCAAATGTGACTCATGCCCACGCAGGGGTTAAAATACAACCACACCCGTACAACGGGAAAAATATACTGCAGCGGAAAAGAAAATACAACTAGACCAATACGACAGCAACGTATCCTCGTGTGATTAGTATCGTTCATCTTTCATCATCCTTCGTGCCGACCCTGTGCTATGCTCCAAAACCTGAATGCAAAAATAGATATCCACCCCCCGAATACTCGGGGGTTAGCAAAACTCCACTGTTTTACTAGTGCAAGTACAAAGTGCAAATACGAGCCATAAAATTCACATTTCACGAATAACAATAACCAGGAATCTTCAAAAATCCAAAAGTAACGAAAAGTACTTCCCGAGGCAAGAGTTTGGGTAAAACATTCCGACTCCGAAAGACCACAATTAAGGGGAAACAATTTATGAAACAACTTAAAATGCCATCGAGAGTTTAAATAGAAAACCATTTAGGATTATCGAATCATTCTCTTTCCAAAATTAACAGGGATCACAGCCCAAAGGTTTGCTTTCGCAAATAGAAAACCAACAGCAATACACAGGGTTAAAACCCACGTCACGTGTCTTCAGCGGACATAAAATCAATACAATATAATCACCCAAGATACGTAAACCTTGGTCACCAAAAATACAACACCAACTCGTGAATCCAGGGCTATACCATTGGATTCCCTTCGTGGCCCCGTCGGACCCTCCCAAGGTGAGAAGAATGCGTTTTCGAAATCATATACACCAACTCGTGAAGTTTTACTCGTGAATCCAGGGCTATACCATTGGACTCCCGTCGTGGCCCCGTCTAACCAACCCACGGTGAGTAAAATACATTCACTAAAACATACACACACACGTGTGAAGTTTTACTCGTGAATCCAGGGCTATACCATTGGACTCCCGCCATGGCCCCGTCGAACCAACCCACGGTGAGTAAACACATTGACAAACATAAGCAACCGCACTCGTAAATCCAGGGCTATACCATTGGACTCCCGCCGTGGCCCCGTCGAACCAACCCACGGTGAGCGAAATACATTCACACAATTAACACGTCACAACAAGGATATTCATATAATCCACCAAAGGCAACAAACACAAAGCACGACATAATCGTCAAATCACAACGCACCGAAATGAAACAATATACATCCACACGCAACACCAAGTGCACAAACACACCAAACATATCCACAGGAGTCACATACTCGTTCATGAAACACACCAATCACAAAACACACGCGGTTTTGAAAGAGGGCCTTTAACAAGGCTAACCAAATCTTTTGAAAACTCATTTCAAACAAACAAACAAACACACCAAGACGATCACCGATCATCATATCCACAAAACAAGAATAGTATGGACGAGGTACTTGCCTCGAATAAGAACAACGCGAAGAATCGATCGAAGTAGGTTGACACGAACCGACTACGAACCCGCCGACTCCACCGATCACCAACTCGCGTTCATAAACTACGAAGGACAATAACAAAAATGAAATGAATTTCCTAACACGACTTAAAGCTGTTGAATTCAAAGAACGAATGACGGAAGTTCAAGCGTTTCCCCCAAAACGGCCAAGAACACGATTCGTTCCGTCAAAACCCGAAAATGGAATTCCAAGTTAAAATATGGATATACAATCCATAGAATATGTTTAACAACATCATTTAACCACAATCGATCCATCAAAAAGGGATGAAAAACGAGATCGAGGACAAATCCCCCAAAAAGTCAACTCGAAGGAAATCAAGAAATATACTTCGATTCGACGAAGAAGAATGGATTAAATGATGTTAAACACAAGAATACTACCAAGATTAATCATACCCATCATGAATTAATCAACAACACGGAACGAATCGGACAAAAATGCAAAAACCCCCAAATTCTCCCAAAATAGGGTTCTAGGAAATCTCACCTTGATTCGCTGGATCAAAGGAGGTTATGGAGGGATTAATCGATGATATGAACTCCCAATCTTCGTGGATTAGTTGCTTGACAACATGTCTCCTGGATCGCCAAGTCTCCAGCCGCGAAGAGGAAAAGATGGAAATGAAAAACGGGTAAAAATATGGCTACTCTGTCATATTTATACAGGCACGGCCTAGCATGCGCTACACCTTCCGGACTAGCGCGCGCTAACGGGCAGCCTCGGCCGATAACCCTCGGCCGGGGCCCGCAAGGCCTGGCATCAAGACTCAACCGGCCGGATCTCGCCGCCCGGCCGCGATAGCGGCGGCTGCATGGATGCTAGCGTGCGCTAGCCGATTTGTCCGTAACCCTCTCGACCGAATCGCCTGCCAGTAACGTACGCTAGTCGGCCGACAGCGTGCGCTACGCCTGCCCACTAGCGCGCGCTACGCTCGGCGTAGCGTGCGCTACCTGTCGATCCTAACCGATTCCAGAACCCTAGGACTCCACCGTCCAGACCCGATAGCGTGCGTTAGGCCAGCCGGTAGCGTGCGCTACACCTGCCGGTTAGCGCGCGCATCCTTCCAGCCGTAGCGTGCGCTACGCCGGTTCCTGCCGCATCCGTCCGGCCGGTGCCCGCAATCGTCCGGCCAGTACCGCAACCGTCCGGCTAGTGCTCGAACACCAGGGCTCGACGACTCGATTTCCGAAAACGCACGGAACGAACACGACGAAAAGTTCGCGGACAACATCAATGACCCGGAATGAAAACATAATACCATAATTAGTCATACGCGACCAAGAAACGGGTCGAGGCAACAATTACAGATACGGATACCCGGAACTTTGGGTAAATTACAAAATGGCCCAAAACGCTCGAAAATCACGATACGTGATCGAATAACCAAACTGAAGTTCACAACACGTATAACAAAGTTAAACGGACTTACGGGAAACTCGAAACAGCAGTTTCGAATGAGATTCGCAAGAATCGAACTCAAGTGCGGAAAAGTCGCTAAAAAGCACGGAACTCAACAAAACGACACCGAAACGAACTCGGATGTCAAAAAGTGTAGAATTAATCATTCTCAAAATAATGAAACGATCATGAGTGAGTCATCAAAACAGACTTCCGCTGAAAAAAGAAAAAAAAAAGAAATTACCGGAAATCGAAAATTGCGGATATTACATTCTACCCTCCTTAAAAGAAGTTTCGTCCCGAAACTTAAAACAAGTAGGGAGAAGCAATATCCCACCAAGAAAACTCAACGAGATACGCAAGAAACGTGTAACTAACGCCCAACGGCGAAACGTTACAAACAACACAACGGAATATATGGTGTGAAAACACGCTCCACGACGACCAACACAACGTCGCCGTTAGGGATATAATAAAACCAACAAGTGACAAGCGTCAACAAACAGATAGTACAATCAAGTCGATTATCCGAACAGTCACAAAACACACGAACGAAAATCAATACGATTGACCAACCCAACGGTTCATCAATCAAAACGCGAGCCAAACGCTGAACAAATACGGAATTCCACCGCCTAAGGGTTGAAAGATCGAAAACGAGACTAATTTCCCGAACTGAAGGGAATTACGAAGGATCCTGAACGTTCACCAATCACGGAACGAGATCAATAAAAACCGAACAATCAAACGATCGAACCACAATGATCGAGACAACAAAAATCGAACAATCATGTCCGAAACACGAAGGATAATAGAATTCAAACAACAACTCCCAGGATGATCTGGTGAGAACAACAAGACGTGCATTCCCGTAAGATCCACAGGAAAGGGAATAGCGATTGAAAAGTCACAACGACAAACGAGTTATTCCGAAACAATACCACACTCGTTCGATCAACAAAAGCAAGGGGCAGGACAAGATCAGAAAATGTCAACGAACATAAACGAGTCGACAGAGTCGAGAATACAGAAGTTCAAAATCCGATCCACTACGAATAAAAGAACTACTAGAACCAAAAGATGTTGCTTCCGAACAAGGTTCACAAAAATCGAACCGAACATGGAAAAGTCACAGCGATACCAGATCGACCCAAAACAAGATCACAGTTCGTTCGAACGATGAAACTGAAATACAGAACAAGTTCAGAAGGTATCAACGAACACGAGAGAGTCGATAGACCTGAGACACAGGGAATGCAGAAGTCCAAAAACAATACGGGTATTACATTCGACTTCTTATAAAAGAAGGTCGTCCCCGCAACTCACAATAACGGAAACAAGGTAACAACACAAAAAGCAACCGATAGAAAAATCTCCCATGGGCCTCTCAGAACCGATCCTGATGTCTGTGCTGAAGAGCGAACTCCGAAAGTCTCGGTAGCCACCCGCAAATCAATTCGTGTCCCTCGAGTCCACACTCGAAATGTGTTACTGACGAGAAGGACAATTTGCACGTACATTCCCCCGACACATCACGGTTGAAATGCCTCAGCTCGGCATACCGAAAATACAAACGCTAGATAAAATGGAACGTAACATCACAAAACAACAAACCGGAGATGCCAACTCAGCACAACAAGGAATTATAACACATATAATATACAACGATTACCATCGTAAAGTAATACACACAAAAACACTACAACAACGACGGTATCCTTCGGCGACCTCAATGGCCCGAACGAGAACCAGCACATAATTACAAACATCATGAAACAATCATACATGTACACAAACGTACAAACCCAAGCTTTAACAACTCACACAGGTGCGATAACACGCAAGCCACCATGAAATGACAACATTAAAGATCGTCATCACACCTTCCCCGACCACAAGCAGGAAATGATGGGTTTTAAAAACGAAAACCACCTTATGAAAACAGTTTGGAAACACCAGTTGATCTTGAGTATTATTTTACAAAAAGTTGAACAAAAATCATTGTCGAGACTTTGAAAACCATCTTGCGTTTGATAAAACGAGGACACTTTCCTTTTTGTGAAAACTTTCAGAAATATCGGACCCTCGGGTCTAAGTATAAGTGTTTCTAAAACATTGAAAATATCTCAAAACATTTTGGTCCTCGAGGTAGAAGAATTTGGAAACATATTGTGGCACCTTGGAAGTACCACGAGAAAACGATTCATTTTAAAAGTACGTCTCGAAATTTATTTTCTAAGATACTCAAGTTTTTCAAAAATAATTCAATGGGCTAGAATGCCCAAAAATACTCATGTATCAATATTCGTTTAAACATATTATAATATATGCATCAAATCGCACAAAGTCAAGACAATACATGTCTTTTACCGGGAAGACAAACAGTCAATTATCACAGTAAAAAAGACATAAATAATGACAACACTCCTCATACAAACGAAATAAGAGAATCAAACGAACGCATCACGAAACCAAGAATCTACATAAAGGTTCCATCACTTAACACAAAATCAAACAAATAGCTCGTGTCACACGAGGCACAACACAAAGAAGGGAGACTTACTTCCACAGGTCGCACGAAGATGATGATCGCCCCTCGATACTAATCACGACCAACAAACTCAGACGACGCGTCGCGACACGACTCAGTCAGACAAAATCCGACGAGACAAAACTCAATAGACACCACTGACCCGACAGCCTAGGTTTCCACAACCTAAGCTCCGATACCATTTATGTAACACCCCCAATCCACTCAGGGATATTACACGCCGTAGACCCTCTCCTCGAGGATCTACCAGGCTGATAACTAAAATCAAACATATACACATCGCCCTTAAGGCTAAAATGACTCAATGGACCGATTTGGTCTTTCAATAATTACATACAACTCAAATGTGACTCATGCCCACGCAGGGGTTAAAATACAACCACACCCGTACAACGGGAAAAATATACTGCAGCGGAAAAGAAAATACAACTAGACCAATACGACAGCAACGGATCCTCGTGTGATTAGTATCGTTCATCTTTCATCATCCTTCGTGCCGACCCTGTGCTATGCTCTAAAACCTGAATGCAAAAATAGACATCCACCCCCCGAATACTCGGGGGTTAGCAAAACTCCACTGTTTTGCTAGTGCAAGTACAAACTGCAAATACGAGCCATACAATTCACATTTCACGAATAACAATAACCAGGAATCTTCAAAAATCTAAAAGTAACGAAAAGTACTTCCCGAGGCAAGAGTTTGGGTAAAACATTCCGACTCCGAAAGACCACAATTAAGGGGAAACAATTTATGAAACAGTTTAAAATGCCATCGAGAGTTTTAATAGAAAACCATTTAGGATTATCGAATCATTCTCTTTCCAAAATTAACAAGGGTCACAGTCCAAAGGTTTGTTTTCGCAAATAGAAAACCAACAGCAATACACAGGGTTAAAACCAATGTCACGTGTCTTCAGCGGATATAAAATCAATACAATATAATCGCCCAAGATACGTAAACCTTGGTCACCAAAAATACAACACCAACTCGTGAATCCAGGGCTATACCATTGGATTCCCTCCGTGGCCCCGTCGGACCCTCCCAAGGTGAGCAGAATGCGTTTTCGAAATCATATACACCAACTCCTGAAGTTTTACTCGTGAAACCAGGGCTATACCATTGGACTCCCGTCGTGGCCCTGTCGAACCAACCCACGGTGAGTAAAATACATTCACTAAAACATACACACACACGTGTGAAGTTTTACTCGTGAATCCAGGGCTATACCATTGGACTCCCGCCGTGGCCCCATCGAACCAACCCACGGTGAGTAAACACATTCACAAACATAAGCAACCGCACTCGTGAATCCAGGGCTATACCATTGGACTCCCGCCGTGGCCCCGTCGAACCAACCCACGGTGAGTGAAATACATTCACACAATTAACACGTCACAACAAGGATATTCATACAATCCACCAAAGGCAACAAACACAAAGCACGACGTAATCGTCAAATCACAACGCACCGAAATGAAACAATATACATCCACACGCAACACCAAGTGCACAAACACACCAAACATATCCACATGAGTCACATACTCGTTCATGAAACACACCAATCACAAAACACACGCGGTTTTGAAAGAGGGCCTTTAACAAGGCTAACCAAATCTTTTGAAAACTCATTTCAAACAAACAAACAAACACACCAAGACGATCACCGATCATCATATCCACAAAACAAGAATAGTATGGACGAGGTACTTGCCTCGAATAAGAACAACGCGAAGAATCGACCAAAGTAGGTTGACACAAACCGACTACGAACCCGCCGACTCCACCGATCGCCAACTCGCGTTCATAAACGACGAAGGACAATAACAACAATGAAATAAATTCCCTAACACGACTTAAAGCCGTTGAATTCAAAGAACGAATGACGGAAGTTCAAGCATTTCCCCCAAAACGGCCAAGAACACGATTCGTTCCGTCAAAACCCGAAAATGGAATTCCAAGTTAAAATATGGATATAAAATCCAAAGAATATGTTTAACAACATCATTTAACCACAATCGATCCATCAAAAACGGATGAAAAACGAGATCGAGGACAAATCCCCCAAAAAGTCAACTCGAAGGAAATCAAGAAATATACTTCGATTCGATGAAGAACAATGGATTATATGATGTTAAACACAAGAATACTACCAAGATTAATCATACCCATCATGAATTAATCGACAACACGGAACGAATCGGACAAAAATGCAAAAAACCCCCAAATTCTCCCAAAATAGGGTTCTAGGAAATCTCACCTTGATTCGCTGGATCAAAGGAGGTTATGGAGAGATTAATCGATGATATGAACTCCTAATATTCGTGGATTAGTTGCTTGACAACATGTCTCCTGGATCGCCAAGTCTCCAGCTGCGGAGAGGAAAAGATGGAAATGAAAAACGGGTGAAAATATGGCTACTCTGTCATATTTATACAGGCACGGCCTAGCGTGCGCTACACCTTCCGGACTAGCACGCGCTAACGGGCAGCCTCGGCCAATAACCCTCGGTCGGGGCCCGCAAGGCTCGGCATCAAGACTCACCGCCGGCCGGATCTCGCGCCGCCCGACCGCGAGAAGCGGGCCGCGCGGATGCTAACGTGCGCTAGCCGATCTGCCCGTAACCCTCGATCGAATCGCCGGCCAGTAACGTACGCTAGCCGGCCGACAGCGTGCGCTACGCCTGCCGACTAGCACGCGCTACGCTCGGTGTAGCGTGCGCTACGCCTGCCGACTAGCGCACGCTACGCTCGGTGTAGCATGCGCTACCTGCCGATCCTAACCGATTCCAGAACCCCAGGACTCCACCGTCTGCACTGGAGCATAGCAGGCGTTAAAGCCAGGTGCGTGGCGCTACACTCGGTTAGCGCACGCAGCCTTTCGGCCGTAGCGTGCGCTACGCCGGTTCCTTCCGCATCCGTACGGCCGGTGCCCGCAATCGTCCGGCCAGTCCCGCAACCGTCCGGCCAGTGCTCGAACACCAGGGCTCGACGACTCGATTTTCGAAAATGCACGGAACGAACATGACGAAAAGTTCGCGGACAACATCAACGACCCGGAATGAAAACATAATACCATAATTAGTCATACGCGACCAAGAAACGGGTCGAGGCAACAATTACAGATACGGATACCCGTAACTTTGGGTAAATTACAAAATGGCCCAAAACGCCCGAAAATCACGATACGTGATCGAATAGCCAAACTAAAGTTCACAACACGTATAAAAAAGTTAAACGGACTTACGGGAAACTCGAAACAGCAGTTTCGAATGAGATTCGCAAAAATCGAACTCAAGTGCGGAAAAGTCGCTAAAAAGCACGGAACTCAACAAAACGACACCGAAACGAACTCGGATGTCAAAAAGTGTAGAATTAATCATTCTCAGAATAATGAAACGGTCATGAGCGAGTCATCAAAACGGACTTCCGCTGAAAAAAGAAAAAAAAAAGAAATTACCAGAAATCGAAAAATGCGGATATTACATTCTACCCTCCTTAAAAGAAGTTTCGTCCCGAAACTTAAAACAAGTAGGGAGAAGCAATATCCCACCAAGAAAAATCAACGAGATACACAAGAAACGCGTAACTAACGCCCAACGGCGAAACGTTACAAACAACACAACGGAATATATGCTGTGAAAACACGCTCCACGACGACCAACACAACGTCGCCGTTAGGGATATAATAAAACCAACAAGTGACAAGCGTCAACAAACAGATAGTACAATCAAGTCGATTATCCGAACAGTCACAAAACACACGAACGAAAATCAATACGATTGACCAACCCAATGGTTCATCAATCAAAACGCGAGCCAAACGCTGAACAAATACGGAATTCCACCGCCTAAGGGTTGGAAGATCGAAAACGAGACTAATTTCTCGAACTGAAGGGAATTACGAAGGAGCCTGAACGTTCACCAATCACGGAACGAGATCAATAAAAACCGAACAATCAAACGATCGAACCACAATGATCGAGACAACAAAAATCGAACAATCATGTCCGAAACACGAAGGATAATAAAATTCAAACAACAACTCCCAGGATGATCTGGTGAGAACAACAAGACATGCATTCCCATAAGATCCACAGGAAAGGGAATAGCGATTGAAAAGTCACAACGACAAACGAGTTATTCCGAAACAATACCACACTCGTTCGATCAACAAAAGCAAGGGGCAGGACAAGCTCAGAAAATGTCAACGAACATAAACGAGTCGACAGAGTCGAGAATACAGAAGTTCAAAATCCGATCCACTACGAATAAAAGAACTACTAGAACCAAAAGATGTTGCTTCCGAACAAGGTTCACAAAAATCGAACCGAACTCGGAAAAGTCACAGCGATACCAGATCGACCCAAAACAAGATCACAGTTCGTTCGAACGATGAAACTAAAATACAGAACAAGTTCAGAAGGTATCAACGAACACGAGCGAGTCGATAGACCTGAGAAACACGAAATGCAGAAGTCCAAAAACAATACGGGTATTACATTCGACCTCTTATAAAAGAAGGTCGTCCCCGCAACTCATAATAACGGAAACAAGGTAACAACACAAAAATCAACCGATAGAAAAATCTCCTATGGGCCTCTCAGAACCGATCCTGATGTCTGTGCTGAAGCGCGAACTCCGAAAGTCTCGGTAGCCAATTCGCAAAACTGAATTCGGTGTCCCTCGAGTCCACACTCGAAATGTGTTACTGACGAGAAGGACAATTTGCACGTACATTCCCCCGACACATCATGGTTGAAATGCCTCGGCTCGGCATACCGAAAATACAAACGCTAGATACAATGGAACGTAACATCACAAAACAACAAACCGGAGATGCCAACTCAGCATAACAAGGAATCATAACACATATCATATACAACGATTACCATCGTAAAGTAATACACACACAAACACTACAACAACGACGGTATCGTTCGGCGACCTCAACGGCCCGAACGAGAACCAGCACATAATTACAAACATCATGAAACAATCATACATGTACACAAATGTACAAACCCAAGCTTTAACAACTCACACAGGTGCGATAACACGCAAGCCACCACGAAATGACAATATTAAAGATCGTCATCACACCTTCCCCGACCACAAGCAGGAAATGATGGGTTTTAAAAACGAAAACCACCTTATGAAAACAGTTTGGAAACACCAGTTGATCTTGAGTATTATTTTACAAAAAGTTGAACAAAAATCATTGTCGAGACTTTGAAAACCATCTGGCGTTTGATAAAACGAGGACACTTTCCTTTTTGTGAAAACTTTCAGAAATATCCGACCCTCGGGTCTAAGTATAAGTGTTTCTAAAACATTGAAAATATCTCAAAACATTTTGGTCCTCGAGGTAGAAGAATTTGGAAACATATTGTGGCACCTTGGAAGTACCACGAGAAAACTATTCATTTTAAAAGTACGTCTCTAAATTTATTTTCTAAGATACTCAAGTTTTTCAAAAATAATTCAATGGGCTAGAATGCCCAAAAATGCTCATGTAACAATATTCGTTTAAACATATTATAATATATGCATCAAATCGCACAAAGTCAAGACAATACATGTCTTTTAATGAAGACAAACACCAATTATCACAGTCAAAAAGACATAAATAATGACAACACTCCCCATACAAACGAAATAAGAGAATCACACGAACGCATCACGAAACCAAGAATCTACATGAAGGTTCCATCACTTAACACAAAATCAAACAAATAGCTCGTGTCACACGAGGCACAACACAAAAAAGGGAGACTTACTTCCACAGGTCGCACGAAGATGATGATCGCCCCTCGATACTAATCACGACCAACAAACTCAGACGACGCGTCGCGACACGACTCAGTCAGACAAAATCCGACGAGACAAAACTCAATAGACACCACTGACCCGACAGCCTAGGTTTCCACAACCTAAGCTCCGATACCATTTATGTAACACCCCCAATCCACTCAGGGATATTACATGCCGTAGACCCTCTCCTCGAGGATCTACCAGGCTGATAACTAAAATCAAACATCTACACATCGCCCTTAAGGCTAAAATGACTCAGTGGACCGATTTGGTCTTTCAATAATTACATACAACTCAAATGTGACTTATGCCCACGCAGGGGTTAAAATACAACCACACCCGTACAACGGGAAAAATATACTGCAGCGGAAAAGAAAATACAACTAGACCAATACGACAGCAACAGATCCTCGTGTGATTAGTATTGTTCATCTTTCATCATCCTTCGTGCCGACCCTGTGCTATGCTCCAAAACCTGAATGCAAAAATAGACATCCACCCCCCGAATACTCGGGGGTTAGCAAAACTCCACTGTTTTGCTAGTGCAAGTACAAAGTGCAAATACGAGCCATACAATTCACATTTCACGAATAACAATAACCAAGAATCTTCAAAAATCCAAAAGTAACGAAAAGTACTTCCTGAGGCAAGAGTTTGGGTAAAACATTCCGACTCCGAAAGACCACAATTAAGGGGAAACAATTTATGAAACAGTTTAAAATGCCATCGAGAGTTTTAATAGAAAACCATTTAGGATTATCGAATCATTCTCTTTCCAAAATCAACAGGGGTCACAGCCCAAAGGTTTGTTTTCGCAAATAGAAAACCAACAGCAATACACAGGGTTAAAACCCACGTCACGTGTCTTCGACGGACATAAAATCAATACAATATAATCCACCAAGATACGTAAACCTTGGTCACGAAAAATACAACACCAACTCGTGAATCCAGGGCTATACCATTGGATTCCCTTCGTGGCCCCGTCGGACCCTCCCAAGGTGAGCAGAATGCGTTTTCGAAATCATATACACCAACTCGTGAAGTTTTACTCGTGAATCCAGGGCTATACCATTGGACTCCCGTCGTGGCCCCGTCGAACCAACCCACGGTGAGTAAAATACATTCACTAAAACATACACACACACGTGTGAAGTTTTACTCGTGAATCCAGGGCTATACCATTGGACTCCCGCCGTGGCCCCGTCGAACCAACCCACGGTGAGTAAACACATTCACAAACATAAGCAACCGCACTCGTGAATCCAGGGCTATACCATTGGACTCCCGCCGTGGCCCCGTCGAACCAACCCACGGTGAGCGAAATACATTCACACAATTAACACGGCACAACAAGGATATTCATACAATCCACCAAAGGCAACAAACACAAAGCACGACGTAATCGTCAAATCACAACGCACCGAAATGAAACAATATACATCCACACGCAACACCAAGTGCACAAACACACCAAACATATCCACAGGAGTCACATACTCGTTCATGAAACACACCAATCACAAAACACACGCGGTTTTGAAAGAGGGCCTTTAACAAGGCTAACCAAATCTTTTGAAAACTCATTTCAAACAAACAAACAAACACACCAAGACGATCACCGACCATCATATCCACAAAACAATAATAGTATGGACGAGGTACTTGCCTCGAATAAGAACAACGCGAAGAATCGACCGAAGTAGGTTGACACGAACCGACTACGAACCCGCCGACTCCACCGATCGCCAACTCGCGTTCATAAACTACGAAGGACAATAACAACAATGAAATGAATTCCCTAACACGACTTAAAGCCGTTGAATTCAAAGAACGAATGACGGAAGTTCAAGCGTTTCCCCCAAAACGGCCAAGAACACGATTCGTTCCGTCAAAACCCGAAAATGGAATCCCAAGTTGAAATATGGATATACAATCCATAGAATATGTTTAACAACATCATTTAACCACAATCGATCCATCAAAAACGGATGAAAAACGAGATCGAGGACAAATCCCCCAAAATGTCAACTCGAAGGAAATCAAGAAATATACTTCGATTCGACGAAGAACAATGGATTAAATGATGTTAAACACAAGAATACTACCAAGATTAATCATACCCATCATGAATTAATCAACCACACGGAATGAATCGGACAAAAATGCAAAAACCCCCAAATTCTCCTAAAATAGGGTTCTAGGAAATCTCACCTTGATTCGCTGGATCAAAGGAGGTTATGGAGGGATTATTCTATGATATGAACTCCCAATCGTCGTGCATTAGTTGCTTGACAACATGTCTCCTGGATCGCCAAGTCTCCAGCCGCGGAGAGGAAAAGATGGAAATGAAAAACGGGTGAAAATATGGCTACTCTGTCATATTTATACAGGCACGGCCTAGCGTGCGCTACACTTTCCGGACTAGCGCGCGCTAACGGGCAGCCTCGCCCGATAACCCTGGCCGGCCCGCAAGGCCCGGCATCAAGACTCAATCGCTTGGCCGATCTCGCCGCCCGACCGCGATAGCACGCTGGCGCGGATGCTAGCGTGGCGCTAGCTAACTGGCCCGTAACCTCTCGATCGAATCGCCTGCCAGTAACGACGCTAGCCGGCCGACAAAGATGCGCTACGCCGCCGACTAGCGCGCTATGCTCGGCGTAGCGTGCGGCGCTACCCGCCGATCCTAACCGATTCTGTAACCCCGTGACTCCACCGTCCTGCACTGGAGAAGGCGTTAGGCGGCAGAAGCGTGGCGCTACACTGCCGTTAGCGCGCAGCCTTTCCGTCTCAGAAGCGTGCGCTTACGCGGTTCTCGCGCATCCGCTCAGCCTCGGTGCCCGCAATCGTCCGGGCCCCGCAACTGTCCTGGCCAGTTGCTCGAACACTGTGGCTCGACGACTCGATTTCCGAAAACGCACGGAACGAACACGACGAAAAGTTCGCGGACAACATCAACGACCCGGAATGAAAACATAATACCATAATTAGTCATACGCGACCAAGAAACGGGTCGAGGCAACAATTACAGATACGGATACCCGTAACTTTGGGTAAATTACAAAATGGCCCAAAACGCCCGAAAATCACGATACGTGATCGAATAACCAAACTGAAGTTCACAACACGTATAACAAAGTTAAACGGACTTACGGGAAACTCGAAACAGCAGTTTCGAATGAGATTCGCAAGAATCGAACTCAAGTGCGGAAAAGTCGCTAAAAAGCAAGGAACTCAACAAAACGACACCGAAACGAACTCGGATGTCAAAAAGTGTAGAATTAATCATTCTCAGAATAATGAAATGGTCATGAGCGGGTCATCAAAACGGACTTCCGCTGAAAAAAGAAAAAAAAAAGAAATTACCGGAAATCGAAAATTGCGGATATTACACCTGTTTCTATCCAGATGCTAGAGACTCTGACCTCCCAACTCAGCATTCAACGAGAGATGATTCGAGAAGGAATTGAAGTATGGTTACAAAGAGTCCAAGGACAACGGTGTGTGATGGAAATAACTTCATCGTTAACCGAGGAAATCAAATCTAAGCAGACAGATGATCCTCTGATGATTCGGTTAAGTGATAAAGTGATTAAGGGGAAGGCCCCCATATTTGTAATTCATGATGATGGAGTTTTGAGATTTCATAACCGACTTTGCGTTCCCGATGTCGATGTTCTGAAACAGACAATTATGAAAGAAGCTCATAGCTCGCCCTATTCTATCGACCCGGGCACCAGTAAGATGTACAAGGACTTGAAGCAGAATTTCTGGTGGGACAACATGAAGAAAGATGTAGCGGATTATGTTTCGAAATGCTTAACTTGTCAGTAGGTTAAGATCGAGCATCAACGACCTGCCGGGGTGTTGAAGCCGCTCCCGATTCCTGAATAGAAGTGGAAAGACATATCGATGGACTTTATCACTAGTATGCCGAGAACCAAGACAGTAATGAACATGATTTGGGTGATAGTTGATCGTTTAACCAAATCAGCTCATTTTCTAGGCATTAAGGACACGTGGGGACCAGAGAGGTTGGCACGAGTATTTATTTCAGAGATAGTCCGATTGCATGGTACGCCGAAGAGCATTATTTCTGACCGAGATGGTCGCTTTGTATCGTATTTTTGGAAAGCAGTTCATGAGGCCTTGGGGACCGAATTGAACTTCAGCACAGCTTATCACCCGCAGAATGACAGACAATCCGAAAGGACCATTCAAACGGTGGAAGACATGCTAAGGGCCTATGCCTTAGATTGGTCAAACTATTGGGAAATTCATCTACCGTTGATTGAATTTACCTACAACAATAGTTGGTATGCTTCCATTAAGATGGCACTGTTTGAGGCATTATACGGGAGGAGGTGCAGATCGCCCCTATGTTGGGACGATTCATCAGACTTGATCGGGACAGAACCACAGTTGATCGTGCAGACACGAGAGAAGATAGCCTTGATTCGTGAAAGGTTGTTGACCGCCTAGAGTCGACAGAAATCTTATGCAGACGTATGTCGTCGCCCATTGGAGTTCAGTAATGGAGACCATGTACTTTTAAAAGTTTCTCCTACTTGAGGAATCTTTCATTTTGGAAGGAAGGGAAAGCTGAGTCCGAGATATATCGGACCATTCGAGATCCTTGAGAGAGTTGGAGAGTTGGCATACAGATTGGCATTGCCGCCGTCGTTGAGCCATTTTCATAACGTGTTCCACGTATCCCGGTTATGGAGATATATACCGGATCCTAGTCATGTCATTGATTTCGGTGAGATCGAAGTCGCTCAGGATGGAACATTTGAAGAAAGACCAGTCAAGATACTCGAGAGTCGAGTTAAGCAGTTGAGAAACAAACCAATCATTTTGGTCAAAGTTCAATGGTCACGCCACGGAGTGGAAGAAGCCACCTGGTAAACGGAAGATAGCATGAAGTCCAGATATCCAGAGTTATTTTCGTCTTGAGTTTCGGGACGAAACTCCTTTTTAGTAGGAGAGTATGTAATATCCGGATTTATTATTGTGTATTTCATCTGTTTTCGAACCCTGTATTATTCGGATTTGTGATCTCGATAATTAGAGTATGATATTTCTCACATTGGTATCTTTGTACATAAGTATATCGTCATGCAAAATTTCTCATGTGAACTTGTGATAGCGCACGCTAAGAATGTAGCTTAACGCGCGCTATCGGATACAACTAGCGCACGCTAAGAATATAAGATTTGCATGCGCTAGGCAGTCAATTATTGAACTAGGTGGCTAGCACATGCGCCAGCCGGGACATGGGTCCAGATAAGATTCCCATGGACAAACCTGGACAGATTTGGAGTCAACGCTTATTAGCGTGCGCTAAGATTGTATGGTAGCGTGCGCTAATTAGCTAAAGTGCAGAAATGTTATAAATGGGACAGCAACCCATTTTTGGCTTACATTTCCTTCGTTTATTCTTCGTTCTTGATAGACCAGAGAACAATATATCCTCCTTACACATTTAGAACACATCCACTTGATCATTGGAGATTGAATGTCACTTGTGTTTGATCATTGGAGTGGAGAAACGTATTGATTTGGCAAACAAGCAACCGGAGCCAAATTCTACTTGTTGTCTCGGTGTTTTTCTTCATCTTAAGGTATGTTACACTACTTTCAACCTTGAATTCATGTTCTTAAGGATATGAAGATTATGCTATCAAGATATTGAGTTTCATTGGTGATTTATCCAAACCACATCATGTTTAAGAGATTGAGATGATTATGCTTTAAGTACCTTGGTTAAGAACATCATAATTTGAATCTTGTTATGATGAACAAGTAGAGGAAGTTTCTGACATTGGTAATCCGAATCTAGAAGGTGTCTTCATAGTTACCACGGACTTGACTTTAACATCATTATTGTTGGACGAATCTAAGAGATTGATCATGGAAGGATTGATCTGGTAAAGATGGAGTGTTAAACAAACTACAAGATGATAGTTTTGATTGATATAAGTATTGATATCGACCGTTATGCCTTCCGAATTACGCATGTAGAATTGTAATCGAAATGGAATATGGTTTTATGATGATATACGTATTCTTGAATTTGAAGTTGTTGTTATCCGTAAGATCACTCATAAACCGTATGAGCATGATATGCATGGAGTTGACCTGTATTAACACTGACGAATTCATGAGTTTCATCACCATTAGATCAAGTTTGCTTCCCAGTAATGATACTGCCATGCACGCTTAGCGTGCGCTGAGATTTGTGAATTAACGTGCGCTATCGGGTATTTTTAGCGTACGCTACGATTGGAACTTAGCATGCGTTAAGTCATCGGGCGAGTCAGTCGACTGATCAGTGAGGTACTGACCGCGCATGGTTAGCGTATGCTAGGCTGCATGTAATAGCGTGCGCTAATGAGTAGCCTTAACGTACGCTACATAGTATACGTAGCGTGCGTTAAGCAAGCCAGACAGATTTCATTTTAAGAATTTCCGACCGTAATTTGGATTGTTAGATGTTCATTCGACTTGAGATGAATTCTATAATATTTCTTTTGTTAAGGTTTGAGCTTGTTACGTGATTGACCGAAGCGACGACCTTCGAGTGTTTTGTTTTTGTGGAAGTATTGTTCTTGTCTTCGAAGCGAGGCAAGTACCTTATTTGTTTTACGAATTGATGTTATACATATTGTCGTGCATATATGTCGGTGTTGTATGTCCACCTCATGTTGGTCCGACGGGATCATCGGGGGATCTATGCTAGCATGCGCTGGATCATTGGACGGGTTTTTCCACCACGGGTTGCTTTGACGGGATCATCGTGGGTTCTAGGCAGTGAACGCTGGATCGTCGGAATTACCATGTGTATGTTATGATATCATGTTGTGATTATCAATTGTGTATGTTATTTATAAGTTTCTCGTAAGAGAAGACTCGTTGGAATTTTGTCACTTACGTTATTATTATTCTTCGTGAGATGTTGAATAATATGTTGTGTTACTTGTGTTGGGATTCCGAAAATAAAACGAAATACGCAGCGGAAATAAATACGAATCCCAAACAGGATCGATCAAGTAACGTATATACGAAAAAAAAATACAAAGATAAAGATTCATACCCTTGAAGCCTTTGAAATAAATCTTCGTAAAGTGTAGACGATGATCACGATCCCGTCCCGATCACGAAATTCCTTCGTTCCAAGCACCGAAAATTCGAAGCCTCTACTTCACACGCGTCGGAAGTTGCCCGGAAAATTCGACGTAACTTCGTTCTCCAAGAACACGGCTAGGAAGTTACCGTAGGAATTTTCTCTCTATTTTTTCTTGAATTCCTTTCACCTCTAAGATGAAAATTGGAAAAAAAAAATTCTCTCCCTTCCTCACTTAATGCTCTCGGCAGGCAGCTCTCAATTCCAACAATATGATGTGAAGTCTTCTTTTTAAACATGAGAGTTGGTAATATTATATCTCTATAATAACAACTCATAATGTAATAATAATTATGAGAGAAAAGAATCTCCATACATTATTACAAAGACAAGACAATCACTACAACATGCAAAAGTGATGAGCCATGTGAGGGGGCATGGAGGAATTTTCTAGAAACGAGCCGAATCACTCGGCTCGTGTATCGGCTGCTCGTCAAACGACTCCGTTAAATACACTCCGTTTAATCACCAATGTATTTATATTAATTAATTAATCTAATTAATTAATAATATCAAATACAAATATATTTCTCTAAGAAATATAATTTATGAATTAAATTAATCACCCTAAGAACTTAATTTTAATTCATAAGACCGCTATTTTGATTTATCTAATAAATCATAATTAGATATCCAATATCTAATATTTATAGAGAGATAATAAATTCACATTTATCCGTCAACGCTCCCGATGCGCGACTCGTAGGTCCGTCTCGGCCCGGCATTGGGAGGAACTAATGAGTGCGGGCAAGACTTAGCCACTAGCGGGCCGCATCAGTAAACCCCGATCGAGAACGAATGAAGGGATCATTCCATAACCATTATGTCGTGAATACTATATACGTATAGACCCTTTATCAGATGTCCCGGTCAAGTCTTCGGGTCACGGTAAAGTCAAACCCTACTATTGACTAGACTCTATACATGTGTTAATGCAAATCAAGACCGACTGATGTATCTAATACGACTATATCAGAATGCTTTGGCCAAAGACTCATGATCTTATTTGCCATTAACCGTATAGGACATACGCCTGCTCACTAACAGGAGATAAAATCCTTTCTTGGCATACAGTAAAGACTGCTACCTGCCCGTATAGTCCGCACTTCGAGGTCGACTCAGCAATTAAGCAAATGAGTCTAACTACTCTAATGACAAACTAAACATCACAGGCACATCTTCTACTGAATCCTCAAGTCAAAGGTCCACATACACTATCACAACCTTTTGATTCGTCATCGACTCTTCGAGAGTGAATACCGTGTGACTGAATCGAGTATGAGTCGTGTTCGAGTATACTGGTCCCACCAATATACTTTATAACTATGCTATCAAGACGTGTACACGTCCTAGCATCAGTTATACAAGTCTTATTAAAACTTAATGCCCATTTAAGTTTATTGACTTATAACGATTTTCGTAAATAAAATTTAAACACTTACATTGCATTTTCTCTTCTCCCATAACGAGAATGGAATGTTCAGTTTATTTACATGGACTTCACTTCAATGTTTACCAAGTCAAGAATGCAATTGAAATACAATAAACAGTGAATGAATCGAATTGCCTTTTTATTATTTATTCCATAATTACAAGTACAATGCCCCTACTCTCTCATCCCCTGAGTGGCATTCGAGGACATATTCCTAACAATCTCCCACTTTCACTCAATGCCACACATCATGATATCCAATACCCATGTTCTTCAGATGTCTATCCAAGACGGCCTGAGATAATGGCTTAGTCAGCGGGTCAGAGACATTGTCTTCTGAGTCTACTCTTTCCAATGAAACATATCCTTTTTCCACCATCTCTCGAACGATGTGGTACTTTCTCTCTATATGCTTGGTGTTGTGGTGAGCCCTCGGCTCCTTGGCTTGGGCGACAGCTCCATCATTATCACAGAATAGTGATATAGGCAACTCCGCGTTAGGCACCACTTGAAGTTCTTGTATAAACTTCTGCATCCAAAATGCTTCTTTGCTAGCCTCTGAGGCGACTTGATACTCGCTTGGCGGTGGAATCTGCAGAGCGGTTTGCTTGGAGCTTCTCCAAGATCTTGCTCCTCCATTGAGAGTAAATAAATACCTGGATGTCGACTTAGAGTCGTCATTGTCTCCTTGAAAATCGAGAATCGGTGAATCCAATCACCTTCGATTATCCACCACCATAAGTAAGAACTAAATCTCTAGTTCTTCTTATGTACTTAAGAATGTTCTTTACGGCAGTCAATGTTCCCTTCCGTTTGCTTGAAATCGACTTACCATACTCACAGCGTAGGCTAAGTCCGGTCTCGTACACAACATAGCATACATGAGGCTACCCACTGCCGAGTCATAGGGTACCTTACTCATCTCTCTCTGGTCTTCCTCACTTTGAGGACACATTTTCGTGGTGAGATGAATTCCATGTCGCATGGGAAGGAACCCTCTTTTAGATTCATCCATCTTGAATCTTCTCAGGATTTTATCGATATAAAGGGCTTGGGAAAGTCCTATCATTCTTCGCGGTCTATCTCTGTAAAGACGGATCCCTACAATATAGGAAGCTTCTCCCAAGTCTTTCATGGAGAACGTTTTAGAAAGCCAAGCTTTCACAGTGCTGAGCATTACTATGTTATTTCCTATAAGTAGAATATCATCTACATATAGTACTAAGAACGCAATGTTGCTCCCACTGATCTTTTTGTAAACACACGGTTCCTCCTCATTTCGTTCGAAGTCAAAGTCCTTAACTGCTTCGTTAAATCAAAGGTTCCAACTCCGAGAAGCTTGCTTCAGACCATAAATGGCTCGTTGCAGCTTACACACTTTATGAATATTAACTTTGGACACAAAACCTTTAGGCTGTTCCATATAGATTTCCTCCTCGAGGTATCTATTTAGAAAAGCCGTTTTGACATCCATTTGCCATATTTCATAATCATAATAGGCAGCAATGGCAAGCATCATGCGAATCGACTTTATCATAGCTACGGGCGAGAAGGTATCATGATAATCGATTCCTTCCCTTTGGGTATAACCCTTTGCCACAAGCCTGGCCTTATAGGCATCAACCTTGCCATCCCCATCAGTCTTTCTCTTATAGATCCATTTATTTCCAATAGTCATCATGCCAGTTGGAAGATCTACTAGAGTCCAGACCTGATTGGTATGCATTGAGTCTATCTCAGCTTCCATTGCTTCTTGCCATTTATCAGAGTCTACATCCACTATCGCTTGGTCATAGGTGACAGGGTCGTTTTCCGCATCGTGTGTGTCGTGGAGACCCAGTTCCTCGACATGTGTATAGCCATACCTCTCAGGTAAGTGAGATACCCTATCAGACCTTCGAAGTGGAGGTTGTGTTACAATAGGTTCGGTTCTTGATCCCTGATCATATGTCTCCTTAGGAGTTTCATTATGCTCTTCCAAAGAGATATTTCTACCCGAGCCACCTTCCTGAATGAATTCATCCTCAAGGAAGTGTGCTTGTAATGCCACAAAGACCCTATGGTCTTCTGGCATGTAGAATAGATAACCCATCGAGTCCTCTGGGTATCCTATGAAACGTCCTTTTATGGACCTCGCTTCCTGTTTGTCCACCTTAGCCTTTTTGACATAGGCTGGACATCCCCAAATCCTTATGTGATTAAGGCTTGGTTTCTTACCCTTCCACATCTCATGCGGAGTGATAGGAACAAATTTGGAAGGACATCTATTTAGGATATAGGCAGCGGTTAGTAAGGCATACCCCCACAGGTAAATAGGTAAATCAATGTAATTTAACATGGAGCGAACCATGTCCAACAAAGTCCGATTTCTCCTTTCTGAAACACCATTTAACTGTGGGGTTCCTGGAGGCGTGAATTGTGAAACTATTCCATGTTCCTTAAGGAACTCATCAAACTCAGTGCTCATATATTCGCCACCTCGGTCCGACCGAAGTGCTTTGATATGACATCCAGTTTGTTTTTCAACTAGGGCCTTAAATTCTTTGAATTTAGCAAAGGCTTCAGATTTATGTTTCATTAAGTACACAATCCCATACCTAGTATGATCATCTGTGAACGTTATGAAATATTGATATCCGTCTCGGGCTACTTCTAAAGCACCACAAACATCGGTATGCTTCAATCCAAGTTTATCGGCAGCCCTTTCAAAAGTCCCTGTGAAGGGGAACTTAGTCATTTTGCCTCTAAGGCAAGATTCACAAGTTGGATAGGGTTCTACACCCAATGGACTTAAAAGTCCATCTTTATCCATTTTCTGAACCTTGGTCTGACCAACATGACCAAGTCTAAGGTGCCATTTAAGAGCTTGATTAGTATCTTGCCTACCACGTTTCCTAGTTATAGTGTTCACTGCTGTTTTATTTTGCATGTTCAGATGATATAAACCATTCAACAATGCAGCTGTTCCAACCAATTTATTTCGAAAATAAATTTTACAACTGCCATTGCCAATGAAGAAACAAAATCCTTTCCGGTCCAAGACTGGAATGGATACAATGTTTTTATGCCCCTTGGGCAAAACAAGTACTTCATCTAATGTCAAAATAAAACCAGATTCTAAACCCGTAAGGATTGATCCAATATCGGTTGCCTCGACACTTTGTCCGCTTCCAACAGCTGATCATTATTTCCCGCCTTCAAGTTTTCTACTGCTCAGATCCCGATTCATAGTACAAATGTGAGAAGTGGCACTGAATCCGTAATCCATGAAGCGTAATATACAAGAGCGGAACAATTAGTTTCAAAAACAAAAAGTTCCGCACTGATGCGCCATTAATCTTGGGACAAGTCCTTCGCCAAAGGGCCCACTCACCGCATTCAAGGCATTTGTCCGTAGGTTTTGGACCGCCTACCTTTTGAACCTTTCGGCCTTGCCCTTTCCTTTTGCACCCCTTTCTTGGGTTTGTACGCTCGTAGGTCTTTTCTTCTTGTTCTTGACCTCTTAGGCCCGTAAGAAATCACAAGAGCAAATTTCTCTCGGTTTAGTCTTCATGTTAGATCGGCCGTCACTAGCTTTATTCATTAGCCCACTAATGTGCATGTAATTTCATTACAGTTGAAATTCATTACAAACTGCGTGAAAGAGTCAGGTAGAGATTGAAGGATGAGATCAATTTGAA
This sequence comes from Orobanche coerulescens, assembly GCA_033398695.1. Classification (NCBI taxonomy): domain Eukaryota; kingdom Viridiplantae; phylum Streptophyta; class Magnoliopsida; order Lamiales; family Orobanchaceae; genus Orobanche; species Orobanche coerulescens. Next base: position 61,624,040 of record CM065819.1, read on the forward strand.
GGGATAAATCCATATTAAAGTTGAGCACCTCGAGCCTCTAAATCATATAGATCATCTTGAGGACGTGGTCTCCCACTTTCTCCCCTTCTTTCATCCTAGCACTGAACAACTGCTTTGATATCTCATATCTAGCAGTCCTACTGTGCTCTCCATAAAGTTCGGTCAAGTGTGCGAGAATCGCCAGCGTGGTTATTTTCTCGTGCGCTCTCGCAGCCTCATTAGTCATTGAGCCCATCATAAAACCACGGACTAGCACATCATCCTTGACCCATTTTTCATGGACGCCAATGTCTTCCCGATTACCCCTAGTCCGGATTGGAGTCGGTGGAATGTCCGCCTCCAAGACGTATCCCAGAGACTCCATACCGAGTACAATCATCGATTCCGCAACCACCAACAAAGTTAGGGCCAGTTAGGAGATTCTTTTCAAGTAGTATTGCAAGTGGGTTTTTAGCCATTTTAGAGAGATTCAATTTCATTTTCTGCAAAGATTTAGACAAGATTAAATTAGTGACTTGTTTAATTATGACCGAGTATAGAACTTAAGGGCTTGTATAATTCTTGTCTCGCTCCCACTAATTTTATCTAATTATACACTCCCATGTTATAATCCGGAAATCATGGTTAGATCGACTTCTTAGTGGTGATCAAGTTCTTTACAAATTTTAACAGACGCAACCTATCAGGTTTCTTGCCAATTAATTTCTGTAAAGTGGTGTCTAACACCAACCCGTCTAACGGATGATTTGATCTTCTTTTACCCCTAGTCTTCATGCCCTCAACCTATCAGGTTTCTTGGAAATCTAGACTATCTAAGTTGTTGACCATCAACGTCTATCAGTTTGACTATTGAATCTCACCCAAGAACCTATCGTGTTTCTAGGGGCGAAATTTATCACCAACCGAAGGCATCTAATGCACTCAAGAATTTTTCAACCTCTACCAAATGTACTACCCCGATAACTCGGAAGCATAGCACACCAGCTCGGGTATCAATTTTCTAAGAGTTTGATGGAGGGTAGGAAACCTCGTAACCTTTTTCAAACTTAGTCTGTTTGTAGTCGGGAGAATTTCGCGATTAATGTTACACTTTGCACATTAATTCAATTATACGCACGTTTGTTGGTTCGTCAATCATTCAAAATGAAAATGTAAAAACAAGAACCTAGTTACTACCAACATATAGCTCATGGACCTAATTCCTAAGCATCGGGCTGCGAATGACCCAATAAAAAAAGCTTTCGATTCTTCGTCTTCTCGGTCGGTTGTCTTCGGTCTTCTTCATACCAAAAATAATAATTACATCATTGGAAAATTGCATCCTATGCAAGTTTTTCTAGTAAATATAAATAGGCTCAAAACGGCCTTTACAACCCAATCAAATCGAACAAATCAAAAAACTAAGTCCACGAGCTATATCACCATCACATAAGGATTCCATACAACATGTAATGACAACGAAATTAAACAATTAATTTTAATATAAATTAATCTAATCAATTTCTACTAAATTAATCCAATTAATATAAAGTGGCATTAAAATTAAATAATCAATTAATATATTAATCCAATCAATATAAAATTAATCTATTCAATTTTAATGGTATTAATCCAATTAATACTAATATTCGTCATTTTAATTCGTTCGAAGTAATCCGGCCAAAATAATATTCTCGTTTAATTTATTTCCCTTAACACAAAAAATAATCCAAATATTAATTTAGTCAAATTAAAATCCAATATAAATTTTGGGAAATAATTACAACGAAATATAAACTTAAAACGGAGTCCCAGATAATTCGGTTTAGGCTCAGCCGTGGCCCGATTCAAAATCGGGCCAAAACCCGAGGGTCGCTGGCCGAGCCAAGCTTAGCACTGCCGAGTCCTCGATCGGCAGCATCGGCCGCCTCTCACTGCAGCCGAGACATGGCCGAGAATGCTCGGCAACCCGGGCAGCAGCCAGTAGTGCCGCCAAAGACCACCGCCGGCACTTCGCTTTCTTTTCGGCCCGTTTCCAAAAACGTGATGCTACAACGAACAATTTAAAATCTACGATTATTCCAAACATGATTCTAAATCATAATCATCATCCAAAAGCGTTCAAAATGCACAAATAATCGTATATACGGAATCATTGACCTCTCTACGATACCACTGTTGGGATTCCGAAAATAAAACGAAATACGCAGCGGAAATAAATACGAATCCCAAACAGGATCGATCAAGTAACGTATATACGAAAAAAAAAATACAAAGATAAAGATTCATACCCTTGAAGCCTTTGAAATAAATCTTCGTAAAGTGTAGACGATGATCACGATCCCGTCCCGAACACGAAATTCCTTCGTTCCGAGCACCGAAAATTCGAAGCCTCTACTTCACACGCGTCGGAAGTTGCCCGGAAAATTCGACGTAACTTCGTTCTCCAAGAACACGGCTAGGAAGTTACCGTAGGAATTTTCTCTCTATTTTTTCTTGAATTCCTTTCACCTCTAAGATGAAAATTGGAAAAAAAAAATTCTCTCCCTTCCTCACTTAACGCTCTCGGCAGGCAGCTCTCAATTCCAACAATATGATGTGAAGTCTTCTTTTTAAACATGAGAGTTGGTAATATTATATCTCTATAATAACAACTCATAATGTAATAATAATTATGAGAGAAAAGAATCTCCATACATTATTACAAAGACAAGACAATCACTACAACATGCAAAAGTGATGAGCCATGTGAGGGGGGGCGGCCCATGGAGGAATTTTCCTAGAAACGAGCCGAATCACTCGGCTCGTGTATCGGTCGTTCGTCAAACGACTCCGTTAAATACACTCCGTTTAATCACCAATGTATTTACATTAATTAATTAATCTAATTAATTAATAATATCACCTACAAATATATTTCTCTAAGAAATATAATTTATGAATTAAATTAATCACCCAGTAACTTAATTTTAATTCATAAGACCGCTATTTTGATTTATCTAATAAATCATAATTAGATATCCAATATCTAATATTTATAGAGAGATAATAAATTCACATTTATCCGTCAACGCTCCTGATGCGCGACTCGTAGGTCCGTCTCACCGGCATTGGGAGGAACCAATGAGTGCGGCAAGACTTAGCCACTTAGCGGCCGCATCAGAAACCCCGATCGAGAACGAATGAAGGGATCATTCCGTAACCATTATGTCGTGAATACTATATACGATAGACCCTTTATCGATGTCCCGGTCAAGTCTTCGGGTCACGGTAAAGTCAAACCCTACTATTGACTAGACTCTATACATGTGTTATTGCAAATCAAGACCGACCGATTAATAGTGTATCTAATACGACTATATCGTAATGCTTTGGCCAAAGACTCATGATCTTATTTGCCATTAACCGTATAAGACATACGCCCGCTCACTAACAGGAGATAAAATCCTTTCTTGGCATACAAGAAAGATCGCTACCCGCCCGTATAGTCCGCACTTCGAGGTCGACTCAACAATTAAGCAAATGAGTCTAACTACTCTAATGACAAACTAAACGTCACAGCACATCTTCTCTCGAATCCTCAAGTCAAAGGTCCACATACACTATCACAACCTTTTGATTCGTCATCGACTCTTCGAGAGTGAATACCGTGTGACTGAATCGAGTATGAGTCGTGTTCGAGTATACTGGTCCCACCAATATACTTTATAACTATGCTATCAAGACGTGCACACGTCCTAGCATCAGTTATACAAGTCTTATTAAAACTTAATGCCCATTTAAGTTTATTGACTTGCGAACGATTTTCGTAAATAAACTTTAAACACTTCCAGTGCATTTTCTCTTATCCCATAACGAGAATGGAATGTTCAGTTTATTTACATGGACTTCACTTCAATGTTTACCAAGTCAAGAATGCAATTGAAATACAATAAACAGTGAATGAATCGAATTGCCTTTTTATTATTTATTCCATAATTACAAGTACAATGCCCCTACTCTCTCATCCCCTGAGTGGCATTCGAGGGCATATTCCTAACAACTTGTACTAGCATCGTTGTGCTAACCCCTTCGGGGGTGAACATTTGTTTATGTTCAGGATCCAAGAGAGCGGGGAAACAACCATTGGAGCTGCATGACGACGAGGGTGCAGAGTGATGTTCCGGTTGGGTTTATTATCTGTTGTTGGTTATTTAATAAGTACTCGAGTATGTCGTAATCTGTGATGTTTGGATTTCAGTGATGTATTAATATTCTCCATTTGGACATTTGTATTTTCGGTATTGAACCAGAACTGTCGTATTTTATTTCAAGTGTTTTCATAAGTTGGTATCTGTCATTGTCGTTTCAGTTATTCAGCCTTGTAAATTCTTATGTAAAGGATTTACGGCGCTGTAATATTCCTGAATATATCGGGGGTGTTACAATAGCAGCCCACTTAGATTATGAAATATGGAAAATGGATGTTAAAACGGCATTCCTAATTGGACTCCTCTAGGAGGAGATTTACATGGAACAGCCTAAGGGATTCATATCTCAAATCAATATTCATAAAGTATGCAAACTTCAGCATGCCATTTATGGACTGAAGCAAGATTCACGGAGTTGGAATCTTTGTTATAACGAGACAGTCAAAGAGTTTGATTTTATCCAAAATGAAGAGGAGTCTTGTATTTACAATAAGGTTAGTGGGAGCGAAATTACGTTCTTAATACTATATGTAGATGACATTCTACTTATATGAAACAACATAGGAATGCTCAGTTCTGTGAAGCCTTGGCTTTCTAAAGAGTTCCCAATAAAATACTTGGGAGAAGCTACCTATATTCTGGGTATTCGCCTCTACGTGGATAGAGCAAAAAGAATATTAGGTCTTTCGCAAGCCCTCTATATAGAAAGGATCCTGAATCGATTTAGGATGGAAAATTCTAAAAGAGGGTTCCTTCCTATGCAACATGGTGCAAAACTTTACTTAGAGATTTGTCCTCAAAGTGAGGAAGACAAAAAGGATATGAGCAAGGTGCCCTACGCTTCGGCAGTACGTAGCCTCATGTACGCTATGATTTGCACTAGACCGGATATTGCCTATGCTGTGAGCGTAGTAAGTCGGTTTCAGTCAAATCCAGGGCAGGAACATTGGACTGCTGTAAAGAACATTCTTAATGTTAGGAGTATGCCCTTGAATGCCACTCAGAGGTTGTTGAGTGAGGGCATTGTACTTGTAATTATGTAAACCATTTATATAAGGCAAATGAATGTTTCTTTATTTACTGGTAGTTACTGGCATTCCTAACTCGTAAATAAACATATAGAAACTAGTCCGTGTATTTGAGAGCAAAACGTTCCACTCCTTATTGGATAAGGGGGTCGACACTGGAAAGGTTATAGCTCAAATACTTAATCGTTCGCAAGTCGATGAAACTTGACTGGGCGTTAAGTTTATGTGAAGACTTGTATGACGTGTTCTTTTACATGGAGAGTGCCTGTCGAACACTAATGGTTAGTGGAAGCACACGTTATCGGTATGCTAATTGGATTAGTATACTCGAACCGACTCACCCTCGATTCGTCACATGGATTTCACTCCGGGACAGTCAATGACGGAATCGAAAGGTTGTGATAGGTATTCGTGAACCTTCGACTTGAGGATTTAGTAGGGATGTGCTTGTGACGTCAAGATTTTCATTAGAGTAGTTCGACCCTGTAAACCGGAAGGCGGGGGTCAACCTCGACGTGCATCTTGACGGGCAAGTAGCAGGTCCTACTGAATTCCAAGATAGAATTCTTTCTCCCGTTAGTGAGCGGGTTATATGTCCTATGCGGTTATTGGCAGATGAGATCATAAGTCTTTGGCCAAAGCATTGGAGCTAGTTGTATTAGATACACGACAGCTCGATGATCTTGATTTGCATTAACGCATGCATAGCGTCAAGTACAGATAGGGTTTGACTGACCGTGACCCTATAACTTGATCGGGACATTTGAAAGAAGGGTTTATACGTATACTGGTATTCACGACAGAATGGTTCTTGAATGATCCCAATCATTCGTTCTCAGTCGGGGTACAGTGTAGGCCACCAGGCTGGCTAGGTGGTGCTACTACTCTTTGGTTCCTCCCATTGCTGACTGAGACGGACCTACCGAGTCGCGCATTAGGATTGACGATAGAATGAATTGAGCTAGTTCTCTCATTATGAATATTAGATATTCGATATATAAATTTGGGACATTGGATGTTTAAATCGATTTATCGGATAAATTGATTTACGTCTTAATGGATTAAATATATCACTGGGTGATTAATTTAATTCATGAATATAATTATTTCTTGGAGAAATTAATTATGTTATTTTGTGTTTGATATGTTTAATTAATTGGATTAATTAATCGACACAAATACATCGAAAAGAATCGGAGTTTATCTGTTTGGACTCACGGGAGTCCGAAACGAACCAAACTCATTCGTTTTTCATGATAGCCGCCCCATTATGCTTCCACCCACTTTCCCATTGTCTTTTCTTCCATTTATTAAATGATGATAATGACTTGGTGGGACAAGACTTCATGTTACATGGGTTGTACACATGAGGGTGGAAATAATATAAGATGATGTCTTTGACAACTCTCCCAACACTTGATTCCATTTCCAACGTGAGGTTGAAGAGGAGAGAGAGATAGAAATCTTCTTCATCATCTTCTTTATTCATCTTCTTCATTCATCTTCTTCATAACTTCTTAGAGAAATTTTGTGAGGAAATATTGTGAGAGATAGATATTCATACACATAGAGTGATATTAATATCTATAACAAGCTTCATCACCTAGCTCTAGCCGTATCCTCAGAGGATAGCAAGGTGTTGTCATTCCGTTCGTTTTCCGGCGTGTGGCAAGTAGAGACGCGGTGCTTTCGGCGTTGGATCGTTCAAGGGCTTGAAGCAGAATAGATTCGTAGAGATCAAGCAAAGCTTGGGGAATAGCTCAAGAGAAGGTTATCCATCTAATCAACGGACTACAAGGGTGAGTTTATATATCTCTTGTTATTCGTTTTGATATTCGTATATACGTAGCTCGATCGATCCTCGTAGCGATTCGGATCGAATTAATTTTCGTTTTACCGCTTCCGCTGGGCCTTCGTTTTAGGCACCGAATCCCAACAGTGGTATCAGAGCGTAGGTCTTGCGATCGTATATACGATATTGGCATTTGGAATGCTCGATTAGATGGTAAATGATTTGGAATCATTTTAGTCATAATCGTGGTATATGTTTTTCGTTCGTAATAATTGTATTTTTCGTAAGTTTATGTCTAAATATAAATCTTAAATTTCTGGGAAATATGATTTATATTGAAGATATGAAAGTTGGAAAATATTGATATTAGATATCCGGTCGAAAATCTAGCCCCGAATCGTCGTCGGACGATTTTTTGGACAAAAAGGGTAATCTGGCCGAGAGTGACTCGACCGTGTCCTGGGTGACACGGTCGTGTCCGCAGCCTGCCAAGTCATGCCAGCGAACCGACCGTGTCCCGGGTGACTCGGTCGTGTCTGCCGGCATCTTCCGAGCATGACTCGGCCGTGCTGTGCCCGTCGCAGGCCGCCGAGGGTGACTCGCCATGCAGCGCTTTTCACCCGCCGATTTTTCCGTATTCTTAAAAATTAATCTCCCGCACATTAAATTGGATTTAATATGATTAAAATGATTTATGGTATTTCATTTTATAAGGGAAATTTGATTAATTGGAATATTTATAGTCGATCAATTATTTTTGAACGTTATCAAATTACCGATTGTGTGAATCGATTGGATCGGTTCGTATTGTTGATTGGATCAATGTATCTCTACGCTTTCCATTTATATAGTATTTATTGGATGAATGCTTTTTGAATGGGGATGTGGTTCGTGGACTTAGATTTGAATCGTTCGTTTTATTCGATTGGGTTGTAAAGGCCGTTTTGAGCCTATTTATTTTACTAGAAATGTTTGTATCTAGGATGCAATTTTCGATGTAAAATTTATATGTAATGACGAAGACCGGAGGAAGATCCATTTCGAGAAGAAGAAGATTCAAGACGAAGACTTGTAATTAGATTACGAAGTTTTTGTTTTCTAGGAACGGTCCATGAACCACATGTTGGTAGCAACTAGGTTGTGAATGGTTGTTTCATATTGTATGAATGCCACAAACGCGCTAATATGATTAATGTGCAAAGTGTAACGTTAATCGCGAAAATTCTCCCACAATAAATAATTAAGTTTATAAGGTTTCAAGGTTTTCCTTCCCTCCATCGAGTTTTCGGGAAATTGAAATCCAAACCGGATGTGCTATGCTTCCGAGTTATCGGGGTAGTCGTTCGGGGAGGACGGATAAATTACCAGAAGCGCATTGGATGCCTTCGGTTGGAGCAAATTTTATCCCTAGAAACCTGATAGGTTGCCGGATAAGATTCAATTGTGAAACTGATTTGCGTCGATGGTATAAACTTAACTTGTTCACGAACCATAGAAATCGTATAGGTTGAGGTGAGTGAACAAGGGGAAAAAGAAGATCGAATCATCCATTAGATGGGTTGGTGTTGGACACCACTTTATGAAAATTAATAGACTAGAAACCTGTTCGGTTGCCCTCTATTAAGATTTATAAAGAACTCGATCACCACTATGAAGTAGAGCGACGATACTTACGGATATCACATGGGAGTGTGTTATACCGATAAAAAATAGTTTGAGCAGGGTAAAAAGAATAGAAAAGACCTAAAATTCAATAAACAGAACATAATAGAATGAGTCACTAATTAATCTGTTATACTTAATGCAGACAAATCTCAATATGACAATGAATCCACTCGCAATTCTACTCGAAAAGAACACCTTAATGGGACCTAACTTTGTGGATTGGCTCCGCAATCTGATGATTGTCCTCAGTATAGAGGCACTGGGATACGTCTTGGAGACGGACATTCCGGCGCCTCCTATGCGGACTCGAGCCAATCAGGAAGAGATTGAAAACCACGAAAAGTGGGTTAAGGATGACGTGAAAGTCCGTGCTTATATGATGGCTTCCATGTCTAATGAGCTTCAGAGAGCTCATGAGAAAATGACTTCTGCTAGGCAGATTCTATCTCACTTAACCGAGCTTTATGGTGAGCACAGCAGAACTGCTAGATATGAGATATCCAAGCAACTGTTCGGTGCAAGGATGAAGGAAGGTGAGAAAGTTGGGGAACACGTCCTCAAAATGATATCCATGATCGAGAGATTGGAGGCTCTTGATTTTAAAATGGATACTTCTCTCCAAACCGACCTTATCTTACGCCTCTCCTCGATTCCTTCTCACAGCTTTGTTATGAACTTCAACCGCAATGAGATTGCATGTAACTTAGCCGGGCTAATGAACAACCGGTGACCGCTCGCCTCGGATGAAGACCCGCGGATGAAAGAGTCTCGCACTTGTGATTTCTTCGACTTCTAAGTCTAAGAATAAGAAGAAAAAGACCAAGAAGCGGATCGACCACAAGCTAAGGACCTTAAGGGAAAGGGCAAGGCCCCGATGGTTCCAAAGAACAAGAAGAAGAAGGATGCTTGTCTCAAGTGCGGTGAGCCGGGCCACCGAGCTAGAGACTGTCCGATTCTTCATGGCACTTCGTCTGTAACTTTTAGTTTTGGAAACAAACTGCTCGCATCGTATTTTCTACTTCTGGATACCGGATTCTCGTGCTAGTTCTCATATTTGTACCGTGAATCAGATCTCGGAACAAAGTAGGAAGCTTGGAGTGGAGAAGTTATGATCACAATAAGCGGGCATAGTGTCGAGGCGACCAACATAGGATCACTTCTTTTGGGTTTAGAATCCGACTTTGTTTTGACTTTAGAAGATGTACTTGTTTTGCCCAAGGCACAAAACATTGTATCCATTCGGTCATGGACCGAAAAGGCTTTTCATTTTTCATTGGTGATGGTTCTGCAAAATTTATTTTAGCAATAAACTAGTGGGTACTGCTACATTGTTGAATGGATTGTATCATCTAAATCTCAAAGAACAAAGTAGTTGTGAATACTATAACTAGAAAACGCGGTAGGGATGAAACCAATCAAGTTTTGAAATGGCATCTTAGACTTGGTCATGTTGGTCAGACCAAGGTTTACAAGATGGAAAAAGATGGACTTAAGGGTCCATTGGGATCGGATCCCTTTCCTACTTGTGAATCTTGCCTTAAAGGCAAAATGACTAAGTCCCCCTTCACAGGGACATTTCAAAGAGCCGCTGATAAACTGGGATTAATCCATACCGATGTATGTGGTGCTTTGGAAGCAGCACGTGATGGATATCAATATTTCATTACGTTTACAGATGATCATACTAGGTATGGTTATGTATACTTAATGAAACATAAATCCGAGGCCTTTGAGAAATTCCAGGAATTCAAGGCCCTAGTCGAGAAGCAAACTGGTAATCATATCAAAGCACTTCGGTCGGACCGAGGTGGCGAGTATATGAGCACGGAGTTTGACGAGTTCCTTAAGGAACATGGAATAGTTTCACAACTAACACCTCCAGGTACTCCTCAGTTAAATGTTGTGTCAGAAAGAAGGAATCGGACCCTGTTGAACATGGTCCGTTCCATGCTGGGCTATACTGACTTGCCGATTTACCTGTGGGGGTATGCACTGATCGCCGCGTATATCTTGAACAGATGTCCTTCCAAATCCGTTCCTAAAACTCCACATGAGATGTGGGAAGGAAGGAAACCAAGTCTTAATCATATTAGGATTTGGGGATGTCCCGCTTATGTCAAGAAGACTAAGGTGGAAAAGTTGGAAGCTAGGTCTGCGAAGGGACGTTTCATTGATTCCGTGCTGGGATGATGGGATATCTATTCTACATGCCCGAAGATCGAAGGATCATTGTTGCTTTACAAGCACACTTCTGGAAGATGAGTTCATTCAGAAGGCGGAGCAGTAGAAGTATTTCTTTAGAAGAATACAATGAAACTCCTCGAGAGACACTGCAAGAAATCGGAACCGAACTATCTGAAACACAAGTACAACCACCTCGTAGGTCTAGTAGGGTGTCTCATTTACCTGAGAGGTATGGGCTTGTGCACTTGGAGGAACTGGGTCTCCATGAGGTTCCAAGTGATAGCCAAGAGACCAACCCGACGACCTATGACCAAGCGATGGTGGATGTAGACTCCGCGAAATGGCGTGAAGCTATGGAAGTTGAGATAGACTCGATGCATGTCAATCAGGTCTGGACTCTAGTAGACCGCCCAAAGGGCATAGTGCCTATTGGGAACAAGTGGATCTACAAGAGAAAGACTGATGGTGATGGCAAGGTTGACGCCTATAAGGCCAGGCTTGTGGCAAAAGGGTTATACCCAGAAGGAAGGGATCGATTACCACGATGCCTTCTCGCGCGTAGCCATGATCAAGTCTATTCGCATGATGCTTGCTATAGCTGCCTACCACGATTATGAGATATGGCAAATGGACGTAAAGACGGCTTTCCTTAATGGATTCCTCGAGGAGGAAATCTATATGGAGCAGCCTAAAGGCTTTGTGTCTGAAGTCGATATTCAGAAAGTGTGCAAGCTTCATTGCCCATTTATGGATCAAGCAAGCGTCACAGAGTTGGAACCTTCGTTTTGACGAGGCAATCAAAGAGTTTGATTTCGTGCAAAATGAAGAGGAACCTTGTGTATACAAGAGGGTTAGTGGGAGCAAGATCGCATTCTTAGTACTATATGTAGATGACATTATACTAATAGGAAATGATGTGGGAATGCTTAGTTCTGTGAAAGCTTGGCTTTTGAGTAATTTCTCCATGAAAGACTTGGGAGAAGCAACCTATATTCTTGGTATTCGGCTCTACCGGGATAGATCAAAGAGAAAAATAGGCCTTTCCCAAGCCCTCTATATAGATAAGATCTTAATGCGATTTAAGATGGATGATTCTAAAAGAGGGTTCCTACCGATGCAACATGGAATAAAACTCACCTTGAAGATGTTTACTCAAAGTGAGGAACAACGCAAGGAAATGAGTAATATACCATATGCTTCGGCCGTGGGTAGCCTTATGTATGCTATGTTGTGTACAAGACCTGACATCGCGCATGCTGTAAGCGTGGTGAGTAGGTTTCAGGCAAACCCAGGTAGGGAACATTGGACTGCTGTAAAGAACGTTCTCAAGTACTTGAGAAGAACTAGAGATATGGTTCTTATGTATGGCGGTGGAGAATTGGATGTGGTGGGATTCACTGATTCGGACTTCCTAGGACTGAAGGACGACTCGATGTCCACTTCTGGCTACATATTTACTCTTAATGGAGGAGCAGTATCTTGGCGTAGTGCCAAGCAAAGCGCGACTGCTGATTCCACCTGTCAGGCTGAGTATCAAGCAGCCTCGGAGGCTTCCAAGGAAGGGTTCTGGATTAAGAAGTTTCTGGGAGAACTTCAAATGATACCATGTGCTGAGCTGCCTGTTCCACTGTACTGCGACAACGACGGAGCTGTAGCACAGGCCAAGGAGCCGAGGTTTCACAACAGCACCAAACATATTGAGAGGAAGTATCATCTCGTAAGAGAATTTGTTCGCAAGGGATACATTGTGCTGCACAGAGTAGACTCGGCCGACAACGTCGCCGATCCACTGACCAAGCCACTTTCTCAGACTAGCTTGGAGCGTCATCTGGAGAACATGGGTATTAGATACCATAGTGTGTGGCATTGAGTGCAAGTGGGAGATTGTTAGGAGTATGCCCTCGAATGCCACTCAGAGGTTGTTGAGTGAGGGCATTGTACTTGTAATTATGTAAACCATTTATATAAGGCAAATGAATGTTTCTTTATTTACTGGTAGTTACTGGCATTCCTAACTCGTAAATAAACATATAGAAACTAGTGCGTGTATTTGAGAGCAAAACGTTCCACTCCTTATTGGATAAGGGGGTCGGCACTGGAAAGGTTATAGCTCAAATACTTAATCGTTCGCAAGTCGATGAAACTTGAGTGGGCGTTAAGTTTATGTGAAGACTTGTATGACGTGTTCTTTGACATGGAGAGTGTCTGTCGAACACTAATGGTTAGTGGGAGCACACGTTATAGGTATGCTAATTGGATTAGTATACTCGAACCGACTCACCCTCGATTTGTCACATGGATTTCACTTCGGGACAGTCAATGACGGAATCGAAAGGTTGTGATAGGTATTCGTGAACCTTCGACTTGAGGATTTAGTAGGGATGTGCTTGTGACGTAAAGATTTTCATTAGAGTAGTTCGACCCTGTAAACCGGAAGGCGGGGGTCAACCTCGACGTGCATCTTGACGGGCAAGTAGCAGGTCGTTTTAGGAGAACGCTTCCGCTGGGCCTTCGTTTTAGGCACCGAATCCCAACACTTAAATACCCAAGGATGACTAAAGACTTGGTTCTTACATACGGCGGTAGAGAACATAGAGTGATGGGTTATACAGACTCAGATTTTTCGGGGGACATGGATGCTCAGATGTCCACATCAGGGTATATCTTTACTCTGAATGGTGGGGCAGTTTCTTGGAGAAGTGCCAAGAAAAGTTCGAGTGCTATCTCTACATGTCAAGCGGAATATCAGGCAGCCACGGAGGCTGCTAAAGAAGCTTTTTGGATTAAGAAGTTCACTAAGGAACTTCAAGTGGTTCTTAATGCGGATAAGCCCGTGATGTTATTTTGTGATAATGACGGAGCTTTTGCACAGGCTAAGGAGCCTAGGGCTCACCACAATACAAAACATATTGCGCAAAAATATCATTTTGTTATAGAAATGGTTCAGGAAGGGAATGTTATACTGCAGAGAGTAGACACAGCAAATAACGTTGCTGATCCGCTTACCAAGCCACTATCTCAGAAGGTCTTAGAGAGACATATGGAGAGTATGGGTATTAGATACCATAGTTTGTGGCATTGAGTGCAAGTGGGAGATTGTTAGGAATATGCCCTCGAATGCCACTCAGAGGATGAGAGAGTGAGAGCATTTGTATTGTAATTATGAATATTTAATAAGGCAATCATTATTTCTATATTATTGTATATCACTGGAATTGTGATTTGGTATATAAAATAATAGTCCTTGCATTTGAGAGCAAATACTCCACTTCTTATGGAGATAAGGAGATAGGCACTGGAAGTGTTTAGGGCTCGAATGTTTAACTCATTCGCAAGTCGATAAAACTTAACTAGGTAGTAAGTTTAGACAAGACTTGTATAATGTGTACTTTGACATGTGGAGTGCCTGTCTTCACTGAGATTTAGTGGGAACACACGTTATAGGTATGCTAATGAGATTAGTATACTCGAACACGACTCACCTCGATTCCGTCACATGGATATCACTCAGGGTTTGTCAATGACTGAATCGAAAGGTTGTGAGAGGTATACGTGGACTTTTGACTTGAGGTTTCAGTAGAAGATGTGCTTGTGACATTAAGTTAGTCATTATAGTATTTCGATCCAATTGCCGGTAGGTGGGGTCAACCTCGAAATGCAACTTAGTGGGCAAGTAGGAGTCTCTACTAAATACCAAGATAGAATTCTTTCTCCTGTAAGTGAGCAGGTAAATGTCCCATGCGGTTAATGTCAAATGAGATCATAAGTCTTTGGCCAAAGAATTTAGAGCTAGTTGTATTTGGTACACGAGAGCTCGATGATCTTGGTTTGCATTAACAGAAAGCATAGAGTCAAGTTACAGTAGGGTTTGACTTTATCGTGACCCTAATACTTGACCGGGACATATGATTTAAGGGTTTATACGTATACGGCATTCACGACATAATGGTTTTGGAATGATCTGATCATTTGTTCTTAGTTGGGTTACGGTACGGAGTACTAGACTGGCTAAGTGTTACCCGTACTCCTTGGTTCCTCCCATTGCCTACTAAGACGGACCTACGGAGTCGCGCACAAGGATATTTGATGGATAAATATGTATTTACTATCTCTTCATTAATATTGGATAATAGATACCTAATTTGATTTATTTGATAAATCATGTGGTCTAGTGAATTGAAATTAAATACCGGGTGATTAATTTAATTCATAAATAATTATTTCTTGGAAATATATTATTATAATTTTGTATTTGATAAAATTAATTAATTGGATTAATTAATTAAGTATAAATACATTTGGGATGAAACAAAGTGTATTTAACGGACTAGACACGCGAATGTCCGGTACACGAACCGAGTGGCTCGGCTCGTTTTCTCACCAAACAATGTAGCCAAGATAGAATTCTCCTGTAAGTAGTGGAAATATATTATTATAATTTTGTATTCGATAAAATTAATTAATTGGATTAATTAATTAAGTATAAATATATTTGTGATAAAACGAAGTGTATTTAACGGACTAGACACGCGAACGTTCGGTACACGAACGGAGTGGCTCGGCTCGTTTTCTCACCAAACAATGTAGCCAAGATAGAATTCTCCTCTATTAAGATAGAATTCTTTCTCCTGTAAGTGAGCAGGTAAATATCCTATGCGGTTAATGGCAAATGAGATCATAAGTCTTTGGCTAAAGCATTTAGAACTAGATGTATTTGGTACACGAGAGCTCGATGATCTCGGTTTGCATTAACAGAAAGCATAGAGTCAAGTTATAGTAGAGTTTGACTTTACCGTGACCATAATACTTGACCAGGATATACGATTGAAGGGTTTATACGTATACGGCATTCACGACATAATAGTTTTGGAATGATTTGATCATTAGTTCTTAGTTGGGCTACGGTATGGAGCACTAGCTGTTAGGAGTATGCCCTCGAATGCCACACAGAGGATGTTGAGTGAGGGCATTGCACTTGTAATTATGTAAATCAATTATATAAGGCTATGAATGTTTCTTTATTTACTGGTAGTTACTGTCATTCCTAACTCGTAAATATACATATAGAAACTAGTCCGTGTATTTGAGAGCAATATGTTCCACTCCTTATTGGATAAGGGGGTCGTCACTGGAAAGGTTTATAGCTCAAATACTTAATCGTTCGCAAGTCTGTTAGGCGTATTTTTATGCGCTTATTTATCATTATTTTATATCCAGTTTTAGTCTAAATCTGCATAAATGAGCTTTTAATGCACTATCTTTATATGTTTTGAAGGAAATTGGATTCTGGAAGCCTAAACGACGAAAAACGGGCGAAAACGACAATTTTTGGCCTGGGGCCGCGGCACACCAAGGTCAGGCCGCGGCACACGCATGGCACAGCAAAGCGCCGAACTCCCTGTACCGGGGGCCGCGACACGCACTTACTGAGCCGCGGTCCATGAAGAAAGAAAATGCGCCCAGGTCTGCGCGCTAAGCATTAGGGGCCGCGGCACGCTCTTATTGAGCCGCGGCCCGCGGGGCGGTTATGCTAATCTTGCCGCGTTTCTGAGCCATTTCTGAAGCCCGTTTTTGACCTAATACATGGACGCATTTTGGAGACGACTGATGGTTATAAATAGGGATTTAAGGTCTAAAAAATTTGGGAATCATCGAAGGGTCAAATAGAAGAGAAGCAGAAAACACCAAGGAGCAGAGAGCGGAAGCTAGAGAACGGAGGAATCCAAGTTCTTCGACTGCATTTGATCTCTATTATGCTTTCTTTAATTCTTTGTGCTGTATTATTTTCTAACATGTCAGGCTAGAACCCTAGTCTAAGATTTGGATGAAACTGAGGTTTTGACGAATTAACTTTTGATTTTGCATTATTAAAATATATTTCCCTTTCTTATTGAGTTTTTCCAATTGTTTTAATTACTTTCAATTTTGTGGCCTATGATTGATTTGTTTTGATTACGCAACTCGAATCAGGAGATGAGAGTTGGTAGGAAAAATTGGTGAGAACCGTTTTATCTTGTGAGATAGGAATATACTCATAGGAATTACGTGGCCTTTCTGAAGATTTCGTACTTTTTGCCTATTGTCGAATTAATTCACCTAGGAATAGAGTGTGTTATTCGCCTTAGAAAATTCTATTGACCTCGGGAGAGGCGGTAGAGTATTTTTAGCAATCTTCGCCTTCAATAAATTGGGAAATCATTAAATTCATATAAAATCAAGAGTAATTCGGATAAACCAAGGTGGATTCACAATCCTAGATGAATTCCCTATTTGATTTTATTTCTTCGAACAATTGATTTTACTTTTTATTCTTTTATTTATTTTCTTTAGTTATTACTTGCACCTCCAATTTCGCTAGTTCAAATAAATTTGGATTACGCATAAATCGGTAATTAGTAAATCAGTCCTCGAGGGAACGATACTTTCTTACCACTTTATTACTTGCTTACGACAACGTGCACTTGTGTTAACCAAATATTGTAACAAGTTTTTGGCGCCGTTGTCGGGGACTGATTATTCTACTAATATCGATTTCAGTATTTCTAGTCTTAATTTGAACATTATTTTATTTTTGTGTAATTTTTTTTATTTGTTTTCCTTTTGAGAATTTCTGGTTAGTGCATGAGAAAATTTGGTAACGAAGGCCTATTACCTTTGGAAACTAAACTCGAGCGCACTCTTCGGAAAAACAAGAAGGAAACGCGCGAACTACCGACAAAAGACACCATGGCCGAGAACACAGAAAATCACGGAGTAGACAACCCTATTCAGCAAGCTCAACCGGCATTGGCACTCCGAGATTATGCAATGCCCCAAATCAATGCAAACTTTTCGGGGATTCGGCGTCGAACCATCCAAGCGAACAACTTCGAGATTAAGCCGGCTATTATTCAGATGGTACAAGCAAGCCAATTTTGTGGACTGGTGAACGATGACCCCAACGCATACATCGCTTCATTTCTCGACATATGTGACACCTTCAAGAATAACGGTGTTACCGATGATGGTATTCGTCTGCGGCTTTTCCCTTTCTCTCTAAGGGACAAAGCCAAGTTTTGGTTGAATTCATTACCGCTTGGCTCTATCACGACTTGGGCGGAATTAGCACAAGCCTTTCTGGCTAAGTTCTTTCCACCATAGAAGACAGCGAGACTAAGGAACGAGATAACCACTTTCGGGCAATTTGATATGGAATCGCTTCATGAAGCTTGGGAGCGATACAAAGATTTGCTAATGAGATGCCCACACCATGGTCTACCGGATTGGCTGCAAATTCAGACATTCTATAACGGATTGAGTGCTTCTACACGCACTCTTTTTGATGCATCCGCTGGAGGAGTGTTAATGGGAAAGACTATGGCGGAAGCTCATTCTCTATTGGAGGCGATGGCTGCAAATGCTTATCAGTGGCCTGCCGAACGAGTGAACCCGAGACGAGTGATGGAAATATCCGATAATGATCCAATATCTACGCTATCGGCCCAAGTTGCGGCGCTAACTCAACAATTGCAAGCTTTTTCACATGCTCCTACCACCGTTATCACGGAATCATGTAATTGGTGCAACGGGTCTCATCCTAGCACAGAGTGCCAAGTCGGAAATCCTTTCGGGCAACCTCCAATGGAACAAGCTCAGTTTTTGGGGAACGGGAATCGGCAGAACAATCCGTATTCCAACACATACAATCAAGTGTGGCGAAATCACCCTAACTTTTCGTGGAAAAACGGACAAAACATCGATACAAATACATCGGAACGGAATTGTAGTTTATCTGTTTGGACTCACGGGAGCCTGAAACGAACCGAACTCGTCCGTTTTTGCATAGTAGCCGCCCCCCTTTGTTTCCACTCAATTTCCTCTTGTCTTGTTGCTTTCATTTTATATGAAAGAACATGACATTGTGGGGTTTAAAATCATGTGACATGATTTGTATTATTAAAGTGAGAGTTGAATAAAGGGAAGAAGACATCTCATAACACATGCACCTTTTGATTCCTTGTGTGAAATCATACGTGAGTTGTATTGGAGATAAAGAGAGAAAGAACTTTGAGTTCATTTCATAACTCTTTAGTCTTCTTCTTCCTTTCTTCATTTTTGTTCTTGATAGTTCTTAGAGAAAAAAAAATCAAGAATTCAAAGAGAGATTGTGAGTTAAACACTTAGAGTGTTATAATCAATAGCTTCATCACCTAGCTCTAGCCGTATCGTTGGAGGATAGCAATGTGTTGTCATTCCGTTCATTTTTCCGGCGCGTAACAAGTAGAGGCGCGGTTTTTCGATGTTGGATCATTCAAGTGCTTGGATTGCTTGGGATCGTAGAGAATTCAACTAAAGTTTGGGGAATAGCTCAAGAGAAGGTTATCCATCTAATCAACGGACTACAAGGGTGAGTTTCTATATCTCTTGTGAATTCGTTTTGATATTCGTATATACGTAGCTCGATCGATCCTCGTAGGGATTCGGATCGAATTAATTTTCGTTTTACCGCTTCCGTTGGGCCTTCGTTTTAGGCACCGAATCCCAACACTAGCCTAGCTAAGTATTACCCATACTCCTTGGTTCCTCCCATTGCCGACTAAGACGGACCTACGGAGTCGCGCACAAGGATATTTGATGGATAAATATGTATTTACTATCTCTTCATTAATATTGGATATTAGATATCTAATTTGATTTATTTGATAAAGCATGCGGTCTAGTGAATTGAAATTAATTACCGGATGATTAATTTAATTATAAACAATTATTTCTTGGAAATATATTATTATAATTTTGTATTTAATAAAATTAATTAATTAGATTAATTAATTAAGTATAAATACATTTGGGATAAAATGAACTGTATTTAACGGACTAGACACGCGAACGTCCGGTACACAAACCGAGTGGCTCGGCTCGTTTTCTCACCAAACAATGTAGCTCCCCCTCCCCCCCCCCTCCTTCCATGTGGTGTGTGTTGTATATTTAATTGTTTAATGGATTCAGGACAAAATGATTATATTTCATATCTCATCATTTTGATCCCATCTCCATTATATAATGTAATGTCTTCCCATTATGAAAAGTGAAGAAAACACACACACACACACTAAAATTTTGGTTTTGGCCGTGAGTTTAGTGGGGAGGAAAGAATATTTTTCTTGTAATTTTTCTTGTTCATCTTAGAGAGAAAGAAAAGGAAGGGGAGAAGAGAAGAAAAATATTGTGTAGATTTCTAACTGTGATCTTTGAGAACGAATTGACATACTATTTCTCCGATCAATATTCGACCCTTGTGAAGTAGAGACATTCGTCATTCCGGTATTGGATCATTCAACAAGCTACAACGAATTGGATTCGTGTTCGTGTCGGTAACCGGGAAAAGGCTTGCTCGGGTTTTTCCTTCGAAGATTATATTATCAAAGGACCATGAGGGTAAGTATCCTTTAATTATCATCCTTGTTATTTATATTCGTTTATATAATGCTTGATCGATCCATTTTTGGGATTTGGTTTTATCCGGTTGGACTGGTTTTTTTTCGCTGCGTAACTCGTTTTTAATCACTGAATCCTAACAAAGATAGCGTGCGCTATCAATACACAAATAGCGCGCGCTATGAGGAAACGTAGCGTGCGCTACGCCTGCGGCACAGGTAATAAAATCACACCAAAAAACAGCGCAACAATCTGAAACACAACCAAACACGTGTCCAAATATGGCACACCAATCCAAAGACATAGGCGACAACCATCCGCTAAACCACAGAAAAATTCAAAGAAAACGGATCGAAGATCTCGGGCATTACATTCTACCCCCTAAAAATAAGTTTCGTCCCGAAGCTGAAAACATGGAATAGTCAAGGCAGGGCAACTCTAGATAACACCCGTTATCTGTTGCTTATGGCTCACAACAGAGCTCATGAACTACAGAATTGCTATAGTTCAATTCGCTATGTCAGAGCGATAACGAAATGCAACCAACAACATCACTACAGTGGATTAATTCGAACAACACAACGACCAAAACACAAGTCTAACAATAAACAAGTATGAATTTTTGATAGCCCCAAATATTTGGAAGATCTGAATACCAAGACCATCAGTTGAAACTCTAGAGAACTACTATGGTCGATGAAAGCTTGCGACACTGATATATCCTGCGGTTCTGCCAAACAAAATCATGAATCCTCTGATCTCTAATCAGTTTCGGACAAAACTCAACTTCCATAAATTCCTGGAACTCTGTCCACGTGACTACACGATCACGAGGTTTAACAGCTTCCCACCAATTAGCGACATCTCTATCAAGAAGGTACCGAGAAATAGGCACCTTCCACTCCTCGGGGCAATCAACTGCCTCGAATATCTTTCCCAACTGAAAAATCCAACCATCCCAGCCCAATGCATATGCAGCACCTGCAAATCCAAGGGGATTCATACGAACTATCTCTCAAAGCCATTAGTTTACACCGACGTTCTGAGTCGCGTCAGTGTTGCGTTGAACCGCCTGGGTCAACTTAGTCATTTGTGCTGCTACTTGTCGCAATATAGTAGCAACACCAATACTAATATCATTCCCGGCAATATTATCTCGATCCCGCATCTGATCTTCGTGGCCATCTGTACCATGGTTACGACCACAACCTCTGCTCCTCGGCATACTAACAAGTAACCACCTAGCGCAACGAGAAGTCATAACACATATTCACACACAACAATTGTAATCAATAGACAACACACATAGAATGCAGTCACAGATGATCGGTCTAACGACTGCAAAAGTGAGATCTGACGGCTAAAATGCAGTTCCATAACTTCTGTCCAGGCCGATTAGCGCGCGCTACAATAGAGATTTAGTGTGCGCTAGCTTCATACTTAGCGTGCGACTGCTCTAATTCAGCAACACGATTGTAAACATAAACCAGACAATACTAGACCCGAAGGTTACAAATAAGCAACAAAATACGAATCCAAATGCCATCAATTCACATGCTTACAACATCCGACGAGCAACCATCAAAAGACAATTAACATTCGAAACCAATAATCCAGCTCTCAGTAAAGAGGACTATCATAAAGAGTACATACGGAACGACTCAGTGTTCACACCCCATTTTAATCACATTTCTGAGCACTATTGCCCAAACAACGATAACATCATCACCACCTACCTTCGAAGTGACAATCATGAAACCAAAAAGTTAAAAGCGAGAGTCACGTCTTGAGTAAATTTTGTAGACCTCGTTTGAGTTTAAAAATCGCATTTTGAAAACTTATAATACAAGATGAAAATGAAATATCAATAGTTTGAATTCTCAAAAAATTTTGGCCTTGAGGTCATCATACGAAGATCAAACTTTTCCTCCCTTGGAGGATGTTTTAAAATAAAATTACGTGACTCCCCAAAAACATTTAAAGCTTTAAAATATCATATTGATGAACTTTCCTTGCGTAACCACACCAAGGACATTACTCCTGTAAAAACGATTTATACAAATATATATATATATATATATATACACACACACACCAGCACCACTTTTTATTCCAGCACACTACAAGAATCAAACAAGCATAGGTCACGTATTCAGAATTCACATTTAAACACCACTTCACTAAATAGAATCACACAAGCTCGTATAACACAAGGCACAATATAGTAAGGAGACTTATATCCACAGGTCGCATGAAGATGATGGCTGCACCTTGATACTAATCACGACCGATATCTCAGTCAGACATAATCCGACAAGACAAGACTTGACAACACACAACTCAACCCGACAGCTTAGGTTTCCACAACCTGGCTCTGATACCATATTCTGTAACACCCCCAATCCACTCGGGAATATTACAGCACTACAGACCCTCTCCGTGAGGATCTATCAGGCTAATTACAGAAAAGGAGATCCCATTACTTGCTGACATAGCTAACTAACGAACCATTAGACCTATTTGGTCTTTCACCACAAACATACAACTTAAACTTCATATACATCTCTCTCTCAAAACTCATATCCGCACAAAATACAATAACACTCCCACACAGCGGGAAAACACTACAACGAAAAAGAAAATACATTACGACAACCAGTACCAAGTACTAGTCTTCATGTGATTAGTATCATTTATCTTCAATCATCCTTCGTACCGATCCTTTGATTAGCTCCTCAAGAACCTGCATATACCTGGACGCAATAGAGACATCCACCCCCGATCACTCGGGGGTTAGCAAAACTCCACTGTTTTGCTAGTGTAAGTATAAAGTGCAAATACGAGCCATACATCACATATTCCAAAAACATAACAATCGAGAACATCCAACCAGTTAATCATAACAAAGACTTCCCGATATAATTCACTTTATTAAACCGTTCAAACCATGAATGGTAGGAATGAAATCAATGTACATCTGGCAAAATAATTTAAGATCTCGGGCATTTTAAAAACATTTGGAATTTAAGAATTCTCATCTTATCGGAAACCCTTTAGGGACACAGCCCAAAGATCATTTTTCAGAATGTAAATCTGTTAAGAAAACACGGGATCCACGACCCAATCATGCCATTTCAATCACAAAATACGTGGTCCACGACCCAATCTTACATATCAACATATTCCCAAGGATTATTCACATCCCGTGCTCGTAAGCCAAGAACCTCAGAGCCTTCTCGAGACATACCCCAGTGAATAACCCAATGGGAAACCACACAATATCACATGTCACCTTAAAAACAGTCACCATAGCCACAACCATGACATACGTTCATAGTTATCCCAGCACCGGGGTAGCAAGCCACGAACCTCGGAGCCTCCGCGAGACATACCCGATTGGATAACCCATGACACGTACGTCACACAACCAAACCACGACCATAAGTTATCCTGGCATCGCCCTAACAAGCTGCGGATCTCGGAGTCTCCGCATCGACATACCCATTTTGGATAACCCCACAAGTTATCCCAGCATCGGATAGCAAGACACGAACCTCGGATTCTCCACAAGGCATACCCAATTGGATAACCCCATGGCCCAAACATATCATAGTCAATAATAACCCTGATCCGTACTAGCAAGAACGGATCCCTAAGGCTCCAATGAACTCTACCCGGTGGGACATCACTTCACAACAATCACATACCAACAAGTAAGTACACTTTCCCAAAAACATTGGATGGCACATCCTCCTTACAAAAGAGTCCCAACCAATATCACACAATGTTACATATTCACTGAACGAATACACATATCAATACACAATCCTTGACAAGTGGTTAAGGTCTACTATATTCATGCAATATGATTACAACATCTTCCAACATACAACACTAATACACATATTCAGAAAACATATTTGTTCTCAAAGCACACCAGTTACCTTCAAAAGAAAACATTTATCGAGAATAAATCAATCTTTTTTTAAAGTTCATTAAAAACATTCAAATTACACATATGATCAATTACCAACTACTATGTCTACGAAACACGAGTTGTATAGACAAGATACTTGTCTCAAAACCACGAGCAACGAAATGATGAACGGATGGGGTCGAGCCTTGAACTTCCAAGAACAACCAAGAATCCAACTGCCCCATGAACACTATGTGAATAGCACCATCATGAATCAACAACACTAACTCGAG